>OY282521.1:14490978-16890978 GCA_958296335.1 Urtica urens | reverse complement strand
TATTCAAACCTAAAACACCTAGTAGTAATCTCATGTTTTATAAGGTGAGAGTGAGATATAGAATAAATGAGTATATACCAATGGTAGTGAACATGTTTCCAAGGGCATCAGAAAGCTGTTGATAGCTTTTGTACATTCCAAGGTCAACCTTCCTGAGATAAGGAGCTCCGTCCATGCTGACTTTTACGAGCAGCGTTTCGCCGGAGTTTGTGTCGGAGCTGCTCTTTTGCACCGCCATCACGTTCTTCCGGAACGACCTCACTGGTGGCCAACCCACAACTTGTGCCCTACTCATTTAATTATATTAGAAATCGAAGCTCCATTATTGATCGAATATATTATTGGGCAAAGAACAAGTTTATTAAGCACTAGCTCAGCAGCTTCATTAGCTGCCCGCTATTATTGAGCTAATTCAATCGTGTAGGATTTTGGACTGCATATATATAATCTTATTTTAATTATAGTTTTTTTAAAAGGGGTTTTACTTCTAGTTATGTGCATATAAAAATCATCAATTCTTTCCCAAATCGGCAAGAATCAATCAAAATATTTTTTACTATTTTGCCGCGGAATCACCGTCCGCATGTGCTCGTATATCGTGTTTTCCGTTTACGTTTTAATTATATGATTAGTACACATGTCGTTGCATCTTTAATTAGACGTGGGTGCGTTTTTAATTAAAGAAAACATCTGCGGTATAAAACCGTTATATAAATTAGGCATAAGTCTAAAATCCATAATTGGTCTTCTTCAATTTGGTCGACATGTAGATTTAATCATTTAGCTTGAATTAATAGCCAATGCGTAACTGTTTGTGACATAAATCTTGTATGTTTTAGTTTTCCCATTTCCTCATAATATTTTCCAGGTAGTTTGCCTGTACACAATATAAATCTTGTGACAAAGATAACAAATATTGGCGGTGAAAAGAAAAGCAAAGCTTAGATTGATGAGACCGAAAACAGACTATTATAATATTTTAGAGAAATAGCGTTCGGATAATGTTTTCAAGTAGATGGAAAATAAAGATTAGCATGAAAATGAAAAGTTGACAAAAATATATGGATTTTTTCTCCTAAATGTTAAAGTCAAGAAAATTATTTAAAAGATGAACACTTATAATTTCAACAAGTGCGAATTTTTTTAAATTCTCAAATTTTCATTCATATTCTTATAAGCAAAATGAATCTCTTAGGTATTTCGCTTAATTTTTTTTTCAACTGTTTTATCTTCGATCCCAATTAAATCCAAACAATTACACAACATAACCTTTGTTTCTCAAAATACCATGGATATTTTGTTTTCCTTTCTGTATCGTCACTCGCTCAAAACTACAGATCTAGGTCTTTATAATTATCTACTCTAGATCCCAAGTGAATTGATGAAAACTTTATGATTCACCAGCAAACAATATCCACACTTACAGAAAAGTCTCAGCTATATATATATATATATATATATATACACCTTATGAATAACAACCATAAATTTATATACATAGAAATAAAACAAACTGAGACTTACTTAGCTGGAGGCTTAGCCGGATCAGCAGGAAGAGTGGCCTTGTCCTTTTGCATGTTCATCATCATGTTGACACTCTTGTCAGCAGATTTGTGATCATCATGGTGATCTTGATCCTTGGAAGACAGGTTGAGCTTCAAATCCACACTGCTGTCACTGCTCTCATCGCTGCTCTCAGTCTCAGAGAATCCTCTCTTCCTCATCGCTCCCTCGCCGGACCCTTCAGAGCCTCCTCCGCCTCCGGGCAGCCCTAGCCTCAGCTCCGTCTCTTCGAATCCCATCTCTCTCTCTCTCTCTCTCTCTCTCTCTCTCTCTCTCTCTCTCTCTCCCTCTCTCTCTCTCTCTCTCTCTCTCTCTTGTTTGTGCGTGTCGTGGGTGATAATAATAGAAGTTGGCGATAAGGGAATTAGGAAGGAAGGAGAGAGCTTTCTCGGGGGTATTTAATATCTGAAAATGAGAGTTTATTATTATTTATTTATTTTATAATTGGGTTTTTCATTTGGTGAATGAGAAAGGGAAGTGCGTGTGGGGTTTATTTGTGAAGACATGAAAGTATGGAAGTGACACGTGGATGAAGATGTGAGCTGGAGACGAGAAGCTTGCCGGCCTCCGTGACGACAGTGTGATGTTATACATCCTATGATTGTTGGCTTCACAACGCTCGAACTTTTGCTATACGACGGATTTTAGACACCCCATGTTGCATTATTGTCAATCTCTCTCTCTCTCTCTCTCTCTCTCTCCACGTATTATTCTAGTTTATTTTTCTTTATTTAGTATAATGTCTACTGCTTCACGTAATTCCTTGAAACGATGATCGACGACTAAGTCTTCTGGTATAATTAGTTGATTCACTATTCAATGTTGCAGTTTAGCTAACCGAGTCCGGTTGACAGTTATTTATTCTATATATATAGGAAAAAGTCAGATCATGTGGAATATACAAAAGTAGCATATATACGTTTCATATATGATGTTTTGCGACCAAAAGTTCTTACGTCGCTACATACTAACGTTGGAAGAGTATGTATATAATATAATATAACGGAAGATTGAGTTAGAGAGGAAAAAATATTGTGAATCATCTCTTATTCCAAAATTATTATTACAGGGATTGTTATATACACTATATACACTACTATAAATTATTTCTAAAACGTTCTGTATCATAGTAAAAAGTCTAAACTTTTGTGTTAATACTCAACTCTAAAGTTAACTGGATTGAGAAATAACTCGCGTTTTGTTAAATATATATATATATATATATATATATATATATATATATATATATATATATATAATAAGTTCAAATAGTTTACGCACACCAAAAATTTGAAATAACTCAAACATATTCAGCTAATTTGACAAAGTATTTTTCAAAAATTTTAAAACAGATTGAAGTCAATGTTTGTTGAACCGTAAAAAAATTCAAATAAAAAAATCTTAAATATATAGCATATATTGCACTGAACAAAATGACAAACAAGTAACAAAAACTCATAAATTTGATATCGCCTAATTAATTTAGTTCTTTACAAAAATTAACAAAAAAATGACTATTATAAAAATAAAAATAAAAAAGGTGGCAGCTAATGGGAAAAAAATCAATTTTTAGCATCAGGAATACATATTTGCCTCTATTTTCATAAAACTATCATTTACATTTGATGTTTAAATGCATACTAACGATATTTATAATTGGAAATTTTACTTTTACATATGCTTTTCAGACAAGAATATCAGTAGCGCAGTGGCGCCTAGACAACAATTTTTTTACAAAAAGTTTATCCTATACCCACTTAACTACATATAGATTTATATATACTCAACTTTCTATAAACGGATGGTAAATGGTCGGTATAAATTAGACGACAAAAATTTACACCTCATCTTACCCTTATTAAGCGGAAACGTTTGAGTTAAAATGATTTGAAAGTTTTTCGTTAACAGATTGGGCTGGACATTCACAATCCGTTTACAATACCTTTGGTATTTCCAAAACTCTATATGTTTATACGAGTATATATATAATTATTTTATCACTAATAACCTCGATCAATCTAAGTTCTCCTGAACTTTTTTAATGTCGCAATCAAAGAAGAAATTTTAGTTTATCTTTAACCTAGTTATAAAAGTTTTTTTGACCAAGTATATTACATAATTATGTACTGTATCATAATCAATTTTTTTAAAATGTCTTTCATTTAAATCTCTGCATTATTCGCATAATTTGCATGTTTGTCTCCGCACTATTTGATTGTGACGGTCTAGTAGTTGCTTATGCAAGGTAATCTAAAGCCAAATGAAAAGAGAATATTATGCATCGATTATGTTTTTTCTGTCCGTAACTTTAAAAAAGGGTCCAATGTTTTCAATATTCACTTACCATAAATTTACGTTAGGGCTCCGTGGATATGAAACATTGGTAACTATCATACGATCAATGTTTCATAATTACAGCTTAAAATACGTAAAAAAATCATCGAAACCTTTCGGATGTTTATATATTTTCAGCGGTTTAAATAATTTATCTTAAGAAATCTTAGCTAATGAATAGTTTTTAAATTTTTGGTTGGTCAGTATAATTTGTTAATTGATGGTATTATTATTATTTTGAAGAAGTGAATTAATGGTGTTATTAGTGTATAAAAGTATATATTTGGTAGAAGTGCTAGGTTGATTATTGTGGTGTGTATGGTTGGTTGGGAGAGGTGGGACCGGAAGTTGCATGTGCAGAGATTCATTGGGTTATTGAGCGAGTAAAAAGTGGGACCCACGAGACCGAGCATGTGATGATGCCGCAATGTCAAAACTCAAAACCCTTTCCCAAGTGCGTCGCTGCAGGGCTTCCCTCATTTCTCCGATTAAATGTATACATATTTATGTTGTGTACATGCATGTGTGTACGGTACATAAACTTCCTTATTCTTTTACTGTATACTACCCCGTGTTAAATTTCCTTCCACGCATTACGACCCGTACAATGGGGCCATTTAGATATAGCATATAGATCCCTATGATTCATATTTTCTTTTTCAACTTTATTCACTAGTAGTTAGGGTAAATGTTTGATGTCGGATTTGGTTGTTCGACAATCACAATATCAGAAATTATGTTTAAGATAGTATTTATATTATATGAATCAAAATAAGCCCTATATATAAATAGATAAATAAAGATTTTATTAATCATATCAATTGAATACAAAAGAGGTTGAATTGTCAAAATATTTCATGAGCTCAGCAAGTTACAAACAAATTAGAATAATAATTGAATTGATAAAGTAAAAGCGGATTTTCGCGTTGTTAAAGGTTCTGTCTATTTATAATCAAGCTCATTTATAACGAGTTGTTGATCAGGTGGACATGTTGCAGGGTCATAACGTACCGATTTTTCGGGGTTGAGTGCGCTAGAGATTAAACTTCATCTTGACAAGCGGTTGAGGAGTTTCGGGCGAACGGGATTTGAGCCTACGAAATGATGATGAGAAGGACCTTTCAGTTGGATATGATGCTGAATTGTCGGTGGGGTTCTCAATGCACTTGCACACAATATAACACAATAAAAATGACGAGGCCAAATCTTACATCTACCGTAAACAACCGATATTTTTCACTCGCAAAGTCGAGCAATCAGAATTAGAGCAATCGTATCTCTTGACGACGGTCTTCTTTAATAAGCAAGTCACCATTAAACACCTGATCATCGAAGACATGCTTAGGCAGAACATATTTTATCTCAAATATGTCATTATCTTAATTATGTATGATATGACATTTTAATTTGTTGGTCATTTCTGTAGTTTGAATATGTGTCGTTTCCAACTTGTCAAATTTAAACTAGGGTTATTGTATATATTAGCCTTATATACGTTTGCTATTTTGGATATGTTTAACGTATCGTAAAACTCGTGTAAATGACCCTAATAATTACGTGTCATGTCAATTTACGTTATTATTTCACAACGTAAATTGAGTTTTAAAACGTAAATTGAGTTTTATAACGTAAATTGACATGACATGTAAGCACTTATACCATTTACATGAATTTTACGAAATGTTAGACACATGCAAAATGAATTAGTAAACTGAGGTCATTTCGCCGAAATTTTGTTTAAACTAATTAAAACATTATTTTGTCTCTTATCATAGATAAAGATTAATAGTGATATATATATATATGCTTTTCGGAACATCATTAATATAGTCATAGCAATACCAATTTTGTAGCATATGGAAAAATAATTACTAACGAAATACTATTAAGAACATGTAATAACCAATACTTATAATTGGTACAGATTATTATGATTTATAAATAAACTATGAATATGGTATATAATTTCACTGCTCTACGAAGTTTACATGATAATGAACTTATTAATGCACCTTGCTTAGAGCATCTCCAACCCATGAGTGAAGATTATATATTTTTGGTGTGAAAATGTTCAAACTCATCCCAAATATTTACTCAAATTTGAATATGATGAATATTATTTACTCAAATTTTGGGTCAATTAATCATCACCCAAATTTGACAATAGACTATTTTTACTTAAAAATTCACCCACAAAAATGTTAATATGTAATTTATAACATAATTTAAATAATTTGTACAAAAATACATACTATCAATGAGAAAAAAAAATAATGACGTCAATAATAATACATAACATTGATAAAACACAATACAACTAAATTAAATACATATCAATTATACTAATAATTACACAAACACAATACATAAAAATAAAAATTGCAACGTACGCCATATAAATAGAAAAAATATATAAAATCATGCATAATTTATAATAAAGATCCAAATTATTTAAATAACACTATTTTCAATATTTGTAATGTTTATATAATATTTTTTTTTATTAATGTTATCCAAGATAATATTTATTTTTATTAGTTAGTTTTTATATTTGAATATCGTAATATCAACATAATATTTAATATAAAGTAAATTTAATAGTGTTGATATACAAAAACAAATTAAGGTTTGATAAATTAATATTGACATAATATATTAATAGAGGAGTTAATATGAAATTAATATAAAATAATAGTAAAAAGTATAAAAAGATAATACTTTTATGTAATAGGATTTGGTGTCTTGAGTCGGAGTGAAAACTCTATAACTGCATTAAATTTGGTAAAAAGTTAACTAAATTTAGATTTTGGATTGGAAGTGTCTTAATCTCATCTTTAGCTGCAGCCACTCTCTGTGAGGGAGATTAAGCCGAGGCGCTCAAGTGACAGCCACAATCAGACCCCTGAATGTGTGGATGGAGACCAAAATAAGTTGATGGGCTTCAGAAGTAGGCTTCTGGAACTTGCCCACAAGAAAGTCTCCTCGATTATTAAGCCGTTATTTTTGTCTACACGTGCACCTCACGCTTCGTAGAGGAATATTATTTGCATAGACTACAAATTGTCATTAATTTTTTTGCTCAATGAAAAATAATAAGAAACACAAACGGTTTGAAAATGTGAAACGGATACTACAAAAGAATTCATGCACTTTAATATTAGGGATAAATAGTATAATAGTTCATATTAATTGCTATATAGTTAATGTTTGAAAAAAAATGGCTAATAGTAATTAACTAAAACAAACCGTTATATATCCACTAGTCTATCTTTATAAGTATTGAAAACCGCTGCAATAATTGTTTATTTATAGCGAATTAATACCCACAAAAACAAAAACTATCTCTCCTAAATAAACGGAATATAGAGAAAATGACAAATGGTGCAAAAAAACATCCAATAAGTGAAATTTCATCAAATATTGCTATAAACTAAATAAATGAAAAAGTTCGATCAAATTGCAATTTCAATAATTTCTTTGGTTAATTATAGCATTTTTTGTTAATATTATTATAAAATTAGTTTCCCACCTTGCTCTCAGTCTATTTCAGAAAGATAGATCGAAGTGCCGAGAGATTTTTGTTCGTGAGTTGATTTGAGATACTGCGAGGAATTCTTATGTAGATCATTCTAGACCGAACCAATTTAAACAATTGTGTCATTATTCAATTCTGGTGTGATTCAACGATCAAGAACCCGATCAGAGATTTCTTGCATCTGAAGAAATATGGTATTAAGGTGTTAATCGGGTGTAATCTGAGAGCTAGTTACAACATAAACCAATATCAATCATTTGTAACCTAAACTGAAATTTAATAAAAAAAATTAAAATATATGCTTTATATATATACACACACTATTTTAACCGAACTGACGTTGTCATCTGCATTTCTAGGACTGCAGAGTCAACGTTGAGGGTTAAGCACAAAATAGGCGTAAAAAGTTGTCTTGCTGAGCCATGGAAATGGGATATCAGCATTAATTGAGCACCATTTGATCACCCAGCTAGTCAAATAGAATCATGAAGTAACATATTCTCAGTGCGATATTATATATTTATGAATCATGAAATCTGCGACTACTAAAATCATGTTCTCGATAGTTGAGGAATTCTTCACCGGATTAGGAGTCACTCATCGCACAGATCAAAGAAAATGACCAGGCACACGTAATACGATTATATTTCCTTGCATTGACTTAGTTGAAAAGTCAACATCATTGTATAGGCTAGGCGGCTCAGTCGAAGCCAATGTCTCTACGAAGATTATTCGGCTACACAGCTAAATCATACTTTTATTATGAAGAAAATAAAGAAAGGTATAAACAACAAGCTTATTACTGCTCAGTCGATCAACAAAAGCACACCTTCCTTTTCCGATAATAGTAATACACAGGCAAGTTTCAGTCGGAGAAGTCAACTGACTTGATCACTAAGTCAGCGTTCGCTTTTGAGTATTTCTGTATAAGCTCCGCGTTAGGTCGATCGTTATAATCTATCTGTAAGAAAACACCGAACCATCACATGTTTTTTTTTCTCCAGAAAAACAAATCTCTTGAGAGCTAATGATCACGATAAACTTACCCGCCATTTCGCAACATCTCGAGGTTTTCCTATTAAGGCAAAATATATAATATAAAATCATTATGCGCTGTGATGCTCAAATTTTTATTTTTGTTTTGGTTTAAAATCGAGGACTACTAAATACCTGTTCCAATGTGCCTCCTTAGGACTCGTTGCATAGATTTGTCGATGTCAATATCAATAAACCTATAAAACACGAAGGATTCGAAATCGAATTATCCAACTTACCCGCTTTGTTTTTATGTATTGACATATATATTTTAGTCTTTTTTTTAAATAAAGGTAAAGAACTATGTTCAGCTATGAAGCTCTAAAGAAACGCAGATCTTATTGTACCATTTCTCATCAAAGATCGAAGATATTTCCTTCCATGTCCCATCATCCAAAAGTAGATAATTTCCTTCCACTATAACAAGTTTATGACTGAAAACATAAGAGAAACGAACTTTTGAGTTACAGATCGTAAATTGATCTGATGTGATATTTCTGTTTTATTGGTGCAGATTGCCATGCTCGGATTATAAGGAAAAAAAACCAACAATTTTCATATGGATTCTCCACAAAAGTGTAGTCATACTTCGACTATTGCAATTAAATATCATCAAGCTTGGTGTAACAATCATATCTGCCCTTTTTCTTAATTGTTTTTATTTAACCATAATTTTCTGCAAATTGGCTCCTCTTAAAAGATTCTTACACATTAGCCCCCATAATTTACATTTCTGACCTCAGAGTAAATATAAAAGCAAAGCTTACTTACTGATCGCTGATTAGTATATCATCTTCTACAGGATCTCCAACACCGTGGTCGAATGATGGTACAGAAACCGTGCCCTGAAAAACCCTTTCGTTGAGCATTCGAATCAGTATAATTCACATATATTTCCTCTAGTTCTGGTATTAAATCTACGTAGAACCTCTCGAACGAATCACCTGGCTTCTAAGGGTCCTCAGACAGGATAGTAGCAGTTCAGGGTTAAATGTCCACGGAGCTTGAATTATCCAATAAAAGAAAAGAAAAAGGAATAAAGATTAAAACTTTGTTGGTCACAAGGGCTAAAGAGTAAATACTATCCAAACCATACTCAGAAATCTCACCTCCCCTTCTTGCATGAGCTTCCTCTGGATCCTGAAAGGAAAAGCATGAAACAATGTTTAAAAATTCCAAAAAATTAGCTCTATAGGCACCTCAAACATTGGCAATGTGAAAATACTCAACATTACGTAAACAAGTGGTAAATAGTGAACAAAAATCGTTTATTAAAAATTGGGATGAAATTATCCAAAAATTTGTTTTTTTATGAGTACTATTTTTGGATTATTTCGTCCCAAAATTTTTTGTAAACGATATTCAGTGGCTATTTACAACTTGTTAACTAAATGTTTACTGTTCCCAAATTGACTCTAGTTTAGATGGCTATATACTAAGTTAACCCTTAAAAACTTGTCAATGTTGAAATAAACTCAATCAAATATGAGTGTATCTAAGTAAGTCAAACCTCCATTGAATCGAGTTCGGAACGGTAAAGATGGAATCCATCCATGGGAAGAAAAGCGGCGACATCTCGAGGGTTAATTCGTAAACTCGACAGAGCAGCTTTTTGCGAGTAGAGTTTGTTTATTCGCTGCACTATTTCAGATGCTATTGTACTCTTCCCAGAACCCGGCGGACCAGCCAAACCAACTATATATCTGCATCAAATCAATCCCCAAGTATTACCAATTTCATCCTAATATTCAGCAACTCAATATTTGATCGAAAAATCGTAAACACGAAATGAACAGAAACAACCACAAAATATATTCCTCTTATGCAGAGCTATGGCCTACCTGTACCCAGAACTAGATGAATCTGTTGCTTTCGGGAGAAGATGTAAGGCTAAGGAATCGTATATTTCATCTACAGAACTACAATGAACAGATAGAATCAGATAAATTAATTAATTTTTCTAAGTTCAGTAATTTTTTTATGAAGAAAAAATTGATTTTTGAAGAAAAAAAAAAAGAATTGATTTCATACCTTCCTTCAACCACAAAAGCTTCCTTCTTTTGACAACACCTAAACTGTGACAAGGAAAGAGGTATATCAACACAAAATAAAATTTTGATTCCTGAATGTTAAGGATTTGAATCGCAAAATGAAATACCTTTGCGCAGCTATACTTCCGAAGTTGATGCGAAGTCTTAAGAGTTAAAGGTTGAGCCAATCTTCTCGCTCGAGGATGTGAATAGCAATTCCATTGAAAGCTTTTAGCCCTTTTCACCACCAATAACTCTGCATATGCATTGTTGATCAATTATGAAGAGTTTCGTTATGATATATTCACCAACTGCTAGGTAACACCAATTTATATTCAACTGTTCCGAAACAAGCTCAAGGAAATATTCATAGTTTTAAGGGAGAAACGGAGAACCAAAGGGCTGGGAAGAGATCAACACTGTAGCGTTTAGTTCTAAATTTTGGGATGAAATAAATTTTGAAAAAGAGAGATGAACCTGACGAAGTAGGGCAGAAATAGCTGCTTCTGGTCGCCGGAGACAGAGAGATGTCCATGGTAATCATAGAAAATGGAATTTAAATATTGTTACGATGATGATTATTATTTATTATTGTTTTGCGCGAGTATTGCGGCGGGTGGCTTTATATATGTACTTGATAGGATGCTGACGTGTACATGTACTACCCAGTAATTACGATATGTAGTTAAATTTGAAGATAATTAACTTTTAACCCACATGACTTTGAGTCAAAAGTAGAAACATTTCCAAATCCGATGCTTTTTCCACTCTTTTTTTTTTATTTTAGAAAAAACTTAATTATTAATTACAATTTATAATTAATACCACCATATAAATATTAATTTATCTATTTCTTTATTAGCTAAGTCACTTTTTTCTCTTTATTCACAAAGTCACTTTCTCTCTTTTCCATCACATCATAGCGACTCTCTCTCTCCTCAAATCAAATTTCTAAACTTAATTCGTTACAACTTCCAAGAGTTCATCATTATCTTTCTCTTAACTTCGCCTTCGTCCAAAACACCATATTTGCCCCTAAACATTCTATTCGCCTCCGTCCAAAACATCATCTTTACTTCTAAACTTCTCTTCACCGACGCCAAAAACACCATCTTCGTCAGTATTTTACCCAAAACCCTTCTCCTTGTGGCCCGAAAAAAAAAACTAAAAGATGAAGAAGAAGACTCGTCCCCGAAACCTAAACCCAGTAAAAAAATATAATTTGGTCACCAAGCAAACCATGCAGAGTACCTTCGGATCTTCAAGTCTCGTCGGAGTCCAATAGTAGGTCATAAATTTGTTCTTGTCGAAAAAAACTGAGAAAATTCGATGCACCATCTCTTGGATCATCATATTTTGATTCTGACGACTATATCATGCAAGTAAATATAAATGCTTGTGGACAACAAGAGCCGGCGGTAAAAAAAAATGCTAGATTCTTTTTTTTCTTTTTTTTAATGCATGCAATGCATATTTTAAGTCTATATGATTTGTGACAACATAGTCATGAAACAAATATTATGTTACTAAATCAGGGTCTTAACATAGGGTTGTAATGTTTTTGTGGCAATGTTGTCACAGAATACATAGTTTCGTGACAAAATGGTCACGAAACGTCTGACACGATGTCGATGTTGTCATGAAAACCTGATTTTTGCGACGATGTTGTCATGAAATCATATTACTACACGTTTTTTTACTACCACAGTTTTTTTTGTACGATTTTGAGCCTAACGTTTATGTTTAAATATTTCTTTTAGCTATAGACGCATGTAAACATTTACCAATTTCAAAATACTCAACATTACGTTAATTTTGTGTAAATACCCACTACAAATTGTTAACGACATTATTTGGACTAATTTGACCTTAAATTTGTTTCCCGGTTATACTATCCGCCCATTTGAAATTAACGTAAATAAAAAATTATAAATTAAATGAAGGGACGCGTGTGCAGTAATGACATTTTGCATCATTATTGATTTGATGTTTTTGCTGATTTTTCGAATTTATTAGTGAAGGCAATCTGGAGATTGTAAGCAAAACAACACAAAATTAGCGTAATGTTGAGTATATTGAAATTGGTAGAGCTAAAAATGGGTATATAACTAATTTTTTTGTATTTTTAATAACATGAGTCTAATTCATATATTTAAGTTTGTTTTGAGGTCCAGAAAATTGAAAATTTCCATATATTACAGCTCAAGAATAAAGAAGCTCTACTCATCAGAAATCCGAATACATAATTAAATAAACGGGTCATTTTAGATTATGTTGGTGCTATATAATATCAATAATCTATTTTTTAAGTATAAGTCATTCAGACTTACGTGTCAATTTTACTAACATGCATTTATAATCGTACTTTTTAATTATTTTATTATTTTTAATTTGTAATATGAAATAGAATCAATATTAACATAAATTAAACGTTTTACATGATTTTTGGAATTTTAAATTTAATTTATTTCATGTTTAGTTTTCAAAAATACAAAAGTCAATTGAGATATTTATGGAAATTAACCGTCAACTGTCTAGACGGATTTAAATAATTTTTATTAAGGCTGAAATTATATTTTTGGTTTTATAAAAATATATAAATATTATTTAACAGCTATATCATTCCAAATTCGATTGGAGTAAATTTTGAATCTTAAATATTTTTATTTGTATTCATAAACATGATTTCGGATTTTAAATTAAAAATATGATCTTAAGATAATTATATAGTTAATTTTGTTTAATATTCTACACCGTAGATAAGGTGATTGAATGCTTGCGGTATTTCGTGATTTTATTGCATTATTTTGGCAGTGTTTAGTGATGATAATCTTCATTTATTTCATTTTAAAAATATAATTGTTAACGTGAATAATTGGTATTTAAATATGTCGATAATATTTTTAAATTTTGAAATGTAAATTTTGATTTTACAAACTTAAATTTGAAATTTGATTTACGTTGTGTTTCTTAACCATATCAAAATAATTTTGCTTAATTTTGAACATTGTAGATAAGATGATTGCATGCTTGCGATATTTTATGATTTGTTGCCTTTATTTTGGAAAATTTTTAGTCAATATAGTTTTAATTCTTTTCATTTTTACAAATAATATTAACGTGAATAATTGGCATTTAAATATGTCGATTTTATTTTTTAATTTGAAATTTATATTTTTATTTTACAAATTAAATCTTGAAATTGAAAAAAGCACGTCTTTTTCATCAATTTCAGTTGATTTTCTTCACTAGATAATATACCAATTTTTTAAACATAACTTTATCTTTAAATTTTCATAAATGATGTCCAAACATTCGGTTTCTATTATTATGGTTTACTCTTATTTATTCTTCATTGAATATATTGTATTCTATCAATTAAATTTTAAAATTTAGGCGGGATAAATTATTTTCTCCACAATCTCCTCTAGTACATCTCATGTCTTCTTCGTCATCTACATTTGTGCTCTATCTATTCAATATCGATTAATTTTGGTAAATCTATTGTATTAAGCGGTCTAAAACTTGTTGCTCATTGGCTTGGTGAGTCGTGGTAGAGAAATCATTAATTTTAGTTTTTTTTCTCCGTCCATAATTTTTTCGTTTTGTTCACAGTTTATCTTTGGAACAAAAACCATATTCTTATTCACTCTTCTTCAATATGATTGTGGTAGTTGTTGAACTTATCTTTCATTTATTTTGTCAAATTTTTCATATAAATTTCTTCCGAGTATAAATACGTCCCACCCAAATATTAATGCTTTGTTCCCGTAAAATCTCATTATATAAATGAGTTATTCTCTCTAAATCCCGCCTCTTATTAATGACTGTTCATTTTAAATTTCAAAATTTCCTGAAAAACAATCGTTTTTGGCTGCTTAAATGAATGGCATCTTAGTCTTATAATTTATGTTAATTTCTTCAATTGACTATTGATCAATTTTGTCAAATAATTTACTATATTGCAAACAAAATGATTTAAAAGGCTATATCACTCAATTGCCCAATTTAAAATAACAAATTCAAATTTTAAAAATCTTTCTAAAAAATGGAAAAGACATTCGTTTAAAATAACTACGTAAATTGACTTAACGCGTAAGCATTATAACTTCTAAAATATAACCATTTTTAGAAGTTTTGTGATATGTTGGCGATTTTCAAATTAGTGTAGTTAGCGTTGAAGTTAGTCACTGCATGAGTGGTGAGTAGTTCAATAGCTCTAATAGTAATCCTAAGTTTGTAGGATCATGAAATTTTGTGAATTATAAATTACTTTTTCAAACAAAATCTGTATTATTGATAATAATACTAAATATAACAGTTTTTTAAAAAAAAAATCTAAGATGATATTCATTGATGATCAGGCGTATGGAGACCAATTTGCTTGAGGTGATGATGTATGTCCAAAGGGTGATCTTCCAATTTCCGACGCTCAGGCTGACTCCAACGGCCATCGGTGTTCCTAATTAAGCCCTTGTTCTCGTGTTGCCGCCAAAATGGTGGGACCATATATTCATCTTTCAGAAAATCTGAACCTTTATTCACAAGTGCTGGATCTCTTCCAGTTGATAGCAAAAATCTATGTCCTCTTCCATGATAACTGCACATATATGATCACCCATGAAGAACTTAACTTTACCGGTAAAGGAAAAAACAGACTTATCGCAGTAATCATGCATGACGACATGTAATAATGACACAGATGCTTAATAATGGCACCGTGATTCCATACTAGCTAACACCATGGCCATAGTTCATTGTGGATGTATAATTTACATTGATGCTAAATACAAATGGCATGTGCATAATAGGATTTGATTCTGCTTTTATCATTCTATGATTAAAGGAAGACTAATATATAAATAAAATACGATTTTATAAGTATGTAGACGAAATTTTAAGTTTGCTTATTATGCAATGTTTAGTAACTATAATTAATTAACCACTTTATTAACATCAATTAATCAAGCTACATAATTCTCTATTATTTCCATTTCATGGGCAATAATTATTTAGAAAAAATCGTATAGTAATATTTATCAATTGAATCGGTGAACAATTATTTATAATGAGCAGAATATTAATTTAGCAAACAATAATTTAATGTGTTTTTTGACATCTTTAAGGCATAATTAATCATGTCACATATAGTTAAAAGAAATAGTCAAAGGAAAAAATACAAAAAATTTACAATAACTAACATTTATATACTCGAGTTTTAAAAATAGCGGCAAAACTATCCAAAAATATTTTTTGTTAGCATCGTTTGGTTTTTATATATACATTTTTTTACATATTTTTTACTCCTTTTCATATGAAGAAAATAGATATTTATTACTCATTTCAAATAAACAACCAATCTCTTACCATTGCACTAGCTATTAACTAAACATCCCCAAAATGGTAAGAGAATGGTTGTTTATTCGAAATGGGTGATAAATGTCCTTCACTTTTAGTGTAGAAAAGAGTAAAAGAAACATGTAAAATGTATATATGGAATAATGGAAGTCAGAATAAATTTCAGCTGTCCACGTGGATGGAAGATAAAACTGTTTTGGGTGAGTCACTATTTGTACTTTAAATCTTTTTACCACAGTAACCCTTAAAAAAATTGCAGTGCGCGTAATGTTTTATCTTTATCTCATATATTGTATAATATTTTACTCTTAACGCTCCTTAACTTTTCTTCAGTCCAGCATAGTAAAAATATAATAAGGGGTCTACCTTTACTTTCACAAATTTGTATATGTCTTGCAAAATACAATAATTTTATTTATTGGATTTTTATTTTTTCTTGGTAAAAAACTAGTTTCTAAAGTTTTTATATTAAATTTATTGTAAAACCCTTTCATATTGTATTCATCTATATGTTGGCATTCTACATTTTCGTATGAAATTGGAAGACAACTTTTATTTATTTATAAATTATTCGCCAACGGCAGTTGTTACGTTAACCAATCAAGTACTTGTTAGGTGAGCTTGAGGTAGGTGTCTTAAATTTAGATAAATACAGCTTGACTAAGCGTGGATATAATTTTATATGAGTTATCAAGTAATATACTCTGTTTGGAGGTTTTCATAACGTTCAACGTTGATTAAACTTTGTTTAATGATTACATTAAAGTTTAACAATTTTTTTTTTATTATTTTCGTTCAAAAATTTTCTCCAATAATAACGTGGATATTCAATGAGCGAAAAAGCTTTCGGGCGAAAATAGTCCAAAAAATTTGTTTTTACTTTAACGTGCCTATTTACCAAAGTTTAATCAAACGTTGATCATTTTCAAAAAAACATACCGAACGTTGGTCATTCCGCCAACATTTTGTATTTTATATCTCAATAATATAAAAGATAAGTACCTTTTTTGATGTCTTGTGATTATCTTAGTGTTTTAATTGCACGGAACACTTACTTGCAATTTTATTAATTAATAGAGACAAAGTGATGTTTCAGGAAATCTGAATCCATCTTCACGTAAAAATTGAGCTCATGTTCTTACGCAGTTATCATGTATACTCTTTAGTTTCTCATTCATATTTTGTTTTTGTTTGAATAACATATACATAATGTTATTGTTTTATATATGTAAGGGACACAACATATCACAAGTAAAGAAATTTGAATTCAACTATTTATAATTCTGGTAATTATAAAACCAATATTTTAATCAAGTAACCTAATATGTTTATATCGAGTAACCATTATTACTTACTCCCCCTAATTTTATTTATAATCAATCTCCGTTAACTATAGTCACATGTCCAAGGTGTTTGATCTATAAAAACGATTGAGTTGTTTATTAAACTAAACAAAAATATAATAACGTTTCATAAAGCACAATTGAGAAAGCACCTTAATCTCGTAAATCAGGAAGATAGTGTCACCGTATGTATAAAATTTACTGATTAAAGACATTAAAAAAAACATACATAAAATTCCAAGCACAACATATAACTTAATTGATTTACGTCACACTGATTTAAATTATTCATCTAAATAGATAGATATCGGGATTATGAGTTTTTCTAGATTTCTAGGTTTCAGGATGAATATCTCTCCGCGGAGTAGTGCTAACGCAAACTTTTAAAGTCAAAAGCTAATTAAACAAGCCAAAAACCTAATATTACTACTGGCCAGTTTGTTTTGTAGTTAAGTTAATTGTATTCACTAGAAGTTGATAATATATATATATATATATATATATATATATATATATATATATATATATATAATGCATGAATAGCCAATCTTAGCCTCGTGTCCTCTCCGATGCATATAATTTCTTCATAATAATCATTCACACCTAGCTAGGCCACGTTGCACACCTCCATAATCATAATTTATTTTTCACGTGGATTTTCAGAATCTGAATGTGACAGCTATGAAATCTCTATATACAATTTTTTTATACCAAACTGAAGATCTTAATTAAAGCATCATCTTGTTTGTATTCCTGAGTATTAGTTAGCTCATTGTTATAATAATTTATCTTAATTTTTTTAAGTAATTATCTTAATATTTGAGACACTACCAAAGTAGTTTATCTGGTCAAATGCTACCAGTCTACTCTCCTATGCTTTACTATTGTTTCAAGACTAAGCACACTGCTTTCAAGGATCGAAAAAAACATACTCCATGATCTACATTTCTTGACGAGTCTTTTTTTATGTAAGACTCTAAACGTTAGTAAAATATATCGTGAACTCTTACTCCAAGAAAAATAAAAGAGAGAGAGAGTACTGACCCGTCAAGGAGGTGCAAAAGAGCCTCCAGATTATGCAAACAAGAGGGGTCAACAGTGTCTTTCAAAAACGGCGAGTTCTTGTGATCCAACTCCAACGGAACTCCCACGTGCGAGTAACTCCACGGCAGACCCTCCGCGAGCTTCATCACCTTCGCCGGCGAGTGCTCGTTGAAAACCAGCCCCGGCGACTTCGGAACCACGTCATGAACATTCAAAACCCTAAGCACCTTCACACCAAGACCCTCGACCCTCTTCCGGAACCTCACGTTGCCGACACGCGGCCCGGAGAACGAGAAAACCGTCGCCGGAATAATCCCCTTATTATTCAGCCCCATCTCCGCCACGTCGTACGCGCTCAGCATCGCCAGCGCCGAGCCGAGCGAGTGGCCGGTGAAAGTCAGGCTCAGATCCTCGCCGGAATATTCCTCCACGAGCCTCTTCACCTCCGCCAAAACCTGCTCTCTCGCCGAGTATTTACAGAATCCACATGCCTCGTCTTTGTCCGTGTAGAGGTCGAGAAACCCGGACTCGATCTTGACGCTCCGGTCGGGGTTACCCGGCACGGGCTTGAGGTAGTCCATGAGGTCGGCGATCCACTCGAGCCTCGTCACCGTTCCCCTCCACGCTACGGTGATATCTCGGCGGCCGAGCAAAGCCGTGGCTTCGTCGGTGGAGACCGCCACGTATCCGATCCAGTTCGCGCTTCGGCTCCAAACCTTGGGCCACCGCGACTTCTTAAAGAAGTTCGGAAGGCTTATGTTCGACGTCGCGTAGAGGTACCGAGTGACGTCATAGGAGGCCTGAGAGGAGGTTTCTAGGGCTTGGAAGAATTCCCGGCGGTGGAATCGACAGCTTCCGCAGTATTTCGAGAACGGGTCGAAGTCGAAAGCGTCGTAACAAGCTTGAGCCATTTCTCCGTATCGGATGAGCTCCGATCGGAGGATCGGGTTCATTATCGGGTAGGTCATTCCAGCCCAGTCGTCGCTGCCGTGGATTTCCCGCCAGGAATCTGCCAAAGCTCGCCGTTTTTCTGGGGTTAACGATGATGATGATGACGTGTTGTTCGTTGTGGAAGCGACTGATCTACACGTGGTGGCTGAGAGTCGTTTGTGTGGGGTTTGGCGTGAGTCGGTGTTTTGGATCAGTCTGGTGGCTGAGAGAAGGGATGAGTTGGGATTGAGCATGGAAAATGCCATTTCTTTTTTCTTGAGAGAGAATAACTCGGAAGATGTCAACTGGGATAAAAGAATGTTGCATTGAATTTGGGGGCAAGATATATAATTTGTGTCTGCTACGGTAGTACTAGTAACGAGTAATTTTATAATGCAATGTGATTCATATGGTGTGGGAGAGTCGCTTTTATATATTTTGGAGATCTTTTAATGTAAATTTGTTTTACTTGGCTTATGATTTTTTCGCATAGCATGGGATTCATTCATTGGTGGAATTTTATACAGCTCTGGTTTGAATATTTATTAAAGACTTTCATGTAACGTATTCATTTCATTGGAGATAAGCCTTCCCTCAATTTCTTTTACATATTTTTACCAACTTTATTTTTTTTTATCCTAATTTTTTATTTATTTAAAGTAACTCTCCCTATCACTTCTCTTTCACTTAAATCCTCCCTGAGTTTAGAGTCTAGCTCCATAAGCATCAAATTTACGTGTTTAATATTCATTTGCTTATAAATACGAATTATCAATTTCAGTTCGTGATTCATAATTAACACATAATAAATTTTAAATCTTGAAGTAATGAACTTTCGATTCTGAGTATTATATAGTTATATGAATATAAATTAATTGTTTCAGTTCGTTAGGCATAATTATTACATTTTAAATTTGAAATTTGAATTTTAAACCTTTAATTAATCAATTTCGATTCTGGACATTTTGGAAAAAAAATAACTTCTTATTCTATTTTCGAGTTTATTTCAGTTAATTTTCTTTATTTTTTTTTTGTAGTTTTGCAGTTTTCAAATCTGAATTGGCTATAACCAAGATTCGGTGATTATTGTGTTTAATAACTGGAATATTCTTATTCATTTAAAAGTTTAAAACTAGGCGAGATCACGTTTTTTTCTTAAAATATTGCGTCTTATTTTCTTTCATCTTCGTTGAATCAAGGTATATTGTGTTTATTTTGGTTAATTTTTCTTACAATTTTTCAATTTTATTTCTAGTAATTTGTTTTGTTTTGTAGTATTGAAGACGGCCGTATTTTTGTTGGACTTTATTGATATCTTTTTTTTCCTAATTATATGTCAATATTTTGACAATTATGACTTTTATTTTTATTCGCTTAAATTTGGGGTAATTGTACTTTTAAAAAAAATTAAATTTGAGAGATATTTTGTTCATTCTTCAAACACTTTTTTCGCATAAAAATTCCAATATAATTTTTGTCATCTTCGTCGTAACCCTAGTAAACATGACTAATTTTAGTTAAGTTATTTTATTGAATTGTCACTTTATTGCAGCCTTTTAGAGGATCTTGCTTGACAATAATAATTGCTCAATACTTACATCGCAATGCCATGTCATTTACTTTTATAGATAATATTATTTTATAGAGTAATCATTGAGGAAATAGTGCAAATTTTGGCACCTATGCCACACTATATTATCAATATAAAAAATTAATAAAATAATAAAGAAATCAATAGTTCAATTTGAACGGGGACCAATAATTTAATTTGAGTATCTTTGTAAAAAATTATTGAAGTGAATAAAAAAAATATATTATACTTGATTATGTGTATAGCAACTTTAGTTGTTTGCATTAAAGTTGCTCTTACATTTTAAGCAGTAATTCTCAATATTGTTCTACGCAATTTTATCGAATTTAGAAACCATGTTCTTTTTCAGTCTGTTTCTTTTAAAATTAGATTCAATTAAAAAAAATCCACCAGATTTTAATAAGATTGACTTAAGAAAAAACCCACCATATTTTAATATAATTATGACCTATTGCAAACATAAAACTAATGTTTTCTTTTTGGAAAAACCTAAAACTAATGTTATTTGACTGTAAACTACTCTTTGATATATATAATTATATATTACGAGTGGCTGAATAAACCTAATGAATGGAAATATGGAAATATTCACATAGTATTTTATTTTTATTTTTTGCTTGAAACATAATTTTATAATTTTTTAAAATTAAGTGGGTGTTTTCTGAAATAATAAAAGTAACGCGAGAATGGTCTAATTTCTCTCTCCTCTATATACATTCTTATTTTTTTAGTTTTACCCTCGATCCCAAACACGTCGACCAGCCAGACCAAACCTGAACCCAGAAGTCCAATTTCTTTACATCTCCGAGTCTTCCGATTCTTTCGCTTTCAAGGTCACAATGGTTTATATAACCTCCTGGGACGAGTTCGTTGAGAGATCCGTACAATTGTTTCGCGCTGATCCTCAATCGGTTCGTCGAATTCCCCTATCGTCTTCTTTTTTTCTTAATTCTTTGCTCAGTGTACGACTGTTTAATTGCACAGAAATGAAATTCAGTAGCTTAACTGGATTGTATCTTTGTAATTTTAATCAGCCTTGCTATGGCATTGAATTTTATCTGTATAGTTATTGAGATTTTGTTAATTGTTACTTATCTTATAACTAATCTATGTTTCAATTTATAATTTCCTTTGGCATTGGGCGTGTTGATGCAGACACGATATGTCATGAAGTACAGACATTGCGATGGTAAATTAGTTCTCAAGGTCACTGACAATCGCGAGGTACGATAATTTTCTGCCGAACTATGTTTGTTCAATTTAATCTCCGGTCGTTAACAATTTGATTTTATCTGTCTCGATGAGTGTATTTCAAAGCGTATTCTTTTTTAGTTGATGAACTCAAAAATTGGATTTGAACCCAAGGTTTTAGGTTACATGAGTTCTATAGTGTGGGGGCATCTGCGTTTTTAGGTATATTGAGTGACACTATCCAATTTCCGTAAAATAGAAATAAAAAACTATCTTAAAGAGGTTATATTATAAGGTGAAAATTGCTCCATATTAAGGACCACCGTATTTGGGAAAATCTCCGGATATCAAGATGTCTGTTGTCAGAGTTTAGAGTGCTAACTGGATCACAGGAAGGTCACTATTTTTTAGTTTTCTTATTGGAGTTGTTATGTGAATCCAACTTCGATCTAATACACCTATTTAGTTTGCTCTGCTCTTCAGAATTTTACTTTCAGGTTGTATAGTAAAATTGTCTATGCATCTCATTTAAGTTTCCCTCAGATATTTATCATATACAGATCAGTTGAATTTGATCAGTAACTTTTTTTCTCAGAAGTGGGGTTGAAAATCAATTCGTAAAACTTTGTCTAATCTGTAATTAGTTGACTGAATATGGGACGCTTATCCACTTATTTAAGTAATTTAGTGTTTTCCCGTCGCTTAAGTACCCTAGAACGTTTGTGAAATTCTGCATTTTTCTGTTTCATTTGTTACTGTAAATTGATCTGGCATCCATGTGATTACTTTTTTTATGTCTTGAAACATGTAGAATTGATTATCATTTAGTACAGTAACTATGTTTTGATATTTGGGTTTCAGTTGGTGCAAGATTTTGGTCAATTTGATTTATTGAATCCTCGCGATGTATCACTGACTATCTTCTAATCCCAAAGTCTACAGTTCAAGAAATCAAAATACTTAATATGATATCACACTGAATAAGCCAAGAAATATCCAGGTTGTTTCATGCAATTCAACTGTATAAATACCACTCATCTCTAGTTAACGTCAGAGCTTGTGCATTAACTTGGTAAAACAATTTCTTTTAACCAAACCAGTATCTGGGAGTTTATCTTACGTGTCTACGTAGATACTCAGCTGCTTGCTATTAGGGATGCAGGTAACTTGGGGTGCCTGAATTAAATTATTACAATTTTATATCTCCTTATAATAATTAATATGCTATTGCAGTGTCTCAAATATAAGACAGACCAGACTCAGGAGGCAAGAAAAATGGAGAAGCTTAACAACACATTTTTCACTTTGATGGCCCGGGGACCTGAAGGTAAATTTATGAAATAAGATTTCTTATTGGCTTGAACGGACTGACCTTACTATTTGTTAAAAAGTATCTATTTAGCCAACATAGAGATTTTTGTTTGTATATGTGAGTTCCAGAAGTATTGAAAATATTTAATCCTAACTTCTAATTCAGGTCTCGGATATAGAAAGAAACGTAAAAAATAAATGTTAATAAAATTGAATGACCAAAACTTCTTGCTGCTTTTTGGAAACTTAACAAAATTTAATCAATAAATTTTTTACCTGCTGCCCGATTTAGCTCTGAAATTTTAAATTGCCTGCTAAGTTTTTAAATCTACAAGATCACCCGGTTGCTTACATTTTTATAGTTGAATGTATAATTTATTAAGTAAATGATTACGACTGAACAGTTACTATTGATAATTGGTCAAAAAACATTTTCCTGCCCATAATTCCCCAAAAACCGTATTTTGATTGGGTGGTTGCAAATGGGAGAACAGTTTCCATTTTCAAGCTGAATTGTCGTAAGTGATGCAACTGGGAAATATATTGACTTAATTGTGACCTTGCAGTGGATATCTCAGAAGTCGCTGGGAAAGAGCAGTCTGAGGCGCAGCCAACCAAGAAAGGAAGGGGACGGAAACAGTAAAGCTTGTTGGAAAATTAAAAAACTAGTTTAGTCACAAACATTGGTGATCACTGGATTACTATTTTAACCCAAAAATTGCCAACCATTTTTTGCAGTGCATTTTAGCGAATCCATGAGAATGGGAATCCCATGACAATGTTTTGAAGTCTTCGTCCTTCATTAATTGATACAATTTGAATTACATCCTGACAATTTTTTTTTGAAGAGCCATGACACCACGAAAAATAGTATAAAATGCCCTCACATATGGGCTCCGTTTGGTAACACTTTGCTTTTTATAAAGTGTTTTTAAAAATTGCTTTTAGAAAAACATGTCTTTTACGAAATCTATTTAGTGTTTGTTAAGCTGTTTTTAATTTAGTTTTTTGTAAAAGTAAAAGGTGATTTAGCGTTTGGTAAAACAAAATTTTAAAAAAGACTAAAATAACCTTAGAGATAAATATTTAAATAATTATTATAGTTTTGGTGTTTAATTTATATGTACATATTAATGTTGATATAGTATTTAAATTTGGATCAAATAGACTAACAAAATGAAATTTCATATTTAAATATAATTTATTTTATTAACAAACATATATAAACTATTAAACTTGTCTTAAAAAAAAATTGTCGATTTTATTAAATTTATAGCAATTTCATCCCTTAAGTTATCCAAACAACTCGTTCAACTTTTACGCTTTTCATATTAATCTCTAATTTATTGAAAGATTTGTTATTGAATAGAATTTGTCGCCAACAAATTTATAGTCAACTTATTAAACTGTTTGAACGTGTAATATGTGTAATGAGAACTTAAATGTGTAATTTCATTATTAGGGTAATTAATTGACTTGGTTATGAGGGTAAAATAGTAAATGTAATATGCAGCCCAAAAATCAAAATCTAAAAGCTACGATTTTTAGCTTTTAAAAAAAAATTAGAATTTAACTTGTTTTTGCAAAAGTGCTTTTGGAAAAAAATTTAAAAGTGATTTTTTCAAACACCAAAAAAATATTTTAGCTTTTAGAAAAATCTAAAGTGGCCTTAATAAGTGTTACTAAACGCACTCCATAGGATCTTAATTCTCGATCATCGACTCTAATGACCTCATCTGAACAAAGATAGACACGTCGAAATCGAGTCGTGATTAACCGCAAAGTGAACAAAGTTATGCGCTGCAACATTACAAAAACGCGAAATATAAACAATAGAAAACTCGTTCTAAATGTCGCACATATCTAAAGATGTGGAGTAGTAGCATTCAAGCTCTATCCCATGTGTCAATCTATCTGACACCGCCTTGACTATTCTCAAGCAGTCGAACTAGATCTCCACTCTTATGTCGTCGATACTAAGCGCTAACTCTATGTCCTTGAAGATCGCATACGCTTCCGCAAGCTGAAAGGTGAACGCTCTAGTAAAATAAAACGTATGCGCGACGATCACTTGCCTTGTGTGGTCTCTAACAATACAGTCTACACCGAATCCCTGATCGCAATTTAACACTGCATCAACATTAATCGAGATGAATCTCTATCTCGACGAAGTCCAACTAAGAGTCTGAATATGTCGATCTCTCGCTGCTGCTTCACTAAGGAAGTAATCCTCGTTTAGAAAACATACGGATATATGAATATACCATCAACAAAAAGCTGCCTTCAAAATATATATATATATATATATATATATATATATATATATATATATATGAATATAATTTGTTCTCGCTCTTATTTGGAGAGGAGTTTGTATAGTTTTTATGTTATAGTTTCATTTAAATTTCTATCACTTTGTAAATTAATTTAGAACCATTTAAAATATTAGATGACGGTGTCTGGAAATTAAAATATTACGGAATATTGTTAGGACTTGAGATTTAGAGAATAAACAAGTAATAATAATTAGTAAGGGGCTTATATAGAAATTAGTAAAAAGTATTATAGCTATAAAGAAGGCTGAATTAGTAGGGAAAGGAGTCTTTAGTCATTTGTAAGGAATAGATTTCCAATCAGGAAACCACAGACCTCTCAAATGTCCGATATTTTTTTGTAATTCTTTTGTTCGTATTCAAATCAATACAAGACATATCTCGAGGGTAACATGCCCTCATAGCTCCTTTTTCGTTGCTTTCAGGGGTGTCGGATAATGGAAATCTGGCTTTCCGGTGTTCAATTCAGGATCTATTCTAGATTAACCAATTGAGTTGGGTCGCTAAAGTTGTTGATGTATCAAAATCTTTGGAAGGCACTTGAATGTTGAATCTCATTGGTTTCGTACTAAAAATAAGGCAACTATGATTAACCTTGTATTGCTGATATTTTCGCCTAAAGTTAAAGTCATGTACTTTTTCTTTACAACGGCTAAAATTTCTACTTTGATCGTGCGCACAGGTAAGGAAGGTACTTTATACTGTTTCATTTTCATATTTGATAATATACAGATCATAATTTCTTTTGATAATTATGATAGATATCTTTATCTTTACAGGGTGAGATGGAAGACATTTTGAAAATTAGTTTTACCAGAGCGAAAGGCATTCATTACACTCAACTGAAAACTAAACCGTTGATTACACAACACTGAAGAAACGAGTTATACAACAAATTTTACACCACCACCAAAATACAACCGGAGAATTTTCTTGACATGAACTTCCAACCGAAGCTGCCCTTTCTGTTCCTAAAGGCTGACAACGAAGACCTAAACCGCTGAAGAGCCGATGAGCCTAAAATATAAATAAAATGCTCTGTTATAAATCCCATTAAAGATATTTACACCACCATATTTCTTCACTTATGAAGCCATCACATAGAAGTCTGTGACCATGGCGATGAGTGAAGAGTAGAAATCCGTAAGAGTGTTATGTGTTTGTGGACTGAGATGGGACTCTCGGGTGATTATGTTCTCCTTCATAGGTGACGATAAGCATGGAAGAGTCTTCCAAGCACCTCTCTACATGCTTCCTCGCTGGACAACCTCTCATGCTGCTACATTTGTAATAACCCCTGCACACAACAAACATTATCAATTAATTTTTAGCTATTGACTTCATACATGACGTAATCAAGACGCGTAAAATTCAATGAAAGATTACGTATATTCAAACCATGTCCTGTGGTACTTGAATGTCATCCTCCCAAACATTATGGGGTTTAACGATGTGGACAAATTAACAAAAACATATCCGTCGAGATGGCTAAGCCATATTTTGTTGAACCATCATGCACTAGGTGACTATCACGGGGTAGAGACGGAGCACAAAAATGCATAGAAGAGCCAAACCCATGCGAAAGGGAATAAATTAACAAGCAAAACACATAATTTTTTAACGGTTTATAAACGCATAGTCCGGGTTAAACGCTACTGAAATCGACCAATCCTTGGTTATCGACCCTGAGACTATCCCGATGGGCCACAATTATTGTGTACAGTGAGGATCCAATTGAGGGTTGATAAGGTTCCAATAATCTCCTTTTACCATTTAGAGCAACCCAATTATAAATCATGATTTCCATCTGATCCAAGACAAGAATTCAAACAAGCGTGGCTTTGAACATATTTACGAGCTTCAAAGTTAAGACATGCATATATACACATAGGGAAAGTACCTAGGATGAGGAGAACCCTTGATGGGCTTCTGGCCATACTTCCTCCACGAAAAATCGTCTGGAGGAATATCCGCAAGCTTGTTGCTGATAGCCGGAACCTTGATCGATCTCTTCACCCGAAGCTTTCTACCAAGCAAACAGAAAGATAAGCAAACAAACAAATCTCGACAGGAAAACCATAAATACAACAAACTGACCTCTTCTTGGAACAGTGACATCGACCACCGCATTTGACGCTCCCATCCTCGCCCCTCGCCGAGCACTTCCTCTTGTTGTGCTGCGAATTCTGATCGGAGGACTGATGATGATGATGATGTGGCGCCCCGATGAGGTGGAACGGGCTTCCCTCCAAACTGGCCACGCTGTTGTCCATGCTCAGCGACGAAATGAAAGATCGAGTCGATGATGAGCTGTCGAAGTTGAGGTTCAGACCGCCACCGCTGTTGGCTTTTCGAAACATCATCATCTCCGCGGCTTTCTGGCTCTGAACCAACACTCTCTGCTGACTCTGGAGGCTCTGATGATTATACTGAACCGGGTTTTTACCGGGCTCCGAAGAGGGGTTTCTCGGGCCTTGGTAGAGCGGCTGAGGAGCGCTGTGGAGAAAGTTCGAAGCTTTCGGCCACTGCTGCTCTGTTTTGTTGATACACTTATTCGGGTTGTCCAAGAGAATGCTTTCGGGTAAAGGGATCGGGAGTTTCTTGAGCTTTCTCACTCTGGCGTGGCCTAAACCCGTGTTGAGAAGAGAAACTACTCTCTTGAACTTGAACACAGCCTCGTCGGTTTCGGATGCTATGCTCCTACGGTAAGCTTGATCTTGCCGCGGCAAAGACAGTAAGTTCAAAACTCTGTGGCAGCTTTCAACGGCTTTTTTGTTTGCTTCTTCAACTTCCTCCATTTCATATAATTGCTATAAAATAGTTCTTGACAACGGAGGGGTTGAGAATTGAATTGAAAGCTCTCAGTCAGAGACTGTCGAACAGCCCAGAATGGAAAGAGAAAAATAAATACCCATATTTAGACCTAAAACCCATATCTCGCCAAAAATAAATTCCAGAAGAGGATATAAAGCTAAAAGCTTAGATAGAAAGCGGTTTCGAATTCGTAACGGTCCGAGAAACCCCAATCAGCAGAAATCTGAGGCAGAGTGAGACAAGGAGAAAGAAAGAGAAAACGAATGGCTTATGAGGATTGAGAGAAAATAATAGAGAGAGAGAGAGAGAGACGATGAGTGAAAGAAGCAAGATGAGAAATAAACGGACCTGTTGTGTCAAACCCTAGATTCGTCTTGTCCATGGTTGTGAGATTGAAAGGTGTGAAAGAGAAGACTTTTGCTTTGTCATCGAGAAAATTCAGAGACTTGCACCCATTACAATACACAAAGTCTCTATCTATGTTTTGGTTTTATTTCAAGTTTTAATATTACAATTTCTGTGTCGCGGAGAGAGAAAAGAAAGAATATGGACTCAAAATTCAACGGAGATAAAGAGAGAGCAGCAAGAATTTCTAGAGAGAGAAACGTGGGGGGATTAAAATATGGGGGAAATCGGAGGGAGGAGCAGAAGTGGAACGAAACTGGCGTCTATATCACAGATTTGAGTGCGGGTCCCACCAGAAGACCTTTGTTGATCTTTTTCTTCTCCCAATTCAACTTTGTCTTCTTGCTTTTCTTTTCTCTTCCTTTATTTTCGCTTTACGAAATTGAATTTTAAATCCTTCTTCATCAGCTATTCAGCTTCCTCAGTTTCGATTTCGAACTAAAACTCATTCGCTTGGCTAGTTATTGCGCGGAAATTATCCGACAATTTTTAATAAAGATTATGTGTGTCTATATATATATTTTTCAATCGTTAAATGTCCAAAGTTTGACAAAGAATAATTATACGCCGACGAAGAGGAACAAAAATATTAACGGTATTTGATAATGTACATTAGGGCATCTCCAACTCATGACGTGTGTTAATTTATCATCAAATTTGGTATTAAAAATTTTTCATCTCCAACTATAACATTAAATTTCACGCTAAAAATATTATTTCGTTATTATATTATTAAATTTATGTAATCTTTTTATTAATAGTTATTTTAATGAATAATTATAATATTTACATTTTTAAATTATGTGATAAAACATTTATTTTACAACGGTAAAATTAAATAATAAAATGACATTATTTAAAATAAACAACATGAAAAACATAAACAACTATACATTTAAATAATAAATTATATCAAACTAATTATCGAAATTAGCATATTCATTCCATAAGTGCTCTCAATTAATGCATTTCGAAATTCATTATATATTTTAAAATAATGTAATTTCTATTTTTATTTTTATGTTTATATTTATTAAGCGTGTTTAATTTTGATTTTAGTGTATTTAAATTTTTTATGTTTTAAATGAACTTTATTTTAATGTTTTTGATAATCAATTTAAGAATTTTTGTGTTTTATAAATACATATAGGGTTATAATATTTTATACATATAAAAATATTAAAAAAAATTATCACGCCAAATATAGTGTGGTAGTGTTCATAACATCATATTTGGTGTTAAAAATATAGTGGCAGATGGAGACATTTTAACACTAAATATAATGTTTTGCCGTCTCGTTATAGATGGTCTTAAATCAGTTTTAGCTCTTTTAGAAAAGGTTAACGGCTATCTTCAATTTTTTTTTATTTAAAAAAAACGATTTTGGAAGATTAAAAAGTACAACATAACAGAAAATTTCTTAAAAGCTAATATATTTAGTTTTTGGCATCATAAATTGGGCATTAATTGTTGATGAATGTTTTACTTTCATAACTAAATCAATTAAATATTCTACGTGATCAAACAAAATTAACAAATTTGTCTTGAAAGTCTGGCTTAATAAGCGTTCCAAAATAAAATTATGTTAACAGTAATGAAATGTGACAAATTTTTTCAAATTTAATAGTACATATTAGGTAGTCCACAAATTCTTCAATGTATTGAAATTTTTTGTTCTTTTATCTCCTAAAAGTTTCACTTAAATACTGCAAACACAAAATGTCGTTTGACATAACAAATCTTTCATTAAATTGAATCGGTATTAGGAAAGCAAAAACAAATCTTTCTTAAATTCAAGTTAGGAAACACTAAATACTCTCCTAAATTTTGCGTACACTGATTAAGAGAATCGTTTTTCTAAATCAAAAGAACACACGCAGAAAGCTTGTAGAAGGTAAGTTTGCTAATCTGCACTTTCAGAGTATCTTGAATAAGTCACTATTTCTTAAAAGTTTTCTTGTATTTTTACAGCTGTTTCTTTGAAACCTAGTCTCGAAACTACAACACAATAGACATATTGAGACTTTGAGAGAAAACAAAGTATCATAAAGATATTAGCAGCACATTACACATACAATTTTATTCATCTACGATATCAAGTAATCATGATTAAAATTACATATTATTTGTTTCTAGTTTCGACCATACTCGAATAGTCTGATGGTCTCATAGTGTGATAGTTTTCATCTACGATATCCATTGTTGATAGTTTTTCTTTTCAACTTTTCGTCTTCTTCATATTTTATGAAATCATAATTAACAATGACACTGTTTACACCAAACAGACTCAACCAATAACTCAAAATTATACCAAATAGACTCAACCAATAACTCAAAATTATGCCAAACAGACTCAATAAATAACTCAAATTACAGAGCCATTAAGTCAACAACGAAATGATTTGCTTTCCAGTTTGCTAGTTCGTTGGTCTTCTTTTTTTCTTCGAGATCGAACAAAACATGTTTGAATGGCAAGTAAAATAAATAAGCAAATCAATCTCTATCAAAATTTTGGGTCTTGTTAAACCGTTAGTGAGCATTAAAAAGGAATAATGAAGTCAAAAGAATAATAATCTTGCGCATGAACATTGCCAAGTAAAATATATGGCAATTTTTTCATGATTTGAGAAACTAGTTTGGATAAGGAATTGAGTTGTTTGTGTAAAAGAATAAGAATTCAGATACGTGGCTGAGTGGGAAGATGACGAAGAGATGAAGATTGTGATGGTATTGTGGGAGAGAGATATATTCTTACTTTTGTCTGAATAATTTTTTTATTTTCTTATACTCAATAATTAAGAAAATATCATAGTTACGTAATATTGTTAAAAGAAAATAAACGTTTGACCAAAAAGTATCTTGTTACTTTGGATTGTCTGATTTTTATTAGACAAATATTGACTTAGTCTGTCACATTAATTTACCAAGATATTTTGTTTTAACAGTGTGTGACTCTATAGCACTTTATTTTGAAAGTTTCTTGATTCTCTAATATTAGCCTTTAAACGTCTTTTATTTTTTATACTGACGTGTTGATGACAAAGAAACACTAGAGAAGACCTTCATTTGTTGGATGCTATGAAGGTGATGCAGCTGCCATTAGTTTCCTTCATAATTTCATTGAGTTTACAGAGTTTTCTAGACGTGCAAGGCCACCGGACTGGAAAACTGTGAACTTGGTGAAGAACAATGTAGAATCATATCACACACTGTTATTGATTCGCGTTTTGGATATGTGTTTGCTAGTGAATGAACTAATCACGCTCGAGTTTTTTCTTGTGTGAAAAATAAACACGTGAAAGTGTGTCTTTCACATGATTGTGATAGTTCACCAATTAAGAAGGAGAACTGAATTAGATATCACTCTTACAGTTAGTAATTTGGCTTTGATATAAATGTTGTTCATATAAGTCTATTTGTATTGAGAACTATTTATTTAGTGAAATCATTTACACCGAATTATCACACCCTTCAAATGTATGAGACGTTGCGCCGAACTGATATCAATTGTGCGTGTCATTTTATTATTTACGATGTGTTTTTACTCTCATCTATATGTTTTTCCGCATGTTAAACACACTATTAGACTATATTTGTCTGAGCGGCTAGCTAATAAAATTTCAAAGCAAATGAAAATATCTCTTAAATCATTTAACTTCATAAAAAACAAATCATTTTACAAAATATTGAACGTCGTACACCATTCGCGTGATGTGGGTGTGAAACTCCAAATTAAAATTTAGCATTATGATTCATTAGATCAAATAACAATAATTATTTTATCATATATAATTAACTACCTACTGTTATTTCGGTGGAGTTTTGAGTAAGTGGATTTTAACAATATCAAATATGATAGCAATATGAAGAAAAATTACTCTTATGCATATAAATCTCCACATGAATAGGAATTGTTTAATTAAGGTTAATGTATATAATAACTCTATACAAATTTTGTAATTGATTTTGTCAAACGTTTTGTAAAATTTATGTAAATATTACATATAATTAACAAGATTTTCGTTCCAATTTTATCTCAAATAAAAGTTCCCGCCCAAAATATAATCCAATTTACAAAAATTAATTTTGACGGTTAATGTTACCTAAAAAACCGCACCTCTTTACACAGATTGATATACATGAGATTTGAGGAGAGAGAAATTAATTCACGCATGCAAAAGTATCAGTTTAAAAAAATGTTCTCTAAAAAATAAAACCCATCGCGAAAAACCATAACCATTTACGTCAATCGATCATGACAGAAAATTATTGAAGAATCAAGACGAAACCAGACGGAGATTAACAGGCATAGTAGTTTTAACTTTACAATCAATTTTTTGATAAATCGGTCGGCGATTAACAAGTATTTATGTTCTTTTTTTAAATCTAATTTGTGTTTGTTTTTTTAAATCTTTCATGTACATTGATTTTATTAGAATTAGATTCTTTATCTCTTAATTATGGTAAATGTTCTTGACCTACAGGAAGACGATAGCGACAATGAAGAAGAAGGAGAAAGAATGATGTGAAATTTTTTCATGGCGCAGAAGGATGTGAAGCTCTCATGAAAATGACTTTCGTTCTTCTTTTTCGTGAATTTTGATTTCAAATTCATATATGCGATTAATATTTCTTTAATCTAGTAAAATAAGCAAATGTTAATGAAGATATTATAGTCCATAAAAACGTGTAAATAATTTTTGCGGGGTATTTACGAAAAATTTACCAAACGTTGGGTATTTCAAAACAGTAAACATAAATGTGGGTAAAACAAACAATCAATTGAAAGGTAAAATATAGTCGTTTTATACGCGTTATGTTATAGTTTTGGTACTGATTAAATTTAAGAAAAAACTAATTATAGTAAAGTATAAGAAAGTGGAACAGAAAAAATATAAATATACAATTATGAAAAAAATATGATAAAGTAGTATCATATAGGGTAAAACAGTTCATTTTTTTTTACAGATAATTAGATATAGTTCACATCACCTTACTATAAGGAGGCATGACTTTCCATATCATAGTATTATGAATTTGTACATTAAAAATTATATAAATCACATTACTTGAATATAAGGTGGCATAACTTTCATGTATAAAGTTGTATACTAATAAAATTAAAATAATTTTAAGTCACATCATATTACTAAAAAGGTGGCAAAACTTCATAATATAGTAATATGGTGTTATATAATAATAATTCGTAATTTTACACGTTTATCGTTTAGAGTTTTATACTTTCGAGGATATTGACGAGAGTAATTTTGTTGATAACGTGTCACGAAATTAACTAAATGATTAAACTAAAATTCTTATGTGTATTAGTAAATGAAGTGGGAAATTTTAATAGAAAGAGAATAAAGAGAGTAATTGTTAGAGATGAAGAAAATAGGAGAATTTTTACTTCATTAGTGAGTGATATATATAGCCAAAATTATGGTATAAAGTGATGGTTAAATAGTAAATATAATAATTGGTGTAAATGTATATAATAAAGGATATAATAGTATTAGCAATTATAATGAGCAAGTCATTATTAACCATATATATATACAACCTCGGGATTTGTCTCATTTAAAATACCTTTGGCTTTGTGCTGACTCTCATTTTCCAGCCATCTATTTTCATATTCTTTCTCTATTATATACCGTAGAAAAAAGAGAAAAACACAAATCTGATTTATCAAATAATCACCATAAACTCTTAATCCAAGTGAGGTATTTTTTTGTGCTTCCTCGGTAGATTAATGTTTTTTTATTATCCCTTTTTTATGTTTTTTGTACTTATCTTAAAATTAATTATGTTTTCAGTCAATTTTTGTTAGCAATATAAAATACGTTTTCTCTAATTATCCGAGTGATATTTTAATATAATTTTATATAAATTTATTTTAACATGTTAACTATTAATGCCAAAAATTTCATAAATTTTGAAGTGAAACTTTTTATTTTACAAACGTCACAAAATTAGGGCGTGGATCAGTTTATATTTGTAGACCTAATATTTTCATATTGAATTACTTAGCTAGATGATTTTCATCCGATTATGGCGCTTCATAACTTTTTATTCAAAATAATAGTTATGATTTATTACAATTTATTTATATTTTTTCATACTTTAAGTTTCTCTCGACTTTAAATGTGTTTTCGTAATTTTTTATTTAATTTAAATTTGAAATATGCGCTTTCCAAAACATGTTTTGTCGTTATAATCTTTTACAGAAACTTAATAATAATTTTCAACGTTTAGGTTCCAAGCCTTTTAGTTTTCCCGAGTGGGCTAAATTTTCTCGAGTCGCCCACGACCAATAGTCGTGATTTTCAAAGTTAATGTGAGAATAATCTGAGTACAACATATATTAGTTTAAAATTTAAATATGATGAATATATTATTATTTGTTATATGTTCAGTTACGTGATATGTATATATGTTTAATTATGTGTTTGATGAATTATTTGTAATGATTATAATATGACTTGTAACAGTAAGCATATGTATGCGATTAGTATAATTTCCATATGTATGTAATTTGCATACCATGTTATTATTGTAAGTCATGATACCATTTATGTTTATGATATATGTCATGTTTGTATTAACCTAACTAATGAAGGATAACTTCATTAGAGGACATTTTAAGGGTTTGGTCTTGGATTTTAGTGAAAGTTGGAACAAAAGGCTTTAACTCATTAAGTTCTCGTGCAACAATAGTTACCAAGCGTGAATCAGACTTCGCTTCTTATGAGGCACTCTGGGAAAAAAGTGGTTGTCACAAGTTCACTGGTTTGAAGCTAAGAAAAATAGTTCCAAGAATGAAGACTTTATTCGAGACACAACCGAGGCTATCAAGAAAATACATGAAAATATGAGAATTTCCCAAATCTGACATAAGATCTATGCAAACATGAGAAGGAGACCGCTAGAGCGTCAATGAGAGAAACAAAATTCCGAAAATTAGCTCATCACAATGTCATAATGAGATTTGGAATGAAAGGAAAATTGAGTATGATATATATTGTTCCTTTCTAGATTATCGAAAAAAATGATTTATCGCTTGGTACTAGATTTCGACTTCGCATCAATCCACAATGTGTTCCACGTCTCAATGCTCAAGGAGTACTTACTTAATTATACGAACGTTTTATTCCAAGAGTATATCAAAGATCACAAATATTTGGCCTATGAAGAGAAGCTTATCAGAATTGTTGATTGCAAAGAGAATTATTTTATGAACAAGGTGATTTCATTGGTAAATGTGTTATGAAAAAATCACAACATACAAAAAACTACTTGGGAGCGAGAAATAGACATGAAATTATGATATTCTGATATTTTCAGATAATTTTAAGGGCAATTTAGCTAAACACCCTTCTATAGTATCCAAGTTGCAAAATACCCAACTACGTAACAAATTCGATCAATACCCAAAATAAAAAATTAACATTAAAAGACATTTATACCCTTTTTGTTTAAATTTTTATTAAGCATTAATTTCTAAAACTTAATCTATGGAAGCCGGATTTTAAGTAGGAAATATTCAAACATTTTCTTTCCAATACGGTTTTCTCTCTCTCTCTCTCTCTCTCTCTCTATATATACATATATATATATATCTATCTCTCTCTCGAAACCCTTTTTTTCTCTTTCTCTCCCTGCTGAAACCTTTTTTTTCTCTTTCTCTCTCTCATAGGAGGAGACAAGCCATGGAGTGCTCGGTGGGAGATTTGGCCTGATTTTTTGGAGTCAACGCGACGGACGCTACGACGACGGCGACGAAGATCGGACACGGCATACTGACACGGCGTTCGCGATTGACATGACGTACCTGCTACCCTCGGCGTACCTGGTGTTCTTCATGCAGGTTGGCTTCGCGATGCTCTGCGCCGGTTCAGTTCGAGCGAAGAACACGATGAACATCATGCTCACCAACGTCATCAACGCTGCCACCGGATTGGCAGATTCGATTCTTTGGGGAGCTGTAATCGAAGGACCGAGGATTGGAAGATTGGGCAACGCTTCTAGAAGAATTGCTTTGAGAGGACACTCCGCGAGCCTCGTCGTTCTCAGAACCTTCATGCTCTGGTTTGGATGGTATGTATTCAACCATGGCTCGTTCATAAAAATCACCGTTGTGTACTTCCGATGATTTCACGGAGGGGATTATGGATTATTTCGTCACCACGATTCTCAGGTACATGTGTATTTAGGACTTTGTTAAGAAATAAAATTAACAAAAATTAACTAGTATTCATCTAGACAAGTTTAAATACAAAATTAATATAAATGACCTAATATTCATCTGCGAGTTTAAATCAAATTTAATTTCAATCCAGATTAGTTGTAATTAAACGTTAATTATTAGAAATAACGGAAACATTAATTAAATATATTTAAAATAAAAGAGAAATCAACAAAAAATCGTTAATTATTCAGTTGACTATTTCAAACATTAATTAAATATATTAATAAACCATTTCTATTCTGAAAACTTAATATTATATATTTACCAACCTACGAAAATTTAAGTTTTTAAAAAAAGGACATAACTATAAATGTAATTTAAAAATTGACACGTAAGACTGAATGTGTAGTAATGTAACGTATGCAAAAAATTGAGTAATTTACAATTATAACGTTTAATTTGGATTAAATAGAGCAATTCCTATAATTTATTGTGTGCAAGTAAGAGTTCTTCCAAGTATTTCAAATTCTAGTTACTTTTTGGGACAAAAATTCAAATTGATAAGATAGACTGTGAAAACTCAAATTAAAATTTAGCAGCATGCCATTTATTATATCAAATAACATTAGTTTTCTTGTCATATTCATATAAAGTAATAAAATCTAAATGTCCTACTATTAGTTCGGTGGAGTTTTCAGCAACTGTATGTCAATAATATCAAATATGATAATAATATTGAAGAAAAACTATTTTTCCGCCTATAAAGCATCTACACGATTATATAGGGGAATAAAACTTCAAAAAATATGCGTGGAGTAAAATTCTATGTTCGCGTGTAATAAAATTTGATTACAGAATATATGTGGCAAAAGACAACAAAATTCTTAACAAAACTTTATAATTGCGATATTTCGGCAGATTACGTTATCTTGCAGAATTTAATACTAATTGCGGTATGTTGCGGTCAAATTTTATTAAGAGTTCTTTTCTCTTTTTACACATATATTTCGTACAAAATATTATCACACATATAAATAAAATTTTACCCTACTATAACACATATATTTCGAAATTCTCCATTATATATACATATATCACTTCAAAGATTTGTTTCAAATAGAATACCTTTGGTTTTGTGCCGACTCTCATCCTCCAAGCCCGGCCCCATGGAGCGGCGAGAGGGGCGGCGACACAAGGCCTCCATTCATAAAAAGAAAACCCAATTTCACAAGCCAATAACAAAAGCAAACTGTTAAAAGGCAAACATGAGAAGGCCAACAGTCCTTGAACGAAACAATATTATTCTCAAATAACACACAATAAAAAGGAAAATAAGTCAATATTTTCAGCAAACTTATAGATTTTCAAGATAAAGAGACCAAACAATTTTCAAGTATCTGAGTTTCCCTATTGGTTTTGTTTTTTAATTAATAAGATTTGCTTTTATGGTTTTTTTCTCAAAATATTAGTATTTAGTGTTAGATATGTTGAATATAAAATTTCAACCGGGATATGAAAAATTCAAAATAAAAGAAAATTAGAAAGTTTTACTAAATCACAAAAATGAGCTATTAAAAAATTTGTTTATAGAACAAAAAATATTAAACAAATTCAAGTAAAGAACCGGATGAAAAAATTGATTAATAGGTATTAAGTGATAGCGATAAACCAAATTTTAAGAATACACAAAAAATTGACAATAAAATCGATGATAATGAAAATCAAGAAATTGATAATGATTTGAGTCGTCTTTACGGTCCGAGAAGATGGAAAACCTTAGATAATCAAAGTGTACAAAAAAAATATTAAATATAAATCCTAGAACGTTATATACTCTTATGGTTGTCATAGTATTAATTTAGTAATTTGTGATGTTGCAAACTCTTGTGTTAGAGCCATATATTTTTGGAGTCTTTCAACGAATTTATCATTATTTTCTTATTCTCCTAAACGATGAATTTTTTTTAGAAGATAGTATATCTAATTTTACGATCAAGTCAATATCACAAACTTCTTTAGAATAAATTTCAAACTCCTAAAATTATAAATGCTTTATTCGAGTTGGAAGAAGATCCCAAAATAAAAAGTGAAGCTAAATGTCTAGCAATATATAAATTGGAGGATTTTGTTTGTTGTCAATTTGATTAGCAAAAACTTTTAAAGCAAATGTATTCATATCGATGATGCGATACATCAATTAAAAGAGTTTGTTTCTTTTTTTGAAAATTATCGTGAAAATGGATTTGTAACCGCTATGATTTCCACAATAAATAATTGCAAATGAGATGAAAATACTTCTTAAATTTTGTGAAAAAAAGAGTCATTTGTAAATTATTATTTTTTAAGAAAATGATGTTGATGATTAAATAAAGTCTTTTAAGCAGTTGTTTAGGGCTGAGTATTTTATTTTTATAGTTGACCAGGTACTTACTTCTCTTAAAATTAAATTAAAACAATTTAAAGTATTTGAAAATCTATTTGATTTTTTGCTCATATTTTAATAAAAATTAAGTTATTGGATGAAGAAATATTTTTTTCATCTTGAATGTTTTTTTAAGGTATGGTGGAAAGTTTTTTAGGAAATCTTTTAAAACGACAACAGTAACTTGATGGAAGTATTTAATTATATTAAGCACATTGATTCTTTTCTTAGTGCTTATGTTGCTTATAAAATGATTTTGACTATTCTTGTTATTGTTGCTTCCGCATAGAGAAGTTTCTCCATAAATTGATCAAGTCTTATTTGAGATCAACCATGTGCCAAGAAATACTCAGTGGACTCGCAAATTTATCGGTTGAAAATGAAGTGTTAGACAAAGTTGAGTTTAAAGATTTGATTTTTGAATTTGCATCTCAAAAAGTAAAAAAAGTGGATTTTGTGTAACATTTTTATTTATATTTATAATTTGACTTTTTTTTAAAATGAAATTGAATTATAATTACAAAATGCTTCTATTTTTTTCGCTCAATACCTCTTATTTTCTTCAGGCGCCTCTGCCTCCAGCCATTTCTTTTCATATTCTCTCTTTTATATCTCATAGAGAGAAAAACACAAACCCTATTACTAAATAATCAATATAAACTCTTAACTTATTATCTAAAATGAGTGTTTCCTACCTGAACTCTTCTATGGTATTTTTTCGTAGCTACTCAACAGATGGATATTATTTATATAATTTTTTTATGTACTCATCTTCAAATTAATTATATTTTTTTGTCAATTTTTACATAAATTATTTGAGCATTATTTTTATAAATTTATTTTGACATAAAATTATTTTTATATGTTTACTATTTAATGCCCAAAATTTCATAAATTTTGAAGTAAAAGTTTTTGTTGCACTAGCGTAACAAAATCAGGCCATATATTAGTTTATATATGTAAACTCAAATTTTCCATATAATATTGACTTACTTACTTAGACGATTTTCAAACTTAGATTCGGATTATGCCACTTCAATAATTTTTATTGAAAATAATGTTTCTTATTTATTACAATTTATTTAAATTTTCTTTGACGTTAAGTTTTTCTTGACTCTAAGAGTATTTTTCATAATTTTTAATTTCAATCGAAAATTAGGGTTTTCCAAAACATGTTTGTCAACATTTTATAGAAACTTAATAATCCTTTTCAACTCTAAGGTTCCGAGCCGCCTAGCTTCCCTGATTCGTCTAAACTTTTTCGAGCCGTCCACGACCAACAGTCATGATTTTCAAAACTAAGGTGAGAATAATCTCAATAAAACATGTATTAGTTCAAACTTTAAATATGTTGAGTATGTGACATGTATATATGTGTGAGTGTTGATAAGTGGTTTGTGATGATTATGATCAAAAGCGGCTCAACGAAATCGGAGACCTTCAGGATAAAACATAAAGATTTATTTTATAGTATAAAAGAAAGTTGTAGATATAATAAGTTAGTGGTAATAACACATGACTTTTAATTAGAAGGTGACCAATTCAAATCTTAGCAAAAACAATTTTTTTCAAAACAAAAACCTTTATTGGTTGGAGGCCTTTCCCCCCTCCCTGCCGGTCCTGATTATGATAAGACTATATATGATAAGCATATGTATGAGTTTAGTAGAATTTGCATACGATATTATTATTATTATTATTATAAACCATAGTATAATTCATGTTTCTTTTTTTTTTTTGTTATTTTTCATGTCTGTATCTGACGTAAATAACCAATTGATAAGATAAATAATAGAGTCGTATCGCTCCAAGCTATATATGTATGAAGAGAATTCTCTCGAGCCAATTTACACACTTAGAAATAGAGTTTTTTCATATGTTATATGTTTATAATGGTGCTAACTATGAGGGGTTGGAGCCTCGTAATTTATTTTAAAGTGTACACTGAAATTAGTATGACTAGTTTAGGAGAACCTCGAATTTAAAATATGCAAAAATTAAAATGGGATATCTTATGTCACGATTTTAATTTAAAATGTTACGATGCACGCATGTTATTACTTTTGTTTCATGAGTTGTAGATATTCTCTCTATTAATATATTTCCGTGTTGTAGGTAAACACCATTTGAACTAGTGACAGAAGTGTATCAATGGATACGATAATGATATGGTTGGGTTATGGTTGTTTTTTACTATTCAAACATATGCTTAACTTTATGTTAAAATTACCCAAACTCATAATTTATATTCTTCTCATAATTTATATTCTTATGGTTTTAAGTTATGTTTTTTTAATTATGTTAAAGATAATGACCTTATTCGTGGTATATCGACGATAGTATTTTTGTTTTAGTTTCGGTTATGTAACTTTTAGTTTGATTTTTTATTTCATCGAGTTTTTAAATGAAATTTTATTTTAAAGAAGAATTTCCAAAATCAATAAAGTTAGTTCAATATGTTTTAAAAAAATACTACTATTTTATAAAGATTTTAAAAGATGGATAAGAATGGGAGTTCGAAAAATTGAATCGTCCCATGTCGTTATCGATAGGACGACTGCCCTCTACTTAACTAAGGTAGTTATGTTTTATTTTGCGCTTTTTTATATCTGTTTTGTATAGATGAATGTTGAAGTAACAAAACATGTGAGCAAAATTCACTTATGCTTAAGAGTGTAATAAGAATATATATATAAAATTGCGATCGTTATTTGCGTACATAAGGTGCGTTTTATGCACAAACTTCAAAAAATGATGGTAACGGAGATATGTACAAGGTCAGTGCTCGGTGAATACGCTTATAGTTGGCGTCAAAGGGAAGAAAAATCCATGAGCCAAACTTTCCTCAAACTGCAAAATATGCGAGATCACATATACGAGGAATAGAGGTGGAAACATTTTCATACAAGAAGGCTAGGAGTGAATAATTTGTTGTTTGAAATCCATGATTGGATTGAAAACAATGTGTAGATTGCTTAGCATGAAGTTTAATGAAATTATGAAGTCGTTGAAGTTTCAACAGTTATGTAAAGAACTTTGTGTGTATAAACTGAAGACCAAGGAAAAAGAGATTTATGCTACTTGTTAAAAATGATGTCATTCATTAAGTTGTGACTGGTAAAGGCAAGATGAGATGAATGGATCATAAAATTGATTAGTTTCAACCTCATATGGTACATTATTTTGATCGAATGATCTGATACATATAAATTGCAAAGATTCTATGAATTTTTTTTATTATCGTAGTTGGCAACCATTTACTTGCTTTGGTAGGATATAAGATGGTGCAATTGTGTCAAATATATGACTATATGATTTAAATGTTGCATATGGCAGTTCAACCTAAGCATTGTGATGTCAAATGACAAATCTTATAGAGTTCTCTCAAATAACGAGGCAAACACATTATATATAAAAAATCAGCTTGGTCTTTCATTATTAAAACTGAATTCATATAATATATTATGCAACGCAACTCAAATGAAGTTAATTTTCCACAATATTTCAAAGATGCTTGGCTCTTAACCATTTTGAACGAAAGTAGATGGTGTTCAACCAAAAAATTAAGGAATTCTCTAGAGGTAACTGATTTTTTTTTTTTTTTTTTGTTGATTACAAAGTTGCATATCTGTGATCTCAATCTACAAGCTTCATTAGTATGCTAATTTGAAAGCTCCATGAAGTGATAATTTTTTTATAAACTTGGACACTGAAAACACAGGCAAACTACATGCCTCATATTGAACATATGAAAGTTAGATGTTCAACTTTAGTCACGCTTCCACTAATAATTTTATGGTCAAATCTCATCCGATTTTCGAAATTCTTGAAGCTACGCAATCCTTAGCTAAGTTACCATCACGAAGGGAAAAAAAATCACGATTTTTGTCACAGCATTTTTCTAAAATCGTTAAAAATTACAATAACATCCAAATGAACTCATAAATTGACCATTGGAGCATCAAACTCAAATATCTCGAGAATGAATTAACCCCAAAACTCAAAAATACACTCGTTGGAAAGCTTACATAATTATTAACCATTCTAATTTTATTTCACTCCAATCCATCAAATCTACCCCGAGCTACGATAAAATCAAGAGGACATAGAAGCACAACCAAGCATGAGCCTCAAATTCTTCCAAAGCCTCCTCATCCATGCATCCCCTTGTCACGCATTTCTAGCCGTTGATGAAGATTCCATCTAAAGGCTAAGATTTAAAATTGGCAATTGGTGCGATCCTTGTCTCAAGACTTGCAGCCAATCAGGTATCAGCGTTCGGATATAGTCTATAACGCACTTGACTATTTAAAGTATTCCAATTCCGTCATCGTCTCACAACCGAAATTACCAGTACAAGAATTATACACCACTCTTTCGATCCGATCTCTTCTTCTTTCCTCATTTCTATCGTCTCAATTCAAGCTCTCTTTAATGTCGACCGAAGTCGAACCTACGGTGCCGGTAGAGCCCGTTATCGAGACAGTTCCGGAAGAATCTCCGGCAGAAGAATCTCCGGCGGCGAAGACCGGGAAGGTTGAGAAAGAGCCGAAGGCGAAGAAGCCTTCAGCTCCCAGGAAGCCTCGAAACCCCTCAGCACACCCTCCGTACGAAGAGGTAAATCGAATTGCTCCGGTCATCAATTCAATTTTGATCGATTGAGCTTGTTTTGTGAATATTTTGATTTTGATTTGGATCTGGTTTGTTCTGTTCATCTGTAGATGATCAAGGACGCGATTGTTTCGCTAAAGGAGAAGAACGGTTCGAGCCAGTACGCGATCACGAAATTCATCGAGGAGAAGCATAAGAATCTTCCTTCGAGCTTCAAGAAGCTTCTTCTCTTTCATTTGAAGAAGCTCGTCGCCGCTGGAAAGCTCGGGAAAGTCAAAGGCTCGTTCAAAATCCCGTCGGCTTCTTCCTCCACGCCTAAGAAGAAGGCAGCCCCGCCGGCCAAGAAGAAGGTCGCCGCGTCAGCTAAACCCAAGCCGAAGCCGAAGGCCAAAGCCAAGCCTGCCGCGAAGCCCAAAGCCGCAGCTGCCAAGCCGAAAGCCAAGGCCGCGGCGAAGCCCAAGCCCAAGCCTAAGGCGGCTGCGAAGCCGAAAGCGGCTGTGGCTGCTAAGACGAAGGCTGTTGCCACGGTGAAGCCGAAGGTTACCGCCGCGAAGCCGAAGGCGGCTGCCAAGAAGAAGGCGGCTCCGAAACCGGCTGCGAAGCCGGCGGCGAAGGTTTCGAGGACTTCGACGAGGACGTCTCCGGGGAAGAGAGCGGCAGCGCCGAAGCCGGCCGTGAAGAAAGCCGCCGCGCCGAAGAAGGCTGCGCCGAAAAGCGTAAAGTCTCCAGCGAAGAAAAGCGCGAAGTCTCCGTCCAAGAAAGGTCCGGCGAGGAAGGCCAAGAAGTGAGCAAGTTTATTACAGAGTTTTATCAGCAGGGGTAGATTTGTAAATTTTTCTTATAATCAAGGCATATATTTATGCCTCTCAGCAGTCGGCTTGAAACGTGTAACAGGCTCTCTAATGTCAATTTTTTTTACTTGTTTTAATATTCAGTTTTCCGGGATATGTTTCAAATCTTTTTTTTTTTTTTTTTAGGTTTTGTTATTTGTAGGGATTTGAGTTTGTAATCGTTTCTAAGAACTTAATAGAAATGGCTCTTTCGTATAATACATCAATATTTGCAGAAACGAAATGAAATCCTCCATATGTAGATTTGAGTTTCACTTTTCCTATTTGAGTCGTTTAAAATATAATTAAGACACTCTATATCGGGTGAGAGACTAATATTTAGTGGTTTCGACTTTGTGGATGGCGAACTTGAGCTCTTGTTGAATGGCGAATCTGGAGGGAGAGAGAACAATGTCTTTCCAAACAGAGCCGTCCTCGGAAGCTGGGTTGGGATGCTTGTAAAGCTCGTAAATGGTGTTTGCTTCATCGTTCAGTCTTCCAACTCTCTTCAAGCAATCGATCTCTTCCTGATCCACCAGCAGCGTTTTGTCTCTGTCTTTCCACCCTATCATCTTCCAAATTCAACAGCAACAAAATATCTCTTTCAAGTCACATAAAATGAAAACATTCCCAAGGGCCATCATATATGATCATTATCCGTTTGCACCTTAGGCTGCCCCTCGAGAGCATTCGTGCAGTACAATCTCGCATTGTCGACTAATTGGCAATACGTTGGAAACGCATTTGCAAACCTTTTGTGGGATTTCAGCTGAGAATTCACTCTAACAGCTCTTCTACAAATTATGGCTCTCCTACAAACTCACACGTTAGTAATCCCAAAAAGAATAGATAGATTGCTAGATCTACTACTTTCTATAAATTCATTTTTACTATTTTCTCTAAACAATTAATCCGTTGAAAAGTGTTTACATTCTCTATTAATTGTTGATTAAAATATATTTTTAATAAAAAATGGTGAATTGGGCATTTCTTAATTTAATTAGTGTATGAAGTTTAGACTCATTTTTGGATTTGTATTTAAAAATGAATTCTTGTGCCAAAACCGATACCATTCAACTCATTTAGTCATCCAATATTTCTCATTTTCTCTCTTAAATATTCCACAAATCCGTTTGATATCTTGACCTCAAATGAATAAGGAGTATATTACTTCATTAACTCTATTTTATGCCTTAATTTGGATGTTAAAATCAGCTTTAGTTTGAAAAAAATTCGAACGTCTGGGATTCAATACGTACAATAGAAATGTTTGAATTTCATCGTATTCTATCATAGGCAATCGTAATCATAATTATATATGAATATATACATAATTAGTACCTGATGCCTCGAATAACGGCGAGATAGGCGTCGCAGACAACGCCAACGAGCTCGATTCGGTAGGGCTTTCTGTTGGTGGCTTGGACGTTATCCTCGATGCGCTCCCAGTAATTCTCGACGACGCTCCCGTCCTCGCGCACGTTGTAGCCGGTCCCCATTCGGTACCGGCAGCGGTGCACGTTTCGCGCCATCGTCACCGTCTGCACCACAAACGGGACCCACGACAGCGTCCCGTCCATGATCACATCCCTCCCTTCGTTCAGCGCCGTCACCAGCAGCGACGATGCCGCGTCCGTCGACGACTGGTGTACCTGTTTTCAATTGCTTTCTTTGATTAGTTTTAGTATTAGTATTGGGAGAGAGAGAGGGGGGTTTTACGAGCTCTGCGGTTTGAAGCATGTCGTGGTGGCCTCTCGAGCTTAGGGCTTTATAGATGACGTCAGATTCCTTGAACGCGTCTGCCTCGATGATCACCGCGTTCGCTGCTGCTTCTTGCCACAGTGGCCTGTCCCAAACATTCGTTTGCTTCAAAGGCCATAATTTGTTTGAGATTGGATTGACAAAACATTTGTGTTGTTTTAATAGAAAAATGTGTTACAATGAAGGTAACGTTTTCTTTAACTATTGAATTAAAAAAGTGTGACGGAAAAAGAAATCTAAAATAAGTGATTCCATATTTCATAAGAAGGAATATTTTGTGATTACTGAAAACTGATGATTTAATCTTTTCATTTTGATGAAACTCATGTGAGGTTTTGCGGAATTGGATTCGAGTTTAATTAAAGGGATCTCAAATTGACAAATAAAAATTGCTTTATATCACTCGTTTTTAGAATCTTAGAGAAATATTAATTTTTAATATTTTTTTGGCATACGAATGTGAATATATCACGAAATACATAAAAGGTAGACATATGGTATATTCTTGAGTAGATTTATTAGTTTTGAAACTCCCATAAAATGTTTCGAAATTACAGCATTGAAAGTCATTGGAAAGCATCTTAAAACAATTCAAAACTATCAACAAATAAGAAAGAAAAAATAAATAAGAGAATTAAAAGATTTTAGAAATATTTTGATCTGACACAGTGTCTTCTTTTAATACCGGGTAAATAACAAATTTACGATTTTTTCTACCTTATAAATATAGAATAAGACATTTCTCCTTTCTTAAACACCGAATTAGTTAAAAAATGGAGTTTGTAGCTAAGACTTCTCTATTTCACGTGGTAGAATAAAAGTATTGAATTAATATCTCATCCGACATCTTAAAAATATGTGATGGAAAAAGAAATCCAAAATAAGAGTGAGTATTGTATATTTATGCCATGAAATTATAGAAAAATAATGAGGCTTAAATGCATACTCTTTAAGGATTTCCTTGAGGACGGTGCTCTTGCCAGCCCCCATGCCGCCGCCCATTAGGAGGAGAACGGGACTTCTGTCGCCGTGGGCCACCGGAACCATCACTTCCGTGCACCGTGACTCATCATTCGATGCTAATCTCATTGCCTTCAGTTCCTCCACTAACGTACTGAAAACTCTCGCCACTTTTAGATTTTTTATAACCCTGTCAAATCTTTGCTGCCTGAAACATAATAAGATTCTTGATGTAGAATTTTCAACTTATATACAAAATTAATTATGTCTAAATACCCCACTTCGGATCATGGATGAAGTCTAAAATTTAGAGTAGGCTAATAATATGATTTATATATATACATAATAGAAAATAATATACACAAATTAAAATGGCATTTCTGGGGCATAAGCATCCCGTATTGTTACCTGTAGACTGACTCTTTCCAAAGCGCCGGATACAAGTATATTTTTCCAAGATTAATAATTAATTGCAAGTTTAATTATCTTTTAGCTAATTTAGCAAAAATATATGATTGTTAAATAGTACTGTCTATATATTTATACGCGTTAGCTATAATAATTTAAAGTTTAGCTAGTCATCTAATTCTTCTTAAGAAACAAATAAATTATGAGTTGAATTGGCCATAATATAGATTTGAATAAAACATGAGCGTATATACAAATACTAAGTCATAAATTCCTAAAATAATGTCGTTGAGTTTATCTAGTTTTCTAAAGTTTAACAATGTTGAGTGTTAACTTAATTAGCTCGCAAGTACGTATAGACATCTGTTACGAATTCTCTAAAAGATAAAATCAAAATCGGTTAATCAATCTCGTTTTTGGTGTTAGTATAATATCATATAAATACGTATATATACACTAACTAACCTTGTGGCCTGCAGAATAATGTCCTTGAGTCTCTTTTTGGCCTCAGCGTCTTGACTCAGTACCTAATTAATCACACCAATCAATATGCTCATTTAACATATACCCAAAAAAAAAACATGTAAAAAGAAACATTTAAGAATGAAAAATGATAATATAAATGTAGACCTGGCTAATCATAAGATCAGCGTGGCTCCAATGAAAGGCAAAGTAGCTGAGAATGCATCTCTCAAACTCCTCAACAAGCTTCACAAAGAGTGAATCCGCATCAGGCTCGCCGGAAAAGAATGTGTAGATATCATCCTCACACCCTTCTGATTTTCTTATATATTCCGAAGCTAACTTGCACAGACGTGGACATTCTCTCTTGTCTTTAAAGCCCATCTGCCTAGCTGATCATATATACATTATTATTACCAACGAATTATAATAAGACCGTAATATCAAAGCATTGGCAAAAGTTATAATTAATCATATCCCTTTTTATTACCAACGTAATGTGAGAATCTCTCGAGCTTCTCAGCTCCGTTCTTCGACTCCTTCTTACGAGGAACAATCTTCTCGTCCTGTAATCGCCGGATTCGGAAATGGATCACCGCCGCGATGATCAGGCCAATCGATGAATAAGCGAAGATCTGAGACATTGTTGCCTTGATCCCGCTAGCTAAAAAGAATATAAATAAGTAATGGTAAGAATCGTACGTAAATTGAAATAAGTTTCGTGATCAGATACGGCTCATCATATTAGTACCGTTTTGCATGTCCTGGAATTTAATTTACGAAATTGGATCTTGATTCTAACTTTTCTTCGTCTGTTTTCCTGTTTTCTTTTTGTTTTTCTTCGGTAATGAAAGCGGAAAAGAGGAAAGAAAAAAAACACCTCCGGGTTTTGCTGGCCGTGACTTTCCTTTAAATAGTAGCATGTTCATGGCGTAGATGTGGAGAAACTCCACAACTGACACGTGTAATTCTTATTGTTCCGTTTCTTTTTAGTTAATTCATATTTCATTACCACTTTCCCGTTCCACCCTGCTAGATAGTTATGAGTTACGACCATAACGGCCGAGGTCCAGAGGAAAATCCGTCGCAGAAGACCAGAAAGATTACCACAAGCCAGCAAGTCTAAATGATTGTCCACCTTCGAGAAGCTTCTTCTCCTTCATTTTTATTTTATTTTAGTCTAAGTTGCAGGTCAACGTGGCTTACCGGGAGTCCCGGTACCGCTCCCGGGGGACTCCCGGTAATTTCCGAAACGGTAGTCCCGGTCCCGATTGTAAGCGGGACGGGAGGTGACTCCCGGTTCGTAAAAAAATGTATTTTTAATTAATAACTTTTTTTAAATATATAATGTTAAAAATACATTTTCTTGGCCGTCGGATCTTGCACCCGACGGCTTAACTTAAAAATAAAAAAATGAGATAATACCGGAAGTCTGGTACCGGTAAATGAGATAATACCGGAAGTCTGGTACCGGTAAAGTAATTACCGGGACTCCCGGTACCACTACCGGGAGTCTGCTCCCGTTTAAAAGCCTACCGGGACGGACCTCCCGCCCCTGTCCCGGTCCCGGTAGGCCAAATTTAGTTGCATGCCTTTATAAATTGCATCAAATATATTTATATATTAAAAAATTTAGCGAATTGGCGTAGTTTACAAACATGATTAGGTTTTGTCCAATGTTTCGTAAAATTTTTGTAAATGTCCAAAACGCTTACTTGATACATTAATCTACGCTGTTTAGTCACTGTAATATCCTTGAATTATCGGCATTAGTACTGTTTAAAATTTCGCCAAAATTTGAAATTCTTTCCTTAATTATTTAAAAATCTGCCTGTTTGATTAATTGAGATTGCAGTCTACAATTTTGGGTATTTATTTGATTCATTAATTTCAGAATAATTAATTGATTTCATTCCTCGTTTTGCCGGTTTTAATTCGAAAATTGATATTCAATTTACAAGGTTCATGGAATTACTCGTTGGTGAGTCTTCAACATTACGGTAATTGATTTTTACATCGTAAATATTGATTTTTCATCATTAATTTCGTATTAATTATAAAAAACATGACTGCCTTTGTTGTTTTTTTGAATTTTGAATTTTGTTTGTTAATATTCGGGTGAAAATTTAAATTCTTTTCCGAATTATTCAAATTTGGGCAGTTATACATAAGCTTTTATTAGATCTTATAATAATGGGTAATTAATTAACGTATTTAATATCAACATATTTAATTATATCTTTCCTTTTTCATTTATGGAAATCATATTTCTTTCCGGTCAGCAACATGTTAATTCTTGAAATCATTACATATTGATGAGTGTTCATATTATTTTGATTCATGAAATTATATCATTGCATTAGTTATCTCCTTCTTCTCATAGTCGAATGGCTCACTAAACACAATTAAAATGTTTTTCGGTCATATTTTCTGGGTATCCATATATTTATACCATTCGGAATTGTTTTATAACATAAATTAAGTTGAGATTTACAACGTTAATTGATTTTTACAACGTAAATTGTGTTTTTTTTATCGTTAATTGAATATTAATTAACAAAACACGGTTTTTAGTTTATTTAACTAGATGAAAAAAAATCAAAAGATCAAAATTTCATACATGAATCTGAAATCAAAATCAAAACACGTAGAAGGAGAAGAAGAAGAAAGAAAAGAAGAACGAATGTCGTTTCATGAAAGCTTCACATCCTTCTCTGCCATGAAAGTTTCACATCATTCTTCTTCTTCATCGTCGCTGTCGTGTTCCTGTAAGTCACGAAAATGAATCAGAAATAAGATATGAAGAAACGGATTCCAAAAAAATCGTTTTAATGAAAAGATTTCAAAAAAAAAAATTAATTAAAAAAAGAACATAAATACATGTTAATCGCCGACCGATGTACGTTGTTGAACTCCACAAAAAGTTCCTGGTGATAATCGGTCGATAATAATGGATTGGGTTTGCTCGTCGATAGATTTTGGTTTCAGAGAATTTATGCTTGCATGCATAGGAAGTTTCTCTCTCTTGAAATCCAAAATTATATATATATATATATATATTTATTTATATATAAATATAAATATAAGTTAATGTGATGCGGTTTTTAGGCCGCAATTTACGTTGATAATTAATTTTTTTAAAATTAGTCATTGGACGAGAACTCGAATTGGGGATAATTTGGGTATGAAAATTCTATTAATTAAAGAGGTGGACATTTACAGTTGTTTTACAAAACATTAGACAAAATCAAATTGCCGAACATATATAAGGCTATTATATTTTTGTTCTTTCTAAGATTGAATTCACGTCCTCACAAAGAAAAAGACATCGCACAAAAGAAATTTAGACCCTATTTTATACCAATAACAACAATAAACATAAACCGGAAATAAAAAAAAGTAGATTTTGGCAAAAAAAGTTCGTCAAGATCCGTTGGACAACTTTTTTAAAAGCTTTATATCGCCTTACAAGTGTGAAAAAAATGAAAAGAAAATTTATCAAGATATAGCGACTACGAGATAAATTTAGCAGCTCTCGACTTGACTTCAACAAATTAGAACATAAGAGTAACTACTACTGGAATGCAAATAAAGAAAATAATTTTGAAAAGCGGGAGAGAGGAAGACTTAAGTTGTATTTTTGTGTGTCTAGAAGGAGAATCCAATGCCTTCCTTTATAACCGAAGCCTTTAGTAGTTAAAGACAACACATAAACTTGCTCATCACTGCTTTTAGTGGTCTTAACTCTGATCGGCATAACGTTACCATGACCGTTTGCATGCAACCGAATCGCTTTACATTCAACCGAATCGTTTTGCATTCAACCGTAACAAATGCACAGCGGTTAAAAGTTAACCGACCACACTCTAATCTCTGATATACATGACTGATGCCTATACTTGGGGCTGCAGGGTATAACTATTTCACAATCATAGGTGTTGATCTCTGACTGCTTTCTTTCATTGTGTCAAGTCACCACCGGTTAGTTGAGTAGTCTTGACTTTGATGCAACTGATCCAATAAAGTGATCTATGACTTGTAATTTCTCAAGAAAGGATTGATCACGGTATTGTATTGTAATCTCCAAGTTTGTAAGGCTGAACAATGGTCATTCTTGACCGGTGATATATGGAAGTGCAACGAAACTCGATGGAGGAGTTATGCGGATATGTAAGCATTGCTGAACCATGTAAAATCTAGTGTGTTGTTCTGATTCTTTTGGTTTGAGTTTCTGTGTTTTGGTTTGCAATTTATTTCTGTTCTTGATTGATCGTAATCGTACACTCGCAGATAAACTCGATCTTATTATTAGTGGAAATCGGTTAGAGAACATTGGACGTAGGCTTTAAATTTCTTAAGCAGTATAAAAGCTTTGTGTAATTTCTCCCCTCTTTCTATTTCACTCTTTTCTGTTCATTACTTGCAACTCAAGAAACTAAGTTCTTGGTTGCAAATCAGCTGATCTGGTGCAACACCAACACCTCTAATAAACATTCGATCCCACATATGAATAGTTACACCACAGGCAGTCATTATACATGTAGCCGTTAAGCGTCACATATAGATACAAACTGTCAATAGTGCAAGATCAACGGTGCGTAGGTCTCAAATAAAATAAATAAAAATTCAAATTCACAACAAGCAATTCGTTTCTTCCCTTTCCCTCTCCAGGATCCGCACCGGAAATCCATCCCTCATCTTGGAAGTCATAAACGACACGAAAACCGGATCTGGACCTTCCGGAAGGATCCGGAACCTCCTGAGAACTCCAGCGACAATTCTTTTCATCTGCAAGAAAGCCATCTCCTTCCCGAGGCAGACCCTGGGCCCCGCCTGAAACACCGGGTATGAATACGGGTCTCGCCCCTCAAACACCCATTTTCCGTCCACCGCCTTCTTCAGCCACCGCTCCGGCCGAAACTCCGGCCAATCCTCCCCCCAAATTCCTTCCATCCTGCCCATAGCGTAGGGAAGGTACGTCACTCTCTCGCCCTTCTTCACCGGAATCCCTCCCGGCAATACATCATCGGTCGCGACCTCTTTGCTGTCCGACGGCACCGGTGGAAACAGTCTCATGCTCTCGCACAAAGCTGCGTGTGTGTAAACCATCTCCTTTGCGTATTCGAACCTGTCTAGGGCCTTCGATTTCTCGACCTCGTCGAGCTTGAAGATTTCTGAGATTATCTCGCTCTCGGCTCGAGGGGTTTTGGAGAGGAGCCAGAAGAACCAGGGGAGAGCGGCCGAGGTGGTGTCTCTCCCAGCCAGGATGAAGCTGATCACCACGTCCGTCAGGAACTTCTCGTCCGAGTTCTCGTTCCCGGAGACCAAGAACCGAGATAAAATGTCTCCACCGGAGGATGAGGAGTCTTTCTTGTTTCTGACTAGAAACGCGGCGAAGTCGCGGACCACGGCGATGGCTTCCGCGAGCCGTTTCTCAGACCCGATCTTGAGAAGCTTCTTGATACGCCAGAGTGCGGGAATCAGCGAAGCTGATCTCTTTCCGGTGAGCATCGTCGCGTCCTCGAAAGCCTGAGTGAACTTCGACTCCGGGAGCGAAGGCGAAAGGTATTCCGGGTCGTACCCAAAGGCGATCTTGCATATGTTATCGAAAGCGAATCTCTGGAGAAGATCCTGAAGATCGAGGACCGAGTCAGATGAGCTTTGGAGGATTGGGAGGAGGCGGGAATCGAGTTCTTCCTCCACGGCGGTGTCGACGAAAGCTCGGAGCGATCGGGTGGTGAACTCGTGGCTGGCGATCTGTCGCTGGGATTTCCATGACTCGCCGTCGACTGCGAAGATTCCGTCGCCGAGGAAGTCCGCCACCGGAGCGCGAAACACGTCGCCTTTCGTGTAGTTCGGGAAGCTTGTTCGGAGGATGTGCTGAACCACGGCGGGGTTTGCAGTGACGATCTGGTTCGGACCGTTTAAGTGCTTGATCACGAAAGTCGATGTTGAAGAGTTTTTCACGAGCTCTGTGAACCACTCTTGTCGCCTGTGCTTGTTTTCCGACGCCGCGAGGAACGTTCCGATCAGTGGGTAGGATTTCGGGAGCTTTTTATTGCCGGAGGATGATGACGTGGCGGAGGAGAAGCGGAGGAGGAGAACCAGGAGAAGAGAAGGAACAATGAGGAGGGACACTAGCGTTTGAAGAAGAGAATCCATATCTTTGAGATTTAGTCGAAATGATTTTCAGCGGAATATATTTTCGTTCCTCTTTTCTTTTTTTTACTGACTTATCTTTTTCGGTGACGCTACTAAAAAGAGAAACATATCACGACAGTGTCTTTGGTTCTTTGTTTGTTAGTTACATTCATATAAGGTTTATAAATATTTTTTGATTTTATACTATAAATATTTTCTGAAGAAAAAATACTTAACGTCTGTCATTGTTTAACACCATCGTTCACCATTTCGTTAAAATCACACGTGATAACTAAGAGACATTTAATTTGTTAAATATTAATTCTCTCCTTTTTTCACTTAAAATTGGGTATGCGTTATAGGGATTCAGAAAAGCAGCCCGCACAGGGGACGGGCCATCCCGACTATTACCAAAATCGAATTTGTTAGAACTCCCTAGTCATTTACACACTTCATGGGCGGCTAAATTTAGAGTATTAGAAATCAAACTAATGAAAATAAAGAAATGCATCAATCCCACAATTATATTATACAGAGGTTTCAGCTTCCACAACGGGCATTTATCCTTAAAACAAAGGCTTTTCATTATGGCTTTATTAGCACCTCTTTTAAAATTTAAGGATTTAAAGCCTTTGAATTTTGCCACCCCATATGAATGGCTGCTCAGCCTCCTCAGCTGACGTCGACCTCTCTCTTCTCACCTTGCAATGCTCTTCAGCTTTTGCCCGAATCCGGGTGAGAACCACTGGACCACCATCCCCCGTAGCATTAGAGAAGACTCTGTCGTTCTTCCATTTCCAAATTTCTTCGATGATCGTGTAGCCTCTCAAACCAATTCATCTTCTCGTCCTGCCCTGGGATCCTCTGTGTGCGCTCGCATTCAAAAGAAATCTAGTGGCTTGAAGACCTCTTGTATCCGATAGAGCTTCTCACCTCAACCCCGCTCCTTCTACGAACCACAGCCTTCTCGACCATGAACAATAAAAAGACGTGCCATAGCGATTGCACAGATTTTGCATTTCCCATCATTGTTTGCGTTATCTTAACAAAACAAAAAAAAACTCTTCGCGTGCATGAATTTGTTGAATTAAAATGCCATCACCGAGCTTACATTTCTATTAATTATAGTATAAATTTCTCAATGCATGGTAAACTTAAGGTTTTTGTGTTAAATCTTATTTATTTGAGGATACATCCTCTATTTATTTCTTGTGAGTTCATCCTCATTGCCAAACGAATACAACTCAAATTTTCATTTTTATTTGTAATTATTCTTGTTTCTTATGAATAAGACGAAGATTGCTAGTGGCAATGTGTGAAAATTGAAAAGGAAAAGTAATTAGAATTTTTTATGATTTCTTATATAATTACGGTTGTTTTAGTCGTTTAATAAAAATTGCATCAGACTTGTCTACGTAATATTGTAACAGACTGAAACTAACGGTGATGTTAAACAATAACGTTATATATTTTTCCTGTCAGAAAAAAATTGTGGTATAAACTATAAAGTAAATAAATTAAAATATATATATCTATCATACTTCTTGATAGGAAGTGATGGTTTAGTTAGTCCACTTATTTATTATTATAAAAAGAGAGCGAACTTCAATTCGGATATCTTTCTATTAAAAGTTAGATACTAGGCTATCCTTGGAACCCATCTTTTCTGTGTGTCATTGCTGACGTATTATTATATTCATATTTCCAAATTCGATAGAACATAATTATATCAATTATGTGTAGTATTGTCTTTTTTGAAAATATTATGTGTAGTATTGTCGTGAATCAAAGCTGATGACAAAGACTTCTAAATCGTCAAGTCTGTTCCACCACCGAATTTTAAGATTAAGAAGCATTTGAATTGGTAAGGCAAAAAAAATAGCACAGGAATCTGATTTTCTTTAGACGTTCAACCTATTCTATTTAATCTAGTAAAAAATATTGTACGATAGGTTTAGGCAAACATACAACCGTCTCCACCTTAATTACGTGCAAGTATGTGCAAACTGTATTGATCAAAGGGGAGTCATATATTAAAAAAATTATATATACTTGCTAATATCTTATAGCTAAAGGTGGATGGAGATAGTTTTTAAGTTCACAATGAGAGGTTATATTTTTTTTTTAGAGATTGGGCATTATTAGCCGGGATACAAGATATGATGCAAATATATAAGGGAATTTCGTTTGGACAAATATATAAATCAAATATGTTAGTATACAAATAAATCCCAAATTAAATATTTGGGCAGAGAGCCTGTGGGGATTCGACCCCAAGTCTCCCATTTGGGAGGAAGATTGCTTTCCACTAGACCAATTAGAAGTCACTAAAATCTAATATGTTCTCTAAGATTTAAAAAAATAAGAAAAACAATAATGATTGAGAAACACCAAGTTTATAACAGGTGAAATCTATTTCATAACCTAAAGTATCGGGCAAAATTGATAAAATTGAGAATGACTAATCAAAACATTGAATAGTAATGTGGCCACTTTGTTATAGTTGTTATTCATGATCTCAATAATTATAAATTCGTTGCAGAAGAACTTTAGTTTCTTTTCTGAAGTGATATGTCATGGGCTAATAATTTTGCGGTCGTGATTCAACACGCAACATTTAGTCGGGAAGTCCAAGAGAAAAAATTGTGAAGCCCGATTCCACATTGAAGTTGTACCTAACTCAAGTGTCAATTTGACGTCTCCACACCGAGCTCGAGCTCGTGATATCAATCAATAAAGACTGTTGGGTTTCGAATCTACCAACACAATAAATATCACATATTATGAATGTGCAACCTAGAACACACCAATTTGTTTTCGAATGTTCAGATTGAAAGTCTTGTCCCTCATAACTCCTCAATGAAAGTACATTCGGTTATGACTTTAGTTGAGTCCGGTGAGAATCACACTCTAGTCCAACAATCACTCATGTTTTCCAAGAAAGACATCTCTCTTATAGATGATTCTCTAGTTCTTACTCTCAACCCAAAAGTTCTAAGAGAATAATTTTACCCGGCGTCTAAAGCAGCCTTGATCAACTCTGACTGATGTTTTACAATCAAAGTCATTTTCTAGATCCCTACATACTCCATATAATTTTGACATGATTCTATGTTCTAACAGTTATAATAACAAACTAAAATGACATGTATAATGAAAGCAACTTGAAATTGATATTCTCACATAAAGCTATTCTAAAATAGGTGTTATTTTCCACAACAAACGATCAAATTGAGGAGGGCAATGTCATAAGCGTCTATACCGTAAAATAGATTTTCGACGGAATGAAAAAGATATGTATGGTAAAATCGTAACTATAGAATACGACCCTAATCGAAATGCATACATTTGTCTCATACACTATGGGAGTGGTGAAAAAAGATATATTTTAAATCACAGAGGGGCTCTAATTGGAGATACCATTGTTTCTGGTACATAAGTTCCTATAAAAATGGGAAATGCCCTACCTTTGAGTGCGGTTTGAACTATTGATTTGCGTAATTGGAAGTAACCAATTAGGTTTACGAAGAAACCTAGATATCGATCACTGATCCAATTTGAGTACGCTCTACAGGATAGACCTCAACAGAAAACTGAAGAGTAACGACAACAAGTGATTGAGTTCAGTAGTTCCTCATATAAAATTATTGACTATAGAAATATAGTAATATGGAGAAGACAAAATTGTTTCAAGCACCGACAGAACCAGAAGCCCCCTTGTTTCAAAGAAAGGAGGACGGGTTATTCACATTTCATTTGATGGTCAGAGGCGAATTGAAAGCTAAGCAGTGGTAATTCTAAGGATTCCCCCGGGAAAAAATAGAGATGTCTCCTACGTTACCCGCAATATGTGGAAGTATTGACGTAATTTCATAGAGTCATTCGGTCTGAATGCTACATGAAGAACATAAGTCAGATGAAGGAACGGGAAGACCTAAGATTAGAAGATCATAACATGAGCGATTCGGCAGATTTTGATTCCTATATATCCGTACTTTATTATATCATATATATAAGAATTATACGATATATAGAAAATCCATCTGTATAGATATCATCATCTACATCCAGAAAGCCATATGCTTTGGAAGAAGCTTGTACAGTTTGGGAAGGGGTTTTGATTGATCAAAAAGAAGAATCTACTTCAACCGATATGCCCTTAGGCACGGCCATACATAACATAGAAATCACACTTGAAAAGAGTGGACAATTAGCTAGAGCAGCAGGTGCTGTAGCGAAACTGATTGCAAAAGAGGGGAAATCGGCCACATTAAAATTACCTTATGGGGAGGTCCGTTTGATACCCAAAAACTACTCAGCAAGAATTGGACAAGTGGGGAATGTTGGGGTGAACCAACATTGGTTGAAAATCTATTTAACAATGACATGTGTTCCGCAATCCATTGAGGTTGGAAGTATCAAATACCCCATATGAAGCGAGTTTCGTCTAAGAAAAAACATTCAATCTTCGTGATTTTGAAAAAATCCATTTCAACTAGACATGAAATTTCATGTTTAGCCGGAGTGGATTATTACTTGACTGAAATTTCTCGTGACCGGAATGTTATGGCTATGGAATGAAAAATTTCATTCCATTGATAAAAATTTCCATATGAATAAATGCATTTTATAAAATTTGCAGTACTTTTTAAATAAGGACTAAAATGTAAAACTGAAAAATAAAGTATTACCTTGTTTCTTTTTTAATTTATAAAGTATTACAAATTATATAATAAATTTACATATTAATATTATATTATAAACTTTATAGGAAGAAAAAGGAAAATACAGAAATTTTACTAAAATTATATATTCAAACTAAATACTGAAATTATTATGGAAATTGAATTAAAAACTTTATACTAAAGTAAATATATAAAAATATTATAGGAGATTTAAAGCAGTCGTCAACTACTTGTTAAAAAGAATAGGAGACGAGATTATATGAGAAGGTTGATCATAAATTATATGCGTGTTTTTATGTTTATGATTAAATTTCGCAATATTATTTATATCGTAATTTTTGTATTTTACCGTAACTTTTGTCGATTTTTTGTCCAAATTTCCATAATATTTTCATCGCAATTTTCTTCGATCGTCCCAATTTTCGTATTTTGAGATCATCATCATGTTGTTGGTTGTCATAATTACTAATATTGATTCAAACTGATAAATTGTGAAACCCATCAAGAGATCATCAGCATGTTGCGTGCTAGCTTCTTGAGTGCCATTGAAGTTTCCGGTTGTTTTAGTGACATACGAAATAGAAATAGAAATAGAAATAAAAATCATACCTCAGTTTCATTTTTATTGACATGTTACGAAGGTATGTATATAAGAGCAAATATAGTCCCCCTTGCTCACTCACGACTCACGACTCACGTAATGGGGTTATCGGTCTCGAAACGCGTAAAGAATTCGCTCTCGAACTCGCCCGAGTTCGGCTCAGCCTGCGACTCGTCCTTTTCTCACTGTCTTTCCCTGACGCAGCGCGCTTTCCCTCACGTCTTTCCTTACCAACTCGCCTCTGCCTCCGACCACCTCTACCAAACCCTAATCCCCAGTCGCAATCGCCGACCCGTCCTCAAATGGATCAAATCGCCCCCGACTCGCTCCCAGGTCGACTCAGCGCTCCGAGCCGTGACTCGCGACCCTCAAGACGACCAGACTCTTGACTCGGTCCGCTTCAAGGAGTGGGCCGTCGAGCTCTTCGCCGTCGCGGTCCTCTCCGGCGCCGGAAAGGAGCTTGCCTTCCAAATCCCGGTTTCCGCCGCCGTGATCGCCGGAGTCGGAGCGGTGACTCGGCCGAACAACGGCCTGGTTGGGGCGGGGATTGGGCTCTACGCTCTGGCTGTTTCTTCTGCAATCTACCTGAGTTTATGAGTATGGTGTTGCGTGAGTATCATTGTAATTTCGTGTATAGCTAATAAGGAACTGTGTTTTTTTCTCTCGGCTCAGCAAAACTCGAAATTAGTCATGGCCGTAAAATGTAATAGCTTTATTCCATTAAAAAAAAAGATAGCACTTTTCGCATTAGATAATTGAATGTTTCCATGTGCAAAACTTTTAAAATGGAATAAGGATTTCATCTACAATTTGAATGCAATAAACATTGCCATAAGGTCTTCTTCACAGGCTGTATTCATATTAAATAAAGGGACTAATTACACCAATGCTCTCGTCTCTTAGTTTACAGAAAATACAAAAAAGGCAAAGGAATGATAAATGTGCAATAAAAAGAAGCTAGAAAGCTAAATCTTGTTTACTCATCATCTGGAAAATCCAATTCCATGCCAGGAATGTACACCAAATTCACGTCAAAAACGACTGGACTGTTTGGAGCCACTCTTGGTCTTCCAGGGGCTGAGTTAAGGCCTTTAGGAAATGCCAACTGATCAAATGTGCAACAAATTCGTGTCAAATTATTGCATTTAGTATTTGTGTGTCCATGGAAAATTTAAAAATTCCAAAAAAGGAAAAAAGCGCACCGATCCAGGAATATATAGCCGGCGCAATCCCCCGGTTTTCATACTCAGAACGCCTTCATCGAGGCCCTTCATTACCTGTTCCGCAAGGTTCCACACTATAACGATTCATGGATCAACAAAATTCGAATAAAAGATATAAACTATTGTTTAAGCAACAGAAACAGGTCACATTTTTTTTAATCACGACGATATATCAGTTCATACCAGACCAGAGCCGACACGGAATATATACAGCTGACCCTTCTCTAGAGAGCTGAAAATGAAAAGGAAAAAAAATTGAAAAACTCAGATGCTATCATCACCCGAGTCTTATTGAAATATTGCATTTTTGCATTCATACATTTTATTTTCATCTCGATCTCAATCATACCATTAGTTCTAAGCATGTTATTGTTAAGTGAACTTTATGTTATATTACTTGTTCAACTATTATAACATGTTTGACATTTGGTGGATCGTTTGTACGTTATTCTTACCAAAATGGCATCTCAAAAGTAAATATACATTCTGGAATTGAGATTTTATTGACTTTGATTTTTAATTTACTAAGGAATGATGAAAGATAATATCATATTAATGTATTCTTAATCCTTTCGTTTCTCATTCTTGATATACATTGTAAATAACAATAACTAGTCTTATTATGCTCATACTATAAGTTAACTTGGAAATATCAACAAAAGTATTATTAGTAAGGAATAAATTTGTATTATTATAAACGTCTGGTTGATAAGTAAACTAATATGCTAATGTAATATTCCACTTCAAAATACAAGAATGAAGAACCCATTTTAATAGAAGAACTCAGTGGAAATGGATATAACAAATTTCCTAATTAAATCTTACCTGTCAAATATTTGCCCTGACGGAACCATGGCAACATAATTAGCAGCTACCTGAAATAAATAAATAAAAAAGAGAACAAAATCCCAACATTTCAAATATTTTGGGCCTGAAATCAAATTAAAATAAGCTTTTTCATTGCAGATCAGAAAAAAACATGATATTCTTTGTGATTAATTTTTAGAATCAGATCAAAAGGAAGACAGACCTGAAATCCAACAGGAGGGCTCGGGCCAGTGCCCACTTTAATATCTTTGTACTGCAAACCAGACTCTGTGGTCACCATTGGCAACTGATTTCAGAAGCGAAGAAACGAATTTATGTTTAGTAAATTGAAAAAAAAAACCAAAAAAGAAAAGAAAAATAAAGATGATTGTGGATCGATAATCTTTTCTCACCATACATTTTCAAGCTCTTTCTCACAGGCATCGTCGCAAAGCCTTGGCTTCTCTTCTTCTGGCAATCCAGCTCCGTTGGCCACAATTGCGTCGACGAACACGCTTGACGTCACTCCCAACATAAGTCCCATCGTCATCGCTTTTCGGCGTGTGGTTGAGATCGGTTCGTCTGAACTCGAGCACCGAACAACCAAACTTTGAATCCTTCTGCTATCGCTCTGGTTTCTTCTTGTATGCCTTGAAGAACCTAATTAACACATCCAAAACAATGTGAAGGGTTGGCTCAAATGTTGATTATTGGTTTAAAATAGTGGTTACCGAGTGGAAGCAGTAGAGCTGAGGAACATGAAGCCATTATTTTTACTTTTTTTTTCAGGAAGAGAGAAATGAAGATGGACTTGAACGGATAACGAGAATCTTTGGTTGTTAATGGTCTCTCTCGCCCCTGCTGTTTAAAAGGGTGTTTTAGTATTTCAACTTTTATGTACGTGCGATTCAACTTCCATGTTTTTTGTTTTGTTAATTATGATACCTTTTTAGATATATGTTTTCTGTTTGGGTAAATGTCAGAGATTAAATTTGAGTTTACAAAAATATCAAGTTTGTATATAACAAAAAAAGTTGGCTCTTTAACCACTTAAATCATTGCACAACATTCAATAGCAAAAAAAAAAAAGTGGATTGGATGGTCCCACAAGTTTGGTCATATATAAATATATATATAAGCTAAAAATTAAAACAACATTTACATTTACATTTACAAACACAAATGAAGTTTGAACGGCTTTCTTCGGGAAGCCTATCACTAGTGGTTCAACCCACAAATGAAGTTTGAGCGTACTGAAGACGATGACGTTGACTCGCTGGTAGACCTAGCCGAAGGCCTGACTATGAACGAAGAGGAATGAGAAGAGGTTTCCATCGGCGACGGCCAGTCGATTCAGAACAACTTGGCGGTGGTCGAAAAGGTCATCAAATCGAAAGTTGGTTCCCTGAAACTTTTGAACACCATACTTAACCGTATTTGGTGGGACGTGAAGGGTTGGAAATCAAAGCTACTTACCAGAAGTGACGTAGTTATGTTCGTCGGCTTCGAGTTCACCTCGCCGGATATTTGCAAGAAGATGATTGAACGCGGACTGTGGTGTTTCAACAACGGATGCCTCCTCCTTGAAGCCTGGCCAAGTCTGGGTGACTGGAAAGACTGCTCATTCAAGTCGATCGCCCTCTAGGTCAAGATCTTTGGTGTCCCCCTGCAGTCACGAACATAGAAGAACATTACTCGCCTTACAAGGTTAGGAGACACTGTGGCTCACCTGCACTGGGACAGTTCGTTCTGTTCTGTCCTGAAGGACTTCTTCAGGTGCAAGGCCGTCGTCAACTTCGCTACTCCGATCAGTCCTGAGATGTTCATTCCCGTCGGAGGTAAACAGATTTGATCGCCCTCAAATATGAAATACTTCCCCCGCTGTGCTACAGCTACAGAGTGATTGGACACGATCAGAACTCCTGCAAAAATGCAACATTGATGATTAAAGATCTCAATGGTGTTCCGAGACAAGTCTTTGGCCCCTGGCTCCGAACGGATTCCGATCGAATCTCTTGTGTGGAGGTGGTTGGAACGGCGGTTGAAATGAGGCAACGAAACCCTAACCAGAGGCCTAAGACTAATATGTTGGGATTGGTGCCCACAAAAGATATATTAGACATTAAAATACATTTGTATTTAATTTTGGTGAAACATTAATATTAATAAATATTCATTATTTATCATGTTTGTGTTTATGTATGAATGCTACGCTCTAAAATTGTCATCAACGAAAGGGGTGCTAAGTACAGACTTGACAATATAGTCTCTTGTGACTAGTTTAAACATTTGTTCGCAATCTTAAGATCGATAGAGCAATCGAATCTAAATAATGATTGTTTGAATGAATCATGATATCTTATCTTGTGATATAGAGAGTTGTGACTCTGTGTTTCATTCTTGATACCTTATGGAAGATATTGAACAAGACCAGTGATACTTAAAATTTTGAGATAAAACCATTTAACCGCTCGAAACTTCAAGATCACATACGAGGGGTACTTTGGTACTTACCTTAATCCTGAAGTGAATATATAATTGATATTACACTTTATGACATTTGATTGGTGAATGGGCAATGACTAAGTTTTAGTTTCATCTTACCCGACGGTTGGTGTCATAAGGTTATGATATTGGGTTATATGATTCACATACATGGTATTCATGCTGAAACAAGAAAACCTAAGCATTATAGAGCCTCCAGTATATGAATGCATGTTTTTGTATAGAGTTATGCTTTAATACGTGAAAAGCATCTTATAAACGGGGGAACTCAGGGATATAGCTCAGGGAGTTCTTGTATAGTTGTTTGAGTTCTTGTATAGCCTTTTCTAAATAGGATATAGCTCAGATATAAAGAAGCTTGTATAGTTGTTTGAGTTCTTGTTGCAGATGAAGGATAAAGATTATGTTTTTTCTTATGATTTGAAGTCTGCAACTGACCGATGGCCTGTCTCTCTCATGCATGATGTATTATCATGTATTTTTGGACCTTCCACTGCTAATTCAATCGTTAATGGAACCCTAGCATCAAATACATTTTACGTTGGACCTCCTGCCTTTAAAGTGCAATGTCCCTCTAATATTTGTTTTGGGGCTGGGCAACCATTAGGATACTACGGTTCTTGCGCTATCTTTTCACTATCCCACAAAGAATGTAGGGGAACCGGAGCATCGAGCATCTTTTTGTTCACCATGATACGGACTCCAAGTTCTTATGGAAAAAAAGAGGGAGGACAGATGCCTCAGATGTCAGATGCGTTTCTTTCATGGGGCCTCAGCAACTTGGTATTAATGCAAATGTATTATTATCACACTATACTTTGTTATGAGAGTGTTAATGAATAAACTTGTCCAGGTATTTATCGAATAAGAACATTATTTGATTAAAACATGTGACATGTAAAGACATCTCACTTTATGTTTTTTCTCATTCACAAATAACAAAGGAGTTAGTGAAATAATAACTCAATGGGTAAACCGGTAATTTTACATTCCTCTTAGTTACTGATACACATGAAGGGTAATATCGTAAAGTAATTTGTGGATCGTGTGAATAATTATTTTGTCACATCAAACAAAAATATACACATATGATCAGAGAGAGTCTAAGTATTAGTCCTTTAGTGGAATCGACTAATATTAAGAATTAAAAGACGGAAAAGGTTTGTGAACTTTTGAGTCCGATCTTTATTCTAAATCTTCGTTCATATGGGTCCATACGGTATCAATGATAGACACTTAGAAGAAAATAAATGAACTAGAATAATTGATTTACTCATTGAATATTAATTATGATTTATATCGAGAAAACTATTTTCTAAGTAACCAAATAAATAATTAGTTATTTATTGTTACATTTATTTAATGAATCATATTGATAATAATATTTTTGAATGATTCAAATAAATAAAAGAAGGAAATAAATAATTTCTCATTTCGTACTTATTTGATAAGAATGAAATTATTTAATGAAATGATATTCATAAATGAAAGTTCTAAATTAATTGAATTTAGAAATAAATCAAAAGAATTTGGGAATAAATTGAAAGCAATATGGCCGAGTATATGGAGGGGAGATAGCCGAGAATTTCAAGTGATTGGGTCAAAGGTTGACCTAACTTAAGCCCATCTAATTATATATAAAATGGATTAAGGAAACCCTAATCACTAAAAAAAAAAGTATTTTCCTGGTCATTTTCGGGTAAACCCTCTCTCCCTCTCCCTTGTGATACTCGACCGAAATATCCCTAGAGACCAAGGAAGAAAATCAGTTTTACCTTCCCTTCTTGAGCGCTTTCTTGATTTCCTTCGTTCATAGAAGAGCCCACTCTCTCCTTCTCGTGATAATCTAAGTGAATTATCATTGATTCAATTTTATGGTCTTTGGGTGATTTGAATTATGTTTAAATTATGTTTTAAAAGTGAATTTGAAGCCTCGGAAGTCCCTGTCGGTTTCAGTCTTGCCAGCCTGCTCCTGTCCAGCGAGATCCTCCAGTCCGGCGACCCAGCCTGGCGAGAATTCCAGCCAGACCTCCTCTCTGGCGATAGCTCCCTGTAAGGCGTCCCTGTCCGACGAGATCCCCAGCCCGGCGAAAGCTTCTAGGCTGATCCCTGTCTGGCGAGATCTCTTGTCCGATGAACAGGTCCAGGCGGCCAATCTCCAGACTGGCGTGGAACCCAGTGGGTTTCCCAGTCCGGCGGAATCCCCTATCTGGCCAGTCTCCTGTCCGGCGTGATCTCCCAGTCCGACGAAGGTGCTGTCCGGCGAGTCTGTCTTCCCAGATCGGCCAACGCGCACCCAAAGCATTCTGGCGAGTCTCTTTCCAGGTTTGAACTTGGTGTGGCCTTCCGGAGATAGCGAGCAACGTCCGGATTATTAATAATCTCAACTGTAAGCTATTCTCAACGATTTGGACTGCTATAATTAAATATGTTTATATACGTTGATAGTGTGTTCAAATGTTGTGCAACATGTTTTAATAAATTTGTTTATAAACATGTTAATAAATTTTAATGCCTAGGTTGTTTAAACATATTAAAAATAGTTTTAATATGATAGATTTAATTATATTTTTCCGCCACATAAGATGTGTAATATAATTAAATTGTTTAAATTGTTAAATAAATTCCAACATAATGTGGAAACTAAAGAAGACCTTACCTCTAAGGCTAGCTCGACAGTGACGACGATCTCCCCTGATACATGAACCGACCCAAAATCCAAATCCTCGTCGAAGCCCACCTCTGCGACGAGATCCTCTGGCAAGGAGAAGGGGAAGGCTGCGAGACGTGGGTCGGCAATGTCGAAGGGGGAGGCTGCAACTCGAGGGCTGGCGTCGTTGCAGATGGGGAATACCGGACGCCTCCCTTTAGCGGAGATCAACGACACTCCTCGAGGTCGGCCGGCGACGACCTAGACGTGCGACGGATCGAGTCTTGCGGCGATGACCCAAATTTCTGTCTCGGCGAAGAAGAGCGTCGAGGAGAACAGCTTCACGGCGAAGATTCATGGCAGCCCGACGATGCTTGAGCTTGACAAACCCCGTACAAACCTGCAGAAAACTTTCTGTGACCTGCTAGAAAGCACAGACAGCGAAGGAGCGGCTCGGAGACGAGAAACACGACAACTCCAGTGCAGGCCCAACGAAAATTCCCGAGAACAATTTGGTTCGGATATTACCGATGAGGAGAGTGAGGCTTTGACCCGGATTCTTGGAGTCAGGAGGACTGAGTGCCATATGTGTTACTTGGGCTTCCCCGCGTTCACTGGCCGGAGGACGACATATCTTTTTGGGTTTATGAGAGGCCGTGTATGGGAAAAGATTAAGAGTTGGAACGGTCTCTCCCTCTCGCAGCCTGCCAGAGAGGTTCTCATTAAGTCCGTCCTTCAGTTGATTCCCAATTATGTGGCATCATGTCACAAGATCCCGCTACGTTTGATTAGGGACATTCACTCAGCGATTTCCAGATTCTGGTGGGGAGGCGGGACAACGACGAGGAAGATGTTGGCAGAGATGCCCATAAGAAGATTATTTTATTTACATATTGATGTAATATATAAATCTTTATAAAGTCCTTATTGTAATTTGCTGATTAATTAATAAAAGTTGAAACGTTCATTCATTCCTTTTTAGTTTGATTGAAGATTTATGATATTCAATAGTCTTATAGTCCTTAATCAAACCTAACAATGTATGAAGAGACAAATGTAGATTTGCGTGAACAAACTCTTCATGGTTTAACTAAAACGATATATTCACAATCTAAAGATCAACGAGCTATTGGTCCCCAGTATGATTGTTGGAAGAATCTATGATGTCTGGTTACGAGACATAGAGACTTAGGAACTCTATAGTTCTTCAGTGTATCTTTGAAAGATACTGAATTGACCAGTGGACCTTTAGAGACAATGGAAGATCAAACCACTTAACATCTTCTGTCTCAAGGTCACTATGTATGAATTGCATCGTGCTTACCTAAATCCTGAAATGAGACATGTCATTTCATAGCATTAATACTCTCATTTGAGAAAGTCAAATTCTAGATCCATTACGTGATCTCGTCTAGGCCAATTGGTGAGATATTAAGTTATGAAGATGTCATGAACCAACTTTGTGAAGTTCTCATAGATATGGAATTCATGTACAAGACTGCTGAGATGCAATATATATCACCTCATGCTTTATTACTTGGATTGTGAGTAAATGAACTGCGCACTATCCAAAATTAAGTAACGACTTTAATTGGATGAAACAATGTGACTTGTTAGCTCATCGTCAATACGTTGTTTCTAGCTTATTCACAAGTAATAAAGGAGTTGAGAAAATAACAACTAGAAGGATAAAATGGTAATTTTATAAATCTCATCTAGTTGATGATATTCATGAAGGGTAAACATAGATAACATTCAAGGGATCCGCTCAATATAATTAAGTTGAATTTGAGTAGAAAATAAATTCATTTGAACCGAGAAATTCTCAGTGTCAACTCTTTAGTGGAGTCAGTTAACATTAAATTAATACTCGAAAAAAGTTTGTGAACTTTTGAGTCCGAGTATAGAAGCTCAAGCTTTGTTCATTTGGATCCATTAGTTCACTATTACAGGTCATTAGAGTAGGGTTGTTAAACTGAAAGTTAAGTCAAAATAAGTTCAAATGTTGAACTAGACTTTTTCTCGGAAAATGTCTAATGGGTATTTTTGTCCACATGGACATAAAACGATGTGAATGTCAAAATAAGATTTTGAATATTTTCATATGATGAAAATATAAATTATTTTCTAAAGCCGAAAAGTCGTTTGAGGCATTAAAAAATTAATTTCATTATTTGTACAATAATAATTCTACAATAGGTATTTTAAGAATTGTCTTAAAAGAAATAAGGAAGTATCTAGATGCCCCTTCCCTAACTATAGAATTCGGCCAACATGCATCAAAGAGGAGAGTTTATTTCCCTTTAATTATATGGATAATTACCCAAAAAGGAAAGAGGAAATAAATTTCCTTGAGAAAAAAATAAATAAGCTAAGTGAGGAAACAAATTTCCCCCTTACTTGATTAAAGTGGCCGGCCATACTAGAAGAGAAAGGAGAATGGAAAATCAAATATTGTGTCATAAATACATTATTCTTTCATGACTGAATAATTGACCTTTATAGATTTTCCTTCTCCTATAAATAGAGTCTCACATAGAAATGTGAAAATAAGCTTTTTTCTTGCTCTCTCTTGCTTTTGGCCGACCTTCTCCTCTCTCTCTCTCAAAATACTTCTATTATTTTGGACCTAGATCCTCACTTGATCTAGAGAATTAGCTTATGATCCAAGCATTGTTCTTGGTTCATATTGTTTAATTGTGCCCATACACAAATCCTTCTAAACCTCTATAGACTCTTGTAATAGAAACATTAGGTTTCACGAGTTCACGTTTAGGCTTGAAAGAATCGAGCTAGAAGAGAAGATCAACATTTCTCAAGATCCATCCAAATCAAGGTGCAAGAAAGGTTGCATTCAAGCACTCTAAATAATGTTTAATTTATAACATGTATATGCACTTTTTTTAGGTTAGTAAAAATTGTTTTACTAGTAAAATAAATTTTTATATTCAGCCATTAATGTGTTAATGATTAATTTTTCTTAACCCTAAACCTATTCCAACAGAAGATCCACTGGTGCAAGTGGAATGACCTCACGAGACACAAGTCAGAGGGAGGGATGGGCTTTAGAGAACTAGAGAAGTCCAACCAGGCCCTCCTGGTTAAGAGTGTTTAGAGGCTCCTCAGGAGAACAGATAGCCTTGTTGGATGGATATTCAGACAGAGCTACTTCCCCCACAAAGATATTATGACAGCTCGTCCAGGCTATTGGAGCTCTTCCATTTTGCGGAGTGTCCTATGGGGTCGCAAGATAATTTAGGCTGGTTCGAGATGGTGGATAGGGGACGGTGAGTCTGTGTTAATCTTGGATTACAGTTGGGTTCCTAGGGACAGACCGGCCGCCTGGGTTGACCCACCTTGGATTCCCCCTGACATGCGAGTAGCTGAGCGTATGAGATTCAATGGTAACTGGGACGTCGATCTTATTATCACGATGTTCGGTGAGGAGGATGCCGCGGCGATCTTGAGCATCCCGTTCGGCGGTGAGGGTATCTCTGACATGCGCCGCTGGCACTTCACCAAGGAAGGAGAGTACTCCGTCAAGAGTGTTTACCGTGTCATGATGGAGAGAGCCAATAATTCGGTCGCCAGTTCCTCATATCCGACGGTGATGGAGAGGTGGTGGACAAAGTTTTGGCAGCTGAGAGTTCCTCCCAAGGTGAAACTCTTTTGTTGGCGAGTCTGTTTTGGCCAGATTCCGGTTAGAGCAGTATTAGTTAAGAAGAGGATCACCTATGAAGACAGTTGCCATGTCTGTCAGGAGGCGAGAGAGACAATTTTCCACGCGTTTTGGGGTTGCAGGTGGAGCAGGAGAGTCTGGAAGGAAGTGGGCTTCGACCACATCCTTCCGCCCTTTAGAGACAGCGACACCTTTGACACTATCCTTAGACCGACCGACGTTCTTGAGGTTCGTTCCCATAAGCTATTTATTACTATTATTTGGGAACTTTGGAACCACAGGAACGTCCTTGCCGGGAGATCTACGTGAAGTCAGCCACAGGTAGTCCACTGGATGGTGAGCTTTTTGGAAGAGTATAGAGCAGCTGCTGTTGGAGGTTCTCAAACGAGTCCGAGGGTGACGACGACCCCCAGATGGACCCCCAAGGGATGGGACCCTCTCGATTAACGTTGACACGACACTAGCTCGCGACTGTGGAGGCTTGAGTGTTTGTTGTATTGTTCAAAACCACACCAGAGAGGTGATTGCCTCGCGTACGCTTTATCTAGCTAGGGGGTTCTCCCTCCGGCTTGCGGAAGCTTACGCTGTTCTCTGTGGCATAAAGCTAGTTTGTAGTGTTTGACTGCTTGGGGGTGGTGAGGATGCTCGAGGAGGGCGTGACGACAGCGACGGAGCTTGCACCATATCTTTAGAGAGGTGAGGGAGCTTGAGGATTTTAGCATTTTGCATATCTCTCGTGTGTGTAATGTTGTTGCGCATAATTTAGCGCGTTATGCGGTTAATCATCACTCGTCTTCGACTTGGTTGGGTCTAGTCACACCTTGTTCAGAGGAGGCCATTAAGGCCGATGATCGCGAGCTAAGGTCCCGCACGGCTGCCTATATATTTTACTTATATATTTGTAACCACTGCTACGCATAATGTTTATTGTGTTTCTTTTATTGTCTGTGATTTATGTTTTACTTATATATTTGTAACCACGGTTTTCCTCCGTCATACGTAAGGGATTTAATGATATTTCGTGGCACCGACCACGCTTTCTAAAAAACCACTTAACTCTATCCGTTATGTAATATATATGGATTAATGTATAATAATATGGTATTATATAGGTTTGGTAATTTGGTTTAGTCCAACATTTTGTAAATTTTTTGTAAACGTCCACTCTTTTAATTAACGAAAATTTCTTTCCAATATTTCCCGCAAAAAAAATCCCGCCTAAATTTTAATAAAATTTAAATAATTAATTTTGGAAGTTAATTTACAGCGTAAATTATGGACTAATAACTGCACCATATTATCTTAAATATTTTTCGGCTTCCAAGAGAGAGAAATTTCAAACACATTTAAACAACCGCCATTTTTGAAAAGAAATCTCTCTAAAACAAAAATCTATCGACGAACAAACTCAAGACATTTTCTTCGATCGATCATGACTAAGAAGTTTTTTTGGAGTTTAACGACGTAAATCGGTCGAAAATTAACAGGTCATTATGTTCTTTTTTATCTAATTTTTTTTTAATATTTTATGTTTATCGATTTTTTTAGAAACGATTTCTTCATCTCTTGTTTATGATTAATGGTCTTGAACTACATGAACATGACAAATGTGAAGCTTCCATGGTGGAGAAGAATGTGAAACTTTCATAAACACGACTTTCGTTCTTTTTTTCTTCTTTTTCGTGTTTAGATTTTGATTTCAAATTAATATATGAAATTTTGATTTTTTTCTTTTAATAAAATTAACTAAAATCGTGTTTTGTTAATTAATATGTAAATAACGATGAAAAACTTCAATTTACGTTGTAAAATGCAACTCAATAATTTACGTTGAAATTATTACATTTAAGTGTAAATTGAATATCAATTAACGAACATATTACTTGACAGAAGTAAAGACCAATATCGGAGAGAGACAACGGAATCTGTAATTAAATTATATTAATTCTCGGAAATAAGGAGAGAGAAAATAAGATCTGAAATTAATTGATAATAATTTTTAATTAAGGATAAAATCACACAAATGTAACCGGTATAGAATAAAAAAAAAATTCTCAAAATAGTTGCATATATTTAGAGTCGGCCATAAAGAAAGGATTTTAATTAATAATAATGTAAATATTTGGTCAATTAACTATCCACAATTTCAGGATATAATATGAAGTTAATTAAATAACAACCGGCAGAAATTTGAAAATTAATTAAAATTTATTTTGTTAATTAGTATGCTATTAACGATAAACAACTTCAATTTACATTAAAAAAAATCAATTTACGGTTTAAATTGATTATGGATTAACGAACATAACACATATTATAACCAATATCAATGGAAATTCAAAAAATCCTATTTTAGTGGTGCTATTTTCTATTTTAGGGCGTCATCTTGTTTTTAATTAAACCGAAAGTATAAACTTGACATTTTTGTAGCCAAAAGTTAAACTCGATATTTCGTTAAAGTACGTACATGGTTCAAACATATGTCATTTCCATTTCCTTTAATCAATGTCAATAATTACATTAAGCACAAGTTGAACATGCTATAATCTTTTACTTGTATTTGGTGTTAGCATTTCCAGTTTAAGTTGTTTTGTTTATGTGGATCAAAAAATCTAAACATATATTCGTACTGTTACACTCAGGCGCTCATCCTATAAAAGGCTGTGTCACACAAGCTTCATCATTTGATCTCAAGAGATAAAAATTAGATCTTAACATAAGTTGTTAGATGTTCGATAGAGATTTAGCGGTAATTATATGAGTGTGAGAGAACCGAAAAATCATCCGTAGTTTTAAGAATCTCGATCATATGAGAGGTTAGCAAATCAGCTAACCTTCCTCGTATTTTTTAACTGTATATTATTATAAGTTTCTTTATTAATTTGCAATAATTTTGATAATAATTGCTTTGTTTTTTTCAGTTCAATTTGTTGATGGCGGGTCTCATTTTCGGCTAAGCAAGTTCTCATGAGATCGACTCGTACTATTAAATCGACTCGTACTTTTTAATATTTTATTTCTTATTGCTTAGGAAAATATTACAACAATACTATCTAATCAACTAGCAGGGGACATGTACAAAAACTTTGACCAGTCTGAATACTTTGACTTGCTAAAAGTTTATAGAAGATGGAGGATAAAATACGTTAATGCTAAATTACCTAATTAGGTTTTTTTGCTGCCTATATTAATTTTTTAATGTCCCTAGATATAAGTATGACTCATGGAGCAAGAGTACGACGTATGGCTTGTGAATTACACCCAGTGAGACATGATCTTTGGCCATGCTTCTTTGTATTGTTCTCATTATCCAAGATTCATCAATTATTTCCTAATGAATAAATAATAAATAAACTGTTTATAGAGGTCCAGGTTGCTAGACGTGAAACAAAAATATGACATTTTCGATACCAATTGCTGTATTGAAGTATTTAAATTACCAATGTATCAATGAAATTTTATGGTAGCATAACATGTAATATGTGACGTACAATCCACATTGTACATAACCTTAATGGCATATATGGTTTCCGTACCCATACATGCGAAAAACTAACACAAAAAAAAAAATCAGAGAATGAATCCCGTGAAAATACAATATTGCGCTTACGACGCGACAAAGAATTAAAACTGAAAAAACAATACTGAAAATGATAAATAATTGAAAAATGTTGTGAGTTGACTGTTGAAGCTGTTTATTTGCATGCAACGACAAATATTTGACGTCGCCTTTCAAGAGCATGGACATTAGTGCAAGAAATATGGGACAAAAATAAATATATATAAAAGAGTATAAAATAATTCTGACTGTGTTGAAGCATTTTCTACTCATGGAGCGAGAAGAAAAGCTGAGGCCGTACGTGTTTCAAGGGCATGAACCAGGGCCTGAGTTTGGGATATAAGTGCATGGATTTGGAGCTGAAGGTGGTTGCCCTTGTGGCAATGACTGAATCAACATCTCTTTGAACCATACTTGTCTATCCAAAACCCTCATTTCTCCCAATGTTGTGCATGAAAACATGATTGCCAAAACTAATAGAGCTACTAATATTACTCTCCTCTGCTGAAAACCCACCATCTTCAATGATCAATACTCTCGGTTTTTTCGTCGTCGTCTTCTTCTTCTTTTCTGTGTTTGTGTGTGTGTGTGTTAATCTGGGAAAAGAGAGCAGAAGTGGTCTGATAATAAAACGTTTAGTTGGTGTGGTTTACTAAGCGGGAAAATGTACGGTGCATTTATAAGAAAGACTTTCGGTTTATTTGGTTGGCTGGATAATTTTGTATACTTTGACCGGGTTGACTTAACTCATATGGGCATGAAAAGTTTGAATTCTGATAGGATTTGAATCAATCAAACACGATATCTCAGAACTCAAAACATACGTACACCGCGTTCCTTGTTTGTGCAAGGAGAACATTTTCTTGATCAAAACTTTCTTGCCTTTTTTAAACGTTGATTTAAGGAAATTCGACGTTGTTGAACTTTGAATGACAAGAGAATATTGATCGATTTATTTTGACCCGTCATGTTTTAATGCCCTGGATCTTTGGAGTACATGTAACTTATCATGGACACCTCATATCAACGCATTTCTAATTATAACATATATATAAAAATAAGAAAACTTATTTTCTCTACCTAAAATTTTATACAAAAATAGCCTATAAAAACAAACCTGAAGTGGGATATAGATGCCAATGATATAATTGTGAGTAAAATAATCTTAGATATATATATATAAGTTCATGATACCTTGATAGCCTTAATTAAGAACATAAAAGTAGATTAATAATGTTAGAAAAATTAACCCAAAAACGAAGAAAAGGGGACTTAATTCTTTTACCAAAAATCGATTGCCTGACGAGCAATTGAAATTAGGATTTAAAATGTTCTATGATATCGCCGTGTACTAAGTAAGTGATCATTTCATGCCATTAAGTCCCGGGCATTAGAACTACATGACTTGATAATGACTATCCGTGTTGTTGAGCATAAGCTAGCCAATTGTCTACACTCCTTTTGAAAGGATGGGACCTCCAACATCAAGCTTGCTCATCAGCCTTTCCTCTTAAATCGTATCGTCGGACTATAATCTTCAGCAGTATTGTCGCCAATGATATCACGAGTCTTCACATCGCTATTGTTGCGTATGTATTGAACACTAATATGCTATTAGAAATCCACCAAATAATGTAGAAATAATTTATTTCCATGTTTTTGTAAATATGATAGAGAGAAATTAAAATTTGAATTATAAAAAAATTGCTTTACATAAACTGCCGAATTAATAACCAAAATTTAAATGAAAAGTCAAAAATAAAAAAGAGGCACAAGCCTGAAAATCATAATTCTTATGATATAGCCACGCCATTTTTGTAACTATTATATAATATTTACGAAAAATTAACTATTTAACAATGCCAAACGTTTAAAAAAACTGCCTCTTTCTCTACTGAACTTTTAAGTTAGTTGAAATTCACATGCCTAAGAATCTGAACCTAATAGTAGTTTTAAGTTTAACTAGCATACAACACTAAAATATAAAATAAAAGCAAAAAACAAAATAACCGCAATCAGTAGAAAGCCGGTGAAAAATCCGTTCATCACATCGGTTTTATCTTTTTTTTTTCTCCTTTATTCTAGAACTCCCGCTAATCGTGTTTTTCTTTGAATTTCTTATAGTTTTTATTTATTAATTTGTGCGTTTTCATTTTCTTTCATTAACTCAGTCCCGAGAGGGTAATGGTTTAGCTTACTTTACAATGGGTGTGGATTCATCCTATTTGTATTGAGGTGTTTTTTATTATATGTTCATCATCCTCTCTATCAGTTTGTGTAATCATGTGTTTAATGCTTGAGTGAGAATCATTAACTCATTCATGACTTCTAGGATTTATTTGTTGTTTGAGAGAGAATAGTTAATTGTAAAAATTGAATAATTGCAACACATTCATAATGGCTAGAGAGAGATAGACGGCTATGGATTCGTACACTCCCGAATCCCGATGGTTATGTTTGTCATATTATTTAGAAAATTGAGATTGAAACATTATTTTTCAGTATTGACATAAATTGTCGGATGTTCGTGAAAGATTTGACGATAACATCATGTGATTCTGATTACTGAAGAGAGAAAGTTTAGTTTTAAGAATCTCGAGCATAAGAGAGTTTGCGACGCTTTGCTCTTAGTTTCTCATATTTACTGACTAGTATATATCTTGTTTAATTTTTATCTTTTAAAAATTATATTTAATAATCATCGTCGTCTGCTTCGAGTGCAATTCATTTCTAGTTCGTCTGATTTTCGGTTAAGCATAATTCTCATGACCATCGATTTACTTATTACATATATTACTTGAGCGAGTAGGTATACTTTTCATCAAAAGTTCTATATAGAAAAACAAAATATAAAAATAAAAATAAAAAAAAGTGATCGTGCAATAAGTTCATTATTACATCAATTTATTAATGACAATATATGGCAAGATATCAATTACAATCAGCATGACATATAACATTTTGCATGTATCGTTACGATACAATGCATAAGAAAAACAATTACAAGAAGAATCAAAGAATGAAATTAATCCCGTGTGATCCTATATTAGGCACCAGACTAAAAATTATAGATGAAAAAAATAAAAAATAAAAAATAAAAAATATATATAAAAGAGTATAAAATAAATCTCGACTGTTGAAGCATTTTCTACTCATGGAGCGAGAAAAAAAGCTGAGGCCGTACGTGTTTCAAGGGCATGAACCAGAGCCTCCTTGGTTTGGGATTTGAGTGCATGGATTTGGACCTGAAGGTGGTTGTCCTTTTTGCAATGACTGAATCAACATCTCTTTGAACCATACTTGTCTGTCCAAAACCCTCATTTCTCCCAATGTTGTGCATGAAAACATGATTGCCAAAACTAATAGAGCTACGAATATAACTCTCCTCTGCTGAAAACCCGCCATCTTCAATGGTCAATACTCTCGATTTCTTTCTTTGCTTGTGTTTATGTGTGTGTATGTGTGTGTTTTAAGATGGGAAAAGATAACACAAGTGATATTGTTGGTGAGGACATGGTAAGCCGAAATATGATGCTTTTATAGACACAGAACGTCTTGGTTATCTTAGTTGACCATGGGTTTTAGTGATAGTATTTTACGGTTTGACTTGGTTCATGTGCCATGAAAAGTTTGAATTCCGATGGGAATTGAATCAATCAAAACACGATATGTCAAAACTCAAACACTCACCGCGTCCCTTCTTCTACTAGCAAGGATTTTCGTCTCCAAAAGATTCGAGTTTGATTTTTTTTTTTAACGTTGATGCAGGGATATTTGATTTTATTGTATTTTTAAATGACAATATAAAATATTATTATTTTTGACCCATCTTCCTTTGAAGTCTTTTTTTCATTTTGGGAGCATGTTACGGCATAATACCACCCCTTATGAAAGCATTTATAAAATTTAATGCGACTGAAATAACAAAAACATGGAATAAATTGGGTGATTCATTTATTCTACATTCAACGTTCCATATGCTAAATCGTTTTAGCATGTCTTTTAAGGCATTTATTTTCAATTAGTTTTGGAACTATAATTTTTTTCTTTTTCATGACTTCGTCTTTACTTGGCCTTCATTCCACATTATTCTTGTTGACCACGGATTTTAGACTTAACTGAAATATATAAAAAAATTTAAAAAAAACATGATTTATGTTACAAGCAATGGTGTGAGATTAGGGAAACTTTCCACGAATCAGCCCATCTCAAAAACTCGATTTTTATAGTTATATATCTTCAGAATCTGTTCGTACAAATTTGCCTTTCGAGTAGTTTAATAGTCGATGAAAAAAAACTTAACTGTTTATTGAGTTTTTTCTTACAACAAAGACATTCCATTGATTCAACTAATCAACAAATATACAGATCCGACCGCACCACTCAAATAAGGTGTCGCCAAATAATCAACGAGACCTAATCAGTAGATTTTATACTATTCTGGATTTGCCTAGGGAAATTTCCCATCTCGAAACCCAACCAAGTAAGAATCAGTTACTCATAATGCAAGAACTTTCCATGGATTAATAATTAAAGTTCATACCATAAACAATGATCCTATATTAACATAACACCACTTTGATACAAGGTGTTCATGAATTAATACACCTCAACCATACATACACAAATAGTACATCGTATAGAATTCCGATCATTTGGAAAGAGCAGTCACAAGGTTCGCTCTCAACTGCTCAGCGTCTCCGCTGCTCTGAGTCTGAACTCGGAAAGTGTGAACGATCTTGCCGTTCTCTTCTGTGCAAGCACTGGACTCCATAGCCGGAACTTGGTGCTCTCTGAATGCTTTGATGATGCTCGAAACTGGGTGAGACTCCAAAGGGCAAGTCAACCTCACCACTGCATCGTCGTGCCTCTGCTGAAAATCGATCTCGGGAACGCCGGAGAATTTGTTCGTGGCCATTCGCTTCTCAGTCTCCATGACCCGGACCTTGGTCTGGAGATCGGTGATGTAAGTGATGGCATCTCCGAGGAGAGAGGCTTTGTCCATCTTTGAGATGTTTGGGACGACCGCTCTGAGTGCGTAGAATCGCTGGTTGAGCTTTTCCCTTCTCTGTCGCTCCGCTTCGACGTGATTCAGCGGCTCTTCTCTCCCGTTCGCCGGCTTTCTTCCCCGCTTCCTCGGCTTCCGTTCGTCGTGCTGAGCCGACAAATCTTCCTTTCCGTGCTCGGAATCCGAAACCCTCGTCTGGGTCGTCGGAAAAAGCTTCATCTCGTTGGGCTCCCCGTTGTACGAGTCTGAAGCGAAGGAAGCGTCGTCTTCCAATTTCGGCGAGAAGTTGATGTTGACCGACTGGGATTTCGTTCCTCCGAGGCTGAGCTCTTTCCCGAAGATCTTCGGGAACGCCTTCGCAGTCTGTACAGAGACCGAGCTCCCGATCCCGACCCCGAACACGCTCTTCACCATGTCAACGATGTTCTGCTCTTCCATGGAGGAACTCATCGTGCCGAGCTCGACGACCCCGGATTTCAGCGGCACGAACACCACTGTCTGAAACCCTGCCACTCTCGCGAGGAACGACCTCGACTGGTAATGATGCGAACAACCCGGCAAGTCCGAGGCCCAGATCACTTTACCGGACTTGAACGACTCTCCGGGCCCGCAGTGCGAATCGACCTGGAAAGTGTAGTACATCGAAGCGAGGTAGAACATCTCCAAATCCGAAACCCCAACGAGCTTCCTCGCGAAGCTGTCTTCCTCCGAGGCTCCGAAGCACGATTGGAGGCTCTCGAGAACGCGCTTCTTCAGCGCCTCTTTCTTCTTGTCCACCGGCCCCGAAGCAGCGCTGTTCTTCGGATTCCGACAGTGTCCGTCGCCCCAGACCAAGGTGGACCCACCAGATTTTGAGGTCACGAGCTGCCAAAAGATCGCGTAGTTCCAATCTGTTTCTTGAACCAGGTGGCTCAGACCTTGCTGAATTCCCGGGTCCCTCGTCGGAGGAACGAAGCTCGACAGAACATTTTCAGAGGCCGACGAGATTAAGAACTGACACGCCTCGGAACCAACCACTGATTCCACCATTACCTTGTCCTCCAAATTCATCCAAAAATTTTTCTCTCCCATCTTCTCCTTCTTCTTGTGGAAAACTTGGATATTGAATTTCCCAAATTTAGTAAACTCCAGAGATTCTCCAAAGATCTGGTTTGAATATCTAAACCCTAAAACCTAGCTCTCAGCTCTTCTTCTTCTTCTTCTTGTGGACAACTTGGATACTGAATATTCCCAATTTAGTATACTTCAGAAATTCTCCGAAGATCTGGTTTGAATACCTAGACCGTAAAACCTAGTTCTCAGTTCAGATTCGAGTTTCACTGCAGATCCTAACTCGCACATGATAGCTCTAAAACTCAGCGACTCTCGGAAAGTGAAACAGGATGGGATAATCGATTACCTGAGAATATTATGACATTTTTGCCGGGACAAAGGAAGAAGATGAAAGCGGAAACTAGCTCAGGTTGAACTCAAAACTTGAGATTAGATCTGATCTCCAAAGGTAATATCGGAAACGGTTTTATTTATGTTTGATTCCTTTTCAAGAGACGTGACTCGTGACGAGTCTTCAATCTCTCTATACCCAACAGTGTTACGAGTTACGACCATGATATTCATTTTGTATAGCCATTAAAATTTAAATCACCAAAGCTAATCCGATATGCTCTTAATGAATTAACAGAAATACCCCTGGCTTAATTCAAAATTTACGTTCTAGGCCTCGACGCCAATGGAGAGCTGAAGTGGTGAAATCTGATTCAATAGGTTGAGAAACACTTCTATGTACATTTTTTAATCTCATTTTTCGTTAAAACTAATCATGGAAACCGTGATTGAGAAAAAAAAAATTCTAAGAATCAAATCCGAAATCGTTTGTTTGTAGAATTAAATCGAGTCTATTTACGAAGACGAAAGATTTAAGATATATGTTTATAGAATCATATCGATTTTTGAATGAGCTCTTCAACACCAATTCATTTGCAAATGTAAGATATCATTAAGCTTTATGGCCTCAAGATTTGCGTGAATGTTTAAATTTTGACTGACATTTACTAACTGATCATAACATATGCATTGATTTTGTTTTTAAATTCAAAATTATATCCATTGAATCATTTTTCTTATTTTTACTTGCCCTTTTGAGCTTTTGATTTTGGTAGGCCCTCTAAAAATCAGTTACACAATAATTGATTTTCTAATACAAAATAGATAATAAAAAACAAGACTTCAAAAATCTTTGAATTTATTCTATGATGAGTTGCAAGGTTTACTTATTCACACAAATGCAAGCACAAATAATCTACAAATGTTATCCTCTTTTGTTCTTGTACTACTTTAATAGGAAAAAAAATACCACTAAACTCATCGTACTAAGTTAGTCTCGGAATGGTCGGATGTCAAAGACCATTAAGTTATCTCTAATTGTTACTTTAGATATTATAATAAAAATATTATTAATTTAATTTAATAATTATTAAATTTAATATAAATATATTACTATAATAATTTTTTTAAAGTAAAATAAAAAGAGTAAGTACCAAAATTTACTCTAATATTATAATCATGTAATTACATGATAAGTAGATAATTAATAAAAATAAAAGTAATTTAGCATTTTCACATAGACAAAATAGCAACATTTAAAGTAAAAAAAAAAAAAAAATTGATGTCAAAATTTACTCTAATATTGTAATATTAATAAGTAGATAATTAATAAAAATAAAAATAATTTGACACGTAGACAAAAAAGCAACAGTAATTACTAGCATTCAAGATAATCTAATTAAAACCTCCGGAGAAACTTATCATAGTCTGTAAAATGTTATAAATTTTCTAATATTATCATTAACATTATTACATCAGTAAATAATACACATAAGCATCTATGGCTAAATTGTAATAAACAAAACGAGCCCGTAAACTATAACAGGCAAATCATCTCCTTCATGTTTCCGCAAAAAAAAAAAAGGTCGATACTTCGCGGGGAAGGAAAAAGACAGTCGTACGGATTTGTTCCTTGTCCTTCATTTCCATCAAAAGGCTTCATCAATTTCAACGCCGGTGGACAAAAAAAGGAGATCACCATGTCCACATCTTCATCTTCATGTTCTCCGAGACCCGCACCGTCGATTTCATGGGTGGACGGAATCGCAACCCTAATCCCGGGGCTCCCGAACGACATCGGAGCCCTAATCCTGTCTCGCCTCGCCTACTCCCACATCCCCCGCCTGAGACCCACGTGCAAAGCCTGGCGCCAATTCCTCTCTTCTCAAAGCCTCCGCCGGCGCCGGAAATCCCTGAGCAGCCTCGTCTGCGTGTTCCCGCAAGACCCCACCGTGTCGTCCCCGTTCCTCCTCGACCTCGACTCCCCCGCCGCCTGGCTCCCCCTCCCTCCCGCCCCCTGCCACCCCAACCTCTACGCCCTCTGCAACTTCTCCGCCCTCCAGTCTCCCTCCGACCGTCTCCTCCTCCTCCTCCTCGGCGGCTCCCACTTCGACGCCAGATCCTTCCCCCTCGACCGCCCCTCGCCCTCCGCCGCCGCCCTTCGCCTCGACCTCGCCTCCGGCCGCTGGGCCCGCCTCTCCCCCATGCTCTCCCCCCGCGGCAGCTTCGCCTGCGCCGCCGCCGGAGACTCGGTCGTCGTCGCCGGCGGCGGGGCCAGGCACAACGCGTTCGCGGCGGCCGGGAGAGGCACGAGGGCCGTGGAGAGGTATTCGGTGCGGTCGGATCGGTGGGAGAAGGTCGGCGATGGGATGCCGGAGATGAGGGCTGGCTGCGTCGGGTTCGTGGTGGATCGGGAGTTTTGGGTGATGGGCGGGTATGGAGAGCCGAGGACGGTTTCCGGGGTGTTTCCGGTGGACAGGCATTGCCGGAGCGTGGTGGCCATGGATTTGGAGAGCGGCGAGTGGAGGGAGATCGGGGAGATGTGGGGTGAAGAGGAGGAGCCTCGGCTCGGGAAGATCGCTGTCGTTCTTGACGAGTATCGTAAAGGAGTTCCTGGTGTTTATATGCTTCACGGCCTCGATATTCTCAGGTATATGTCAATATCCTTGTATTTCGTATATTGCTAAATTATTGTTAGATTGAACTTCATGGTCCCTGAACTTGAAAGGCACAAAGGGTAACGATTCTAGATGCTGTTTTGGATCCTTGTGTTACCTATATATGAATCAAGTTAGGCTTTCTGCTTTGGATTGGTTTTTAAACATTTATCAGAATCTTGTCGAGCTTTGGAAGTCTTTCTCTGTTTCTTATGAATGAACTTGTTACTAGAAAAACAAGTCTTCTCTAAAAAATTTAGAATGTGGCTTCCGATGAAGTCGGAGTTTTAATATGCCAGTGTTGTTGAAGAGTTCTTAGGAGCATGTAAAAAGAATCTATTCTCTTTTGGATTACAAGCTTCGGCTTCCAGTTCATGAATCGACAGGCAGTTTAGGGAATCGTTTCGTGTTTTTGGGAAGAACATACATACATAGCTATGTGGTCGTCTGTGGTATGGTAAATATTTTTTGCTTCTTCGGGGTTGTTTAGTTGATAGCTTGTGTGATAGGACCTAAAACACTTCTCTGATGAGCATGGGTTCGGAAAAAATCAAAACATAAATTTTCGATGACCTGAATCAGAAAAGCAGTTCTATCATGAACATGGAAGCAATAAAGTCTGTATAAGTCTGACTGAGGTAGAGATATCGAGTTTGAATTCCGAGAGAGCTTAAAATAATACATCATTGACTAATGAAACATGGCACCGTGGGTTCGTTTGACTCGTGATTTCCTGGCTTCGGTTATACCCGATTCAATGATGACGTGTAGCAAGGTAAAAAGAGTGAGTTCTTTGTAATAATGCATTGAATATAGTAACACTACAGAGCTTAACTCTCGTGGGAAAAGCTCAACCATCTAGTAAGAGTCACGCTGGTAAAACACACCCACACCCGTTTAAAATCAGAATAAAAGCGATATTCTAATCCTGCCAGGTTTACAAAATCTAAGAACTAAAAATTTCTGCTCCGTACAAATACCGAGCTCTACACGCTCAGTAGTCCATTGTCATTGATAGCTCGCTTTAATGTCGCAAAAGATCACTTCTTTTTTGTACTGTGATTCGTTCGTGTTTCAATAGATTTCGAATAATGTGTACTTAATTCCAGGTATGACATTGCCTCGAATCGGTGGCACGAGGAGTCACGAGTGCCGAGAGAAGCGCCTATTCACTCCGTGTTCGGATTCATGGTCTCGGATCACGAGTTGGTTGTGATCACAAACCATAAGAAGCCGATCGAGCCCGTGACAGATATCATGTGGAGGCCACGTCAGCAGTTCAAGAAGACAGAGAAGCTGTATATTCAGATGTACAATCCCAGGAACAAGACTTGGAGATCGCTCATAATGAACTCGCCGTTCAACACTAGTGTGGATTTCAACACTGCAGTTTTGTGCAACGTTTTCCTTTGAATCCTCTGCTCACTGCCGTGATTGCTACTTGTGAATGTGTAGAATTTCATGTAAAGTGTGATCGTAAAATACCAGGTTGAAATATGTTGGTATTGTTTGCGATTGGAATCGTATTGTTTCTGTAAATATGGGAAAACGATTATGTGTGTGTGTATGTTATTCAATGTACAACAACAATAATGATGAATAATGACAATAATGTGCTCTCTTTCTTATTTAGAAACTACAAGAGAACTTCAACATGATCTACTGTGAATAAGCAAAACTGAGGGAACTTGAATTGGTATTCAATTCAAACTTTTATCTATTTTTCAATTTTCTTTTTTTGCTGTTCGGCTGTGTTAACTTTGTTCGTTCTTTTTTATTTTCTTCTTCTTCTTCTTTTTAGGAGTTCTTCTGATGGAGTCTTTGCTTTGTTATAATTCTTTTTAATACCAATGTTTTTTTCTAAAACTAATAGAAATATAACGTGTACTTTTTATCGCGAAAATATCAATTTCACCGTTGCAAACAATCAGTTTTGTTATGTTTCAAGAGCTTTTCATTTTTAATTGAACACTTGCCTCGGCTTAATTAAACTTGTTCATTGTTTAGAGCTTCATGTTGAATAAATTCTTCAAAAGATCTAAAATACCTACTTTTTATGTAAAATAACATATTGTAACACGCTATTTTTGGAAATTTTCCTTTCATCGATCTGATACGACCACGGATCCCAAGTAAACGTGGCTATACCGAGAGTCCCGGTACCGGGTTGTATCCCAAGTAAACGTGGCTATACCGAGAGTCCCGGTACCTCCCGGTATCGTCCCGTGGGACTCCCGGTATTTACCGGAACGGGAGTCCCGGTCCCGGTTCCCGGGCAGAATATTCTACAAATTGTTTACGTAATTGATTAAGCTCAACATGACTTACCTGAGTCGAAGACGCTGCAGCTCCATCGCCCTTGCAGTATTTGTTGTGACTTCATAAAAGCGACGTCCCAACTCTATCGTTGTGAGCACTAAAGATCTTTCCACAACGGTTACATTTACCTGATTTCTCGCCGTTGTGAATAATTTTCTCGTAAAAAATCCACACGGTTGACCTAGGTGGCCTTCCGGTGGTTTGAGTTTGTCGTCGTTGTCGTCGTTGTTGCGTCTCTTCTTGTTGTTGTTGTTGTCGGGGACGGGGAACACTAACAGGAGGTGACCTTTGAGTTCGGCTGCGATGTGGAGGAGGAGGTATATCTTCTTCTTCATCATCGTCGTTAGGATCCTGTGTTTCATCGTCATCGACTTCAACTCCTTCGTTTGGATTTTGGGAATCTTGAATTTCTTGTTCAAAATGTTGAAACACTTCAAAAGCGATGTCGGCATCGGGTGGAGGTGGAGGTGGAGGCATATGAGGGACGTAGTCGGCTTCGGTGTTTAGGTTGAACGGGTGAGTGTGATGGGGGCATAGACAACATTTGGAGCGGTACTAGGAATGTAGTTAGGATCGTAAGTATATTCAGCATTTTGAGAATGGTGCAACCAATTCTCTTCAAACCGATGCATCGGGATATCTTGAGAATTTCTTCCCCTTCGACCACCCCGACCCCTTCGGTTTTGAGACGCCATAAAAACGAGGTTAAAAAATTGAGAGAGTTTGAAAGAGTTTGAGTGAGAGATTGAAAGATTGAGAGAGTTTGAAAGAGGTGTGAAGAAATGAGAGGAGAGGGGGGGTATTTATAAGAAAATTTGTGAAAAGGGAAAAAAAAAAAGTATATAGTCGTTGCAATTGCAACGGCCATATTTGCCAACAGGAGAATTTTTCAGGCCATTGGATTGAGGATCCAATGGCCCTCATTTTTTCAACGTTTTTTTTTTTTTTTATATTCCCGGGAGGTACCTCTCGTTTCTCTTCAAAACCGGGAGTCCCAGTCCCGCCCGGTACCTGGACCGGGACTCCCACCTCCCGCCTAAAAGGCAACCGGGATGGGACTCCCGGTACCGTCCCATCCCGGTCCGGCCACGTTTAATCCCAAGCTTAAAAAATAGGAAAATTACATGGGATAGTTTTTTTTGTTTTTAACTAATTGCAAAAATACGATTTTTTGGAGATATACTATTTAAGCCTCTTAAAGTATAAAACGAGACTGATTTGGAAATCAACAAAGAGATTTAGTTTTCTCCCCTGTATAATAAATAATCAGTCGTGTATAAATATTTACAAATATTCAACGAAATGGTCCTATTTGTCAAACGTAATTGTAAAATATCCAACTTCTTGTAAAACTTTGGTAAATAGCCCTGTTGATGACGCGGACATACTTGATATTACGTTATTAACCTTGTTTTTTTTTCGAAATTAATTTATATAGTTCTTTTTGAATTAATCGGTAATTTTTGAATTTCAAAATCATTCCGATTTTTTAGTAATCAGTTATTAATTAATTGATTTATTTCCTTAATTTGTTCATTGACTTTTAGATAACCGATTTATCTAAATCATTTTCGAACTTTAATATATTACGTGCTTTTCCATTTTTGTAACCGATTTAATTCACGAGATTTTTTCTTATATTACTTTCCATTTACATATTTTGAAATTATTTGAACGAGATTCAATCTGAATTAACTTCCCATTAACGTGTTTTGAAATTTTTTTACACTCGTTAATTGAATATACAACGTAAATTGAGTAGTGTTTTACAACGTAAATTGTGTTGAGTTTGAATAGTTATTTCGAATTTTAAACATTTATTTTCGTTTTGAAATTTCAAAATTGTTTCCGTTTTTAATGAATTCGGTTATTCAGTGTGGGTATTATTTCCTAAATTAGTGGTTTGACTTTGTTTTCATATTAATTACTGATTTTCATTCAATTTTGGTCGATTTTAATTCTTATTTACAGTTTCATATCCATTTATTTATGAAAAACATATCATATTACCGATTTTTAATAACAGAACTGCTTATTTCGTAATATTTTTCAAAATTTTCATTTATATCGTCCAGTTTTTACACTTGTTAATTGAATTTACAACGTAAACTGCGTTGTGTTTTACAACATAAATTGAGTTGAGTTTTAATAGTTATTTCGAATTTTAAACATTTATTTTTGTTTTGAAATTTCAACATTGTTTCCGTTTTTAATGAATTCGGTTATTAAGTGTGGGTATTATTTCCTAAATTAGTGGTTTGACTTTGTTTTCATATTAATTACAGATTTTCATTCAATTTTGGTCGATTTTAATTCTTTTTTACAGTTTCATATCCATTTATTTATGGAAAATATATCATATTACCGATTTTTATTAACAGAACTACTTATTTCATATTTTTATTCAAATTCTTCATTTACATCGTCCAGTTTTTACGTTTGTTAATTGAATTTACAACGTAAATTGCGTTGAGTTTTACACCGTAAAGTGAATTTACAACGTAAATGCTCGATGGAGACAGCCATGGCAGGAATTCTCCAGATCGACGGCGATGACTTCCACAGCGGTGGGTGTTTTCTCTCTGATCGCCGCGGGAGCAGATTCAACTATCCGAAGCAACGGTCCAAGAGCGCCTTCTTCGAACACGATTCTGCGAGCAGACTCGTCGCCGGAGGCGGCGATGGCGGAGAAAAAACATCTAAAACTCCTATTTATAAAAACAAATTCAGCGGTTTTTGTTGAAGAAAATGAAGAACATACCTTCGGAGACCCAGATTTCAATTTTTTTACCAAATTAAATTTACTGGACGATGGCGACGGTTTTTTCGTCGTCGGCGAGGAGGCGGACGAGAGAGTCGAGCTGCGTGAAGAGATCGCGGAGGAAGAAAGCGATATCGTCGTTGGCGGAGTGATGTGAGAGGACGATGACGTTGGATTGGCGGAGGACGCCGGAATGGAAGAGGAGGTTGAGGTCTCGGAGGTGGTCAGAGAGAGCGGCGGCGGCGGCGATTTTGGAGAGAAAATGCAAAAGAAGTTGTGACAGAATGATTTGATTTTCTCTCTCAATAATTTGGACGTTTTAATTAAGTGGTTAATTGATTTCCGGATTTTAAGGATCTAATTTACCAAAAATATTCGAATTTTTTTAATTAATTTTCGTTTGGGCGGGAGAATTTTTTTTTGGCATTTTGGGAATGAAAATTTGGCCGAATTGATTTACTGGACTTTTACCAAAGTTTTACACGACGTTGGACAAAATGCAATTTGAAAACCTATATAGGACTATTCTATACAATAACCCAAATATTTATCGCACAAATAATATTTTGTTCTTTTTTTATTACTGTTTTGTAAAGTAAATAATCTCAACTAATTGTTTTTGTGCATAATATGTATTATTTTTAAAAAAGATTAAAAACAGCCATTAACCAAAAAGTATTATATTATTTTATATTTATTCTTTTTACTTACCCTAAAAAGATAAACCCGTCTCGGCCGAGCAAACCCGGCATGCAACGAAAACGAACATATAAATCATTAATCTCAATCATAATATCACAAACTGTGGACTAATAAAAAAAATTAAAAAGGAAAAAAGAAAACAAAATCTTTGGCTCTGAAACTTTTAACACTTGGTGGTCTCTCAGCTTTTCTTCTCTCTGAATGAATCACACTCTCAAGCTGAGGACCCCAAGTCCCTGCGATGGACGGTTCTTCTCCAACCCGATCGCCTCCACTTGCCCTAGACTCAGAACCATCTCAGTTATCGCTCCGATTCGCCGGTTCCGTTCTGTCCACAGCCGGGCCAAAGAAATCGAAATCTCCGCACCCAAACACGTCCTCGGCTCCAATTTAAACCCTAGCTCCGTCAATGGCTGCTCTGCTCCCTCCGGGAATTCGAGGTCGGACGGCGTGGCTCTCAAGCACATCGATGTCGCGACTCTCGGCAATCTCTGCGTCGATATCGTCCTCAATGTCCCTCAATTACCTCCTCAGAATGCTCAAGAGCGCAGAGCTTTCATGGAGAATCTCGCCGCGTCACCACCGGATAAGGTTACCTTCTTTCTATTTCCTATTTTTGACTCTATAACATTGATATCCAATTATATTTGGATAATTTACAATGATAGCGATTGCTTAGGAAGTTGAGTTGAGAACAACTGTCTGATGATAAAGGGTAAATTAATTATTAAAAGAACGTAAGACATACTCTTTATGTACTATTGAAAAATATGTGGAAACTCTATCTGCATGTTATTTTTCATTACTTCTTTTAGTTGTGTACAATTATGGGAGCGAAAAAAGGGTACTAATTTTTAAAAGAACTGAAATCTGAGTTCCAAGTCCCGTTCCCAGCTTAGCTGTATTTCTACCATTCGTCAAATTGTTGCTAGTTTTAAAATTTTAATACTAGAAAAAGTACTAATTTGAAGGTAACTTTAAAATTAAATTAGAAATATGCCCTCATATGCTGATCAGCATTTGTAGCTAGAAGCAGACGAGGTGTGTTTTATGAACTTATTCACCTATGATTGCGGTTGAGAGGGTTGATTTGTTAACAAGGCATGTCCACAACATGTAGTCCTTTTGCTCTCTGGATCTGAAGAACCTAAATCTATTTTTTTTTTTACGATGCGCAACAAATCCTCGCTCTCTAGCATTGTCATTCAATAACTCAATTTCCTTTTTCAAGCTTTGCTACATGATTCTTCGTGTAGAAATATTGGGAAGCCGGTGGGAACTGCAATATGGCAATAGCAGCAGCAAGACTAGGGATGGACTGTGCAGCTATCGGTCACGTTGGTGATGAAATATATGGAGGATTCCTTTTAGATGTGCTTCAAGACGAAGGAATCGGAATAGTTAGCATGAGCGAAGACGCTGATTTTGTTGAACATTCTGATGCCTCGTATGAAACACTTTTGTGCTGGGTTCTTGTGGATCCCCTGCAAAGGCATGGGTTTTGTAGGTAAGTTCTTTCAACCGTTAAGTTTTCATTAAATACAGGTTTTTAGTTGCACTTTGTGCGTGTTACCTTTAATGTTTATTTGGATGATTGGTTTGTTTGTTTGTTTATAGTCGAGCTGATTTCAGTAATGAGCCTGCCTTTTGTTGGCTGAGAAAGCTATCCGCACAAGTCAAAACAGCAATAAAACACTCGAAGATTATTTTCTGCAATGGTTATGGATTTGATGAGTTGTCTCCTGGCTTGATCATGTCATGCATAGAGTACGCCACTGATGTTGGAACAGCAATATTCTTTGATCCCGGGCCGCGTGGAAGGAGCCTTTCTGCAGGATCTCCCGATGAACAAAGAGCGCTTAATCAATGCTTAAGGATGAGTGATGTGCTTCTTCTGACTTCTGACGAGGTTCTTTTTTTTTCTTATTAATAGTTTTTTTTTAATCGTCTGTTGACTAGTCTAGTCTACTAGTAATTGAGCTTACCTTATTAAATGTATTTAAAATCAGTCGCCAGTCCTTAAGTTCAATCTCAACCTTCATGCCAATTGTGAGGAAGGGTATTGATGAGGTTACGAGCGTTGAGAGAGATCCTAATGTGGAGATTGCTAATATTAATTAAGTGTGATCCAAGGAAATAATATATGTTAGTTAGCCAGCTCGTATGAAGGGAAAAGAGAGAGAAACAACCTCATTCGTATTCAGAAATTAGTTCAAGAGAATTGTGGGAGTGTTATCAATAAATACATATATATATATATATATATGTATGTATGTATGTATGTATGCATATTTTTTCAAGTAAAATAATTGCGGGAGGGAATGGAAGACTCTAGAAAGCTCTACAATTGGTTTCATGTTTACTGTCATTGATACAAAAAGAGTCCATTTTGTTTTTCTACTTCATTCCTTGTTTCTGCTATTTTTATTAGTAAACACTTACAAGCCATAAAAAAAACTTGAGGGGATCTTTTATTTGTAAAGGAAAAAAGCCATTTTATGTGTAGCTTGGTAATAATCTCAAATTTGCTCTACAAACTTTATGCTATAATCTGTTTCTATGAATCTACGGCGTTGAATCCCTTACAAACTAATGGATGTATAATTGACATATTCGTCCAAACAATTTACGATTTTCAGGCTGAGACGTTGACAGGAATAGAAAATCCGATTTCGGCTGGGAATCTGCTCCTGAGAGAGGGAATACGAACAAAGTGGGTGATCATTAAATTGGGCTCAAAGGGGTCAATTCTGATAACCAAGTCGAGCATAACTTGTGTTCCTGCATTTAAGGTATCAAATGTTGGATTTGTTTGTGATTTTTTCGATGCAAATGCTGTATAGGTTTTTCTTCTTTAAACTTTCATTCCTGCAAGTTATACCATAGTTATCAAAATAATATTTCATGTTTTTTTCATTCATAACCATAACTAAGCTCGGTTATGTTATCTCGAGATCCTGTTAAATATTATGGATGAATAATATCTTATTATATCTTTGGTGACAGGTGGGTCTAGTAGACACTGTTGGCTGTGGAGATAGTTTTGTAGCTGCGATTGCATTCGGATTCATAAACAATATGCCATTAGTAAATACATTGGCAATCGCAAATGCAGTCGGTGGTGCAACTGCGATGGGATGTGGTGCCGGAAGAAACGTAGCAACGCTGGAGAGAGTAACGCAACTCATGAGGGATTCGTGTCTAAACGATGATGGAACATTTTCCACTGAATTGCTTTGGCCAAGTTTGGATACTCAGGAGATCACAGTTGTCTCGAAAGAAGTCGTAAACGGAAACAACACCGATACCCTGAATCGGGTTTCTTTCCGTAGTGTTGTCTCTGAATCGCTCCCATTGCTTGAATCCGTACTCATCGATGGCAAACTTCCGTCTTGATGGAGTACATTGCTGTGGAACTGTAAAGCAACCGATTCTTGTTCTCCTATACATCATTTTTTTTTCCAGGGCGGCTCTTACTATAGATGATTCCATTGATGGTGTTTGGTATCGTGGCTCTACAAAGCTGTTTAGTGTGAAGCCGATTTTAGGCATCTTTCGTAGAGTTTTTTTCTTTTTTTTTTACCGCGCTGGTCCGTGTTGCATTGACATTGCTATAAGGACTTGTTCTGCACCTGAAGAGCCGTCAATGCATCTCTGTTCTACAACCATAAGAGTCGATATTTAGTTCTGTTTATCCAATTTATTTGTAATTTTAGTCGACGAAATTAGATGCAGTAACTCCCCTTAGATTTTCTATTTGAAAATATAGCTTTTCTATTTAATATTTAGATAAATTTTTATTTCCATCATTTAAGTCTGTTTTCTGAATTTAAGCTATTTATATTTAGCTTTTCTGGCGTGTCTGCTATGCCTCTGTCCGGGTCAAACATTTTTTTTTTGTGCGTGTGGTTCGAACTCAAAGACCACCTAACTTATATTTCTACTAGAGATACTACAAATATATTGACCTCCAAAGAATTTGTAGATGAGCGGTTAACTAAATAAAAAACAAGTATCAAATGGTTTATAGTTCATTAGGAATTTGATTACTTGTACCGTGTTCTTAAACTAAATGGCCATGATTGTTTACAGTACGAAGTCAAGATCACAACAATGGTATCTTGTATTCTTTTCACACAAACTAGAGGTGATTGGCAAATGCTTAAAGTACAAATGCGAGTTGATTTCGAGGATTGAAATGTTCATGACTGTGGTGCACGCCAGGTTAAATATCAATGATATACTTCGGTAAGAGATAAACAGACACTGGTATTTCAAAAATGAAAAAAGTTTATACAAAAATGACGTCGGTATTTTTTTCTTCTACTTTTCAACTAGAAATGGGAATGTTGAGAAAAAAAAACAATTAAAAAAAATCAAATTATAAACAAAAAGTTTATTTTTAATTAAACTGTTATATTATATTATAAGTGAACACGCTTCCACTGTAGTGGCCGAGTAGAAACTATTACTTTATCTTGAACCATAGTAATATTATTTGCTCAAATTGTTGAATTTTTTATTTCTCTTGAAATACTTTCAAAGTTTATTTTTATACACGTCTTTTTTTAGGGGGCCTGCAGCCGTTATGTGGCATAGGGGTTACATCTCGTATAAAACTTAATAACATACCACTTCTATGAATAGCCCGTAATGCCGCATCTCTTCCTAGACCTGGGCCTTTACTTCCATATTTTGTGCACATGTACCGTATTTATTACCAAAAAAATTAGCTCTATACTCGTGTAAACATTTACCAATTCCAATATACTCAACGTTTAGATAAATTTGTGAAAATATCCACTGTAAATTATTTACAATTAAATTGAGTCTAAATTACCTTTAAAATAATTTTGGAAATTGTTACCGATTATTAAAATTGAATTTGAAATTTTTAAATTTTTTACCGATCGGTTTACTTGTATTTAAGATTTGAAAATTTACGGTTTTAAAGTGTAACAGAGAAACCAAAATAAGGTCAAATTAGTCCAAATAATTTTGTTGAGTATTTACACAAACTTATCCAAACGTTAGGTATATTCAAATTGGTAAACGTTTACATGAGTATCATCATGGCCTTGCGGTGTGCGGAAATTCGGAAGGAACTCTTCCTTCCGTAGCCACGCGGCACATCTATTCTGCGGCAAACTGACGAGCGGCAGACGCCAGCAAGTGCTCCGAGGCGCGTGCGGAAGGACGATGGGTCCGGAGAAGAAGGTATCCGTCGGGAGAAAGAGGGGTGTGGGGGCTGACGTGGCGCAATCGTGGATGTTGAAAATGTTACAGTTTTTCAATTCGATGGTTGTAAAATTTGTTTGTTATTATACTTTTACCCCATCCAATTTTTATCTATAAATACAAACCATTCTCATAACAATTTTCACAACTCATCTGAATTTTTTTCAACAATTTATCCTTATAATCTATCTACAAATTTTAGTAAGTTCATAAAATCTATATGTAAAACTTGTAATGTTTAAATTTTATAATTTGCTAATAAAAAATTTAATTAGTAATATCGATTTACAATTACATTTCATAACAATTTTTAGTTTCAATTTTCTTACATTTACATCCTTCAAATATACCATTTAACTCATTTTTTATTTATTTTTAAAAGCCTTAATGGAAGTCATGGAAGGAACAATTTCCGGCAGAAATATCTCTTCCACCGGTCGACGGATTCCGCTCATACGGTAGGCGGAAGACTTCCTTCCGCGTAAGCAAAATTTCCCTTCGAGCGGGTCGCAATTTGACCTTCCTTCCGACAAGCCAAGATGACATGAGTATATAGCTAAAATACCCTATTTATTATTCATTGCTCTGAATCACCAGAAAAATGGTCTTTTTGTCAACCAGAAAAGATGGATAGCGAGGCCGCTTTATTTACTCAAAAGCTTGTTATTTTGCTTCCGGCATAACATGACCAAGTTAGATCGGAACGACTACTGAAACAAGTATCTTGTATACAAAATAGCCTTATTTTAGTAATAAGATAAAAATCTCAGATGTTGAGGTTTTCGAGGCTAGAACAATGATGAATTGGTATAGTATAAGGGTCTAGCCCTATAAATACATATCATGATAAACTAACTTGGACGCTCATCATGGCAAAGGAATGTTCAACAGTCACAGAACTTATGAATCAGTTTACAATAACATTACATTTGCGCCTTTCAACCTTCTTTTGCTTCATCATATCAAACGGCTGCAAAAGAAAAAGTAAGCAAATTCTCATCAGATTGAACGCTCAACTCTAATGATTAAAGCCAGACGACGGCAATGGTAAAATTTGGAATCTCAATTCAATGAATTCAATGTTTAAATCTCACCTGTGCATCAAGATAATGTTGGATCCGGATCCTCTTTGATCCATCGGCTAAACGTTTACACATCAATACATTCTCCAGGGGATCAAATCGATCATTTACCTAGAAGTGAAGTAAAAGAGGCATGTTAGAAAGACCGATGATAGAACTCACTACAATTGCAAGTTTGAAGTGTATGAAACTTGATATTTTACCTGACGCTCTATAGCTTGACCTAACGAAATGTCGCAATCCGTTGCATGTACAGTACCTATGGTGGGACATTGTAGTGACAATCTCTCTGGAGAAAAATAAGCAGGGTTAGTAAGCACTAGGTAGGAGCAAAGAATACTGGCTGAACCGAGGAAGGCAAAAAAAGAATACCTGGATGTAAATTTTTGCAAGAGTTCAGATTTAGATCGTTGAGTTGTGGGCAATTCAGATGCAGAGCCTGCAGTTTGATTTCCAGCATAAGAGATACAAAAAGAAGTTTGCATTGGAACAAGTCAGGTAGTTTCATTTTAGAATCTTACGTCCAAGCCGGAGCAACCCCACAAGCTTAGCTTCTTCAGTCGGCTGTGTTTGATGATCAGCTTCTGGTAAATAAGCTGTGATCTCTGTGATTCATTACCAGCAGATGCGGGATTTAGTGAATTGGGATCACAAATGGTCATTCCACAATCCATGAGTTCAAGAAAAGGCAATTGAGCAGTAGCGAACTGTATACCACCTGTCAAAGATAATCAAATAAAACAGTAAGTAAAGGGAATTTTCATGAAAACCAAAGGATAACTCAAACGCAATAATGATATATAATTGTACGGGATAGATTATTACTAGATGTAACATTAGGACAAAGTGCAACAAGGAGCCTTGTAAGAGTTTCTGGGAACACATTGCAGATCATTCCAAGCCCGCTGTCACTTATGCCAGACCTAAAGCAAAAGCAGGAAAGGGTGAAGAAAGAGTGAGTTGGTTGTAACTGAAGGATTTTTAATTCAAATTAGAACTATGATACCATACTGATGAACTTAAACACTGTCATATATAAATTGCCTTTTTCTTTATTTATTTTTAAAGCTGGAATATGAAACATACCCGCTAAGATCAAGGAGCTCCAAGTTCGGATAGCTTGAAGAAATGGCAGCAACTGAAGCATCAGTAATTTCTGATCCAAGAACAAGTGAAAGCTTTCTAAGCCCCCTACATTATTTTAACCAAATAAGTACAGCCGTCAGTAACATTGTGCTATGCCGAGTGCAAAAACAATTAAAGTAGATAAGCTTGACATAGTAAATGAACATGGAAGAAAAAACAAGATGATCATTCGCTATGAAATTTGTGTTACAAACCTTGTCCGGGCAGCTGCAAGGGAAAGTACAACAGCATTAGAGAGACGAGTAGAAGCAATGTGGATGATCTGCAACCTAGGGCAACCTCTTCCCATATGATCAGCTAATGCGGCAAGGTCGGTAATGTTATCGTTTTCTTGGCGAGAAAACTCCAAGGAAATTTCCATCAGATCGGGGCAATTGAACACCTGTAGAGTAATAGGATCACGGATGAGAAAGTGGGCACTAAGTCGAGAGGCCAGACGACCCAGACACTAGTATGATTGTGGTACAAATCAAGAGGCAAGCAAATGAAAATACAATTACCGTTTTAGAGAGAGAGCAGATATCTGAAAGCCAAAGTGTAGAAAGACTGCTTGAACAGAGAACTAAGCTCCCAAGGTTAGAGCATCCTTCCATCTTCAGACTTTTTAGACATCGTCTATCGCCAACAAAACGTCCCAACTCCTCCCTGCAATTAGTCAAATAATAGATCATGAGCCACTAAGCCAAACACTAACAGCATTTCCTAATCTAAAAGAGCTACAAGCAAATTATGTTGAAAGATCAGATCAGGACACAAACACAAAGCCAACAAAGCCAAACACAGAATTAATATTTAAATTCAATAAAAGGAACGATAAGAAACAAACCCTGTGATGCGATTGACTGCACAATCAGACATAGTAACCTCCAGATACTCAAGATTCGGACATGAAAACGCAATACAGGCAAGCATCGTTGCATCCGCATCACTGCAAAAGCCAAAAGGACAATCCAAGTCAAATGTTTATCTTAAATTTTAGTCCTTTCTCGTAGATTAGGTCAAATGTTTAATCAGATTTGTCAAGTTTTATTTTCCAAAACATAGATCTTTATCCATCATCAATCTGGAATTGGAATCCCTTTTAATTCATTGAAATGTTTATCATCCATTCCCCTCATCTGGATCGAATGAGAAATGGCTGTTACTCATCCATTTCATCGCAGATCAGTCCTTAATATTGAAATCGCAGATCTCAGATCGTATTGGATTAGAATGAACCATATTAGATCCAACTAACCGATGAAGCAAAACCCCTAGATCTGCAAAATCAAATCAATCTCGATCCGAAACGTCTGATACCTTTCCATCCTAAGCGAGAGGCTAATAAGCTTAGGGCACTTTTGCAACATCGATCCGACGAGACCGATCTGAGCCCGAGCCGGAACCCTAAGCTTCAGCACCTCAGCCGCCTTCCACAAACGCCGCGTCGTCGCTCTCCATCCTCGGCAAACCTTCGCCGCCGACAGAAGCTCCGCCGGAGTAAGCCGCCTGAGCACTTCCCAAAGGCAACTCGCCGGCAGGCCACCGCCGAAGATCTCATCAACTCCGTCTCCATTATCGTCTTCCTCGTCCACACCCTCATCCTCCGCCTCGGCGTCGGCGGCGTCAAATCCTCCGGTGTCCACGTCATCAAAAGACAGAGCCCTGCGAAGGTGCGACAGGTACGGCTGAGACGCCCTCACCGCCGGCGGTTGCGGTGGAGGGTTGACTCTGCGGTATGAGGCAGCGAACGCGGCGGTGGATGATGATTCCGCCGGAGTTATCTCGGCATCGGAGGATTCGTCGGGAGAGAGGTGACAGACGTGGCCCTTTTTGGGGACGCCACATCTGCCACAGTTGTAGCTTCCGCGCTTCCTCCCACGCTTGAACTCGGATGAGGTCGGCGGCGGTGGAGTCACGGCGGCGCCGCCGTCGAAGGGGGGAGAGAGATTGTGTTGGTGGCGACGGGGTTGCATTGGCGGAGATGGCGAAGTGTAAGTCTAGAGAGAGAGAGAGAGGAGTGAGAAATCTAGAGAGAGAGGAGTGAGAAAATCTAGAGCGAGAGAGGATTAGAGAGCGAAATAAGCGATGAAGATATAGTGCGAAATAGAGCGGGAGATAGACAAGGGTTTTCGCGCGCTGAGTTTCAACAAAATTAAAACTAAAGAATAAAAATATTGAGGAGTGTATGGTTCAGTTACGAAAATAACCCTAGCTGACTTTGGGTTGGTGGGAAATTGGATAGAGGGCGTGTTAATTTCTGCGAATAGCGCTCTTTCTTATTTAGTTTTATTTGAGCGGATTTGTTTTATAATTTTTAACTACTTCTAAATAAATCGATAATAGGAAATGAATAACTGGAAACAAATATGTTCATTGTATCCAACACAATAAGATCGTAAACATATTCTTTTTATAAGTTGGCCTAGTTAACTTCTTTTTCATTCCAATAAAAGAAAACATACCGTATACACAAGAAACGGAGACACGAATATCATTTTCTTTAAGAAAGTCACGAATATAAATTGAGGAAGCTAAAAAAACATTTACGGGAGGTTAATTTATAAATTCCTAACGTAAAATTTAAATTAAATAAAAAATTGACAAAAATGTGTGTATATTTCTTAAGGAAGGGCTTAGTCTCCACTATTGTTACGATGATATATTGTTTGTGTTAACCTTATTCTCTAATATCAAATGAAAAATAAGATTGAGTAGTATAATAGTCATTAGAAACATATAAATTGTTATACAGTCAACGTCTAAAAAAAATTGATTAATAGCAATTAATCAAAATAAATCGGTATATTGACTAGTCTACACCGCTACAATAATTGTTTATTTATAGCAAATTAATAATCACAAAACAACAATTATCTCCCATAAATAAACGAAATATAGAAAAAATGACAAAATAGTAAAAAAAAAATATATATATATATATATATATTCAATAAGTGACACCTCATTATATATGGTTATACACTAAATAAATGAAAATATTTTACCAAATTGCAATTTCAATATTTCATTTGGTTAATTAGAGCAATTTTTATGAAAATATCATGATTTGTGTATTAATCTTTTCGATATAAATAGCTTTTTATACTAACTTCCAAATTTTGCAATTGATGTCTTAATATTTGTCCATAAATATTTTATCTCTATTTTGATAGATTTCGTAATAAATGTCTTAACATCTGTTTTGGGAAATTTTTAAAAAAAAACATATTTTGTTATTAATGTCGTAACGTTATGTCCATACATCCTTCTTGGCAAATTTGCATGCATTAAAGGATAAGAAAACTCGATAAATATTTTCACTTCTATAGGACCGCTATAAAAATCGTATGGCTTGCTCTACCTTAGCAGCCATCAAGAATGATATTTCATCAAATCTCTATGGCATTTCGGCGGATTGAAAATTTGTTGATCTGTATGTGGTTGTGTAATTCTCTAAACGCATATTTAGATATTACAAGATTAGAGAAGTATGTATTTTGTGATTGAATTTTTCATGGAATATCAGGTGAGTTTTTTAAGCGTGTAATTGAGAGAAATCTCGATAAGCGTGTAATTAAGAGAAATCTCGAAGTTAGGGGAGTCTTTGATTTATATTTCGTATGTAATATTATTCAAATTAACATTGATGTTGAAATTTATGCAAGAGTATCGTTGTACTCGACCCCATATATAAATGACATTAAATCGAATTGAGTAAAATGTTATTATTATTATACTATTTATTATCGCACTCAATTGCACTTTATCACATATATATTTAGTAAAATGTTACATGTTATGAGTGATTTTCTCCAAGGCCTGAAAAGCATCAAAAGTCCAGCCCAAAATTGAATAAGGCAAGATAGCCCAAGAAGTCAGAGTCTGGTTAGGGGAGATCGTGACGACGGCTGTGGAATTCTCGCTCAATCACGAAAATTCCTCTTTGAAGGCATATTGTCCTTACCAAACAAGCATGTCATGCCTAACGTACCGTAAGGCAGGCCCTCCTCACCAAACAAGCATGTCATGCCTAACGTACCGTAAGGCAGACCCTCCTTACCAAGCCCTCCTCACCAAACAAGCATGTCATGCCTAACGTATCGTAAGGCAGGCCCTCCTTATCAAGCAAGCATGCCTGCCTAACGTATCGTAAGACAAGCCCTCCTTAGACAAGCATGTCATGCCTAACGTATCGTAAGGAAGGCCCTCCTTAGACAAGCATGTCATGTCTAACGTATCGTAAGGCAGGCCCTCCTCAGACAACGGGCAGGCCCTCATTGCCAGGCAGACCTCTCCTCATCAGGCAAGCCCTCCTCAGCAAGTCTTCCCCATCAGTAGGTAGACCCTCCTCACCAAACAAGCATTCCCTGCCTAACGTAGGCGACCTTCCTCGCTGGGCAGGCAAGCCCTCCTCATCAAGAAAGTTTACCCTCGTCGTCAGGCACGCCTCTCCTGGACGGGAATGCAGGCCCTCCTCATAAAGAAGGCGGGCATCCCCTTGTCGGACAGCAGACCCTCCTCGTCAAGCAAGGAAGCCTCTCCTTAGAACGCGGGCGTGTTCCGTCATCAGGCATACCTCCCTTAAGCAAGGAGCCAAGCCCTCCCCGCGTGGCAGGCAAGCCCTACTCGCCAGGCAGGAAGATCCTCATCGTCAAGCAGGCAGACCCTACTTGCCAGGCAGGCTTGCCCTCATCAGGCAGACCTCCCCTAAGCAAGGAGGTAAGCCCTCATCGCAAGGCAGGCAGACCCTCCTCGTCAAGCAGGTAAGCCCTACTCGCCAGGCAGGCTTGCCCTCATCAGGCAGACCTCCCATAAGCAATAAGGTAAGCCCTCCTCGCAAGGCAGGCAGGCTCTCCTCGTCAAGCAGGCAAGTCCTACTCGCTAGGCAGGCTTGCCCTCATCAGGCAAACCACCCATAAGCAAGGAGGTAAGCCCTCCTCGCAAGGCAAGCAGGCCCTCCTCGTCAAGCAGCCAGGCCCTACTCGCAGGCAGGCTCGCCCTCCTTGTCAGGCAGACATGCCTTACTCGCCAGGCAAACTCGCCCTCATCAGACAGATCTCCCATAAGCAAGGAGGTAAGCCCTCCTCCAAGCAGACCCTACTCAAAATTCATTAGAACCAACAAGTGACAAATTTACCCCAAGTCACCATATCACTATAAATACCTCCAAGTCATTCATTTGGAGAGAAAAGTTTTTCCATAACTTAAAAAACCTCTGCTTCTCTCTCATCTTAGACATTTTCTCTCTAGAATTCATTACAAAAAATAGAATCTCTATCACCTCACATAACACTCGTACTAATGTTGAGCGTCGGAGTGTTCCCCGGAGGAAACCCCTCTGGGGTTCTCTAGCTCACGTTTTTCTATTCTACAGGTGAAGGGCCACCGGAGATATCTTTCCGTGACGGCGGAGGCAGGATAGTTTTGAGACAATTTTCTCGTTCGACCACCGCGCGGTCATAGAGTCCGGTCCTAGACCGAACCGCGGACCGGTTTAAGTGTTGATCCATTTTCAAGCATTAACATTACACATGTTTTCCCGACATTATGTGTAAAATATTGGTGTCTAACGTAATTTCATCCTATATATATATATATATATATATATATATATATATATATATATATATATCTATAGATTTTTAGTTTTAGACAATTTGTGAAAAGATCTGATAGCATGTTGTAAAATCAATTTCAACGGAAAACTTTATTCAACTGAGTAAACTCGATCTTAATGTTACCTTTAATTAATATATAAATAAAATAATTGAAAATAAATATAAACATAAACGGAAAGGATAAATTATGTCAAGCCTCGAAACTCAAATCGTGTTCGAAATCCGAATATCCAATTTGGTCTCAGTACACGTAGAAGGTAATACTGTTTAGAATAAATTAAATATGTTATATTTATTATAATCTTGGATTTGTTTTGAAATATTATGGATATTACGCCCTATAGACAAATATGAAAAGTTTGTATTCCTTTTGAGAAAGGATGGAGGAATGAGATTAAAACACACCTATATGTTGAAATATGGTTTTAGTGACACATATACGACAAAATTTTAAGCCCACGCTTAAAAAAACTTGAAGTTTTGATTCCTATAAGTGTTTATCAGAGGTTTTAGTCATTACTTATCATTTTAGGAAGAGGATAGTCGTTACTTTATTTAATACTTTTCATGGTTTGATAAATAACAAGTGTATCATAAAACGTTTAAAGATCAACCAAAATGGCTCCAAGATAGTTTATTAAATACCATGCAACTTATACATTTAGTTGTTTAAGTGTGAAAATATAACTATATTCATATTCTTATATTTTCCATAAGATCGTCCTAAATAATTTGTTTTCAACATTTTAGATTAATTCCAATAATGGTTTGTTTATGTCTTGAACATACTATATAGGACATGTTGTAGTTAATCAAATATATAGTAGTTAAAATTAGTTAAAACAGATTCTTAAAATCTGTATTAATACGGTGTGTTGCAAGTTATTGTTGAATCATATTCAACGATGGCTTGACAACTAAGCAATCTTGTAAATATATTTAAATAGCGTTCGATGAGTTGTTTAAAGACGTAAACATAGTACATACCATTTGAATTAGAGAGTGATTGAGAGAATTAGAGAAATTATCACGAGAATCATAATATCGTTAAATTGGAGATAATTCTAAGATTTTCATTCTTTTCCGATTTTGGTGATTGTACACCAAATGATTTATAGTGAAAATTAGAGCTAGATTAGGTCGTTAGTGACCGAACCAGAATCATTTTTGCGTTTATTTTGCATCCAATTCATCTCCTCACCTCGACGAGCATAATCACGATCAAAATCAATTTTTTATATCAGGTTTTATTGGTTTAATTGCGTTGATTTTATATCAGACCCTAATGGTAAATTAAGAACGTGTTAATGACTATTTTTCACAAGCAAAATGTAAAAGCGCATGCAATTACATCAATCTTATAATGAAAACAAGATAGATCATGTTTGGACAGTGGTAGGAGCCAGATTCGAGACCTGCCCATGGGTTCGAGGAATAGTGTGGCGCTTCTTTTTAATTTTTATTTATTCTTCACTAGAATTAGATAGTTAATATGAAGTTTTCTCTATTTTATGAAATTAAATACTCTATTGTAAAAATGATAGGCGAAAAACAAATTTAGCAAAATAAAAAAATCCCATTAATTTAACAAAATTACATACAAATTTCCTTCAACTACTGAATTATTCACCTCATTTTAAGATTTTTTTTTTGCATAAATAGTATTTCATGAGGTAAGTAGTTAACATATTTGGGCAAATAGCTCAGTAGTCTCATAGTTTATTCCCTTTCTAAAAACAGTAAAAAAACACCCATTTATATACGTCTAAAAGTTTATTTAGTGACAAATATGTAACTAATAGTGCAAGTTTATCACTAATAATTACATAATAATCATTTTGAAAAAAAATAGAAACATAAAAGCTTCGGTTTATTTACCATTAGATGTGTATATTTCTAAATAACTCATAACATTCTTAGCCATCTTGAGATGAGACCAAGGTCAAGTGAAAGAAAGTGGAGCATACTTTCTCTATGCTAATGCTCTTGAGATTGAGTAGAATAAATGTAGGATTTTGCAGCGGTCTCAAATCAAATTAGAGTTTTAAGACCATTATGTTTTTTTATTCGATAAGATAAGTATAACTGGGGCTTTGAGCCTCGAAAGTATTTCATACATTCAGTTCGTATTCATCGGGATAATAGAGTTCTCACGCCACGATTTGTTGACATGTTTTATATCGATTGGACAGCAGTTGGATAATCGAGTTATGGTTGCATTTCATATATATATATTTGTCTCAAAGACTCGACATTAATAATTTGATGTAAAAAATGACCAAAACTCGCGTGTAAAGAAGGATTGTCATGAAATGGTATCAGATTATCGAAATAAAAAAAAAATTAACACTCTCACATCTCTAAATACGAGGGCGATATATTTTGAATTAATGTTTGTATTGTCACCTATGTCCTAGTTGGCCAAAGAAATAAAGCTAAAGAAAGAAGAAGAAAAAAAAATGGCGCGCGCATAAAGGATAGGGTTAATAAGGTGTATAATTTTTTAAACATATAAGAATTTCGAACTTTTTAAACATATAAGAATTTCAAAATGGTCAACGTTTGAAATTTTTTTGGTAAATGACCAGGTTAATGTTTAACCAAAAATGTTGATCATTAACAATGTGCCACATATATATTAAGGTCACGTAAAACAGTGTGCCACGTATGTACTATTAACTAAGTTTAACATAAACGTTGTCCATTTCACAATTATCTCTCTAAACATTGGCCATTAGACCAATTTTTTGTAAAAAATAAATGAATTAAAATCTAATAAATAATTTGTTCAAATGTCATAAGCTATTGAAGTTATCAGTGAACAATACTAATGTCATAAGGATGTATTGCGGTATTGTTTGGAAATAAAACTATTTCATGGGATGGAATGAGATTCCATTGCCAAAATTTTGTTGTTGAAGGTTTGAAATTGCTTGGGAACAAAGTTGCGTCTAAAATTTATTTATACTAATAAATTTGTTGACGTGGAATTTATCGCCTATAAAAATTAATGAGTAATTTGATTTATGAAGATTTGAATATCAATTTGATATTAAATATGTTAATGTATCCAAATATGATTAATAATTTACGTATACTTAACAAACAAATTGATGTAAAAATAATTTTAGTTAATCTAATTCAAACACTAAATAGCGAGATCGACTTTTTGGCATAAATTTCCACGTCTTATTCTAGTGACTTCTCACTAGTAAACGTCATCATGAATTATTGAGTATATGTTGTGATTTTCAAGCTTAAATAGACGAACTCTTACACCAATAAGTTTGTTTCGGAAACGATAACAATTTTTCGTTTCCTTTCAAATAAGTGCACACATGCAAATCTTGTTACATTCTTATTAGCACGCGCCAAAAAAACACGGAAAGTTGAGATTATTTGAGTAGATAAAAATAATAGCTCAAATATAAGAAAACAAGTTGATAATTTGTTTTTATTACCAACCATCTTAAAAATCCAAAAAATAATACACTAAATAAATGAATTTTTTGGTTAAACAACAAATTCAATGTTTGATTTGATTAATTAGAGTAATTTTTCAAAATAACACAAGTATATAAAGGGGGAGTCAAGAAAGTAGGTCAATGAAAGTACATCGACACGCGGCGTCACCGTACACTCGTTCACGGGAGATAACGATCCCTCTAGCAAAACGAAGAAAACGCCCCGTCGCGTATACGACATCTAGTGCGCATGTTAAGCTCTGGGCATACCTAGCGTATCTTATATAGGACTAATCGTGGTACATAACCTACAAATAAAAAGTTTGTTAACATTAAGAAGGTTGAGTTCCACTTAATTTAGTTATCTAAATGTCATATTCGTTCTTGGAGACCATTGTGCCTAAGACTTCTCTTAAGTTCGTCTACTCTACTAATTGAGCTATTAATCCAATTAATATAGTTCCTAATTTTATTTATTGAAGGGTCATACCTAGTTGCCCCTGCTTGAATAATAAAGTTGATTATATGAGTTGCACATCGCTGATGTAAAAGAGAGTCGTTATTTGGAGTTTTTCTTTTAAGTCTCTTATCATAGCATTGTTACTTGTGGCGTTATCTAACGTTACTGATATAATCCTATGTGTTAAACCCCATTATTCTAATACACTAAACATGATATCTAAAATGTTTGACTTGAATGAGATCCTTCTATCCTCCTAAATGCTATTATACGTTTGTCTAAATTCTACTCATCATCTATGTTATGAACAACAACACTCATATAATCAATTTTAGCTTGACCAGTCCATATATCAGAAGTTAAAACTACACTATATCTACACTTTGATATTGTTGATTTTAGTGTATCATTTTCTTCCAAAAACTATTTTAGTATATCTGTTCTTAAAGCTTTCCTATAAATTACTTGAAGACCAGGAACTAAATAACTAACAAAGTTAACGAAACCTTGTGATTCTATATGCATAAAAGATTGATCTGTTAAAACAAAATATTCAACAACTTGTTTTCGTAATTGATTAGGCTCAACATGACTTACATGACTTGAAGACGCTGCAGCTCCATCGCCCTTGCAGTATCTGTTTTGACTCCACAAAAGCGACGTCCCAACTCTGTCGTCGTGAACACTAAAAATCTTTCCACAACGGTAACATTTTCCTGATTTTTCACCGTTGTGAATCAATTTCTCGTAAAACGTCCACACTTGGGACCTAGGTTGCCTTCCGGTTGGTTGAGGTTGGTCAGGATTCTGCGCCGACGGTTGTTGTCTTTGTCGTCGTTGTTGCGTCTCTTGTTGTTGTTGTTGTTGTTGTTGTTGTCGAGGGCGAGGAACACTAACTGGAAATGACCTATGACTTCGGCTTAGATGTGGAGGAGGAGGAATATCTTCGTCTTCATCGTTGTTAGGATCTTGCGTTTCGTCGTCATCGACTTCAACCCCTTGTTCATCGTCATTTGGATTTTGGGAATCATGAATTTCTTGTTCATATTGTTGAAATGCTTCAAAAGCAATATCGGCATCCGGTGGAGGTGGAGGCATATGGGGATGTAGTTGGCTTCTGTGTTTAGGTCGAACGGATGAGGGGAGTACATAACATTTGGATTTAGACTAAGAATATAGTTAGTATCGTAAGTGTATTCCGCATGTTGAGAATGATGTAACCAATTTTCTTCAAACCGATGCATCGGGGGATCTTGAGAATTTCTTCCCCTTCGACCACCCCGACCCCTTCGATTTTGGAACGCCATAATAAAAGAGCTAGTGAGGAATTGAGAGAGTTTGAGAGGGTTTGAGAGATTGAGAGAATGTGAGAGATTGAGAGAGTGAAGTGTGAGAGGTGTGGAAAATGAGAGAAAGAGGGGGGTTTTTATAAGAAAAACGTGAAAGGGAAAAAAAATATCTTAATGCTCAAACGGTCAAATAATTTTAGCCATTGGATTCTCCATCCAATGGCCGAGATTTTTTTTTATAGTAACAACCGGGAGTCCCGGTCCCGCCCCGGTCGGTGGACCGGGACTCCCACTCCGCATTTCTTAAAGACCGGGACGGAAAACTACCGGTACCGTCTCGTCCCGGTAGAGCCCCGTTTACATAAGACCTCGTCAAATATGCATACTATATATCAATTTATTTAATTTTATTTTCGTTCTTTTCTATTATAGATAGCTGTTGATTGCCGAACATGTTTCCGGTGTGATTACGCATTAAATAATATTGTTTTCCTTCCGAAAATCGAATAATATATAACCATTGGAAAATAGAAAAGAACTAGTGTTTGGTTCTTCCTTTCATGCTCTTTTTTCGACGAAGAGAAAAAGCCTCTCGATTCGGATCAATAAAATCGAACCCCCTCACAAGAAGGAATTTATTTTCCCTATTCTCCGATAATCCACGTGAGATTCACATAAATCAATCCAAGAATTTTTCAACCCCAGCGACGATTCTCCGAGCCACACATATTATCTCCTCTTCTCACCGAACGCATATCATATTATTTATTATTTTCTCGTGACTCAAATAAAAATTCCTCGTCACTCAAGCGTTCTCTTGGTTCTTTCTTTCGGTAGTGTTTTTGTCCTTTTTCTGTCGCTCCTGGTGGGTCTAAGGTAATGTACGTAAAAAGTCCATCAACATGCAGTGAGTAATTAGACACGTGGGTGAGAGTTTTGGGAAGAAGAAGACGAAGAATAAGAGGCCGTTATAGAGTTTAGAGAGAGAGAGAGAGAGTGATAATGGCGAATCAGGTTGTGAGAGTGAGGAGAGAGACGATTGAGGCATGCATGACTTGCCCTCTCTGCAACAAGCTCTTCAGAGACGCAACTACGATTTCCGAGTGTCTTCACACGTGTGAGTACACATGCCTAAATATTCACAGCTTGTATTGAATTTTCTCTTCTTGCGTCGCTTGCTTGTTTTAGCCGATTTTGTTGATGTGTTTCTTGTTTTTATATAATGATTTGGGTCATATATTTCTCATATGGGTGATTATTTATTTATCTCTTATCAACGAAAGTTCAATTTCTGTTATCTTTTGTTTTTGGGATGCGCGAATTTTGGTGGTTCTGATTCTGATATTTGATTTAGAATACTGTACATGGTTCTTCATGATAGATTGAAAGAGTTTGACTAATTTGCTAGTGAGCGATATTGAACTCAAGATTTCACAATACGTGGTTTTTCTGTTGCCCATTTCTTTACGTGAATATATTGTGCTGTTAATGCTTTCCTTCTTGGTGTTTCCAATCATAATTCCTGATAATTTATGCCAGAAAGAATTTCCTTTTATGTTCTTTTTATTCATCTGTAATTGAGCTTTTTGAACTCTACCCAGTTTGCAGGAAATGCATCCATGATAAGATATCTGACGAAGAAATCGAGAACTGCCCGATATGCGACATCAATCTCGGGGCCGCTCCTTTAGAGAAATTGAGGTATATTCATATTAGAACTACTTTTGATCATCAGATTTGCAAGGCAATGATAGTTCGGGGTCTAAATGATCAATACCATATCTGCATTAAGCCCTTAAACCATATACCACTTATTACAATCACCCGCCCCTAAGATCTTATTACTGATGCAAAAAACAACACTAGGTAGCTTATTGAGTGACAATGAGTTCATTCTATAAGGATTACGTTTTTACAAGATAGCGTGTTGAAGTGTTGTTTATTATGTTTAAGGCCCGACCACAACTTGCAAGATATAAGGGCAAAAGTGTTCCCGATGAAGAGAAGGAAAGTGTTCCCTGAAAATGATGTAGCGATTTCGCTTCCTGTAAGAAGAAAAGAGAGATCACTCTCTTCGTTGGTCGTGAGTACTCCGAGAGTACCTTCACACTCTAGCATGTCCGGAAGAAGGATAAAACCAGTCTCGAAAAAGTCCGGTTTTTCGGCCGAAAAAAACATGAAAAGAGAGGAAGGTTCTGTGGGAGACAATCCGGAAAGTTCAAGCTCGTTGGAGAGTATAGACAAGTTCTCTGCGGATGCTAGGCAGGTAAAAGTGAGAGGCTGACAAATCAATGAGAATCTATTGAATTTTTTTTCAACTTTTTTATATTTTGGTTGCAGAGTTCTTTATCTGCAGAACATAGTAAAGAATTTTCGAGTAAAGAACGAGAGAACGGTGCTGAAGCTAGGGATAGGAAATCGGACCTTTGGAAGCCGTTGAATTGTTTAGTGGATGTAGCGAATAGGACCAAGTCGTTGAAGACATATGCACGAGCTTCTGAGAGTAAGAATGAATATAAACACAAGTCGAAAATCGAGGACGAGAAGAACGCTGATCATCAAGTCTCTCCGGAGAATGTGAAACCGAAAAGGTTAAGAAGGGTCCGCCGGAAAAGGGAAGATTCTGTTGGGGAATCGTTGATTACACACCAAGCGGTGCTAGACGCTGCTACTGCTACTGGGAAGCTTGAAAAAAGAATCGCCCCGATTTGGTTCTCGCTTGTTGCTTCTGAAGACCAGTGAGAAAGATTTTTTTTATTTTTATTTTTATTTTTTAAATTTGCTGTTTGTTTTCTATGCAGGAGTTATTTTGTTCAGCGTATACTGACTTCTAAGTTAAAATAAATTGTTTCAGGGAAGCATGTACTCGTTTGCCTCAAATTCCCTCCAGCTACTTGAGAATAAAGTAAGTTTTTTTATATATTTATTTTGATTTTATTTCTTTTATTGAAATTAAAACTTTTGCATGTATTATTCCCATCAGATAATCTTCTGTTTATCAGATTCTAAATGAATTGATGCTGTGGTTTTTTTTTTTTTTTTTTCTTCTGGCTGCATTAGTTATAAAGCTAGTATCTATATTGATATTTTCAACTTTTTCACAAAAATCATAAAGGAGTGAAACATGGTCCACATCATGTTGCTTGTAAATCATTTTCAGTGCTTATTTTATCAGGAAATCAAACTTCTACAATTTGTCAGTGCTAGTGTTTCTGTAGGAAACTTGGACAAGTTCTCAGGTCAAGCTTATTGCCATGAACATGATTCTCCTTATGAAAATACGATATCAGTAGTCAGTTGAATATTTTTTTTACGTGTCCCATTAAATTGGGACGTTAAAGCCCTGTCAATTGGCAATGCAATAAAGAAATGCATCCACTTAATTTAATTTTACGCCAATTACTATGACTGGAACATGTGGAAATCTCTTTTCGGGTTATTCCTGATGTGATCTGTTCACTTTGTCACAGGGATGGAAATTTACCTGTTTCATTTATCCAAAAATACTTGATGATGAAACTGGAACTGAGTAGTGAAGCTGAGGTGAGCTTATTACGGATTCTGAAAGGTGTCTGTTCAAATTTTGGAACTTTAAGCTGAATATATGAGTACCAATTATGATATCTCATATGACTAGATATTCAGATTCTAAAATGATCTTACATGATAGTATAAACTGTTAGGATTTCTATCTTTCACCCCAAAAGGTTTACAGTGGTTTGCTTTCAAGAGAAAGCTTCGCCACTTTGCCGCTGCATAATCTCACAAAACTCAAATCTGAGAAAACGCTAGGGCCAACATAGTCCTGAAATTCCCAAAATACCCTTGAGAAGGAGATTTACCACCCCTTTTCGAAACCCCACGATCCACAAATCATAGTCGCAAAGTTTTCAGCGTCAGACCGATCGATTAGGCTCCACACCTTAACATAAATATGATTTATACTTTATACATGGTATCATCAAACACTAAAACATTTTATGCATCTTTATTGTTGTGAGGGTTGTTCCACAATTGCTTGAAAGTAGAACAGGTTGGTACGAACAAGAATAATAATGTTGAGGTGTTAAAGTGTGTTATGGGTGCGTGTGGTTGCAGGTAGAGATAAAATGCATGGGACAGTCAGTAGTGCCGACATTGCAGCTCAAGAATCTCTTCGATCTTTGGCTTCAAACAACCGCAACGACGCCCCAAAGAATCCCAGCTAACATCGGCTCTACTGCAAAGGATTTCGTTATGGTCTTGGCTTACTCTCGAAAGCAGTCAACGTGATTGAGCCATCACCCACAAAAAAGCTTTCCTTTTACGACTAGTTTTTATGATTCTTTTCTAACCATCTGTGTTTATGAAGCAGCCCGTTTATAGGACATTTTTTTTTGTTTAGTACTGTTTTTTTTTCATATTGACAACGTTTGAAGTTTGTGGTGGGTCAAAAGAAGGGTCAACACAACAATGCATGGAATTATTATACACAGCCCACCAGCGACTTGTGAGTTGGGTTTTCTTTTCTGAACCTATCTCATGACCCGCCTATGACAGTTGAGACTTGGGAGTTCGTAAGAACAGTAACACCTTACAGTTATCCTATGTCATTGGTTACCATAGATATAAAAGGAGTGTCAAGTGAATGTACATGAATTCATATCATAAATCACGGATACTGATATACTTGGTATCCGAATAGTCCTTTTACCAGTACAAATGGGTACATGCAAGAATAGCAGACAATTCAGCTTGAACACTAGAGTATTAACAATAATAATAAAATACATTATAACATCCGGGGAAATGATACACTTGGTATATGACAGCGCAAATGACTCGGAAGAAATTTTATTAGCTCACCAATACCATTGAGAATGGTGGTTTAGACTTTAGATCCAACATCTGACTCAGTTAAAGAGAATACCGTTGTGGAAGAGCGAAGAGGTAAAAAAGCACCAAAGTGCAACCACTAACCACCATTATCGTGTCTTAGATCTTCTTTGACACCACATAAACGCTGTTGATGCAAATAATGCATTGACTGCTATAGAGCGAGGGAATAATGATTCTTTTGACTTTTCAATTTTTTTTCATTCTTTTCTTTCCCTTTCTTTTCTTGTATTTAAAGTCTTCATTATCCTCACATCACATGCTTTCTTAGAAAGAAAGATTAAAGTTGCAACACTTGAGAAGTCTAAAAGGACCATTGCTCAAAGAAGAGAAGAAAGAGTCCAGTGCATACGGCAGGACGCTTCTAAAAGCTCTTTACCCCAAAACACAGGACACGCATGAAAATCTTAAACGCAAATCACTGATTGTGAAATTGCCGGCCACGAAATTCACGGACTGCCAAGTTTTACTTTGCTGGGTATTACATCAGAGGTCTTAAGTTTTAACCGACTTACAGTTCCACACTTTAACATACATATTCTTGATTTTTTTCAAGTAAAACTTCGATTTGGTGTGTTCATACATAGTGACCGGAATTTCAAGATTATCAAATTGCACCATCTACTTCATATTGCATGAAAAAAGGAGGAAAATATAGTTCATCGCATTTACTCATTGGCACTACATCTACATTTCTACAGACATTTCCAAAAAAAAAAGAGTAAAAAACAAAGAACTAAAACCCAAAGATAGAAAGGAAAGAAATCCTATACACCCCAAATTCGTACATCTCAAACAACTCTCAACGGCTTCTTAATCCGCAAGAAGTACACAAGAAACTACCAATCCGAAATAAAAAGCCGTTCAAGATTTCAATTGATTATTTAACTCGTAAACAAGACTAACCGCTGGAATATCGACTACGCATTGGACTTCCAACAACAGAAAGCAAACCTCCTTCGCCGGCTTCTAGCTCGTCGGAGTATAAATCCTCTGTTCCTCTGAACGCGGCGTGTAAGGTGACAATCGCAGCTCCGATCAGGACCGAGACGAGGACGTTTACCCAAACATCGGTGAGAATCAGCGACACCGCCGTGACGGCGGAAAGGACCAGAAGCACCACTCGATCGTCGATCGGATATCCGAGGAGAACGAGCGGTTCGTCGCGGAAGAAGAAGAGGAAGAACCAGGCGACGAAGACGGCGAGGAAGACGATCATGGAGATCGGGTGCCATAGGAGGCTGAGAAAGAGGATCAGAAGAACCGCCAAGGCGTAATAGACGCGGAAATAACCTAGGTTACGTCTGATCCTCACGGTGGTTTCTACGAATGTGTCTGGCCGGGAAAACGAGGAGAGAGGCTCCGCAAGCTCACGCCATGGACGGCGCGTGGAAAAGGCGGTCCCGGCGCGTGAGGCAGAGAAACTCGTCGGAGGCATCGATTCTGCGTGAAACACAACGGAGTTGCAGAGAGTAATCGGAAGAGGGGATTTTTCTTTGCCCTAACTTGCGTATCGGAATTTAAAGCGTGAAGACAGGGAGAGAGAGAGTTTTTTTGGGGACGAAATGCGCGCTTTTCATTACTTAATGCTAATTCGCAAAGTCGTTTTATAGTTGCACTTTGCACGTCTGGGAACATGGATTTATTATGGCGAGTCATCTACGTGTAACGTGTATCAATATTGGTATAGCTACGCGCATATATACATTCCGTTGTAATAAAATGTCTCCCTTAATTAATGGTATTTTTAATCTAATACAATGTCGATTTTAATAAAATTATATGTCGGCAATAACACAAAATAAACAGAATTTATAAGTATTGACACAAAGAAACAGAGCTACGCACATGAATATGAATTTGGGAGAATTTGAGAGAGATACACGATCACTCGAGGTTTGACAGACTTGGGTGCATCTCGGCCTCCAACATCGATGGTGTGTTGTGATGAAATGAACGAAGTGATTTTACACTCAAAATTCCTTCAGATTGTGAATCAAATTTTGTGATCGAGTCGTCCAAGAGCAACTAGACAATGGCACTGAGATCTAATTCATGATCGAGTACAAGCGTGAACTCATCGATCTTGCTCCGTGGCCAAGGATGAACGACAACGAGACCAACAACTTAATTCTAGATAGTGATAATACTAGCGGCTCTGTTATAACTACAAAAATTATTTTTAAAAGCTACAAAAAAAATTGGAAGCAAATTTTGATTTTTAGAAACGACTAATCTAACACCGTTGACATTCTTCATAAAATCAAGATTTCAAGTAACTTATGATTGATTTCCGGCGAAATTTAGAAGCGGCATGTCCTTAAAATCCTAAAAAAATTGGCTCATAACATATATCTCTGCCAAATTATCAAAATTTCCAAAATAATAAAGTTGCTAAGAAATTAAAGGCAACCAAATTTCTTTAGCTCATTCAGCAATCCTCCCAAATTTTGGTGAAAATTTAAAAGGTTTTAGTCGCTTTTAATTGTAAACAAAAAAATTAAAATCGTTGGAGCAACAACGAGTGAGGCTCGCCAGATCACCGTTCACAGAATGAGGGGAGCAAAGCTGGCAAACAAATCAGAGAGGTCGATAGCTTTGTGCATGAATGGAGACAAAGGCCAAAGCTGCCATGTAAGATCCTTCAAATGAAAGAAAAAGGAAAAAAAATCTCGAGAGTAAGAAATTTAATGTAAATTTAGAAATTTGATAAACTTTTTTGTTATTCTAATATATTTTTAAACAAAAAAGGTAATCCAAAGAAAAATTTGGTTTAATTGCCACATCATCAAAATGAGTTATCTAGACAACAAATTTCAAACCTTTGACTAGTTTGCCATTCGAACATTTCATATTGGATTAGTCGTGCAAATTTTCTTTAAAAAAACTGTTTAAAACGTTATATGAACTTTAAACACGATCTTAATACATCAAATTGGCATATTCAATAAATTCTTTACATTTTTAATTCAGTAAGGAATCTAAACACTATTGTGTTCATAGATGTCAACATCGTGATTGTAAACTCTTTAATTAAATGGATTAATAAAAAAACGTTTAAAATTAATATATACCTGAGAAAATTTATAATGGCCCGTTTATTATTGGTTTAAAATAAATAAATATAAGTAATCGTTATCAAACTCTTATTTATTCTAATTATTTAAAATGAGTACTGTTAAGCCACTTTCAATTTACAGGTATATATTCATATTTTCTCATTTAGACAGAAAAAACCTCGACACACCCTCCATGAAAAGAAAAATATACAGTTGAAACTTGAAAGATAACGAGAAGATAAAATTGTGGTGGATCATTTATATAAAAGTTTGGTGGACCATTTTGTACATTTATCCTTCCTTGTACAGTTGATTAATTCAAGATCCGACAAGACCTTTATGTCGAGCGTACGAAATTATTGACATCAGAATTGTGGCACAGAGAATTCCAGTGAGGACGACCACCTATTAAATAAACCAATAAAAGAAACTTATATTTATTAATCAGAAGTGAACACATCATAAATGTCATTTTGGACATCGAATTTACAGATGTAACCAGAAGTTCAGATATAAAAAAAGTATAAAAAAACTACATAATGCAGATAGAATGTGTATAGCTGCTTCTTAGAGTTCTTTTTTGTTTTCGTGTGACTATTAATCATATTGTAGTGTTTCTTCTATTGTGCTATAATAATAATAATAACAATAATAATAATAATAATTAAATCTTGTAAAATATATTTGTACTTCAAGGTGCATATAAAATATGTGATTCTTCCGGAAGTATGACTAATTTAAAAACTCCTTTTTCCAATATATAATAAGAAGGTTTTGTTCTACTTTCATAACCATGGTTGCCATTAAAAGTATTTTTTTGACAAACTTGTCACTAAATATAGTTCATAGTTTTTTCCATAACATTTGTTCTCAGAAGTGGAACAAAGCCTTCTTTAAAGATAAATGGATAATGGAAAAAAAGTTCTACAGATTTGTGATACTGTTTTTTATATAATAATCCCTATACTTATAATAGATTTTAATGTGTGAATTAATTACCCACCCATTTAAATACGTGGGCGTGACCTTCCTTCCAGGTATACGGAATGTTCATACCAAATATTGCAGCAACCAACGAATACACAGACAAACACACCGTTCCTGAGCACAGCAAAAGCTCTAGCTGCCACAACAACATATATATCATCACTGCCATTTCTAACTAATCGCCGGATAATTCATAAATTATTTCAAGACAATTATTTACCTGAATCAGCTGATTTCGGTGGTTATCGAGCTGCAATAAGCCGCGTAAAAGAATATGTCAAACAAAACTATACACAAAGCCCGAACCATTCACGACCTCGTGTTTTTTTTACCTGAATGTTTATGTAATCCTCTGTGTCGTCAATGTATTCGCGGAGCTGTAACAAATAAGAGTCAAACACGATATCCGTGAATAAAAAATTCATCGTATACAGTTCAGGCCCACCAGAGCATAAGCCCCCTCAAAATTTTCTTTTATGTTTTCTCATTTTTTTACTTTGAAAATTTACAAATCAACCTCCTTCTGAAATTTTTTTTGTTTCATTTTAGCACCCTAAAATACAAAGTCTGGCTCCGTCCGTATATACAGATCTACCTACCGTATTCAATTTATTCAGCGTTCCGTCGATTTGCATAAAGTAAGCCTGCAAATAATAATAGTAAAACAAATTATAATGAGTGTTTTACTTATTTGATTATAAATGCAGAGAAGTATTTTGACCTCTATAAGCATTTCAAGTTCTTCGACGTCATTCTCGTCCTGGCCAATCGAAGTGGTGGTGCGATTAGTCGTTCTTGATAATTTAGATGCCACGGTGGGAGTGCCGTAGAACCAATCGGGTCCGGTGTAGCTGCTTGCAGGGGAAGCTGCCATGGCTAACTTCCTCGACAAGTAAAGATCCGCCATGTCATCATCGTCGTCCAGAAGTTGTTCCAGCTCTTCCCTAACCTGCAAAAAGAAACTCTTTACCAACTTTTCGAATTTATCTTTTAAGTATTTAATTATAACTCATTTAGTGATCATAAGACCATTATTTTAACAACAAAGAATACCTATTTTTCGAAAGTTAAACTCATCCAAACTATAGAGAAATTTGATTTTCTAGACTAAAAACAAATAAAATATCATAGGAATAGTCGATAATTTAATAATATCCAAAATTAAACTTTTATCATTCTTTTTGGACAAAAATACACTTCCTCCCAATATAAATCCACGGATTCCATCGGATTTTATCAAAATCCATTCGATTTCACCCCAAAATCAAAATCCTAACTCTTCTAAATTTTTTAAACCCGATTCTAATCATCAAACAATGAATTTGGTTATTAATTTAACTATCCTACAACAATAGAAACACAAAAATGAGTTATCGAAGAGAAAAAGCTTGGTTAAAACCGATATTTGAGTTTAGAAGTTTATTTGGTTTTAAGGTCATATTTGTCCAAAAATGTGACAAAAGTTTAATTTTAGATATTATTTTTTTTATTAAAGAACCGTGACGGGCACCACAAAAATGTCATAAATGCTCTCATGTATGTGCAAAAGTTTAATTTTAGATATTATTGAATTAGTATTTTCTTAATCTTTTTAGTATAAAAAACGATATTTACCAAACTATATGTCGATGTCCTTCCTTAAAGATAATTTATTTTAGAAAAACTAAGAAAATTGTGGATTACAAAAAAAATTATTGCCGCGTTATTTTATCCCCCTCTTAATTGGATTTCTAGTTTTGTCACCAAATACCTTATGAACCCGATTTGTCAACCTTGTCATCGCACTTTTGAGCTTACGAACTCGATCCAAATTACGACTGCTAATCTGCGTTTGAATGTAATTAGAACGTCTTTATACGGATTTGCTCAGTTGATATGAACATGAAACATAGTAAATAAAAATGTCTCAGCATTTGATAATCACCTTGGAGGTCAGCTCGTCCAAAGCCGGATAAGCAGCGGTTTCCAATTCGCTAGTCCGAGCGTCAAGAAAGCTGCAAATAGCCTCCAACGCTACTTCCAACGCCCGAAATTCAAACGGGAAATCTGCATTCTATCCAAATCCGTACATTCAAACCACATAACAACTCTTTGACGATGATCAAGGCGTACCGTTTTCGTCCCCAGTTTCAGCCGGATTCTCTTCTTCGTCAGCTTGGCCTTTCAAGCTCGCAGATGGTAAAGGCAATCTCCTTTGAAGCTCCTCTACAGTTGGCAACACATTCTCATCCAAAGGGTCTCTAAGCAAAACCTACTCATAAAACTCATGAACCTTTCACCTTTTCTTTTTCTATCTTTATATGGTCAAAGCTTGAGAGTATATATAGAGCTCACCTCATCGGCAGTGATAATTGCTTTGATGTGCTGAATACAGAAAAGAAATATAAAAAATTATGCCAATGTATATGATGAGGAAAAACGATAATTGCGAAACAGACCTCCAAATTAAGAACAATGACTTTTTCTCTCCCTAAGATCGTAGAGGGATAGGAGAGGAGTGGATCGAGAATCCGAAGGTCTCTGGCGTGAATGTTCACACGGCGCATGATAGCGTGCTTGTCAACATCCAAGACCGTCCCTTTCCCACTCTGGTCCATCAAAATCCAGCTCGAAGAAACCGCCATCTTCTTCGTCGCCGGAACCGAGACCAATCCCACAGTACTACTCTCTCGCGCCATTTCAGAGAACTGGGGTTTAGGGAGATAGATAGATAGAGAGAGAGAGAGCGATATTTTTGAGGGAGAGGAATTTAGAGATAGAGTTGTGTAAGTTTGAGCGTAGTTATTGAGCTGAGTGGTGGCAGATAGTGAGACTGCGATGTGTGTCGGTTTTGTATTTTTTTGGTGGGGAATGGGTTTTGAAACTGATATTGATTGTTTTGTAGTACATATGATTGAAGACAAAGATTGTGACGTGGAATAAGGGTAATTTCGTACTTTCCACTTTGACATTTGCTGGCGCTTTTTAAGGTTTGGATTCTGTGGTGATATTATATGAAAGGAGGAGAAAGTCTTATTGTACGCGTAGTATTCAAGTAATGTCAAATTTATTTTAATTTTCACTTATGGCACGCATATGATTTATTGCCCTGTGTTTGCATAATATCTAACAATTACTTGACAGCTACGAAAATGTAAATCAAGTGGTCGTTAACTTTTGTGATTCTCATGTTCTGATTATGATGACTATGTTCAAATATAAGTACAATTTTCTTTAGGAAGTTCAATGAATAAGAAATCAATATTCAAGTATAGAAAGGGTCTAAATTATATAATTGGATCATTATATGAAATATGAGCTTGCATGCGAATTAATACTTCAATAGAATATTCAAGTATTCTAAAATCTCAGTATGTGTTATTTCTTTTTCTTAATGTTCACTAATTTGTATATTTACGAAAACAAATTCAATTATATTTCTCTAACATTTGGAGCATTTGCTAGATATACAATATGTGAGAAAGTAACTGCAAAAGATGAGACGAGACACGCTTGAAAACAAAATATGAACGTTTTTTTGTTGGGCATTGTAATCATCCGTATTATCTATGTTGGAGATTAGAGGAAAAGCTGTTTGGAGCGAGAAAATGAATTTTTTCTTCATACGACTCGAGAAAGTTAAAAATGAGAAAAAATTATGTTTTGGTATAATACGGAAAAATCAATATAAAATAGTAGTATTTTTGACCATTTCGTTAAATGAATGTAAAAAGCATTAAGCTGAGAATAGTCACGGTTAAGCTTTCTAATTGTTGGGCAGATGTCTATAAAACCATTCATTTTTCAATTAGGGTTAATAGATAGATTACATATTTTTTTTTAATACATTGGATCCCACTTTAGTTTCAGACATAACTATTTATTTAATTTTTCTTTTTAATTAAAGCGCGGAAAAGAAAATAAAGACAACAAGGGAGAGAGAGAGAGAGACTAGATCGTGAAAAATCAAGGAAAACATAACATTCAACATATGATCGGTCCTTGATAGAGACCCACCTTGTGATTATCAATATATCATGTGATGATTGATCATCCACCGTCCATAACCACAACCACCCACTGTGTCCTTATACAAGCGCAGAGTTCAAAATCTCAAGGTCAATCCCAAAACCAAAACTATATATATTTAATTTAAAACCCATTTCTCGATTGAAAATAAATTAAAGTCTGAATTATTTTTTAATTATGTTTTGTTTTTATTTATTTTATGTAGAGACAAACTGACCTTCCTTCTAAAATACAGAACATGGACGATGAATCGATCTCTCTCTCTCTCTCTCTGCCTGAAATAGCGTAGTACGTTAGCCCTAGCCTTTTTAGTTTCACCGTCGGTGTGTTTCTTAGTGCCCATGGTTTCTTGTGTCCGAAGCATCTAGTTTCTCCGTGTGATCGGAAGAACTCCATGACATGTGTCTATCGAGAGCGATTGCTATTCCCGCAGCAGAGTTGATCTCGAAAAACTATCATTGATGAAGCAATTTCGGCGATGGAATAGGATTTTGATCCTCTCTCTGCTATCGATCTCTGTTTTAGCTCCGTTAGTTTTGTTCTCGAACAGGCTTAAGAGTCTCAGCTCCGTTGGTACGACAAAATATTTGATGTTTCGATATGGATACCGAGAAATATGGTGGAAACATATATATGTATGTACTGATTTGTGATTATTTTTGTCACTTCTTTGTCAGGACGGAAAGAGTTCGTGGAGGATTTATCGGCAATCGTATGAATCTTTCTCTCATGAGTATCTGTTTCTTGATTGCTTTATTTTCTAGAAAAATGAATCATTGAGATCTTAAATCCATTCTTGCATCTATGTTTGGTTTTTTCTTGGTATAAAATTGTGGAAAAAACCTTTTCAAATCTTTCTCTTCTACGGAGCTAGCTACTAAATAGAGTGAAAGTAAATATTTTCACTTTTCGATTTTCCCCAGTATATAATTCCAACGCCATTGATTGTTAAGTCCTAAGATTGAAGGTGTTTCTTTTGGGGGATGCAGAAATTCAGAAGAGATGATTTGAGACTTGAGGCCATTCATCAGGTATGAAAAGATTGTTGCTGGTTGGATCATTTTGTACATATTTTGTGATTTTTGCACTTAAACCCACATATGATCTTCTCGTTCAGGAAACTGGTGAAACCTTGAAAGAACCACGCCTGGTTGTTTATAAAGATAAGGATCCAAGTCTTTCTGTTGGTCACAGTTCTTCAACCAATGATTTTCATGATTTGGAAAGTTCAGAAATTGATGGGGACAGGACAAGTATCTTGGAAAGTAGTAGAAATGGTGGGTGGGCACTATCCCAGTTCATATATGTTGTTTTTCCTTGTTTTTCTAATTTATCTATTTATTTAACTTTGCATTTAATTCTTTTTAATTATCAGAAACTGGTGAGAGCACACCAGGCGATGCACAATTTCAGCAGAGAGTGGAATCGTACACATCAGGTGAAAAGGTTAGCAGAAGATAGTTCCAAATCTGCGAGAACGATTTTTTTATTTTAATTGATGCAAAGATGGTCCAAATGGCTATATTGTAGTGCAACTGTTCAGCAAGTGCTCATTCGAATTTTCGATGTCTGAACTCATCTCCTTATTCTATCCAATTCAAAATTAAATTTATCGCAAAAGTAATTCATGGTATTGAAAATTCTCTTTCCATGGTTTTCTGAAAGAAAAATAACATAAATTAGATCTAGGTCTCCGAATGTAAGATGTTTCCTTTAGACGATAGAGGCCTCTGCTATCAAGTATCATTCGTTTATTGACCATTGATGTTTGTTGCCAGACCTGTATAATGTTGAGATAAACAAGGGCATGTTATAGATATAAGTAGATATGCAAGTGTGTTTTGTCTCGTGAAAGCAAGTATTTATGAGTATTTTCATACTGATCTTAGTCTATTATATTGACTGGTGTTTATCGAAATCTATGGTTTAGTACCAGTGATAGTGTAGTTATCGAATTTAACATGCTGTAAAAGCTCTAAAACCTCTACTGCAAAAGCTAGAAACAATTAGTTTCTTTGTAGATTGAGTAGAGTCTTACTGTCCTTAACTAGTCTTTATTTTATATTTTCTTAAGTTGCAACTCAACCACTACATGTTGTCAAAATACTCTCTTTAGTTACATCGGGAACTAGATATATTAGTGAATGCATTTGAGGAAGATACATAGTTGCTAGTTTGGCAACTTTGTTCTTCACTTTTGTATAATGGTGTATGGTTAATGTTGATGGTGCAAAACGATTGTAAAAAGGCCAGGTCTTTCCATCTAGCACATACTTCTAATGGATATTGAATGGTTTCATTTGTAGGAACAATTTGTTCAAATACATAAAGATGAACATGAAGAGCGCTCCCCTCCTCGTGAACTAAACAAACAAGAAACAAGTGAGGCAGAAGATGTCCGGCAACGTAAGGCCATCCAGCAGGAGAGAAAGGTGCCCTCTCGGTCACAAAGAGCCACAGATGAGAAGATTAAGGAGATGAAAGATCAACTAGTACGAGCTAGAGCATATTTAAATTTTGCACCACCAGGTAGTAATTCGCACTTGGTCAGAGAGTTGAGACTGCGTATAAAAGAGGTTGAACGAGCAGTGGGTGACCGTACAAAAGATTCAGATTTGTCTAGAAGGTAATTTTTTTTACTTGGAGTGAATGTTCAACAAATTAGTCTGGTAATATAGAGTTTTAAGCAATGATAAAAATAATAGAAAAGCAATCCATATACCAGTAGACGAGTTTGGTAACACAGCACTAACAAGTTTAGCTTTGGAAATTGTGTATGAGTTCGTTTGCAAATAGCATATATATAGACTGAAAATAAACGCATGATTGTATTTATTAAAAGTGAAAATGGCAAGGAGAATTTGTGAATTTTGACTAGCACAAAACGATATACATGTCACTCACAATCTTCAACGTGGGAAATCTACAGTGCTTCACAGAAAATGAAGCAGATGGAGTCCTCATTGATTAAAGCCGGGCAAGTGTACCCCGATTGCACTCAAATGGCTACAAAGCTCCGTGCAATGACTCACAGTGCTGAAGAGCAAGTCCGAATGCAGAAGAAGCAAGCCTCGTATCTTGTTCATCTGGTGGCTAGAACCACTCCAAAAGGCCTACACTGCCTTTCTATGCGCCTCACCGCAGACTACTTTTCCCTGGAGCCCAATCAGAGGCAGCTTCCCAATGAGCAAAAGCTACATCATTTGTACGATCCGACGCTCCAACATTACGCTGTCTTCTCCGACAATATTTTGGCATGTTCCGTTGTTGTGAACTCTGCCGTTTCGACAGCATTGGTAATTACTTTTTTATATTTTGTTATTGTTGCACATGCATAGCTTGTACATATATGGTATAAAATACTAATTCTGAAAAGCTTTATAATTGTTATTTGAATGATATTGCAGAACCCCGAGAGAATTGTTTTCCACGTGGTGACCGATTCCCTCAACTTCCCAGCGATCTCGATGTGGTTCTTGAATAATCCCCCTGGAAAAGCCACAATCCAGGTTCAGAGTATCGATAGTTTCGATTGGCTTTCGACCAAGTACAAGGCAAACCTTCAGCAAGATGCCAGCGACTCGAGATTCTCTTTCCCACTCAACCACCTTCGTTTCTACTTGCCAGATCTGTACCCAAAACTCAAAACGATTCTGCTCCTCGACCATGATGTTGTGGTCCAAAGGGATCTAAGTCAACTGTGGAACGTTGACTTGAAAGGCAAGGTTGTTGGAGCCGTGGAAACGTGCCAGAAAGGTGCAACTTCGTTTCGGCGGATCGACACACTAATCAACTTCTCGGATCCATTCGTAGCAGAGAAGTTTGATGTAAATGCATGCACTTGGGCCTTTGGAATGAATCTATTCGATCTAAAAGAATGGAGACGAAACAAACTGACTCTTCTCTACCGAAGATATTTGCGATTGGTACGACATAATACCGAGCAAGTTTCCGGTAAAATTTTCCATGTGACGTCATTTACCGAGTAAAACTCGTTTTTTACAGGGTTCTGAGAGGGCGTTGTGGAAGAGCGGAAGTTTACCTTTGGGTTGGGCTACTTTTTACAACCAAACCAAGGCTTTGGATCGGCGATGGCACGTTCTCGGCCTCGGATATGACTCCAATGTAGCTCGCGGTGAAATCGAGAGAGCGGCGGTGATTCACTACGACGGAATTATGAAGCCTTGGCTCGAGCTAGCAATCGGGAAGTACAAGGGTTACTGGGGCAAATACGTCAATTACGTTCACCCTTATTTGCAACAGTGCAATATTCATGAGTAATTCATAATATGTAAAACCAGAAATATAGTTTATTCTTCTTGCTCAGGAATTCAGATTCTTCATGTAAAGTTCAAACTCATTATTTTCCCCTGAAAAAGCCTTATGGCCGTAATACTTAATAGAGCTCAGTGAAACAGCAATAAATTGAGAGTAATTAATAGTTTACAACCAAGTAAGCTTTTTCTACTGGTATTTGATTGCAAAAATATCGAACAAAAAAGAATGGCTATACGCAGCTGAGAGCAAAACAAATAAGCAATTGGATGATGCGCCACGTGGAAAATTCTAATTGGGTTAAGGTAGATATGGATATCAAATGAGGGGCTGATTCATCCCCTATCCAGCTCCGAAGTTGCAACATGAAAAGATTTCCAACCAATCGTATAACTTTCTTGAAGTGGTCCCAGACATATACGAGAAATAAAATTTAATTCACTTAGTATTACAAGTTCATTTCCTTCACACACCCAGTCCTTCAATCATCTAAAAAAAGGAAACCATTTTCATTCTAATCGCAAAGAAAAGAAAATGGCAAGCTTCACCGCAAGCGCTCCGACCTCCTCAGTCATCCGATCGGCTCTTCTCCAGAAGCCGTCAGTGGCGGTCCAATCCTCTCCCATCCTCGGTAAGCACTGATAATAATAAAAAATCACTACTAGCCAATGGTAAACTTAAGTTTAGCAAAACAACCAAAACTACTTTAATGATATATTCATCAATTAATCTTCTAACTTATTGTGCAACAGCGTTTTCGCCGTTGGCGAAGAGCGGGAAAGTGAAGTGCTCGATGGAGGGAAAGAGGAGCGAGGAAGAGAAGTCGAAGCTCGGCATGAGTGCGTCGTTAATGGCGGCGGCAGCGGCGACGATGTCGAGCCCGGCGGCGATGGCTTTGGTGGACGAAAGATTGAGCACAGAAGGGACCGGGCTTCCCTTCGGCCTCAGCAACAACTTGCTTGGTTGGATTCTCTTTGGCGTCTTTGGCCTAATCTGGACTCTCTACTTCACCTACACTTCCTCCCTCGACGAGGACGAGGAATCAGGCTTGTCTCTCTGAAGTCCTATCCCGAAAAAATGGGGACTGTATCGATCTCCCTCTTAAGTTTATCGAGCTCATGTATAAAAAGTCATCATTATTATTGTTATTATTGCAAACCAGGTTGAGATTTGTGTTGATGCTGTTTTAGTAAAAGCTACTCCGTTTGTGTTTCATGTTTTTTTGTCCTCTTTATCTTATCTAAGCTACCGAATTCAGTAATAATGGAATAACAGCATACCGAATTCAGTTCGTCTTCGTCAGAAGATCAAAGCATGGAGGTGTAGGCATTTCAGGCCCGGCATGTTCTTACTCGCACAAGTCCAAGTATTTATTGCTTGGTGCTCTTATCTAGCCGGGCATGTTCTTACTCGCACAATTCCAAGTATTTATTGCTTGGTGCTCTTATCTAGCTAGTATATATTTTTTAGAAATCAAACATAGTTATTCTACTAGAGGTAGTATATCTATCCCCTCTCAAGTCTAAGATGAGTAAACACTTAACTGTACTTCTATGCCTTTTTAGCAAGGTGGCAAAAGGTTAATTTGAGATGCACTAGTAGTTCAATTTCTAATTCAAATGTAGAATACTGGAAACAGCCGAGAAGGAATATAATGAGATCGAAAACTTGAAATAGATAATAAATTAAAAAGAGCAAAAAAAAATTAACAAGCTCTTTTCGATTCATCCCTGGAGTTGAATAACTCATTCAAGAATTGTTTTTGATCCAATCTGTAGGAATCAATAGAAAGGGCAATTCCCTACCGGGTATAAACTATGGTCCAAAAACTCACAAGAAATACATAGAATTACCAACATAAACTAGGCATATTCATATGAAATTCACCAGAGGATCTGAGGCATACCGTGATTAGTCATAGTAGTCATCGTCGGAGTCTCCTCCATAGGGGCCACACAAATAATCTCTTGTAACCTCAGTAAAACTATGCTTTTCTATCATGGTTGAACAGCATGATTTCTTAATCTGCTTTATACAGCGGTCCCACACTTGTCCTTTTTCACGGATGTTAGCACAATTGTGCAGGTCAAGCGAGTCGAGCACAATACAGCCTTCGAGGATCGCTTCCAAGCCCTCGATAGTCATGGAATTGCCTACAACCTTGAGACTTCGCAGCCCCGGAATGCATTTCCCAATAGCAATCATGTCTTCGTTGGTGGGGGGCTGGGTCTCTCCACGAAATAATCCGGCAAATGTATTCTGGGATGTCAAGCTGAGCGATTCCAAACTCGGGCAGTGAAGCCCTACGGCTTCGATGAGCTCCGTTGGAAATGACCAGAGACCCAACTCAAGCTTCTCTAATAACGGAAGTTTTGCAAAGTTTTCGATCAGGCTCTCGTTGCTAATTCCATCGCACCAGTGGATCCGAAGGTGTTTGATCCTGTTTGATCTGTTAACAGCATCATTGATTTGTACATGTTTCAAACTGATACCTATACCAATGTCATTGATGTCTACTTCAAAATCATTCACCAACGTTTATTAAAAAAGGGAAAAAGAGTCTGCGTTTTGATTCTGAAGTATAAAGGAAAGAAGTACAGCTGGTGAAAATCGAACTTCTGAAAGATCCGTGCTCTCTCAATCAGAAATTCTTTCCTTAACCGTTTAGTTTCATAACAGTTTCCCTTTTATACCAACTCTTAACTTATCTACTACTTATTTATATACATAGCGTAGTTGATTCACTTATCTGCATAGTGCTAACACTGCAAAATAAAAAAAAAAATACAATATACTAAGAAAAGAAAAGTTGAGTGGGAGTCAGATGTAAATACAGATATAAAGTTGAGAATATGACCTTAAATTTCTAAATGTTGTTTTCAATACCCTTTCGAGCTTCTTGATTTGTAGAAAGTCGAACGAAAATAATTGTGAGAAAACCAATTGATAAATCGGACGAAAACAAAATTACAAAATGTGTTATATATATGTTTGGTACGTGAGATCATTGAAGTGGAGGTATTTCAGGTGTGTTGAATAAGTTCAAGAATATGAATAAGTCAAAATAGTCAATGACATCCAATTGATCATTCATTGGACCATATATAATTCGTAATAGCGAAAACTTTAAAGAAAAGAAAATGAAAGAAACAAGAAAGAAAGAATACCTAAAACCTAAAACAAGAAAAAAGAAAATGCAAAAGTAAAGAGCCCTAAACGATAGCAAGGGGGTCGCGTTGCTGATGCTGAGCAGTCGCGTCGCCGGAGATCTCCTCGAGAGACTTTCCCTTTGCTTCGGGGACGAGGAAAGTGAAGAGAAGCCCGCAGAGGTTGATGGCCGCGAGGAGAAGAAGGGAGTTCCTCATCCCTATTCCGGCGGGGTATCCCGGGTCCGCCTTGGCCTGGTCCTGGCTTTGCGAGGCGTAAAGGAACCCGAACGCCCCCACGATGGCCCCAGCCTTTCCCGCGGCGGCGGAGATCCCGTGACAGGTGGACCGGAACCGCGCCGGGAAGATCTCCGCCGGCACGATGAACGTGGTGGCGTTGGGGCCGAAGTTGGCGAAGAAGAACGTCAAGCCGTACATGACCAAGAACCCCACGTGGTTCCCCACCGCCGTCCAGTGGGCGTACGGCACCGCCAGAGCCAGCATAAAAGCCGTCATGAAGAAGAACCCGGCCGCCTGAATCGCGAACCTCCCGATCCTGTCGATCAGAGCCACCGTGAACCAGTAGCCCGGAACAGTCCCGCAGAGGGCGATCAGCGTCTGAGCCCTAGCGATGCTGAAAAGCTCGTCCAGCGCGCTCATCGTCCTCGCGGCCGGAAGCCACCCCACCGCGCTGAAGATGTCTTTCTGAAACAGATTCTGAGAGTAGTACGCCACGTCCACAAAGAACCACGCCCCCGCCGTCCCCATCAGATGCAGCCCGTGCCGCCGCATGAATTCCCTCGAAAACATCGCGAAACCACGTTCTTCTTCTTCTTCGGCGATGATATTGTTGCCGATCGGGTCGAGGTCGAGGACTTTGGCCATGTCTTTGGAGGCCTGGGCCTTGTCCTTGGCGACCAAAGCGGTGTAGCGAGGCGTCTCCGGGAGCTTCATGCGAAGGCGGTACGTCAGGGCGGCGGGGAGGGCCCCGAACATGAGGATGATGCGCCACGCGTAGTCCGCCTGAGCCACGGTGGAGGCGGCTCCGGCGACGGAGAACGGCGGCGCCGGAAATACGGCCCGGAAGACAGTGGAGACGAGGATGGCGACGGCGCCTCCGGTGAGGATGCCGAAGCCCTGCATGGCGAAGACGGCGGCGATGAAGGCTCCGCGAGTCTTCTTGGAGGAGTACTCCGCCATGATGGTGGCGGAGAGAGGGTAGTCGCCGCCGATGCCGAAGCCCAGCCAGAACCGGAAGAAGCACAGAGTGCCCATCACCGACGCCGGAGAAGTCCCGAAGGAGAGGCCGGAGCAGAGCGACGCCGCCACCATCAGAACCAGGGTGACTCCGTACACTTTCTTCCGCCCGAGCCTGTCGCCCAGCCACCCGAAGAACAGCTGCCCCGCCAGAGTCCCGCAGAGCGCCACGCCGTTCACCGCCGCCGCCACGTTCGGAGGGAGGCTCCCCGGCTTCCCCGACTCCGGCGAGGTGTAGTAGATGCGCCCCAGGAGCTTCGTCACCAGAGATATGCAGAAGAGGTCGTACGCGTCGGTGAAGAAGCCCATTCCCGTGATCACCACCGCCTTCACGTGGTACCACTGGACCCTAGCGCCGTCCAGAGCCCCGAAGTTGAATTTCTCTTCTTCCACGCCGCCATCGCTGCTCTTCACGGCGTCCATCACTGCATGAGAAGAAGCCATCGATGTGTATTTGATGATTTGATTAGATTAGGGCTCATTATCAGTTTTGATGGCATTTATAGATATGGGAGGGTTTCCTAATCCGACTATGGTTTTTTGGCGCATATGTTTGGAATATTCCTTTTCGACTAGTATTCGGTTTTCGGATACATCTAAGATTTTGTTACGTCCTGGTTTGACGAAAGAAAAACGATCTTGTGGCGTTTTCTGTGAACTGTTTTATCCGATTTTTTTGTTTATTGAGTATTTTCTAAGGCTGTTATCTAAGCTTAAATCACGGACTTGATAGTAATTTTTTTAAGATAATATATATTATGGTAGGAATATATTAAGCATCTTAGTCGATGCTTACATTTATTTATATTTCAAACTAGCCAGAATTTTAACTGATAAGTATCATTCTTATATAATAAATACTCTTTAGCAAACGTCTGGCGATATATATATATATATAATTATTTCTTTTTATTCAAAGAAAAACGTAGTTGAGATAATAATTCATTTTAGTTCAAGAGTAGCTAAATTCTAATTTTATTTTTAAGAAATCAAGAACATAGTTCATCCAAAGGGTAAATATAATAAGAAAAACATTACTCATTTGATAAAAAAAAAATTAATTAACTGGTGACGTAACAATTTCAAATTTAATAAATAACTAACGTTTTTATTTATTTATTTTGTAAATGAATCATTATGTAAAATCAATTGTATGCAAATATCCAAAATAATAGAAATTATTTTAGCCACATCATTATTACTATATTTGAAACATGTTTGAAATGATACTTTTTGTTAGCAAAACAAGGGATAACAGCTCCTAAACTTCATTAAAAATATTGGCCGAATCGACAACAATCGCGCATCCTCAACAATCGGAAGAAAAAAATTGTCAAATTACAAAATCTCATCTAAACGGAGAGCAAACTTAGCAAAGGAATGCGCCGCTCTATCAGATTTGGCGAGGAGAAGACATGAGCTCTTTAGTTGTTTTGTGTTAGCCTTTCGGAATTCGTCGAGGAGACCAATAGACACTACTTCTGCCGTATTGTCCTAATAGTTGTTGTAAAGCATATTGTTCCGTCGGTTCCAAAGGTCCCACGAAATCACCAAAAAAAGCTCGAAAGACCAATAAAGAATGAAAACTCCAAACCCATTTGACACTCTTGGCTAAGAGTGCTTGGTTGAAGTTTTCTAGATTCCAGAAACCCATCCCTCCATATTTTTTCCGGGCACAAAACTTTTCCCATTTGCCCCAATAGATCTTCTTCTTGTCGGTTCCGCTACCCCACCAAAAGTTTATCACCACCGTTTGAAGATCGGAGATAAGACTTTTCAAAAACATAAAAATGCTCATAACATAACTCGAGATTGCTTGGAGGACCGCCTTTATGACAACTTCTTTTCCGGCCCAAGAGAAAAATGAACGTTTCCAACTATGCACTTTTCCAATAACTGGTATTTGATGAACTTGAAAAACGTCGCGTCACTTCAGCTTGCTTTCATCAGGACGAGATATTTGTCACGACACGCGGTCAATACAACTCCGAGACCCCAACCAAGTCCGAAAGCTGCTTCCCTCGTGAGGAAGACACTTTAGACTTGTTAAAATGGTACATATATAACCATATTTTAAGTGGCTAGTTTAATATAATTACAATGTTCAGCTATTTTTTTGAAGCATTTTTTGTTAAACTTGTTAATACTAACTTTTGCTTATTTTAAAAGCTAAATTTTATTTAAGTATTTGATCAAATTAGTTTCATTAAAATTTATAATGTAATTTTAAAAAATTTAACTACAAAACTAATATCTTGTTTGGAATGGAAGATTTAAAAAAGATAAATAATATAAAAAGATTTGAATGGGTGAATTAAATTTTTCTGTATTTGATGTAAGTTCACATAAATTTATTAAGTTTTCATTTTATCTCTTTCAACACACAATATCTGCTAACACATATTAAAACAATAGTAAATTGTTTTCTCCAGTATCGAAAAAAACTTAAATATACAATATTATTTTTTATATAAATGATTTAATTTATAATTATTTAGCAATATAATATTATATATTATTCTTGTTATATTTTTCCAGTAGCAAATTTTAAAGTTCTGTATATATATAAATTTTGTGTATGTAAATAAGTACATATAAATTAAGATTTAATCACTGAAAAAATTTAATATATGAATTTAATTATTTTCATCATTTTATATTTATATCAAGTAAATAAATGAATAAATCATAGTACTTCTTTTTATTATATAAATTAACATTTAAAAAAACTAAAATTAACTCATCTTTATTCATTGCGTTTTCATATTTTTGAACTCATTCACTTATTTCTTTTCTTTTTACCAAACAATACTTAAAAGTCACAATTTATAAGCTTTTTACTTTTTCATATTAAGTTTTTTGAAGTTAGCATTATTAGCCAAGATACAAGATCTGATGCAGATATATAAAGGCATTTCGTTTGAACAAATATTAATTTAATATAATAGTACACAAACAAATCCAAATTAAATCACTTGAAGAGGAGCTCGCGGGTATTCGACCCCAAGTTGACCATTTGGAAGGAAGAGTGCTTTCCACTAAAACCAACCATTCTTGGATCATATTCAATTTTAGTTATAATTATCTTTTTTATTTTTTATCAAATAATAATTTAACATTACTAAAGTTTATAATATATTTATATATAAACATCCACTTAGATACATTTATATATATATATAAATTATTATTATTATTAATTACATTATAAAATCTTTATTTTTTACCAAACACTAAATTAATTTTTTTGTTAACAACCATAAATATTTTACAAAAGTTTAATAAACACTGTACTCTTAAAACAACAAATTTTTCCAATAAAAATTATAAAATAATTTTTTATAAATAAAACTATTTTAAAGGGATTCATTATAATTTTTTAATCCTCGGTTGTGCTTATTTTATCAAGATCGCACTAGTCAAATATATAATCACATAAAAATTTAAGTTTTGCTATATAATTGAATTTTGATAAATTTTAAATAAATAATAAAATATATTCATAAAATCAGAAGAATTAACATAATCGTTAATTATAAATAGTCTTTCTTTAAGGAAGTTATAAATAGTCTTTAATATTCGTTAATTAAAACGTTAAAGTATTCACTTAAAATTTCTAAAATTCGAGTGGCTTAGTACCTTGATTCGCAAAGAAATCCTAAAGGCTCTCTCACGCATCACCACTGAAAAAAAAAAACAAAATTTTACCATTGCTCTCTCGCCGATATCCACCGAAAATCTAAGAATCGTCTTCATTTTTAGCATCGTTTCAATCCTTGCCATCTTTGAGTCCTACGAATTTACCATAACAATTAGAGATCGTCGCGTTTGATGCTACAATAAACTGATAAACAAAGGCGTCCCTAAAAGATCAGGAAGTAGAGCTGAGAAGAAAATGGCGATGGCGAGCTGTCTAACAGCTCCGAAGCTCTCAACCACCTTATCTTCCTCCAAAACCCTACTCTTCTCCAAGAACCTCCCTCTCTCTCTTCCGCTCAACCTCAACGCCGTCCCTCCCCGCCGCGGCTCTGGCTCCTTCCATCTCCAACACCGCCGCTTCGCATCCATCGTCGCTTCCGGCGAGTCCGACGCCGCCGATGCTGGAAAAAAGTACGATTTCGATTTGTTCACCATCGGCGCCGGCAGCGGTGGCGTCAGGGCGTCCCGTTTCGCAGCCAATTTCGGCGCCTCCTCAGCCGTCTGCGAGCTTCCGTTCTCCACAATCTCCTCCGACTCCACTGGCGGCGTCGGTGGAACGTAAGCCATTACTTACTAATTTTATTTTTTATTTTTTTTACTTTGTTGTCTGTTTTGGTTTTTGCTATGAAGTTAAGAGAGTGTGAGATTTCTTAATACTCTCTATATAACTGAAATGTGGTGATTGACTTCTTGCATTGAGTCGGGAAGTTGTATTCAGGATGTCTTTTATTCACCTTTCTATGTAATCGCAGTCTTTATTTGAATGTAATAAAAAAATCGTTTTTTTCTCAAATAAAAGATAAAAAATTGCTTCTGGCATTTCATTTGGTTTACTCAAGCTACATAGGATTGCAGTTATCGTTTTAGTGTGTATGTGTTTGGAACTTGAGCTAATTTAACTGATTATACTACTTTCAATTTTAGATGTGTAATCTTGCAAGGTTAAAACATGTTTAGGAATCATATGCAACTAGGTGAGTTGTATATGACGACTGGTTTAAAGTTTTAAACTAATTTTGGACGCAGATGAAGTAAATGGGCTTTCCTGTGCATTAAGCATTAGGTTTTCCGTGTTCATCTCGCTAGTATAAATGATCAGGAAATTTTCCGAGGATACTTTTAGGCTGGATTAAGTTAGTAGTATTTACGGTGTAGAAAGCTTGATATTGGTGTTAAATTATGTATGAATGTGTGTATATATTTAATTGGATTGGGGCTCTAAAATTTATTGGTGTTATTTGCCCTCTGAAATTTAGGTGTGTGCTCCGTGGATGTGTACCTAAAAAATTACTTGTTTACGCTTCAAAATACGCTCATGAATTTGAAGATAGTCATGGCTTTGGATGGGCGTATGAGAGTGAACCAACACACAATTGGAGCACTTTGATGGCTAACAAGAACGTGGAGTTGCAACGCCTCACTGGTATATACAAGAACATCTTGAGCAATGCCGGTGTTACTTTAATTGAAGGTCGTGGAAAGGTAGGATTTTGTTGTATTTAATAATAATATATAAAACTATATTATTTCTGCTACTCGTTTCTCATACTGTTTTTCGTCTCAATAACAAGATATTAGACCCACACACGATAGATGTTAACGGGAAGGTATATTCAGCAAGAAATATACTGATTGCAGTTGGGGGTCGACCATCTATCCTTGACATTCCGGGCAGCGAGTATGCAATAGATTCTGATGCTGCCCTTGATTTGCCCTCAATGCCTAAGAAGATAGCCATTATTGGTGGTGGCTATATTGCCGTGGAGTTTGCTGGCATCTTTAATGGCTTGGGAAGTGAGGTTCACGTGTTTATACGGCAACAGAAAGTCTTGAGAGGCTTTGATGAAGAGGTCAGATCCATGATATTCTGTTATTTCTTTTGCGTTGAGAATCCATAACCAATTTCTGCTTCGTTACTTTATTTTGGCTCTGCAGATCAGAGATTTTGTTGGAGAGCAAATGTCTGTTCGAGGAATCGAGTTCCACACGGAGGAGACTCCCAAAGCTATCACTAAAGCCAGTGATGGTTCCTTATCTCTAAAAACTAACAAAGGAACAGTCGATGGGTTGTCGCACGTTATGTTTGCAACTGGGCGGAAGCCCAATACAAAGGTGTGTAGTGCCTCATGATAGACGCCTTAGTTCCGTTGTGTCAAATATTTGCATGTCATTTGAATTTCTGATCAACTGCAGAATTTGGGGTTAGAGACCGTTGGGGTGATGATGAGCAAGAGTGGAGCAATTGAGGTATAGCTCTTGTTATTTTTAAAGGGGAGTTATTTTCGTTGATAAATTAGTTTCAAATTTTTATATCTGAAAAGTAATTTCCGGTAACTATAGAAATGGTAACCCACTTTCATCATGCTGTTCCCTCAGGTTGATGAGTACTCCCGTACATCCGTTCCTTCCATTTGGGCTGTAGGAGACGTTACAGACAGAGTAAATCTCACCCCAGTCGCATTGATGGAAGGAAGTGCGTTGGCAAAGACGATATTTCTTAATGAACCCACAAAGCCAGATTACAGGTACACGTCTATCTACATATCTTTCATTTGTCATGCTGTAATTGGTTTTATGTTTCGTGACAAGTTTTAAGTGCTCTTACGATATCAGTAGATAAGAAACACATCAGTATTATTGACTCTCTATTTTGGTATCACTATCCAATTTAAAGGGATTAGCATCTGACATATCATGGAACAAATTGGCTCTACGCTTTATATGTATTATTGGCCTTAGTGCCTGAACCGAATATCTGAGAACTGATTCAATACTCAAATTGGCAATGTTTTTCTTTCCTTTCCTCACAAAGAATTACAGATACTCTTGTCCCTTAGATCTCAGTGCATGGTTTTTACTCCAGTTTAAAGAATAGGCATCTAATTTCATGAGTATCTTTGCTTCAAGAATAGGCATTTACTCCAGTTTAAAAACAAAAGCTTTCATAATTTTTTTTAATTATTTTTCTGGTCCCTAATTTGATTTTTTACTCATTTTTTTTAATAACAGACATTTATTTTTTCTCTTTATTTTAATTTTATTTAGGATGCTTCAGACCCTTTACTATTGAGCTCTGCATCTAATTACATGTTTGCTTGCATCCAGGGCCATTCCATGTGCTGTGTTCTCGCAGCCGCCAATTGGCCAAGTTGGTCTAACTGAGGAACAGGTAAGCATTCTTTGCCATGCCAGTGGGTGAAAGTTTAAAGCTTCATTTGGATCTAAATTATCCTTTTTTTTTCAAGGCTGTAGAACAATATGGTGACGTTGACATTTTCACGTCAAACTTCCGGCCATTGAAGGCCACCTTATCGGGGCTCCCAGACCGGGTCTTCATGAAACTTATAGTGTGCGCAAAGACGAACAAAGTTATAGGTCTGCACATGTGTGGTGACGATTCACCCGAAATTGTCCAGGTTGATGTTGCACTATCTTTTTTCTTTTTTGTTGTTATATTGTTGTTTTTGAATATCGCGCACTCGAGTCACATCAGATCATAACGTAATTTTGTGACTCCAGGGATTCGCGGTTGCTGTTAAAGCTGGTCTGACAAAGGCAGACTTTGATGCTACAATTGGTATTCACCCAACAGCTTCTGAAGAATTCGTCACGATGAGGACTCCTACCAAGAAAATTCGGCAAACTCCTTCTGAGGTTTTCCATTGACAACATAGTTTCTTTTCATTTTATGATAAATCCCCAAATTTAGTAAATCCCCAAATTCGGCAAACCATTTGTAAATTTCAAGTAATAGTCGTAGCAATTCAAATATGCCCTTGAAGTCTGACAATTATTTACACTATCAATGTCCTTCAGGATTTCTAATTAAGATTTCGTGGCTCTATACTTCAAATTTACAACATGTTGGCTATATGGAAAAACTTAAGTTTTCATATGGTGATATGTCTTTAGAGAAAGTCTTTCAGATAGATCTCTGAACAAAAATATAACAATGACGGGTTTCAATTCTGTAACTCCCTGTTATATGCTCCATCTGTAGTTGCTCTCTTTTTTCTTCCCATTTTTTATTCCAAATTGCTACTTTTACTCGAGCTTGCATTTTAAGTAGAAACAGAATAGCAGAATATGAGTAAATAAGAAACTTTGACAAGTTTTATGAAATCTCAACAGGGACAGACAGATTCTGAGGTGAAAGCTGTAGCAGGGGTTTAGTGTCATAAATGGCCTGTCTCTTCTATGTGCAACTTAAAGAGGTTTGCAATAGCACTTCAATTGTTTCTTGCTTTTTTCAGAAATTTTGATTTATTTTTGTTTCCGTTGCCATATGGGCTGTGTTCAAAATGAAACTTCTCTAGTAACTCTAGTTGTTTAACATTAATTACATTAGCTGAAGATTAAAACTTTATATTCTTTGCATTAGGCGTTTCAATAAAAAAACTGCACAAGGTTATACTCTTTTTCTTAAGCACTTGTTAAATTTACCTCAAAACACTACACAAGGTTATCCTCTTTTTCTGAAGCACTTGTTAAATTTACCTAAAACTTAACAGACTACCATCAAGCAAATAGAAGATGAAGATGGACCTGGTAAAGGTATAGATTGGACACGAGATCAAAATCGGATTGTGATCATCAGCGAGCTGTAGATCGACTGTTTAGAATTTTGGGTAGTAGATTAAGGCAAAATACAGTGAGTCCTGAGGATAGCAGTTTGAATGTGTATTCTTCTCTAATCTATATTATTTTTATTTTTTTACTTCTTTTTTCCCCGCGGCAGTGAGTCGTACATATAAATCGGAGTCTTATTGTAAACTTTCATTTCATGCATTATTTTGTCCATTTGTATAATAAACGGTATTTATCCCCGATTCAGCTTTGTATTTATTGGGGTTAAAACTTCCAAAGTTCTTTCTATTTATAAGCTTATAAACGTATATAGATGGAGAAAAACAGTGGCTAGAGAAAGGTTTCTGATTCAACAGTTTTATGTTGGTTTATGAAATTATATACGATTTACGTTGCAGAAACATTGATATAGATATATAATCATATGTATATATAATTATAAATTGGATCTATCCCACTTGAAACATTGACAATTTGGATGTATTCAATATAATTATAATTTTTTGTCCAGTTTATTTTGTATTTTTTTTTTCAATAATTTTTTGGTATTTTCGTCCCTAAACGAATTTCTCTCTCTATTTATGACTTGTTTACTAAAGTAATTCTAAGACTACTTATATATTAAAATTATATATATGTATACGTAATAGTATACAAGGGGGTAAGGATCACATGCTAAATACTTTTAGTCTTATATTGGCAAACTTACTATAGCCTATTTCGTTATAGTATCTGTCGCATGTAAAATAACTATGTTTTGCATTTAGAGGGTCAGGAAACCACATCGTATAAATATATATGCTGGAGAGTAGGACATACCAACAAAACGGTAGTAAATGTAACTCGAAAATTCTTGAGTTTTCTTTTTGGATTAGTCTTATGACCTTTAATGATGACGAAATCAGCTGAGATATTCTAAACTTCGTGACAAAAATATTTAATATTTTGATTAGTATTAATTTGACAATTGTGTTAACAAATTTATTATATTATCTTCCAAAACTTTTGAAATTAGGGATAGTCTATGTATTTAATATTTATTTTTGAATTTTGTTACCTAGCGTTTTGGATTAAATACGCATGACCATCTAAAGGTCCATCTTAAATGAAAAAATATCAAAAAATTGACTATAATCACTTCAAATATTAATAATTTGGTATATCTAACGTTTTGTAAATAGATTGTAAAATATCACTATAATGATGTGACATTTGTTTACAGTTAAATTTTGGTTCAGTTTACTCTAAATATTTTGTTGAATTTTCAATAATTTTTGAGCTTTTTGCTTCAAAATTGATGTAAACTAATTCTTGTGGTTATTTACAATTTATGTACTAAACGTTGCATAATTTCAAAATAGTTATAATTTAGAGGGGCATATACTAAAATTATATATATATATATATATATATCTAATTGGAAATCCTGAGAAATCAAGCTTAATGTTAGCTCGCGTTGGACAGTCAAGCTTCATGCTGAACAATAAAAAAAACTAAGCTTTTGGATAGGTAAAGCGTTCAAAACACTTGTTAACAAGTTTCGAAACGATTAAAAAGGCGAAGGCAAAAACTTTGAAAGCTTCTGAAGATAATATAAATAATTGAAGGAAATTTTTTCCAAAATAAGTTTTTCTAACATATTAGAGATTTCGTATTTTTTTTGCCAAGATTTTTTTAATCATTTAAAAAGACATATTTTGCAAGACGACGACTAAACCGGGATGATTAGAGGAATATAAATGAAAGCAATATTACTTGCATGATTGACTTTCGTAAAAGATCCTGCACGTGTGAAGCATAGTATATGTTGAGCTGGAATGATAAAGAGCCATGAACTTATCGTCTCGAAATTTCGACCGAGAGTTTACTCAAACACTTGCAAGGTAATAAGGACACGCGTCAATCTCAATCTCTAGTATGAGTGAACAGTGATAACTTCTAAGTCAAGTAATTATAAAGAGTTGCCTGGTATGACAAGTTTAAGTTAAGGTTGGAACCTTCGAGACATAAGCACTAAACATAATTTGACTTTGTCCGACTTTTTGTAGCAGTATTGTAAATGTCCATCTAATAGTTTTACAAAAAATTCATTTCAAATTTGCTCAAAAGAGAATTCCCGGCCATTTCATTAAAAACTTAAAAATATCGAAAATATTAGCTACACTTGATATTAATCTTGAAAATCGCAATCAATTAACACAATTAATTAAAATTCGAGATTCATCATCGGCGAAAAATAGTAGAGATCAACGACGTAACTCGGCTGACGATTAACAAATATTTATGTTATATTATTTATCTAAGTTATTTTTGTTTTTGGAACCTTTTATGGATACTTGTAAATCAATTTTCTCTCTCCAAAATTCCGAAACTGAAAATCCAGAAACCAACAATCTCCATTTTTGTTGAACGTGAATCTTCACCAAAAAATCTGAGGTTCATCATCGGTAAAAAATAGTAGAGATCAACGACGCAAATCGATCGGCGATTAACAAATATTTATATTATGTTATGTATCTAATTTGTTTTTATTTTTGAAATCTTTTATGAATACCTGTAAATCGATTTTCTCTCTCCAAAATCTCGAAAACGAAAAACCAAAAACCAACAATCTCCATTTTTTGAACGTGAAGCTTCACCAAAAAATATCTAAAGTTCATCATCAACGAAAAATAGTAGAGATCAACGACGTAAATCGGTCGGCGATTAACAAGTATTTATGTTATATTATATATCTGATTTGTTTTTGTTTTTGAAATCTTTTATGGATACATGTAGATCGATTTTTTAGAATCATTTTCATTATCTATGACGCTTGAACAGAACAGACAGGGCCGAAATCCTACAAGAACACGACAGCTATAATGATGTGAAATTTTCATGAACACGACATCCGTTCTTCTTCTTCTTCTTCTTCTTCTTCTTCTTCTTCTTCTTCTTCTTCTTCTTCGTGTTTTGATATTGATTTAAATTCATGTATGAAATTTTGATCTCTTTCATCTAGTAAAATAAATCAAAATCGTGTTTTGTTAAAAAATATACAATTAACGGTAAAAAAAAAACCTTCAATTTACGTTTTGTTTAACAGTTAACGTTGTAAATTCACTTGTAATTTACGTTGTAAAATTCTGATCATTGTAAATGAAATATTAGTTTACGACTATAAATATATTGGATGAACTAATGGCAAATTTTTTAACTTTTAATGAAAAATTTACCGGAAATAATGAGCAATTAATCATTTTTTGATATAAAAGCAAAAAGATTATGTTCGAGAATATATTGTTTTCGGTAATAAAAATGGAAATAATCATAATTAATTATTTGATATTAAATGAGTTAATAGTTAACCCATTAATGTATGAACTAAAGTCAAATAATATATAATCGACACGTTTTACAATTTCGGGGAAATAATTATAATTTTCACACTAATTTAAAATTCAAAATTCAAAAAATTCGGCCAAAAATTACAAGGGCATTAAGGAAAAATCAAAATGTAAATTAATGTACCCTATGTGCAACAGGATCATTTACAATAGTCTTACAAAACAAAATTATGTTTGCAAAAATAGGAACCATTCACCAATTTTTTGTTGATTCTTTTTACATATCTGTATTTCTCATTAGTGATCATGCTTAACCTGTAACTAGATATTCACGAACAAATCAAAGATCCAAAGAATATGACCTGAAAGTGTATAAGATTAACTCATGAATTAGATCATGTTTCATACGACTATCCCACACATCTTAAATGAAATATGTTCAATTTGTGTAGAAATCAATGCTTAAACCCAGACTTAGATCAATTACCCGCCGGTTTAAGCATTTCACCTCGACCACACACACACACACATATATATACATATATATATATATATAATATCCTTAAATAAATTTATAGTTATTCATAAATACATATGTAGTTAAGCTATCTCAGAAGTCTATCATGATGTATGTATGTATTATAACATATGAGAAATAAAGGCTCAGAGTAGTTTAATGTGTATATATCTTTAGTAATCAATAATTGCAATAATAATCATCTTTCGTCGGCAAAATATCATCAATACCCCTTTTAACTTACGTGGGATTTATCAACGATCATGCGGTGTGACCACTTATTTAACTTTTATTTATTCGTCTCCAGAAACAACAAAAACCTTGCCACAATTTCAACAAAAATATTTTAGATCCATGTATTTGTTAATGGTAATTTTGCGATTGGTTCATGGTTTCAACCAATAATAACACACTAAAGTAAAACATACAACGTTCTCGTCCCAAAAGTACCTCAACCGTGTATGTATATATCCAGAACCCACAAAGTCCCTCAAACTACTAAGTCAGAGCTTTTACTTTCTACTTTCAATTTTTTTTTTCAACCAAAACACATCGGACATCAAATTTTCTCAGGATTCTGTACCCCATCACATTCACACCCAACATATATAGATACAATCCGATCAAATTACTATGAAATAAATCTTGTTCATCGCCGTCGCCAAATCCCTAAAAGCGACATGAATCACTTCTTCTAAATGAAAGGGACGATCATACTCTCAGGCTTGCCTAGCAGTTTCGAACAAGAATTCTACCATGGAAAACGGGTTTCTGCATTAAATTACAATATCGCCCCACTATTTATCCCTTAATTGTAGCTTCTGCCTAACGCCGCAGTAGTTTATGGATTTTTCCATCAATAAATAATTCCAGTTGCCGTACGCTGACTAACGGAAAAGGACGCGAAAAAGAGAGGAGTATTTAATATATATACACACACACACGAATGAGGAAATCTGTAGGTATTGTATACACGACGTCAAAATAGGGTCAGAGTTTGTAACGAAGCTTCGAAGCAATTTCTTTGAGTTCACTATAGTTGAATATCTAAATCCCAAACCGTGTTTCATACGTGTATTATTGACCTCAAAAAAAAAAAAAACTACATGGTCGGCATGTTAATTGAGATACATTAAGCCACGTAAGAGTTAACAATACAAAAGAGGAAGATCTCCACTTTTAATTGATGTGAAACAAAAATAGCAAGGCCTACATTAAGTACAAAACCAGACCAAGTATCGTATTGGTTCGTTCTCATAACGTGCATGATGTCTTATATAAGTGTTCCCCTCGAGAAAATAACCACTAAAATTATATTTGATACAATATTTGTGTTCCAACGACGACAGCATTGCTCGCACGACCCGCCAGCCAAAGGATCCACACTTGTACGGCAACTATCTTACTTAAAGAAAAACTATAAATTTTTAATTTATAAAGTATAGCTAGTGATCATAAAAAAATCATCTCAACTGAACCACATTGCTAATAAAGTACTAAGAAAACATTTTCGTAGTACGGCGGGTTGTTGTGAAATACTTTTGCAGTCTTACTTTAATAACATAATTCGACCGTTTAAAAGAAAGTCGTAAACGAGAGGGGGATTTGCAAAAGCGGTAACTAACGGTCATGAGGGTGTACAAGTATTATATAATTTACATTTAAGGTTACGTGTGTAGCAAGAGATGCTCAAAAATATCTTAAAGGCTTAAATTTTCAGTTAACGCGTTTTCTTTGTCAACTAAAATTAAAAATTATGTGACGGAACAAGTAACACATGTCATCTGATGAAGACAAACCTACAGTCATTAGCTTTGTTAACACAATCCGAACCATCACAAACTAAGCATTTTTTTTAGGTTTCATTAAACGTGTAATTGTACAACTAATGTATCAGAGTAATAAAAGAAAATTACAAACAAGTACGTCAAGAAATCCAAATTGCTCTCTCCATATTTACACAGCAGCCCAAAATCGTTGACCAGAGCAATTCAATTTGGCAACGCATGTTCACCGTCATAACTCATCATCCAAAACGCCTTATAAAATGGTTCTTAACATTATTCAGAATGAAGATCTTTCCCCGCAATTCCAAAATATCTATTTTAAAAATACAAGTACTATTACATAATAAGAACAATGAAGAAGTCAAATCGCGGCCAACTGATCATGGAGATCAGCCGCGCTCAGATGCGCTGGCGAACGGCGTACCGAGCGATCTACGCCGTCCGAGCTCTCCTCTCTTCCGTCAAAATCCTCCGTTCAAAATCCCGATCGTGGGACCGACTCCCGGACATAGACCACTCAGCGTTGGTCACGATGGTTCGAGAAAAAGACACCTCAGCTTTACTCGCCCGTGGCGGCGCTGCTGAGGTGGCACGCTCTCTATGGACGGACCCGGAAACCGGAATTTCCGACGACCAGCGCCACGTGGCGGCTCGCCGGGCAAAGTTCGGTTCCAACACGTACCACAAACCGCCCCCTAAAGGGATGCTTTTCTTCTTGATCGACGCGATGAAAGACACGACGATCCTGATCCTGATCGGCTGCGCTGTTCTCTCCTTAGCGTTCGGGATCAAAGAGCACGGAGCAAAGGAAGGCTGGTACGAAGGGGGGTCTATCCTCATCGCCTGCGTCCTCGTCATCGCCGGCGGCGCCGGAAGCAACTTCCGGCAAGAAAAGCAGTTCCACAAGCTTTCCAAGATCGGGGACGACGTGAAAGTCGAGGTCATTCGGTCGGGTCGAAGGAGAGTGGTCTCGATCTTCGACGTGGTGGTGGGTGACGTGGCGGTGCTGAACGTGGGCGATCAAGTCCCGGCGGACGGGGTGTTTCTGACGGGGCACTCTCTGACGGTGGACGAGTCGAGCATGACTGGAGAGAGCGACCACATGGCGGTGGAGTTTTTTCTTCTGTCGGGGTCGAAGATAGCCGACGGGACCGGAATCATGGTGGCTACTTCGGTGGGGACGAGCACGGTGTGGGGAGAGACGATGAGCTCGATATCGCGTGACGTGGCGGCGGAGCGGACCCCGCTTCAGGCCCGCCTCGACTCGCTGACGTCATCCATCGGGAAAGGCGGGCTCGCCGTGGCTACTCTGGTTCTGACGGTGTTGCTCGTCCGTTACTTCACTGGAAATACGAGGGATGATGGAGGGAGTGTTGAGTATCTGGGGAAGAGGAGCTCCGGGGATGATATTATGAACGCAGTGGTGAGGATTGTTTCTGTGGCGGTGACGATCGTCGTCGTGGCGATTCCGGAAGGTTTGCCGTTGGCGGTGACGTTGACTTTGGCTTACTCCATGAAGAGGATGATGAGCGACCAAGCCATGGTGAGGAAGCTCTCCGCTTGCGAAACTATGGGTTCCGCGACCGTGATTTGCACGGATAAAACCGGGACTTTGACTCTGAATCAGATGAAAGTCACGGAGTTTTGGCTCGGCCGTGATAAAGTCACGGACTGTGACGGAATCGCGGAGAGCGTTAAGGAGCTGTTCCAGCGAGGTGTGGGTCTGAACACGACTGGCAGCGTTTACAGAGCCGAGCTCGGGTCGGAGCCGGAGTTCTCGGGGAGCCCGACGGAGAAGGCGATCCTCTCTTGGGCCGTTCTCAGCTTAGGCATGGAAATCGACGGAGTCAAGGCCCGGCACGAGGTCTTGGGCGTCGAGACTTTCAACTCCGTGAAGAAGCGAAGCGGAGTCATGATCAGAGACAGAGACAGCGGAGGGGTTTCTGTGCACTGGAAAGGCGCGGCGGAGATGATCCTCGCGATGTGCTCGGAGTTCCACGAAAGCGGCGGAGCTGCCACGAAGAGCCTCGATGACGCGGCGAGGCGGGAAATCGAGAGGACGATCGAGGGAATGGCTGCGAGCAGTCTGAGATGCATCGCCTTCGCGTACTGTCGGATCGACGAATCTGAATTAGAAGGTACTCGAGAGACCCTGAGAGAGACGGACCTAACCCTGCTCGGAATCGTGGGCCTAAAAGACCCGTGCAGACCGGGCGTCAAGAAAGCCGTCGAAGCCTGCCGAGCCGCCGGAGTCTCCGTCAAGATGATCACCGGCGACAACGTCTTCACCGCCAAAGCCATAGCCGCCGAATGCGGAATCCTCGACTCCGATGACAGCCATAGCCACCAAGTGATCGAGGGCGCCGAGTTTCGAACCCTGAACGAGGAGGAACGGACGGCTCGGATCGAGCAGATCAAAGTCATGGCGCGATCATCGCCGTTGGACAAGCTTCTCATGGTCGAAACCCTAAAGAAGCTCGGCCACGTCGTGGCCGTCACCGGCGACGGGACGAACGACGCTCCGGCGCTGAAAGAAGCCGATATCGGACTCTCGATGGGTATCCAAGGGACAGAGGTAGCCAAGGAAAGCTCGGACATCGTGATCCTCGACGATAATTTCGCCTCCGTCGTCACAGTTCTCCGATGGGGACGGTGCGTCTACAACAACATACAAAAGTTCATCCAGTTTCAACTCACAGTCAACGTGGCGGCCTTAGTCATCAACTTCATCGCCGCCGTCTCCGCCGGCGACGTTCCTCTCACCGCCGTCCAGCTCCTCTGGGTCAACCTCATCATGGACACTTTGGGAGCTTTAGCTTTGGCCACGGAGAGACCCAGCAACGAGCTCATGAAAAAGCCTCCGGTGGGAAGAACCGAGCCTCTGATCACGAACGTCATGTGGAGAAACCTTCTGAGCCAGTCATTTTACCAGATCTCCGTTCTTCTCGTGCTTCAGTTCAGAGGCAAGTCGATTCTCGCGGTCTCGAAGCCGATCAACGACACGCTGATCTTCAACACGTTCGTGCTCTGTCAGGTCTTCAACGAGTTTAACGCGAGGAGTATGGAGAAGCAGAACGTGTTCAGAGGGGTTCACAGGAATAATCTCTTCATGGGGATCATAGCCATCACTCTCCTGCTCCAAGTCGTGATGGTCGAGTTTCTGAAGAAATTTGCGGATACAACAAACCTCAATTGGTGGCAGTGGCTCTTCTGCATCGGCGTGGCGTCGCTGACGTGGCCGATCGGGTGGTTGGTAAAGTTGATACCTGTTCCTGAAACGCCGTTTCTTGATTATTTCCGGCGATTATTTACGGTGACTCGTAGACCGGAAACTTCTACGCCAAGGCTATCGGATTAGATGTGGCAAGTATATTAGACGACTGTGTATATACATCATTATATCCAGGTTTTAGGTGCCTACTAACACTGAGATTGTTTTGGAAAGTAACTGATTTTATTCTTTTTATTTATTATTTGTTATTTATCATTATTATACATGAGATTTTTTATGATGTATACATGAGATTGTTTCCATTATTACTGATTCAAATTATTATAATTATTATTATATATAAGATAGAATATCAGCTTCTTCAAGACTTGTGCTTTATCGTTAAGTGTTACTGTCGTTTAGCTTTATTACCGTTAGGTCTTAAATGATGTGTCAAGATCCTACTATGCGTGACGGAATTGACGGTCAGAATTAACTCCGATTCTTGTAGCCTAACTCAGAATCGGATAAGACTAATATCAGATGAAGATGAAGATGTTAGTTAGAACAATAAGACATGGAGTTACCATTAAAAAATACGCTATGAGAGATAATAAATCTATGAGAGAGGGAAGAAGGTTTTCTTGAAAACAGGAGTGATTGTCGAATTTTGTTTAATTCTCGTGCTATTGGAGGCTATATGTTGATTAATATTAGTTAGTTAATTACTTAAATTAATAAATCCGTTATGATCAATTAATTAGGCTTTAGTTCAGATAGCCATTTACTTACAATGTAAGTCATTCATTCAATCAATACAACAAACATCTTTCAAGATGATTTCTCTCTTTTTCCGATAATACGAGCTAATAAATAAATGTTGCAACGACGGTAACGCGTGAAGCGATCTTGATTATATACTCGAAGTGTCTTCATTTAAAAGTTACAGGGATTAAATTTTACGCTGAATCTGACAAATCTTCATGAGTGTGTCATCGATCCGTGATATTGTGTATGCGTTCGTGGATTTGAAATCCAAAAACATCATGATTAAAAGTTAACTTATGTGGATGTTTTTTCAGGCTTGAAAAATTTCAGGGTACGTTCAAATAATATAGTAACTAAATTGAAATTTGTTACTTTTTTACCAAAAAAATTTATCTTCTAGTTTATCGTCAACCTGGGCAACAGAAGGAAGGAGTCTTTCGTTTTTCGTGAAGATGTCTTCCACCTCAAAATTTTGATATCTATGTGTGATAGTGTAGCATTATTCTATTTATATGTGTCTCATGTTTTATTTATAGTTTTTATGTGCCTGATTACTTAAATACCATCACAAACCCTTGGCCAAAATTGAAAAGCCTAAAACTCTTCATTCTCTTTCTCATATTTTCACGGCCGCACAGACCAGAGTCTCCTTCATTCTCCTTCTCCTCATATTTCACGCTCGCGCTCTTTCTTCCGCCGTGATTATTGAAGACTCGCTTTAACTGCTGCGCTATCCTCATTTAGGTCGCCCACGCTCACGGTCCGCGGTGTTTGTCGCTCTTCTCGCAGTGGCTGTCGTCGCTCTTCTTGGGGTGTCTCTGTCACATAACTTCCGGGGTCGGCTTCTTCTTCTCTCTCAATCTTCGCAAAGTAATGTATTAGAACTAAAATTGTGGATTTTGTTGATTTTAGGTTTAGATTTGGAGATTTGATGTTTTAGGGTTTTAATCGTTTGTTTAGGCTCAACACTGTTTGTTTAGGTAAATAAACTTTTGAGAAAGTACTGATGATTTTTGTTAGTTGAAACATTTTTTCAATTGATCTCTATTTCAAATGTGGGAATTTTGGAAAAGGATGGTTCATGACCTTGTCCCAACCACGTTAATGGTTTACCGACTATGTAAATTATTACTTTTTTTAGTTTTATTGAGTTGATTATGTATTGCAGTATGCTGCTGAATTTTTGTGGGTTTATAATAATGTTTTGCTACTTGCGGTGTGTAGCAACATCCGAGAAGCAAAAATATGAGTAAAATTTTGGTAGGATTCGTTTAATTTCTTTAGAAAAATTATTATGTATTTTGCATTGGCGATTGTTGTATGTATTGCCTCAAGATCGTGGAGAATTTGATGGGTTCAATGTCTTTGTCGGATGTCAATGATAGCAAGATGGAGTTTTAGAGAGAAATTAGTAGTAGACCTTTAGTATCAAAATCTAATGTCATAGATTTTAGGGTATTTGAACTCATTATCATGTATTTTGTGGAAATGTTTATGGGTTATTATTAGGTTGAAACATGTTTATGTATGGTAAACACCTTTTTGTGACACATTTTGAAACATGTTTATGTATTGTTTACACAGCCTATAGAGTAAAATTTGATGGTTATGTCAGTGTTTATATATTTTGATGTTTACGTAGGCAATACAAAGCGTAATTATATTACGTAGCGGTTTGTTGCGGCCATATGTGGTATTCGCCACACAAATATTACCAGTTAATAGTTTTAAAAAAATATTAAAAAACGTGAATAAAATAGTGCGGTTGGCTGCAGTAGACTGCGGTATCTTGCTGAATGTTATACTGGATTTGATTCTAAACATGAATAAATGTGTGGTATGTTACTGTTACTTGCGGTGAAATGCGGTACTCTATACCAGAAAAGATACAAACATGTCATACTCATTAGAGACGACGACTACTGTGACGCAGTGCATATAGGACTTTGTGAAGGAAGTTCTATAAAGGTGACCGCGGAACTTCTACGATGGCGACCGCGGAGAAGATCGATGTCGAAGAATGCGGAGAAGAGTGAGAAGATCAAGACCCACAGAGAAGACCGACGACCACCGTCGAAGGCGAGCGTGGGTGAGTGAGAAGAGGATGGCGCGACGCCGGAAAGAAATTTCAGCCGGGTCTGTGTGAAGAGATAAAAAATCGGATGTGCAGGGAAAGTTTGGGTCTGTGCGTGAAGAGAAAAGAATATGGTGTTTTTAAGTTAAATTTGGGGGGTCTAATTTTAAGATATTCTAGTAAATTGTGTACTAGAAACCATAATTAATTCATAAGGCACATAGAAAAATAATTACCCCTACTATCATACGTAGAAAATGAAATTCCCCTTTATATTTGCAGTTAGAATATGAAAATAAAACTTATCCATGTTTTGCATAATTTCTAGTAGCGGTATAATTAGTGTTTTAGGTACCAAAGTAAGAGCGTCATATCGACTGTGAAATGACTTTGTTAAACTCTAGAATGAGCTTAGCTATGTAATGGCCTTTCGGACTATTTTTGCATCTACGCTCTTTATAATATGAGTATCCCTCTGATCGTGTTTCAGACTTGTTTTCTTCAAAGTCTCTGTTGTTTTCTTTTCTGAGAAATTCAAAGTCTCTACTGTGTAATTTCCAATTTTTGGCACTGGCATACAAAAACTTGATAGGAAATTGTTTGGCATCTCGGCATCTTACGCTTTATACTAATATACTATAATATACATCTAGTCTTGTTCTAACTTTATTTTCTCCTCAAAGTCTCTATGTGTAATCTATAATATTTGGCCCTTGAATATAAAAACTTAAAATGAGGATAGTTAACAAGTTGTTAATAAATTTTGACAATTGAAATTTTCGAAACTCCATAGAAAATTAAGTATCCAGGGTTATCCGCAATAAATAATCAAATTTAGTCTCGTGTCAAAAAAATTATGAAACAACGAATAAGAATTCCAGGGTATACGCAATCAAAAAGTTCTTAAATTAAAATTGTTTCGATTTCACGTATTTATACCATTGATACCCCAAGTTATTTTTCATTACTAGCAGCCAATTGAGTCAAGACCGAAAAACACGTTTGATTAATAAATTCAACAAAAAATGGGTGAAAACAAGATTTAGAGGAAGAGTCTGAAGAGATAAAGATAATGTGAGCATCCAAGCAATAGATAAAACGTCCAATTAAAAAGCATTAATAATTCACTCCAAATGCATCTCCAATCATAATAAACTTATATTCTGTGTTGAATTATGTATATATCTATATCAGATATACACTATATATATATATTAAACTATAAATATATATATATATTGTAAAATAAAAAATTATATAAACATTTGCTAACATTTTGATAATACAAATATATTATTTATTTAAATTCTTCTAGCCATCTTTTTTATAATCATAATGTGAATTGACTATTTTTCATTGAAAACATGTAAACATTTTAGTTTACCATTTTTTAATGCAAGTTTCATTTACTTATTGAACTCGTGACTTTTAAGTTAAACTGGCGTGGTATTACTACTACATTATACTAGTTACCGAATTACTCTTACATACATCGTTTTATAAAAAAATTTGGTATATGGCAGTACATCGTAATTTTTTTATTTCAAAAAATTTGTTCTTTACCCATTTATATGTTTAATCTTTTCAGAATAGCCAACGTTTTGTAAATATTGTGTAAATACCCACATAGACTTGTTTACACGAATATTTGCCCAAATTACCCTAAAAAATATTCATAATTAATTTTCCCGATTTAATTATTATTCGTTTGAATTTTATTTGAATAAGTTAAGCATGCAATTCGCTCAAATTAATGTTTACTTGTTTATCTAGATTTTTTATGTATTAAAAATGAAACAAATCATGTAATCAGCTCGGTAACTAACCACACCTCATTTATTTCATTTTTTACGCAATTAATTAATACATTTAATCTTTTATTTTGTTATAGCCGGTTGAGCAATTCAGATCAATTACATTCCTTTTTCAATCTATTTTCAAATTTTATTTTACGTTTATAGTTTGTTAACTGAATAATTGTTTGTATTTTTTGCGAGTACACTATTTTAAATCATTACTTTGCATTTCTTCTCGTCTAAAAAATCACATTTCTTTTATGGGTTCATAACAAGTAATTTTTCAATCTATTTCCAAGTTTTATTTTACGTTTTACAGTATGTTAGCTATATATTAATAATTGTTAATGTTGTTTACGAGTATAAAACGTACTGTTTTTAGAATTTCAACCTTGTTTACATTTCAAGGTTACTTCCTCTTTTTTCCACGTTTTTCAATATTCAAGGTTCTTCAATGTTATGGGTTCTGTTTTTCGAATTTTTTTTAGAGAAAATATTTTGCATGCGGTTTCTTTTTTCAAAAATAATAAAATGATATTTCTCTCTCTTAATTTACTCCCATTTATTTTCATGGATTGAATGGTGTTAAATCTTGTTAATTATGACGTGTAGAAGGTTATTAATATTACGACAGTTCATTTATTATGATTTGAGCGAGAATCTCATTTTTGGTTAAAATTGTCCAGATATTTTCGTAAACAGTTTTAGGTAGATATTTACAAAATATTGGGTATTTTGAAACTAACAAACGTTTATATAAGTATATACCTAAAATAAATTTTTATTTCCTAAAGCTAACCGTTTGGTCCGATGTGTTCTTCGAACAAAGCTTCTCTTGAAAAAAAATTGCGACCATAATCTAATAAATATACAATAAAAGGAATAAGACTTAAAATATATAATTTTTCTCAATAAAATCTTATATATATATATATATTTATTTATTTATTTGTCGAAAACGAGTGGATAAAAGAATCACCATGTTTTAAGAATACATTTATAATATCTTACATGCGTTATATTTTCTTGTAAAAATCTTACATTCAAAGAAAATAAAAGTTATCGGTCATGGACCCAGAAAAATTAATCGAACAAATTATTGTAAAGTCACTAATTACTTTTATTCTATTATTCGATTGATTTTGATGAATCTAATAACGCTTTGCGTTTTAAAAATTACTAGACACACTCTGTAATTTACTAGATAAATGCCTATACTTTATTCTTTATATTTTTACCTTGCTTTCAATATCGACTATTATATATTAAGGAAATTTTCCTTAAAAAATATTAATCATCGAAAGATGATTCATTTCTTATAGACTTATAATATTGGATCAAGGGAGTTATACATCGTCTTTGGAAATGGATTATTTAGAGAAATTCAATGTTAGAGCCGATGAAGGCCTAGAGAGATTAGAATCCCACTCAAAGCAGGCCCAAAGCCAAGCTGAAGTCCATTAACGACTTTTGTCGCTTGTAAACGCAAGTCTATCGCACCATCATTTGACGTGCACAGTGTTTCTTGTGCTGACGATGCATGCCGCACACACTCTTTGCACCATAAAAATAGGAATTTTTTCAATCCTTGTTTTCTTATAAATAAACTTCTCACATAGAGGCAAATAGTATACGACTTTGTCTCAATACAATCACTCGATTATAGTGTTGTTAAATGTCACTGATGACTTTTAGCACATAATTTTGCTCCAATTGAACGTGACTCAGCTCAAATATTTTCAAAAAATTGACGGTGCACCACCTCACTCATACTAATCAAACTAGTATTTAGTGTCGAAGTGCGAAACAAAAGTATCGCTTCTACGCCCTTTTAACATTTTTGCTTCCTGTTCTTATTCTAAAATTTTTGCGACAAACAGAAAAATGTTTTTGAGCTAAAAAGAATACCGATTGGGACTTAATAGTTTCTTCAAATCCGATTCGGATGTGGCCACTTGGTACAAGCTTTAGTAAAATCAAATATTTCATACTTTATACAAAGAATATGTCGTATATTTATGAAAAGTAAAAACGTCCTATAGCTTATAATGGAGCTATTCTTTTGTTCCCTTTAACAGCTTAAAGTTACATTAGGGTTACTAAAAAATAATTTGTCGTGGCATCGATATATTAAAGTCCTTACAATAGGTGACACCAATTAGATTCAGAAGGATCAAGTCTCTGACAAATGGCATTCCATTTGTTCGATAAATAAAGAAACAAATATTCACCTAAACAAAAAGAAAAGATGAAAAGATATGCATATTTAGAGAGTCACATGGCTTTTGGTTGCCGGTGATGCTTCCTTTCCTTTTTCTCCTAAATCTGCTGAGAAGCATGAAATGGTCCCCTATCATTTAAAATTACACATATTATTTGCTTTGATGTATAAAAAATTACTATTTGACGTAACTTTAAGTAAGAGAGAGAGTGAGGTGACTTTTTAGAAAGAGGTATCACACTCTTGTCTGCATGGTGTTGGCGTGGGCATGATAGTATTCAATATTGTCTTACTTTCCTTTGCTTTCCAATTGGACCACTGCCCATCTGTTTCCTCCACAAACCCTAATTCGTTTTTAATCTATCCCATTCTTTCTTTTATTATTATCATTTCTCTTTATAATCCCACTTTTCCTATTTCTTCTCCTTATAATAAGAAAATAATCACCACAAGAAAACACTAATGCCCCTCTCCTCTATATATACAACACCTATCTGCTTTTCTATCATAGCATCCTCAGACTATGAGATAGCTCTCTCTCTCTCTCTCTCTCTCTCTCTCTCTCTCTCTCTCTCTCTCTCTCTCTCTCTCTCTCACACACACACACACACACAGATTGGGTACTGGACAGCACAGCTTAATATCGTGCACCACCGGCTGATGAAGCTGCCAGCATGATCTAAACTTCCCTATGAAAATCTCGAGGAAAGATCGGATCATATGGTAGCTTCACCTGCTGATGGATCACGTACGTTTCTAAATGCTCGAATTGCGTATATATACATATGTATGTATGTACTATATATATACAGGCATATATACTTTCTCTATCTATCTCTCTCGTTGAAAATAATTTCTGCTCTTTCAAATCCGTTTTTGGTGACCTATATTTATTTTTAATTAATGCTAACTTTATGGTGGCCGTGGTGATTTGATGACTAATCTTCATTAATTGATTGTCCGGGAGGTATTTTTCACACACATATGTATATATAAATATGATTTGTGAATTAATTAATTAGTTCTTGTTTATTTTGCATCTCTTTTTTCTAACACTCCTTATCAGTCATTGAATGTACATGATATGCATTTTTTTTTTCGGTTATTGCAATGGAATCGTAATTAAGGAACTATTTTAAAGGGGGATATATCATCACTATTATGGTGTTCAGTGACATTTTCGTATGTGTCTAGCCATGGTTGGTGCTTTGCATAGATAATCATTACTCTATAACTTTTTATTAGAGAAAATTATAACACATTTACAATTAAAAAAAGTTTCCCGAAAAAAAAAAACAATTAAAAAAAGTCATGGACCTTGATTGTAGACCATTTGTGGTATTGGTTTTTAAATACAGTCAGTCATTCCGTCAATATATAATATATCTATATATATACATATATTTACTAATTATATATATATATATATACGTTTAGTGTAATCCTATCATTTAAGAATATGTAACTGGTAAAAAAGAGAGAAAAGGAAAAGGTAAAGAAAAAAGCATTTGAATCTTTTTTGGCCTGCGATAGGCAAGCTTACTGTTTATTTTAAACATATAGTAAATTGCTCTTTGAGGATATTCTTTCTTAATCTACTTTTTTTTTTTAAAATCATCTTTATTTAATGTACTGCAATCAAGAAAGCGATTACGATATTATTATCAATTTAAGATTCCTCTTATTGATATTCCCTATATATGTATAAAAATTATAATTAAATATAAAATCTAAATTGTAATATAATTATTCCACTATTAAATTAAATTAAAATCTCAACTTATGCGTATGTCTTATTCTATTGTCTTAGTTTGGGTTATCTTCGTAAAATTATATAATTAAACTAAATTTCAATATAAAAGTCTAAACAGATAATATTTATACTTCTTAAGTTCTTAACCATATGAACGATATGAGATTATACATAAAGATGGGTGTAATATGCATCTTAAAGTCTTACTAGCTTTACCTTCCTTTTGTCTGTTCTCCTGTGGCTTGTCTGTCTTTGATCTGATGGTTAATTAAATTTAATAATGATGGTAATAGCCAACCAGATTCATTCCCCCTCTTAAAGAAAAAAGAGAGAGAAAGAAAAAATTGCATAATGATAATGTTAATAATAAAAACCAATCTGAGCCGACAGTATGACACCTGTAATGGACTACTTTTTATTCTTCATTAAACTGTAATATATTAATATTCGAGAAGGTAAGTTAATACAATACTTATGGCTAGTAATAATGGTTTGCACGTCGGTACAACGAAAAATGCCCTAACATTGAGGACCATCTAATGAGCTTGAGTCTATTTTTCATTCTGCTTGGCGAACTCAAGCTTATTAATAAATATGTTTCATTTTGCTTGCTATATCACACCCATTTGTCATTTTATTTTGTAAAAAATTCAATAGAAAGATTAATGAGAAGGGTAAAACTCCCTTACTTATTGACGCATGCAAGAACGAAGTTAGAAGTATACCACATGTATACTTGAAATTGATTTTAGAATTATACTACTACTCAGTTTGATTTGTATACAATAAAACCGACTAAAAGTGAGCTTTTACATGTAACACATCACATTTAGCTTTGTGGACTAGAATCTAATTCCATTTAGTATAACCAAAATCAAGCCCTGGGTAACACCTTTAAAAAAATCGCATACATGCTAATTTGTTTAATCAAAAACTTCGGAGAAATAGTCCTAGTTTATTCATTCATTTTAGATATGTCAAACGTTTCGTAAAACTCGCGTAAATAGTTTCAGTGCTTACGTGTCATGTCAATTTATGTTATAAAACTCAATTTACACTGTAAAATAATAACATAAATTGACAACGCTAGAGCTATTTACACAAATTTTACAAATATCTAAAATAACAAACTATTATATACAATTATAAAGAATGTATGTGCTTTATTACGTAGCAGCTCCAAACAAAAGACGTTTCAAATGAAAAACAAATGTTAAATGCAATTTATCGAGGCAAATTTTTGTCACTGTTATTTTCTTTGTCCGGCATTTGTTTGCCCGGTAACATGTGCATCACAACGAGTGCTACTACGTCGTTACACTAATTAATCAACCATCGAAATCTGAAAACATAAAAAGATGTATAAGATACAAATATTATTGTTTTACCAAATCGCAAGCGCAAACTAAGAAAAAATTAATACAGAAGAGACCATTTGAGAAAAAATGTGCTATGAGGATATACTAAAGTGTAAACAAAATACTTAACTGAAGTATAAACATGAATATGTATGTGTGTATATCTGCAGTGAGCTCTCCTACTTATTTAAGTTTGTTATATGGTATTGGTATTGTAATTTCCTGAAATCGTTGACCAAGGGTCCACAAAACAGGAAGAAGTGAGGCTGTCTCAGCATGACCTAGCTAGGGTTAGCATGTATTAGATACAGATATATATACACACAAATGTATACATTCTCGCCAACGGAACCTAGATCATGCTGGCAGCTTCACTTTTTCCTTTGTGAACGTGTTAGCAATAGGAGAATACATATATATCTGATAAGTCTGGGACTCTATATAATTTTATCGGTGAAAGAAATAATGTTTATGCATGTTTTGGTAAGTGCAAGAAAACAGCTTGGATGGGTGTTGTATTTATAGAGGGAATATCACGAAATGATTTTCACAAATTTAACATATACAGACACGCGTTTAAGTGAGTCACTGTTGCTTTAGAAGCGAGCAGGGTCAAAGTAACTATGCTTGGCTAGAAAAGAGGGCATTGAGAGAGAAAGAGAGATGCAGATATAGATATAGGCAGAAAGCGAAACAGGTATAGATGCATGTGAATTGGTAGCTGGGGATGAATATATATCATTAATAGAGAGCTTGAAAGCTGAATTATGGATATTGATATTAATATTAATTAGAGCTTTTTAAGGCTCAAATATGGGGTAGTGCACATTCGCAATGAGGTTTGTTGAGAGAAAACGGAAGTTTGTGAAGTTACTCCTTTCTTTTCTTTTTTTGAAATGAAGTTACTCCTTTGAATCTCATCATTTTTGTCTCACGTCATTTATAGAAAAATATTACATGTATACGAAGGAAATCCCTATTATAATCTATATTGCCGTACATCAGCTCAAAAAAATTACCAGATTTCGTAAAAAAATTACACTAAATTTTAACAAGATAAGCATTCAAAACTACATAGACCGCTTTAAAATGATTTTAATTTTTTAAAATAAAAAAAATTATTACAATTTTGAGCTGAAAATCTATTTTCAAATATGAAATAAAAAAAATATGATATATTGACAATTATTGAGTCCACAAAATATAATTTCTATATTGTAAATTTGTAACCGAGCTGAAAGTTGAAAATTGAAAATGATTTCTTTTTTTCCTTAATAATAATTCCATTACTACAATACAAATATATATATATATATAATTATATATATAGCAGCATTCTTTGGATTGGTCACCGATGGGGCTTAGACTTGCTCGAGGAGTAGCTAGGAATAGCATTAGCATAGTAGGATTAGCCTGAGCTTCGTGGTTCGTACCACAGACAATTAATCAGCGCTCTCCAGTCTGCAACACATAGCACCGAAACTGGAAATTAACTTCTCGAGTTTCAATTGAACTATCTTTATTTTTCTATTAAATGACATTGCTGTCTCTAGTCTATAACTCTCTACAATTTCTCTCACTTGGGTTAAAGATCAGTTGTCAATTCATATCAAGTGAGATGTTTAAATGCCCTCTCATCGAGAATTCAAGATCAAAAGCACCCTATCGCTTAGTTACAGCTCAACTCAACTAAAAAGCGTGGTCAAGTCTCACTTCCAATAGACTGTATTCTATGTTTATATATACTATAGGGCTATAAGTACTGCCAAAAGGGAAAAAAACAAATCACAGCTGTGTGACCTATAGATTAATTGCTACTTCTGATTTCAGTCTTTAATCTTTATCTGTTTCGTCTTTTTTTCTTTTTACTCGACTTTGAAGTTGAACCAGTTGTTTTTATTTAAAAATACGGAGGGAGACAAATATCAATGAGAATGGCTTGGTAACTTTTTACATGTTTTGAAAACTCAGTGTTTTTATTTATTTACCATGCGCGCATGCAGATGTAGGTACTCAATAAACGTACATATTTTACTTACCAACCAAAGCTAAGAGTACCGTCAGAAACTACCATATTGAAATTTTCAAATAAGATGATTTGAATGCCCAAATTAAAGTTGGAAAAGAATCACAGGAAACTCTGCTATATGAAAGAGACTATGAAAATCCAACGCCTCCTTGATAAAGCTCAAGAGACCATGTATACATTCCACAACAAGAACTGGGCCAAAAATAGACCCCAATTCGCTCTAAAAGTGAAGGAAAAAATAGAATGTTAACAAAAAAATGACACACCAATGAACCGTTCCGTTCGCCGCCCATGGACCTCACTCCTTGACATACTTTCTGCTATACATACAACTTCACTACACACTGTATGTTACCCCACCTATTTACATTCCCCGAAAAACAGAAAACAAAAACAGAATAACCTTGGTGCTCCTGCAACCACTTCATGCTTGAAACAGCACAAGTTACAAAAGAATGACCAAGAAGCGCGCTTTGAACCAGAAGTGCTTATAACAAACTGGGTGTTTTAGTTAAGACTCCCAACTTACAGGAGTTAATTTTTATCTTCTCTCTCAATCCCAGGCCAGCCCTTTCCATGTTGTATGAATTTATAAACCACACTTCAACCAATGAACCAAAATCCTTCGGTTTCCGTCAAGGGTTATTAGCAAAGTGCTAAAATGTTGTTACAAGAACTATTTCCCATCATCTCCCCTGGAAATAGACTTAAAACTCTCCCCGGGCAATGTCCAAGACAATAAATGCCCACCAGAATCGCCACTTAGCAATTGCTTCAGGTCATTTGTGAGGTGCAGCGATGTGACGGGGTATTTATGAGACTTGAGAACCCTGCAATTATGCAACCTGTATTCTGTTTTCTTGCCACCGAGATCGAGTCCACCATTCCCGTTGCCTGTTGACTTGGTTTTGGAATTCTCGCCGCTAGAACAGTGTAGCATTTGCCACACCTTCACAGCCCCGCTCTGGTGACCCGTTACGTACCAGTTCGTGTCCATCCAATCAGAAAATGAGCTACTAGTCATGCAGAGAATAGCATCAGATGGCAATTGGGATGTGTTAATCGTTGCGAGGCAGTCTCCGTTGATACTCCAAACCGCTAGTAGAATTCCAGCAGCAGTGACAATTTCGCCGGTCAAGTCGTTCACATAAACTGCCGAAACTGGAGCCGGGAACTGAGGGAGCTGCTTAACAAAGACTAAGGAGCTCATATCCCATATGACAACAGTGCAATCGTCTGATCCACTCACAATCATCATGTAAGGTTGGCTGACATGGAGACATGTGATCTTGGATGTGTGGGCACTGAGCGCCTTTTCTAACTGCAACTTTCTCACCGAACGCGGACCATATTTGCTGATTCTCCAAACGGAGACTAACCCGTCATCGGCGCCAGTTACCAGAATCCTTCCATCATGGCTAACACCAGCGCACTGAATTTGATGTCCGCCGTGAAGGTTTTCATGGGTTGAGAGGAGGCGGTCTTGGTCGTAACTCAAGAATCTCAGACTTCGGTCAGCAAATCCCCATGCAACATATTTCGAATAGGTCCTTGGTTTAAGGACACTGTTCGTTCCTGCCAGAAGAATTTTGTCGTTGAAAGTAACTATCTGGCTGACGGAAGATGAACTGTTACGGATCTCATGCGGAACAATATGGTTGGAGTGCTTGAGAGGGTGAGGAGGAAACTTCCGGTCCACCCGCCTTTTCACGTGGGGTTTGAGGAATAACTGCTTAGGAGTCTGGCCAAAGTGATTAATCTGTGCTAGGATTGAAGCTTTTAATGCCGGATCAGTAATCAAGTCTATGTCAACGCTCCCTTCATATGTATAGTGGTAGAAAACATTCACAGCTTCCTCTGCCGCCTATCATCCAAGAAATTGCAAGTTAGAAAGAGCACAAAGTGCTGATAACAGGTGATATACAAGAGGTGTTTAATTATTATTATAATACTAAATGAAGATAAACATTATAACAAGTTAAACCAATTAAAATCTGTGTTGCGTCTCAACCTAATGTTTATATCTAAATATAAAGGTAGACTGACACGCACCTTCCCTCTCTGTCTATATCCAAATATGAGGTCTATCCAGTGATGCAAATTTTCAGAAACAAAATCAGACTCCAGAGCCTCCCTATGTTTCCTGATGAACTCCCTGGCACTGCCTTTTGCCCATGGAGGCAAAAAGACATCACCCACCTGAATATAACAAAGAAAATTTGCAAGTGTTAGAAATTCTCTATAATTTTGTGGGGAAAAAAAGGAAAAAATAGAAAGGCTAAGTTCTTGTGTGATATCTTGAATAGATGAAACTAATAGAAAGGCTATTCATGCGTGATATTTTGAAGAGATCTCATCCATCCTTCTACTTAGGTTAAAGCATTTATTGTTTATCCTAGACAAAAAAAGTTAACCGGTCCAGGCAAGCCACCAATAATTTTTTTGCACAAGAAACAACAGGACAAACCTAATAATAAGCCTCTAATAACACTGGTCAGTAAACCCACCTTTTCTCCTGATTGTTTCTCTCCCAAATCAAGACTGAATCTATTTTCAAGGAATTCTGGTAAGTAAAAAAATTCCGGAATCAATTCCTTCACATCCGAGGTGTTACCCTTCCCAGCCGCACTAAACCAAGTATCTTTAACACTATTAAAAAGACGATCAGCATGGTCAAACTGCCCCCCTTGTAGCTTCTGATTCTCGGTGCTGAATGGAGGCAGCCGTAGAAGGTAGAAAAGTACGATTCCAGCACTTGAATAGTGGGAGCCATAATGAAACTTCGGGACCTCAGGATCATCCCAGCTCTCATACCTGGAAGAAACAGAGTAAATTAAGCATGTTTACAAGTAGACTTGTATAACTCAGATCCCAGAATCATTTGTACGCCATAAATCTCCAATAATAAGTCTGTTATGGACAAAACTAAAGGAAGAGTACAAACTGATACTGCTGAAGTACCTTTTTTTGAATTCGTCTTCCCCCTCAAATGTCTGACAGCCCATAGGTTTGTCAAACCGGCGGAACGTTTTTGGATCCAGTAGATCAAGGTCTTCGCTCTCATAATCTGAAAGAACCCATGGAAAAACTGGATACTGCGTTAGATCACTATACCCACGACCTGCCAAAGTGTTGAGATGCATTAGGTACTGGAAGTTGCTGATCTCTCCGGTCTGCCATCTTTTCGAAAATGATTTAGCCCCTCCCTTAAACAAACGGCTACCCTCACTGCTTTCCTGTTTCGATGATCCTGAAATGGTTGTATCCAACCTGTGACAAGAATTTGGAAACCCGCATATAATCAGCACCAATGTTCTACTTTGGAACCGACATCCCAAAATGGGGCTCTAGAAAAAAGAAGTGCATGCATTCATATTAGATATAAAAGATTACTGAAAAAGATTTAAGAGAGATTTGTACATGCTATTTCTTGGAAGATTCATGGAGAGCAGATTTTTGAAAACTTCATCCCTCTCCTTTTTGTGAAACACCAGAAGATCATTATAACCATCCATGCTAAATATTTCAATGGCAACTGGACGCAGCTGATAATCACGCTTTGATATCTCATGAACACTATCAAGCTTCCACATGCGCCAAGCATGTGGTAGATTACCTTGCGTACAGACTTTCTCCTTTCCCCACGCACCACCATTATAGGCCCAAGCTCTTCCTCCAATCCATGTCTTAACCACTGTACTCGAACATGAAGCTGACTTGGATTGAAAATCAATACTTCCGATGTCTTTCTTTACACCCAGAGCCTGATCAATAACAGAGAGTTCATCCTCACATTCCTTTTCGGAAATGCAGCCAGAGTCGTCGATATAAAAGTTTTCAATCACATACAGGCAAAATTCCCCAATCAAAAAGATTCCGTCATGTTTGTCAAGTCCAACTACTCGTTCGCAGTTGTATCTGGATCGTATTTTTTCAAGAGGTTCAAGATATGGCCGAATCAGATATTCACCATTGTCATTAAGATCCTTATCTGGTTTATCATCAGCAACATTAATGTCATCGACTTTTGTCAAAGATGATCGCCTGGGAGATCCTAGATCAGACCTTCCTTGTGTGCTCTCTTCTATGGGAACAGAAACTGCACTGGACTTCACACCAGACTCAAGTGCAGAGTGCAGACTTGGTTCATTTACACTGCTAGCTCTGTCGTCGTTCCATCCAACAGAGCCAGCATCTTTCAGACTATCCAGTTCCTTGAAAAGTGGCTCCTCGTACACCTCACTGTCAGCATCATTCTGCTTTTTCTCACCACTGAACATACCGAAAAATGATTCAGAATCAGTATCAGAAGTATTTGGACCACTGTTTGCTTTAATTTTGGAGAGCTCTGCATTCCCAAGTTCCAACTGAGCATCAAGTATGTTTTGTATTGAAAAAATTTTCAGGTTGCAGCGCTCGAGTTTTTTCCGCATTCTGTATGGACCCTCAATTTGACAAAGCTGCCATTCAAGATCTTCTGCCCCAGATGAGTTATGCATAGGCAATATCCCTCGCTCGTGTACAAGCTGCTGGAGATGTGTTTGCCATTCACTCTCAGCATGCAGGACCCACCCATACTTATCTTGACGAACAACTCTAAGCTCAGTCGACATTGCATCCCGAACCGATTCCAATGCATACCTTCGTTCATTCACCTGATCCCAGTGTTTAAGATCTACTTTTGAAGTATCCTTTGATTTTTTCCCCATTTCCCTCTTGCGACGACCTTCCATACCTTTGATTCTCACACCAGGAAATTTTGCTGATCCAGCAATAAACTGAACCCACATTATTGCTGCACACTGCTCCAGTACTTTGTTCACAATCTGTTCATGAGTGTGAAGCCACTCAAAGAAGGCAGATAAACTTCCTGTTAGCAATTTATCAAAACCACCATGTAGTACATCCAGATGCAACCCTTGGTTTAGCTTAGAAACAAGCAAGTCTTCTAGGGCAGCTCTTCGATGGACCAAGAGATACTTGACAATATCAACTGCTACGTTTTGTACGTTCCGCCTTTCGTCTCGCAGAAGGGAGATTAAATTGACACAGAGACAGCAATTGAGATCAGTATCAGAGTTACTGGGACAGAATATGATTTGCCTATGAGCTACTAGTAACTGCAATACGGTGGAGATGTCAATTCCCAAATCAACTTGCAAAGAGTTTGGAGATATTTTCTTCGGTTCGCACTGCAAACCCAAACACAGGAGAAGATTTTCTTCTCCCATGGAAATCAAAAATGGTGGAAGGAAGCAGTACAAAATCATACGATTTGCATTTTTAAGAAGTGAATGAATGTAAGCATCAAGTTGCCTGCTTCCTCTTGCAATGGACAGAAGACCCTTTCCAGTTGGAGTTGCATCTTCAATTCTTCCATCTTTGTTCGCCAATTGCAACATGGATAGTAGGAATTCCAGCGTTCTTAATACACCAGCAGGGTGGGGGAAGGCACCCATATATACACGATCCACTATCATCCAGCATAATGCATCCAAGTTGGAGGACCAACGACTTTTGTCAAGCTTCTTATCATTTTCCTCATCATCACGTAGGAGTCGTCTTTCAAGAAAGTTCATCAATCTACCAAGGCATAGTCCTTGGAAAATCAAAACCGAGTCAGCATCAATATAGAGTGGAACACTTTCTAATACCAGCTCTATAGTCTGTGAAGATTTGACTTGCTCAGTTACATAATCGGAAAGAACTTCTGCTGTAAAATCTAAGATAGCAGTAGCTCCAGCACAGCAAGGACCGCCCCCATAGCCAGAATCATCAATTTCAAGAAGTATCTTTGGGCTTATGGAGAAAAGGGAGTTTGCAGCTGAAGAATCTTGAGAGCCGGATTTCATTTCAGAGGATGGCTCGGCATCACTAGCAGACATCAAAGACTCTGCTGGAGTGGCAGCCAAGGGAGTTTTGGTTTCATTATAACCAGCACTGCCCAACCAAGAAGTCAATGCTACAACTGGAGATGCTGAGGGCGTGAATGATAGAGAATTAGACTTCTCTGATAAAATTGGAGAATCTGGTACAGTAAAAGATGCCGAGCTATGAGAATCTGTCACTTGAACTTGCTCTAGAGTGCCTTTCAAATTACGGAAGTTGAACTCGTTGGAGCTTGAGGTGGCTGAAACCTGATCAACACTATCGCCGTCTAAGTTCAAAACCGCTGGAGCATCATATTGTGGAAACTTGCTAATGTTTTGGGGCGATGGACTCTTTTTAGACTCGATTTTATCACCAGTAACATTACTTTGGGGAATAGACATATCTTCAGAACTTGAACTCATCTGAGCTTTCGGGAAGCTTCCAACACTGATAGAGTTATTCAGAGACTGATCCTGATCATGAGGCAAGCTAGAAAATGTATTATGAGAACTGCTAGTATCATCACCATCATTCAAGCTCTTCTCATCTGTCTTCAAAGAAAGCTCTTTTGCTATCTTCACTGCATGAGCAGCCCTGTGAGACCCAAAAATAAATAAATCAGTCTTTTAAACACTGAACATAACTATTCCGTTGAGCAGTTATGTAATAAGTATATCTATTAAAAAAAAGATCCAAACTAAAAAAGTTAAAAAAATTTATAAGAGACGGACCTGACACAAGAAAAATAGAGCTCGATGCAGCTTTCAAGAAATTCAGCACGCCTGCATACTGCAGAAAATGGAGGGCACATTTTCGCAAGATCAACCATAAACCGCAGAACTGATGTAGCCGCAGCAGGTGCTGATGCCTCTCCACCCATTAGCCGTGCAGCGTATGTCTTGTGCATCAAAGCTTCACCTTGCAATTCTCCCGTCATGTCTGCATGTCCCTCGACAAGCTCGGCCACAAGACTAGCACTGACCTGGGATATACTACCAGCTTGGTGGGCAAGCATCGACTGCATACTCAGCCTATCAAAAGTGGACCTTGCCATAGAAATCACACATTCCAACAGTTCTACAAACTTCAGCTCCACGTAACTTCCGTGACTCGGCATTAGGGCATGGAAATCTAGCATTCGAACCTCTGGTAGTCTAGGATAAACAGGCTTTCCAAATATCAAGCAGAACAAGATATAGTATATGTCTGGAGAATCATAGAAACTTCGAACTACCCGAGCCAAGCCTTGATAACCTCCACTGCTTCGAAATTTTAGTGCAAATGTAGGGGACGAAGTTAGACAGATACCAAGAAGAGTCATAATCCATCTCATACTTGTAGGGTGCACAGCTTCATCAAGAAAAAATGTTACAAATTTGGATGAGACATTTTTATGCCACTGCTCTAGCAACTCCTCCGACTGTATGGTTACTTGAAGATCAATGAGCATCTCCAACAACATGTTTCTTACAATTACATGCTTCCCCATGGACTCTCGAACAATTGGATTCCGTCGTCTCAGTTCCGGAGGGTCAAAGGTCATAATAACAAACCTAACTACATGCTCCAATTCAGAAGAAAGAAACCCATCTTCAAGAATCACCCCAAGCAGTACAACCAGTTTTTCAAGCACAGGTACTTCAACATCACCCCTCTGTAGAGTCACAAGCAGGTGCTGAACAAGATTAATGCGGCGCAGAATGGTGAGATTGTGATTTCTGTACCAGTGCATTGATACTAAATGCTCGAGAAATCCAAGCAGAGAGATCTGGATTGAAAGCGGAGCTGATACCCAGAGTGTCCAATCCAACAAAACATGTTCAACCATATCTGCATTTGACAGTACAATGCAATTTGAAGTCTCAGCTGGTATCCCAGCAGATTCTAGCTCTGAAATATGGCTGTATGATCTTTGGGCAGAAAAATCATCCATGTCTCCATGAGTTCCAATTGAAGATACTTCATCACGGAACTTCAAATGCAGATCCTCAAAACTATTATCCAACAAAGTTGCCGCGGATGACAAATTAGCTTGAGGATATCTTGATTTCTTGGGTTCTGAGAACGAAGCCTCACATGCAGCGATTTGGAAAAAGATCTCTAGAGAGTGCATATCAAATAGTAACATTCTTGGACGCAGAAAAAGTGACAGCAAATGGTATCCTCGATATGTTTGCATGTCCCTTATGTTTTGAGGATTCTGATGAAGTGCACATGCCAATAATGTAAGGGCCATGTGTAGCATATCCCTAGTCTCCGCCGCTTCAACTAAGGCAAGCACAACAGTCATTCCACCAACCGGAAAAATGGTGTCACCAATCACGCTTTGCCTACAGATGTAAACATCTCCGTGAAGACGTCCAAAACGAGGAATACCTGCGGAAATCCCAAACAAATAATTAATTTAATAACATGAACAGGATCAGCTTGTAATCATAACCGAGACATTTAATATATATGTTAATTGCCTATCATCATAGATGTAAAATCCTGAATTTCGTAGCATACCTCCAATAGGAGATGCAGCAGCTGACATTGGATCAACTAGATTGAGCATGGAAAATGTCCCAGATGCTCGAATAGGTTCCACGCATGTCCCATCAAAAGCAAATATAAGTTTCTTTCCAGATAGCTGTGAAGAAAGATTTCCCAGTCTCTCCAAATCCCATACAATACCACTGCCATCTGTCTTCAATTCACCTAGCTTGCTACCTTGATCAAGCCTTTGCGAATTCGGAGGTAGGTTGGTGTCAGCATCTAAAGCGTCCAAGATTGCCATGCTACCACCTCCACATGCCTGGTTAGGTACAAAGCGAAGAAGATCGGTGTCTTGGAAGAGCCCCCTGTATCCTCTACCAAGAATATACATGAAGCAAATGCAACCGGACGTGAGAACCTCCTCAAAGAGGTACCATGAGCGCAGTTTCCATGTCAAGTCACTAACTCTTGCACAGATAGCTGGGGTCCCAATGGTCACCTGTAAAGGCTTTCCCACTGGAGATGGAGAATATCCCAGTTTCCCTGTGTGCCTCAGCTTTCCATTAAGATACACATAAGCAACACTGGCTTGGAAAAGTCCAGCAAGAGCATTTGGTTTGCTGTGCACAACTGCAAGATGATGCCACCTGCCTTCCTCAAGTTCTAATCCTGAAAACGATAACGAGCTAGAGTTGCTGGTTGCAAGGGTTAGTACCCCATCTTCCTGAAGATAGAGCTCAGCATATATTGTGTTTTCATTATTTGCTGCACCAACAGAAAAAATCCTCAATATATTTCTATCCGTATTTTGCCCACTAAAGCTACTCCGTCTCTTGGAAGGACCGGGTTTGGAAGAATCTGCTTCCCTACCATGTGACCTCAAAAAGTTCTCAACCTGAAACCAACATACAAATGAATAACCAGCAGCTGGAGGCCAAGATCTTTCTCCCAGAGAAACCTGAATAGAAGCATGCCCAATTTTTCTCATGTCCATCTCAACAAATGGTGCTAGAGACACGTCTTCCGATGCCATATCCTCCATGTAAATCAATCTTTGCATCATATCTACCAGCATGTTGCCCGATTCCATTTCCCTCAATTGCAAAACATTTCTAACAATAATTCGCAGTTCTGATGCGGATAACCTGTCACGAAGTACATTTCCTAAAATATAAGATACATGAAGGTATTGAACAAAGTGGGAAAAAATATCAAGATTTACCTAAATGCACCCAGAATTTCTACAATCTTCAAAGCATGAGAAAGTAATGGAGATGAACTGAGAAGAAAGGGCTGGATAATCTCCAACAACAGTTCAACACAGCCTGTTGCAACAGGAAATAAAGGTAAGGGCATCATCCAAAACTCATTAGAAAAAGAAAAATAAATGGCAACATATGTATCATACCCACAGAAGTTATATTTTCCTGATTAAACGAGCCCCCGCGAGCAAGTTTCTCAATCAGGCTGAGCACTTCTAACTGCATCTTGGGAGTAAATCGCAAAAGTGTGCGAATAAGAACCCTGACCGCAGCAGCGTTGTAAACTCTCTCCTTATTTGGGTCGAATGTCCCAGAAGCAGTTGTTAAGACAAATGTCGGAACCTCATGTTCACTAATGTCTGATAATGTTGCATACTCTGATGACATGAATGGTGGAATAACAATTTCAAGAGCTAATTCAAAAAACAACTGTATAACTTGCTTTTCGAACTCCACGGAAAGTAATCCAGACTCAAACAGAAGATCATAAAATGTCTGGGACGACACAATTGAATGCAACTTCATCCTGTTAATAGCATTATCACACACTGCAGCTGTCACAACACGTAATAAGTACGCCAAAACTTTGATGTACACTTCTAAACAAGATTGATCTGCCGGTTCTCCATCACTTTGGAAACCGTGAAGTGTTGTAAGTAGCAGGGAGAACCCAGTGGCATCGCCAAAAACTCTTTGCGTAGCGTTATTAACAGCCAGAATTCGCCACAAGGCTCCCATTGTTTCACACTTAGCATCATTTTGAAGCCTGTACTGTGATCCAGAAACACTGGTTACCATTCCACTTTTCAGAGTCTCAACGATAGCACCCAACTCTTCAGGATGTGCCTGGTACAAAGAATACATCAAATCAATAAGATAATATTTGTATCCAGATTAAACAAAGGTTGGAGACTAAAAATATAAAATGATAAAAGAGTACAAACTCCACTAGCAGGAGGTCATCTACTAGTACAAAATATACCACTAACTACGTATCAAAGAGAATTTGAGACATGTCATCACAAACCTGGGTGCCATCTTCTATTATTAAGCACGACAATACTCTTAGCACCCCCGGGCGATGTGTGTCTGACACGAGAAAAGGGAGAATAGTGGCAACACCATTAGAAAGACGGAAAGATGTTTGATTGGCTTCAGCTTTTTTTAATAATGAGACCATACAATCCCATGCAACAATAATTGTATTTTCAATCTCAAATATTGGAAGCCTTCCTGAACCAGACTCCATCAGCTTCGGAGAGGAAATAATCACGTCTTTGCTGTTCAAATGTCTCTTAAAGCTGCTTGAATTGGATTTTCGATCGGACTGATTCATGCTACTACTGTGCTGGTCTGAACCCAAAAGAAACTTGTTCTGCTTCAGGTCCTCCAGTAGAACCTCCAGGATACCAACTTCTCGCAATACCTTTTTGTACTGTTGATCAAAGGATAAGAGTTTGACAAAAAAAGAAAGTATGGTGTGCTTTAACTCTGATGTTATCGGCTGTTGCAACAAACAGCAAAGTGAGAGTAATTCTTGCTCCGGAACACAATTCACGACAGTCACAGCATATTCAAGAATTTTTAAGATGATCTCCTGCAGAGATGAAGGAAACCCGGCCATATTTAAGATAAGAAGTGGAACAGTTCTTAACTCCTGGCACAACTTGTAGTTTTCCAGATGACTAGAGAATATTTTGAACATTCTGTTTAAAACTTCTGCTTGCAACTCCCTACTATCTGCCTTTAGAAAAATGTCCTGCAACATCTGAACTGCTTCCAGATCTTTAACTTTAGTATTTCCTTTCTCCCAACTTTCTTCAGCAAACCGCTCAGAGGACGATGTACGATTTCTCTTGTGGTCACTGGCCCTACTATAAAATGATTTGGAGGCTTTTCCTTCAGATGATTCAGCTGGGCCAGTCTGAGCTAAATTAACAAGAACATCAAGCAATCTAGACAATGTAGGACTGAGCTGGTAAGCCATCGGATCCTCTTTTTCCGTAGAATTTTGAGTGTCAGTCAATGCAAGTGAACCATCTGAAGAACTATTTTTGTCCAATGAAGACTCGGAAGTAAACTGAACATTGAAATTTCTTTGAATGGTAGAAAGTGTTAATGCAAACTGCACAAGGAACTGATAACCATGACCGTTATGTATATCCTCCCTCAACCTGACCCCACCAGCCTCTACAAGCAAAATAATAAATACTGTAAACAGACAAAGTAGAAAATGGTATCTATGTACATAGAAAGAACTAAGGGAACATATAGTAGGATATATAGAACTTAGTGAAATTCGAACTGGAACCCTCTTATAAGCAAGAGACAAAATCAAAGCATGCAGTTACCTGGCCTATATGATAATTTGACGCATTCCAGTAACAGGTCCACAATGCCCACAGTATATGCAGCATCTCCACAATCGGGATTAAATTCTTTAATTGCCATCAGCAAAACTTTTATCTGCACATGCAGCGAAAAAAATCATGTGTTCTGTTTATTTTCCAACCAAAATCAGTCCTGCAAAAAAATCATGAATTCTCAAGAAACTACAAGGATTAAATGCGGTCTTTTCATTAATTTTCAGGTTGCCTAGTTCAGATCGCAAAAGATCATTGAATTAGTTTTCAAGTATTTTATGGAATTCATTGTAGATATAATTACAATTTCGTTCACAGGGATGACTATATTTTCAATTCCATCATGATTATAAACCTAAATTTGCTAACCAAAATACCTGTATGCCAGTGAATAGACAATTTAGATTATTGAAAATAAATAGATTATAAAACTTAAACATGTATCGGTATCTTTCAAAAGGATGCAGGAAGAGAATAACAAGGCCATGATATCATCATATATGAAGCATAATATACCAGATGATGTTTGTGAATATATTTTGATGTGCTTCCATTGTCATTGACCAAAAGAAGACCAAGTATCTGCAAGAGAAAATGATTCAGTAATAGTTTCATTCAAATACTAGCTCATACATAAACTATTTAGACTTGCAGGCATCCAGGGAATTATGCTACTCTTCTCAGATTCCTCAAAATTGAATGTGGTATGTACAAACACCAACCTGCATAGCATGTCTATGGAGTTGAATGCTGTGCAATGGAACAAGGCCTTCCTTGTATCGAGAAAATACTTTCAATGATCGATTCGCAACCATCTGAAAAAGCAGCTCAAGTGAAACATCCTCAGTTAAACTTTGTGCTGCAGAAGGATGACTTGCCAGTGCTTTCATAATATGCACAAGACTGCCTTCAACCTGGAGATAAAAACTAATTTAAATTTAAAAAATAAAAAATAGAGGGCATGTATGTGTCGCAAGAGACTCCTACATAATAAAGAAATATTGAAACAGCTTTAGCAAATAAACACGTGTATGCTTATAGTAAAGACAAACATGCAGTTCAACAAAAATTATCTAATGAGAAATGAAATATAAATACCTCAAGTCGTCTGGTTTGGGAAGCACCATCATCCATATCTTTATCAACTAGGACCGGTTCATCGGGATCCAAAAGAGAATAAAGAACATGCACAAGGCAGCAGAAAATCCCAGAATCAAGGAGAGATTGTTTATCAATAGGCTGGAACACAAACAGGAGGCATATGTCAGTTTAATATTGGTGTCTATGGAGAGAAATGACAGAACCTTGACGGATGTCTATCTCTGCCACAGTAAAAGAGATCGAGCCAAAGAAAATGTACCGCAGATACCAAAACTTCTATTGCACATAACAAATTAGAGCCGGAACTGATGTTTTCCTGCGAATATTGAAACAATAACACTTAACTACACCAAAATAAATCGAATCAACCTTTTTCCAAATAAAAATAAAAATGAAAAATTCCAAGATGCAAACCTTGATTTCTGAAAAGAACTTTAACACTTTTGATACCACCAAAGAACTTGTATCGGTGCCCACTTTCAACTTTTCAATATCTGTTACGAATGCTCTTCCCACTACAAATGAGAATATATTTGTTTCAACTAACCTGCGTTCGAGCAAAACACTTTATCATTAGTAAACAAGTTCTACATTATGATAACTTGCATAGTATAGTATTTCAAAGGAAGATGACTAGACAAGCCCATAAAATTAAAATACTATTTGAATCTGATTGAGTGTGCATCAGCCAATCAAGAAATTGTTTTGTGGGCGCCAAAAGGGGTTGAGTTTGATTATATCTTGCAAGAACAAGTGTAGTACAAAACCAAATACTTCATGAGTACATTTACTGTTTGGGTTGAATTTATACATTCATAACAGTAAAGTTTGATACACTAGAGCTACACTGTTTCTAATTCCATCTTATTAATGATTATCCATACTTTTGTACTCAGACAAACATCCCCAGAGAAGGCAATTCTAAACGTTACGAAACCGAACAGAGTCCTAGCAGAAGCAAATTATAGATTGTATTGTATGCAAGTTTGATATATGAACTGGTAAAACGTTTCTAACTTCACTTTTTGTGAACATCAGATTGTTGTTCCAATCCTATCCTGATAACCCTATTTGACTGTTTGTCATACGCTGAAGATAGCAGTTTGTATTTTATTTTTCGAAAAGAAACAATTTTTTTTATCAAAAGAGTGAAACCCAAAACACAACGTTACAGGCAGTTTGTATTTTATTACAAGTGTATTAGAGAAAAAGGCAAGGTACCTGAGAGAATACGCATTGGTGTAGACAATTACAACGAAAATAAATAAATAAACTTACTTTGGAAGTCGGATTAATATCAAAACTTAAAATTTAAGTAAAAGCTGGTCAAACAAAGTTTCTAGTAAGCACTAATCAAAATGCAGCATAAAAGTAAGAGCTAAGCATTAATGAAAAGAAGCTCATACATGGTCACTAATTGAGCTACATTAGCATGCTGCTTCACTAATCTACAAAAAGAATCTACAGTCGAATTCAAGGCCGCTTCTTTCTCCTGCATATTTAATGAAAAAATTGTGAGCATATATTTTTGTCAGTAAAAAAGATTTGGAATCAACTAAATAGCTAATCAAGAACCTTTTCAGAGCTGGATGACCGAAACTCTTCCCAAAATCTTTTAAAATCCAACTCCAGTTCATGGTTATCTCTGCAGGAAGGGGGAAAAGTACATAAAATTAGAACCAAATAAAACTATTACATGTTTAAACTTTATAATATAAGAAACATATTTATACGTCTCGGGCTATTCACCTAATAATGAATCAAACATACAATCATCTAAAATTGTGGATATGGTGTTCTTATGTTCTGTATACATTCCTCCTATCATGCAATAAATAGGTAATTCAAGATCCAGAGAACAGGCGGGATAAATAAGGAAAACAAAAGGCAGTATTCTGAGCAGTCAATACAGATACTGAATCTTTTGTAAACCAGTCGAAAACCTCACAAAAAGAACCACCTGCGTAAGCCGTTGCAAAAAATTTCTAAGGTATAATAATGTCCAACATTATATAGCACGAGTACAACAGAAAACGACAGACTTCTTCATTCAAGATCCAAACGTGACTGAACCATTCATTCTGAGCCTACAATTGAAAACCTAGAACGAACTGCCAAACTTTAGAACAACAATGTGAAATACATTATTCTGGACAGCTAAGCTAGACTTGGGATCATGAACTTCAATCATACTCATCGTCCACCAAAAGCAACATACTAAATTAAAGAACATACCTAAATCACCGATCATAACTAAAACCCATAAACCCCGAAATATACCAAACGAACAGAGAGACAATCAATACTATGCATCAGCCAAATCCGGCAACCGGAATCACATTCAATCAAAACTTCTCTCTAGTGCGCCAAATTATAAATTCAGAAGTCTTGAGAGACTTCCGGAAAACAATAATGAACGTAAAAATAATGATTAACCTTTCGAGAGAGGACAGCGAGCTTCGATGAGTCGGCGAAGCATTGCTGTCTTGGGCGGGAGAAGCGTGAAGCGGCGAGGAGAGCGAAGAATTGGGCGCAGAAAGAGACGAAGATGAAGGAGACTGTGTGAGACCGACCTTCTCTTTGATGTCCTTAAACAATGAACCCCATTTCATCGTTCTCCCTTTCGATCCCTGAAACATGAGACTGACTTCTCTCTCATCCGACGACCAAATACGATTCGATTCGACTCAATCAACCAAACAATCGACCGATCGCTCAACCAGATCCGAGCTTTCAACGCGAGGATCGCTTCACTCGCCTATGATTTCAACAGCGAAAAAATGCAGCTGCAAAATAATGAGGAAGAATAAAAAATAAAAATAAATTGTTCGCTCAAGCTGACCGATCGGAGTCTCCGTCGCCGCTGATTGCGGCGGAGAAGGAAAAGATCTAACGAAATCGGTGTCTTTACTCGTTGATTATTGTCAAGAGTCCGTTTCATTCATAAGTCTCTGCTGGTATTCTGTTTCTTGCTATTCTTTCCTATGTAACGAACGAGTTTTGGATTCCGTTTTTCTTTTCCTTCCTTTGTCTGAACTTTCTCGCAAAATCCTTCAGCGAGCCCTAGAACGACGGGAAATGTTGCAACAGAAGAAACAAAGAAAGGAAAAAAAAGATTGCTCGTTTCTCTCTCTCTGAATTTATATGAAAATAGTATTTCTTTTTATTTTCTGTTTCTCTCTCTTTTCTTATAGCTCGTACTATTAACCTCGTTATTTCCTTTGCTCTTGTTTTCGGACGCCTCTCCTTCCGCGCCTTGTTCTTCGCTATATCTATCCCTTTTCTCTCTCGGAAAATAATATAGAATTATTATTATATGTTTGAAAAATCAAATGAAATAAAAAAGACATACATGTCTCTTCTTCTTTCTCTTTTCTCAAACGTAATAACTGCCATGTCAGCGTGGGATCCACGTATGTTGCTCTGCCACGTGGAATTCCGAGATTGACGCTTGAAACGTGAGACCCTCTCCTCTCTCTTCTGGTCCTGGCTATGGTATTTATTTTCGGACATTTCCCAATAGTATTGAAGTTTAAGGATAAATACTTACAAATTTGTACCGAGTGATAGTATGAAATATTTATTCATCGTATTTGTATATATACATATATGTCTTTGTTTGGTAAATGACGAAAAAAATAATGATTTTTTCAAAGTTATATTTTCTTCAATAAAAAAGTTGTTTTCTTTAAAAAAAAAATTGAGACATTTATAAACAAGCTTTATTAATTCGATTATTGATAAAAATGTTTGATAAACTAAATTTAAGCTTTAATTTATTTTTATTTTTTAGTTTTTTTAATTTTTCTTTCCGAGAGCATCTCATCCTGGTCTATTGAAATGAGAATGTAATAACACCTTGACTTTTACTAGAACATAAATAGAAAAAAGCTCTAAGAATATTATCAACAAACTATGTATATGTGGACGATAATAGTATTTTATTTTGGTCCAAAAAGGCAACGTTCTATTTTATTTTATATTTTAGCTTAATTTGTATGCATAGTTTAACGACATTTTAATTTGTTACGCAGTAATCATTATTCGGCCTAACATGTTAAAAAAGTAAATGTAAGAATTTTATAATAGTATACTGGCCTGTAATTTGAAGAAATGTTCAATTATTATAATTTAATATACTATGTAGATTAAAAATGAAATGTGTAATTTTTTATTACAAATACGAGCATAAATTTGTAGAATGCCCGAAAATTACAGGTGGGAGGAGCCAAAAATTAAATGGGACAAAAGCAAAACTATCTAACAAATGCAGGCTCAACAGTATTAAAAGCATATCTAATAAAAAAATTGTTAATAAGTTATGTTTCAGTTGACATATTTTGCTGTAATAATATTATGTCTAAACCAATGAGTATAAATATTTATAAAACATTTGATTTTTCTAAATTCTAACCATACAAAATTAACTGAACTACCGAAAATTTAAATTCAATTTCTAAAATATCGGTTCAAAATTTTTGCTATCATAAATCATATAAATCCATGTGAAGTAGGGCTTCCTGGAAGTTCTTATAAAAAGTGTAGTTTGTGGAATTCATAAACTTGAAATCAGCTTTCGTCCTTACTCTAAAAATGGACTTTTAATAAACTATATCAAAAATTCTTCAAAGAAAAATTAAAACTATAACAAAAAGGAAATTTGGATGGTGGATAACCCGTGCTTTAACTTTAAGATGCAATATAGTTAGAAAATCAAATCCGTTTTTTAGGACCTCATTTTTTTTTTTTTTTGAGGAAATCTAGGACCTCATTATATAGAACTAAATTATCATGTTTCCATATTAAAAAAAATACAAGAGTGCACAATCATTCGAAAAAGTAATCAAATCAATATAAAGTCCGCTATTACGAAGACATCTATTTCATACATGTTAACTCTCATGTTTCGATTTAGATTAGCGAGTTATCGAGTATGTTTGATGGCTATAGATTGCACGGTGATTACAAACATAAAAGAGTAAAGAGTTTCTATATACTCTTCGGAATGATTTCCTGAGATAACGAAACAATTGATAATCATTATAATGAGTCAAACGGATCACGAAGAGTAAAGTAACAAAAATGATTATATTGCATGTCACACACTCCTCAAATTCTTTGAAGAGTGCTCCAAAGCTTCTTGTGTCTGCGACATTAATGTGCCACTCTGCGAAGCTTCTTATGACGTATACAAAAAATGACAATTTTTTATTGTTTTGAACCTTCGAATGAGTTTTAAAGTCTCGAGAATTTGTCATGATAATCTATTTTATTTTATTACTATGATGCAATCACGTTCCACTTATCAATAAAAATAAAACTAATTTCGCTACGTCATTTTAAAAACAAAACAAAAACATTTTTATTTTAACTACATTATAATTTCGACTAATGGCTCTCAGACGTAACAAAGTTATGATTTTATTTCGTTTTGTTTATCAATATCTACTAACAATTTATCACGAGACAGCCAAACCAACTAATTGTGATAATTATGTACGATGTTTGACATGTAATTTATACGTTGTCATGCAAAATTTTAGATTTTTAATCAATTGATTGTAGATTTAGTTTTCTTCCACAATTATGTATGTTAGTCATTATCATTATAACTTTTTGGCTTCTTGTTCACTGGGTCTTGCCGGCTTTCACATGCTCAACTACTTCCAAAATATACTCCGGAAAAGTTGTCTTTTCATTTTACCGGCTTCATTTGTGATCCACCCCTAGTTTAAGCTTTGATTCCTTATAACTACTTAAAATATTTGCAAGCACATATTAATTATCTTAATTGTTTAGTTACCATTCCAAATAGCTACTTCGTTCATATGAACTAAGCAACATTTTGTTTGTTTAAATTAAGCAATTTACCAAAGTTTACGTATAGAACGTATGGAGAACATTGTAAAATTTTATATGATTAACGAGGTCATGTCACGAAATACCGCTTGATATGAAATATGCTTGAAAACATTATTTAGATTACAAATCCAACATTTTAAGCGGTCTAATCCGTGAGATTTGTCTAATGTTTACCTTACGAATTTAGAAATCAGTTCTTTATCTTTTTAATAATTGTATAATTAACAAAGTAAATTTGAAATATAATTTGGCTATACCTTCAAGATTGTAAATCATTTAAAACACATCTTTAAGTTACATATAATATAACGAAAACTGGTATTGCGTATAATCAATCAAATGTGAATATATTATACTTAGATTCAATAACATAGACATATGTTAGCCATGTAATAATACACTCATGTTGTCTCTTATTTGCTCTAAAATATTTTGTCATATATTTTCGTAGAATTCCTGTGTTAGCAATAAAATCTTAGTCGGCTTGAAATCATTTCACATATTTTTCCTATCGTCTCTTATTTGTTCTAAAATATTTTGTCAAAAGTTCTAAAGGATTTCATTGTCAACAATAAATTATCAGCCGGCTTTAAATCCTTCTACATATTTATTTTAGTCTCCTCTTTGCTCATATATAATTTGACATAAGTTTTATAGAATTTCATCGTCGTCAATAAAATTCTTAGTCGGCTTCAAATCCTTTTACATATTTTTCTTCCCACAATGCATATATGACAGTATTATAAAACATGAGCATGGTATTAAAAGATAAGGGTCAAATTCTTGCTTTTGATTCTTCCTTATAACTGAAGTGATAAAGGGAAGATGCTTGTTTCAAAGGTAGGTAAGAACAAGTCGTTTTTTAACATTTCACCAACAAATGACAACAAATACTTGTATTATTTTTAAGTCGTAAACGTGACATTGAATGGGAAACCGTCAAAGGAGTGCAACTTGTACGTAAGAGTGTGAACAAAGGCATTGGAGAACATGACCAATACGCATCCACCATCACAAAGTCAAATAGATATAATCCAAAAGTCTCTTTCATGCTTTCGAACCTTAATACAATTACGAAAAATAAAAGAATAAATAATTTAAATTGAGTAGTTGGTAGATTACCAATGAGAAATTTCATTTTATGGGCGTGATTGTGTTCGAAATATCAAATATTGACTTATTATTTCAATTCTATCTCAAAATAGATTTTTGACCCATTTTTAGACAAAAATGCCCTTAGTCTTTTTTTATCAATTTTTTTAAAACCATCTCAAATCATCGGAAATCATCGGAAAATTTTAAAAAAATAATATAAAAAAAAATTGATTTTTTTAACATCATCTGAAAACCATCGGAAATTTAAAAAAAAATTAAAAAAAAATCATGTGAAAACCATCGAAAATCATTAGAAAAACTATCGGAAACTATCAAAAAAATCAAAGAAAAAGTAAATTAAGGAGCATTTTTGTCTAAAAATAGGTCAAAAGTCTAATTTGATATAGAAATGAGATAGTGAGTCTATCTTTGATATTACTTACATAATCAATCCCACAAAATGAAATTTCTCTGGTCTCGATTGTTTTTCCATTTTCTTTAATTTATTTATTTATAAATAATAAAAGGAAACCCATTTTACTTTCTTTCTACATCTTTATGGTTTTTGAAAAAATTTAACCAAGAAAATTTCATTCAAGAACTAGCGTCGGCTAAAAAACCCAAATCAGAATCAAAATCTTCTGAAGAAACACTCTAAGCTTGTTCGATATTTAGAGAGTTCAAACAAAGAAAGTACTTTTTGTGAAAGAAAAAAATAAGTTAGAAGCTTAATAAATGTCATCAAACAAAAGTGACAAGTTCCGAAAGTAATATTTACGAGATTTTGATACTAATATTATTAAATATGTTTAATTTATCAATATGCACAAAATATTAAAAATTGATGACAAGTTTATTATTAAAATAAGAACATAGAGATAATTAATTTCTTAAAATGTATAATTATTTTGATCAAATAAGTCCTATTTTTCACCGATCTATATTAAATTTAAATCCATTTCACAAAATTCTCACTAAATTACGAATGTTATTATATTCGCACAATTAATTTATATGTATCATAATCTCAATATATGACCGTCCTCAGCCTTCAACATATCATGATCTCTCGACTCGAATCTGATATTCAACTCATTATCTCACGTCTCCTCTACTCCAACGGGTCAAACTATTAAATATCTATATCATATAATAATGCTCGAGTTTTAACAAATTTATGTTTGAACTTATCAGAGATAATCTGAACTACATTTTCAAGAAAATGTGGTTGAGACCATATCTTTATTAATTATTTCAATATAGGGTTTTCAACTACTCTTGCTTACTAGCACGTAAAAATGCACGTTAATAGGGTTATTCACTTGTTAAGTAGTTGATTTATGTCTCCAAACTTACCTGTAAAATTCACATCATCGGAATTGACCTTCCTGATGCTTCGATTCGCTTCGGTAGCATGTCTCCCAAAAGACGAAACGTTGCTACGCAAACTAAGAACTCATGAGTTAGACCGTCATCTAGGTTATCTCGATGCTCGGCTCTAGTGAGACTACATGTCTAACCCTCCCTTAAGTCATTTCGGCTCGACATAGGTCTCGATGTAAATTCAAGTACGAGTACAATGTAAACATTTCATTTACTAAAGACAATGTCCTTGGGCCGGATCTCGAGACTAACCCCCGAGTCACTCCGCTCACAAAATTGAACCTCGTTAACAATTTCGCATATCCGTACACAAAAACCTTGCAATATTTGTAGTTAAAAACAAACGGCAATTGTCTTAGTCTCGGATTCAATTTCCATATTAAATGATTTAATCACCCGAGTGATTTACGAAATAAATATGTAATTTAGTGCTAATAACCACAAAAGGAAATTGGCAAAATCGTAATAACACTCTATATTCATAAACAAGAAGTCAATAAAACATAACTTGTCACAAGATTCACGGTCCAATTATTCGATTTGGACCAGTTAAGATAACGACTGAAAAATTCATCATAACTCAAGATTCACAAACTCAAACGACACGATTCTAATTCCATAAGAAATTCAAAATCCGTAGCTTTCGAATGATATAGTACAAGCTAAATTGTAAAAAATATCCCGCAATACTAACCTTACTAATTTGGTTTTCATATTTCACATATTTGAAACACACAAATTTCATAAATTCATATATCTTTCGTTACTTTACAAATTTCATGTTATTGTACACTTTAGAAAGCTCTTAACCTCTACTATCCACCAAAATATTAGTAAAAAATAATCTCTTCAGCTGACGTCGATTTTAGCCTACATCCAATTTTTTTTTTCCTTTTTTCTTTTCAAAGTGAAATCAATTCAGCCATCAACCATTCAAACCCGATCCTAGTGATCCACACGTTCACGTATATTACACATATTCAATCCCAAAATAAAACCTCCAAACTGAATATCAAATCCTAACCCGAGCTCATTGTAAGAGGAAAAACAAAATTCTCACCTACATCGGAGGAGACATTCACGTAGATGAGATGTGTTTGTCATAATATGTCTCGTAAGGGTTTTGTGGCTAGGTTCGTGGGTGAGGCACAACGAGATCGTGTGTTGGAATCGATCTAGGATTTAACAATTATTTATCATATCATATACGGTGGAATATAAAAAATTGTTTTTAACACGTGTAAAACTATTTTACTACCTATATAAAGTGCATGAACATGTTGTTAATTAAAACTTATAATAAATATGAAAAATACTTAGTACCTTCTTCTTGTTACTTGATCTTGGAGACCCTTCTTGTATGAAGATTCTACGACTCGCATCGCTGCTTCTTGTCTTTGGATTCTCGAGCAACCACGAAAATTTATACCGCTAGAGTCTTCGAGCATTTGAAGAGTTTAGTGAGTGGACACTAGTAAATGAACCAATAACGAGTCTTGGATCATAAGCTAATACTCTAGATCAAGTAAGGATCTAGGTGCCAAAATAAAAGAGTATTTTATAGAGAGAGATAGACAGAGAGAAAAAGAGGTATGATCGGCTAGAATGAGAGAGAGCAAGACCAAAAACTTATTTTCACATCTCAATGTGAGACTCTATTTATAGGAGAAAGAAATATAAGAAATGGTAATTACCCTTTCTTGTTGTGTATTCATAACACAATATTTGATTTAATCATCCGTTTCTCTTCTACATGGCCGGCCATACAATGCTATAAGTGAGAGAAATTTATTTCCTCACTTAGCACATTTGTTTCCTACTCAAAAAAATTCATTTAATATTTTCTTTTGGACAATTACCAATAAACAATAATGCACAAAATAAAAAGAGATAATTTTCTTCTCTCTTGTTGATGTTGGCGAACTCTATACATGGGAGTAGCTTCTAGATGCTACATTATTTCTTTTAAGACAACTCTTAAAATACTCATTGTATAATTAATATTGCACCAATAATGAAATTAATTTCATAATGCCTCAAACGACTTCTTGACTTTGGAAAATAATTTATATTTCATCATATGAAAATATTCAAAATCTTATTTTGACATTCACATCATTTTATGTCCATGTGGACGAAATTACCCTTTTGACTATTTTCGAAATATATGTCTAGTTTAAAAATTGAACTTATTTTGACTTAGCTTATAGTTTAACAAACTCTACTCTAATGACTTGTGATAGTGAGCTCATGGACCCAAATGAACAAAGCTTTAACTAGGACTCTTGGACTCAAAGTTCACAAACTTTTCAAAGTCTAGTTTAATGTCAACTGACACCACTAAAGATTTGACAATGAAAATCTCTTGGTTCAAATGAATATATTTTCTACTCAAAAATCTATGATTTGTGATGAGCGGATCCACTAAATATTATCGAATGATCACCCTTCATGAATATCATCAACTTATGAAATTTGCAATTTATCATTTTACCCTTATAATTGTTAGTTTATCAACTCTTTTAATACTTGTGAATAAGTTATAAACGATGTACTGATGAGGAGCTAACAAGTCACAACGTTTCATCCAAAAGAATCATTTATTTTATTTGGACACCGACCGGTACATTTATTCACAATCCAAGTAATAAAGCATGAGGTGATATACATTGCATTTCAGCAATCTTGTACATGAATTCTATATCTATGAGAACTTCACAAAGTATACTCATGTCAACTTCATAACCCAATACATCACCAATAGAGCGCATCTAGTTCACAAACTTGGAACTTTCTCAAATGAATATATTGAAGTTATGTAATGACATGTCTCATTTCAGGATTAAGGTAAGCATGATGCAATTCATACATAGTGACCTTGAGACATAAGAGATAAAATTGTTTGTTCTTACATTGTCTCTAAAGGTGCACTGTTTAATTCAGTATCTTCGGAATATACACTTGAAGAACTATAGAGTCCCTAACTCTCTATGCCTCATGACCAGACAACATAGATTCTCCCAACAATCATACTATGATCAACAGTTTGTTGATCTTTAGATTGTGACTATTTAGTTTTAAGCAAACCATGAAAAGTTTGTTCACGCAAATTCACATTTGTCTCTTCGTACGTTGTTAGGTTTGATTAAGGAATATAAGACTATTGAATATCATAAATCTTCAATCAAACGAAAAATGAATGAATGAATGTTTCAACTTTTATTAATTTAATAAGCAAATTACAATAATTACTTATGAGAGATTTATATTATATCGATATGCAAATAAAGAATCTTCTTGTGGGCATCTATGCCAACATCGTGGTCGTGGAAATCTTCCTCATATCTTCTTTCTTCCATTTGTTTTTTTTTCATTCTTTTCTTTTTATTTAAGCGATGGGGTTTGAGTGAAGTGGAAGAGATGGAGAAGTAGAAGAAGAAGATGAAGATAAAGATGTTGAATTGGTTTTTACGGGTGAAAAATGAGATAGGTAATGAAATGGGTGAGAAAATAAATTTGGGTTATATATTTTTATATTTTTTTGTCTTTATGTTTTTTAGTTCACAAACTAAACGAAGCAACAATTTGGTGACTCAAATCGAGGACTTTCTCGTTTAGTCTCCACCGACGTCAATATCCTCGAGACTTCTCATAATTAATTCTCGTCCTTGAGAGTTTATTTATTTAATTAATTTTCGTCTTTGAAAATTTTATTTATTTATTTAATCAGAACGTTGCCTCGAAAAATAATTTTTATTCGAGATAAACTTAATAATCTCTTCCTCGATCCGATATTCTCATACTACCTTAGAATATTTAAACTTAAGTCATTTAACTTACGTGATCATGACCCACTCGGAGAATACATTTGTAAAATTGGAAACTTGTTGATTACTTGAAAACTACTCAATTAGTGATGCATAAAATTATACTTAACAATCACCAATTTAAATGATGGAATTCCATGATTCATTAATAAAATAACTAATTACGGATAGTCGCTTCATCGTCCTTTATATCGACCTGAACGAGATCCCATTGCCGACGGTGAAATTACTGCCCGATGCGATCGTTAGGTTGTACCACAACCATGCTTCTCATTTGTCGATAAATCAATATTCTAGCAATTATATGGATGAAGAGGATTCGTCAAATTGAAATGTGAATTATTGTATTTTTAAGTATGACTTCATGTTTAAGGGTGTAAGAAAGATATGTTATTTATTTTGCGAGCGAGTTGGAGTGATCATTCAATTTAAAGTGATAATTTAACTATTAATTTTAAAAATGAGTACCATTTAGTTAGTACCATAGAGTATTTAAGCTATAAAATCCCGCTAGTTCTGCGAGTTTGACTTTTATTATCGTTTTTTTTGTCGTTAAGGTTTTGGAGCTAGTATGACAAATTTGCATGAGGTTTGATGAGTTATTTCTTATATGCTACTGAACCATAGTTGCGTGTAACTAAAAACAGTTAGATAGGAAATGTTTATTCTTGTTTTTCGACAAAAAAAACTTTATACAAAAAAAAGAGGTAAGTAATTTATAATCAGGTTCATAAGCCCGTTAAAGTGGGTCCCTTGTCACCTACTCAAATTTGTATTTACTAACTCTGCTTTCATGTTTAATTCCTCTTTTTTGTTTTTAATGTGAATCTCATGATTACGTGTGTTTTATTTTCTCCAATACTTCAACTTCCAAAAAAATAGTTCAACTTCATATTTTAACGCTGTGTTTTCCTGCTCAATTTCGTTGAGAATATCAATAAATACAACAGTTTATTTTCTTCTCTCAATACAAGTTTTAACATATATTTGGAACTTGAATGTCTCGAAATTGATAATGAGATCCAATAGGAAATCTCAAAAAGTTATGCATAGGCCGACAAAGAACATGCAAAGGAAAAATTAGGCAAAAAAACTTGAAATTATACGGTTTCTTAAAAAGTCCAAGAAGTTTGGAGAGAAACGGGAGAGGGGATGGGAAGTTTTATAAGTATCGAATGTCATATATAGCTTCCTAAAAGTCTAGCCCTTGTCTTGCTTCCTCTTTATTGAGTTTAGCTTTGATGCTATAAATGTGGAAATATAGAAAACGTGTGGAATACTATGGAGAATTTCATTTTCTACGTGCTATACTGTAATGTAATTCGTTTTCTATATGCCTTAAATTAATTATAGTTTCTATCACCCAATTAACTTAAATACTTTTAAAATGTTTGACCATCAGATTTAACTTACAAATTTATTTATTTCTCCATCTCTTCTCTTTTCACACAGATCCGATCTCTTCCCACGCGCGCCTTCCTCTTTCCGCCGCCGCGCCTCCTCTTCTCTCTCGCCTATGCTCGTGCTCGACGGTGGTCTCGGTCTTTTTCGTGGGTGTTGATCTTCTCACTATTCTCTGCGGTGGTCGACGTCGGTTTTCCCCGCAGTCACCTTCGTAGAAATCACCTCACAAAATCCTTTGTGCATCTGCACCACAAAAGTATGACGTTTTTGTCTCTTTTTGGTATAGAATATTACATTCTACCGAAAGAAACAACATTATACCGCACTATTTTATTCATATTTTAAAATCAAATCCAGTATAGCATTCATCAAGATACTGCAGTCTACATCAATGAACAGCACCATTGTAGCCATGTTTTTTTTCTTCATATTTTTATGAAACTTGTTATTGAACTATGCAAACTACCGTAGTCGACTGCAACTAACCGCAATTTATGTTGTTCATGTTGTATGTTTAATGTGCAGATTATCGTGGAGCATTTGATGAGTTCAATGTTTTTGTCGGACGTCAATGGTAGTAAGATGAAGTCTTATGGAGAAATGAGCAATAAACATTTGGTATCAAAACCTAGTGTCATAGATTTTAGAGTATTTGGACTCATTATCATATATTTAGTGGAAATGTTTATGACTTATTATTAGGTTGAAAGATGTATATGTATTGTTTACATCTTTTTGACACATTATCATGTATTTTGAAACATGTGGTGTATTTTGAAACATATTGATGGTTATGTCGTGTTTATGTATTTTGACGTTAATGTAGGCAAAATATATTTATTTATTTTGAAACATGTTTATTTATTTTTTACAAAATTTATTTATCTGCTATGTATTGATTTTATTGTTATGAAGGCTATGATGTTTTATTGCGTGGATGCATGTAACAACTTATGAGTTAGATACAAAGCATAATTATATTAAAGTTGCTAGTTCATTATTTTTAAGAGTAACTTCTATCACAAAATAATCACACCATGATAATCTACACATTTGAACATATAAGATGAACAACATAAGTTGCGGTTTGTTGCGGTCAACTGCAATAGTTTGCAGAGTTTAATAGCATGTTTCATAAAAACATGAAAAAAAAACATGACTACAATGGTGCGTTGGTTTCAGTAGACTGCGGTATCTTGCTGAATGTCACAATGAATATGATTTTAAAGCATGAATCAAACGGTGCGGTATGTTGCTGTTACTTCCGGTGGTATGCAGTACTCTATAACGACGACGACGACGATGATGCAGATGCATAGAGGATTTTGTGAGGGGAGTTTTGCGATGTAGACCGTAGAGAAGAGTGAGAAAATCAATACCCACAAAGAAGATCGACGACCACCGTCGAGCGCGAGCATGAGAGAGCGAGAAGAGGATGGCGTGTCGGTGGAAAGAGAAAGGCGCGAGTAGAAGAGATCGGGTCTGCATGAAGAGAGAAGAGAGCGGATCTGGGTGAAGAGATAGTCTGCGGAGAGAAGAGATCGGGTCTGTGTGAGAGAATAAAGAAAAAAAGAAATAGATTTTTAGGTTAATTGTGGTGATATAAATTATAATCAAAAGGTTTAAGGGTATTTAAGTTAATTGAGCGATATAAATTATAATTAATTTATGAGAAATATAAAAAATAAATTATACTCATTATCACACATAAAAAATAAAATAAAATTTCCCAATACTATTTATTTTTATATTAATTATGGTAAACATACAAACTACAAAGCACGATAAAGATATTAAAGCAAATAAACAAATGGCAATTACTTACTTGACTGAATTTTTTAATAATCTTCCATTTGAGACACCGTGCTTGAGTAGTCGTCAATGTGGGCTAGTAGGAACAAACAATCACAATATTAACTGTCATTGTTTGAAAACGATGTCTTCCAAATTATTCTACAAACGAAATAAGAAAAAAAAAAATATAAATAGAGATTTCATTACACAAATTGAATATCTTACTTAAAAGGTCGTCGTTGGTTTTAATTTCTTACTTATTTCTTCTTATATGCGAAGCATTCTCTTTATACTTATCATTATACGGCTTGCATCATAATCGACATTTACCGTATGTGCATATCATTATAGGAGGGGACATAAATTATTCTTTTTCGAGATCGACCGCGATCGAGTGGCTTGCTGTTTGAAAGCTTTGATCGATGCATATGGTGTAAAATATGCGTTCGAAAATGCACAAATCGCTCAATTAGTATAAAATTTCAAAATTACGAGTTATTGTTCTCACAAAAACTTAGCATTAGACGTAAATTAAATCAATAGCTATAATTTAACTCTAGGAAAAATGAATTGTGAATAGTAGAGAATTAAAAAACTTTGTAAAATAAATTAACAAGTTAAAATGAATGTGGTGCAACGATAGTCCGACTTCACTAATCTCTTCCTATGTCACGAAATGTCAAACACAATAAAAATTATAGCGTTCCACTAATGAAATATGGTGCACATAATTATATCGATGACCATCGCTAGAGTGTAATTAACGAATTTAGATTAGAATTACCATTTACTTATCGGTTTCAAAATTAAGAACTTAACTTGCTATAATCAACGTAAATAATTTACGAATTCATAAACAACACAAATTAATTACGGTCTCATATTTTAGTTGCACAACTAATGAACTTCGCTAGAGAATCCAAGCAATCATACAATCATGCACAAGGTGATTAATCCCACAAGCATTAAGAACAAAAATAGAATAAACACAATTGATGAACAAATTAACCTTATAAAAAAAATCTAACACAAATTCATAACATAATCCTAAAAAGAATAAAATAATGATCCATATAAAAATAAACGCAGAAGATGAATATACTACGAGAGTTTGAAAGAGTGAAAAAGATGAAAACTTGATTGAATTGCTGATGAAGCTCGTCAACGGCTCGTTAGCGTCTCTGATCTCCTTCTCCGTTTACTGTGAATTCTCTCCCAATTCTTTTCTTCTCAAAAGTGAATAATGAGTCTTTTTTGGCCTAGGTTACATAGTCGAACCTATCAAAATCGTGCAAATATGACCATTGAAAACCGATCCAACAATTTAAAATGCAGACCACGTATACAAGTCAAACTTTGACGCAGGTCGATCGCTTCGCGACCACGTCCATCGCATCGCGATGGTTGACGACATAACTCATTGCGTCGATGGGCACTCAGTGGAGATTTCGGCGTCCCTTCTTTTAATAATCGCGACATGATGGACACTTAGTGGTCCAATGTCACTCGTTTCAATAAAATTTATTCAGTTTATGCTCTTATTTCACAATTGTGCCTTCAACTTATCTAAACATACATTTCTGACATAAATACTGAAATTATCAAAATTATCAAAACACTTTAAGGTAAACATCAATTTTTCACTTAAGATCATCTAATAATTAGGTGTAGAATGTGCTTATCAACACCTTGGCTATATATGTGTATGGTTTGATTGTTTGTGTTGTATGAAAGTTTTTTTTTTTATGGAACAAACATATTATTAAGTTAATTCGTGGAGCGTACGAGCTATTTGGGTTATGCAGGCTGAGGTGTTTCTTTTATAGATCTTCAACGTAAATCTTGGTTGATTGGATGATCGCACTTGTTCATCAAAATTAAGGAGAGAAAGAATTGAGATTTGAGGCATGTTTAAATTATTTTATGTACTTGCTCTAGATTTATTGACTTATTAGGATAATTTTGCTAAATAATTAATTTATTATAGTGGATTTACGAAAAAGTTAAGTTTGCTCACTAAATGCGATAATTAAGTTTTAACATTTTTCTTACTAGTATTAAATTTTTGGAAAGCAATTAATTATTTATAAAAATTGCATATGTCTTTGTACTTATTGTATTATTTGTTTTAGTATCGCCTTAATGTGTTAACAAAGTCCATTTGTTTTAAAAATAAAATTTAACTGTCGAAAGAAAAACTTGATTTTGATGTAGAAATATTTGATTACATGATTTTGATGACGTTGCTAAAAAATTGAAATTTTGATTTTTTTACAAAACAATATGGTTTCTGACTACTGTTTTGTATAATTTGTTATGCTTTTAGTTTTATTCTGGGAAAGTTCTTTAATTTTTTATTTTATAATGAAATTTTTTATTTCGTGAGTTTAGTTATATAAGATATATCAAAGATAAACTCACTATGTCATTTGTATTTTAAATTAAATTTTTGATTTATTTTTGAACAAAAATATTATTTAATTCATTTTCTTCGAGAAATTTTTATGATAGTTTTTGATGGTTTTTAATTTATTTTTTTAAAATTTCAGATGAGTTCAGATAATTTTCGATGGTTTTCAATTTTTTTATTTTAATTTTTTTTTCGATTAAATCAAATGATTTCCGATGGTTTTAAAAAAAGTTGATAAAAAATTTAAGAGTCATTTTGAAACAAAATGAGCCAAACATAGAATTTACATAATAGTAATGAGTGTATCTTTAATACTTCAATAACAATTAAGTTCACTGAAATTTCTCTTCATAATTGTGTGTTAAATTGTCAAAAATAAACCCAAGCATTTTTATTTAGTTTCACCGAGGGCTAAACCTCCAAAACTAACAAACTACACAACCAGCATAGGCGAGTGTCAGGCATGTCGGAATCGTCTCTGCGGATTCGAACATACGACGAGCTTCCATCTGCCGCACACTTCAACTCCACAATCGAATCCATAAACGTTCCCGCGGTAAATACTCGATTCTTCCGAGTTTCGATCACTACTTTGTGTTGCTACTAGAATCCGTTTTCTCTGACAATGATTCGATAAAGGTTTTTAAATCATGCGTCGAAGATTGGAAAGCTTTCTCGAAGTGGAACCCTTCCAATGGCGGTCTCAACTATTTACAGGTCAGTCTCTCGTCGAGCACGCTTCGTCTTTGATGTGAAATGGCTTGTTTTATGACTCTTTGATTGTGGCTGGTGATTTTGGTACATAGGAGCGGGTTGGATCGTGTGTTGTCGAGGCCATGCTATCGAAATCTGCACCTTCTTTCTACGGCGATCTTAGAAGCCATGAGAGAGTAGGCCTAATGTTCTTTCGTGTGGTGACATTGGAAAGCAAGCCTTTAAATTCACCGAAGCCCTGACTTTTATGTAGGTGGCTTTACCATTTTCCGACTTCATTGGCTTATGCACGAAAAGAATGCTGAAATCAGATGTGCAAACAACCGGCGTTTGTGAATCGGAGAGGGATGGGATATCAGAGCCTTGCGGTGATCCTTCTGGACAAATCTATTTAGCCCAGGTATCAATTTCGAGTAATTTTTAGTTAATGCATTTTTCAATAATGATTTCCCATGTACTCAGTGTTCAGTTTGTGCGACGTTTTTTCACTGCTCGATTTCAGAATTTTTTTACTAGGGATTTGAGTTTTGAATTCTGAATGTGGCTATTTGTAAGCTTAGGTACCGATTATGCATTTCGCAAATGAGGATAAAGTTCAGTTGGAAGCACTAAAAGAGGATATTGAGAAGGTCTGTGAAAGTCTTGTACCTTGTGTTCAGTGTTTATCTATTTCCTCAAACATCACTTGTACGAGCTGACTGAATTTAGCTTCGAATTATTGCCTTTTTAGCCTTTATTTTTGAAAGAAAAGCATTTAGCTTCGGTCAACCTATGGATGAGCAGTGCTCGAGCTCGGTCTAGTACTCACTATGATCCACACCATAACCTTCTATGCTTAGTTGCCGGGTGTAAACAAGGTGAGAGTCCTGTAATGAATGCTGTTTGATATCTCTGAATCTAGACTTATGGGTAATCTTGCGGATTAGTATGTAAAGGTTTTAGACCTTTACATGAGGAATGTATCGAATAATTTTGTGAAGGATTTTTGAGAAAAAATAGTGGAGATCCCCGGGCCTCTAGAATCACCCAGAGATTCGATCAATATTATTAAAATTCATAACAGAGATGTTCCTCTAGTGGACAAGCACTCAGATTCGTTCTAAAATATAATGAAAGTAAAAGTGTTGCTTCGTCTACAAGTATTAAAAATTCGCCTAAATTTGCTTAGCCATTAAGCTGTAGTTATACAAGTCCTTAGTATCGTAGTTTATAACTTTATAAGTTGATCTAGGGGTGAGCCAAATCCATGCTGTTGGGTGGGTAACAAGCATTCGGGTTATATGTTTTTCTGTAATGTTCAGGTTTTGGCGATGTCCAGTTATGTAATTTATTTTAGAGAAGATTCTAAGAGAAATTTAATGACTAAAATGTTTAATTTTTATATGTGTTCATGTTTTCTTATGATATGAAAACTCGCTGCAGTGGTTTTATGGCCTCCTTCTGCTAGTCCGATGCTATACTTGATGCCTATCTATGGGGAGGCATCGAATCATAGGTACCCTCCAGAATGCATTTTTGTCTTGATCCTGATTTCTTTTATTCAGGAGCGCTCTTAGGATTTCTACTATTACTTGGAAGTGTATCCACTGGATATATTCTTGCTGTTTAGTGAGTTGATTTTTCTTTTTATGGCAGCTTAATTTCTCTTGAAAATCCAGACTTTTCAGTGTATCCACGTGCTAAATATTTAATGGAGAACTCTCAGAAGGTTATTCTCCATGCAGGGGACGCACTTTTTATTCCAGAAGGATGGTAAGATTCAGTTCCGTGACTATCTAGTATTGTTCGTAGATTATTTTACAAATACTGTTGGCACATATTTTCAAATATTTGGAATATATAAGAATTGTATGTTCTAAAAAATACCATCCACATGTGGTGCTATTTATAGAAAAATGGGTACACTTAGCTATATGCGACTTTTTTTTTTTATATATTTTTTAAATTTAATTACTGTAGGTTCCACCAGGTTGATAGTGATGATATAACCATCGCGGTAAATTTTTGGTGGCCATCTAGCACAATCTCAGGGATGTCTGAACATATGGATGCATACTATCTGCGAAGAATATTAAGAAGGTTCTCTCAGTTGATTTCGTAAATGTGCTATATGGTGGTTCTGGTGCAACATCTAACTTCTGCATATTGTTTTTTCTGGATCTGGACTGCATTCAAATTCAAATGAAAGACTTGCAGATAAGGAAATGGTATCTACTCAATCCAATAGGCATATCATTTTGTATGCTTCTAATTTCAGTCCGAATGATTAAATTTTTGGGTATTGATTGCTGATACATCATTCCCATATTGAGAAATATTGTTAAGGCTCAAAACTAGGATTTAAGACCAATATCCACTAATTGTTTTTCCTCCCTAGTTTCACATTTCATTGGACCTAAAAAATGTGAACATAAAGGGAAAAGGTGTGTTTAATTTTCTTTTACTACTGTGGATTAGCTTTTCCCGCTTATATAGACCGTGAGGTAAAACCTAGTATGCACCACTCCATCAGTCAGGCACCTCTCTACCTTTTACAATAATTTTACAATACTTGTATGTTCTCTTCTCTCAATATTTTTGTTTATGGCATTTCTTAAAAAATATTCCCTGGTAAGCCTAGTTCCAAACGTAGCTTAAATGGTTAGCTGGAAAGAGATAATGCAATTTTAATAAGGAATAAAAGAATACAAGATCAGCTGTGGGAGAAATAGACATGGATAAACTCTTACGGTTTCATTTTAAGAATAAATATCTTCAGCATTTTTTATTTTCATTTTATTATGTGGATAAACTGTTACAGTTTTATTGTAAAAATAAATATCTTTGATCAATGTTTATTTATTTTTATTCCAGGACCAAAATCTGTAATTTCTCAAGGATAACCTTGTCATGGCCTAAATGTTCTTGCACTGAAATTTATAGTGGTCCTTGGTAGCATTTGTGTCATGTCTTTTGGAAGTAGGAATTACAATATATTAGAGTTCTCTTCCCTATTAAGACTTGCAATTGTGTTTGGGAAGATACAACATTTTTATTTGAGTCTCGTCCTTAAGTTTCATCAATATAAATATAGCAATCCATTTGGTTTTTGTTCCAATTATCCAAGTTTCTCCTAGTTTCAGGAAAAGAAAAAAGAAAGAAAGAAAAATAGTGAGTTATACTCAGATACACAATCTATCAAATAACTTTCCAGCTATTTTCTTACTGGGGGTTTTCATTGCCTTTAGTAGTCGCAACTATTGTAATCACATGAGCTGCTTCTTGTATGTTCATTATTTCTAGTTATCCAATTAGATACTCATGCTTTTGCTTTCAATTAGTGCAGAATGATATTCTAAGTCAAGCTACTGCACCTTCTTTGAGATTCGGGAATATGAAGGTCAAACATGAATCGGAAGGTAAGAGAGGAGTAGTTACTGCGAAATGAATTCTACAACGAAGCCAAAAGTGTGTATTCAATTTGATTTCACACTAGGTCGGAGTTGCAGTAAGTCAGAGCAGATATGTGAGAGAAAGGACTTAGAAGGCAAAGAGCTGGAGCAGAGAACCGGCTTACATGAACTAGAACCAGTTGCCATCCATGTTCTTCATACACTTGTTTCTTTAGTTCATCACCAGATTAATGTTTCTGACAGTGGCGAACTCGTGAAATCTGCACCAACATCCGATTCTGTCAGAAGGGTTGATGTGGAAAACACAAAAGCCGCATCGAGCAAGTTACCTGGCGAGCAAGATGATGAGATTGCTAGAATTTTGTGGAGCCTGGAGCCATGCACTCTTCGAAATATATTTCTTGCGATGGCAGTGAGTTTTTATGCTTTTGTTATTCTTGTATGTCTCTAGAATTTATCCTAGCTATGAGTCAAATCTGCATTCGAGGTTGTTTTTGTTTCGCTAGATTCCAAAAAATAGAACAAGGTTTGTTAGTGTATCATGGTATTCAGTTGCTTTTAGCTTTAGCTGGTTAATCATTATAATGTTTCTGTTTTTCTCTTCCTTTCTATCCCTCTTCTTATACTAATGGCTATTTGATATTTAGATAATATAACATGTCAAGCAGCTGTATGGTGTTGTACTAGAGTAAAGGAATTTTCTTTGTTCGTTCTTATTTTGGCTTTTAGCAAAGCGAATGGTCTTGTCTTGTAGTTTAGCTGATAAATGATTCTATCGCTATATTTTCCTTGACAACACTTCGTCTCTTTCTCCAAAAAAAAAAAAGACTTTAGTGCAATAAGTTATAATCTTCTAGTTGGCATTTTCCTCATTGCTTATCGCTAGAATTCTGGAGCTGAAACCTTTGTCTTGAGTTTTTGATATTGCAATCTTTTTTTTTTTTATGCTTGCACAGTGTAGGAACTCCACATATGATAAGTTATAAAAACGATGTTGGCTATGTTTGCAAGATGATATTCTTCTTTCCTTACCTACAAAGATATTTTTTATGCATGTCTTTGGAGGAGATTAGCTTATTGAAATTCAGAGAAAATGCTATGATAATTCTGTTTCTTGATGATTATTTTTACTGTTTCCAGCACAACTTCCCCAGAACTCTTGAGGCTCTAATACTTCATTTGCTTTCACCAATCGCTGCAGAAGTCCTCACACGTAAATTTGATGAGCTAGATCAACTTACTGCCGAGGAAGAGAGGTATCACTTGGTTTTGTACAATTTTATGTTTTAGCCTTGGTGCAAAAGGAATATTTTCATTATTTTTATTTTTGACCATTGCTTTCAGAAATAAATTTTATCAAGTTTTCTATGGCGCTTTTGATGATCAAATCTCTGCAATGGATGCTATTCTAAACGGTAAAGAAGCGTTCGCACTTCAGGTAATTGTAGGAACTAGCATTTGTTTGAAGATATGTAAGAGCTAACATAAAATAATTTTTAGAAACTTGTGTTATTAATTACTATCATTTTGTTTCTTATATGTGGGCGGGGATATGAATGATTGAAAAGGTTGATTTGTTTGGCATGTACTATGACCATCCCGTCTCCCAAGGGTAGTGAAGAATCAAAGTTTAGTTTCATTAGGCAGTCCACAGAGATTGGGTTCTTCAGTTGGCCTATGAGTAGAAACAACAAATCCAAAAATTTGAACACAATTTTTTATCAACATTCATTCTTCGTAAAACAATGGTAGAACCAAATAAACAGTGCAGATTTTCCGATATAGGTTTTTGTAATGGTCTTTCAATAAATTGTTCTCTTGACACAATTTTATTGCTATTTTCATGAAATCATCCTTTCCAATCCCTTGCTCTATCTTCTTTTTTAATTTGCGTTAACAACGAATATCTTTTCTTTTTATTTCTCATTCGTATATTCTCAGAATCATAATTGTGAAAGTGGGCATCTTTGCAATCTTTAGCACATTTACTTTATATCTTTAGCTCTCCAGATGTACAGATAGAAGCATGACTTAGATTACAGGATATTAATGAAGAGACGCTATATTGATTAAAGAGTGGTAAAAGAAAGGGAAACTGGGAGGATTTAGATGTAATGCTTTGAATCTCGGCATATACTCAGAAACTTGTGAATTACATTCCAACTTTCTCATAACATTGACAAAGGCAATAAAAGAGAGGGAACCACAAAAGAAAAAGATTAGTCAGTGTATATTCGAATCTTCTATCCAAAAGAATAAAACAACTAACTATTCCAAGCAAAGAATTTTGAATGTTCTGAGGAATCGTTGTTTAGTGGAGCTATGTAATCGTGGACTATCATTTCATTAAAACGTAAAGCCTTGGTATAATTTCTATTTTTACAGGCATTCAGTAGCGTGTTGGACAAGCATCTGGGGGTGAATTTTGGTGGGTCCATAAGAGCGAAGAGATGAGAAGTCTGTTCAGGAACATTGCTTTAGTGAAGTTGGTCCCTCCAGAATCCTGAGGGAGAATATCGATGCATATTCACTGCAGAGCCTTTTCTTTACCTTGTTCGAAACCATTTATCACATCATGTATTCTTGCATGTACATATTGTGTAGAATTTGAATCATCACCTGCTTTGACTAGGATTATAGTGCTCTGTGCTTCGGATTGTGTACATGGCTACCTAGACTATAATGATTTTATTTATTGTCCTGTTCAGTTTTTGAGATTCCTTTCCGTTTTGTCTCTGAAACTCGTCAAGTACGAGCAATTCATCTTTGTCACTGAAAGCGATGTCGTCCCTCATTTCCACATTCTGATTATTTCCGTGCTCTTTTTTTAAAAAAATTTATTTTACTTTCTCACGTCCCTTCAGATTTGGGAGTTAGGACAGCTTGGATGGTGGGAGAACCGATTGTTATCAATTAAGAAAAACATAATGGATGCTCATTATCTAGCAGGTTAGAGAACATAGAAGCATATCTCATTTTATTTTCTACATGTAGAGTTGATAAAATCAGGAGCTGTAAAACAGCACAATAGATTGTAAAAGAGTTCATTTTGTAAATAAATTTATGGGCATAATGTATAGCCATATTTGCTCGAATTTATTAACATCATTGAGATGAGGATAAAGGGTAGAGTACCTTGAAGTGGGAATTAGCAGGAGAAGAGGAAAAAGGTGGGAAAGAAAGCGTAGGAAAAGAAGGGGTTCATTATTAGGGACTGGAATAGAAGAAAAAGAGGCTAAAAGAAGTTTTGTGGAGGCAAAAGATTCTCTGGGGAAGATGACATATGCAAGTAAGTTGTCAAAAGAAAAGGTAAAAAGGAAGATGAGAATAGAAGAGAAGCTTTTGGGTTGTCTTGTTGCGCCACAAAAGAAGAAGAGTTATAAGCAGAAGATAAAATAAAATAAAAGAAGAGCTTTTTTTACCGTAGGCAAAATGGTATGTATTGTACATAAACCCTGCAACTAACGTAACGTATCTCCTTTCTAAAAAGCCAAGGATATACCACAAACCACCCAAACCCAAAGCCCTCTATACTTTCGTTAATCCCAATGCCATTTTCCCTCCTCTTACTTCTTCTTTCTAAGTGGATATACCAAGCTCTTTGGTGGCCTTGTGGGGAAAAGAATTTTGGCGATACCATTAACTTTGCCAAAGAAAGATGCATGGTTTGAATTGAACTAACTAATATTCCTTCTTTTACGCTTCACATAGTTTTCCACAAATTTTTGAACTCTTAGATGAAACAAAGCACCCTATTTTTTATGAACTAAGCTAATTTTGAATACACCCCTTTTGTAGAATAGTTTGAGCTTAGACTAGTACACCTAGATATACCACCGACAATGTTGTGCGTATATGTGTTTTTTAGTTCTTAAAACCTTTCCACGGTGATCTAATTTGTGTATGATAAGGGCGTTCGCGAGGAATGTGCACAGAAATTGATAAAGGGCGTCATGTAATCAAGTAAAAAGAAGACTTGAGAACTATGTTTAGGGCATTCTTATGTTTATCTAAATAATAAAATAATTCAAAGTTCAATGGAGCGGTCTTTTCCTTAACCGTTGACATTTACAACCTTTAATCTTCTTTCTTTCGTTTGTTTATTTTTTTCCTCTTCATCTTTCTTTTCATTACATTCCTTTATTCTTTTGTATTTCTTTAATAAGTGAATGCCTAGGGGTAGCTATCTGATTTCCGGACCACAATAACACCCAGCACAGAAACACATTGCAAATAATCATCAACTTAGTTTACCTTTCTACTCACGCTTACAACAGATTTTTTTTACAGCCTCTATGTTATATCTTTACAAAAGGCTTAGAGTTTCTTTGAATTTCATGCAAAAAAAAAAAAAAAAATTTAGTACGCACAAAAGAAAGTGAAGTGATAAGGAAAAAGAATTTCTTGGTAAACTCAAATATCTTTAATTATGAACCATATGGTTTTACAATGAAAGGAAGGAAAAAAAATCGAAAGAAAAGAAAAGTGTTCCTCGTGAAATCATGTTATGTTGCTTTTTATTGCTCAATAGTTGCTGCTTCGTGCGCTCATGTCCATATATTTTATATGGAAATAAGTTTGTTTTTCTAAAAATATACTCAAAACGAATAAAGTTTTGATGGTCAATAAAGAATAGGTACTAATATAACCAGCGCACTGAGGCATGTCCCATTTTAGTTTCATGTATAGTGTATGTTTATGTTTTACAGTTATTAATCCCTTAGTTTCCGTAATGCATAGAAGAATTGTATGTTACATGGTTGCGTACCATATTGTTGCATATTTAACAGTCACATATTGCAATGTTATAGACAAGAATATATACTCGATCTTAAGAGACAAGCTTAGTGAGAATTAATTATGATAATGTAGTCGCATATCATATGATAATGTTCATATGTAGATACTAAATCCATAAACAGACTGAATAAATAAATATTCTATTAAATAAGAGAGAGAGTAAAAATCTCACCTCTTATACCACTTAAAATATTGAATTTGCAATGTATGTAACGTTTTAAATATGTTCAAAATTTAGTCGCATTTTATGATGTGAGCTCATTAGTCAGTGATAATTGTCCGTAGTGTTTTCATATGGTTATTCTAATTAATTTTGATAGCCCGCGCAAATAATATATATATATATATATATATATATATATTATATGATGAAAATGTGAGATTTTAGTTCAAGGAGTACGCTCATCCATTATGACCTATAATATTCGTTACCGACTATTTTACATTTAGTAGAGTACCTATATTATTTTTTAATTCAAATTTTGAAAAGATTTAGATTTTGCGCACGAGCTTACTTTTTTTTTTCAGGTCGTGCAAAGTATTTTGTGTGACAAATATATTATCCACTCAAAGATAAATAACAGCATTAATCAATGCGCGATCAATATTCCGCAACTTTGTATTGCAAATAAATGCTCGCTTATTCACATTACACTCCAATGTGTATGAATGGTATATCTTTTTGTTGCTCATAATATTTGGGATCTGTCATAGCGACTGATTTGGACTAATAAGTTATTCCTGTTTGGTTTATTGGATGATTATTGGAAAAGACTAATCACCTATATATTAATGCTAAAAATTATAATCAGAATAATTTGGAGTCGTGCGAATTACTCTCTATAATGGTGGCTTAACTGTTAGTTGGAATAAATGGATTTAACTGCATGCCAGTGGTTGTAACATCGTGAATACCAATGTCACAGGGCTCTTCTAAAGACTTGCTAGCTTTATATAATACTATTCATCTTTATTTATTTTATTTTGTTATTCCCTTACTAATCCTTGATGTATTGTACTTTTTAAATAGATAAATTTTCCTTACAATCAGAAGAAAACCTGCATGCGAATATTCCATTTGTTACCAAACCCTTCCTCTGAGAGAGTGTGAAAGAGGAGTTATAAATATATATATATATATATAATTTTCAAATATATATATATATATATATGTATATAATCTTATTTGTTCGTACCTAATGCCTAATGATGATACAATACATACATATATATTGGTTTGCATGAGGTCGTTGTGGTCCTATTTGTATCAAAGCAACTTTTGTTATTTAAAAAAAAAAAAAAAAAAAATTAATGGTGCCACAAACTGGTCAATTAATTCAAAACTCGAAGTCAAAATTAACTCATATATCCTCCATATATTGCGCGAGGTAGTTCCGTTTCTTCCAGTTTGGTAAAATTAAGCGTTCAAATAGGAAATGAAGCGAAGTGAATCTAAATAATCAATCATAAAAGTTCCAAACAAATAATCATAACGTGGGGTAGGGTTTACTGAAAAAATCGAATATTATGTTGCATAGAAACAAAGTAGGGACGTAGATGAGAGTCAAAAACTATAATCATAAGCTATTAGGATGTCTCAAGTTCCATTTACGAGACCGTACACTATTCTTCAGTCAAGTTGAGGGAAAAAGAGAGTAGCTTATAAAATTTAAACCCAAATTTAAATACATTGAACCAGAGTAGACTAGCCAAGATCATAGTTGCATATAATACTAATCATAATATAAGTTGATGAATAATATATAAGCGTTGAATAAAATAAATACATTACAGAAAACATAATCAGCTGATAATTGTCATAACTATTTCTAACAGTTTATATAATTAAGATTATATTTTCCTCGTCGAAAACCAGTATATAAAGGATATTTCATGTCTGAGGATTTCATTTCACTCTTTGGCTCACGTGTGTTCATTAATCATAAAATGTTCCATTAATGCTCTGCAAAATTCGTCAGTGTACATCGACTTTCTAATAAGAAAATAGGGAAAAATATGATGTTTTTCCCTTTACCGTTCCTGTGATTTATAAATAGAATAAAGTATACTCAAGTTGTTCTAATAGTTAAAATCACAATATTACACCATATACCACGAAAAGCTCTTTATTTTTATGTTTGTGACTTAAAAGACCCTTATATTGTAATCCTCATTTGAAATAACTACTCCTTACATGTTTAAGAATCCTCGTTTTGATCAATATTTAGGGGTTTTTTTTACTGATTTTCCATTTTTAAATATAAAGTTTGTTGTTATGAGATATGTTTACCCAGAGTCGTTTTTAATTACAAACGCAGAAATTAGTTGATCTTTTATCTTTCTATAAAGCGGTAACACACCACAAAAAAGTGTTGACATCAAATACAATTAAGGCAAGAAAACTGCATAAGTAGGTCAAGACCTAGCTAGAAGCTTTTATGATGCTTTCAAGTCTCAGGCGAATCGAATTGAAAAAAGAAGAGTGAAAACTTAAATGAAGTGCTGCAAACAAAACCCGGCACGCATAAACAAGTAATGGTAATATCCAAAGAAACAAATGGAATGCAAGTTCGAATAATAATCATAAGCAATATCCCGACATAACTTTTAACCTCGCATTTATTTTTCCTCTCGAGGCTGATGAACTAAACGGCATTTTTCAGTCCCGTAAAAAACTCAACAGTGATGATCAGCCCACGTCTCCAATCCGGCGAACCCCAAAGCCTGCGGTTGCTGCGGCGAAGCGAAATCAGCTCCCGCAGAGTAGCGGTCCGGCGCGGCCAGGCCCAGGAAGTCTCTCGTGAGCCTGTCGCTGCTCTTCTGCCACGTGGCCGGCTGAGCACCCACCGTGGCCGCCTTCTGAAGCAGCGCCGTGGCCGAGAGGTGCGCCGCGGGAACGTGGCGTGGAGGGTCCCACGGATTCAGGAGTGCCACGTGGCCGTTAATATTGTTTTGTGACGATGGTGACGAGAAGAAATTATTATTATTGTGGGAAGAGAAGTTAATACTAATAATATTATTATTATTATTAGTACGGAAGAGTGGTCGTATTGTGTTCATCAGTGGGTTTGCTTGTTGTTCTGCCGCCGCGGCGAGCCTCGCGCTCTCTTCGGCCAGGGCGTCGCAGAACGCTCTGTGTGTTACGAAGCTGTCTTTCCTGTGTAGTGTAAAAAAATTATATATATGTATGTATGTATGTAAGATCTCATATTCAATTTCCATGCATGCAAATTCATACACGTACGTGTGTGTGTGTTTTCCAACGTATAGTTCGGAGAAAAAGCTAAAAAGTTGCTCGTCAATGCAAGTCGTGCATGTGGATTTGATGGATTAATAAAAGATAAAAAAATATATATGCACAATGTCAGAAGCCTGGCATAAAGAAAGGTATGACGGAATATATATTTTGATTATATATGCTTTAAAAAATTTAAAGATGGTCCAGATACTGGTATTGGTATACCTATGCGTCGAGAAATTGAAAAGAAAAATTGTGAGTTAATGATTATATGGTGGGTAACGTAATATGGGTCAAAATGTGAAAGTGGGAGTAGTGCATGAAAATAACCATGCATGCTATACTGTTGAGAAGTATACATTATATTATATGCACATTTTAGATAATAAAAAAAGAAGAAGAAAAAATTAAGAGGTTCACCGATATGTTTGCAGATTTACTAGTTTTTTTCTTCATAATGATGAAAAAGTTCAGAGTTTCGCTGTTTCACTGTCTCTGCATGTATATAACGACACACTCCATTTCGATTTATTTTTTTAATTGCTTGAATATTGTCACGGGTTTTCTCGTCCATGATTCCCCAAAAGTAATTATTAATTGAGCAATATCTTTAACTTTTCCTTGGACAAGAACAGAACTCATCATTGTTTTCGAGACTCAAGTCACAATCCTTATAAAGTACCTATTAACGGGAACTTTTAACATAAACTAATAAACTTGATCCTGTCCATTAAAAATTATTCTGTAATAATCAGGTCATAAGTTAACTATCATTCAATGTGAGTTCTCAGACAATCTGAGAATACTGATTAATTCTCGGTCCTAAAAAATTTGGGAAAGATATCACAAATGAGACTGTAAAGGAATCTTACTATAAAAGATATTAATAACAAATTAAATAATCTTTATTAGTACCGAGAAGACCAATTCAAATGCATATAATGAAACGAAGACTAGTCGCTTTTTCTAATTTATTTATCGTTCGAAATTTGCTTAAAACGCAGGGATATGCATGTATATACATAAATGCAAGCTCAGGTTTTCGCAGATATCTATTTCGATCAATTCTACATATATTTCTTTATTTATTTCTGAAACTAGTCCCAAATAGTGTGTGACAGACACTTGCAGTAGTGTCTATTTTAACACAACCTGCAATGTTCATTATATATATAGATAATATATATAGATATATATAGATAATATATATAGATATATATAGATAATATATATAGATATATATAGATAATATATATAGATATATATAGATAATATATATATATATATATATATATATATATATACACCGTCGTGTAAGAACAAAAAAACCAACAGAATTCCAAGTCCAACCCAGCATTGAACAAAACAAGTAAAACTCAGACCACCAAGTATTAAAAAAAGAAGACTATTTCCCATTTTTGACAAATGACCAACATTTTTGGATTCTTCAGACAGAGCCAAGTTAGTATCATGATAGAATGAGGATCACGGAAATACTAAGCACTTAATTAAAAAAACAATTAGGGTGAGTCAATGTACCTGGAGAAAAGGGTTCCACAGTCACATCTGTATTCTCTAGTACCACAGGTCTTGGTGTGAGCTTTCCAGTCAGACTGAACGGCGTAGATCTTCGAGCACTTCTCACACTTCCATTTCTTCTCTCCGTGTTTCCTACAAAAGTGCTTCTTGATCCCTGTCAGGTCTCCCAAAGCCCTAGATGGGTGGCTATGGACGCAACTGGGCTCAGGGCAAACGTAGACTCTCTTCCTCAGCTGGTCTTTTCCGCTCCTTTGCTTCAGCTTCCATGGAAGATTGTGTCCTCTTCTGTGGAGCTGAAGGTTTTGATCTCTCTGGAAACCCTTGTTGCAGATCTCGCACACAAACCTGTTTGTGGCCATCAGAGTCTTTGGAGACAGTGCAATCACTTCAGCATCTGGGTCTGTTTATGTATGTTATACACACAACATTTGAAAACCCTAGCCAGTCAGATAAAAAGGAGCGATTGTGATTTGATGTGATATAATGAAATTAAATAAGTACGTACCGGGGTTTCCAGGGAGGCTTCTTTTCTTTTTGATTTTCTGAGGGTGTTGTTGAGGAAGATGGTTCTGATGATGATGATGATCGGTGTTGGGGTTTAACTTTGAGGCAGTAATGGAATTAGGGTTGAATAGTCCACCAAAGTCGTGGACTACTCTTGTACCAGAAGAGACCACACTGGTACAGGCTAATTCCGGGGTTGAGAAAGAAGTTGAATTAGACATGGGTGTCGCTGCTGAATACATATTATTGGTAAGACCTCAACAAAATTCCAACAGAGAAAAACAAAACTCTTTCCCTTTTCTTTTGTTTTGCGTATGCGAAGATCCTTTCTTTTTTGTTTGGCTCTATCTCTCTCTGGCTTTTGTTATATCGTTTTAGGTCTTGTGTTGACGTACTAATATATACGACTTAATCTTTTGTAAATATATATCTCTCTTCTCTCTCACTGAAAATTAGAGCAGCGAATTGGACAAAGCGTCACAATAAGGGCAGCCCAGAAGTGAAAGAGAATCCCAGCTTTGGACAAATGATATTATTATAGCCACAGAAAGGCATCGTTCATTTGGGAGGTAAATGAAAGAAAAAAACAAAAACAAGAATAAAAGAGAAATATAAGTATATCTCTGAAGAGTAGATAAAAAGGATGAGGATGGTGTCTACGTGATGGGTTGGGTTGGTTATATTCTCCGAGGTCGCTATCTAGTTTAAGCCCACGAGAAAGTTTATTATTTGTGTATATATATGTATACATATATATATATATATATATATATATATATATATGTGTGTGTGTGTGGAGCTTAATGGGTGCTGAGGCGAGGACTAGGAATTGAGGACCTTACAATGACGATTTGCTGATCGACCCGCACTCATGTCGACCTAGTTTTGGAAAGGGATTATAAACTCCGTTCGCACCGAAAATTATATTTTAAGCATTATTAGTCAAGTGTATTAAAAAGTTTATTACGGTAAATATTGGTTCCCATGGTTGTCTCGCTATGGGACCTATCTACTCCGCCAACGAATTCCATTGTGAGACCTGATTTATCCTAACAAGACGGCTAGACGTTGTAGAACACAGTTATTGACAAGATTTCTCCACGATGAGATATGTACTTCGCCACGGTGAAAGAGTCCCAAAGCAGGACATATGATCCATTGTAGACTAACTTTTCAAAAGAATATTAGCCGCAAAGAGAATTATACTTCGCCGCGGCGAAATGATCTCACAACAGATCATATGCTCCGCTGTGAGACATTCTCACCACCACGAAGTACATATCTCGTAGCGGCGAAGTCTCATAAATTTGTTAAGGTTAGAGTATAAAAACTTTATTTCCTCACTTTTATTTTCTTTTGTCATATCGTTTTTAGGTAAAACAATGATGCAGTCTACAAATTTGAGTCGTGTGGATGCCCCTAATTCGTCGAGATCCACAAAAAAAAAAATAGGAAAACAGACTCGTCAACCTTCTACAAAATCGATTGTAGATTACAACGACCGTGTTTTTTCAAGTAAGGTCGCCAAAGAACGCTACGATAAACGTATTATATAATATGATTGAGCGATGAATGAAAGTTGCCGGGGCTACATAAATTGGCGTTGTACTTCGGAACACCATCGAAGTTCACAAGAAACGTGACTCCGAGCAAACTGACTAAGCAATAGACCACGCTGGCGAAAATTACGAGACGTGATGATCAAACATCAGGTTATGTAGAGTGTCAGCAAGACCGCCCCAGCAAAAAAGGGACATGAGGAAGCATACCTAGAGCTAGAAGATAATGGTCGACAATGTAGAAGTGATTTAGGTTTAGGAAGAAACAATGTTTTAATTAACGTCGAACAATGTTTCTGCATTATAAAACAAATTGAATTATGTTAAATTATAAATTAGGATTCATTTTAATTTGATTTTTCGATTTGTACTTATATTTTAAATAATAGTATTAATATATAAAAGAAAATTATTTTTTAAAAAATATTGGATGCGACTAGTCGCATCTGAAAGTCACGCGAGAAAAAAAGATAGTGTATTTAATTTGGCGGGCAGGCGTTTGAATACTAATTGTCGAATCATAAAACTTTGGCAAAAATACTTTTAGATGCGATTAGTCTTTAATTTGGCGAGAAAACTTTTGGATACAACTTGTTGAATCAGAAAATTTTTGTGAGGATACTTTTATATGCGATAAGTTGCATCTAAAAGTTATTTACCACCAATTTTAAAGGTTATTTATGTGCATTACAAGTGCTATTTGTCGCATCTAAATTGTCGCATGTGATAGGTGGAGACCAAGTTGCATATGATATCGTATCTGGTAGTACCATTAGATGCGACTTCAGTACTAATAACTGCAATAAATTTGCATCTAAATCCCATTTTTGTCCTACTGACCATTGGGGAGTATTTTGCGGCGCACACAAGTACAAACCAAACATCACATTCATGTACGAGTTCTACGTGAATGTGTCGGATGTTGTGAATGACATTGTAACAATTTGAGGAATGAAAGTTGACTTTAAGTCAAAGCAATCAACAACTTGTTATCTAATATGAACATTGACTACGAAAACAAGGACTATCAAGTGTGGCATAGCGATCCAAACTACGTAATAATGGAGAAGACTAAAACGTCGATCGATCATGGACAAAAACACCTCCATTGCGAGCAGTTGCACGGGCTCATTAACATTTTTACTTAATATATTCTATATAATTATTAATTATTTGCAATTATTGACTGAATTATAAGTCTTGGCACAAGTTCTCAAAATTTGGACTTACCTTATTTACTCAAGATTTTTTCGATTAAGCATTTCACCCGTTTAAACGAGAATCATTTTCCCATTTCGTATTCTATTATCCGACGAAACGATCAACGTGAATCGATTCATCTACAACTGGATGAAGAGAATCAAGTACAACAACACACGACACATTATGTCATAGTCGTCCATCATTTACGCATTTGGTCTTCAAACAAGTGCGGTAGATACAAAACATGACTCGATCAATAAGTGTTTGTTGTCTGATAAGACGATTTTGCAGTACAAGATTAAAAGAGGAGATGAGGAGGAAACAGAGGAAGAACAACTTTCTACCAACCAATATGTACTCCATTTAGGAGCTCTGGTGATTGTCTGCCACCGTCAAGTACCATCAAGTACATTGCTCATTGCTCACACTATCTCGTCAGCAAATTCAAGCATACACAACAATTTCAGCATCAATAATTGCAGTTTGACTCACCCACATCGACCAACTTACCGAGTTGTACGGCCGATGTGATATCAACCAAGAGAATCAACTTCAATTTCCTCCATATCCTCAATACACAAAATACTCGCACCCACATCCAAAACGGAAATTACATATGGCACAATCACAGTATCCTGCTCCACCAACACCACCACAATCACAACAGAAAAACAACTAACTGCAAGTGAAGATAATGAATTCAAGAGGAAGAAGAATTAAGAGCGTCTGAAGAAAGTGGAGAAGATAATGAGGAATGAGATTGAAAAGTTTTTATGATGTGTATTAAACTTATATATATTATTTTCAATCTTCATTATCTTTTATGATTGAGACACATATATAGTTTTCGTTTGTTTTCTTTGACTTGGTTTAGAGACTATTTCAAATTCATATTTGAAATTATCTAATTGTGATTTTGAGACGTATTTATGTTTTGAAGTTTTATTTTATATGTTTGAAATAAGAAAAGTGATAAAAAATTGATCAAAAGTAAAAATTTGCTAAAATAGTATTCTCTCGCCGCGGCTACGATTGTACATTGTCGCGGCCATAGTCACCAAAAAGTCCATTTTCTCTCGATACATTGTTCTCCCAAGCAATGTACAACTTTCTCCACGACAAGAATTGTAATTTCAAAAATAACTATACCCCGTGACCGAAAGTTAAACATTATCATAGAGAGTATGAACAATTTTTTTTTGAATGTTATCATAACCTTTTACGCCGTGACGATATGTGAGAATTGTGCGAAAATGTTTTTCTCATCGCCTCGAAAGTTGTAAGTAGCTGCGACGAGGAAGGTATAATTTTTCTCCATAGACGATAAGATATTCTCCACGACGAGATATTTTTGATGAAAGGGGTAAACTACTTCGCCGCAGCCAGATTCTAAGAAAATTGAGTTTAGTCTCAGTAAGTTTCTTTCCGCGACATTTCAGTGGACCCGCCGTGGCGAGGTAATATTTTTTTGAAAACCTGAGTTTTTCCGCGACCAGGTTTAGGCATTAACGTGGCGAGTTTTCTACATTGATGCGACACGATTTTATATTTGCACCGAAGCATAAGTTGTTTTCATCGACACAAGCATCAACGTCCCAATTCTTTTTCTTACAAAAATCGGATCACTATCCAAACGAATTAAGTCAAAGACATCGTCGTCATCAAATCCATCGATCTCTTCATCAATTGGTGGTTGGTTGCTTGTAAATGAAGGAACATTGGACATGTCTTCATCTTTATATGGGTTAGTAATTCTCGCTTTCATGTAAACTATTAGTAATAACTCCTGATTGACTAGATCTGGTACATAAAACACTTTACTTACTTGTGTAGCCAAAACAAAAGAATCATTCTCGTAACATATGCGCCTAAAAGTCAAGAACTTACCTCCTTCAATATTTACCTTGACATGATTTTGGTCTCCTGTTTGCGCTTTAATAATGTGATACGTAGCTCACAATAATCAAGTTCTCAATTGTCTTAAATGTACCTACAATAGTTTATGAAACTTTGTATTAAATTTTTATTTTTTGCCGAAAAAACATGTAATGCCTCAGCATATAATGTAACTCTACTATTTCGAACGAGATAATTGTTGTCTCTTTCTCTGAAGTAAAAGTGAAACCATTAACAAGCCAATCAATGTACTTTGTAATCCTTACAGAAGGCGATGGCCAGTTATTTTGCTCAATATAATAGAATGCCCTAAATCTTGAAACAAACATTTTTCAAGTAATTTTTTAAACAAACGATTGTGTTTTATTTGTAACCATTTCTTTTTTTCTTTCTTCGAATTATTCGACCTCTATTCATTCAAATGCATATCCATAAATATCTGACCTCATTCACGCTATGTGACACATGAAAACTAGTTTTCTCTCATTCCATATCTATTAGATAACATTTCCTTTACAAATATACCATGTAATATAGTGTTTTTTTTCGGTTATTAGGTTATTATAACAAAGTGAATCACTATTTAAAATTATTGGATATTTATTTTTGTAATTTAGCATATTTTTGTTTATGAGAGAGAGCCTTTCTCAAACTACTGATCAACACTTCCAGCTTTTGCTTGATTTGCACTAGTCGCCAAGATGTCATCAACTTTAATTACTACAAAAACTTCAGCGTAAATAATGTGAAATGATGAATTGGATATTTGGCGTGGCCTCATACATGGAAGACTTGATTTTGGTCTCAGGCTTAATATCTTGAACTGGATCAATGTTCTGCTTATATCTTGTATTGATCTGAACGACCTATTGCCGTTTTTTATTTGATTTAAGTTAAGTTCTAGTTGCTTTCACCATGAGATAATGATTGTGTAAGATAGATGAATACCTACTCAAAACACACACACACAAGATGAACGAAACAAGAGCCACCTTATTTATAATATTTTTCTTTCAAAAAGACCTCGCTTTTTCCAGAATATTATGATAATGCCTAGTCTTTATTATGAATAACACATTTTATTTAATACTTAGCTTAGAATTATTTTATATTTGACCACATTTTCATTTAGATTTTTTAGTAGTTTACATTTTCATAAAAAAATATCGGAAAAAATATTTAAAAATGAAAACAAATGAGATATCGATGGAATACCATCTTTAAACGATATAGGTATGGAGTTGTCCATACAATCGTTAATGTCGGGTTTAGAGGCCCAGAAAAGTTGTCGTAAGCCCAAGGCTACCAAGTACACAGACACGTTGTTGTTTGGCTGGTGTTGCAATTGTCGTTTGAAGTACGGTTTATAACACGACATGTAATTGATGCCTTGATCAAGAGTATGGACTGAATTGCTCTGTTTTTTTAATTGGTAGATATTTATATTCATTTTAACATTTATTCTTAAATTCATATTTTTTGTGGGTAAAATTTTTAAATACGAGACATATAAAGAAAAAAAAGGGTCACAAAATCCCTCAGTTGTCAAAGTAAGAGCATAAATATCATTTCCTCGTTTGAGTGGTTTGTTATATCTGATGTGAAAGGAAGGATACCATATAGCTATAATAGAGCATTTGGGACAAAAGTATTTTCATATTCGAGTCTTTTGCTCTATAAATACTCATCTATACTTTAGCTCTAACCGTAGAAATTTCAGAAACAGTGAAACATACAACTCAAGCACAATCTTTTCCATTTTATCAACCCCAAATGTCAAAACATATGAAACAAAGTAGATAAAAACTACATATTATCGACCTAGTTTACCAAATAAAGAGAAGCTGCACAATATACTTATTAAGCAGCTCTGAAGTGCAAAAATCACTCGGAGTAAATTGGCACCAAAAAATCATGCGGCTGCAGAAAGCAGCTCAGAATGGACATCACAGTAGGCACAAATCCACTTGACTCTGCACTGTGTTTTCAGAGAGTGATTGTTACCAAATCATAGAGGTTCAGAGCTTGAGAGCACTTGAGAGTCAAGGAGAATCAGATGAGAGGACCAAACGAGCGGTAACAAAAATCTACAGATAACCAAGTGAACCACAGGTCATAAATGGCCAACATGTCAGGATCACAATAATCACAATCCAAATAACAATAACCGTACGGCCGAAAGCATCACTTATGGTTCTTGGAGAGCCAGGTGCATCTTTTTTTGTCCCAATCATCAGCTTTTTCTACAGATCTACAATCCTTGATATTACCAACAAAGAACCAAAACACAAAAGATACATATGAGAATAATTTAACGAACTCATGACACCGTCGTCTTCTTTGTCTTTCTTTTTCTTCTTCTTTTTCTTTTCTTTTACTGAAACTACAAAGTTAACAAAAAGAAAGCAAGAACCTTTGGGAGATCATCAAGACTTAAATCATGGTAGATTTTTTTTTTATTTAAAAAAAAACTACCATTATCTTCTCGTCCAATTCATCAACGGCAATCCTTTTCCAACCTACCTAACAAAACGAGGGCACAACAAAAGGATATATATACACGTTATAAAAAGATAAATCAGAAACTAATACACCATAAAAGATTGATTTCTCTCTCAAAATCTACCAAAACAAAACAAAACAAAAACAAAACATAACAAGGAACACAGAGCTCAATCATTGTGCGCAGTAGTGTGGGTAGACGATGATCCCAAATACCCAAGCTTCCCCGCCAAGACATTCACATGATCATCATCCTCATCGCTCTCCTTACCAACGCTCTCGCTGAAAAGCTCCTCCCAAAACCCGTCGTCGAGCTCTTTATCGCAGCTCTCCGGCGGATCCAAATCTCCATCTTCTTCTTCTTCCTCTTCTTCTTCTTCTTCTTCTCCTCGATCTTTTCCTCTCCCGAGCCCTTGCATCTCCAGAGCCAGGGCTTCGAGCTCGTCAAGAGGCTCGGCTTTCACCACCTCGATCGGTCTCCTCCGCTTTTTCGTGACATCCTCGCCCAAAGCTCTGCGCTTGTCGCGGTGCTGAACAAGCTGCTGAAGAAACGCCGGGTTTTTCATGGCTCTCGCCAGAAAAGCCATCATTTGCTGTTGCCTGACCTCCGTTCCCTGAAGCCTCTGTTCCATCGTGTCGAGGTAAGCTCTGGTGTTTTGCTGTTGCTGTCTCAGCTTCACGAGCTCGGTCATTAGGACTTGCTTGTCGCGCCTCAGACGGTCAACCTCCAAGTCAACGCCGAACCGACCTACCTCCACGCAAAGACCCGAGCTTTGTGGGTGGTGTTGCTGATCCCATGGAAATGGCTGAGAGGAGTTATTAGGGTTTCTTCGCCTTCGGATCCCTTTCAGGAGGTGCTTTTGGCCACGGAGAAACCCTTCGTTCGCGAACTCCCATCGGTCTGGGTCGATCTTTCTAAAACCCTGGCAGTTTTTGTTTTTGCTTCTTTAGAGTCTCGTTTGTTTGTTTGTTTGTAGCTTTGTATTGTATGAAAAGAAAACTACCTGTGATTTTCTTTTCATTTCCGCGGCAGAAAAGACAATCGATAATGCAAGTTGCGTGGTAATAAATAATTGATAATAATGATAATAGACAGAAAATTAAATGGGGAGCAGAGACGTTCGTGAACATTCTACAACACTTCGAAACAAGACAAATTTGGAGATGCGTCATATTTCAAGTTCTTTACTTTTTTTGTTCTTTTTACCTTTACTACCAAACAAATATCATGGATGTATTGTTGTGAAATTTGACTGCACTTAGAGATGCCTTTGTTGATTAAAAGTAAGTAACGTAGGTTTTCCTAAAATATAGTTGAATTATATTGACGAGGGAGTTTTTTATTATTTCTCAATATATAAATTATATACTTGATTTTGTATGTCAAATTTTCTGCAGAATTTTACACTCTGGAAATTACCTTGCTTTCCTATTTTTCTAACATAAATTCATTTAAATAGTTGCGCAATCTCCTTCACCACCTTTAGAAAAACACTGATATTTATACTTTTAAGAAAAAGGGAACCACTGAATTTAGAAGAAGAAGAAATCAATCAACAAAAACAACATTCGATGCACAGTCATTCTACTGGTACCTTTTTCTTCATTCAGTTACCAAATCAATCATATCAATATAAACGACAACTATCAATCGGAACCAGACAAAATCCCCAAAATTATAAAGAAGAAGAAACACAGGGAAATAGATCAGAAGAAGAAGAAGAAGAAGAAGTTGCTTACATAAGTATTTAGCTGCCTGACGAAACTCGAGAAGTTGTTATGCTTGAAGTATCTGGGAAGAAGATGCGCAGAGAAAGAATGAGGATCCCAAACGACGAAGCTCGTCCCCAATTCTCCGTTCCAAGACACAATCCTGTTTGTCGTTTTATCGTCAACCATGTCGTACGTCTTCGTCAGAAACGGAGGTGGACCGGCGTCGTGTAGCCCCTCCATTGGCTGCGGCGGCGGCAGAGCCTTGCCGATTCCGCTGGGCTGCGATACATCCGATCCCAGCCCCGTGTACTCTTCTTTCACTTGGTAAGGAAAATTCATTTACGCTCTCTCTCGATTGATCTATTTTCTGAACGGGAAAGTGAAAAACAAATCGGAAATGAATACAGAGGCTCGAGAATTAGGGGAAAATGTGTGTATGTACGAACAGAGTACTGAAAAAGATGATGGATTGAAAATGGAAAAGACAAAGAAGGCATAGATAGATAGATAGATAGATATATGATCTTATTGATTGCCGCAGTGAGTTTCTCGAAATAGAAAGTCGTTGAAGCCGTTAAGTTAACGAGCTTAGTTGGTGAAGCAAATATCCATTGGAGAGTTTTATATTACAGAGGAAATGTGGGTACAAGTGAGAGTTATATCGAAGTGAGAGTTATATCGAAGGAAACTTCTAGACCGTATTGGTATTTTTTAATATTATTTTTTATTAATATAAAAAAAAAATTAAGCTATTCGTGAGTGTGCCACTTTGGCCATCTACTTTTGGCAATTAGCGAGGCTTAAAACGGGAGAGAAACTTCTGGAAGTTCTACTCTATACGATTGGGGTTAAGGAGAGAGAAAGTGTGTGTTTGTGTGTGGGTCCAGGGAAGAGACTATCTTTTTTTATTATTATATCAAAAGAGTATCTTTTTATCACTATTATTGTCCACAATTTCAATTTGGTGAGACGTGATTGGTTGAAAATATGGCACGCTCTTTACTGAGTGGCGTCATTTAGTAATTCCAGTTGAAAATAATAAAATGCTCCAATGCGCTTCTTCTTTTCCTTTTTTGTTTCTTTCTCTCAGCTAGCATCACAAAAATTACAAATAATCGACGAAATGACCCTATTTGTCAAACGTAATTGTAAAATGTCCAGCTTCTTGTAAAACTTTGGTAAATAGCCCTGTTGATGACGTGGACATACTTGATATTACGTTATTAACCTTGTTTATTTTTTCGAAATTAATTTTTTAAATTATATTTTGAATTAACCGGTAATTTTTAAATTTCAAAATTATTCCTTTTTTGTAATAATCAGTTATTAATTAATTACTTTATGTCCTTAATTTGTGCATTGACTTTAGATAACCGATTTTGTTATAATTATCTAAATAAATTTCGAACTTCCTTTAATTTATTTTCCATTTACGTGTTCTGAAATTTTTGAAAGAGATTTCTTTTGAATTAACTTCCCATTTACGTATTTTTGAGTTGTGTTTACAACGTAAAATGAATATACAACATAAATTGTGTTGAGTTTGAATAGTTATTTCAAATTTTAAACATTTATTTTCGTTTTGAAATTTTAAAATTGTTTCCGTTTTTAATGAATTCGGTTATTAAGTGTGTGTATTATTTCCTAAATTAGTGGTTTGACTTTATTTTCATATTAATTACTGATTTTCATTTAGTTTTGGTCGATTTTAATTCTTATTTACAATTTCATATCCATTTATTTATGAAAAATATATCATATTACCGATTTTTAATAACAGAACTGCTTCTTTCGTAATTTTTTTTCAAAATTTTTCATTTATTTCGTCCAGTTTTTACGCTTGTTAATTGAATTTACAACGTAAATTGCGTTGTGTTTTACAACGTAAATTGAGTTGAGTTTTAATGGTTATTTCGAATTTTAAACATTTATTTTCGTTTTGAAATTTCAAAATTGTTTCCGTTTTTAATGAATTCGGTTATTAAGTGTGGGTATTATTTCCTAAATTAGTGGTTTGACTTTATTTTCAAATTAATTACAGATTTTCATTCAATTTTGTTCGATTTTAATTCTTTTTTACAGTTTCATATCCATTTATTTATGAAAAATATATCATATTACCGATATATACTAACAGAACTACTTATTTCATATTTTTTTTCAAATTCTTCATTTACATCGTCCAGTTTTTACGGTTGTTAATTGAATTTACAACGTAAACTGCGTTGAGTTTTACAACGTAAAGTGAATTTACATACAACGTAAATGCTCGATGGAGACAGCCATAGCAGGCATTCTCCAGATCGACGGTGATGACTTCCACAACGGTGGGTGCTTTCTCTCTGATCGTCGCGGGAGCAGATTCAACTATCCGAAGCAACGGTCCGAGAGCACATTCTTCGAACACGATTCTGCGAGCAGACTCGTCGGCGGAGGCGGCGATGGCGGAGAAAAAACATCTAAAACTCCTATTTATAAAAATAAATTCAGCGGTTTTTGTTGAAGAAAATGAAGAACATACCTTCGGAGACCCATATTTTAATTTTATTACCAAAGTAAGTTTACTGGACGATGGCGGCGGTTTTTTCGTCGTTGGCGAGGAGGCGGACGAGAGAGTCGAGCTGCGTGAAGAGATCGTGGAGGAAGAAAGCGATCTCGTCGTTGGCGGAGTGATGTGAGAGGACGATGACGTTGGACTGGCGGAGGACGTCGGAGTGGAAGAGGAGGTCGAGGTCTCGGAGGTGGTCAGAGAGAGCGGCGGCGACGATTTTGGAGAGAAAATGCAAAAAGAAATTGTGAAAGAATAATTTAATTTTCTCTCTCAATAAATTGGACGTTTTAATTAAGTGGTTAATTGATTTCTGGATTTTAAGGATCTAATTTACCAAAAAATTCGATTTTTTTAATTAAATTTCGTTTGGACGGGAGAATTTTTTTGGGCATTTTGGGAATGAAAATTTGGCCGAATTGATTTACTGGACTTTTACCAAAGTTTTATACAACGTTGGACAAATTAAAATTTGGAAACTTATATAAGGCTATTCTATACAATAACCCCAAAAATTATGCTACAAGTTTTAGCGCATATATATATATACACAAGCGCGCACCTACAAATTGGTTAACGTATTTTATTGCAAATTGTTATAATAATTAAAAATATTTTTTAATAAAAAAATGATGCAATAAAAAATTACACAAATTTTTTATAATATTAATTAATAATATAAGTTATGTATTTGTTGCATTACATTAGTAACATAACGTGTAAATAAACCTAAATATCAAATTTTAAACTACTGAAATTAGAAATAATTATTAAATACTTTTAAAAAATCTCTTTGTGTTGACTTTGCAGCAGAAGTTTGAATATATAAAAAGCGTAGAAATGAAAAAAAAAAATTATATATCTGATGAGTACAAAATTCGTCAAGAAAATTTCAAAAATAGAATAGTTAATAATATAATTTTATTAATGTATACATTAATTCTGTAATTTTATTATGTATATGGCGTAAATCATGTAAATTCTAGAAAATTTTATTAATTGTGATACTTTATATTTAATAGCATAATTTGTCATTTTAAACAATTATGTAGTTAAATAAGTTTATAATAAATAATAAAACGAGTCCTAATAATAATGTTTTTTAGGTTTAGTTTATGTATTATATATATATATATATATATATATAATAATAGACCGAAAACATAATAAGTTCAGAAAGAAGAAAATATCTTGAGAAGATGCCATTATCTGACATCATGCGAGGTTATTATTTGAAGTTATAAAATGTATAGTATCTGGTGTAAATTGACGTGGCCGTACCTGAGTTAGGAGTTACGACATATGAAATTCTTAATTGAGGCTAACTTGATTTTTTAATTGTTCGGATATTAAAAAAAAACACATATATAATAATATATAAAATAAAATTTGACAGTCTTTTATAACACCCCTTTTCATTAACTATTTTCGCCATATATTACCGGAAACAACAAGAGCAACACAAAAATGATATTTTACAATTCAACACATTAGTCAAAAACAAGTTTTGTTTAGTCAACAATATTGCTATACAAGAACATGCTTCTATATGCGGGTGTCGCTCCTGTCCTTTGGGATTATGGCTTCCGGTGTTTATCTTAAAACTTTTTCAATAAAGATGATTCTCAACGAGATTTATCCTTAGTCTTTGTTCAAGTGGTGTCATTATTATTGAGTAATTTTATAAAGTACGTGTAAAATTAAACTCAATTACTTTTTGACTTGATATTATGCATAAATTATACACTAGAATAAAATGTCGATCTTAAAAAAAATCGCTTTTAAATGACTTTTAAAATCAAATAAACTATTGAATTAATTCCAAAAATAATCAAAAAGATTTTAGACCTAACAAGCATTAAAAATAGAACTCAATCCAACAAAATATAATTTAAGAAAGAAAAAAAATAAATAAACACCTCAAATACAAAAAAAAATCTTCAAACATAATGCAATCTTAGTAACGCTAGAGATGAGCGTAAATTATCCAAATATAACGACGAGGTGGATGGCACCGTGGAGGCCAGAGCAGGCGCACTTGTGCATTCCGCGGGAAAGGGAGGCGATAGTGCAACGCATGAGCGGTCTAGCAGCAGCGGGTGCTAGAGGAGGCCGAATTCAAAGTTTGAAGGGAGTCAAAATGGGAGAAAATGAAGATGTTTACGAGTGGTACCTCAGAGTGAGCAAACGAGACTTTCAACGATGGTCGAGGAGGAAGAGCGCCACAAAAGAGAAATGGAGAGATGAAGATAAATGAAGATAAACATGAATAAATGGGATAAATTGGTGAAAATGTGAGTTTATAAAAAGACGACCTAGATTAGAAGTGATTAGTCGCATCTAATGGTCTCTCATCTGAAAACAGCGTCGTGCCTCCTAAAAATGACTGGTCAACCAACAAATTTGGGGACGAAAAAATTTGAGCCAATATTTTAGAAATTAGAAACGACAAATCGCTTATAATGTAAAATAGTCGGATTTAGAAATCGCTTTATATAAGAGCGACGTTAATACTAGGCTTTTTAAAGTTTAGAAGCGACAAAAATTCATGTTTCAAAAATTTGAAGGAGAGGAAAGCGGTTCAAAATTTGAGGACGTTCGAAAACGAATTGATTTTCTAAAAAATTTCCGGAAGAAAAAGCGAGCCAATTTTTTTTTGACAAATGTTTTGTTTTTATAAGCGACAAGTAGAAATTTGGATTTTTTTCATCTGAATTTGACTATGTTGACACAAAAGCGATAAGTCGTTTCTAAAAGTCTAAAGTCCTTTCTAATTTCCGCTTTTAAAAGTACATGTCGCTTTTTTTAGGAAGAGTTGTTGCGAAAATCGCACGCGCAAGTGCACACGTCGAACAAGTAATACAGATAGTAAGTTCGGTTCGTTCCCACGAGTATTTATAATTAAATGTAATTCTAATTGTTACTATAATTTGAATCTAGAGAGAATGAAAGTGAAGGTTGTGGTTTTCCTAATTACTAAGCAACTTATTAAAAACGTTTAAAATATGGATGTGGGGAGCAAGGGTGTGGTTTCACTTTTCTATCCTATTGTCGGGATTTCTAGAGAAACGAAAAATGATCAATCCTATGGCAATGCTAATCATGTTCACGTGAATTTTATCGCTAACCATCGCTAGAGTGATATTAAGGACCTAAGACTAAGAACTCCTTTTACCTATCGGTCTCAAGGCATAGAACCTAGCTTGTTTTATATTTTGGAACACTTACACGACTCCCTAGCAGCTGTGGCTATCTCTAAACTTCACATAATGTACTACTGTATTTAAATTTTACTCGCACGACCAATTATACCTCGCTAGAGAGAATAACTAATCCTAGAATCAAACATACGATGATCAAGCGTAAATAAGCATTATGAACAAATATAGAATAAACACCAGCCAAAGAATCAAATCAAACTTCAAAACAAACTAGAATAAATCCATGACAATTATCAATAAAAGATCCACCATCACCCTCTAAGGGATTAGTTCATGGTGATGGTGGAAGAACTAGAAAACATACAATAAAAGTAATTCATGACAATAGAGATTCAGAAGGAGAAGATAAAGAAAAACTAGTTTGGTTGTCGCAGACTCGTCGCAGCCTCCATAACATCTCCGGTCTTCTTCTTTGTTCACCTTCTGTTCCTCGTAAGGTTTCCTCCCTCTAAAAGCTAAAATCAACCAAGAATGACTTTTAAGAGGCTGCTATTAGGTTATATAGACTAACTGCCCAAATTCGCACAGATCTGGCCTTCAAAAACTGATCCAACGGATTAAAATCAAAGTCCACGGGTCAAATTTAGCTGCTGTCGGAACCCCACGCACCGCGGTGAGTTTCATCGCGTCGCGATGGCTTCCGTCGCGTCGTGATGGGAACTCTGACGGCATGCGCGCTGCTTCACCTTTTATCGCATATCTTGAGCTTCGAGTATCATAATCGAGATCCGTAAAATATTCCGGAATCCTTGCAATCTCCCCGTCGTCCTAGGATGATCTATTTCTCTTCCTCTCTTGCATCTATAATTCTCATTTTCACTTCTTTGAATCTCATAGATCTTTTCGGATCTGAATGTCCTAAAAACTTAACACAAACTACAAAAACTATCAAAATACTTGAGGATAAACATCGATTCTTAGTTCAGGATAATCTAATAATCACGTATAAAACGTGCTTATCAAACTCCCCCACACTCAAACTCTTGCTTGTCCTCAAGCAAAAAAAATAACAAAAATGTAGAAAAAAGACTAAGCACGCGAACACACGAAAACAAAACTAAACAACACAAAGATAGGTTCAATATTATTTTTATTTCGATTGATCCACGCTTAGACTCTATTTTTAATTTTCAAGACTTTTCGGCTTCGGAAATTCAAGGTTTTAAACGCTACGTTAACTGCTATAATTCAAAAGAGAAAATAAAATCATATGTTAGCTTTAGCCATTTTGCAATGTTTACCTATCTCGAAAGTGTTCGAATACCTAAAATTGTCTTCCAGTGAAACAAAGTCATAAGACCACAAAAACCGTAATATATATTTGAGATTTTCTATTTACGGTTTTGACATTCCATAAACCTCTTCTTTTCCCTTGATCTCCACTAATGTACACAAATCATTTCTACATTGTCAAAAGGTCTTATGAGGCTTGTAATGTTAGGCTCGGGTCAAGCGTATGGAAGTGAATTTTTAGTGACTAGGGTTTACCTTAGCGACTTAAATATGAACTAGAGAACTCCTAACTTTTTCACCTTCTTTCCCAAGACATGTTTTCCTCATTTACAACTTTCTTTTTCTCTTAAGTTTTCTCAAACCTTGGCTCACATAACCTTTTCTATTTGAACTACACCACGTCAAAACATAAAGACTTCTCTTTTCAACTTTCTATTTTTTTTTTCTTTTTTTTAAGAAGAAGAAGACAAAGAGAAATTTTTTACAGGATTACTACTTGACGTGGTGTTTAAACGAATTTTTTTTTTACAAAGAACGTATAAAATCTGTATAAAAAAACCAAATATTCTTATATATTTTTCTCAATTAAACTTAACAAATTTAGTTGTTCTCAAGAGTCGTTCACAATCAACGAGTTCTTTGTGGGATTTCAAGATTGTGACTCAAGCCTTTTTCTGACTAAGTCACGAGCGGGTAAAATATTAGGTATTTTGTGACCGAGAACTAATTGATAATCAATATTTTTGAGTCCGGCTTTTTGGCTCGAAAGGCTTATCCTAATGCCTAAATCATTATTACTAGATCAATGTGTACTCAATTTCGCCTCGATTAAAAATTTGAGAAGGTTCTAGTAAGTACAGTGATTTTAATTCAATTGTTCGACAATAATACGCATCTAGCATTATTAAACTTCGAGACATACAAAATTCGGGCTCATTTGACAACAAGATTCTCAAAACATACTTTCTCTTCAGGTACTTCATCGAGTTGTAGTCGTTGAAAATGACTTCCTCGTCTTGCACTCCCAGCTTCAGCTCTCCTTTTTTCACATCAATTAGTGATGCTCTGGTTGCTAAAAATGAGCTCCCCAAAATGATCGGAATGTCTTTGTCCTCATCCATATCTAAAACAACAAAGTCAGCCGTAAAAATGAATTTATCTACGTTTACGAGCACATCCTCGATGACTCCTCGAGGTTAATTGACTGAACGGTCGGTCATTTGTAGTGTCACTCGTGTTGGTTTCACATCGCCTATTCCAAACTTCTTGAAAATCGAGTACGACATGAGATTAATGCTTGCTCACAGGTCATACATCGCCTTCTCGAAATATGTCTCGCCGATAACTCATGGGACAGTGAACCTTCTTGGATCCTTCAGTTTCTGAGGGAGCTTCTTTTGGAGGATTGCGTTGCACTCTTCAGGTAGCACAATCGTGCTGCGGTCTTTAATCTTCCTCTTATGAGTGAGGATTTCCTTTAAGAACTTGGCGTAGCTCGACGTTTGTTCGATGGCCTCCGTAAACGTAATGTTTATATGAAGTTGTTTGAATACTTCAATGAATTTTCCGAACTGTTTGTCGAGCTTCACATTCTTCAATTTTTGAAGGTACGGCACTTGCACTTGCGAAAACGGCTGAATTTTTGATGAACTGACTTCATTTGCGTCACTTGGTCACTTCAGACCTGTCTGCCCATCACGTTGCAATGAGGTTGGTTGCATTGCGACCCGTCCTCCTTCTAGTTCATCGCGTCGCAATGGATTTTCGTCGCGTCGAGATAGTTGCACGTCGCGCCGCGATGGGTCGACGTCGCGTCGCGATGAAGACGCTTCCTGGGATTCCAGCACATTTTTTCCTGCATTTTTATTTGCATTCTCCAAACCCAAACCACTACATAAAGTAATAGCATTGACATGGTTTTTCGGATTTACCTTTGTGTTGTTAGGAAGCGATCCCTGAGATCTCCCGGTCAATGTTGACGTTAATTGACCCATCTTTGTCTCGAGACTCGTATCTGAGCTGATTGACTCTGGATGATTGTGCGCGTCTCGTTCATAAACGTCGTCATCAATTCCTCGAGATTCACCTTCTGTTGTTGTTGTAGTTGGTTGGAAGGTTTTTGAAAACTCTGTTTTTGGAATTGTTGATTCCCTTGAGGTGACCTTTGAGTTTGATTCGAAGGTTGTCGTCATGAGAGATTTGGGTGGTTGTTCCTCGCGCCCGTATAAGGATTGTTGGAATTCTGAAACATTGGGCGGTTGTAGTTTTCCACATTGTTGGCGTTCTCCTCAAATCTAGTTGGACACTCGTTGGTGGAATGGCCTACGTTGCACCAAAATCATGGCTCGGAGATTGAAGCTTGCACCTCTTTGGCTTGAGTATCGAATTGCGCAATTTGCTTCGTGATAAGAGCCATCGGAGTTGACATCATCCTTAATAGCTCCGAGTCATTGGATGAATTGCTTGATGATGCCGCATGAATCGTAATCGGCTCGGGCTACATAATTATGCGCTCCATCGGGTATTGCTCGTTCGCTCTCGCTAACTCTTCAAGTAGCTCATAGAATTCTGATGGCGTCTTTGTGACCGCTGCTCCTCATGATGTAGTGTTTACTAAAGTCTTATTTGGAGTTAGATGACCATAGTAAAAAGTTTCTAGAAAATCTGCCCAAGCAATCCCATGGTGGGGGCATTTTCTAGGCATCTCCTTGAATCGGGAGCATGCCTCGCATAAAGTTTCTCTGTCCCATTGACGGAAGCTGTAGATTTTGTTGCGGAGGCGAGTGATCTTCTCAAAGGGGAAGTACTTGGTGAAGAAGGCGTTGCAGAGGTCCTCCTACAAGTATATGGAGTCGGACGACAATGATTGCAACCACCCTTTAGCTCAATCCCTTAGCGAGAATGAAAACAATCGTAGACGTACGGCGTCCAACGGAAGGTTGGGGATGTGGAAGGTGTCGCACATCTCGTTGAAGCTGCAGATGTGCTCATTCGGATCTTCATTCGGGACTCCTGAGAATTGATTATGTTGAATCATGTTGATAATCCCCGTATTGATCGTTCGGTGACACGTAGTCAATGAGGGGTCTCTCCACGAGAACAGGTTTCTCGAGAATTTGCTGCAGAATATTTGGAAAATTTTCCATCTGCTCTTGCTCTGGACTCTCTGGTGAGCAAGGGTGTGGTTTTACTTTTTTATACTATTGTCGGGATTTTTAGAGAAACGAAGAATGATCAATCCTATGGCTACGCTAATCATGTCCACGTGAATTTTATCGCTAACACTCGCTAGAGTGATATGAACGACCTAATACTAAGAACTCCTTTTACCCTCTCGGTCTCAAGGCATAGAACCTAACTTGCTTTATGTTTTGGAACACTCACACGACTCCCTAGCAGTTGTGGCTATCTCTAGACTTCACAGTATGTACTACGGTATTCTATTTTACTCGCACGACCAATTAAACCTCGCTAGAGAGAATAACTAATCTTAGAATCAAACATACGATGATCAAGCGTATACAAGCATTATGAACAAAAATAGAATAAATATCTGCCAAAGAATCAAATCAAACTTCAAAACAAACTTGATTAATATCCATGACAATTATCAATAAAAGATCCACCATCACCCTCTAAGGGATTAGTTCATGGTGATGGTGGAAGAACTAGAAAACAAACAACAAAAATAATTCATGACAATAAAGATTCAGAAGGAGAAGATAAAGAAAAACTAGATTGGTTGTCGCAGACTCGCCGCAGCCTCCATAACATCTCCGGTCTTCTTCTTTGTTCACCTTCTGTTCCTCGTAAGGTTTCCTCCCTCTAAAAGCTAAAATCAACCAAGAATGACTTCTAAGAGTCTGCTATTAGGTTATATAGACTAACTGCCAAATTCGCACAGATCTGGCCTTCAAAAACTGATCCAACGGATTAAAATTGAAGTCTACGGGTCAAATTTAGCTGTTGTCAGAACCTCATCGTGTTGTGATGAGTTTCGTCGCGTCGCGATGTGCACTATGACGGTCTGCGCGCTGCTTCACCTTTGATCACATATCTTGAGCATCGGGTATCGAAATTGAGATCCGTAAACTGCTCTCAAATCCGTGCAATCACCCCGTCGTCCTAAGATGATCTATTTCTCTTCATTTTTTGCATCTATAATGCTCATTTTCACTTCTTTGCATCTCATAGATCTTTTCGGATCTGAATGTTCTAAAAACTTCACACAAACTATAAAAACTATCAAAATACTTGAGGATAAACATCTAGTTCAGTATCATCTAATAATCACGTTTAAAACTTGCTTATCAAGAGTATATGTCGCTTTTAAAGGTAATTTTTTATAGTAGTGATAGTTTTTATTTTCATGTTTGTCTAAAATACCATTTAGATTAATATTTTCCTTTTTCTTCTGTCATTTAATTCTCTCCCTTGTAAAAACATCTTCCTCTCTCGCTATTTCCTGGTCACGTTATAAGCCGCAAAAATTGTAGTGACAACACAAAAATTACCATCTCCAACGAAAATCGTCGTGCTTAGCCTTTTGAAGATCATATGTTTGGGATCTTTGATGAGACAATTGTGGATATAAACAGATTTTATTTACTAATAGTAAGTCTTTATCTCTTTTGTATTATAATTAATAACTCAAATTTGACAATAGTTTTGTATTTTTAAGTGTAAAGTCGTTGATTAAAAAAAACTAGTATAAATTTTTGCAAGTCAGAGTAGCTGATCGCAATATGCTACAACATTTTGGTTATGTTTTTGTGAAATCTAATTTAATATAGAAAAATTTAAGCACTTTTTGTTCTCTTTTTTCTTAAAATGTTCTTTTTATCAGTTTGCCACTAAAAAATGTTTAAATATCATTTATACTTGTAAAGAATATACCACTGTAATAGAATATACGATGATAAATGGGATTTTCAAGTTCGTTGGTGGTAAACTGCGAAAAATATTAATTTTAAAGAGAAGTGAAAAATTATGCCGAAGGTGGCATTTTTGACAATTTCTTCTTTATATATCACAATGCACTGCATCTAATAAAATTGTTACGACAACTCGCGGTCGTCTTCGATTTATTGCGTTGTGAACCATAGAGGTTCCTTATTAATTTCTGATTTAACTATATTTGTTTAAATGTGCATATTTTTGTAATGTAATTATTATATGATGGAATTTAAAACCATACATATGATGAATTGACTAATAATTATGCCGAAAGTTTAGAGCAAGACGAGAGGTGCTCGTACTATCCGATGATGACTTTTTTGGTACATTTTGTTCACGATACAAATACGGTTAACTATTGTAGATGAGATTTTGAAAAAAATCAATGTTATAACCATTGTGCTGTATGATCTTAAATATCAATGGAGAAAGTCACACATTATACTTCACCCAATCCGTTAAAATGAGTTTGGTTATAGATAATGGTGCCGATTACAAAAATGATAGACGTGTTCTTATTTGGGATAATAAAGATTACCATCTACAAAATATACAAATTTATGGATAAAGTATGTCTTTTTTCCGCAGCAACTGGCAATATACCACAAATGATCATAATATACAATTTCTAAATTTGTTCTTAATGTATGTTTTTTACATAAATTCCGCAATATCAAATATAAAAAATTTAAATTTCAATAGTGATTTGTCAATATATTTACCATAGCAATATGGTACCGCAACATCCCATAAGACACCGTAAAAAATACCAATTTCCCGACCTAATAATATATGAAATCGACGACGAGTTTTAACTTTAAATCAATGCATTAAAAATATCCTAATAATATCGATGAAAATTCTTAACTCAAAACTTAACTCTAATCTTAAAAAAAATCAAGAAAATAATTATTGAGATAACAATGAACATTCGATTTTATTAATTATATAATAGTGTTAAACTATAAATATAATTATATCTACTAAACTTTTTTATACATCTTTTTCTTTAATTTAAACATGTCCTTAATTTTTAGATTGACATTATTACACTTACGGAGAAATTCCTCCGTTGGGGCTGACATGAGATCTAAAATTACATTATTTTACATGCATCAAATTACTATGTATATGAGAGAATACCAAATATATCTAACAATAAAAGGTACCACATTCTTCCAGTGGTTTAATACACAAATTATCATTGTCTGAATCAAACCGTAATACTTGTCAGATGCATAAATTTTATTTTGCGAGCATTATTTCAAAATAGACTTTTGACCTATTTTTGTACAAAAGCAACTTTATTTTTATCAATTTATTTTGAACACGATCAGAAATCATCTGAACTCATAGAATTTTTTTAAAAAAAATAATTAAAAAAATTAAATAAAATTTTATTTTTTTAAAATTGTATGAAAATCATCGGCAATCATCAAAAATTTTAAAAAATAAAATTCTGGGTTTATTTTAAAAAAAAATCATCTAAAAACCATCGAAAATCATCTGAAATAATCGAAAAAACCATCGGAAATCATCTAAATTCATATGAATTTTTTAATATTTTTTTTTAAAAAAAATCATCGAAAACTATCGAAAAAATCAAAGAAAAAATGAATTAAAGAGTATTTTTGTCCAAAATAGGTCAAAAGTCTAAATTAAAATAAATAATTATATAATAAATTTATCTTTGATATTTCTTACCTAATCAAATCTACAAAATGAAATTTTTGGGCCAAAATATTATTATATATATAAAGAAAACCGAAAAATTATATTCATCCAGACACATTTTACTATTCATTTCAATAATTATTGTAAAGTTATTTATTTGACCACATGATTGCTTAAAATTACAAATTATGTTATTGAAATAAGTATCCTTTAATTTTTTGTTTTTCTTTTTCATTTTTGTTGTTTTATGTTATTTTTTTAAATAAAAAAACAACAACCTCTATTAACAAATTAAAAAAATGTGATAATATCATGCTCCGAATAGCGAGTAAAATTATGATCATGATTTTTTATTTGTTAATAAATATATAAGTATTAATTTCAATAAATATGTTCAGAGTTTTATAAATAATAATACATCTGATATATAATAATCGTGTTATGTACATACTTTAATTAGCGGACATTATCATGTATAGAGTTAAATTTGAAAATATCTATGACAAAAAAAAATCAAATGTCAATTAATTTTAGAATTTGTGTTTCAGTTTTTATAAAAAAATTGAATGAACGCCACAAAATTAATTTTAAAGTTATGTAATAATTATTTTTTTAATTAAGCTGCATTAATTTTGATCTTTGTGTTTATTTATATGATATATCACTTATGTAATTCAACAAAAACGTAACTTATATTATTAATTAACAATATAAACAAATTTGTGTGATTTTTTGTTATTGCATCATCTTATTTATTTTAACAACACTTTTAAATCAAATATATTAAACAATCCGCAACGGCGCGTGAGTACTTTTGCTTATAAAATATAAAGTGGTATTTTATTTTCAATTAGCACACCTCTCCTTAGTAAAAAAAAATTCGCTTTAATTTTTAATCTAATAATAAAACGAAGATTCCCTTTCCACCACGTCGCAGCCACCTCCTTGATAAGCAGCTACGTGTCGACGTACCTACGTGAACATATAATAGTACTCAAAGCCACTATATTAATCAGATATGGTACCCAAAATAACACATAACATGTCTCAACCTAACTAAAAATGAAAGTAAAGGTGTTTTAGCACCGTTGTTACTTTATTTAATCATTTTTCAATTCAGCCACAGCATTATTACATTGAGAAGAACAGATTCCGTAATCATAAACTAAAAGTTAACTTTGCAATCAGTTTTCATTTTAAAATGTATATGCATTCACAAATATCAACACTATTCATTTTGAACAAACCGCAGCTGATGAAAGTTGCCTCTTTAGTCTTTGCTATAAAATATAAAAATATGCAAAAACGTGGCATCTTTACGAGGGACGCGTGTTACGAAAGTCGAAGTGCAATGCAGGTGGACACGTGCCGAGAAATAATTAGTTTCCTGAAACGCAGTTCTGAAATCGAGAATGCACTTTTGTTAAATCCAAGTTGGCGATAGTAGTGGATTGGAATTGGATAATTTAGAATATAAATAAAAAAAATGATCCAAGTTGGCTAAAATCACATTATAATACTCAGCTATGAAATTCAATGCGTCGATGCCACATAGGAGACACGATTGCCAATGCCTTTTTCATTTATTTATTTATTTTTAGTGTGATTTATCTATTCGAAGTATGTACCAAAGCTTTTACCTTCCAGAATATTCGAGGTCTAGTAGCTTCTAAAATGGAATATTTATCTGTTAGAAATAAAATAACACTTGAATTCGGTTCGTAAGTGCTAAAAATTGTAGTAAATTTTCCTTTTTTTGCTGTTGAAGTTATTGTCAAATTTTTAGGGAAAAGTTCATTTTTTTTCTTCTGCAAAGCTAATTTTAATAAAGAGTAAAGAAAAAAAATACGGGAATGAAAAGACTAGTATTAACGGATTTGCTTTACTTACTTGCTACTGAAACAAAAGCATATCATACAAAAAGTACATTTTTGGAGAGAATTCCATATGCATTTGATGACCTGAAACATCGTCTATTTAACCACTAAAATTAAATGAATAAATATGATATAATATCAACGTATTACGTCTTCAATTCTAATAGCTTGTTGATTCAATCATTGTTATGGGTTTATCCATATTAAATAATTAATTAAATCCTATATAGGGGCAAAATTTATAAGCCCTTGTTAATAATTATTAAAAAATATTTAAGTTGATAGACACGCGTCATTCGGGTAAGGAAAAAGAAGAAGTTTGTACACGTGTGCCAATTACCCTGAATCAACCTAGTACCCTTAAAATAAAAAGTATAGCATTTCTATTTTGGGACTTTGATTTTGTTGCAGTTAAGGAAACAATGATATTACTTGCTCAATTATGTCAACGAAGAAAAAGAAAATAATTATAAAAGCAAGCCAATCGCTATGCATAGCCTAAGACGTAACAGCAGTATTGGTTCAAAACCTGACAAGAGTTGGTCATCAAAGAAAATTAAAAGGAAAAGCTCATATTAATCTTAGTAGTACACACACGTGTACAGTGCGTGGCTATGTGGTTGTTACGACACGTGTGATAAAAAAAATAAGTTGCATGGATGTGTGCAATGGATATGATACATTGTTACGTGCCAATGCTTTGCTTGCATTGCAATTTAATTAACAATAAAATATTGATTCTTCTATTTGTTCTGAGTTGTGTTTAAAGAAACGAATTTCACGTAGAAATAAAGCAGACACATTACACATGTCATGTTTCCTTTAGTTGAACTGGAGAAAGGCAATCTTGGGATTCTAAAATCTAAATATTGACCGAAATGGATAACAAAGGAGACCACTTCCCATACAGTGAATAAGTATATACCTTATCCAACATGTCTATTTGCTGTTTATTATTTTATTTTTCTATCATAATTTATGAAGGTCTTCACCTTCCAGAACGTACTAGACTCACTACAGAGATGGAACCGATGTTGAAGTATCACAGACTGTATATGCGAGTTCTGCAAGCTTTTATATAATTTTTTTTCTTTTTTATCAAGCACTTTTCCAATTTTTATAAAGAGATTTTATTTATAGATTTAAATTTGTGTAAAATATTAAAATTAAACTTATTATATATAATTTCGAATGAAATGAAGTATTTTTGAATTTTCGACGAGAACTGATTGAAATTGATGATTTGGATCCGTTTGATGAGTTCTCAGTCAATTTCGAATGAGAATATATTTTTATCAGAAATTGAATCAAAAATTTAATATTTGATATTTTTAAATAATAAATATAATTATAATATTATTGAAATAAGAAATCTATTTTTGATATTTTAGTCTATAAAATTAACTGTTTATTTGTTAAAATAACGTAGGTGATTAATGTTTGTTTACATATGTTTATTTAATCTATTTAGAAAATGGTATTTAGGTTCTTTCCATAATAGTAGAAGTTGGTTATTGTTGAAATCTTCCTCTCTTATCTAATAACAGATATCTCTTTGTCTCACGTCTATTTAATTTGATCTATATCTAAGACTCCCTTCATTCTATTTCTGGGTGATCAAATGTTCTTCTTTTCGTTCGGCGGTTAAAAACTTAGATCAGTTTTTTTTTTAGGATTAAGTCTCGTTTTCAGTTACAAACTTAATAAACTAAAGGATTAAGTAACTAACTAGAAGGGCACATGAGCATATTCTTCTTTATTTTTATTTATTATAATAATTTAATAAGCAATAAAATAAAATATTACACACCACCAGAATTACTGGTAAGCTTTATGCTGTGTAAGAGCAAAAGCATTTCAAAACATATAAATATTCGTCTTGGGAAGTTGGAAATTGATGGGTTTCGCCTGTTTAAGGAAACAGCGGATTCCCACACAGGTGCCTCAAATTCGTTGGATAACATAATATGGAAGCTCCAATAGCAAAGAAAACGAGAACACGCATTTGTGGTAAACTGTATATGCGACAGGTAACGCTATATCAAACACACTTTTGCCTGGGATTATTTTTTAATTAACCTTTTTAGTGTGTTTCATAGTACACAATAAAAAAAGGGTATCATTGTCAGTTTTGTATTTTTGGAAGGTCGAGATCCAAATGCAGTTATCTCGTCAACTTTAGAACGCGTGGCTTGGGCTTATGTAACCACGTAGATCAGTTTGGCTAATAGGATGAAAAACAAGTGTGACTGGTGTTGTGCTAGCATGAAACAATAATAAAAAAAGTGCGACTAGTTTTCTCTTTTTGGTTCAGAAATATGAATAATGATTTTGTATACTAACAACAGGTCACATGAAAATATGTCGAGGGAGCTGATGGAATCGAGTGAAGACACGTGGAAGAGATATTGACACGTTGAACAAGAGAAAGTTCAGACTGTCTTCAAAACTGTTGAATGCGTTGAATATTAAATTTTATTTGAATTTTTTGTGCTTTATTATTCTTAATTGTAATTTGGGCGTTTTAATGTTTTGGTCCAATTAGAGTTGTCATATTATTTAAAATATTCTCTAAGTGTCTAGAGTTATTTAGGGAGATTTAGTTCTAGAATTATCTTCTAATTTCTAAAATAATAGATAACTAGTAGAATTTTCTAGAAAATGTTGTATCTAGATAAATCCATGGACATAAATAGAGTTGTAATCTAAGCATTTGATATCAAGTCAAAATAAAAAGTTATCCTTTCTACAAAAAAATCATCTACCTCTCTAGTTTTATCAAAGCCTCCAAATTTCCAAACACTTTTCTAAACACCCAAAATATCTAAACACTTTCTCCACCTACCAATAACAGAATGTTCCTGACTTGTTTGATAAGCAATTAGCATATGTCTTTAAAAACCTTTAGAACTAATTTCAGTTTGGAACTAATCATATTAAGAAGTTTTACGCATTGTATAGTGAGAAAAGAGCTTGATAGACTCATATTAGTTAAGGAAGTTCATGCAGTATTTATACAAAATTAACGTAACGTTTAATACTTTGAAATTTGTAAACTTAAATATGAATACATGCCTAAATGAACTTTAATTATATTCACTAATAATCAACGGGAGTGAAAGTATATTAAAAAAAATACACAGACATGGAGTACAAAAATAACTTGAATTATATAAATCCGGATCAAGCCAAATCAGCGTACAAAAGAAAACGATGAAAAGAATATAAGAGGGATTTGAGTGCAAAGATGTAATGGTGCAAGAAATGATCCCTGGAAACTAGTCGAAGCTGGAGAAAAAATCATTGCGCATTGCGAAAGATTATACATATTATGAGAGTGGTCTAATTGCTCGATCCTAGTTTTTAACGCGTTACGTTGTTTGAATAAAGTTGCAACTGATAAATGTAAGCTCGTTAATCTACTAGAGTTTCCAGTGACTCGAGAGAGATTAAAATCTTTACATTTTCCTTCCTTTCTCTTAATGGTCAACCATAAATTGAAAGAAAAATTAGCCGTTTCTTCCTTTGTTTGAACCTCATTATCATTGTTTGTTAGTTAGTTTTTGATCACCAATAAATGAAACCATCATTCACTTGATTATTTATTTTTTTGAAATTCGACGTTAATATAAATTGACAATATCTAAGAATCGAACCAAATAGTCCTCATGGACTGGTAGTTATGTTTTGCACACCTTATTATTTAAAAGGTTCGTACACTTGCGTTCCGAGTATTGTGTAGGAAAATCCACCGATTATTAAACAAATTATTTATAATTGTAATGCAGTGACAAGTTTCTATATATATTTGACTTGGCTTGCATGTTTTTATCCTCTACAGTGCAAATACCAAAGTTTGAACATCGCAAAAATGTAAAAAAAGAAAAATTGCTTTGTCATCTGATATGGGGCAAAAACAAAAATAAAACGAGATAAACATTACATAATCAGCACAAAACAAGTTACATTTGAAATTTTTTATTTCGTATAATACAACGTATAAACAATCATAGACTCTTTATGTTAAAACTTAAAAGTAATCGAAATTATACTTTTGAACTAATTTCGGATGAAAATGCCATTGCATCTGTATCCGGATGAGTTTCATCCAAATTCATTACAAGCTTAAACTTTAATTTACTTGAAACATATCGAATTTCACCTATGCGTCATCGGATTTTATAGTAATTCATCAGAAATTATGTTAATATTTTAATTTTATCCGAATTTATCGAAAATCATCATATACAACAATAAATTTCATTAGGAAAAAATATCAAATCTGAAGTCTTAATTATTTCAAAATAGATCCAAATAATTTAATAGTCCTTATCGTGATTAATAAAATTATATACAACAATTCAAACATGAAGTCAGAAATCGTAATTTTTTGATCATTTTCTTAAGAAAGAAATTAAATTGAGTGAAAATGAGTTAGAGTAAAAGACAAAAAATTGAGTGAAATAATATTTCAAAATTTAACGAAATCCATATTTATACATTTTTGTTGCACAGGGATAACTTTAAAATGAAATTTCTCGTAAGTTTTGTCTATATCAAAATTAGAACAAAAGACCGCCATAATTCTTAACTTATGTTTTTTTAAAGTATTTGCATCCATTTTCACACTCACACAAACTAATCCATGATCTGTGTTCCTAATGAAATTATAAATCGATTTAGCTCATGCAACAACAATATGTACATCACCATGAAAATTTATTTTGTTCTACAACAAAAATATGAACAACACAAACATTGATTGACATCGACATGTGGAAACGTTCAGATATGACAGTCGAGGCAACGAGTGCTGCAGAAATAATAAGAACTATCATTCATAATATGAAATAACATAGTTTGGTTGGTTATTGAGTTCATCTGTCTGGTGGTTTCTTGAGTTTTATGGGTTGAGAGGTGGTGAGATTGATTTTTTCTTGAGAGTTATCTTTGTTTCTACTTGCTCTCTTTTGAGAGCAAGTTTTCCCGGGTTTCACTATGAGAGACAGTGAGAGTTTAGGTAATGAGGAGAGTAATAATTTGGAGGATGAGGTGGATGTTAAAAAAACATCTTTGGCGTCCAACTTGGTAATTTCTAAGAAGATAGACTTGCGAGGAGAGTGTGAAGCACATACGTTTGTGGTCGGAAAGCTTTTATCCACGAAGGACTAGAGCTGGAGCAGCAAAAGGGTCTTTGAAGTTTTTCTAGGAGTTTGGAGGACCCAAAATAGATAGAGAATAAAATAGATTAAACCGGAAATCTTTCAAAGATAAGTGGGCTGGAAATATCATTGAGAAGACCTTTTCTTGTACTCTTGGAGAACATGCCACAATCGATTTCCTTTTCAGGGCAGGCTCAAGAATGTGGGACATTGATGTTATTTTTAGAGAATGTGGTCTGGAACGCCTTTCAAAATTTTTGCTTATTATTTATGTTGGAATTTATTTAACGATTAAATAATTAATTAAATAATATATTTAGTATATGGCGAAATTATATAATTAGATCTAATATATTAAAAATAATATTAATATATTCAAACAAACTAAGCATTAAAATTTTACTACATGTCAATAAACAATTTTATTCTATACATACAAGTCAACACTTAAACGATTTCAATCTAACAACTTATAAACATATTTATTTTGCAGATCCAAATCCTTTAGAATACTTACAATTGAGATTGTAAACAATCCCGACGTTACTAGCTATCTCCTGAAGGCCTCGTCGATTCAATCGGGTGAATAAGACTCGTCGGAATGGCTAGGGAACAAACCGGCCGGACAGGCAAAGCAGGCACGCCGGACAGGAAGGCACGTCGGGTGAAGGGCTCGCCGGACTGAGAGACTTGTGCGCCTAAGGACCTTCGCCGAACAGGAGCTGGGAGGCCCGTCGGACTGGGATGTGTGTCTGGTCAAGTCGCCGGACAGGGGAAGCCGGTGAGCCTGGAGATCTCCGGACAGGGGCCTTGCGCCTAGGAGGAGTTGCCGGACATGGATGCAGACTCGTCGGACGGGTCTGTGCGCCTACGTGGAATCCGGCAGGGAAGGTCGAGGCTTCGAGTATAATTTAAAACAGAATTCTCACAGAATTTAAATCACCCAAACACCACAATTAAGAATCAACAATAATACACATAGAATATATTGAGATTGAGAGGGTGAGCTCTTCTATGAACTCTCGGGAATAAAGGGATCACTCAAAGAAGGAAGAAAACAATTTTCTTTCCCTGATCCCTCTGAGGGAATTCGGTCGAGACACATAAGAAGGGGGCGAGAGATTAAGGCCGAAAATTTTATTAGCTTAATTTGTAATTATGGTTTCCTTAAGCCCTTATATAAGCGAGTCAAACGAGCTTAAGTTGGGTCAAACCCATGACCCAATCATTTAATCAATTCGGCCAACTTTCATCCTAATACTCGGCCAAACATTTTTATTTTATTCTCAAATTCTTTTGATTTATTTCTAAATTCAATTAATTTAGAACTCTCATTTATTAATGATTTCATTAAATAATTTCATATTCTTCGAGAGAAATTATTTATTTTCTTCTTTTATTTATTTGAATCATTCAAATGTATTATTATCAATATAATAATACTATATGATTCATTAAATAAATGTAACAATAAATAACTAATTATTTATTAAGTTACTCAGAAAATAATTTCTCGATATAAATCACGATTTATATTCAATGAGTAAATTAATTATTCTTGTTCATTTAATCTCTTCTACGTGTCTATCATTGAGACCTTATGGACCCATATAAATGAAGGTTTAGAATAAAGATCGGACTCTAAAGTACACAAACTTTTTCCGTTTTTTAATTCTTAATATTAGTCGATTCCACTGAAAGACTAATACTGAGACTCTCTAAGTTCATATGCGTATATTTTTCCGTTTGATGTGATAAAACCATTCTTCACATGATCCACTGAGTACTTTACGATATTACCCTTCATGTGTATCATTAACGCAGATGAATATAAAATAAACGTTTTACCCCATGAGTCATTATTTCACTAACTCCTTTGTTATTTGTGAATGAGAAAAACATAGAGTGAGATGTCTTTACATGTCACATGTTTTAGTCAAAGAATATTCGTATTCGATGAATACCTGGCCAGATTTATTCATGGGATAAAGAGGTATATACCCTTTTAAAGTATTGAGTTTGCAAAATACCCAACTTATTGACAATTTTGGTTAATACCGGGTTAGAGAAATTAACGAAAATTTCTGACTAATATACCATTCCCGATTTATTTTAGGGTTATTAAATCTGAAACAATAATTTCTTAAAATTAACTATAATATAGCCGATTTTAACGTTTGATTGGATATACTCATATTCTCTCTTTCCATTAAATGACCAAATATTTGGTAAATTATACAAAATTAATGGTGTTTTAAATGTGGGCAGGAGAAATTTTCGGGAGTTGTTGTATATTACATATTTCCTCTTAAACTCCAAACCCTTTTCAACACGCCTTCTTCTATTATCTATTCTCTCTCCACCACCGATTTATCTCTCTCTGCAATCATTCTCAACCATTTTTCTCTCTTCAATCTGAACACAAACACGACCAAGACCAAGAACACGAACACTCCTTCTGTCCTTCATATCGACGGCGGAAATCCCTGAAACGACGTCTTCTAACGACGATTCGAAGCGCGAGAAGAATTCTTTGTTTTGCTCCGAGGGATAGAAAAAGGTCACGTCCGTCATTGGAAAAGATTATTGAAGCTTTTTTAATTTGAGTGTGATTTTCTCTTCGTTTGTTTCTCAGGCGATTATGGTGTAAAAAACCGTCCCTTACATAAAAGCTTTTTTTATCTTTGGTTCCGTTTCGTTGTAGTGTTTTGTTACCTTATATTTATGTTTGTCTATATAATAATCATTCTATCTTTTACATAAAAATAACAATTTTTTCTATATTTATGTTTGTCTATCATTATATGACACACAAAATTAATGGTTGCTGAATCAAAGTACTCCCGGAAATGCTCTCATAGTAGTTAGAGCAATCCCGACGTCGAAAAAATTAACGCAAATTAATATCAGTTTAACAGAAATTAACGGATATTAACCTATTTTACAGATGGACGAATCTACTTCAGTTGTAATCTGCAATCCGGAATGGTATTAAATGATAATTACTAAAACAAATCGAGTCTTTAATGAAATATATTTATTTAATGAAATCTATAAAAAAAATCGTTAATTATTCAGTTGACTAATTCAAATAATAATCAAATCCAGTAATTAACTATTTCACATCTATGAAATCAGGGGATACGATTTGAATGATTCGATGTCTCTATAAAAATAAATTAACGCAAATTAACTAGTATTATATATGAACGAATATACTTCAATTGAAACTTGAAACAGGTTTAACGCAAGTTGAATATTTCAAATAGATATTAAATCCATTAATTAACAGTTTAACCCAAGTTGACTATTTCAAAAAGAAATTAAATCCATTAAATAACGGTTTCAAATCTGATAATTTCTTTAAGAATAGTTAGAGCAATCCCGACGTCGAATAAATTAACGCAAATTAATATCAGTTTAACGAAAATTAATGGATATTAACCTATTTTACAGATGGACGAATCTACTTCAGTTGTAATCTGCAATCCGGATTGGTATTAAATGATAATTACTAAAACAAATCCAGTCATTAATGAAATATATTTATTTAATGAAATCTATAAAAAAAAAATCTTTAATTATCAGTTGACTAATTCCAATATTAATCAAATCCAGTAATTAACTATTTCAAATCCATGAAATCAGGGGATATGATTTGAATGATTCGCTGTCTCTGTAAAAATAAATTAATGCAAATTAACTAGTATTATATATGAACGAATATACTTCAATTGAAACTTGAAACAGGTTTAACGCAAGTTGACTATTTTAAATCGATATTAAATACATTAATTAACAGTTTAACGCAAGTTTACTATTTCAAAAAGATATTAAATCCATTAAATAACGGTTTCAAATTTGATTATTGCTCTCAGAATAGTTAGAGCAATCCTGACGTCGAATAAATTAACGCAAATTAATATCAGTTTAACGAAAATTAATGGATATTAACCTATTTTACAGATGGACGAATCTACTTCAGTTGTAATCTGCAATCCGGATTGGTATTAAATGATAATTACTAAAACAAATCCAGTCATTAATGAAATCAATAAAGAATCGTTAATTATTCAGTTGACTAATTCAAATATTAATCAAATCCAGTAATTAACTATTTCAAATCCATAAAATCATGGGATATGATTTGAATGATTCGCTGTATCTGTAAAAATAAATTAACGCAAATTAACTAGTATTATATATGGACGAATATACTTCAATTGACACTTGAAATCGGTTTAACAAGTTGACTATTTCAAATAGATATTAAATCCATCTATTAACAGTTGAATGCAAGTTAACTATTTCAAAAAGATATTATATCCATTAAATAATGGTTTCAAATATGACAATTGAAAATTAAACACGGAAATTCGGAATTTTAGGTTAATTTGTGTTAATATTTAAAAATTGGATTAATTAATTAATTTAATCGGAAAATAAAGAAGGGTATAATTGGAATTGCATCTCCCATAAAAGCTGACACGTAAGACCGAATGGGTATTTTTTAAACATTTGCAAAAGATTTGGTATTTTACGATTACAACATTTCATTTGGCTTAGTTGAAGCAATTCTTCTTTATTCATTCACACTCTCATAACAAAGCATAGTGTGATACTAATGCATTTGCATTGTTTCAACATGAATTCCATATTTGTGAATCACATAACCCAATATGACAACGTTATGACACTAACCGTCGGGTCAGATGCAACTATAACTTAGTCATTGCCCATTGACAAATCAAATTTCATAAGGTGTAATATCAATTATGTATCCACTTCAGGATTTAGGTAAGTACCATAGTACCCCTCGTATATGATCATGAAGTTTCGAGTGATTAAATGGTTTTATCTCGAGCTTCTAAGAATCACTGGTCTTGTTCGATATCTTCTATAAGATATTAAGAATGAAATACAGAGTCACAAATCTCTATATCACAAGATAAGATATCATGACGCATTTGAACAATCATTACTTAGATTTGATTGCTCTATCGATCTTAAGATTGTGAACAAATGTTTAAACTAGTCACAATGGGCTATCTTGTCAAGTCTATAATTAGCACCCATTTCGTTGATGAAAGTTTCAGAGCATAGCATTCATACATAAACACAAACATAATAAAGAATGAATATTTATTTATATTAATGTCTCAGCAAAATTAAATACAAATGTATTTCAATGTCTAATATCTCATTTGTGGGCACCAATCCCAACAATTCATCCATCAGCTGGAGAGATAGATAAACATTCGTTGATTGAATCAACGAATGGTTTTTTAGTGTCAAGGCGACCTATAATGCATTATCTCGAGCTCCATTTGATCCAATCGATCTAGTATGGTCTAAAATTTCGAAGTTTAATTGCAATTTGTGCTATAAACTGGTTCTTTGGAGATTTGGCCATTTTAACTTTCCTATTGCCTCAAGGTTAGCTGTGTGTGGTTTTGGAGATGATGCGAATTGCATACTCCGTCATAACGCCTTTGAGACTACAATTAAACATGTGTTCTTCGAACGTGATATTGACGCTCGTCTGTGGTTTCAAGTCGTGTTTATATCCTGGCACTCGGTTGACTAGTCCTCAGGCTTGGATATTCAAAGTGCGATTTTCAAGAGTAATGATGAAGGTAACGGACTGCTCAAGAAATATATTTTTATTTTCACTGTTATTGCCCTCATACATGTTATCTGGAGAGTGAGAAATGGTGATCTTTAAAAGCGTGAGATTTGATTTTAACAATTTGATTGAGAATGTGGTTCAGACTCGAGCAGATATTGGAAGCAGCAAGAGCATGTTGAAAAAGGCTATGATAGTTTATGCGTTGGTGAGTGAGGTATCTTGAGAGCCCACTGGTGCAAGTGTCATCAAGCTCAACTGTGATGTGATAAGCGAGATTTATTCACGCTTATCTATACTTTTTTAAGCGAGAAACGTAACTTGTTCTAAGTGTTTTTTATATTGTTTTGTAGTTTTTATTCTATTTTCAGGGATAAGAGAGCGTGAAGTCATAGTGGAGCGAAAATGAATCATTTTGGAGCAAAAACGAGCAATTTTGGACTACATGAGCAAAGTCAACGGAAAGTCAATGGAACCAAGCGAGGGAAGCCCACACGTCGCGTCTCGTAGGCAAAAATTTATCCCGAGAGGCAGCAAAGATCCATGCGTCGCGTGTCAAAGACAGCGCGTCGCGCCAGTGAGAAATTCAAATCCACGCGTCGCGTGGGTCACCTAGCGCGTCGCGTGGACGTCGAGTGCATCAATTTTAAGTGACCTATTTTCAGCCGTTTGATGGCATCCAACGGCCGAAATAGGTCCAAACTCTCCCATTGTAATCTAAGGGAGGTTCATTTTCGAAAGAGGAGAGGGGAGGAAAAAATAGCTAGAGAAAGAAGCTTTGAGGGTTTTGGAGATTTTTCTTGAGGAAGAAGAAGAAGAAGGAGCTTGCATTCATCTTCATTCTCTTCCACACTAGTTCTTTCTTACCTCTATCTTATTTACAGTTTATTGCTTTATTTTTATTGCATTAATTGTTGGATTATTGGATATTTTGAGCACTTGAACTTGATAGATTGGAGATTAGTGTATTTGAACCTTTATTGAACTTGTTTTGATTTACTTATTTTGCATTGTGGTAACTTAAATTTAATTATCTTGCATTGTGGTAATTTAGAGTAGTTATCAATGTCTAGCTTGTTCTTGGTTTGTTGTTATTGCTTATTTCTATTTTGTTGTGTTTGTTCAAAATTATGTTAGGCTAAATTGTTTAGGGGATGTGATGTAGCTAGAGAGTTGATTTCGGTTGGCCAAGCCTTAGGTAATGGTGTGCTTCAAGGTTTGATTAGTATAAAGATTTAACGGGATGAGTTATGTGTGAGTCCTAAGTAGATTAGCTAACTAATTAGGAAACTTTAGGTGAGTTTTGAGACCGAGAAGAGATAAACGAGCGTGCTCTACCCAACTCGTCATTCGCCTTCCTAAAACTAGATATAGGATAGGAGGTAAGTGTGATCATTTGGAATTCCGGACTTAATGCGAGTGTTTGTTTTAATAGGACCCAAGCCGAGAGGTGAGAGTTCGTCAAACATTTAGATTCCTAAAACTCGAGAGAGATTAGTGAATAATTTAAGAAGAGTGAGATTATGATTATTTATTACTAACCCGTAGTTAGAGCCGTTACCGAAGCCGACCGAATCGATGAACTAACGAAGTCACGTCCCTTATTTGTTTATCTTAAGTTAATCATTTTTAATCATTTTTCTCTTGTTCTTTGCATTAGTTGGAAAACAAATATCCTCTAAAAACAATCTCCCATTTTTACATTTTATATAACTCGGAAAAATAAACTAGTGAAATTAATCGAATTTGCCTTAGTACTCGTGGAAACGAAATCCGTGCTAATTGCACCTCATTACTTGACGACACGTGCGCTTGCGTAGTGTGAAATTTAATTAACGAATATAAATTTTCCATCATGACGCTGCTTATTCTGACGGAGGTGCGACTGTCAAGGTGGTGGCCATAAATGCGAAAGGCCAAGTTCTCTGAGTGTGGAGGAGCAAAATATATACGGAGAGTGTTTCCGAGGCGAAGATGTTGAGCGTGGACTTGGCTATAAAGCTAGATTATTTTTAGAGGCTGTCGGAGGTTATCGTGAAGACAATTATTAAGCGTTGATGAAGTCACTTCGAGAAGGGTCTCTTAGCCAGACTGGAGGTTAACATCTTATTTGTACATATTTTGAAGTGTAAATTTAAATTTGATGTTTGTAGTTTCATTCGGGTTAACCGTCATAAGAACTTTGTGGCTCTCTGAGTTAGACAAATGAGCTAGTTGTTTAAATTTCTTATGATATTTGTTTTATTCGGGATGTCCCGCTCTTTGGGGCGGGATAATCTTGTTAGAAACTCTAACCGAACAAATTTTGAATAAATTTGGAGGGCACTTTTTTTCGTACCGAGTGAGGTGAAAAAAGTTTTATCGAGGCCCCATCCTCTTTAAAAAAAACACTAACACTGATTTTGAAGACAACTTTCTTTAGCACCAACAATGAAACCAAAAAACCTGTCCTTCAATGGCATATTTTAATTGAGTTGTTATCGTGTTCTAAACCACTTTTTGACGATTAGCTCGCTCCAACAACCTCCAATATTCAAACCCGTTGTAGCAACCCTTTGTCTTTGCCAGTGCCAAATTCTTTGACGGTAGTTGGGTCTAATTTGACTCTTTAATTAGGCATACACGAGATAATTTGGGAAAGAGAAATTTCTTTAATTGGGCTTACAAAGGACTAAAATATCAAAATTAGACCTTACATTTACACTTATATCTGAAATTGGACTTTAGACCAAATTTAGACAAAAATACCCTCACCCTCCTATCTCACTCTTCTTTCCCTTCCTCTCCCCTCGAATCCTCTCGGGCCCTCTCCTCTCTACTCCTCCCGATTAGAATCGATAGAAATCGATCATCGCCGCGTGACCCTCTCCCTCTCAGTCTCAGTCCCATCCGCGCCACCTCTCCCTCTCGGTCGCAGTCGCCTCAACTCTTCCTCCGCCTCAGCTCTCCCTCATCGTCGAGTCGCTTTTCCTCCGCGTCGTCGCCCTCATCTCTCGCTCTCGGTCCTCAACTCTCCGCGTCATTTCGAATAATGAAGACGAAAAAGGTAAGTTCCTTAGCTTTTTCTGTATATTCTGTGTTGAAACTGGAAGGTTTAAGGTTTAAGGTTTTAGGTTAGAAATCGATGAAAACCGATAAAAACCGACGGGAAGCGATGAAATTAATCATCAAAAAAGATAAAACGCGATAGAACGCGATTAAACGCGATGAAATTCATAGGTATTGAAAATAAAAGGCGATGAAACGATTGAAAACGATAAAAATCGATAGAAATCGATAGGATTCAAAAGATAAAATGCGATAGAATTAGATGAAATGCGATGGGCAAATCGATGTTAGGCAGGGCGATAAAAAACGATAGAAAGGGATAATATGCGATGGAATTAGGGCGATAAAATGCGATGGAAAGGGATGATACGCGATTAGTAAAAAATCGATAATAAACGATGATATCCGATGCAATGCGATGAGGAGGAAAAACCGATAGAATTCGATAGAAAACGATAAAATGTGATGGTAAATGTTTTAAAAATGTTTTTTGCGGTATTTCAGGAGAAGCTAGAGCTGATTTGCGACAAAATATTCCCGGGCCGGATCACGTACGGGGGAACGGGTGTGTTGACTAAGGTGAAGAAGAGGTTCACCGAACTCGGGTTAATGGAGCGATTAGAAGAGACTCCGTTCGCGCAATTCTTCAAAGTCGAGCAATTGAACTTTGCTCCCGTTATGATTCATGGACTTCTTCAACGCAAAGTTCATCCAACAGAAAGAAACGAGATTCAGTTTTGTCTCGGAAATGTTAGAGTCAGGTACGATAAGTATAATATATGATAGAATTAACTAATTTTTGAATCTTATTTATAATTTGTTCTTATACATGTTTATTACTTAGGTTTGGTCGCTCTGAATACGCGCTTGTGACTGGGTTATCGTTTGAGGATGGTCCAAGTGCAGCTGAACAAGACGCACACTCAGACGATGTGTTCTTGCGCGAACAATTAAACAGTCAGACAAATGTGACTGTTAATTGTCTGACGACGGCGTTGGAGACGTGCATTATCGCGGATGATGCGTACAAACTAGGTTTGTGCGCATTCGTATACGGATACCTCTTGGGAGCCGAGTTGTCCCGAACTGTAGACGACAAGTACATTCGGTTCGTTCACAATCTTCAGTTCTTCTACAGTCTACCGTGGGGTCAAATAAGTTGGACAGCGACGTTCTCATCTTTGTCGGTGAACTTAGGGCGCTTATACGAGGGTTATCTCAAGAAATTAGATAACGATAAGGTGAAACAGAAAGAAGCAAAGTATACTCTCACGGGAAATATGCACGCAGTGCAATATTGGGCGTACGAGGCCATCCCCGAGTTGAGTTTGGTAATTTCCAAGCGTGGGGCGAATAAAATTCCGAGGATGCTCTCGTGGACTAGCGGTGCTGTTGTGACAAGCAAAGACGTCGAGAAGGTGTTCAGCAAGAAAACGGTAAATTATTAACTTTTGACATTATTATTTTGAAGTTGTTAAGACCTAATCGGTGATATTCATATACATGTTGTTGTAGTTGGGTGTTTTACAGCTGCTCAGACCTCGGCCAGGTGAGGACGAGTTTCACAAGAAGCTGGAGGAGCAGCTTCGTACGACGTTCTACCCGCCTGAGCCTGAGGACGTCGTGGAGCCGCAGACAATCGAAGATGAGATCGATATTGTCGCTTCAACATCGCAGGTTCGTGAGCAGAGGACACATGATGAGAACCTGTGGAGCACGAAGAGGAGTTCGACGACGAAGAATTCATAGAGAACACCCAACCGTTGGTATGTTTTTTTAACTGAAACATAAAAAAAAATAGTACAAACTAATTGAAGAGAACATGTTATTTTAGGTCGATCATCTTCCAGCTCTCCCCGTCCGTACACCTTCGGGATCAGCTTCCTCTCAGGGTACCGGTCGGAGTCATTCGTTCGGTATTACTGAGCATATGTGGAGGGAATTAAGGGAAGAGCAACATAAGATCACGAATGATCAGAGAGACACAAACAAGCTAATACTAAATTGTTTGGCGGACTTTGGGCGTCGTCAAAACCGAATTAGACGAGATCAGGTAACGAAATTTATATGTTTTTTACTTTATATTTTTTTACTTTATGTTATTATTAACGATGTTTATATGGTTGTTATACGTAATAAACCAAATGTTATTGTTTTCACAGATTAGCATGTGGAAGAGGTTGAATATGGTGTTCGAAGATGTTACGAGATTACCTTCGGGCCCTATTCCGACGACGCAAGCTTCGTCTCAGAATCCTCCGGCTCATCAGTTTGCGCCTAACTCTCATCCGCGTACGGATTCGCCTGCGCCTGCCCATCAAGATCCTCCTTCGGCTCCAACTTCTCAAGATCCTCCTTCGGCTCCGACTTCTCAAGATCCTCAGGATCCTGTTCTCCCGGCGTCTCAGGATCCTCTTCTCCCGGCGTCTCAGGATCCTCTTCTCCCATCATCTCAGGATCCTCCTCCGCCGTCGGCGTCTGAGGTTCCTCCTCCGTCGGCGTCTCAGCATCCTCCGGCATCCAAAACATATGCGAGACAGAATAAGCAGAAGCGAGCAGAGGATGTGACGCCCATGCCGAAGACTAAGAGAAGCCGAAAAGGTATTTAGGGCGTCGTGTTTTGTGTACTTTTTGTATGTCTTTGTATGTATATGTTTTGTGTATTTTTGGATATATGTTTCTCATGTTATATGAACGTTTTTGTTTCTCATTTTTGGATATATGTTTCCCATTATAAGTATATGTACGTTTATATTTTTAGGTACATTTCCTTCTGGTTTCACTGACCCAACACGACTTAAGTACTCGGAATCGACCTTGTCTCCTTTTTCTCTCGATCCATTGAGGCATCCCAACATTGATAAGCTCGTTAGTCTACGCAATTGGACTCACTCCGGCGTTTACAATGGTAGAAAGTTAGGAAGAAAACATTTGACGAATGTTGACGCCGACCCCAAATTCTTCATAATTTTGTTAGTTAACGGTGAATGGCTAACGGACACGGTAAGTCTCACGTTATTTACTTAAATGAATATAGAAACAATCTATCTCATGTTCAATTAATGAGTTTGTCATAATTTGTGTAGCATATTGATGCGATGATACATATCTTATGGAGACGTCAACGGAACTTCAAAGGATACGGAGAACATGTTCGGGTAATGGACACCGTTTGGGTTCAGAACGTATACAGTCGTTATACGAAAGAATTAGCGGATAAGAAAGCCGTTGATTCGGGGGCGGTTGTTTCTCACGTTGATTGGGATCATCGTTTAATTTATTTGCCAATGACTGGAGAAGGTTCACCACTGATATTATCATGGATGGATGCCAAAGAGGTTTTGTTCGTTGTCAATTACAAGAACGAACATTGGTTCACCTTGCGAGTTGACATACTAGATTGGCACATTCGTGTTTTGGATTGCCAGAGGAACATTTGCAATAACGCAATTGAGTTCAACAATATAATGGAGGTTAGATACATGATTATTAATCAAATGATATATGCTATGTCATTTCATTGTTTAAGTGTCTTTACTTATGTAGGTTTGGATTCGAGCACTTCCGATCGTTATGGCTCGTTCAAACATGTTTAACGATCACCCAAAACCTTATCGAGAAGTGAATGCGAAACATGTAACATTTCCGCTTTTTACATGGGCAGTAGACAAAACTGTTCCACAGTGTGACGATAGGTATAAAACATCCCACAACTTATCCATTATTTTTTATTTTTTCCTAACTTCTACATAATAACTTCAATTTTTTCTTTATTTTCAGTGGCGATTGTGGGATGTTCGCTATAAAATACATTGAACACCTTCTTCTCGGTTGGAAGTTCAAGGTTTTGACGAGTGGGAATATGCACATCTTTAGGCAGAAATGGGCCACAGATTTATTTTTTCAGGACGTTTTCGCTTAAGTATGAAATGTTTTATAGGATGTTTAAGAGACATGTTTATTTTAGACAATTTTGAATCTCGGCTACGTGTATGAAGTTTGAAATGAGAATCTATTGAGAATCTTTTGAAAACATAAAGTCAGACATATTAATCTCTATTAAAAACTCCATATAAACTAATAACAAAAACAAAAGTCTTATTTAATCCCTCCACGTGCACGTCGCTCTGTTATGACCACTGCCGCCACATTTTCCACATTTTCGGTGAACAACAACCTTTTCACCTTGCGAGGGGTACCGGTTTACTCTTCGCGTACCTTGCTTACTTTTCTTCGGGCGACCTGCTTGTTTTTTTTCGATAGGTAATTCAACTCTAATACTCCGTATCTCGGCCGGTACATTCCATTGTTCCTCGTTACCGAGGGGATAGATGGCTTCTTTATACATCTCGATCCATGTCTTCTTCGCGTAGAAGTCACTGCATAACGAATAAACATCTACACCACGAAACTGGGCAGCTGCAATTGCATGCTCACACGGGATACCTAGTTGTTGTGATACTCCGCACGTGCAAGTCTTCTCAATCAAGTTGACATCGTACTCACCCCTTGAGTCTTTGACGTGACACTCGTACATACCTAGTCATAAAAGTATGTATTTGAATTATTTTGCGAATAATATAATCTCATGTTTTCTACGTACCTAGACCATACACATTTACGTATTGCGCTTTCTCGTTCATTTGAGAAAAATCTCCTTGGAATTTTGGAGTCAATCTTGTCTTCAACTTGTTAGCGGTATTCTCTCGATCGAAAAACCAACACTGTAAAGTGAATCGAATGAACTCAAGTAAGGTTGTTATAGGGAAGGACCTTGCGCTACGTGCTTTATTGTTGAAGCTTTTGGCATTATTACTCGTCATCAAGTCGTACCTATAGCAATATAAGAAAGAACACAAATAATTAAACTAGTATATGATTTTAAGTCATTCAATAAAATAGATATTACGTACCGCTTTCCGGGAAAATAGGGTCTCGCCCATCGATCAAATCCAACCTCTTCAAGATACTTTGCCATCTCGATGTCCTTTTGCCGCAATTGTCTGAAATTCGCTAGGAATGACGTCTTATTAAAGGCGTAAGCAGCCTCGTACAGCTCATTACGACAATGATCAGTCTTAAACTTGTGTTGCACATTCATTTGTAAATGATGGTAGCACGTCCCATGAGGAATTCCGGTGAATACAACTTCAACAGCGTGAATGATGCTAACATGTCGATCAGATACGAACGCCAAACAGGTACGTCTCCACCGATAGCTTCTCTCAGATTCCTCATAAGCCATATCCACGAAGGATGACACTCGCTGTCTACAACTCCAAATGCAATGGGATATAATTGCGAATTCGCATCCATCCCAATAGCGCAGAGTAACTGCCCACCAAATTTTGTTTTCAAGAACGCACCGTCTAATGAAAGTATCGGACGACATGAAGTAAATCCCCTCCTACAAGCTCCAAGACAAAAGAAAGCGTACTTAAACTTGTTACCTTCCAACACTAAGTCAGTCAATGTCCCGGGATTCTTCTCCGTTAGCATGTACAACCAAGACGGAACCTTCTGATACGATTGTTCGGGAGTACCCCTCACGTAACCATGAGCTTTCTCCCTAGATCGCCAAGCCTTCAGGTACGATATTTCAATGCCCCATCTTGTCTTCACTTCTTCTCTAACGTTATGAGCTGAATAATCTGCCATCGAGCTAATACTGTACTTGTCTTTGAAGACGTGACCAATGACCCACGGGGCAGCTCCCTTATGACCTTCTGGTCGAACTACTCGCGAGCAACTATGTTTACTCTCAAACGCTGTAATCTCCCACATGTCCGACCACTGCAAAACACCCCTCAACTTCCACGTGCACATATCATTCTTGCAAATTACATACCACCTCTTCGTCGACGAAGATTTCACCCTGAATTCAAAATTGTTTTTCATTGCATGCAAGTGTACATCCCGTTTCAACGTTTGCTTGTTCTCAAACGTTTTCCCCAGATATAGTTCTTCAGAACTACCTGTTACGTCAAAGTTATAAGTTAAATTTTTAAATACTTTCAAGAATATAGGTGAATTTTTTTTTTACCTGTCGATGAAGTGGGAAATTGAGTTTCTTCTTCTTTCACAACGTCCTCGGCCGTGAATTTTGGTTCTTGCCAAAAATATTCTTCATGCTGAGACTCTACGTAGGGGGGATCTTCATATGCTCGCCCCTCAAAATCTACTGGTGGTTTAGCTAATTCTCTCACATGTTCTTCATATTCTTCACTATTCGCGAACTCATCGTAATCAGCAAAAGAATCCACGTACTCGGGATCCTCATCTCCTTCACTAGTGTGCTCATCCGCACCTATTTTACGGTGTTGCTCACAAACTTCATTTCGATAGACTTCTTCCTCCAAGACGTCTTCAGTGACACGGGAAGGGGAGAATTTTCAAGATTAACGGGGCGAGGCGAATCTTCAACCATGACATACTTCTCTTTGCCTTTCCCTTTTTCTCTTCGTTGAACCGGAACTGAAGCTTCTTTTGAAACCTTTGTTACGCATAAAGGAAACTTCTTATAGTTCCGGTGCTTCATATAATACGCCACATCATGATCATTCTCCAAAACAACTGGAGTCATACAAATCGTATCGACTGCGTATGGAACTTCAAGTTTCAAATCAAACTTCAGAGAATCAACACGGGTCGTTTGGTATGATAGAGTCAACAGTTCCTCGAACGTGATATTCTTTGCGAGCTCGACACTATAAGTCTTTGCATTATTAAACATCCATAGATTTTTTTCTTTCACCCAAGAACCGTTAAACATCATGTACCCTGAATATAACAACAAAACATCATAAAAAACCACGTTAGACCATCATAAAAAACAAGGACAAATCAAACATAACCAGAATTCATCGCACATAATCGCAAACCATCGTTTATAATCGATTTTAAAACTCATCGCTTTTTATCGATTTTTATCGATAATTATCGATATTCCATCAACGAAAAACCATCGCGTGTTATCGCTTATAATCGATTTCTATCGTTTTCAGACACATATCGCGTTTTATCTCTTTTTATCGATTTTCATCGATTACCTAGCCTATATCGCTTATCATCGTATACCATCGCGTATTATTGGTAATTTATGTTTTTGTATGTTTGTATTTCATCGCTTTTTATCGATTTTTATCGCATATTTACCCATTTCATCGTAAATCTGGGATTCCAACCCGAAATTTTTGAACCTAAAATTCCCTAAACATAGATCTAATGCCTAATACGATATAATGAACCTTACACGTTAATATTAAAAAGAAACATGAATAAGAAAAGAAAACGTACCCATTGCTAACTCAAATCCTTTGAAAATAGATGGAGAGGAATATATGAGGAGATCTCTAAGGAGAAAGATGAGAAGGAAATATGAGAGGATGAGAGAAATAGAAGAGAAATAGGTTCGGAGGATATTTTTGTCATAAAATGGGTCAAAAGTCTAATTTTAGATAGAGTTATACATAGGGGGTCTAATTTTGATATTTTGGTGGTTAGTAAGCCCAATTAAAGAAATTTCTTTTGGGAAGCGAGAGGAAACAAGTTTTTTTATGCCAATATGTTCTCACGTGCATAGCACGTGTCAATTCCGTCTACTTTTTAACGGGAGGGACCAACTGTGCCAGTAACAAAAACGTCAGGGATGATTTTGCTCTAGAAACTGAAATTAAGGACCTGTGCTGAAACTGAAATTCCTCTTATACCCTTAAATTTAGCGACTCTCTCTAACTCGAAGCGAGAGCACCTCCGCCGCTAAATCCCCTTTCCGATTAACCCAACGCCATTTGATTCCCTTCCGATTCCGGATCGGCGTACTCAATCTCCGACGAAACCATCGCTGCTTGGTAAGCTGGTTTTCTCCGATCCTCATCGTTTCGAAGCTTGCTATAACTTCACTTACCTAACTCATCGTTTGAGAACCCTAATAATCAAGCAGTCTCAGAAATCAATTATCTAGGTATCGTCGCTACAGAAAGGCGAGTCGCATTTTCCAGCTGGTTACGCCATGGCTGGGAAAAAGGAAGGAATCACAGGGTCTCGGATCAGCCTCGTGGATGTGAGCGAGAGTGAAGTAGCGTATCTGTTCATAGTCTCGATACCCGGTGTGAAGAAAGATCAATGTAAGATGTCGCTAATTAACTGCCAGCTCTGTATGTTCAAAAAGTGTTTTAACGCGATTAAAATTGGTGGTGGAATCACAGGCAAGATCAAATGCGAGATCGAACGCGATGGCAGAGTCCGCATAGAAGGAGCGACCAACGCCGCCGCAGAGATCACGAAGCTTCCTGGACCGTTTTCCATGACGTTTTTGCTTCCTGGTCCGGTTGATCCTCGGCTTTTCTCTCCTAGTTTCCGACCTGACGACATGCTTGAAGTCGTGGTCATGAAAAATAGATCTCCCTAAATTAATTTTTCCTTTTCCTTTTATTTTCAAAGCACTACGGCACAACTCATATCTTCCGGTGGTTTCGCATCGGATGAAAATTCAAGCTCTAGAGGTTTCTGTTTGAGATTAGCACAAATGTTGGTCTGGTTTTTTTGTACTCGAAACCCGCTATTTATTTAGAATCTGTGAGTATTATATAATTAGCATAATTTGCAAGACAATAATGAAAATAGAAAGAACAATTAGAGTGATCAGTGACAATCTCCCTGAAACCCTTTTATTTGTTGGCGAATAAGTCTGATCTGATTCGCTTTTAGTCCTCTGATGGAAATACCTCGTGACATTACTTTCAGTCCTAATCCCTCGAACAATAATCTACTACCCTTACCTCGACCTAGAAGAGAACAGGTACCAAGTTTTTTGTTTTTGTTTCTGTTTTTTTCTTAAACGTGATATATCGAAGGAACAAATATTGTTATTCTAGGGAGGCAGCGAAATGGATCGCTAATGGGTTCGGATGGAGCTTTTTTGGGTTGTGGTACTGTAGGCATTTTATTCTTTCGAGCATTGTTTGTGTTTTGGTTAATGTGATATTTGGTAGCATAATAGATCATGTTACCGTACATATTTTGAATGGATTGAAGTGTCATGCTTGGACTTCCGAAAGAGGTTGGATATTGTGAAACTAAATTTCACGAGAATCTTATTGTAAGAGTTACCAAATTGGAAAATATATGGTGGATGACTGGAACTCATGTAATAATTGAACTGCGGTATTAAACAATGTTGGTTTTTAATCGATATGCTGTTTCACAAATGACATGACATGACATGAAATGAAGTGTATAGGCTTGTTTCCGACCAACAACATTTGACCAAAATTGAGACCAATCATTCTACGAATATACACAGCCTCACGAGGCTGGGTCTTGGTGCAATATACGTTAAGAAATCGTCTCTTTGAGCTCAGTACTGTCGTTTGAAAAACAGTTTTTGGGTCTTCAATGATGTTGTGGACGAAGAACAAGAAAGTATGGATGGAAAACATATAAACAATGAAAAGTAGGAGAGCAAAGACATAAACAATAGTGTACTAAAAGAGTGGCGTGTTTGTCGTCCGTCTATGGGTAATGTTCATATTTTGTACATATTGTGGTCTAGGATCAAGCTAATTTTGGTTTAGTTCGGGGATACAGAAATAAATATATATTTTACATATTATTTGCTTCTATATTGTACTTATAATGCTATTTACATCATATAAGGAATTATTTATATTCACAAATATATTTTTTAATTGTAATATTAGTTACGTGATAATTAAGATAATTTAGTGTTAATACTAATCGTGGGTTCCATGTCCAATGCAAACAAATGAAAACTTTGGTTAATGTATAATATAACACTATATAAGTTTGGTAATTTGGTGTTGTCGAACGTTTTGTAAAACTTTTGTAAATGTCCATTCTTTTTATTAACGAAAATTTCCTTCCAATATTGCCCCCAAAACAAAATGCCGCCCAAATTTTAATGAAATTTAAATACTTAATTTTTAAAATTAATTAACAGCGTAAATTGCGGAATAATAACTGCACCATATTTACTTATATATATAATTTCGGATTTCTAGAGAGAAAAACTTCAAAAACATGCAAAAAACGCCATTTTTAAAAATAAATTCTCTCTGAAACCAAAATCCATCGACGAACATACTCAAGCCATCTTCGATCGATCATCGACGAACAAATCAATGACGTAAATCGCTCGGAGATTAACAGGTATATATGTATTTTTTTATCTAATTTGTTTTTTATTTTTGAAATCTTTTCTGTAAATCAATTTTTTTAGAATCGGTTTCTTCATAAACACGATGACGAAGATGAAGAAAAAGAAGAAGAATTTTTAGGGCGGAAAAGGATGTGAAGCTTTTAGAACACGACTTTCGTTCTTCATTTTTTTTCTTCTTCTTCTTCTTTTTTCGTGTTTTGATATTGATTTCAAATTTATGTATGAAATTTTGATTTATTTTTTCTAGTAAAAATAACAAAAATCGTGTTTTGTTAATTAATATTCAATTAACGATGAAAATTTTCAATTAACGTTGTAACAAATCCATTTAAGTGTAAATTGAATATCAATTAACGAACACATAGCAATTCAGAGAGAGTAAAAATAGAAACATTAAGTGATTGATAATAAATATCAGCGAAAATATATCTTATCAAAGAAAAAAATGAGATGAAAATATTTAGTTTCCAAAAATAAGGGCTTTGGACAATTGTAGTAATTTACAAGGGCTCTATTCCAGAAATGTCATTTTGTTTGCAGAAAGACAAAAGTAGGAGTAGTCAACTGAGAGAGGGTTTCGGTCAAAAGAGAGAGGCAAGTGAAAAGTCGAAAATACCCTTTGTGTAGCTAAAAACCTTATCCGGCCATAAATGAGATTTCAGCTACAATTTTTCTTCCTCTTCCCCATTGATGCGTTGAAGGTCGGCTGGAAAGCGTGAAACGAGCGTCGAAGTTGAAACCCAATATTATTTCTTCGGGTTTTGTTCGTCGCCGACCAGTTCTGGGTATAGGAACCCATTTTTTTCTTTGCGTGTCAGAGTCGCCAGCGGTCGTTGGTGGGGATTTTCATATAGTCCGAGGTCGTCGGTGTTTCAGGTTAGTCTCGCATAGCTGTGCCTCCGCCGATCTGCGATTTGTGTACTTTTTTTGGACATCCTCTGTTTTTTTAATTTTTCCGGTCTTAGGTCCGAAATACGATCTCCGTCGGAGATCTTGTTTGGGTTTTCATTTGAGGTCGACATTTGATTAAAATAATTTTATTTTAGCTGCAGCTCTCGCAACGGCCGTCCCCTGTTTTTCGTCGAGTTTTCCGGCCATGACCATTAACGTCAGTTTCGGTCAAGTTTTCCGGTCACGACATTGGCCCTAAAATTAAGTTTGCGTATAAGAATTAGAAGGAGAAAAGATTTTAGATACGGAAAAAAGGTACAATTTTGAACTATGGTTGGTAAATGTAACTAAATAGGAATAGTTACGAAATTAACGTAACTAAGACCTGAGTTTTGAACTGTGTATACCAATTGGATGCAGTTATGAAATGGGATGTTTTCACGTACGTCAAGTGCGGTGGCAAATGGTTGAGAGATGATTATTATGAGGCCGGCGGTTCGTTCGCAGCCCTCATTCCGCCGACCACCACATTTGAGGGTCTAACAAAACTGTTGTTCACGTGTTCCGGTGGGAGACTACATGAGAATACCCATAAGGTATTGAGCATGAAGTACGAGACAAAGGGCTTGGTAAAACCTGTGACCATTGACTCGGACATCAGTTTAGTTTTTTATTTACATATCCGGAAGGAGAAAATCGACACATCTAAAATGTCTCTGGTGTTGGAAATTGAGTCGTTGGTAACGTCGTCTACGCATCTCGGTTCCAATCCGAACACAAACGATATTAAGCGTGAACCGAGCACTCCTCCAGCACACGGCGAACAAAGTGCTGCTCATGGTGATGGAGAACACAACACCCCCCTGATGTCGGAGAACATAGCACCCCGGTTGTCGCCAGAGGACCGGGGGCTTCTCGAGATTCTGACGCAGATGCAGGACGTCAACACAGTCGTACATCCTCACATTCAGAGATACTTGTTCAGTCTGGCGATTCTACTGTGTTGGACGTAATGAACATACATTCTCCGCTAAGGCTACGACAAGGAGGACTGTCTGCCAACAAAGCTGCGTTGCGAAAATTTTTGGCAATGTATGCAATAAAAACCACTTCACTTTCAAGGTCAGGACGTCTACCACAAAATATTACCACGTCGTCTGCCGTGATGAGTCCTGTGCGTGGGCCGTGCGTGCAGTCCAATTGAAGAAAACTCGTATATTTCATATTCGAAGGTATGTTTAGATACATTTAGTTAAATTTATTTTTCAGGTTCATTGTTTGTTGTTACTTTTAGTTACATATAGATACAATTTAGATACATGTAGTTACAATTAACATTTTCTGTAGTTACTGTTAGATACTTGTAGTTACTTTTAGTTAAAACGTTCATGGTCTGTAGTTACATTTAGTTACATTTAATTTCGAAGTTCATTGTCTGTTGTTGCTTTTAAATACATATAGTTACAATGTACAATTTATGTAGTTACATTTTTAGATACATGTAGTTACAAATTATATTTGCTGTAGTTATTGTTAGATACTTGTAGTTACTTTTAGTTACAACGTTCATGGTCTGTAGTTACATTTAGATACATTTAATTTCATTTAATTTTGAGGTTCATTGTCTGTAGTTACATTTAGATACATGTAGTTACAATTTACATTTGTTGTAGTTACTGTTAGATACATGTACTTACAACTCACATTGGATGTTGTTACTGTTACATACTTTTAGTTACAATTTTCATTTACTCTAGTTACGGGTAGATACTTTTAGTTACAATATTCATTTGCTTTAGTTACGGGTAGATACTTTTAGTTACAATATTCATTTGCTTTAGTTACGGGTAGATACTTTTAGTTACAATTTTCATTTGCTTCTGTGTGTGTAGTTACATTTTATTTTTGATGTTGTAGGTTTTGACGCCGAGCATACATGTGGGGCTAATTACATGCAAGGACACCATCCTCAGGTGGCAATGAATTTAGTCGGTGAAGTCGTAAAATCTAGGCTAATAGATCCGACTTTATCACCGTGTAAGGCCAGAGACATCATGACACACATGGAACAAGACTATGGGGTGCAAATGAGATAAAAAAGCTTGGAGAGCTAGAGAGAAAGCGTTAGAGTCGTTGTACGGAACTGAAGATGAGTTGTTTTCACACTTGCCGGCGTTGAAATACATGATGGAGATGGCAAATCTAGGTTCGACGTTCGACCTAAAGACCACCCATCGATCACAATTTTTTAAATATTTTTTTATGTCTTTGAGCGCTTGGAAAATGGGATGGAAGTATGTTCGTCCCGTTATCATAATTGACGGGACTTTTCTGACGAAATACTACAAAGGCACCTTGTTTACAACTTGTGGAATGGATGCAAACGACAGATCTATCCACTTGCGTTTGGGGTCGGAGATTTAGAGTCTACGGAGTCGTGGTTTATTTTCTGACACAGTTAAAAAATGCAATTGGCGAGAGACAGAATCAGGTGATTGTGTCGGATAGAAATAAATGAATTATCAACGCAGTTGCTCAGGTTTTCACAAAATTCGACCACGGATATTGCATGTACCTCTTGCTAAAGAACGTGCGTAATAAATTCAGGGGTTTGACGAAAGAAGCGTCATGGAAATTTGCCAGCGGTGCGAAGGCGTACACACTCGCTTAGTGGGAGAATTTTATGTCAATGTTTGACGATGAGGATCCTGATATCCGAACCTACCTTGAGAAAGAGGTAGGAAATGAGAAATGGTCTCGTGCATACTGTACCGGAAAGAGGTAGGAAATGAGAAATGGTCTCGTGCGTAATGTACCGGAAAGAGGTACTCCATTATGACTTCGAATAATGCAGAATCATTGAACTCGATGCTCGCAAAAACTCAAGAGTTTCCTATTTGAAAAATATTTGATTTCTTGAGGGAGAGGATGACGAAATGGTTTTATGAAAGGAGAGAGAAGGCTTCTAAAACCATAACTACACTGGCTGTGGCACCACACGAAAGACTTCTGGAAAATATTTTCGACGCTTGTGGAATGCAGGTACATGTTTTTTCATTCGGGTACGGATTTAGTTACCCATAATTACAATTAGTTACATTCCAGTACATGCGTAGTTACCCATAATTCCAGTTAGTTATATTCGAGTATAAGTTCAGTTACCCACACGTAAAATTAGTTACATTCTCCTACATGTTTAGTTACCCATAATTCTAGGTAGTTACATTCTCCTACTTACATTCTCCTACATGTTTAGTTACCCTTAATTCTAGGTAGTTACATTCTCCTATTACATTCTCCTACATGTTTAGTTACCCTTAATTCTAGGTAGTTACATTCTCCTACATTTTTAGTTACCCATAATTCTAGGTAGTTACATTCTCCTACATGTTAGTTACCCATAATTCTAGGTAGTTACATTCCAGTACATGTTTAACTCCAATTTCGAGAAATTATAACATGGTTCCGATTAGGTACAACCGTCAGCGGTCTGCGAGTTTGAAGTAGTTGATCGCACTGGACATTCATGGGCGGTGACTTTATTCAGGAATATAATTGTCAGACCACCTAAGATGATGAGACGACCGGCTGGCAAGCCGAAGAAGAGAAGAATCCTGTTGCAAGGTGATGAGTATATTGGAAGTGGGAAAAAATGTTTTTGATGCATACGTGGAGGACACAATAAGGCAACGTGTAAGATGCCAATTGGATGAAATTATATTTGGGTCGTTTGTGGTTATATTTCTAATCAGAGGGGGATTCAGTCATGAAGAGATTACTTGTTTTGTTCGAATTTGTTATGTCTAGTTACTATGAGATCGCAGTAGTTACAAAATTCTGACAGATTAGTTACTTATATTCCATTTTAGTTACATACAATCGAGATTACTTGTTTTGTTCGAATTTGTTATGTCTAGTTACTATGAGATCGCATTAGTTACAAAATTCTGACAGATTAGTAATTTATATTCCATTTTAGTTACATACAATTGAGAGTACTTATTTTGTTTGAATTTTTTAGGTCTAGTTATTGTGAGATCACAGTAGTTACAAAATTCTGACAAATTAGTTACTTATATTTCATTTTAGTTACATACAATCGAGATTACTTATTTTGTTCGAATTTGTTATGTCTAGTTACTATTAGATCGGAGTAGTTACAAAATTATGACAAATTAGGTACTTATATTCCATTTTGGTTACATATATATTAAAAGTGGTTGGACAAACGCATTAATGATATTAAAAGTGGTTGGAAAACCGCATTAAAGATATTATTATAAAAGTCTTTAATGACTGTAAATACATAAATGATAGAAAATAAAATTGGTTGGCGGATGCTACCGCCATTAATGCCGTTGTTGACCTTATTTCTTCATTCTTGGATTCCGACGACCTTATTTCTTCATATCTTCCAAAAATGCTTCTTTTGGAGGCGCCATTTCAATTAGGTGACCCTCTTTCTTCAAAGTCTCGAAGTAGTTATCTCTAAATATTTCTTCCAGCACAGATGGAGCTACCAATATTGGACTACGGTCTTGGCCATCCGCGAGCTTTTTATTTTAACGTCATTGTGGTCGGCGGCGAAATTCTACAATCTTTCGGTGTTTGACGACGAGGACTCATCGAGAATAATATGTATTGGTGGTTTCACTATTGTTGAGTTTGTGTTGTTTGAGAGTGTCGACTTTTCTCCAATTGTTTGATGTTTGGTTGATTGGTATGTGATATTTAGGTTGCATTCGGCTCCTTTATGTAAGATGGGGTTTCAAAGGGAGTATGAACTTCTTACATTTAGGTGTATTTACATTTAGGTACATAGAAAGTGGTTTTACGTTTAGGGTTTTAAAGAGAGTATGAAATTCTTACATTTATGTACATTTGCACTGAAGATAACTAAAGGTAATTATTTACATTAACTAGCGTACGCTATGGGTATCTGAGCGTAACTACTTACCGGCATTAGTTACTAATAGTTATAAACAGTTACATATAATTCTAAACGGATACCATAAAATTCTATATAATAAGTCATTGAAGACATAACTATTTATAGTTACTTATAGTTACGTACACTATAGTAACTGTTAGTATCTGAACGTAACTATTTACGTACACTAGTTACTTATAGTTGAGATTAGTTACTTAAATACCTAAGTAGTTACATATAGTTCTGAATAGTTACGTACAGCGCACAGTATTTACATACGCTCCCAATAAAATGGTTCTGAGCTTTTTGGAGAAACGCCTGTACGCTCCCAATAAAATGCTCCCAAACAACGTTCCCCCATGGAAACGCGTTGAATTCGCAGGAGTTGTCCACCATCTTGATGAAGGACTTGTTCTTCAAGGTCATAGTCTGTTGCCCCGGTATAAGCACGTTGTACAGGAAGTAGACGAGGAGAAACCGAACGCGTTTCTCGTCGTCATCCCATTGTTCACTGTCCTTTAGAAATAGCCCAATATTCGCCCTTGTGGCAAGGACACTACACTTGAAAGTCTCGACATATAATCCCCCAGAGATTTCAGTCTCAAAAGCATTCGCTTGGGTAAGCTTGAACCCCTCGTGGACATTAAGTCCGGTGATCTCATTGAAGTATTTAAGAGTGAACTCTCGGGGGTCTCCACTGACGTCTATCAGCAATGACGACTTTGACGTGGCAACTCCCTCGAAATATCCAGTCTTCAGCATCAGGGTGCTCGGGATCTTAGAGGACCTCGTGATTGACGGCTTGCAAGAAATTTCCCGAAACAGGACTTCCGGAATAATTCCTCTTGCCTCTTCATCATCATTGATTCTTCCTTGAACGTCATGCCATTCCCATGGAAGTTGAAGTTGAAATTTACCGCCATTTCGTCGGGAACATACCTTGTCCAACGCTGTACACAAAAGTTCTATTATATAACTAATCATATCTACACGTAACAATTTTTATGAAATTATGCATGTAACCATAAATAATAGGAACTAAATGTAACTATACAGACAAAATATTTGGAACTAAGAGAAACTACCAGTAACTAAATGACTACTCTTACGAACCAATTGGAACTAAATGTAACTATAACAACAATTATATTAGACAATAGAGACAAACTTTTGTACTACACCTAAATACTGGTAAGTACTCATTGAATATTTGAAATTAATATAAACTAAATGACGACTGACGACTATTGCATGTAAATTTCCGTAACTACGCAGAACTAAAGGTAACTACACAGTGATTGAATTTCAAACTCATGATTAGTGTTCTATCATCACAACTACGTATGTTGTAACTAATACATATTAGTGTTCAATCATCACTTTGACAACAATCCGATAACAACAAACAAAAAAACTTACCGACGTCCCTAACACTCGTTGTGTAAGAGCCAGTCCCGACGATTTTCCGATTGACTTTGTTTTTTTGGGGCAGGGGGTTTCGGTGCAGAACCACTCCTTTTCCTTGTGATATTCGAAGTTGAAGATCCACCGTGGGACTTTTTCGACGACAGCCGCTCACTCCGCCGTGGACTGGAGTCCTCGGCATTGGGACGAGAACGTCCGCCCGATGATGGAGTTTTCCGTCTACTTGCATGCGGCTTCACCTTCGGTCGATGACTAATTTCTCCAAAGTCTCTGTACGTCTACAAGACTTTAACATACAAACTCGCGAAAAACGAAAACCCTCCTTCAGGAAGATGAACAGTCACTTCCAAAATGGGGACGATGACCCATGATTTAACACATACCTGAGTGCAAGTCGGTCGGCGAAAGCGACCACAAGAGGTAACGACCAGCGAAAGAAGAAAGAAGAAGACGGAGGCAAAATGGGTTTCAGTAATGGGGGTTTCACGATCGGCGAGGGAGGCAAAATGAGGTTTCATGATCGGCCACAGAGGGAGGCAAAATGGGTTTGAGAAATGGGGCTAGAAAAACACGGCGACGACGGAGATAAGTGCGGAGATCTTCTTCGTTGGAGATTGGGTTTAGTTTAGGGCCGGTTGGAAGAAAGAAGGACGAAGAAAGAAGAATAGAAGAAAGAAGAAGAAGACGTAGGAAGAAGAAGATATAAAAATGAAATAGGGGTATTTAGGACATTGTACACACCTCATTCAAATGCCTACTCCTAGTCTTGTCTATTTGGGTTTATAATTACATTTCTGGAATAGAGACCCTCAAAAATACTAGTTAGCAAATTCTAAAAATAAATGTAAAGAATAAACAACTTCCGGAAATAATAAAGATTTTTAGTTAATAAAGGCTAAAAATGAAAATGGTCAAATATATAACCACGATTTTAGGATCTAAACTGACGTTAACAACAGCTATAAATTCTAGGAATAAAAAAGGAAACAATTTGAATTTAAAAAAAAAAATGGCTGAAAAATCAATTAACGTTGTAAACCGCAACTCCATTTACGTTGGACAAATTTATTTCACTGTAAATTAAATATCAATTAACGAACACAGAGCGATTCAGAGAGAGTAAAATTGAAAACATTAATTGATTGATAATAAATATCAGCGAAAATATATGTTATTAAAAAAAATGGGATGGAAATATTTAGTTTCCGAAAATAAATGTAAAAAATAAAAAATTTCTAAAAATAATGAAATTTTTTAAATACATAACCACGATTTTAGAATCTAAACTGACACTAATAACCGTTATAAATTATGTGAATAAAAAAAGAAACAATTTCAAAATTTTAAACGAAATTTAAAAAAAATTAAAAAGAATATGAGGACAAAAAATAATTAAATAACGTAAATAAATATTACACGTGACGTTTTAAATTTTTAACAATGTTACAAAACCAAATTATGTTTGTAAGTTAGGACAAAATCCCAAATATTTGATAATAAAATAGTTTGGGAAAAACGTCATCAAGAAATAAACAAGCCGTGTAAAGAAAAAAATATTTCTGATCGGGAAATTTGATATGCAACAGGAGTATAGATAACAGGTCTTCCGATTCGAGGAGGACGAAGAAATGTTCAGTTTCGAATCTCTGATATTATTGTTAGCGCTCTTCGTCGCCGTTGGTGACGGAGAGACATCGACGTGCTTGACCGTTTACGAAGAAGGCGGTGCTCCGGCGGTGTTTCAGTCCCCAAAATGCCCTCGCTGGAAGCTCTCTAGCTACGCTTCAACTCCTCCGATGACAGAGCGGTGCCAACTAGCGATGCATCGTGGTCGGAGATATCATCAGGAGGACCGTACTCTTTGCATTCTCGATCTTCGCATTCCTTTTCCCGGTACATCCTCGAATTACCTCTCAATCTCTTTCTTTATGGCCGTACTTCGATTTTCGTTCGATTAGTGTTGGTTTCTAGTTGTCTTAGACGGATGCGATGATGGACTGAATAAGATGATAGTATCTTATGAACGTTATCAAAATTACAGGGGAAATTGATGGGAAGAGCTACCTTGCTTGATTTATTCATGGATATTTGCGTGAATCAATATCTCACGCCTTAGTTTCCGCTGTATTTTTTGAATCAAGTCACCCTATCCCGAATTGCTCAGCGCAGGGAAAAATTAAAAATGGTGTAAAAGTTATCAGTTAAATACTTGCTTTTTGGGACGGTGAAGATGATATTTGGTTAATTTCTACATGAAAGGAATTTTTATAACTGTGTAGCATATTTGGAGCAGGAAAAGAGGGAATTAAGGAGGTAGTTGTTGGGGTTGTGGCTGTTTTTGATGGTCATAATGGGGCTGAAGCTAGTGACATGGCGTCTAAGCTTTTACTGGAGTACTTTGTTCTGCACACTTATTTTCTTCTTGATTCGACATACTCGGCTGTATTCAAAAAATCCATTGAAAGATTGTCGAGTAGGAGATACGATGACGGTGTTTCTCAGTTGATTGATTGGGACCAAGTGCTGGGGCATTATAATTTGGATCATGAGAGGTGTGTTTCTCCCAGACCTTACTTTTTTAGTAATTATATAATAAAATATCTGGTTTTATAATTTTCTGTCAGTAATGGGTAATTGTAGTGGCGAGACAATTCTTACGTCCTTGGGGATGCTTTTGGACAAATGTGAATAGTCATATTTACTCAATATATCTGCTTGAACCTCCCAAACATAGATGTCTGAATAGATTTCTAAAAATTGCAAGCTATACCGTACGTGAGTGGAAGTAACATGCATAACTAATGCTACGATATCGCATTTAGAACCTCATAGTTGAAATAGTACTGCAATATTTGTTTCTGATGACTGTCAATGGCATAGGTTACTGCACTTGCACAATTATAGTGCATGGGTTTTTTTACTGTTCTTTTTCTACGCTCTTCTTCCTTTCATTCTCTTAAATAGCTATAATTTTTTTGTTTCTTAGTGGTTTTTTTTGTAATTTTCTTTTTATCTTTCCTTCTATAATTTAAGGTCTGTGCCATCAACTGATCCTGCTGCCTCTGGTATTAGGCATTCAGTGCTGGAAAATTTTGCCAATTCTTCTCACTTGGAAATTCTAAAAGAAGCATTGTTGAGAGCAATACATGATATCGATGCAACATTTACCAAGGTAATCATATATCATGTTTTCGATTGTCTCAATGTTATTTTGCATAATATGTACCGTTCGCTGTTTACTTGATTTTCTTTCTATTGTGCCATGTAGGAAGCATCTAGGAAAAAATTGGTGTCAGGTTCCACGGCTACAATTATTCTATTAGCAGATGGTCAGATTTTAGTTGCCAATATAGGGGACTCAAAGGCCATCTTGTGTTCTGAACAAGTACAGTCTCCTGCACAGGCTAAAGGCAAGAATGTTAGCTTAACATGCTTCTTATTCTAGTGGCACATCGTTTCCATGAAAAATTTCATAGAACCGTAACCTGTATATGAACAAGTAATTATTTCGTTATGGGTATTATTATTGCATTATAAATACAGGGTTGAGATTATTCATTTTGTCGTTTTGTTAATTGCAGCCACTTATTTAAGGCTTTATAGGAAGGAAAGGAGTAATGGTGCCATATCACGTGTAAGAAATGATGGAAAATCCAAATCTAGGCTAATTTCTTCGAGCAGCCTGGTTCATTTAGTTGTTCAAGAGTTAACAAGAGATCATCATCCTAATAGAGACGACGAAAGATTACGGGTGGAAAGTGCTGGTGGTTATGTTCTTGAATGGGGCGGGGTACCCCGAGTGAATGGTCAGCTTGCTGTTTCTAGGGCTATCGGCGATGTGGCCTTTAAAAGGTGAGGGTCGAAAGTGTTTCAATGATCTCCCGCTTTATATTTTTTCCTCCAAATCTTTTCAAGACTTGACTTTTTTAAAAAGCGTACTGTGTCATGGCTATTTTGACCCTCAAAAACATTTTCAATGATCTGGGTTAGAATGCTCGCTCAGTTTTTATGCTGAACTTGGAACAGCTACGGTGTTATATCTGCACCTGAGTTGACGGATTGGCGAACAGTGACTGTAAATGATAGCTATCTGGTGGCTGCATCTGATGGAGTTTTTGAGAAGTTAAGCTCCCAAGATGTTTGTGATTTGATATGGGAGGTAGACCAAGGTCATGATCCTGCTGGATTTCGGTGTACATACTCAATGGCCGACTGTATTGTAAATGCTGCTGTTGAGAAGGGCAGCACGGACAACGTGGCAACTGTTGTGGTGCCATTAGCATCTACAGATTTTTCTTTTACAAAGGAAATTATAAATACGGCTGACAAAGGTTTGCCACAATTGGAGTCAAAGAAGCCACTGAATGACGTCTCTGGTAACCTACATGAAGTTTGTTAAAGTAATAGATGTTCACGTATCACACTTCTATTACGCAAGTCTTTTCAGTTCAATATTTTTTTAATATGTCAGTCAAGGAGATCGGTTCCGACGTAGTACAAGTGAGGCGTGCACATCCAGTCATGACCAAATTTGAGAGGTTAATGGTAAGGCAAGATATCTAACTCTATAAATTCTTAACTGTAAATTCTTCTTTTAGTGAGACCTCGTTCAGGTAATACTAAAATGGGAAAGATTAGAGCTAAGTTTGATATATTACTGACTGGTTATTTCATCAGGATAACTGATTATTTTTCTTTCTTTTGACGATGAAGATGTAATTTTATGCTTAACTGCACCCGTCGATGTTGTGTTTCCAGCTTTGGGTGTTTGATAATCTACTTTTTTCTTCTTTAGGTTGAAGGAAAACAAACATACGTTGGATGTTTTTATCTATCTGAGAACCTTGATGAACATACATATTACGGATCACTTGTTGAAAGGGTTGACCAAGAAGACTTGTTAATGCAAATGCAAAAGGTTGGCCATGAAGGTTATCATTTACCTAAAGCTCTTCCAGGGGCCCTAGACCATTATTTTAGTAAGTACATATGCTACTAGCATCAATGTTATTTCATAGGCTTGTCGAACTACTGAATTTGAACTTGTTTACTTATGAGTATATATAGTGTAGTCATTGGGGTGTTTTGGAGTAGTAACTCTACTACAGATTTGTTTTCTTGACTTATAAGTAGTTTGCCTGGCGTTGAGTAAAAGAAAAGTACACGATAAGTCCATTGAGAATATATTTAGTGATATTTAATGTTTTTCAAAACTTCTCTTTCTGCTTTTAGGTGGAACAATAAATTTGTACCATGACAATAATTTGTGCTTCCATCTGGGGATGGATGATGATGGTAATAAAAACCAGTGCCCAAATGGAGAAGGTTTTGCTAGTTTTGTTGGATTTCTTGAATCAATTCCTTTTCAAGATGGCAGTCTGAAGAATGGATCCTTTGAAAATGAGATTTCAAACTCAAGGTATAAATAGGTTTTACAAGTGATGTACCTCCACAATCCTCTTGTGTAATTGATAATTATTCCGTTGGTGGATTATGGCAGTAAACGCACAAAAAAAAAATTCCATATCTTCGATATGATCTTTGGGCGTAACTCTGATTTATCTGATTTCGCCAGCTATGTGTTAAATAAGAGGTTTGGTCGTGGATCATATGGTGAAGTATGGCTGGCTTTTCATTGGCACTGTGATCAAGGCAGCAACTCATCTGGGTGGAGTGAAAAAGATAATAATATGTCATCTAATACCATCCCTTTCAATTCACAAATTGGGAATATGGGCTCATCATCTGACAATAATCACTCAAGTCCTCGTGATAGCAACATATTTATTTTGAAGCGCATAATGGTAATTGTTTTCTTGATCAAGAATCATTTTTTTTTATCAATTCTGCTTAAGTGCATTTCGAGTATGGTTTATGTTTTCCCAGTTGGAGCCATTCTGTAAGTTGGTTTCTTATTAAGATGTGAGGCCTAGCTCAGTTTTCAACTGCGCTATTTGTAGTGCCGTCGTGTAGGCCTTGCTGGTATTCTTAACCTTCTTCAGACTGTTTAGAGAAGCGGGAATTTCTAGGTCTTTTTTACTGTCCTTTATATTGTCATTCATGAAAGATGGTACAACAAATTATACTATTGATGATGGTATGCTTTGCCAGAGTATTGATCTGTAAGCACTTAGATTTATTTTATTTTCTCCTATAAAATATTTTCCAGAAAAAGAGAAGAAAAGAAATCAACGGGGAGAGAGCTTATATTTAGTGTTCCCAATATTTGTGATATGATTGGAAGGATCATTGAACGTCTGACTATCTTAATTAGGTGGAAAAAGGGGCTACAGTATACTTGAGTGGTCTGCGTGAGAAGTATTTTGGAGAAGTATTTCTGAATGCTTCAAAGTGCCTCAGAGGTTACCCATCAGCTCCTCAAACATTAAGCTCTAACCAGATAGGACCACGCTTGGGTATTCATGCCAGAATAGAAACAGAACGAAGGCATGATACAGGAAACTCTTGGAGCTTTGAAAATCTGATTCGGAAGAAGTTTAGACTGCCTGGAGGTTTTTATGAAGAAGGGTTGAATCATATTGCTAGATTTGTAGAATCTTTCGAATCCCGAGTTAATGATATATGGCTTGTTTTTCAATTTGAGGGCATCTCATTATCAAAGCTTATATACACTCTCGAAGTGGCAGATCAAGATGCCAATGAGCAAGGCACCGAGGACAAGAAGCATGCCCAAATGCTTCATCCGTCAAAATGGTGGCATTGGTTGAAGACAACAGAAGCAGGGAAAGAGGAATTGCGCAGTATCACATGGCAGTTGGTAATAATAAATTTCAAATTATGTAAATTTGTTTTTTGGTTTTTGTATGAAACTTCTACCATTATTTTGTTTAATTGTTTTCCCTCTTACGAGCTCATGTAATCATTTGGTTCCTGTTTTTCATCTCTCAGCTGTTGGCCCTCAAGTCCTGTCATGATCGTAATATCACCCACAGGGATATAAAACCCGGTGAGGGCTTAGAGCTGCAGAATTTATTATTGCTAGATCCTATTTTAAATCCTTCTACGGTTCACAGCATATTTTGCCTTCAGTTAAATATGAATTGGTCAAACTTTCAAGGTTTGACAGATTCTTCACTTCCCTGTTTGATTTTTATTTGTTCCATTAAAATTTAGCTCGGTCAACCCCGTATCTTCATTATGTTTCTTTTCATTGTCTTCTTTTATTGGTGTACATCCAATATCAAGTTGAATGGGTCTTTTCCCATGTCTAATCTGTAATGCTTCCAACTATGTAGAGAACATGGTGATCTGTTTCACAGATCCGAGCAGTGGGAGATGCTTGAACAAGATTCCAGATGGAGATAGTAACTTCAAAGCTAAGATGTTCGTAAATTGCATTGCATGATTACTGTTTATTATATATACTCTGAAACCTCTCTTGCTTGGTATTTTAGTTGTTCCGATTTCCCTTAATCGTTTTTTTTTCTTTTTAATGCATAGAAATCCTGAGTTGCATAGAACTGTTGAGGATAGCATTTAGAGCCTCTTTGAGTTTATAACTCCTATAATCTGGTAAACCACAAATATTGTTGCAAATAATCCGTATCAATTGCTCTTAGCTCTTTATCATTGATTCGGTTTCTCGTACCTAATTTATTAATGCTCACAAAGTTGTCATTATTGCCATTAAATGGTTTTAGTGAAAAATAATTTACTTTACGCACTCCAATCATGACATGTATCAACATTCTCCCCTATACCCAATCATATACCTAGAAAGGTAATTTGTCTCTTTCCGGTGAACTTGTTTGAAGAGATCACCATGACGAGGCGATATTTTCTTACCGACTTGTTGAAGATTATTTTATTTCCAACGTGTTTGGAATACAGTTTGCTTTTTTTAGTTTCTCAAGTTCAATTAGATGTCTTAATCTCTTATTATCCAGGCGGATTATCGACTTTGGAAGTGCAATGGATGAGTTCACGGTGAAGCATTTATATGGTACCGCTGGACCTTCTAGGTATCGTATTAAAAATTTCAAATATTGAATTGCTGTGCGAAAGTCAATGATGAATTAATCTTTTGGTATGTCCCAGGGCCGAACAGACGAGCCATTACAGCCCTCCTGAAGCTTTGCTTAATTCTAGCTGGCATCATGGTGCAACAAGCAAAACCTTGAAGTATGTTAAGAGTATTATATTCAGTTATCTTCGGACAAGTGACGACATGAAATGAATGTATATGTAGTCACGTGATGGTTCAATTTTTCTTTTCTTAAAAAAGCATCTGGTGTATTTGTCAGGTATGACATGTGGAGCGTTGGTGTCGTGATCTTAGAGTTGATCCTTGGATCGCCAAATGTTTTCCAGATCAGCTCGTATACACGTGCTCTTTTGGACCAACGTCTTGAGGGCTGGAATGAAGACCTAAAAGAATTGGCATACAAGTGAGTTTTGTGGTCAATAACCTGATCTCGATATATCCCATACGACTTTTTTGTTTTAATGTTGCTGATTATGAATTTTCTGTTTCCGTATTCCATCTCAAATCCATGGCGACATCCCAGATTGAGGTCGTTCATGGAGCTGTGTATTTTACTCACTGGGGGTTTTTCGAAGCATCAGCGGGCAACAGGCCAAGTAATTTACTTTGTTCAGATATCAATTTTTTTGTATGTTATAAGTGCTAAGCTGTACCATCATTGGTTACGGTTTGTTATCCATGCTAGCGATGAATTAAGCATATTCTTGCTGAAAATAAGGATGCTCGTATGGATAAATTATTTTAGTTGTGCTCGGTTATTGGTTGGTGCTGATCTTTCTATATTGGGCAATTCCATGATTTTAAGGATGCTCGTTCATTTATTTATTCAAAATTGGAAAAATGGATTAAGCCCTAAATTATATTTTTGTAAGGTCATGGTCCTACAGTAAAGAGTATGCTTGTACTTCGAAAAAAGCAAAGTAACATCCTACGTCTTGTAATGTCCATCACTGGTGCTTTTTTTTAACCGACCATCATTGGTGCTTTTGATATTGGACTTGTATGATAACTTAAACTAGTTCTTTGTTTTTAAAATTTTGTACTTTTTAATACCCGTTCATTTTATATTTTTAAGATTTCTAGAGTAATATTGATAATCTTGTTGACTTGTCATTTTTGTGTTCAGGTAGGAGCATCGCCAGCTTCCTGGAAATGCTCGGAAGAATTCTTCTCTAATCAAATCAAGAGTAGAGACCCTCTTAAATTAGGGTTAGTAATAGAATCTCTCTCTCTCACTCTCTCTCTCTCTCTCTCTCTCATGCATGTTTTATTTGGTTGCACAGCTTTACCGATGTATGGCTTCTGCGGCTTGTACGAGATCTGCTGCAGTGGGAGCCTGTAAGTTTCTTACACTCACGTACTCTTGGAACATTAGAAGAATTTAATCTGTTTACACAAAACATGGATGCAAACTATCTGCTACATGTCAACTAATTGATATTGTCAAAAGAGTAATCACAACTATTGAGCATGTATTAAATGATACATGGATTGGGAATTTTGAATGTGGCTGAGCCCGAATAAGGGAAAAAAAACACCGTTAAAAAACCGCCAGCTGTACAAAGGATTCTTTGTTACTAGCTATAACCACTTGAACGCTCAATCTGAATGAAAAATCATGAAGAAGTTGTGGGGTATTGTAGACCAGCATACCATTGTCGTGAAAAATCATGCATACGTTTAACCAAGTATTGAGATGATCTGCTATGCAGGAGGAGAGATTAAGTGTTGATGAGGCTCTGAAACATCCCTACTTCAAATCCCGTCCTAAGTCATGACTGGCTTCTCTCATTTCTCTGTACATACCAAAGTGAAAACCCTTTATCGCATATCAGGGATAAAAAAGAACTATGCTCTTACTAACATTTTCATGTGCAGATAGGGACGGACTGGGCAGTTATTGAAGATGAGTTTGGTCTCTTAGATTTTATTTTCCATTTTTTGATATTCCTTAAATACCCAAATGTTCAGCAAGAATGTAAAGTATAGTTGTACAGAATGATCCATCTCATGTTTACTTAATAGTTTTAGTCCGTTATAACATATTTTTTCATGAATGTCTTTTTATGCAACCTTGAATGGTTTTCAACCAATTAGGGAAAAAAGTTAGGTAATAAAGCAATAGTCCAAATGACTTTGAACTTTTAGAGCTCCATATTCAATCTCATTTTCCAAATGCATCATATCACACAAAGCCTAATTTTGGTATCAGACATTATTGGGGCAATCGATGTTCATTGCACGAGTTAACATTATACGTGATCTTGCTGCGGAGTTTTTCAAAAGTCATGCTCATCGTTTAATGTTAAATATACAATTTATATAAATATTTTGACGTTTTCTTTTCCAAAAAAGGTTGGTAAATTGCCAATTTATTTGTTTCTAATTATTATTCATTTGAGAATTCAAATAATTAGGCCATTTAGAAGAATTTGAGAACGAAAGCGTGCGTCAAAATTTAATTTCTTATACGCTCAAGTGGCGACTATATTTGAATCTTTAATCGACACAGAACAATTAACATAATGGACGAAGATTGATCAATTATATAACAAAAAATATAAATATATATATGTATAAAAAAATAATAAAAACTTGGTGTCCATAAAACGAACAAATACAACCTCTTCGCCAACGATTTTCTGTTCTTGCATTTTGGTTTTCCGAGGGGGTTTTCATGGCTCGTGGCTGTTCACACGATTGTGAAGTTCGAGCATTTCTTGATGGTTGGGATCCAAAGAGAGGGCAGCTCTACAGTCTCTCAGAGCACCCGAAACGTCTCCGACGTGCTCATGAAACGCCGCTCGTAAATGCAAGAGATGCAGATCCGCTTTGAATGATATCGCCCTTGATAGCTCTTCAATCGCTTCGCTTTCCTTGTGGCTGTCCATCAACACTGACACCAGAAAATTATTCTTTTAATTTGATGAATGAGAACGACTGGTTTTCCACGGTTAGCCTAAAACCGAAATCCCTTTCCATACAACATTCAGCCTTTCTTTTGTTGTAACAATACAAAACGGTTAATCCTTTCTTCTAAAGGGTTGAAATGAACCTCGGTTAAAAACGCCAAACCTGCATAAACAGTTAAAAGGCCATCTCTATATACCGACCCACGGTAATCCCTCCAATTACACTACTCTTTCGCTAAGGGAGCTAATATAAGAAATCTGATAATACTTCTCATAGACCCACCTCAACGATTTTATTTATATACTAAATAAATAGCTAATTCACCCTCATGCTAATACTTAAAGAGTCTAAAACAGTCATAACCATGGAGCATTGATTGATCCTAGTTGAAACTCAATCTTACTTTGAACACCCATGTCCAAAAAACAACGCAATATTTGGATGTTTAGAGAAGAAAAAGAGAAAAGACAGGAGCTCTAACCTGCGGCTCGGTATCTGTATGGGTAGACCCGAAGCGGATCTAGCCGAGTAACCATCTCCAAATCTGCCTTGATTTGGTCGCGATCACAATATTCGGAGCGTTTCTCGTACGCAGAGGCGTTGTTTTGGGCCTTGTCAATCAGTTTAGTCATCTCGTTATACGCCGCCACTTTATCATTTCTGAGAAAATGCACTCGAGCAAGCCCTTGGTGGGCTCGAGTGTGCCTTATTTTAAGCGCATTAATGTAGCAATCCGCCGCTTTCTCCAACTTCCCACAGTCCACGTACACACTCCCAAGATTGTTGAGAGCCTGCAAGACATGATCAAAAAGGTAAAGCATTTGCTTCTTCTCACAGATGCAAATCAATTGGAATGCCGTACCTGGCCTTTACGCAGCCTGTCCGAGGGGCACTTGAGTGCCTCTTCCAGAAGAGAAATCACGGTGGATGAACTTGAAGGGTCTTGGCTAGAATCAGCCAGCGCGTAGGCTTTCAAGAAAAAAGCCTCGAAGGAGCGCTTGATCTCGATAGACTCCTCCGCTTTCCGTAGCCCTTCCTCACAGTGGCCCGTATCGTATAATATCCAGCCCTCGTACACAAGCCGTTCATGATCGCTCGATGCGTGTTCCCGAGCTAGTTGCAAACTTCTCATCGCAGCTACGGGACAGCTTAGCCTGAACAAACCCCACTTTCAAATCAACACAAAATTCAGGTAATAACAAAATCCTAAGATCCCAAACATACACACACACCTGAGGAGAAGCAAGGACTGTCTAAAGTAGAGAACCCCTTTGGAAGCATCAGATTCGAGCATTTGGCAAATGACGGAGAGCGACCCGATATCGTCCACGGAAGACCACCGGTCGTATAATTTCATCCAGCAATCCCCGGAAGTCCAATTCTCAACGTGTTCGCGGACCAGAGTTTGGAGCTGCGAAGCCGCGACTCGCCCTTCGAACATCCTGTACTCCGGCGAGAGCGTCAGGATCGCCTGAACGTCGCAGATCGCCGAGTCGTAATCCTCGAGAGCAAGGTAAAAGCAGAATCGCAGCTCCAAGCACTCCAGCGCCAGTTTGAACCCCAGGATCCGATTGATCTCCGCAAGCGCGGCTTTCACGTCCTCTTTTCGCATCAGCGAGGCCGCTCGGTACATGTAAGGGTAAGTGAGAGTTGGGTCCAGCTCGGTCGCTTTGTCGAGGTCTTCCCATCTCTTCTCACCTTCCACGTAGAATGATCGCTCTTGGTACATCCATCCCAGAGGAGTCACCGAGGAAATTACGGAGCTGAGCTTCTCGTAGGACCAAAGTTTGTGGCCTCGAATATCTGCTAATCTAGCTAGACCCACCACAGAATAAACGTGGCCTGCCTTTAAAGCCGCCTCGAAAAGATGCTCTGCTACGACATACTCTCTTCTCAACAGCTTCGTACACGCTAACTGATGGAATATCAACATTCTCTGCTGATCGCTCTCGGCAAGACTTACCAGCTTCTCGAGAAAACCAACTGTCGTGTCTGAGCGAGGATCGAGGTTCATGGAAACTTCGCTCAACAAACAGTAGAGAGAAAACGAAGCGGACCCGACCATTATCGATCTCCGTTCCTTGTCGGCGCACTGAAGTATTTCCACCACTCTTTCGTCGTTTAAACAACCGGGGAGATCGTTTAAGAATACTTGCAAACACGAAGCGGCGAGAACGGTGCAGTTTTCCTCGAGAGCGTATTCCAAAAGCTCCACCGCGTCGTCTCTGGAAGAGACCAACGAAGCGAGTCTCCGATCGCAAGCGTCTTTGAGCCTCTCGCAGCAGAACTTGTTGGAGAAGACCAACATCTCCAACAAAAGATCCGGAGCGATCTCGCCCAGAAACCCTTTCGTGCAGAAATCGCAGACGGCTCTCATCCCCGACGGAGACAGGTCGTTTTCGGAAAAGTCAATGTCCTCGGAGAGAGACTCCGAGAAGCACCCGTTGAGCATCGTGTGAAACGGGGCCGAGAGGCTCGAAATTTTCCGGCGATCACAGACTATCTTCTCAGCTCCGACCGTGAAAACGACGTTTTCGGAGACCCGGTTCTTCCCATTCACGGACAGAGTCTCATGGGAGCTCGCCGGAGCTTCTTCGAGCGGGCTCGGAAACTCCGCCGAGAGGTTGAGCGGGCCGAACTCTTCGGCGCATTTTCCGCAAGTGGCGAGCAAGTCGGCGATCAGCTCGTCCCCTTGTTTCTCGTACCTCAGCCACGCCCCGAAAACAAGCTTCTCGTACACGCTGCTCGACTTCTTCCAGGCTCCTCGAAGGGTCCTTCGCATCAGCTTGGCTTCTCCGAGCCCTTTGAAGACGTGGAACTGCAACAAGTATAGATTTGCGCGATCTTGTGAAGCGCACAAATCTAGTTCTTCATGGATTTGAGATAGAACCTCTACGTAGTCGATGGGTTTGAAGTACGGGAGTATCGCCGGCTCGGGGACTTTGATTAGAGATTCTCTACAGCCATACAAAAAATAAGTATATCAAGCTGATAATGAAAGGAAAAAATGAATACTAATAATAGGGAAAGCGGTCAACTTACATGGAGGAAGAAGAGGAAGATGAGGAGTGTGGTGAGATTTTGAAAAGCTTTCCTCTTTCCACTTGGAGCCAAGACTGTGGATTTAGGGCACTGAGCTGTGACTCTTTACATGACTCGGATGGAAAGAAAGTCCTCATAGAGCATAACAGATTAAATAGCTCCCAGATCTCCACAACAGCCTATTGGGTTCTTCTCTCTCTATCTTTATCTCACTCTCGCTTGCTTCGCTATTAACAAATTCGCTTCAAATATAATATTACAGATTCTGTCACAGCCAGAAAACTATCTCACCGGAGAACATGTAATGCCCACAGGCTTTTTTCCAGATCACTTGATTCATAGAAGGAAAAAAAGAGTATCCCACGCAACAATAAAAAAATTAAATCGAAGGCACGATCTCCCTGATTATGAAAATGAATAGTTGTATGTAATTAAGTATATAAATATCAATTGCTTATTTTCCCAAAAACAAAATGCGAACCCAAAACCAGAAAAGACCAAACTTTACCCAACGGTTACCTAAGATCTTTACCAGAAACGCGATGAAATCCAATAACACTCGAGCTCTCAAACAAATGGCCGAAATGGAAAATTTAGACAAGAAACGTGTAGAGAGAAGAGAGAGAGGGAGAGAGACAGCCCAGTTTGAATTATCAGCTTTGAGTTCGGCAAAATCCAAGCAATAGCTGAGCGAGAAGAGAGATCAGAGAGGAATCAGAAACAAAACTTCCAAGTTTAACTTTTCATTTTCCTCTCGCCTTGCCTTTTGTTTGGTAAAAGGGAAAGCTTCTTTACTTAGGTTTTTTTTCTTCTTTTTCTCTCTCACTTTTCTTCTCTCCCGTTAGAGGCCCCAAAAGCTGAAACTTGAAGGCATTGTGTGTTTTTATATACCGAATCAGAAAATAAGAAATACAAATAATTAAATATTGTAGTAGTGTGTGGGCAGAGCAGTCACAGCACTTACAACGAATAAACAATTTACAGGTTGAATCTCTTATACGACATCGTTTGAGAATTAGAGCGTTTTTGTAAATGTAAAAATATGTCAAGCTTTTGAAAAATATATTAGGTAGCAGAACATTGTAATTTGTAATAATTATTCAGTGACGTATCTGGCTTCTTTATTTTTATTCAGAAATTAAATTAAAAACTATAAAACCCATGTAGTATTTATTTTGGTAACCATTGAAGAAAAAGAAAATAGGAAGCTCTCTCTCACTTTATATATTTTTTTTCATCCATAATTAATTGCCATGACATTATGTTTGGTACGGAAGATTGGGAAGGGGAACAACTGCAAAATCTGGTTGATGTGAGAACTTTAGTTTTTATTTTTGTTTTTAGAATTAATTAGATTTTGCTCCCCTCCAACTCTTACGGGTGTTACGACATGTCTCTCGAAATTCGAAAAATAATATTTGCGTCCAAGTAATTTTGCATCAATTAATTATGGTTGAAAATTCCTGCATTCACAAGAGTTAGGAGGAGGAGAAGATAGGTAAACAATTATTTTTAATATAGTTTTCGTAAGCGTGAGAAGTTAAGTTTCATAGTAGGTACCATATGACATTAATTTTTGTGAAGACGTATATTTAATCAATATGGTATGAGAGATTTTAGTTTTCTTTTTATAAGTTTTTGTTTGTTCGGAGATCCAAAAATTATGTTGTCGATCGTTTAGTTTCATTTCCTTTGAATACTTGACATGGTTTGATGCACCCTATTGTATTGCAGATATTCTCTTAGCACACATAGTTCTTTGATCCAAGAGTGTATTTAAGTTCCATAAATGTATTAAGTGTTAAAAGCTTTGAAAATTCTGCTAATAAGTAGATTATATTTGGGCCAAAATTCGTGATAAATAATAAATATCAGAAAAAAAATTATTATCCCAACTAAGTAAAACCTTAAACTTCATCTCGCTGCAAAGTTTTTGTTGGAATTATGTAGATAATTTGATGATAAAAAATTTCATTATTGAATACTATCATAATCAGATAATTATTGCTTGGCTCATGTTCACCTATTACTCAACTCCAACCAATTCCATATTTTTAGAAAGCTTGAATCTTGAAGGCTCCGAGCTCCCAGCTCGGGATCCAAAATACTCTCTCATATACTAACTCACATAAACCCCCCGTACAATCGGACTCTAAGCTTAGATGAACTTCAATCAGCTATTGAGTATCATGAAAAAATCGGACAGTCAAATCTTAACTCACACAGTCTCACCCAAATTTTTGACTATCTATAAACTAGATAATCTCTCATCTAACTCAACACTACTCAGCTCACAACTCTATGGACCCACATTCCTCAATGAGGCAGGCTCAATACATGCATCCTCACACGCACTATTGACCTTAAACTAACATGAGTAGTGCCATGGCTATTCAAGGCTTTGTCATATGTTAGGATCCGTGTGAAACTCGAAAAATCGAAAGGGAAATGAAGATGAAATTCCTCTTATTTATTTTTGTTATTTTGATGGTGGAAAACTATAATGAAAAATAAATATAAGAGGGAGATTGGAACAAGAAGTGTATAATAAAATGGAGGATTCCATTTTCTCGACAAAATCATATTAGAAGTAAACTAAATTTGTATCATGTTCAATATTTCATTGTCTACTACCTCACTTTACTCTCTCTTTTTTTTTTTTTTGTATTTTCACTTGTTATTCCAAAAGATCCTTGCGGGTAGGAAAACATATACACAATTTTCGAAAAGTGTCGAAGAAGAATATATCGATTTTTAAGCGTAGCTAATACCCAAGACCTCATGATTGCAATAATTCATGTATATGTGTTGATCTTGATTACGGTCGACATCGTCGATTGAAAATTGAGCATTGACGTTGTTTTTATATATTTTTTTATTTTTATAGCTGTTAATGATTTTTATAGCTGCAATATGGATTAAACTCATGACTTTCAACTTGTAAGTGATGTGGTATTAATACACTATCTTAGCTCCCACTACATTCTTATTGATTTTAAATGATCAAATGTATCTTTCAATTTAAATTTTGGAAATTAATATGGTCAATTATTTTGGTATTGATTCCCACTCCTCTCTAGTCTTCTCAACATGAATGAATGACGCTAGCAATATGAAACGGGCCCACGACCCATGACGACCTGGTTTATTTTATGCAACTACATGAATATACTAAATATGTTTTCCTTCTAAATAATTTTTAAGGCAAATAAATAAGTGACTACACATTTTCCTTTACTAAAACATAAAAGATTGGAATGAGTATATGGAATGCAAGAGACGTCTATTCTAAAACAAGGGAAGAAAAAATACCATAAGGGAGATATGATTGAGGTAAAGTACATACTATTTATGAAAAAGGAAGAAAAATATGTACATACCAAACTAATCACATTGAGTTCAATCTCTGATTGGGAACCTCGATTCGTCCTTGCTTTATACGATTATAAGATTATAAACTTCTCTGGTTATTCATTATCTTGTACTTTGATATACTATTTATATTCTTTAAGATTGTATAAGAGTCTTACTAACTCTAATAAAAAACGCTATTTTGATTAAGAACAAATGGGATAAAGAGATCATAAACTTTTGGTTGATTTGTTATCACCCTTCTGTGAGAATATTTAATAAACCTCAGAATTTCAGCTGTAATGTAAATATCAATTAATATCTAGTAGAAGGGGTGCGGAATTGGGTAGGTTTCATAGACCACTAATGAAATTGAATAAAAGCCTACAATCACAACGTATTTTCTCAAAGATTCTGAAAACGACATCTATTCTACTCAACTTTGTGGGACCCATCTAAGTTGGGCATATGTTACATTAGAACACACTTAAAAGAGTCCAAGCGTTTTATATGTACAGTTTTTAACTAGAAAAGGAATTCTCGACATAAACCTTTACTATTTTGTCAATATATTTTGCTTTTAATTGACAGCTTGTGGACGAGACATCTATGGCGATCGCAACAACACAATCGCGCGTTTCATCTACTCATTGTGGTTTCAAAGGAGTCTAGAGAGAGAGACTATCTGAACCAAAAACCAGTTATTAATTATCTTGGCCAAAAACTATCTTCCAATTGAAATGCTACCAAAAAGCACATGCCATTCTGTTATACGCAATTTCAGCTCAAGCGCCGATGTTTTCGCCTTTGAAAATTCTTAGGTAAATATGTACGGAAATTACTGGAATAACCTTATCTCGTTAGACCAACCTCAACGTTCATTGTCTCCCCTCGAAATTTACAGTCGCGATTAAAGTAAACCAAATACCATCATTCGCCTAAAAGAGGACAATCGTGCTAAAGGTGTAGGGACACAAGTGAAACTCAAAACTTCAAAATAAAGGAAGCCTAATATCAAGAAAGAAAGCAAATATCAGAAACAGTTATGTAACATTTTGCATCATATATTTGATCGTTGTAGTAATATATTCTTGGTAAGTCCTGTATCAATGATATTTTTAGATATATTTCTCATCATTTCGATCCTTCAAATGTATAGATATAGCATTTTTATAAACAGACTTTGACTTTGATGTCATGCAAAAGAAAAAACACCTCTAAAATATTATGTTGCTTAATTTTAATTTACTGTTAATTGTCACAAACTGTGTGAGCCAACATTATGATTATAACAATAACAATAATAACATGAACAAAATATATACACTTAAAAGATGGAATAAATTGTGCAATTTGTCGAGATTCTCGAGATTCTCTCTAGGAAGTTTTTTAAAATTTTGTTTTAAGTCTCTCATAAGGGGATAAATAGTTATATAATCATTATAAACATGATAATTGCTATATAGCCATTGTTTGAAGAGTTTTGGTTTATAGTAATTACTAAAAATAAATAGGAATAAATAGTCAATAATAACCCTGAATTTAAGAAGTAAAATAAATGCTAAAAAAAAATAACCACCAATTGCACTTATGGTAAGTGTGATTTACTCACACTTATCTATGTTTTTTTAAGTTAGAATTGTAACTTGTTCTTAGTATTTTTTGTATAGTAGTTTTTGTGTATTTTCATAGATAAGAGAGCATGAAACAGAAGAGGAGCGAAAAACGAGCATTTTGGAGCTAAAACTAACAAATTCGGGCCTAATGAGTAAAGTCAACAAATAGTCAACATACTCAGCCAAAGAACTCCATGTGTCGCGTGAAGCCTTACGCATCGCGTAGGCAAAATTTGTTCCCGAGACAAAGGTCATGTTCCACGCGTCGCATGGTGTATCTCGAGCGTCGCGTGAGATTGAAATTAACAGCCACGCGTCGCGTGGAGCTTCCCACGCGTCGCGTTGGAGTCGCGGACAACTTTTCAAGTAACTTGTTTCAGCCGTTTGATTACATCCAACGGCCAAAATAAGTCGAAACTCTCCCATTAAAACCTAAAAGGGATTCATTTCGAAAGTAGGAGAGAAGAGGGAGGTTTGGAGGCCATTTTAAGAAAGGGAGGTTTGGAGGCCATTTTAAGAAAGGGAGGTTTGGAGGCCATTTTAAGAAGGGGAATTTTGGAGGTTTTGAAGGAGTTCTTGAGATTGAAGAAGAGGAAGAAGAAGAAGTTCAAGCCCCATTTTCATCCTCTTCTATCTAGTTCCTTCTTACCTATATCTCTATTTACATTTTATTGTTTGACTTAGATAACTTTGATTAGTGTTCTTGAATCTCATTTAGTTTAATATTAGAATTTTGACAATTTTGATTGATTAATAAATATTGTGAGCACTTGAGTTTGATAGGTTAAAGATTAGTTTATTTGATAGATTGTTGAAGTTGTTCTTATTTTACTTATATTGTATTGTGGTAAATTAGATTGATTATCAATGTCTAGCTTGTTCTTGGTTTTGTTGTTATTGCTTATTTATATTTTGTTGTGTTTGTTCAATATTATGATAGGCTAAATTGTTTAGGGGATGTGATGTAGCTAGGGAGTTGATTTCGGTTGGTCAAACTTTAGGTAATGTTGTGTTTCATGGTTGGACTAGTGTAAAGATTTAACGGGATGGGTTATGTGTGAGTCCTAATTAAATTAGCTACCTAATTAGAAAACCTTAGGCGAATTTTGAGACCGAGAAGATATTAACGAGCGTGCTCTACCCTACCGTCATTCACCTTCCTAAAACTAGATATAGGATAGGATGTAAGTGTGATCGTTTGGAATTCCGGACTTAATACGAGTATTTGTTTTAATAGGACCCAAGCCGAGAGGTGAAAGTTCGTCAAATACTTAGATTCTTAAAACTCGAGAGAGATTAATGAATAATTTAAGAGGAGTGAGATTATGATTTCTAGTACTAACCCGTAGTTAGAGCCGTTACCGAAACCGACCGAATAGATGAACTAGTGAAGTCACGTCCTTTAGTTTATCTTGCGTTAATCGTTTTTAATCATTTTTCTTATTATGTCTTGCATTAGTTGAAAACAAAAATCTTCCAAAAACAACCCCCCATTGTTTCATTTGATATAGCTCAAAAAGATAAATTAGTGAAATTAATCGAATTTGTCTTAGTCCTCGTAGGAAAAATCCGTGCTAATTGCACCTCATTACTTGACGACACGTACGCTTGCGTAGTGCGAAATTTAATTAATGAAGAAAAATTTCCCATCAACTTAAAACTTTATTAAAGGAACATCCGAAAATATACGTGACTCTTACCCGACTTCAAAAAGAAACAATTCCATAAAAGAGAAAACAATAATGAACAAACGAATATGTTGATATTACCGCTTGTTTTTTTAGAAAATTAATAACGTTAAACATGTTATTAAGGACTATATTTCATACTAAAAAAATCGTGACAGTTAATAATATAGCAAAATATAAAAGAAAAATATGAGTAATATAGGAAATTAACCTAAATAAACCGTTATACCGCGATGTGAAACACTGCGAATTTATAAATCTAGTTTTTAAGAAGTACGATATATTTTTTGAAATTCAGTAATGAAAATGATTGTTAATGATGTAACCAACTACATATATGATTAAAGAAACTAAAACTAAAAAATTGTCTCTCTCCTCATTTAAAGTCGAAAATAAACAAGAAATAAATAATTGTATATATTAACCAACTAATTACATCAAACAGAAAATAAAGCACAAACCCATTTAAATCAGGAAAAAACCAAAAATAAATCTTTTTAAAAATACTTGAAAAAATGGATTTTAACAACGTACAAGATGAAAAATAAAAAACAATTAATGTTAAAAACAATTCAAATTAATTAGATATACATAAGGACAAATTGTAAAAACAAATCCCAAAATAAAACCATGTCATCTTAAATGGTATCCTCTTAAGAAATAAAAAAAAAATGAACAATTTGCAAGACCAACGGTTTACATGGTTTGTTAGAGCATCTTTTGTAAAAAAAATTGCTCTAACTAGACATCTTAAACGTTGTAGTTGCTAATTGTCTATTATTTGTATTTCTTAGAAAAATAACTATTTAAGATGACATGGCAAATTTTAATGAATTGATTTTACAGTTATGTACCTTTTATATTTTGAATTATTAATTTCGAATTATTAATTTCAAATTATTTTTTATTTAGACCGGATTTTCGGGATTAATTAATTTTTATAAAATTTTATTTTCAACTTAATAACGCTGTACAAAAATTTTTGTTCTCAAAATTTTCAAAATCTCGCTTTTCTGATTTATTTCCAGGTATATACGAGAAGAGATAATATTACTGATATATATCCAATTTTTTTAATTAATCATATTTGTAGGTGTATGAATATGCTTACATTCATACTTGTTAATTCAAATTTTGAATTTCGAAAAAGAAAATTGTTTGAAATTTAAAAACTGGATATTTAAAAAAATGGGATTGTTTCAAAATTCAAAACACCATTTTATTCGTGTTTATTTTCTATTATATTGAAATTTGACACGGTTTTAAAATTTGATGTGCGTTTATTTATATTATAACTGCCTATTTTCGCGCTTATTTATGTGGATGTGAAATATTAAGCCATTAATTATAGATCTCTATAAACGTTGTCTAAATTTTACAAAACAAGCGGCAATATTTACCTAGTTAGTGTTCATAATTCTTTTTCATCTTTCTTTGGTTTGTTTATCTTTGAAGTTTGGTAACAATCGCATTTATTTTGGTTTATTTCAATTGTTTAGTGTTTTTGCCGTATATATTTTTTTTTTATTTCAAATTGCTTTTTACATTTTTTTTTCTTTAGATATTTTATTGTGTTTCGTCATGTCCCATTCTTCAAATCATCATTTTCATTTTGGTAATTTGTTTGTTTATTTTGTATCTAAATATTTCCTTCCATTTTCTTCTTCTTCTTATTATTATTATTTTTATGTTTAAACCAGGTCAAATTCTTATTTAAAATCTTCCAAGTTTCCGATCTAATTTTCTGAAAAAAAGTTACATGCAAATCTTTCCTTCAAACGATTGTCGTGGTCGCAAATTGGCTTTTTTCACGGTAAAGTTTAAATTTTCATACTGGAGCTGTTTTCTGTCGGTTTATTTCGTGGATGTGGATAGAGAATTTTAGATGAGAAAAAAATAAAGAGACAAGGAAGATTGGTTCGGTTCTATATTCATTCTTAAAAATAAATTTGATTGAGTACTCAATTCATTAATTTCTCATCTATAAACCCGGCCAATCTTGGATAACCGTATTAAGGGGGTTTATTTAACTTTTTTTTGGGCAAATGAGCTATATACCCTTCTATAGTATTCATTTTGTAAAATATTCAACTTATTAACAAGTTTGGTTAGTACCCAAAAGAATAAATTAATGAGAATTAAAGGACTAATATACCCTTCTTGTTTATTAATTTTTGAAATAATTATTTATACAAATTAACAATTAAATCTGGATTTTTTGTATGAAAATATTTAAACATTACCTTTCCAATTCATGGGCCATAAATTTTGGAATTAATGAAAAAAAATTAATGTTGTATTTCATTTGAGCGGGACCACTGTTATATACTAAATGAAATGTCTTAAACTCTAAGCATTTTCAACAAAACGTATTCTCTCGGTGAAACTCTCTCCTTTCTTCTCTCTCCTCAAACTCTACCACTCTCACTCACTGCATTCGACTCTCTCTCACTGCAACGCTCAAACCTCCATTAATTTTCATACTCGAGTTCTCTATTAACGTTTCTCCATTATCTATGCTCTCGATTTTCCACTGTCTGAATAAAAAATAAAGAGACGAACACGCGACCGAAAAAGCCAAGGTTTTGGTTTTACAAAACTGAAACAGACTTGGGTATAACATTTTCAAGCGTTTTATAGGTATTTTTTATGATTTCATTAACATGCAAAGTTTTTTTTGGAAATCAATTTTTTTATGCATGCTCTTAAAATTTAGATCGATGTAAGGTTTTTGTTGATTTTCGTGTAGAAACAAAGATGGTGAAAACAAAAGCTGCAAAAAGTGGGAGCAAAACCAAAACGAATTTCATTTTTTTGGTTGTTGAACCAAATTACTCACCGGAAATGAATGACATAATCGGTATGAACGTTGTCGTCGCAGAAATTGACGGAAATTAATAGCTGTTAAACAGATAGAAAAACGATATGGACGATACAGACAGTATATGGAAGATATGAATATTGAAATGTGAACAATTTTTAATCCCGCCTAAACTGAACAAATTGCTAATTAAACACATTAAAATGAATAGAAATTAACGAATTTCATATTTTTGGTTGTTAGACCAAAATACTCACCGGAAATGAATGACAAAATCGGTATGAACGCTGTCGTCGCTGAAATTAATAGAAATTAATAGTCGCTAAACAGATAGAAAAACGATATGGACGATACAGACAATATATGGAAGACATGAAGATTGAAATGTGAACAACTTTTAATCCGACCTAAACTGAAAAGTTTAAATGAAAACAGTTTCAAAAATATTAAACTTTAAAACATTTTCGAATTAATACATTAATAACAAAAATTAAAAAGAAAAAGAACTTATTATTATTATTTTATGTTTAAACCAGGTCAAATTCTTATTTAAGATCTTTCAGGTTTTCGGTCTTTCTGGAAAAAAAAAAGTTACATACAAATCTTTCATTCAAACGATTGTCGGTAGTCGCAAATAGGCTTTTTTTTACGATAAATTTTAAAATTTCAAGCTTGGAATTGTTTTTTGCCGGTTTATTTCGTAGATGTGGATAAAGAATTTTAGGAGGAGAAAAAAATAAAGAGAAAAGGAAGATTGATTTCTCATCTAGAAATCCGGCCAATATTGGATAACCGCATTAGGTTTATTTCATTTTTTTCAGGAATTTATTTTTATGCTTGGTTTTAAATCCAAGGATATTTTAGTCGTCATTATCAAGTTTATTTTGATTAATTGATATAAACGAAAAACTCTCCAAATATTGACCGTATATTAATTAGTGTGTTTCTAATGTTATTATACTCATATAAAATCCCATCTACACTATGCAATTATTGAGTTTGGGTGGATGACATGCTAATATATGGTAAATGTCTTGTAAATGTTTCATATGGACAATTATTAGAAATTTCATCACTAGTATTTTGTATAGTTATTAATTTTATTTGTAAGTAATGGGATGTGTTGGGTGATATATGCCAAACAAAAGAGAGCATATGAAAATAATTGGAAGGGAAAAGGATAGAATGAGCGTAATTAAAGCATGTTAGGCACAAAAACAATTGGACATTGTTTCGCTGGTACGTGGTGGTTATGTTTTGAGTAGGTGGGACAAAAAACCAATGTTTGAGATAAATATTCCTTGGTCAAATAAAATAGTCGACGCAAAAATAGACAAACCTCTTGAAATGCGAAAATAATATTTTTGTGGTGGGTATGGATTTCATTGCCATTTTCAACCATCATGGCCAAATAGACCAATAACTTCAATTACAGCGGTGTCATTTATATTTTTGAATTGACTAAATTGTCACCACCCAATTATTGGAATTATATCACTACATCAGTATATCCCATTCTTTGTCTCTGATTGGGACTGGATATTGCTCTTCCCTCACTTTAGATCTGACTCTCTAATACTGTGTAGGAGCGAATAAAACTGTTGGGAAATATTCTCTTCGTACTTAAAAATGAAAAGAATAGGGATTTGGCTGTTGGCCAGGGATCAATGATCCATCAACAAATAAATTAATTTTCGGATATTGCTTTACATCCATGGACTTAATTTTGGACATTCTAGTCAATAAGGTCACTCATGATCTTGGTTCGAACGGTACATTCTAGTCTATAAGCATTAGAAGTTTCTTCTTTGAAATTTCCCGATTCCGGAAAAAACATTGCATTTTGAACAGTTTTAAGGGACTAAATTGTAAATATCTTTAAAAGATGAAGCTAATATTGAATATTTATATAACAAAAAAAAGCTTATTTAAAAAAGTCTCGTTGAAACTCCTTGGAACATGCCCATAAATATGTATCTCGATGGAGCAAAGAAATGCTTAAATATTATTTATAATTATTCGAAGCTATAAATATTTAATACATTTGAGAAATAATAAATGAAATCATCCATGAGATGAAATTTATAAACGGCTCTTGAGCTTGTTTATCGTAAATAAGTAATTTTTTTTGTCAATTTTTAATATCCGGGTCATTGTAGGGTTTAGATTACATCTCCTATCATCAATAATGCGAGGTGTTTTGAGTATCATGGCTTTATATTCGGGTCATTACATTGATTGAATATTTAATTGATCATCCTCGTAAAACTTGTTTAAGAGTTTACCAGGATTGTGACTATTAATTAGTGCGGCCTATATATTCAGCTGGTAATTGTACCTTCATATAATTTATAATCTCATTAATGATACAGGGAAAATAAAATTTTGAGCAATCCTTAGGTGTTTAGTGGAAATGAAATATCCTTGTCATATTTATTATTTTTTGCTAGTATACGGTTTTGTCAATACAATTTGTTTATTATATTTTTTTATCATAAAATCTCTCATTTATGTTACGAGAGTATAGAAAAAAGGCTTATCTATTATATGAGAGGACAACTTTTATAATCCAATACAGCTATTTTACAATTGATACTTAAATTTAGGGTAAGCAAGAGAAATTGAACATGGATACCGAGGGATACTTAATATAAGTTAGCTGTCAAACTGAGCAATTAAAGTCAATAGTTCAATAGCATATTATTATTATTATTTCTATTATGTCGTGAGCTATCTCTTAATTAAAATAAGAATTTGTCCTTGAAAGAAACTAAATAATAGATTAGCTGCAACAAATTTTTTTCTTCATAAAATTGGATTTACATGTGAAATGTAATGAAGGAAAACATGAAAGAGAGTAAAACAAAAAAAAGTCTACCATTTTCTGTAATAAAGATGCCTTAAGCTTTTTAGTGTCGTTGTTGCTTGAGAGATGAAATTTTTTTATTTATTGTTTTTCTATGTTTTGTTTCTGTTTCGGTTTCTTCCGCGTTGATGACTGAGTCTGTGAGTATCACAAACGACGTAAAGCACAAATTTACGGCGATATCAAACATCGAGCTATGAGTGACAAACTTGTGGAAGTACTAATGGTTGAGATGTGGCTTTATTCTTAGTTCTATAAATGAAGTGAATATAATATAAGAGTTGGCTATAGACTGTAGACCAATTTTTTTATTATTTTAAATATCATATTTAATCATTAATTAATTTTTGTATAAAAGTTTAAAATATTTACAGTATACCTAAAAAATCAAAACGTCGATATCGGTAACAGTATATCGTAAAATACTACTTGTACTAGGAAGTTATTTTCTTTCAGATTTGTAAATATCTTTGAAATTCTGGCAAGTTTTTTAATTGTTTTGATATTCGACTTATAGCATTTTGACTTTGTTGTTGAATTTTTTAATATTTGACATTTGAAAACTATTTTTAAGTTTCTTGTTTATCATAAACATTGTAATATTTAGTTTTATTTTTATAACTTGAATTGGGATAAGTAGTATAATAGTTGTTAGAACTATATTAATTGCAATATAGTCGACGTTTGAAAAAATTGATTAATAGCAATTAATTAAAATAAACAATTATAAGTATTGAAAATCGCTATAATAACTGTTTATTTATAGCGAATCAATAACCACAAAAAAAGTTATCTCTCCTAAATAAAGGAAAAATAGAAAAAAAATCAAATATATAAAACAGTTATTTAACGTGCAAAAAATTGAACAAGTTTAAAATATTTATAATTAATTATTTATAAAAAAGACAAACTGGTACAAAAAAAATTCAATAAGTAACACCTCATTAAATATGGTTATACATTAAATAAATGAAAAATTTGGCCAAATTGCAATTTCAATATTTTCTTTGGTTAATTAGAGCAATTTTTTATTTGAATTTGATGACATATATATATATATAATTTGAATTATTTAAAAATATATTTGTTATATAATTTTTGTCGATATATTTGTCGGTATTCGATATATCAATGATAAATTATCGATATCATCAATAATCGATATGAATATTTTTATATAAAATATTCATCAATATATACTTCGCTATTCGATATACCTGAAAAATAGTGGTATTAGTATCGGGTAATGAAAACCGCATGACCTTGTTTTACAAAATTAATCTCTCAAATTATTACTGTTTGCAGTTTTCCTTTGCTTGTTTTTGTATTATTATATACATCTAAAATTATAGCGAAATCATCTTAATATAAATATGTAGAGGTATTTAAGGAATATTTGTTTCCCTTTAATGGAAACCATCAGTTATTAACATGATCTATTACCAAGTATATCATGATTCGGGATTCCATCATACATGCTATCACATGCACGCACACAACACAATGATTCAAAATGGAACAAATAGAAAAAGTACATATCTCTTTAGCGGGTATATCATGTATATTTGAAGAAATAAACTCATGCTTAATATAATCGCAGGTCTTTAAAAACACGAAAAAATCTAAGAAATTTCCTCATGTGTGCTCACAACTCCCCTCCAAAAATTTCTCTTTACGAGTACCAAATAGAATCAAGCAATAACGTAAGGGTCTAAAATTCATATTCAATAAAAAGAGAAAAACACATTCAGTTGAGAAACTAGTGTCTAACCAGGAATCTAAATCAGGGGGGATTGAAAAAGAGTCGAGGGGGGTGATATGTAAATTTTAAAAAAAAACCAGCAAAAAGTGCAAGAATAAGTATATTAGGGTCCTTGGACTTATTATACTAGCTTCGCGTATGGATGTATAGGTACAGTTTAAGGAGCAGAGAGAGCAACCTTGTAGCTACGCTGAGGAACCTTCTTGAAACTAGCCCAAATGAGATCAAAATAAAGCGGAAACTGCGCGAGAGCGAAGAACGAAACCGGGAGGCACGTGACGGCGTACATCGGAAAAGCGGCGTACTTGAGCTTGTGGTGAAGCACGAAGAAGTGTCCGGCGCAGAAGGAGACGAGCATGGAAGCGATGGAGACGAAAAGCGAGGTCAACCCGATGAGAAGCTTCCGCGGCAGATCTCGGCCGAAGTCCTTCTCCTGATACCTCGAGGTCAGGATCGCGAGGAACATGATCACGGCCGTGACGGAGAAGCAGAGAGCGACGAGGGAAGCGATGGCGAAGAGCTCGAACGCCGGTCGATCTTCCAGCTTTGGCCGCCCGCTGGAGTCGTCGGTGCCGCCGGGGAAGGTGGTGGAGGTCGCGAAAGCCACCGTGGCGATCAGCGCCGCCACGACGGAGCACGACTCCGAGGTGTGGGTTAGCCATTCCCCGCCCGCTTTCACCATTCCCGCGTGGGTCTCCGTGAAGATCTCCTTCGCCGTCTTCCGCTCGTCGTTGTACCGCACGAAGAAGTTCGGAGGCATTGATTTCTTCACGAACTGCTCGAGATCATCCACGATGGATAATCATTATTATTAGCGTTATTGTATATAGTAGTCACGTTTTTTATTTTGGGTATGTCCATAGTTTCGTAAAACTCGTGCAAGTAATCCTACTGCCAACGTATCAATGTACGTTGTTATTTTACAGCGTAAATTGAGTTTTCTAACGTAAATTAAACACTAAAATTATTTACACGAGTTTTCCAAAATGAGTTAGTAAATTAGGGCTATTTCGCCGATTTTATTATTAATAAGACTTTTCTTTAGTTTTTTTGTTGGTGGAGGGTGAAATGGATTACCTCGTACCATTTGATCTCCCATTGCATCTGGAGAGCGGAGCCGGGGATGAGCCAGGGCTTGTAGTCGCCGAGCATGGCGGCGAGGTGGAGAGCGCTGTTGCCGTGGGAATCGACCTGCTGAAATATGTTGTCGGTGAGAATGTTGCGCCGCAGCAGCGACCTGAACACGTGCGGCTGCCGGTGCTCCACCGCCAGCAGCACCACATTCTTCTTCTGCCAGTTCACGTCGTGTATCGCCACCGGAAACATCTCCAGTATCCTCTCCACCATCTCCTTCACCCCGTTCTTCGCCGCTATCAGTATAGCCGACTCTTTCGTCTCCTCTCCCAACCACGCCTCTAATGGATTTCAAACTAAATCAATGAATACTTGTTTTAGTTTTGTTTAATTTTCACCCCTTCTGAACATAATAATAACAAAAAATTGACACTATAGTAACTAAACTATTTACAGATTTTTAAATACCCAAAGTTCAGCTTATAAATATTCATCCCATGAAAACGTAGATATAAATTTAACCCATATTACATTTGTCACGAATTTGATTTTTGGGCATAATGATATAAAATAATTTCGTAAACGGATTTTGATTTAAAATCCGTATATTAAACTTTAGGTATTTCAAAATTCATATATTTACGGTGGTTTGTAGTAGAATTACCCTAATAATAATAATAAAGAATACGTTCCTACTATTATTCTGGGATAGACTCTACTTGGTGTACGAGTTGATCATTCTGTAGCTAGCTTACTATTGCTTCCTGTGACAGTCCCATTATTTCCAGTTTTCGAAGAATTCGTAGCCTCGGTGAACGGTTGATCAGCCGGAAAAGTAGGATCGGAACGATTGACAATTTCGTACGGGTTAGTCTCGCCGTCTTCTTTGTGGGACCGCGTAGATTGAACTGCCCACGGATCGGCTCCGGTGTTCTCGTATTCGTACATCGAAGCCCGTTTCAGGAGTTCGTTCATCACCTGGACCGACCATACGTGTTTCTCTTTCTTTTGCCGGATTTTCATTATCATACCAGATCCTTAGAAACACCTCAAAACCATGTCAAGACAGGGAATAAAAGTACGAAATCTTGCGACCTAGAATTTTGGACGTACCGAATCCGAGAATGACGAGCAAAGCCTTGCAAACGATCTTGAAAAAGTTGAAACATGTGCTGTAGTTTGGAGGAAAGAGGTTTTGGGGTTTGGAAGGTTGTTCGCTGCTTGGGTTCTCTGTATCGGCTCCTATTTGTGGAGTCCTTGCTCTTAGTGTCACTGGTAATTTAAGATGTTCTATGAATAAATCATAATGGTTGATGCTATCAACGAAATAAAATTAATAAAAAAACTACATAATTAAAACGTTTGGTATTGTTATATAGTTAATGAATGTGTTTGGCTAAGTTTATTAGAGTATGGTGCACATGAAAAATTTACTAGTAAATAAAAATAATTTTTAGCTAATCATTCAATCATTGTTTTGTATATTTTCTTAGCTAATTAGCTAAGTTAATTGGCTCTACAAAACTAATTTGCTAAGCCAAATACATCATACCCACATTTATATATTATTTATATATTATTGACATGTGGATTAAAATAACCTATTTGTATAACATAAACATATTGAAATATTATTAATAACAAATGAAAATCGCTTAAAAATAATGATTATTGTCATGTGGATAAAGTTAAATTAAAGACGATATTTAGCTTACCACTAAATATCAATAGATTAAAGTGTTATAGCTTGAGAATATGATGTAGCAAGTTAAGCCATTATTATTTTAGCTTATTATTACATATGCTCTTAAGGCTACTTTTAGGTTTTTTCAACTTAAATTTCATTTAAGTGCTTAGTAGAATCGTTTTTGTTAAAAAATAAAAATTGATTTTAAAAGTTTTAACTAACAAACTAAAAATTATACTTTGTAGTTTTCAGAAGACGCACATTTTTCTTTGATTTTTGTTTTTTTTTTTATAGTAAACTTTAATTTTAGTTATCTTTTTATTCTTTTATAAAATAGTATTTTAAAATCACGAAAATTTAAAATATATTTTTTCGAATCCATAGACAACCACTTAGATATAGGTTTTATATACCAAAAGATATTTATTAGTATTATTAATTTAAGTATATATATAATAGTTATATATATATATATATATATTTTACTATACACTAAATCATTTTTGCTAACATGTACAATTATTTTATAAAAGTTTACAAAACACTCATTTGCTTCTTAAACATTAATTTTTTCTAACCGCAAATCTAAAATAACTTTTTTTAAGTAAAATCATGCTAAACATAGTTTTTCGTAAATGTAAAGTATGTAAAGTAAGTAATCATAAAGTTAATGCGGTACTATTGATTTGTCTTTGAAAAAAAAATATTTACGCGTACGATAAAAATACATAAATATAATTATTAATTTAATCTTACGATAATTTGTTTATAAAGTAATCTGAAACTGTCAATATGCCTATATACATGACCAAAAACTTAGTCTAATTAATTAGTGATATATTTAAAAAAATTCAAAAAAAAAAGCCGCAACTATATAATTCAATTATAGAGTCTACCTTCTACGTTGTATACTATGCCAATAAAATGTTTGCCCTAAGTGAAGTATGTATTATGTTTGACAGTTTTGTTTAACAACTTAAAAGTTTGACTATACCGTCAATCAAATAATTTTTTTATTAAATGTTTACTTTAGTTAATTTCAAATAGCTATTATATATATATATATATATATATATATATATATATATATATAAATGGCATACCAGCTATGACAGATCTTCTCAGCAACTGAAATAAATTGACGCAAATCTTGTAAGTTGGCGGATAATTAGCGGATTCCTCTTCTTGTTTGAGTTTCTTCATCATCTGTGTAGGATCATCTTTTTCCACCTCCAGCTCATCCACAAATGTGCCTTCCAAATTACAACCACATTGTTTCGATCCCAAAAAACTAGTATATAAATATATATATGGAAACAAACGATGATCTTGGTGCGAGAGTTACAGTGATAAATAATTCTTTGGCATCGTCCAAGGTTGCTACCACTCTTGAAAGCAAAGGGCTTACTTGCCAATACATGGAGAGGCGTGTGTCCATGCTGGTCCACAGAGTTCACAAGTTCTCCGTACAGTTGAATTATATGGAATGCCAAATCTATAACAAAAATGAATGAATCAAACCCCTAATTTTGACTCTGTTTGGATAATTCTCTGTAAACAACAATTCCACTTAATGGGGGAATTTACATTTGTTACGTATCTATCTAAATCTAACAATTAAACGTATTTACATTTTTAACCTCAAGTCTTTAGTATGCGATTTAAAGGAAAGACTTCATTGGTAACCGAGTTTTTATTTATTTACTTATTTAATAACGAAGAAAGTAAATAGGAAACATATCTAGTGTGGGGTTACGGTTACGGAACTTTGTCATTATGAAATAAAAAAAAAAAGATAACAAATATGTGAAACACGTGGTTGAATCTAATTTTTGACGTGGTACGTACAGTAAAAAAAAGTATAACGTACATCTTTGAAGTGGTATAAGATATATTTGAGATAGGTAGGCTCAAATTCATCTCAACTATTTATTTAAATTTGAGATTAATGAATAGTATTTATCTAAATTTGAAATTCGTCACTCAAATTTGATTAAACTATTTTTAATTACAAATTTCCTCAAAAAAATAATATATAATTTTGACCATAATTTAAATAACTTAAACAAAATACATATTATCAATTAAAAAAGAGAATAAATAAAGATAATTGTAGTGTATACTTATATAAACATAGTGTTTTGAAAATATGTACAAAGTTCTATAAACGGGTGGTAAACACCCAGCCCAAATCGTTTATTGAAATATTTGGACGGTTTTGACTCAAATCGTTTACCAACAATGAAGTAATGATGGGGGTAATACAATGTGTAAATTATTGCCAAGTAATCTGGACTGAATATTTACTACCCGTTTATAAAACTTTTGGTATATACAAATTTATATATAATTTAGTAGCTATAGAGCCAATTTTTTGAATAAATAATATGAAAGTGATAACAATACATAACATTAATTAAACACAATACAACTAAATAAAATACATATCAATTATACTAATAGTTTATACAAATACAATTTTAAGTAAAAATAAAAATTACAACGTAAGTATATAAATAGAAAAAAAATAGAAAAGCATGCATAACTTAGAATAAACACACAAGTTATTTAAATAAAACTATCTTTAGTGTATATTTTATTTTTACATATTTGTTTTTATATTTTATTATAAATATTTAAATTTACATGTGAATATAATTTTTTTATGTAATATATTTGTGCTTTTAGTGTTATTCAAAATTATATTTGTATTTATTAGTTAATTTTTATATTTTAATATTGTAATATTACCGTAATATTTAATATAGATATAAGTTAATTTAATATTAGTGTTGATATAGAAAAATAAATTAATATTTTAATATGATTAATATTGACATAACATATTAATAAATAAGTTACTATAGAATTAATACAAAATAATATTGAAAAATATAACGGATAATATATTTTTTTTGGTACGATTTGATTTGCGGGTTGGAATGAAAGCATTATAGTTAGACTAAATTCTGTAAAAATTTATACTAAATTTGGATTATGAGTCAGAGATGGTCTTAGGATTTAGCATAAATAGTATGTCGGAGAAAAAAAAAACTTAATTAGTGTTTATATTATAACGAGATGTATTTTTTTGCTAACTTTTCTCTGTTCTATATTCCTCGAACATAATTAGTACATATTTTGGTAAGTTTCATTACTAAAAGTAAAACAAAATATTGGTTAAATGGTCAACATTTGGTGTGTCTACTTCAAAATGGTCAACATAGTTAATGACTCTATTGTTTACGTGACATATATAATTAACAGGATAACTTTCCAGTTTTATTTTTTTCATTTTGGGAATTTTTCAAAATTTTGGACAAATTCGTCCCAAAATTAACGTTAAACTTTAACAGGGTCATTTATCAAAAAATTGTCAAACGTTTGTCATTTTAAAATATCACTATTAAAAAGGCTATATTATCCCATGGTTAACGAATCCAGTTTCACAACAGTAAAGTATGGTTATTTTGATTATGATCAAATACCAAAATTATATATTTATTTATGTCTGCATGAAAAGTAAAAGTTTGAACGCCGTTAGAAAGAAGAACAAACATTTAACACTCACCGAAATACTCGCCGGCGATGGAGCAGTGTAGAGCCGTCTGCCCATCCTTCCTCCGGCAGAAAGAAGCGTCGTTCCGGGAGCTTGAGGGTGACATGAAATGAAGGGCAAGGAAAGCCTCTTTTTTTCCCCGGAGCGCCGCCAAAAACAGCGGCGTTTCGCTGTCGCAGTTCCGAGCTCCGACGAGGGATGCGTCTGCTCCGGCGATGCACCGGCACATCCTCACGTTCCCCATCGCCGCCGCCAGGTGGAGCGCCGTGTTCCCTCTCTCGTTCTCCGTCCTCAGCGCCGCCGTAGCCGTGCCTGCTTCCGCCACGTGGCGCACGATATCCTCCACCACGCCTTCCTGCCAATCGGAGACCGCCACGTGGAGCGCGGTCTCCCCGGACCTTGTGATCTTCGCCGTGTGGGCCCGCGTGTCGGCTCTGTACGTCGCCTCCACTCTCTTCCAGTCGCCCTTCATCGCCGTGTTGAACAGCTCTTTCTTCATCTTCTCCATTGTATCGTATTTTCAGTTTAGAGTATGATTTTGGTAAAGATAAGAGGATGCTATATATAGAAAGCGATAGCTATCGTGGCTATTGTTGTCTCTAGACTTTGGAACAAGTGATTTAATTGTCTTTTTTGTGGAAAAAAGATATGAAAGGCATGTGGCTGAAGCAGTACGAGCAAGCGCTTTTTCATTTATATTAGGCTTTTTTTTTTGAAAATATTTATATTAGGCTTCGGTCTTAAGTTTCTTTGTGATACGTCGCTTCTTTTATGTTTCACACTTCTTTTGTCATGAATCATGATAATATCTAACAGCTAGATCGCGTTTTGTTCTTTTTTAGAAAGATAAGAACCATATAAAGACGAGCGCTAAAACCAGTTCTTGTGTACTAGTATTGCTATTGCTTGCTGGTATACTGGCACGTAAAGTTCTATGTATGCACAGAACTATAGGCTTTTCTTTTGAAATATTCCCCTGAACATTAATTAGGTCTGTATTCAATTTATTCAATACCCTTTGGGACAGCACTAAAATTATGTTCCGGCGATCTTAGGTTTTTTTGTAGTCGCAGTTTCATCTTAATTTAATGTATCAGCCAAACTATAATAATTAATTTGCTCAATGTGGTTTTTTAAGAGAAACAAAAATCACACGTTTCATTATATACCAACAAATAAGTAGTATTCCACGCACACTTATAATTATAAAACAAAATAAGATCACACACATCCCATATTTTTCTAAACCAAATAAAACATTTATTCGGGGATGAATTCGACAGCATCAAGCTTTGCCGGAGAAATTAAGGGATCCGCAACGACAGCCTCAAGATCATCAAAAAATCCATCCAAATAAGCACGTAGAAAAGTGACCACAATTCCTCCGGTGGAGCGCCTCATATCATCCCTCGGAGCTTTTCCATTCTTGCACATACAACCTGAAAGAGCTCCCGTGATACCACGCGGATGGTCATCCAACACGTCCATGTGTCCGAAATCCTTGGCCACAAAATGGGCACAAGGAGGGCGACACTCCCTGAGAAGAGAAAATTACACGAAAGTTGTCTTTAATGTGTTCCGATTAGCCAATTTAAATAATGAAGTTGCAAATTGTTAAATGTTTGCATAACAATAGCGAGATAATCAAAAGTGTAATAATCAACTTTCAAAATTAATTTTTTTCATTCATCTTAGATTTGTTTACCTTTTTAAATTGATAAACTATTTATAATAAGTTTCAAAATATTAATCTTGAATCCTGTAACGTTATTTTTACAACTTTTGTTAAAAATTGAAATTTCAGCCATTTTGCATAATTATTCATCTTATAAAATACGAGTTACATTTAAGACACAATAATCTTGCCATAAGTTTCAAAAATAAAGATGATAAAAAATTTACCTGAAAAACTCGTCGTGGTTGAGTCCTTCCGGAGCACAAGGCGGAGTCATGCAGTTGCGCTGGTCCGGGCCCAGCCCTGTCCCTATCACCACCACGGGGACCCCGATCTCGAGCGAGCGAGGCTCGTAGGTGAGTATGTGAGGCTTTGTCCTCGTGAGCTTTGTGACGCCCGCCACAGGGTCTATGCCAATTAGGGCCGAGGGTTTGAGGGCCGGGTTTCCGTGCCCTAAGGCTAGTGAAAATGCAGCTTTGCCTCCCCGGCTGTGCCCAGCTAGGACAAACTTTGAAAGATTTGGCTCGACAGAGTCGGGAAGGGATGATGCGAGGCCTTGAGTTAGCCACTCTATCACTCGTGCGTCGGATTCGATCTCTTTAGGGCCCGATATTATCTTCGGAAGCTCGTATGTCTGTTCAACCATGTGTATGTGTGGGATATATGTAAGAGAATATAATTTAGTGGAGTATAATAAAAGATTGAATGGCTTGGCTGTGAAGGATTATTAAAGACGATCTATACGCTAGTTTGATACACATCACCACTTGACTTTTTGTAAATTTTGAAAAATATGTCAATGATGTCCAAGTTTACCTCTTTTATGCTAATATTACCCTCTTAAGTTTTTAAGAAATTATGTAGTGGTAAGAATTGAGTTCCACCACAGTATATATACAAAATATTGGCTCTCTAGGCACTAAATAACTGCATATTTCTAAATACTCAAAATTCTGTAAACAAGTTGTAAATGATCATTTCATGATAATGTGGCTATAAATTCAACCCATATCACTTTTGTCACGAATTCAATTTTTGGGTATAATGCTTTGAAATTATTTCTTAAACAAATTTGAGTCGGCATTTACAACACGTTTATCAAACTTTGGGTATTTCAAAAGTCATATAGTAGAATTATCCATATATATATACTTATAACCTTGAATAATTAACTTAACTTTGAATGCTTATTCATACAAAATTGGCTCTATAGCGTTATTAAACGTTTATGTTTTGGATATACCCAAGATTTTGTTAATGGATTGAAAATAGCCAGGTAGATTCATTTACATCACATGAACATACCAATTTGCCCTTTTGTCGAATTTATTTTGGAAAAATAGTTTTTAAAAAATTGAATTCGAATTTAGAATCACCATAATTAGTGGGTTGACCAAATTTTGATTCCCGAAATATTGTATCCAATTAAATTTAAATATCCTAATTAGTTAGTTACCTATATTAAAGGAAACATTATCTTTTTTCATATTAATTACCTAAAATTATTTACTCACTCATTTTGGCCGGCCGAAACTTAATATCAACCATCATAATCTCTGTTTTGATCGGAAAAAAAAACAATTCAAGAGCAATGAGATTGTTTGAAGAAGATGATTTTTTGTTGCAAAATTCTGGTACGACTTCTGTTAACAGTTTATTTTCGTTATATTTACACTGTATTTTTGTATTTTTTCTTTTTATTTACACGTTCGAATTTGGATTTATATTTCGAATTTCGAATCACCATAATTAGTGGGTTGACCAAATTTTGATTCCCGAAATATTGTATCCAATTAAGTAAATATCCTAATTAGTTAGTTACCTATATTAAAGGAAACATTATCTTTTTTCATATTAATTACCTAAAATTATTTACTCACTCATTTTGGCCGGCCGAAACTTAATATCAACCATTATAATCTCTGTTTTGATCGAAAAAAAATAATTTGAGAGCAATGAGATTGTTTGAAGAAGATGATTTTTTGTTGCAAGATTCTGGTACGACTTCTGTTAACAGTTTATTTTCGTTATATTTACACAGTATTTCTGTATTTTTTTCTTTCTATTTACACGATCGTTGCAAGATTCTGGTATGGCTTCTGTTAACAGTTTATTTTCGTTATATTTACACTGTATTTATGTATTTTTTTCTTCTTTTTACACGATTAATCTTGTTTTTTTTTTCAGTCCATCTTTTTAAATGCCTCGAATCTCGGTTGATTTATTATTCTTTATTTTTTATTTAGTGATACTGGGTGGGAGGTTTGATTTGTGACGTTAATGGCATTGATTTCGGTTTTTTTATATTTTTTTTTAATTAATTGTAACTGGCGGAAGTTATTATGAGGGTACATTTGTCTCTAAAATTTTGTAAACAAATTTAGTCAGATATTTTCAATTTATTAACCAAACGTTTAGTATATCCAAAACAGCTATAGTTTACATGGTTATCCATCAAAATGACTTTGTATTGTATGCGTTGTACTTAAATTTTTAAAAATCTTTTAGGGAGATTGTACCATATTAGAAATTAATTTTTGACATATAAGGTATCATTATATATATGGTAGCAGAAGATCTATGTGTAAAATGAGTATATATGGAAATGAATAAGATTGTTCGTTATAATGTAAGATAAGGAATTTGAATGGCTATTCTTTATTTCTTTTAAAATTTCGAACCAAAGAAGTAAAACAAAACACAAGTTTCAAAAAAAAGAGTAAAACAAAACACAAAATTAAGCGCACAACAAACAAACCATGTACCTGAGGAGCAACAAGTATATATCCATGAGAGGATATGTGCTGAAGCAAATCAAGGTAAAAGGTGTTGCTGAGACAGAAGCCATGAAAGAACAATATAACTGGAAAAGTCCCTTTTGTGGCCGGCGTGACGATCAACAGCGATGTTGGCGGCGAAGACGGCGCTGACGTGGCAACCATCAGGGTTTTGAGAGAATAACTGCCTTTGTCAAAGACAGACGTAGTTGAGCTAACTTTGGGTTTGCTAGTGATAGGCTTTTGGTCTGCCACTAAAAGAGCCATTCCTGATTCTAATTCTTTTTCTCTTTCTTTAAACTACGTCTGATCTAGCTCAGAATGTGATTAATCGCTGGCGTTCTGGTCTCTGTTTTATAGCTCGGAAATGTGGTGTGGTAAGTAAAGCTGATCATGATAACAAAAAAAACGTGACTGATAATTTGTGGCTGTGACGGCTTGGAGTGCCGAGAGAAAACCGATTGCAATACTACAAAAAGTGGGCCAAAGGAATCATGCAATGTAGGAAACATGTTGATTGGGTAGATATCTTTTCATTTTTGGGAGATAATTTATAACCTAACGTTAAATTAGTTGCTTTGATCCATATCACATCGTGGACCACCATTGTCTATCTAAAGATGCCAAGAATATATATAGGTTTTCCCAAAAATAATAAGGTGTGCCTCATATGAACAAGGCAAATGAGCTATATACCCCTATTAAGTTTGCAAAATATTAAATTTATTAAAAAATTTGATTAATACCCAATTTAAAAAATTAACGAAAATTTAAGGACTACTATACCCTTTTTTGGTTTATTAAAAAAAACACTAATTTCTGAAAATTAGCATAAATATAGGCGGTATATAAAGAAGAATGGATAGACTCATTCTCTCTTTCATAGGCGAATATTTCGGAAAAATTAATGGAGAAATTTATATTGAGAATTGTTAAATACTAAATCAAACCTATTAAACTCTAACAATTTTCAACACTCAACCTTTATTCCTTCTCTCTACCACTGAAACACTCAATCCATCGAAAATTTCTCTATGCAACATAACCCTCGTTTCTCTCTGCAACACGAAACTCATCGCCCAATTTTTTTCTCTGCCGAAACCGAAAACCTCCTTTCTCGCTTTTCATTCAAACTGAAATTAACGAAAATTAACAGCCATATGTTGATAAAATACAGGTTCCAGAAGAAGAAAATGTTCCAATAAAAGGAAGGAAACGATAACGCAAAGTATTATGAACCAGAGAAAAAGGTAATAACATTTACATTATTTCGTGTCAATTTCATATGTGGACTCATGGTAATATCATGATATAATACTTATTGGTTGGTGTCAATAGTATTTGATAAATTTTCATAATTTAATAGATTGTCATCGACGTTGAGGGATCTGCAATGCCAATATTTTCATTGGTTGCTGGATTGGAAGACACAAAGGAATGACCACAGTACGTATACATTATTGACAAATTAACATATTGAATGAAAGAATGTTTCTAACGAACGAGCCAATTTCTCAGGTTGAGACACGAGAAGACAATGAAAACGTTGCAATTGTTCAGCAATATCAAAGGAAAAAATCAGTCAGGATTGGGAAGAAGTCGATCATGCCGCTTGCGACACAGTCAAGACCAAAAAGAATACAAAAATTAGCTCCACCTACTAAAACTCTGTTTATTATTATGTGGTTAATTTCTATTAATTTTCAGAAAATGATTTGAAATACTTAAACTTGCATGCAAGGTTTTACACCATATTTTCAAATAATTTATGATTAGTTCCTATAATAATGTATTTAATTGCTGTTCGTAATAAAAATTTAATCAACAACAAAATCTCTTTTTAATTAATTAGTTGACTATTTCAAATAGATATTAAATCCATTAATTAACGGTTTTAAATATGATAATTGAAAATTAGACAGGAATATCCAGAATTTTAAGTTAATTTGCGTTAATATTGTAAAATTAAATTATTTCGAATATTTAATCAGAAAATAAAAGAACATAATTGGAAATGCACCTTCCATAAAAAATGCAACATAGGACTGAATAAATATTTTTTAAACGTATGTATGTAAAGTAGATACTTTACAATTGTAACGTTTCATTTGACTTAATTAGAATAATTCTTCTATAAACTATTTCAAAGTAACATTAATTTACTAGTAATTTTGTTACCACTCAACGATTAAATTAGCCCATGCAGAGTTAATTCCATCAACGTTTACAGTTAATTAAACTATTGCAATTATAACATTAATATTAAGATTATTGATTACAAAAAATAATATTAAGATTATTAATCATACGAACAATAGAATCACGTGAGTGTGTGCAGTTTCTTAAAAGACTCCCACATGGGTAGTATATAAGAGAAAGGCAGAAGTAAAGGGGTATAAGTAAAGACTGAAGGTATTGTAAAAAATTACTTACCTGGGCGGGGTCAATGGGCGATCCACAAGGCCCATGGCCTAGGCTGGTGACCTTCATTGCACTTTGGAGGGGTGTCAGTTTATGGTCTCCCCATTGAGGGAGATCCAACGTCATTATTTATGGCAGCGGGGGCCTGCGTTCGCGCGGCCCCTACCCAATTTCTATATTAATATTATTAGGCATAGCTTTGCCATTTTCATAAAAGCTAAATTTGTTTTTATTTGTTCGTAAAATATTCATTTATGAGAGCAATATTCTTATTTAATTTCAAGCGTTGGTTAAGGCAATGACTTGACCCCCTGCAAAGTTTAACTAAGTTTGCCTTATACACATTTTATTTTCAATCTTATGAGCTATATGCAGGTCCAGGAGAAGAAGCGACTGGACTGCTTCTAGTATTTGATTTACGTTAGCTTATAGTTTGTTAAGTAATTTGTATGACAGTTTTGTTGTGTGCAATCTTCATGCTTTTGTTGGGTGTTTCTTTATTGCAATCTTTCTACAGTTAGCAATTATAATAAGTAAATGACTTAACAACATTTTTTTCTTAATTTTTTGCCATGTGAAACAAAGTTTTTGATCAATTAAAACCTTGTACACAAATAAAACAAGGATTATAAAAAAAAATACATAAGTGGATTTAAAAAATATGTAGTGAATCTTGAAACTCCGAGATCAATTCACTCTGTAATTTATTACATCGCTTGTTTGAATTTTTTGTTTAAATCAATTAACCATCTAATAATTAATTTTTTTTTTATTGTAATTATGTCTATTTCAATAATTTCTATTAATTTATTTAAACTTCTTTTTATAATTATTATAAGTCTAAAAATTCTTGAAATAAAGACACGAACAGATTCAACGTATCACCAAATTTGCTAGTTTACATAGATTCTTAATGTTTTTTTCTCCAGCATTTTGCCCATCTTCGAGTTCATCATCACAATCTCTGGGGTAATCTGGAACATTGTGGATCTTCCACGTGCCAACCAAGCAAAGCACTTCCATTAACCGCCTACATTCTACCACACGTGTGAGAAGACTCATCCCGAAAGCTCTCTTGGCACTCCTATCTTGTTAATATAAGTATAAATAAACCATTCTTCGCGATCCATCTTTTCCCCAAATCCGAAGAACATAAAACTCAAAACATTTCCCTCGCTTTCTCGCAAAGAATCTCGGCTCCGCATTTCTTCTTCTTCTAACGAGATGTGGAATCAACCGTATGGGAAGACCGACATAGAGGCCGGTGGATCGAGGCCTCTGTACCCGATGATGCTCGAGAGCCCAGAGCTCCGGTGGTCGTTCATCCGCAAGATTTACTCTATCATCGCCGTTCAATTGCTCGTAACCATAGCCGTCGCCGCAACGGTGGTCTCAGTCCGTCCAATCGCCGATTTCTTCGTCAGCAGTGGCACTGGATTGGCTCTCTACATCGTCCTCATCATCACTCCCTTCATCGGTACGTTGACTGTCGCTTTGAGTTCAGATTCTTCCGATTTCTCTTTCCGCGTGTGAAATTGAGCGATTGATTCAATAGCTTTTCATGTTTGGCAGTTTTGTGTCCGTTGTATTACTATTACAAGAGCCATCCAGTCAATTACCTTCTCCTCGGGGTTTTCACCGTCTCTCTCGCCTTCTCCGTTGGGTTGACCTGTGCGTTCACGAGCGGTGAGTTAATTGAACTCGCCAAGCAATCTAGGATCCGACCTATATTTTGAATTTGATTGTGATAGTTCTTTTTTTTTTCTCTAAAAAATTTAAAACAGGAAAGGTAATTCTTGAGTCGGTGATTCTAACCGCGGTTGTGGTAGTGAGTCTGACTCTCTACACATTCTGGGCGGCGAAGAAAGGCTACGATTTCAACTTCCTCGGACCGTTCTTGTTCGGTGCAGTTATGGTTCTTGTGGTCTTTGCTTTCATTCAGGTATCATCATAATTGTTTCTTCTAATCAGTTTTGTGTGATCTTTTATTCGTTCAGTGAAGGTGAATCTAAATTTTGCGTGTCTCTATGGATTTTGAATAGATACTGTTTCCACTGGGGAAAATCTCGGTGATGATATATGGAGTTTTGGCATCGATCATATTTTGTGGGTACATAATATACGACACGGATAACTTGATCAAACGGTATACATACGACGACTACATTTGGGCCGCAGTGTCGCTCTATTTGGATATCATCAACCTCTTTCTGTCGTTGCTCACTCTTTTCAGAGCGGCTGATAGTTGAAGATACAATTAATTTTATTATCTTCTTTGAATGTTTTGAAATTTCTTATTACGAAATAGAAAAAGAGAAATTCCATGTCCATATTGTATTTTTTTCTCTTTTCTTTCATCTTAAAGCTCAAGTAGGACTGTATTTCTGTTATTGCCACTGGTGAATGGTTTGATGAAAGCTTTCCTTAGCGTCGAAGTTATATATTTTTTATGCTTATACGCTTGGAACGAATAGGAGTCTTAAGACTATACACGATAGGAGCAAGACTTGATGCCGTTATTCCTTTTGTTTGTTTAACTGTATTAGGAAATGGACGGTTCAGTTAATTGGCCAACATTTTTTTTATGAATTTCCTGTCAGCATGGTCCGGATAAATATGAACTAATACTGAATGTCCAGATAATTTGCACTCATTAAAGAAAAGAAACTCTTGAATAAATTACTCAAAAACTTTCTATTTGGTTTTTACTTGATAACAATAAAAATTATGGCACTTTTGATCTAAATACATTTAAATCTGTTACAGAACCGTACCGTTGCGCCAATTGTTGAACTTGCACGGTGCCACTTTGGCAAGAAGCATCTTGGATAAGTTTTACTAATATTAGTCTTTAATACTCAATAAGGGCCAAGATGCTGAATTGGAAAGTAAATACAGTTCAGCTCAAGCTTCTATATTTTCTTGGCGTGTAAAGCAAGTTTAGATTAATTAGAGTCAGTTGAGTGTAGTAATAGTGTACTGTATTTGTTAAGAGTTGTTTAGGCTGTGTCGTTAGAGTTAGTTAAACTCGATTGAATTGTATTAGATCGTATAAAAGGCGGTTGATTAACAACGCAATACTTTAATGAAGAAATCGCCGATCATTTGATCGTCTTAGTTCACAAATCTCTCTCTCTCTCTCACTCTCTCTATAAACACTATCACTCTCTCCTCAATCTCCGGCTCATGTTATCACTCGCTGAGGTTCTAAAGATTGTGTTCGAGATTTTAGTATTTTTGGCCTGGATAATGAGGTGCGAGCATCTCTGGTTGAGCTCGAGCGTGGTTTTCACTTCCATCGAGTTTGGCGGATAATCCACAAGTGATTTGCTATCTTTAATTCTAAATTATGAAAATAATACATTTAAATGTTGATTTTTGTAAGAGGGGCTCGATCTCGTCGGAGGCCTTGGGTTGAAGGTGTTCGCACAGCTTTGATCTTGAGTCGTTACATGTTTCAACTTTATGACTTCGTTCCTTTCGATGCATTGTATGAAGTGATGTGTATTGATGTCTTTACTTGATTCACGAAAAATGAAATTTTTAAAGCAACGTGATTGATGGTTTATCATCATCACATATATATCTCCATTAGATCTTCTTTTTACCAAACCCATAGTAAATGCATGATGTTGCTGCTACATAACTAAGTTGACAATGATCTGTTAGCCTTTTTTGACATTCAAAAGTCAATACATTATTTCTCATGAAGAGCACAACTACTGTTTTTGTCATCAAAGTTTCACTGCGTTACGATTGTTGGAGAATAATAATGCAAGCCAAGTTTGTGTGAATGATTCTCTTCCTACGAATTTTCTTTGGTCTAAAAAAGTATAATACCACTTTATAATTACCCATTGCATATATATAGTTTCTAAACTTACACTTTGACAGTGAGAATAAAAAATTATTCAACAAAACATATATTAAAATAAAATTTTCATTATCTATGATCATCAAATGAATCAATCATTGACTTAATGTTAGCAATATTACACAAATATTGATATAAATAGTAGACAGAATGCAAAAATAAAAAAAAAAGGAAAAAATACAAAACCGGATAAACCTTAACCGATATGAAAACAAAGAGGAAAAATGAGCGGAAAGGAAAGTCGAGGCCTATTGGACGGTTTTCTTGAAGCTTTTTATCGCCCTCCAAGTGTGCTGAATTTTGATGAGCGAAAGCCTCCCAGGATACAACAACAACAACCCAAGCTTAGCACCACTCGGCTTGAGTTCGGCGAACTAGAACCAAAAGTCAGAAACTACCACCAAACTACAAAGAAAACAATTTCGGAGAGAAAGTTGAGAAAGAATAAAGTATTGTATTGTTGTGTCTCTGTTGTTTGTTATTTTCTCTCTTCTATCCATCGAATGAGAAGCTCTTCAATATATAGGCACGCTCAAAGTCGTTACAAACAAATTGTAACTCCTAGACAAAGCATTCATGCCATATCAATACACACACAATTGAAAACGGTTAATATCTCATGGATAATACCAAATACGTTTTGACATTATCTCCGAATACAAAACCATGTCCACTAATGCTCATATTAATGTCCACACGGTTTTATTCTTGCTCTATATCAAATGAATTTTGAATTGTGTCAGAAGACAACCAATTCAAACGTTACCCACTAATGTAACATAAATCATTTAAATGATTACATTATATTGAGCATAAAACCGTATGACATAAAAGTCATTTATATGACTTAATGTGTGTATATCCTTAGGCTATTAGAATATCAAAATAGCCTCACTAATGCTCTATCGTTTCACTTCTTCGGAATTTACAATTACACAAGTGTGGACAATTATTAATTCATTTCAATTAATTACAAAATAATACAAAAAAGTTATTTTTTTGTAATAATTAAAAATGATAATAATAATAAGAGAAGAGATTCTAATAAATAATGTATTTTTTTAATAATACATTTTGAGCATCAATTTCTCATTCATTAACGATTTTTTTTTTTGGCAAAATTCAAACGACATTATACATCTTCCCGCGAGAAATATAATACGTTAGAAATACACAAATACGATGAGTGGACCACACTCAAATATTTGCCAAAAATCAACAATATTCATGATAATAAATACTCTTTATTATCCAATTCTCCACAATATTCCAACAATTAATTCATATGAAAAAATGTAATATGTTTCGATTCGCAGCTAAAATAATTGATAATAAAACGCGCAATTAAAATAATAATTGGATAAATTTTTTTACTGATTTTACGCAAGGCACTGAAAATTCTTTTGATAATGCAAACAATAAGAGTACTTCTTCATCCACTAAATAGGACTTACACTGCTGGTATCACTTCGTTCGAAATAAGTTTTTGGTGTTTTAGAGGACATCTTTGGAAAATGTTTTGCATATTTAGAAAATATTTAGAGGCTTTAATATAAAACTAGAGAGGTAGGATAATTCCTTGTGGAAAAGAGATTTATGTTAAGCGTAGAATTACATCTCTATTTATAATTAGAATCAAATCAACAATATATAAGTTTTGAAGTTTAAATCCTATTACAAGTTACAACCATTATATAAAAAAACCTTTAAGAACTGAACATTATAATAATTTATCTAGAAACGAACATGGGCCAAATTAATAGCTTAAGAACACAAAAAACATCAATAAACCCATAATGACTACCCCACAAAAATTAAGCAGAAATCAAGCTTCTCCTAATGTTCCCTTTGATGATCATATTGTCTTATCTTCTATTCTATTTACAAGCACGCCGGTCATGATGAGCTTGAAGACTAAATCTGTTGTCCTAGTGTCTTGAAACAAAAATCAATATAGCTATAAACTTTTCAGCGCCTGTGCTTGTTCTTTTTCTCGGCAACCATAGAAAGAAGGCGAGACACTCCTCGAGTCCAAAGCTCATAGTCGTTCCGGCTCTTGCACTCGAACTCAACAACTCCTCTATTCTCCGTCCTCAGTCCAAAGTAACGCCGCTCCTCTCCTCCGTCCAACAAGTGTCGCCCCGGCCAGGCTGGCACATCCCTGCATACATCGTATACCACATCTGCCCATTTCCAAACACCTTTTCCTTTTTAGCCTCGCAAGTTTTGAGAAATCAGTTGAGTTTGAGAAATTTTATTTTGTAGATCCGAATTTGTGCAAAATATCAAAATTGGACTCATTATGTTAAAAATATTGAAAATAGACTTTTGACTCAACGGGGACAAAAATACCTCGAAACCTTTGATGAGATACGGCCTTAACTGGTGGTATTTTATGATTTCGGCCATTTTCAATGAGAGTATATTTCTGTCCAAAGTCATTTTTCGAATACTTTTTAAGTACCGAGCCTAATTTTGATAGTTTGCTCAGATTTGAGTATGCAGAATGACGTTTCTCTCGAGTTAACAGATTATCAAGAAGTACTTACTCTTTTTCTTCTTGGTGATGGTCCCCGCGACATGTTTACTTTTCATCTTTAACATCACCTATTTAAAAATGAGATACTTGATGAGAACAACCAAACAAAATGATTGTGTATATCACCGTTTCTAATGAAATCAATTCGCTTACCTGACCCGTACGGTGAATGTAGACAGAAACCACTTTCCAGTGAAGATCACCTGCGTATAACAACAGCATTGCATTGAGATCATCTGTTTCCGAAGAGGGTTGTGAGATATGGACCGAACCTTTGCGAGTACGCTTGAGGAGTTCGGCGCCTGTGGCTAGAATTTGCTGGTTGAAGAAGAGCGGGGAGTTGTCAATCCAAAGCTCACCGCTGAGGGAAGAGGCGAGTTTGGCACAAACGGCCTTCTCAATAGGTTTCACTGCAGCCATGTTCCATGCCTCCTTCCCCGCCCTTGCCTTCAGTGTCGCCACTCCACGCAGCGCTGCCATTTTATTTACTTTTGTTATCAACCATTTGTTCCAATATTCTCTCAAATTAATGATCAAGTTTCATCCACTATGTGCATTGTTTTCAAAATACCCAAAGTTTTGTATTTTTTGTAAATAATCATCTAGTTTTTTTACACGAATATATTGAGTCCTAATCTAAAATAGGTATTTATACAAAGTTCATAAAATATTGGTTATTTTAAATTGATAAACATATTTTTATGGGTATAAGAACATATATATATATATATATATATATATATAATGTGAAACTATACGTAGGAAAATAGTTTGTTCTCAAAATAGAACCCGTAGAGGAAAGAGTTAAAGAAGACAGACCTGTAGCTGCGGCGGCGGTGAGGGTAACAATGTCGTCATATGAGCGGACGTTGACGGCGGAGCTGACGACGGAGGCGAGGTGGTCGCGGTCGGCTCCCAGAGCCTCGGCGGCCTCGGCGCACTGTGCGGCGACCAAGGTGGCGGCGGAGGCGACGGCAGCGTCGGGGGCCTTGGAGGCGGCGGAGAGAGCAGCGACGGCGGAGGCGACGGCGGCGACGGACACGGCAGCGTGGATCTGGGCGTTGTGGGCGCGGGTCTCCTCCTTCTTGCGCTCCTTCCTGTCCTTCAGCCATCTCCCCACCGTCTTCGATCCGCCCACCGCCACCGCCACCGCCTGTACGGAGCTGCTGTTTCCCCCCAAGAACTGCGTTTCGTTTTAGTCTTATACTGTTAGCTAATTTTTTTAAAAAAATAATCATGTTTTAAATATTTTTTAATATCTAACATTATTTATAATTTTAGTCTAATAGATAAATTTTAGTAAGTTTATAAAAAGTAACCATATTTACAATATTTTTTTATGGCATAGGAACAAATGTTACAAATTGATTATTCTAACAAATTTATAAAACCATTTAAAGAGATTTGTCTAATTTTGATGAGTTAAATTGGTAATTATTTGTTTTAAACTTTTAATATATTTTTCTAATTTTTTTACTTTTGGTAATAAGGGAAATTAATGTGGCGCAGTTGATAAAAATCGCAGAGGACGAGGCAGAAAGCGAATCTTATTCTTTACTACGCAAGTCAGTGAATGAAGCTACGTGGTCAGAAAGTAAAACAATGTGAACCTGGTTACGTACGTGGACAAGTAGTTAATGACGTTATTAATTTGTTACCTCCAAGAAAAATGCTCGTCAACAATATTTTCTCCTTAATTTTATTTTACTTTATCATGGACAACCTAAATTGCAGTTTTTCTTTATTTACAAATTATACAGTAAAAACGTTAATCAGGTAAGGAAAGGTCTGAGACTCTGTCTTGCGTGTTACGTTGGCTTCGCCAAAAAACATTCGCCTTAACCAATTTGTTTTCTTTAAATAAGAAAATATCGAGCATGGTAGTACTAGAAGGTGTAATTGAAAACCTTAGTCACGTCATCAAACTCATCGGAAGGAGACACCGGAGGACTGTCCGTCTCCGTTAGGGAACCACCGTTCAACGGTCCACTGCTGTGCGAAAGCCTACCAGAAGTCAACGGAGACACTTCCTGAAAAATGGATAAGAAAGGAATAAAAATAGCGTTATTTTGATTATTATTATTTATATATTCAGTGAACTAAAAGTGCACAAACCAGATCTCTCATGGACTGCGACATAATGCGGTCGAGAACGAGCTGAGAAGTGGCTGAGGAGGCGAAAGAGAACTGATTGTTGTTGTTGTTGTTGTTGTTCACGGAGAGCATCGGAATCTCTTCGGACTCTCCGGCGATATCTTCGACAATGGAGGCGTTAGTGCAAGAGGAAGAGCTTGTGCTTGATTTCGAAGAAGCCATGCAAATGGAAGAAGAAGAAGAAGAAGAAGAAGTGTTGTTGTTTGGTGCGAGAGTTTTGGAGACTTGAAGAGCCGAGGCACTCCAAGACCTGGACAGAAACTCCATCGGTGCTCTCGGGCTCTCGGGCAGGTAGGAAATACTCGTCGCCGGACTGTACTCGCTCCGGCGAGAGGGTTTCAGACTCAGAGGGACCGTCTCTTCCATATTGAAGATCTGAATAGTTGTTTGGGAGAAGTGAAAGATGTTACTTTTGTGTTGTAAATATGTGAATAAACAGATCTCTCAATCTCGTTCTCTATATAGTGTGGCTTTTTTGTGGGGTCCACCGGAACTCCCTTTATAGGTCTCGTTTTAAACTCTTTTTCTTTTTGGTGGTTTGTGAATCATGAAAGGTTTTCAGTGTTAGCGTTAATCAGTGGTTGTTGTGTTAGTGCTCCTGATGCCTCTAAAACGACTGAAGGTTAAAGGTTTCGTTTTGAGAACAGATTATTTATTATTTAAAATAAATAAGAATTTATTCAATTTACTTTTTTTTTTTTTTTTTTTTTGTGTTGTAGCCTTGTCTTAGCATCAGAGACACATGTATGATAAATATAAACTATATACCCTTAGCCATTTACAAATGATTCAAACATATTATTCCAAAGGGGATTGATTTCTCACATAATATAATCTTATTAGCCAATTTAAAATAAACCTATTCATTTTGCTTTACGGAATTTCTCTAATTTTTATTAGTTTCTCTCTATTTCTCTCAGATTTCTCCTAGTGTATTTCTAAAAAACTTTTGTCTCACATAAATATACTTAATCCATTTTCATCACCTCAACCGAAAACAAAATCTTGTATTTCTCACTTTAGATTTCAAACATTCGACAATACAAGTGTGTTAACAATATTACACCAATAAGTCACTTCAAAATAATGCATATAAGAAATATACCATTTTAGTATTTCCTAAAATATGTTGAGCATGTTAGCAATAATACATTTTTTTATTTTTCAAAATAATTTATAGCAAACCACCACCAATCGGTCATGACTGAAAAACCATCGCAAATGCTGGATATTATCATGAAGTCCCACGTTGACCGAGAATCTATTTTTTGTACTAGTTATACAAATTATGAGTTTAATATTTTTATTGCCAATTGATTTTAAGATAAACTTCATAATACTTTACCATGTTATCAAAGTCAAATTCATTCTTGACGTTGGGTCATTCGTTTCTTTAAACTTCACACTCCAATTGTTTAATTATGAGCGTGAGAAGAGTGTATGTCAAAAAGGCATATCAACTGAGAATGTAACTTTTGTGGTCCTTATAAAAACAAAGAGTTATGTGTTACTTTTCTATTGATAATTGCTATGTAGATAGAAACCATGATACTTTGATAGATAATAAAAAAAAATTGATTGGATGATAAAAATAATATATGAAGATTAATTTATTCATAAATCCAAATTCTCCTACACAAATTGCATTTGAAAATATCAAAAATAAAGTTAATAGACAAGAGATCTAATTAACTTTTATTATTGAAAATTAAAAAGAAACAACGAACGCAACAACGACAGAATGTTTCAAAGAATGCAACGGAAAAACAACGTTAAAATGATCAACGATGAGTTGCGACGTGTTCAAGAGAGAGAGTCTTAATTTTACAATTATTTTGTGCTCCGAGTCAATTTTACGGGGAGTACGTATAGAACTTCAACTTAGAAAACCATATACTATTTACGTATATCAAACAAACATCAAATTGCTTGTCTACTATCAGCTCCTCATTCTAGAATTCCATGAAGAATTTAAAGAGTTGGTCCCACAAACCAGCCGCGCTAGGCTAGAAGAAATAAGAGAGAGAGAGAGAGAGAGAGAGAGAGAGAGAGAGAGAGAGAGAGAGAGAGAGATGAGGACAAAAGTGACTGAATGCGTGTTCCCAAGCTCTAAACCAGCGGTTAGGTCTTGCCAACATCCTCAGCCGACAATTTTGGAGGTCCCCCAAACAGATATCAGCTCTTAAGCTTTCTGTGTTTTTCTTCAGACTCAGAGCTGGGCACGGTAGAGAGACATAGATTGCTAAAATACGCCTGCCCTGACCACGTCATCATCTAACTCTTTCGTCATCACAAACAGCAATTTGTTTAAATTTTTATTCCTTCTCAACAAAGTTTGTCTGACCACCACAGGTACCAAAGCTGATTAAAAACAACTTGAAAGAGAAACAGACTCTTTTATTTTAAAGAAAAAGGAAAAAAAGAGAAACAGATTCTTTTCTTTATTGGCTTTTATCGGGGTTTTCAAGAGAGATTTTTGTATTCTAGCTACCCTTGATTGTTGACCAAAGACGATACTTTTATATTCCTTTTGTCACATTTTCCAAATGATCATCGCAACCTTTCATTTTCCATATGCAGACTTCGTACTTTCGCTGTTCTGTGTTGGTCGATCGTCTTGTTTCCATTCTGTTATCAATTTAGGGTACGGAGTAGATAAAACAAAAATTAATTGTTTTACAAAAGTTTCCTTTTTTTAATTACACATTATGAATACGCCAGTGCTATATTGGAGGAAAAAAAATCCAAAATAATTGAGATCTCTAAAACACGCACAAAAGAACAATTTTATCATAGAGAGAAACAGTAAAGAGTCAGACTCAGCTTCATGCTTTGTTTGTGGGGCAAGTTATACATTATATATGCATACGGAATGGAATAGTAGGACCATATATATATATATATATATATATATATATATTTGCTTTCCTTCTTTCTCTCCCTCCAAGGAAATAAGTAAATAATTCAAATTTTCTTTTTTATCATTCCGAAAATTTCAAAGAGAAAGATGTTATCATATATCAACATCAAGCCATCCCAGCAAAGATTCCATGCCAACTAAAATACTTATTGTTTAGGAAAGTTAAAACTCTGTGTTATTAACACTAGAAAGTGATTTTCTTTAACGACTTTCTTTCTGAAACCCGAAACAGAAGTGGAGAGATTAATTGAGGGAGATGTTGTTATTGGGTTAGTCATGTGGCTCGTATATCGTCAGTTGACTTAGATCCGGGAGTTCATCAGCTGGTTTCTGTCAGATAACTATATCTAATAACAGCGTGATTAATCATTAATGCAATAGAATTGATGAATCCCATCCCACAAATACAGGAAGAAAAATGTATTTGTGTCTCTGCCACGTACTACGATTTTGAATAGACATTGGTGATAGGATTAGGATATTGACTAGAGATCATATAGCAGAGGAACACTTAAAGGTTGTAGTATAGACTATATAGGTTATTAGGCTCTCTCTCTCTCGCCTGACAATGTGTAGACTAGGCTGTTAGGTTTCGTAATAAATCTGCAAAGGTGACAGAGACTCAGGAATCCAATAAATTGAAATACTGGGTGATATTCTTTTCTTGTCTTAGAACTTGGTACTTCCATTCAGTGAGAGAAAGTAATTGCATTCAGCCAAAAATGGTAATCATGTACTTCGAAAATTTATCGTTTCGGAATTCAGTGTGCTTTTAGAATAGTACTCACAAAATTGTAAGCTTTTGCCATCTTAATACGGCTTGGCAATGTTGAATATATACTAAACAATATTAGTTAATTTTGTTGTTTAAAGATTTCATTAAGTTAAAACTCATGGTTTCTAAGGTGGTTCTCATATGTTTGAAAGAACATATCTTTTAGGCTATTGTGTCTGTCACCACTAGACACATTTTTTATTGTCTTCTATTTAATGGATCCGGATCAACTGTTTTCATATGTATAAGCTATCTTCGCTCCAGATCAAAATACATCTCTTTTGTTTCTCTTATAAAAGGGATGTATTTAGCTGTCAAAAAAAATAATGTATTTTTCATGTGTTTGGTTACTCATCTACTGCCGAAAAATAATTTACTCTGATGTGTTTTTGTTGCTTGCTTGAAGAACAAAACAAATAAGTATTTTAATACGGTTTCTTTTCATTGTTGAAAGCTTCAGAAACACCGTGTGGGTGGGTGAGGAGAGTTCAATTCTAGGAGGAGATTAGGTTAGGAATAATGCGATATATTAAAAAGTGAGGGAACTCACTCCTACGCAAAGTCTAAGATAACAAAAATACCACCATAGAGTGAAAAGTTAGAGGATCTCACTCTAAATAAGAGCGTAAGTTAGAAATTTAAGAGAAAAAGTTGAGATAGAGTTCTTATGAAGGTTATTAGTAGTTATTGATTGTATACTCATTACTTTGTCTAGTGTAGTTTTATGTTTTTCCTAGACGTAGTAATCACGTCTTTGTGTCGTTTTATTTGCTGTTGATAATATTAATGTCTTTCAATCTGTCAAAATAAGTTAGTAATAACAAAAGAACATTGTAGAAACAATCAATTTATAACTTTCAAATTTTAAGCATTTTTTCCAGAAAACTCTTACTTGATGGCTAAGACATGATTTATGCTATTATATTTCATTGTTAGGGTCCAGAACCCATCGTCCAACCGACTTGATATCTTTAAACTTTAAATTAGATTAAAAAGTAAGGATCAAGCTAAATATCTAAGGTTTGACATGTATACATCAAGTTTAACAACGAGCGCTCATTCTACATTTTTATATGCTTACTTGCACATAACATTTAGTTGTTTTTGTTTATAAGTTTTCACTTAATAAGTCATTTCGCTTCATGTCTTTTGGTAATGTACAAAAATTTGACATGCTGTAACCAAAATCGAAATATGAAACCGACCATATATCCCATTAACTCCTGGAATATATGCAATCCCACGAACCGGAACATACATATGTAAACGCATACCATAACATATATGTATAGATGTCGTTAAAAGTCTTTATGTTGTAGGTTGTCTTTGGTTTTGAGTTGATCAGTCGTGGTCTATGAGCGAGCGAAGAACACAACGAATCATGTGCTGTGTTCGATATATTGAGATAATATTGTGGACAGATTGACCCTCATTTACAAATTTATTTTGGAATTGGCCAATCGTTTGGTTAATATTTTGTAAATGTCTATAACGCTTATGCGGCGCTTACGTTGAACATTTATTAACAATGTTTAGTTACTATATTGCCCTAACAATTTCGACCAAATTTTATTTAAAATTTAAATTATTGTTTTAAATTTTATTTCAAATTTTAAATCGGTTTTGAATTTTTTTAGATACTTTCTCTTTTAATTCAAATCATCCCGGTTTTAATTAGTTATCAAATGTAGATCCTATAATCTAGGATAGTTGATTGACAGAATTTATAATACATAATTAAGTAAATCTCTCCTTTGCTGGAAATAATTATTCAGTTATTTTGGAAAGTTTTGTTTTAAATTTTGTCACCATTCATTAACGCTTATATTTAGATTTTGTATTCAAATTCTGTAACTTCCCTACATTATTTGAGTTTTAAATTGCGATTTTATCCATTTACATCGTCTAGTATTTACGCTCGTTAATTGATATTCAATTTACACCAGAATGGATTTGTTCCAACGTAAATTTAGTTGAGTTTTACAACGTAAATTGAGTTTACGCTGTAAATTGAGTTGAATTTTATAACGTAAATTGAATTTACACATTTTTTGCACACTAATTAACAATACACGTTTATTTGATTAAATGATAGAAAATCAAAATTTCATACATGAATTTGAAATCAAAATCAAAACACAAAGAAGAACGAAGAACGATGAAAATTTTAATTGCCGTCCGCCGGTGTTCGTCTTTGCCGCCGTCAGCGCCTCCATCGTTGGCGTCGCAGCCACCGGAGAAAATCAAATAAAATTGTTTGGCCTGGAGAAAATCATTCTGCTCGGTGTAAGTACAAAAAAAATCCTCGTTGGGTATAAATCATCCGAACTTTCATAAATATTAACATAACTAATTTGAGTACCTGTAAATCGGTCGCTGGGAAGGTTTATTTCATCGACGGAAGGATTACTTTTACGATTCTTCGTCTGGATGATTTCGAATCGGTGGGGAGAAATGAAAATTCGAAATTGTGGAAGAAATGAATTTTTTTGGGGGAAATGAGATTTTTGCATGCTATAAATAGTCATTAATTTTCTCTCTAAAAATATTTGATTGATGTGGTTAATCAGCGTAAATCTTGTTGATTTGTTTTTCTTTTAATTTCCAATTATATTTGGACGGGAATTCGGATGAGGATAAATGTGGTATGGAAATTTGGTAAATTAAACTTGTGGACATTTATAAAAAATTAATCAAACGTAAGCCAAATCCAAATTTCTAAACCCCTATATGACTATTACCTTCTTTAAGCCCCGTAATTCTGGTCTGTACTTTGCATTTACAACATTTATGCTAAGCTTCTGCGTTAAGTACATTCAGTCGAACACAAACTACTATAGTTTTACTTTCTTTCTACGAGCAATTTAGTTTCGAAAATTCACGGGTACATTTTACTATTTTACTACAATTTTAAGAGAGGGATGACAAGGGGCCACAACATAAAAAGAAATAATAAAATATAATTTATATACACACAATATTAGTATCTAATCAATACTGGAATTTAAATCCTTAGAATAACCCAACAATTAGTTACATTTTCTTTACCGTTAACCATTCTCATTTTCTAATTTTGGTTTCAAACCTAAGTGCCCATCATGTCTATGTTGTAGTACAGTATGTTGAATTCGTAGCTGAACCTCAACGGTGGAGCAGTGGCATGTTGGAAGAGAAGTTTTACTTTCAGCTGGCTGTCTCAATAAAGACTTACCCTTCTAATGCCAACATCTTAAATGCCAACATATGGTCAGAAGACTAATGCATTAGAAGCTATGCAATATAAGTTGTATTATGTAACAAAGAGGTTTTATGTGAAAAGTTAAGAGTGCGCCGTTTCCGAGGTATTAGCAGTGCATGAGCAAAGCTTGCATGACTCCCATGAAAACCAACAACAAAAAATATGCTTCTCTTTCCATTTACATTCTTCTACTTACTTGGCTTCTAGTCAAGACCACACTTGCCTCGCAAAGAACACAAGCAAAGGCTCTGGTCAAATGGAAGAAAAGCCTCTGGATTCATGGTCCCTCATGAACACCAACACACTCTGCAACTGGACTTCCATTCAATGCAATGATTTCACCGGAGAAATTACCAGAATCGACCTCTCCGGACTCAACATCGATGGAACACTTGACTGGTTCGACTTCACTCAGTTTCTCACCATCACCTCGTTCAGCATCAAAGACAACGTAATTGGCGGGAAACTTCCAGCGGCAATCGGGAATCTCTCCAGGCTCAAACTACTTTGAAGATTCCGAGTGGTCTAGATTTTCAGGCATGAAATCCCTGACTCACCTTGATCTTCATTATAATAGCTTTAAGTCGAAATTCCCTGCTTTCATATCGAAGTGCCTGAACTTGAGGTACCTCGACCTGTCCCAAAACTCATTCACTGGTCCAATACCAGAATCCGTGTTCACTAATCTAGTGAATCTTGAGTTTCTTAATCTCACGAATAATATATTCGAGGGACCATTGTCATCATCAAATATTTTAAGGCTTTCCAAACTCAAACACCTTCGTATGCCAATGAACCGTTTTGGCGGTCGAATCCCACCTGAAATTCATACCAGGTCTCGAGCAACTTGTGCTTTATCTAAACTCATTCCGTGGTAATATTCCAGCTTCTATTGGAAAACTCATGAGCCTTTCTAGACTATCTCTCGACCAAAATTTATTGAACTCTTCAATCCCTCCCGAGCTCGGGCTGTGCTCAAAACTCACTTTCCTGGCCCTCTCCGGGAACTCACTCTCGGACCCGATCCCGAAAACCCTTTGGAACCTCACAAAGCTTATCGACCTGCACTTGTTCAATAATGGCCTAGATGAAGCAATTCCACGGGATATCAGAAATCTGGTGTCTCTCAAAATTTTCGACGTCAACACAAACAAATTTACTGGAGAGTTACCAGACGGTATTTCTGGCCTTGCTGACCTGACAACATTCTCTGTTTTCACAAACAGATTTTCAGGCAGGATTCCAAAGGGCTTTGGGAAGAACAGTCCTAATCTGGTCTATATAAGCTTCTCCAACAACAACTTTACTGGAAAACTACCACCGGATTTGTGCAGCAGCTTCATACTACAGACTCTGACGGTGAACAATAACAGCTTCACGGGACCACTTCCTGAGTGCTTGAGAAACTGCTCACAGCTAAAAAGAATAAGGCTTGACGAAAACGACTTCACTGCAAACATCACAGCCTCTTTCGGTGGTCATCCATTTCTTGAAGAAATCTACCTTAACAACAATAGATTCACCGGCAGATTGTCGACGCATTGGGGAAAATGCGTAAATGTAACCGACTTAAAGATGGGATGGAACAGAATTTCTGGTCATATCCCACCTGAGCTCGGGAAGTTGACGAAATTGAAGTATTTGAGCCTTGACTCCGACGAATTGAGTGGAGAAATTCCATCTGAGCTTGGGAATCTAAAACAGTTGTTCAAGCTTGGGCTTAGCGGCAACGATTTGTCAGGGAAAATACCGGAAAGCCTATCCCATTTAACCGGACTAGAATATCTTGATCCCTCGGCTAATGGTTTGGCTGGAGAGGTTCCAGAGTGGCTTGGTAAATGTGAAAGATTATTGATCTTGAACCTCAGTCACAACACACTGTGGGGTGATATACCGTCGGAGCTTGGAAACTTGCTCTCGTTGCAATACATGTTGGATCTTAGCAGCAATTCTCTATCTGGTGAAATCCCATCGAGTTTTTTCAAGCTTCAAAAATTGGAAACCCTCAATTTCTCGCATAATCATCTCTCTGGGAGAATCCCACCAGCATTCTCAAGCATGATTAGTCTGAGTCAGAATTGCATTGACTTTTCTTACAACAAGTTGTCTGGTGAGATCCCAATGGGAGGTGTTTTCTCTCATGTGCCAATGAGCGCCTTTGTTGAAAACGCAGGACTATGCGGAAACGTTACTGGGCTTGAAAAATGCAAAAGGCCTTCCAAGAATGCGAAAAGGATCATCGCCCTCTCACTTGGTTGTAGCTTTGCGATTGTGCTGACTTCCATTGCCATAGCAGCCATGGTGTATCACAAATTTAATGTTCTAGACAAGAACCGAGAGCCCGAAATGACGATACTGGAAAGTGAAGCGAAATTCAAGTTTGGAGAGATCGTCGAGGCCACCGAAGACTTTGACGAGAAGTATTTCATCGGCAAAGGAGGGTTCGGGTCAGTCTACAAGGCGATCTTACCTTCAGGCCTGGCTCTCGCAGTTAAGCGGCTTCACGTATCGGACTCCAGTGAAGACATTGCAGATACAAGCCTCGGAAGCTTTCGAAACGAGATAAAGGCTCTGACCCAAGTTCGGCACCGGAACATAATCAAGCTGTATGGCTTCTGCTCGAGAAAAGGCTCATTGTACTTGGTCTACGAGTACGCAAATCGAGGCAGTCATGGGGACTTATTGCACGCCGATTCAGACAAAGCCAAGGACATCGACTGGGATACGAGAGTGGGAATCGTTGAAGGCCTAGCTCACGCAATCTCGTATCTACACCACGACTGCTTCTCCACCGATCGCACACCGTGATGTGTCTCTCAAAAACATCTTACTTGACTCTGATTTGGTTCCGAGGCTGGCTGACTTTGGAACTGCCAGGCTGTTGAACCCAGTTTCCTCCAACCGGACTGCCTAGCTCACGCAATCTCGTATCTACACCACGACTGCTTCTCCACCGATCGTACACCGTGATGTGTCTCTCAAAAACATCTTACTTGACTCTGATTTGGTTCCGAGGCTGGCTGACTTTGGAACTGCCATAGCTGGTTCCTATGGCTACATTGCTCCAGGTATTTTGCAGTAACCTCAATTCAAACTCACTCGCATGTATAATTTGACAGCTGAGAAACTCACCATTATTGCTGTGTATTTATTTCTTGTGCTAGAGCTTGCTTTCACGATGCGAGTCACTGAGAAATGTGACGTGTACAGTTTCGGAGTGGTGGCGCTGGAGATCTTGATGGGAAAACACCCAGGGGAACTTCTCGAGTATTTATCATTGCCGGTTTCTTCGAACAGTAAGGAGTTAGTATTGAAGAACATGTTGGACCCAAGGTTGGAGCCTCCAACGGGAAGAAGCCTATCAGCGAGGGTTGTGTTGGCTGCGAGCTTAGCAGTATCTTGCACCACAACTGCCCCGGAGTCACGGCCAACCATGGAAGCCATGTCGCAGCGACTATCGGCCATTAAAGATTATCAAGCTTCACTGTCTCCACCTTTGACGAGCGTTACCATCAACGAACTCGTAAGCCTTGCATGAATCATCAGATAAACTACTCAAATATTGTTGCTGCCACCAAATAAAATTTCCCTGTTTGTTATTGTCCATGGTTTTTCTTTTTTTGGTTTGTATGAGATAAGTTCCATATCGAAGCTTTATTCATCAAAATAATATTTTTAGGGTGCTGGACGACGCAGAGCATTTCATGGTTCTGGTTTGTACTTCGTATTTTTACGTCACTTCGTTTTTTATTTCGTACCTATATTTTAACTGTATTATGTATTAAAGTAAAAGAAACGCAAATATCTAGCTCTACTACCAAGGGATTTGACATTAATGTTAAAGTAAGTATCGAAAATAAATAATCAGATACCTGGGAAGCGACCTTTAGAGGCTGTGCATGAATCATCGAGACCTGGTCTACTATGGTTACGAACTCTTCTCAAAAATTGACATTATCGTTTGTAAATGATAATGTGCCCTAATTTCTGAGACTATATAATCATCGTCGTCGTCACTTCGTTTAAATACCAAGGACTATCCATTCCCGACCGTCTCTGGAATCTGGATGATCTTTATATCCATGGAATTTGGAGATAGATGTGTGGAGTGAGCTATCCCAAGCTCTATTCATGGCATCCTCTAAAGCTCCCACGGCATTATCATAATAGAGCAGAGAGAAGCGATAATATTAGTAAATCTCCTTAAGACACTTTCAACACAACTTGGAACAATCTAGCCTCTTAGAAGTTCATCTTCTTCCTCACTTTAGTCTTCTTCTATGGACAAATTGGGATTTGAGGTTTTGGGTAACTTATGTTCCGGGTAAAAAGTAACATGGGAAAAAATGTTTCTCTCGAAAACAAAGATGTTTCTCTCTTTCTCCCTCACGTTTCAGAATGATCAAAGAATCGGAGGTGAAAACAAAATTACATGGAAAATGTACTTGGAACTGGTCACGTACTCACACTTGTGCACGCTCTTCCACCAAAATTACATGAACGAAAAAAACTCAGATCCAATAAAAACAAAAACCGAAAGTTCGAGAAAAAAAGATCTAAGATCAGTACACAGACCGTCCCAGCTAATATCCTAAACACGGAGTCTTCAAGAGTTAGAAGACTCACGACTACCCTTTGGGCAGTGGTAATTAACACACATGTACAAACGTGGCAACTCAGTATTTTTCAAGTGGCGGTCTCCTTAAAACTCTTGGCCAACCAAATCGCAGTTTCCCTCGGAGAGACCTTCTCGGGCCCAAAAGGCTTCAAGAGCACTCCAAGCTCATCGAACCGTTGTTGCTGCAAAAGCCTGGCACTAAACTCCAACAACCCTTCGAGAGCCTCAGCTCTTTGCTGGTAAGATGAAGTGTCGAATCTCCGGTGCTGCGACTCCGAAGAAGACTGAGACTTGGCGTTGTTGCTGTTGTGGTTGGAGGACTCGCTGCCGAGGCTTCGGTCAGAGACACTCCGACTCGATAACGCCCTATCGACGACCTGGACGGTGCATCTGTCTTTGGTGATGGAGTAAAGAGGGTCTTCGGATGAGGTCAGAAGGAATTCGGGGATCTTGTCCATTCTTGGGGCATTCACAGACACGTCCGGTGAGCCATCGCGTCGAAGGGCACCGCTGTACAATGGAAGGGATGTTCTTCGACTCTGCGGGGTACACGTTCTCCCATACATGGGAAGCTGCAGAAGAAGAAGAAAAAAAGTTTAATCAATTTTATGTCGTGAATCCGTAATTATAAAAGCCATCCAAAACTGTGCCCACTTAGCCTTTTTTGTTAGATTTTCACTGAACATTGTATAAGTTCCGCCAAGGTTGAAATTTAATAGCCGGATTTTGAATTTTGGGATAGGATTTGGAATTCTGTAGAGCAAAATGCCTTAATTGCTTTAGACCATTGAATAAGTCTGGCAATTTTCAAAGTTAAAGATTAACAAAAGGACTAACTTTAGTTACCATTTTGAATGTTATTTTTTTAAATTTAGGAGCAGAGTGGCCACCACCACAAATCAAGCGGCAGATAGAATATTTGTACTTTACTTGTAAAGTATGAACGTACCGAATCACGTTTTGAGCAATCGTGAGGAATCTTGGTTGTTGTTATCTGCCTCCTAGGCGTGTTTGAACTTTTCGCAGTCGTCAATCTTGGAGTCTTGGTTAAGTTTGGGGGAATTGTTGTCACCGACTTCTTGACATCATACTTATCATGACCACTTCCGAGGGATAACTCGGCAAAATCATGATCGAAATCACTTTGGTATCTCTGCGCTTCCTTGGTCGAAGAGCACGGAGAATCCTGTTCAGTTTCTGATATACTGGGATTCAAGGTCCTGTCGTTGCAGAGAGATCGCCGTTTCTCCCTAAAGTTGCGTACTGAAAAAACTTCTGGCTCCATAAATTTTGTCTTCTTAATATAATCTGATTCAGACCATGCAACAGGATATGTATTTCTTCTAGGGGAGTTTAACTTCGTATGAATCTTTAGGATGTAAGGTTGAAGATGTTGATGACCAAGCAACTCTGCTGCCTGAAAATCAGGTTAAGATTGTCTTAGACCATCCATTTACATTTAACTTCCAATTTAGATATGCGAAGCATCAATTTTCCTGACTTCATTTACTTCGGGAATGAAGAACAGGTAAATAGAAGTGGTGACGTTAAAAAGAGGGCTTACACTTGGTCGTACTTCTGGATTCCTCCGCAGCATGCTTTTGACAAGGCTTCGACTGTAAACATAACCATTAAATATCCCAAGAGGGTCAATAATCAGGCGTAATGAATTACATGCCAAACCCAATTATTTGGATCGTCAATTTTTCCCACTTTTTATCTAAAGGTTAGAGGTTGAAAGATTGTATGTAATATTTTACTCACAATGCAACAGAGTACATAGTTGGTAGTGGAGCTACTATGGATTTATTTATTTTGTTAATCAGAGACTGCATATCCTGCAACACCAATATAGATAGATGTCAGTCAATATTACAAACAAGGCAGAAGTGAAGCCAAAATAAAAGCAGAACTCATGGACAACCATATCGGCTCCAAACGGAAGCATCTCGCAGAGGCTAAGTGTTGTATGAATTACAAAAGGTGATGAAAGAATCTGTTTAATGTTTTAAATGTACGCACTTCATGGTTAAAAGCTTATTATGGCCTAGCCTCCTTCCTTGGAAAATTATCATTACTTCCAAAGTAAAGTAAAGGAACACCCTATTTGGTTTTCGAGTTCAGAATTCAAATTATAAACTTAAATATGGGGTTTAATTGTTTACTTGATCTAATAGCATTATTTACCTAATCATATTTTAGATTTGAAAATTTGAATTGAATAACTGCTTGGGAAAAAAACTGATCCTTTTTTCACATAATACAAAATTGAACTGCGATGAACTCAGTATTAAACCTGAATTATCAGTTCAAGTTATAATAATCACATTTAAATGACTAATTACAATTGAATTCAAATTAGTGAAACAAACGACTGCACATTTGATTCAGAAAATACAGTAAGAAAATCAACAACTTACAAATGCTTTAAAAGCGGACTTGTGAGCCGCCATTTCATATATACAACACCCTGATGAATTGTTAGATTGACAATATTGTAAGCTAGACGAAATAATGTATTTAAAAGCTTAATAAAAGTTATGATAATCTGCCGATAATAATGTTACAAGAACAGTAAATAATAAAGGAAAACCACTCACCTAAGGACCAAATATCTGATTTAGAACCATAAGGTATGTCTGCAAGAAGTTCTGGGCACATGTAGCTTGGAGTCCCCACAACCTGTATTTGCAGCAAGAGAAGGAAGGGAACCATATGAGAAGGAAGGAAAAATAAGATACACTTAGGAGAGCATGAATACTCACAGAAGACGCAAGATCATCAGAGATCAACTTTTTGGCAAGACCAAAATCGCCTGAATTGAGTGTGGTTTCACAGTTTAGAAAAGGGTGTATAATTAGATTTAGGCACGTGTTAATGATATGAGTATTTGGAACTTGACAGGAAATGCAACCGAATAAAGACTTACCCAATCGTATATCTCGATCCTTGGTCAAAAATATATTTGAACACTGAAAAACAAAGAAGAAAACAATTAAAATAATTATAATAGAAAAACACAAACAACCAAAGAATTTGATTAAGGAAATTTGACAAACATATTCAAACTAAAAATATATTTGATGTTTACTCACTGACCTTGACATCACGGTGAAGGATGTGGTTTGCATGCAAATAATCAAGAGCAATCAGGAGCTGAACAAGCCACATACAAAGTTTCTGCGCGAGTTGAAATCACGTGGAACACGGTTAGAGTAACACGGTGGAAAGATATTTATTCGTAAAGCTCAAAATGGAAACAAAACGACTACCTCTTCGGGAAATTGGACACCGTTGGCTCTTTTTATTGTCTCAGCCCTGAACAAAAACAAGTTACAGGAAGCAAACTTCAATTTATTTATACGAGAAGTAAAATACAATTGATTTAGAAAGAAAAATTACTTACATATCTCCTCCCTCACAGTATCCTATAATAATGCACACAAAGCAATTCTGCAAAATGAAGTTGCAGTAATAGAGTCAATCAAATAGAGCAATTCTGCAAAATGAAGTTGTAATTGATCTATGTATATATCTATGTATATATATGTATATATATATGTATTTACATATATAATTCTCTCTTGCTATACGCCATTGTCCCAACTAAAATTATTCAGCAAAAAAGCGATTTAACAGATAAACATAAATTTTTGAAAAGAAAAATAAATTACAAACATCTTTATTGGGTGTAAGTTTTCTTAATGACACTTATTGCAAGGATTGTGCTTGTGGCTAGGGTAAATATTACAAACAAGATAAAATAGACAATGATTATTACCCTTTCTACCCAGGAATCTTTGTATTCAACAATAAATGGATTTCGCACTTTGGAAATCAGCTCCATCTGCAACCATAATGATAAAAATCAATTTAGAATGTGGTTAATATATGATGATCATCAAGTTTTACCGACCATTCAGTATAAAATTAACAAGCTCAACAACTATTGAATAAAATCAATTTGACAGCACACACCTACTTACAGGACCAATTCTTAAAGATGCTAAGTAAACTTAAATAACTACAGTATGACTATGAACATGCAAAATACCCAGGGTTTTTCAAACAAGCAAGATGATCATACACATCTTGTCATACTTAACCCGTAGATACATTATAATCAACATTTTTTTATTCATACCAGGAATTTAACAGGATACGGAAATTAATCGAGTAACATCATACACCCAGGTACCACATACTCTATTTTTTTCCACCAAACAAGATATGAATAAAGAAAAAAAATATAAAATTACCTCCTGATGAGCAGATCGACGAGTTCTGTCAGTTTGTCGAGCTAGACGAATCTTCTTCAGAACATACCTACACCAGAAAAAGGGATGATCAATTTATTGAAACTCGTAAAAAACACAAAGCATGATCTCATTGTTCAGTAAATTTCACTCACTTCTTATTTTCATGCCTATGCCTCACAAGCATGGCAGAACCAAATGAACCTTTCCCAATCTGCTCCAAAACCTCATACTGCTCCATCGCTTTGACTCTAAGTATCTTTGTTTGTAGCTGTTATATAGTATTTACCTTCAAAGATTTCACATAAGTAAAAAAACGTTACTAAGTGCAAATGGAAGCAAGAGCATTTTCAAGTACACTGTCAACTGCTTTCCAGTAAGAAAAGACTATATACCACTCAGGGCTTGATATAAATCCTGGACTAAGAAACTGAACCTAATCATTTAAAAAAATTACTGTTCAAAAAAGCATATACGAATCTACATGCCTTGAGTCTTAGTTCAAACTTCAAATCAGCTAAAAACGAAAGACTCACGCTTCTTTTAAACAAAACATTAGAACCACATAATGGAGAAGAGAAGAATCGCAATTTCTAACTCCGCACGTCTACAATTTAGTTTTTATTTTTTAAGCCTCGAGAAGACATTTTCTTTTTCTTAGTTTTTCTTGACCCCACAAAGTCCACTAGGGCTATTCACCAAAGCGGTTCATTAAATGTCAGAATCAATACAAATTGATTTGGTTCGTACAAAACCTCGAGAAAATGAACCCACCGTGTTCTATTGTAGGACCTAAACTTACTGAATTTCTTCCAAACAACGAAAAAAAAAGTTGATTTCATAAGTACTCAATCAATTTATAAAAAAAAACGAACAGAGATGAACGAAACCAAAAACAGAAAGTCGTAAACCACCGAGAAGTAATTATCAGACAAAAAAATTAATTTTGAAAAGAATACCGTAACCGTCGAGATGCCAAAAAAACTCACTCCGTCGCCGCTTCCATTTCATATATACCTTTTCACCTATTCTTCTTTTGCTTTAATAGTCGGTTTATTCTCTTTATTTATTGGAGACGGAGAATTAAAATGAAAGCAAGCTGAGAGTAAGAGAGGTTTCAAGTTCAAATTTGCTGAGAGAGAGAGAGAAGAGAAATTTATTCAAAAAGATTCCTGAAAGCGATTGAAAGAGAGTGAAGTGCACGGCGAAGGGGAAACTAAAGGCGCGGCTTCTGTACGACGACACGTACAGTTACGAAACTACACCTCTCTCGGCCCTGCACATTGTCGTTTTCTTACACCCTCCGAGTTTTTCCTCTCTTTGCCTTTTTGTCGTTTTCCGGTTCTTATATCTTGTTTTTTTTTTTGGGTAAAGTGTGGTTATTAATAAATATTGTGAATTATTTGCCCTCTCGTGTATACTTAGCTCGATTTTTATTTGGGAGAAGACTATTTGTTCGTGTGGGTCTATAAATGTCCAAATTCACACTGTTTCTTGTTAATGAGAGCCAACCCATAAATTTGACCTAAATTGCACAATCATACATCATATTCGTGATTCTTATAGCGGATTTGGTGGGCAATGAAAATCCAGGATCTGTTGGGTGATTTAGACGCCTTACCTTTTTTTTTCCTTATTTACTAATCAAATTATGAATATTTCGCATGTCTAATCCTTTGTAATTTTTTCTCCAAATTTATCAGCTCTAGTTTCAGGAATTCTGTGATTGTATTTAATTTTGTCGGTAGAGCAATCATATGATTCGTGTGTATATATTGAAGTAAATATCTTTATTCAAAACAATCATATATAAATATACCTATATGTTAATATTCTTTTTTGAATGACCATACCAACATGTTAAGTATTGTATTATAATTTTAACATGTCTTATCAACTCCAATCATTTTATAATTTTTTATCGGAAACATTCCCTGTTGAGCAAATATTCCAACTGTAATTTCCACTAATGTACTCTTTTACATTAATAATTTAACCAGACCTAATTTTTTTAAAGAAATATGCTTTTATTTGTCTATTGCATGTCTCGGGCTAAGTTCTAAAAGAGCCGGGACATACATGCCTTGTGGGCCCAAAACTGATTTTAAAATGTAAAATCGGGTTGTCGAAATAATGCTATCTCATTTTCAATTTGAATTCCGAAAATACCTTATATTATTTTACATGTTCTATGACGCCCTTACTTTAATCATTTGATTCCACATCATTCATCTTCCAAGCTACCTTTGTTCTTTACATCATTCTTATGTTCCGGTGGTATGATGTTCTTGGCGGAAAATAAGACAAGTTATTTCAGAATCCAATTTTGGACTTGATGTTGATAAATAAAAAATAAGCTTGGCGTTTATATAAAGATATATGGTATAAAAAGCAACTAAATTTATGAATATTCCATGCATCCCCATCATGAATTTATATATACTTAATGCATAAGTTTTATCTCCCATTTCCATAGCTTTAATATCATTTAAATTTTGGTATCTTTATTTCTTTTGAATTCAGACTTTATTCGCTTAGGCATAATGTATCTTTAAGCATACCCAACCTCTAAGCTTCACGAGTCCCATTACTGCTCTACGTGTATAATCATTCGTACCTCTTCTCAATTATACATTTTGTAGTAAAAGAAGAGATTGCTGGAGTCTATTTTACAATAACGGCGTTTGTTTTGTAGCCGATTCAAAAATCCGTGATCGCACAAGTAGTTGTTCAAGATTAAGTAGTGTATTTGTATACCTTTTTCCCAAATAATGACCAGATCAGATCTCATTTCGATGTGACATATTTTGATATTGTATCGGTAGAAAACACACCAATTTCGAGAGACCTTTAGAGCATGTGAGATAGCTTCTTTATCTACCTGAAATATAAGATTAATCGTATCCTAATACTTCATTTAGCACTAATAATAGCAATTGAGTACTACACTTTCAGATAGCCAATTTATCTACTTGATACTTTTAAGAAATATTGATCTGGATATATTATCTTAATACTAGCATGTGACGAGCTATGTGATGTAAGATTTTCCCACCAAACCCATAATAAAAAAAGATCACATAGACCAGCTATACTCTTATCTCCAAGGTATATAAGCCGAGATTAACATAAATTTAAGGGTTATTTTAATGATCACAGCCAATAATGAAGACATAGCATATTGTAAACTTCGAAAAATCGTAAATTTAATAATCAAGTGCATGAATACCTATCTCAAGTTAATAGTTGGTAAAGCTAAAAATTTCAACTGGGTTTTAAGAAATTTCTACAAAATAGCATTTGAAACTAGTTGATCGAAAAAATAGTCAAATCTTTATTTGTTTTCAGTATAGAAAACATCATTATTGCGCTGTCAATTGAAACTGTCAATGAAATCTGTGGCGATTTATGTAAGCAATTAACAATGAAAAATATATCGAAACCCTAATAGTTGCACATTTTGATTATTTTGATCGTAGATAAAATTTAATTATTTTTCAAATCTGCTGCTTTTCACTATTTTACTACAATACTTCTTATATAACAAATTCCATAAGAATCTAATACCATGGGAGAATTAATTTGATACTTCTAATGTGTAATCTATAGTTGTAAATTTTTATGTAAAAAAATGAGAAACAGTATAATTACCACAAACGGAGATACTAGTCTTTCTTTTTTTTTTGGAAGATACTAGTCCTAAATTGAGGGTAACCATTTGAATACTTGATGTAATTTTTTGTATTAATTATCACAAGAGAAATCATCTAAAGTACCACTTTTTATTGTTGACTTTTCCAAAAATTCACCAAAATATTTTTTTTCTCAAAATTCAAGTTAATTTTACATGTATAACAAAATACTTTTAAAAAAATAAAATTAACACAAATAACCTACACTACACTACTGGCCAACAAAATTTAAAAAATTAAAAATGGTTTAGTTTAATTTATTTATAAAAAAAAAATCATAACCGGTTATTATGGATATGGAATAAAATATAAATAAATTGTTTTAGAGATATTTTGATCTTTTGTATCGCTACTTTAGTGAATTTTGAAAAGAACATGTACAAATTATGATATTTTAGGCAATTACTCTTATGGCAATGTACTGTTGGTGAGGATGTTATAATTTTGAGCAAGTGCTAGGTTTAGAACAGGTGCAACATCAATCCAAGTGTATTAGTGAAGTGAGCCCATATCCATTGAAGCTCCATTGTTAGCTGGGATTAAAGCCCAACAGTTGCTCATTGCAGGATATGAGTTGACATGGTTTATTCTTCCCTTTTTGCCATGCAAAAGCAGAACTTGCAAATTCTATTAGTTTGTTCCTTACTTTTGTAAGCGCAATTCCAATTCATTTTTTTTATGTGCCATAAATTTATGATAAATATGTGCATAATGATAAATATACTTTCATTCTAAGTTTGATCAAACTTAATTAATTTTAAAGGTAATTGAGGTATATATTTATATAAATATTTACGGATTTTGAGATTTGAAGATTCATTGATATTAAATATGGATCTGGAGATTTGATGATTTGGGTATTCGTTGATATTATGATATTATGTTGCTTTTGTTGACTGTGATAATGTGTTTGTTTACTATAATTTACTCATAGAATTGTTAGTTCGATCGGAAATGATTGTTGATTTTATGCTCAGAATTGTTTGTTCAGTTAAAGAGTCATTAAATTTTTCAAAGAAAAAGTTAAAGAGTCATTGGAAATATCTCCAGTGAGAAAGAAAATATAAAGAACCAAAACTCAAAAACATGTATTTCCATCTCCCTGTTATACAACTATTTTCTTAATAGAAAGCAATAAATTTTAGGGTTAATTTTTAATATACCTAACAAAATTATAGTTAATTTGATTTTACCAAAAGTTTTGTAAATAAGTTACAAATAATCATCAACATTCGTTTATAAAAAAATTGAGACGAAAATACTCAAAAATAAATCTGCCTATTGATTACCCTATATTACCGAAACATGTAATAACTCAAAATAAATTAACGAATCCCGTAAATCGAGTCTACAAACCATGAAAAATAATGATTGTTTCCATCAATACATACATTTCAATTTCAAAATAATTTTATAAAAAAAAACCCTCTCTGGAGGCGAAGAGTCGCTCAGCCAAAAAACGCAATAAAAAAATCGAGACCAAATTCATGAATCTTCAATCGGTTTCTTGGTGTAAGAAAGTTAACATAACGTAAATAATACGTAATTATATAGTGTTAACATAACGTAAATACGGTGTTAACGGGTTCGAAAATTAATACAATCTTAATATAACGTAGACACGACATGAATGATACATGAATACAAACACATCTAAATAACTGTACATACCTGATTCGTGTAATGAAAAACTATCATCATGAAACAAATTAATGGATGACAAACTCGATTTTTTCCGACCTTACTAAGTCATTTGAGAGATTTGTTTGCACATCCAAATGAAAGAGAAACAAAAATATGTAAATGAATATCATAAAATATGGAGTAATTATGTGTAAATGAATAGTTTTCATTAATATAAATCAAAACTAATTAAAAAATTAAATAATATAGCTAATTAATATATAACTTGCTTAAATTAATGCACCCATGTTTGAAATTCAAAATTTAAATTCAGAATTCAAAAACCAAATTCTAAACTCTAATTAACAAATTAATCGAATTATTAAGGACATATTGGACTTAAATTAAAGTGTTAATAATTGTAAATAAACAATAACAGTTATTTACAACTTATTTATAATATATGGGGTATATACAAATTTTTTAAGTGGTTATAGAGCCAATTTTTCACAAAAAAAAATTTCATAACGAAGGAAGACTTTTACTGTAGACAAATAGGTGGTATAACTTTATCCTTTACCTTGAGAACATACACATTAAGAACATTCTGAACAGCTTATACATTCCATTGTCCAATGAACAGCATATGCATTGTGAACATTTGCCAACAAAGAAATAACATCATGAAGTATATTCTAAGGCTGTCAATCATTGTCTTTGAGATCAATTCATATTATTTTGTTATGGTTGTATCACTGCAATTACCGAGATCATTTCCCCTTATAGTATGTGTTTTGGTTGTATCATGTTTATGATATTGTTTTGTGCGTAGAATTAGTTTGTAACTTCATTGTCATTTCTTTCATTTCTTCCTGTTGTTTCTGTATGACGGAAAATTTTAAATTTTGAATATTTGTGTTATTTTGCAGATGGCAAACCTGATTATTTCCGATGAATTTTTTTCCCGATTAGTATTATAAACCGTGGATCCGGTTATGTGGTGAGTTTTTTTTTTTTTAAGAATTGAATATTCTTGATGTCGAGAAGTTACCATTTGGAAAAAAAAATTTACTTTTTCCGAAATGAAATTTCATGAAATGTTGGTGCATAGTCTTCTATTTCGAAAGATAGAGAGTCGAAAAAGACGAAATTCATTTGAAGTTAGGACAAACCGAATGGATAGTCTTACTATGTTTTCATGATTTTTTTCATGTAGGTAGATTTTTGACTTTGAAATATGTGTTGATCACGAATTTATTGATGGAGAGTCACACCGTCTGAAGAAGATATTCAAGTCCTTAGCACCTCAAATGAGTTGTCCGAAAATTACTTGAATGGGAAGAAAAATATTTCTTACGGGGAGTTACCACGTGTGTTTTTGAACATCAAAAATGACTTTCATGCCAATGATTTCTTGAAGTTTGGCTTTCTAGTATTGGTGGAGAGATATTTTTTCGGAACCGAACATCTAAAGGTCGTCGACAAACAACGTCTTTGTTACCGTTACCTTATTAAAAGTAACCATGACTTAAAAATTATAACTTGTTTTTTTTTCAATAATTGGGTGTGATGCCCGTCCAGAAGATCTATAGGCATAATTTCATGTTTTGACCAATCTAGTTACAGACGAAACTAGGATTCTAGATTAAAGGGAGTAATATGAAGAAAAAAGTTTAGATTAGGCTAATTTGTAAATATCTAGGGTGAAGTTCTAAAAAGAAAAACAAAAATGGGGAAAAGTGAAAATAAATCATTTTTAGAGGGGACCATGTTCTACTTTTATATGCTTAATGATTTCACGTGACAAGTATTGAAATGGAAAATTAAGATGATCAATAATATTTTATCCTGACTAAACGGTGCCCAACCGTAGGAATCAATGCTTCTATCCTCTTTAAGTAGGTAATTCCCTAAAATAAGAAGAGAGAAGCTCTCTTCCTTTTTGTTAGATAAATCTCTATAGTAAGAGAATAGAATCTCCCAAATTATATTCTCCTTAAAAAGAATATATACTATTTGTATTTATATTTAATATTATTTTATTTATAACGTTTTTAATTGCAAGTACTGAAATGAAAAATTATTTTACTTTTGTGTAAAAAATAATTTATTAGGCGAAAAAAAGTCATTTAATAAAATTAAAAGAATGAAAATGAGAAAGTTTGAGGGTAGTTTGTAGAGAAAAAAGTGATAAATATGAGTGTATTTATAAGGAAAAAGAAGAAGGGGTAAAATATAATTTTGAATTTTTTTAGAGTAGTTTCTGAGCAATTGAATCTTGTAACGATCAATAATTTAATGGTCTAATTTTACAAAAGAAATGCTAAAAGAAATAGGGAAGAAAGCTTATAAAATATCGAATTCAAGGTTAGGAGAAATTCTATGCTAATATGGTTTTTGAAGACGTCTAAGGATAGTTTAAAAAATATAACGCAAATATTTTTGTTTAAAACGATTTTAGTTTTCCCTTCTCTTCTCTTGATTACAAAAGGAAGGGAATCCTCATCTACCAAAAGAGAAGGTAAGTTTATCTTCCACTAAAGAAAGGAGAAGAAAAAAGAATTCTCAATATTTTTCTTCCCAATACCAACGTTTAATCATGAATACTCTCAAATCAATGTATTGTATGAAGAGAAACAAAAATTTCATGTAAATTTTAGAAGAAATGACTCATCTTTCAATGTAAACTTGAGGCATCAAGTTGCAATAAAAGCTTCTACGTAGAGATTGTCAAAGATTTGCGCAAGTAGATTTTCTTAAGTACGTCCACAGCAAGCGAGCCTTGTGTGTTTCTGTGATCCACCGAGACATAATCTGTTCTATGATGAGGTGGAAAAATATTATTATTGATGTTTTTTCCTTTTTTGATGTTTTAGCCTTGGCATTCATGCATTTTAGTTACGAGAGTTTTAGCTATTTGTTTAATTTTGCACATTGTTTGTGCTCGTTTTAAGCTGTGTTGAACAAATACATCCTTATCGATTAGGTCGCGTGATTACATAATTTTATAATTTCACAAAATTTTAATTGCGAGAGTTTTAGCTATTTGTTCAACTTTGCACATTATTTGTGCTTGTTTTAAGCCGTGTTGAACAAGTACATCCTCGTCGACTAGGTCGTGTGATTAAATAATTTGATAATTTCACAAAATTTTAGTTGCAAGAGTTTTAGCTATTTGTTCAACTTTGCACATTGTTTGCGCTTGTTTTAAGCCGTGTTGAACAAGTACATCATCGTCGACTAGGTCCCCTGATTACATAATTTGATGATTTCACAAAATTTTAGTTGCGAGAGCTTTAGCTATTTCTTCAACTTTGCACATTGTTTGCGGTTGTTTTAAGCCGTGTTGAACAAATACATCCTTGTCGACTAGATCGCGTGATTACATAATTTGATAATTTCACCAAATTTTACTTGCGAGAGTTTTAGCTATTTTTTCAACTTTGCAAATTGATCTTGTTTCAAGCCGTGTGGAACAAGTACATCCTCGTCGACTAGGTTGCGTGCTTACATAATTTGATATTTTCACAAAAAGTTTTACACCAAATCTTTATGTATTTAGTTGATGTATAAAGTAGCCATGTAAACTAGCTCATTTTTAGATATAGTTCATGTTTGGTAAATTGTTGGTAAATAGCCAACTCAACCATTTACAATTTTTTGGAAAAATTTAGCCAAATATGTTTTCCCGTTCATTTTAAAATTAAAACGAAAATGGAAAACCACGATAAGAAAATTTTGAAATAAATATGTCAAAGTAAACACGCTAGCTACTTTACAATAAATTATATAGTCAAACCCTCAAATTTGCAAAACTTTTGGCCCGTAAAAATTGGTATGACGGGCCAAAAACGCAGTCCACGTGCGATTTTAAGTCACTGACGCAGGGTCATCGCGACGCGACCAACTCCAGCGCGTCGCGACGAGGCAGCATTGCGACGCGATGGACACTCGGGTGCCCATCATTGAGCCATCTTTTGGCTGAGTTTTTACTCATTTTCGATCATTTTCGCGTTTGCGCCCCAAATCCGCTCTCGCAACACAAACCTAAACACTACAAACTATGAAAACTATCAAAACACCTAAGGATTCACATCGAATCTTCGTTTAAAATTGCATAATAATCACGTATAAAACACGCTTATCAGTCATTTATGTTGTTAATTAATTTTTGAAATGAAGTATTTAAATTTCATTAAAATTTGGGAGAGATTTTTAATTTTGGGCAAAATTGGAAAAAAAATTCGTTAACTAAAGGAGTTGACATTTACAAAAAATTTCCAAAATGTTGGACAAAATAAGATTACCAAACATATATAAGACTATATTTTACATTAACCCTAATAAAATATGTCTCCTCTTATCTAAACTCTGTCAACGATAACATACATATTTATTGTATAGTATTAAAAACTAGCAAATTAGTATGTAAATACACTATATTCCATTTTTATTGCTATTTATCAATTCTCAATCGTGCATACACATTTTTTCTCGTTGTGAAAATAAGACAATGTTCTTAGAAATGTTGTGTAAAATAAATTATTTGATATTTGATTTCGATTCCCAAGACCATAGAAATTTTGTTGGGGAGTGATATTTTTTAAGATTATTTATAACATGTCGCATTTAAAAATCGTACCTACAAATGATTGCATGCGATAAGCCACACTTCAATGTGAAAACCAGAGATAAAAAATGCAAGTATGTTGGGATTATCAAATGTGACATATCGAATTCAAAAGTAAATTTTAGTCTCTTTTAGATTTAAAAGATCACGTTATTTTCGATTTATTCATATAATATCATAGAAGAGAGAGAGACATTTTTAATTAGTTTTACCTTTAATCTAAGAAAAATACTGTCGTTAATCACGATTTTAATTATTATGTCATTTAAACTGGATCCATTATTATTGTTTAAATTTTTTAATCAAGCGGGGGATTGGGATTTAGGTTGTGTAATTCTCTTTCTTCTTCATTTTCATTCATATTTGTTATGTTAAGTAAAATATAAATTTTGGTTTTTTTTTTGCGCTTTTGAACGTACTATTTCAAGTTTTTATCATTATTAATTGTTAACTTTTCAAATATTATTCCATTCTTCATTTCAACATATTGAATCGAGATTATTTATTTACGCAAAGCATCCACAAACTCCTTCTTCCTCTTCTTCTTCTTCTAATATTCCATTATAGCGTGTCATTTATTTTTGTTTATTTTTTGTTTGGTCGTATATATTTATTATTATTGACTTACCCAATATTCTTTCCTTCCTCCCACGAAAAATCTCTGATCGGAAATTATTTTGCGTCATTAACCTTTTTTTTCAGCTCGTGAACCTTTAAGAGAGAGAATAAAACTTCTAAAAATCGTATCAATCCGTCGATCAGTTGAGAATAGAAATAGATTGAGGGAATTTCAGAGAGAGAATTTAAGAAGGAGAAATAAATTGGTTAGTATACACTTTGGACAGTGAAATGATTTGCGTGTAGGGTGATTTATATTTATTAATTTTGAATCGATTCTCAAGTCAGATATCCCGCCAATCACCATAACGGCCTTTTGCAATTAGTTTTGTATACTTTATATATATTAGTAAGGGTAATAAACAATTTCAACTTTTCTAAGCAAGAATTTTGTCTCGTAGTTTATTTTAGTTAATTTCCATAAACAAAAACTGTCAAAAATTAACGGTGAAATTGTGTTATATTTTTTTGTTATATATATTATGTCTCTCTCTGTCTTTGAAATGTCATCTTGCTTGTTGAGACGAATAATTAAATAGACAACTATTCTTTTTGTTTTCTCCTAAATCTGCATTGAGCATTTTGATTGATAGCAATGATTTGTGCAGCAAAGAGTGCACGTATTTATTTTTCTTTGCGTTCGTGTTGTTTATAGTATCAGCCATTTCTGCTCGTGTTTGAGAGAGATTTCAATCTTCAAACAAAATAATATTAAAATAACTACGTATTTAACCGAAATTAAAAATATTTAGGTAATTTTTCAAATATAAGTGGTGACGTGTTCAAAACGTGATAGAAACTTTGGATGGACGTTAAGAAAAATTGACAGGAAGAGTATATACGGTACAATGCAAAGTCTTAAAGTTTTTATACATAGTGTTAAAGATTTTATGAGATTTTTCTTTTCAAACTTTAATTTTCAACTATGCACTTACACCAAAATAATCGAACCGGATAGTTTCCTGCATAAAGTATTGATGGTCAATTTTGGAAAAGGAATGATCTTTCATTATAACACTAAAAAATATCGCCGTCATCGAATCGTCATTATTAATAAATAATACAATTATTAGTTATATAAATTATATGTATTTTTAATATAGACGATATTTAGTAAATTATTAATAAATAGTCGATTCAGATTATTTTAATTTTGTTGAGACTAATTCAGCCAAAACATTTATAACAAATTAACAAAAACGAAATACATAAATTGATAAAAAAAAAATTATAAATAAGTATGCAACGTAAACATATTATATACAAAAAAATTTAACAAAATATTGACTAAATATAAATCTCTTATGTTAACGTTAATTAATTATCCAAGTTTTTATTATTTACATTCCAAGAGAATTGTAGTCTAACTAAGCAAGCAAGTCTTATCTTTGCATACCCTGTCCGAGTACAAACCGACCCGGAAAAAGCCCTAAAATTGTGTCGTTTATACCAATAATGACGAATAATTCCAAAGTAGAATTTCAATAATTCAGCATCGACAGTCTACTCTACATTTTGTTCACTTCCCATCACCAATATGCATGCACAAATGCTATATCACATTTCCGAAATTGTTTAAGCAAACACATCTTACAAGTCTAGAGGTATTCACTCTTTCTAAACTAACTTTGCGAAGCTAATCAATATCATAAATAAGAGACGTGTCCATTTTTTCCTTTTGATAATAATAAATGTAGAAGAATCCAAATAAAGTTGGAGGTGTACGTTATTTATTGGGTCTTTTAATTATATACTCATATAAACATTTAACAGTTTCAATATATGCAACGTTTGAATAATTTTGTGTAAATATTCACTGTAAATTGTTTACAATTAAATTGAGTCCAAATTACCCTCCTTAATAATTTTGGAGTGAGTGTATTATACTAAAAAAAGAAAATCTTAAAATACAAGTCAACCGATCGCTTAAAATTTATAAATTTCAAATTCAATTTCAATGACCAGAAAGAAATTTCCAAAATTATTAGAGAGTTAACAATTTACAGCGGGTATTTACACAAAATTATTTAAACGTTGGGTATATTAAAATTAGTAAAACTAAAAGTGGTTATAAAGGTAATTTTTTGTTATTTATTTTACCAGTGCTAATAGTATTTTAACTTGGCCAATACTTTGGAAAACTTCTTGTTATTATTATAGGTATAAATATAAATAATGTGTAGATGACAAATTGACCATGGAAAAAAATATGACATTCAGCCTCCAAACCTCCTTTAAAAAAATTACATTAGCTACTCGTAATTATCAGAAATATAGATTTTTAGTCTTACATTAAAAATATATTTATCTGAACATAAGTTTAAAATGGGTCATGGATACCGACCACCCCAAACATTTAAGACAATCAATTTAAAATTCTTTCAAAATATTTAATTACATGACATTCATATAGTTTATCTAACTTTACCCGCTTCCATGCCTTGACTTCTGTATTTGCAATTAGCTCAATAATTTAAGAGTCTAATAAGAAGTTGTTGCCAACGCCAATAGGCGGTTGTCTTAATATGTGTACATTTGTGTGTGTGTATACGTGCATATATATATATATATATATATATATATATATATATATATTGTCTGTATACAATATTAGTGATGAGCAAGTCAATAATATTTGTAAGGGTATTAATAGAATAGTCTATCTTCGTAGGATTACAAATAGTGTCAAAAGTTAAAAGTGCCACCAAATTTGTTGACTTCAAAGGCCACTTTTTTCACAACCATCTCTGATTTGTTGAAACGAATACAAATTTTCATCTTTTCATCTTATTAGGTCAGCATAAGTCCTATAAAATGCCATATATATATATAAAGGTCTATGTCTACTATACCATAAAGTTGATCCTTATTTTAGTACTATTTAGCGTTTTCCGGGTTTATCAGATTCATGCTGGTATAAATTTTTGTTTTCACACGGATTTGACATACGTACAAAACAAACGCTCGACTTTTATCGTATAATTTGACATTTCATTCAGAATATAAGCACATGCATCAGGAATTCAGCTAACCTACATTAGTTTAGAAATGAAATATTTAAACGATGAAAAATAATAGGGTTATCAAGCTTAATGCTCACTGGTTAATTTTGCTACGAATTATTTAGCTGATTGTAGAGAATCCAGATAACATTTGTCAGCAACAGTCAACATATGATCGCCTTCTATAAGTACTTAGAAAATTTAACTACACGACCTAATAAAATACAATTCAATATCGAAATTCAGTTCATAAATAATAAATTCATGACCGGAATTTAAATTTGAAATTCACAACATACATCAACAAACAAAGAAAATTAAAACATGTTAATAAAATGTTATTGACAAAATGATTTAGGGCTAGTATTTAAGTGAAATTCATTTATTGGAATTGGGTATTTTTTCTATATTCTTATTTTTCGTTGTAACTGGTATAAGATCGAGTATTTATTTGTCAAAATCATGTCTATAATGATTGAGAAATTGATGCTCAAAATATTCTTTAAAATCACATTTTAATATGTGTTGTAAAGAAGTGAAGTGAAGAGAAACACTTGGTAGTGTATTCAAAAGAGTCTCACATTAACCGGGAACGTTTGTTGGTGTAGCGTTTATAAAAGATTCTTCTTCTTAATGTGATATATAAGTGCAAGAGCGGATAATGTAGGTGAGTTAACTCCAACCCCTCGTGCGTACACATACACTCCCCATCATCGTGCCGGGTCGGGCCCGGGTTTGGTAATTTGGGCCTTCGGACTTGAGTTTATATTGTGATAAATATTATTTTTTATTATAAATTTCACTCATAACAAGTTTTAATTCCACAAATAACATTTATGTTATTCTGTAAATTAAACTTTCAATTGCTACGGTTTTTAACAAGAGAATTTGATTAAAAAATGAATGCTACAGATTAATTTGCATTTATGTCAAACAATGACGAATAATCATTTGGATTAAATTGCAATTGATGTCTATGTTCAAACGGTTTGTAACGAGCAAATTATGAGCATTTATTTTGGACACTATAAATGATTTGTGATCATATGAAATGAGTTCTAGAGCTTATAAATAGAGGCTATTCTCTCGCTGATAAATATTCTCTCTTCCTTCTTTCCTTCACTAGAATTGGTGGTTCTGTATCTTACTTAGTTCGTCGAAGAGGTGCCTTGGTGTAAGATTTCTTAACATTGTTGTTTTTTTGGAGGCTTATTGTTCATCTAGTTTAACATCTGTTGGAATGCGATATAAACTTTAAAGAAACAATGTCGAACTGTTGTCAACGTTTTATTTTATTTTATTTTGTATTTCGGTTTAAATATTATTGTATTTTTCTTCTCACAATCTGTATACGTTTCCCGCATTGCCAATATTACTTTTGTACTGTTTCTAAGAAAAACAAATCCACTTAAAAGAACTACCCACGTTAAACTAAAAACTTAAAACTATTAACATGTTATAACAAAATAAAAAATCTCAATATCAAACAATGGAAAATCATGCGCAACCACTGAGACCGAAGTCTAAATATGAGTGAGAATGAGGTCGGAACAATGGAGGCCAATATAGCATAACCAAACATTTCAACAACACGAAAACTACAATTTTACTAAATAATAATAAAACGTAAACATATTTCTTTAAATACTTTTTTAAGGAAGCTTTGTTGCGGTAAAGTTCGAACCCACGACATTTTAACTACAAATCATGTGATATTACCATTAAACTATCTTAACTACTACTTTTAGAATACCTAACCGAGTAAGAATGACGGTAGAAGTTTAAAATAATAGTTTTCGAGGTATTGTCTATGGGTTACCAATTGAAGATGTTCATTCAAGAAGTACGGCACTCATATTTCTAGTTTCGTATATTTTATTGCAGAACCACATCGCTAGTTGTGGTTGATTAAGATAATTAAGAAGCAAATAAAGTCATGTTTCGTTTAGCAAAACTTTACTTTAAAAAATGATTTTAGATTGGTAGTTCAAAAATCTAACATTTAAAAAAAAAGATGATTGTTTTGTAATTTTTTGTAAAATATATATACTTGTTAACAAAAGTTAGTTCAGTGTTTAGTAAAATATATATTTATATTTAATATAAAATTTGAGATAATAATAATAATAAAATATTTTTTTGGTATATAAAAATTTATTTAAGTGAATGTTTATGAATTGCAAACAATATATTATGAATTGCAAACAATAAATTATAAATTTTGATGGTATCAAAAAAATTATTTGATAAATGTACGAGAAAATAATTAAAACTAAAAAAGAGTTTAATGAAAAAAAGATATGAGAGAGGAAATAATAACCAAAAACAAAAACTAAGATTTTAAAAATTATAAATTGTAACTTTAGTTTTTTAATTAAATTTTTAAAATCATTTTTTAATCATTTACAAAATAAATTTTATCAAACATTTAAATATGATTTAGTTTTAAAATAAAGTTAAAACTAGTCTTAGTTTAGCGGGACATAACCAATATAAGAATAGATGAGTAAAGGAAATAATATATAAGAATACGAAGGGTTCCTCTCCAACGTATTTTTTTTTCCTTTAGGAATGAAGAAAAAAAATCTATAAGCAAGGTAAATGGCTTTACATGATTTCGGGCCTTACAAACCCTACGTGAAGCTGTTCAATATTAGTTCAAGACTTGAGATAAATTATAGTTCTACAGGATAAATACCTTTTTCAATGAAATATTATTTTTCTTCCTATTTTTATACTATTTAGTTTTTTATTAATATTTTTCTTTGCTATGGGAAATTGGCAGTATTAGGAGTTATACATCCAATATAGAATATTCTGATGGGACACGTCATATTTGGACGTTAAAGTAAACAATTATTGTCTTAGCATATGCATTACGTTAATAACATATTACTTGGACTCTTTTTGCTTGAATTGGGCAGGAATTGATTACTCATGAGCCTTTCTTGTTTGACCTGTAACTTATACAATCATTTCGGCAAGAAGAGAAATGAAATCACATCTAATGGAGTGATCAGAGAGGTTAACTTGGTTTTAGAAATGCCATTTCACTTGTAATTTAATAGAACAAACCCTTGTTTGATTTTTCTTCTACTTTAACTAGCTACCACATATACCAGTAAATTTACGACTGGTTTATCGCTGTTTGACTGTTGAAGAATAACTTCAGGACATCATTTTTCAACTTCTAATTCAAATATACATTAAGCTAATTCACACGTTCATATATATTATATAGGTGCCTTAAATAATATATATATATATATATATATATATATATATATTTAATAGGTCACATAAACAACGTTGGGTTATAAAATTCAAATGAATTCAGGAGTCTAAAATATAAAGCGTAATCCGCTCTGAATACCCTGAATAAAGCTACAACTTTTTAGACTTAAAGTACAACGAGTTTTTTATTATATCAAAACGGAAGAAAAAGCAAAATGGTAAGCACTTCATAATATAGAATTAATAAAGCCCATATGGTTTTAGATGTTTTCGAATTCTATATTTATTTATGTGAAAAACATATGAGATAGACCTTCTCTTATTGTCTTGACTGGTCCGTGAAGCTTCCGTAAGACATTCTCAAGTTAGGCAACGGTCGTCGGTCGATATGTTTGGATATAATTTCTACTTTAGATCAACAAGTCTTTCGCTAGATATGCTTATAACATCAGGCCAATTTGAATTTCTTTTTGTTTATATGGGAATCAAACAATTATTACAACTTACCAACAACCGAATCAAAACGCATGCACACGTGTCAACCTTTGGTCATTGCCACTACTAGTGCTACCACATCCTCTAAGAGCACCAAAAGGCTTGGTAATGGAAGAGCATGTTACTCGATCGACTAAGTTTGTGTTGTATCGATAGAAACATCTCCTAATTTAATTATTGGCCTTTCAGACATTATCTAAAACATTGATGTGTATAGAGTTGACTGAGTTGTACGAAAGGATAATACATGATGAAGAAAAGATATCCGAATTAAAAGAAAAACAAGTAATAGTATATCAATATATATATATATATATAACCAACCAAGGGCCTATTGAAATTACATATAATATTACAAATAATTCAAAATAAAATAAAAGATCTAGAAGAAATGTCAAGAGTCGCGGTTAAAAATGTATTAGGCTCTCATCGGGTGCTGAAAATAATGAGATATATGATACAATACTGCCCGAACTTCTCACCACAAAGTTAGAAACTAGCTAACTACACCAAATTTCTCAACAAAATTCCCAATTAGTTAATTTTCGTAGTTTAATCCCTTCAATTCTATATACCCAATGTCAAATGATGCCCGAATCATGTATGACTTACATGCCCACCTGAGGAATTCACTGTCACCACATCTGTGCAATGAATTTTAACCAAAATTTATTATTGAATAAGATTTTCAATCACTTAACTCGATAAAATGGTCTTATTTTGCCTTTCCGGCTGAGAAAATCTGTTGCACCGTGGAACGAGAATTTGGGGGGCGAAAGGAGAAGAAACCAATTTAATTTATTCAAAACAAGTCTGGACATTTCAATGAAATCGAATATGTTCATTCCAAGGTAACTATTAGCTAGAGAGTTAATGCCCCGCATATATTATACACCTTGGTCGTATTGAAAAAATACAAGCGAAATGCAGTCGTGACAATGTGACAACAAATATGAAAATCAGGAAAGGTATGTTATATTTATAAGTTATTAAGTTTTAGTCCAAAATAAAATAATTATGTTATAACTACAAAGTATGATGACGTAAGCTTCCAAAACTTTTCCAAGTAAAACCCAAAAAATAAAAATTTGACACTCCTTCGAAACCGCTACAATTCCAAGCATAAATCTAGAAAAGAAGAGAAAAGAAAAACATCCAACCTCACTCATTCATTTACAACACAGCAAACCGTGGGACCACCAACCCACTCACACAAATACTTGAAGAAAAACAAAACCCACCTCTCTCTCTCTCTCTCTCTCTCTCTCTCTCTCTCTCTCTCTCTCTCTCTCTCTCTGTCTCTCTCTCTCTCTCTCTCTCTCTCTCTCTCTCATCTATATAAATAAAGCCTAACGTACGTTGAATACATATTCACTCACAAGCCAAGCCCAGCTTTCCAAACAAACCATTCACATTTATCTCATACCTAATCCCTCTCAGCAGTTTTTCACCTTAACCGTAACATATACACAGATAATATAATGGGAAACGCAGACTACGCGTCGTACTCATCGGAGAAGCCGCACAGGGTGGCGATTCCGCCGCCGCAGGCGTTCGTGAAGACGCTCCAGAAGTCTCTGAAGGAGACCTTCTTCCCCGACGACCCATTCAGGCAGTTCAAGAACCAGACCGCTCTGAAGAGGCTCTTACTCGCGCTTCAGTACTTCTTCCCGATCCTCGAGTGGGCCCCACGCTACACGCTGTCCTTCTTCCGCGCTGATCTCGTCTCCGGAATCACCATCGCCAGCCTCGCTATCCCTCAGGGAATCAGCTACGCCAAGCTCGCCAACTTGCCTCCCATTCTCGGCCTCTGTAAGCTCTCTCTCTCTCTCTCTATATATATATATATATATATATATTCACTTCATCTTCTTCTTCTGTAGATATATTTACTTCAATGCATGCTTGTTTTTGTTCAGCGAATGAAGGTGTATGTAAGTGCAACTTCAATCTATGTGTATTATCACCCTTTCCATTGCTAAAAACGAAAAAAAAATTGTCAATCATTGTTGCGCTCTGAGTGTTATAACAACGACGTGACAAAATTATATGTATAAGAAAATCATGTATGGATGGGGGAAGATTTGTACGTGATATTATGTCTCGTGTTGGCCGTATACACCTCTTTCTATTTCTTTCATATATATTAAGTAACCAGTGCTATGTAAGGAACATATAAATTTGTCGCCTTTATGTATTCTGTTTTATAAGTTCATTTTATTTACTGTATTATATTATTATATTAGTATCCCAAATGATATTTGGTTATCAAATAAAATTAGAAACCAGTTCCATAAATTAATTACGAAAGTATTCTCCAAATGATTCATAACTGGTAATATGATATATTTTTTTGTGTACATCTAGTTTATTAATTTTTGTTATTATACCCCACTTTAATATTTTCATTCGATACCCGTCCCCAAAGTTTGTTTTCTAGCTCCTTCCCTACTGATTCATTTTCTTTTTCTTTTATATTTTTCTTGTTCGTGAAGATTCAAGTTTTATTCCGCCATTGGTTTACGCGATGATGGGAAGTTCAAGAGATTTGGCGGTGGGAACGGTGGCTGTGGCTTCGATGCTGACAGCGTCAATGTTAGGTCAAGAGGTTGACTTTAAGGAAAACCCCACTCTCTTTCTTCATCTTGCTTTCACCGCCACGTTCTTCGCCGGAGTTTTCCAAGCATCCCTGGGCCTACTGAGGTGAGTAATTGAGCAACATGTCTCTATACATGCACTGTCTTCTTAGTACTGTACCTGAGTTATTATTTAAAATATCTGTCCTAGATCGAGAGCAATGCAATCGTACATTTATTTTCCCTGTTCAAGAAACTTTTGTCTTTTTACAAATTTTGAATGGAATTGAACGGATCTACGCCAAGTTGTGAATTGGATCGTTTCGCTGCTGTTAGGGATAAGCTGTCGGATTTATGATAGTATGGTTAAATACAAAACATGCCCTTTTTAAATATATATTATTTTTCGGTACCCAAATTATATTGTATTGTTAATTTTTCCCTCTAGAGGAAAATGCCAACCAATTATATGTACTGTACTCATAAACCCCAATATATATATATATATATATATATATATATATGTATCTCTATATATGTTATTTAAATGACAGCATTATATATATTGATAAATGTATTGTACAATTTAAACAATCTGAATTTTATTTAATTTTTAGTAACAAACAGGATTAGGCGGAGGCTGCCTAAAATTAAAAAATAAATATATTCCAAATTTTTTAAAGGACAATTTTCTTTTATAAGGGACCTATATAATTTGTTTATTTTCTAAGTTCACGAAATTAGCAGTTCATATCTGTTGTATACCATGTACACATGTTTCCTTTGCTATTATTAAACATAATTAGTATGTATGGTTGTTGTGATTGGAATTAATATGAAATTTGCAGGCTAGGGTTTATAGTGGATTTCTTATCCCATGCAACGATAGTAGGGTTCATGGCTGGAGCAGCAACAGTTGTGATTCTTCAACAGCTTAAAGGTATTCTTGGCCTTGAACACTTCACTCACGCCACTGATATTGTCTCAGTTATGCGCTCTGTCTTTACCCAAACACACCAGGTAATAATTTCTCTTCATCTAATTAATTTTTTTCTATATTATTATGTATATTTCTGGTACATATAGAATAAGTGTTGAGACAAATCATTGAAATGGTCATGATCGATTAGGAAAAAAATAAATAATGGAATAAAATATGTGGATTCTTTAAATACCACACATATGAAAAGAACGATCCATTTTTCCTAGTAAAGAGACACAAAGTTGTACAAGTATTTTTTTGTGCTGATCAGTAGTGTCCCATGCTTCTCGAAAGTAAAGGTCTCTAATTTCGTGGGTCATAATAAGCACGAGAAGTGTGGTGTTGAATGTTACGTTTTTTTGGTTAAAAGTGATAGGCTTGAATTTGGGAGTGCTCACAATTAGATCGATCTCTATCGGTAAACTTAGCTTTTGTGTTTATATATATATATATATATATATATATATATATATATATATATATATATATATATGAAATGGTTCTTTTAACGTCTACTATGATTATAAATAATATTTCAAAAAAACGATGGAAAAGAAAATCAGTAAAGCTGTTGAAGAATAGAGATGAACTAATAATAACTTTTTGACGTTTCATAGAATAAACTTTTTAGACTTATCTTTGGAAAGTAGTGTGGGCGATTTAGAATAATATATTTGAGCATTAGATAAAAGAGAAAAGTTTTCATCTGATGGATCATTAAGAATATTGCATAGTGAAAATTTGGATGATGATTATTACTATTTTTCTTTTTGGCTGTTTGGGAGTTTTCCAGTTATTCTTTAGTAATTAAGAGTACAATAATATTCATGATTTTTTTTTTTTGCAGTGGAAATGGGAAAGTGGCCTCTTGGGATGCTGTTTCCTTTCCTTCCTTCTGATAACCAGATACTTAGTAAGTGGATCAAGCATATTTCTAAGGATAAAAAAATTTAATAATGAGAAGAATAATAATATCCATATTTTTGCTAACTATACCTATTAACCCACCATGTGATACCTATATTGTTGAGGATATTTGCCTTGCTTTTTAAACAAATTTAGGATTCTTCTTATAAATTCTTTACTATAATAATACTGATCTTGGTATGAATATAATAAAAAGGAAGTAGAATTCAAACATTATTAGCAGGTATTGACCCACATCAATAATGCATTCCTGGTATATAGAATATTGAACATACCAATGGAATTATTGTAGGCAGCTAAAGTATTTCAAAAAGAAAATGGAACTTTCTTTTTTTCCTTTCCCAAGGATGGAATTTACCTCCTAACCTTATTATTTGTCTGTTAGAAAGTGGTAATTATTCAACCAATCTGCTCCACTTTAATTAATAATTATTTAAAGAGAATCAAATTTTCAAAAGATGATTTTACTCAATCTGCTGCTTGAACCTTGTTTTACGCTGCACATCCCTAAAATAATGTTATTCTTTCAATAAGCAACAAAGTGAGACTGTTTGATATGTTATATCTTACACATGTTTTATTAATTGTTTCAATATTGTTTTTTTTTTTCAGAGTAAGAGAAGGCCTAAATTCTTTTGGTTATCAGCCATGTCACCTTTGACGTGTGTTATATTGGGCAGTATTCTTGTTTATCTCACACATGCTGAAAAACACGGCGTTCAAGTGGTAATAATTCAATTTTAATTGGTCAATTTTTTGTATATACCAAACTAAACTATAGTAATTTGGATATACGGAAAGTTTTGTAAACAAGTCGTAGATAGACAGGGAGATTCGTTTGCACACGAAAATGCTCAAAAATTATTAAAAATTAAAATAAATATAAAAGGTAAATTGGACAAAAAAATTAACTGTAAATAAATAAGAGTGACTATTTACGACTTGTTTGCAAAATATTGGATATATTCAAATTGTTTATGTTTAAAGTGGATATAAAACTCATTTTATTTTATTTTAATATGACCTGATTTTGTGTGATGGTTACAATTTGACTGGAAAACATTGTACTGTATATTCATAATCTTACTTATATTCCACTGTAACTATCCGTCAGATAAAAATAGCCACTAAAACTAGAAACGGGTCTTTTTCATAAAAAAAACCAAAGCCACATGGGAGAATAGGTGATAAATATGCTTTAAATAGTAGTATTAGAACAATATATATATATTAACTCTATGATCTACTTCACATATTAGGGGAGAAATTGGACAGAGACCAAATAGGCAATTGAATAATACTTTCTATCTTTGACCTTGACAAATATGACCAGAACCACAAACACTATGCCTCTCAAGTCTTTGTCACGAAGACCCAATCCAAAAGCATTTTGTTTTCCTAAATAAATTAATTAATAAAACAGGAACGTATGTTCGTGAATCGTGGGTCCTCCCACCAATAATTCCACTGTTTTCGCTTTAAATCATGGACCCCGTGGTGTGGGTCCCACATTTGCATCTTTGCAATTTGCACGTTGTCATATTCCTAACGTCTTTTCTTGCCTCCTTTTTTCTTTTAAAGAAAATCCTTTTCTTGCGTCTTTAAATAATAAGATATGTCTATTTTTTATGATCAAAATTATGTATATGAGTTGTGATCTGGTGTTTCCGGGTGTATGTTAACCCAGATAGGGAATCTAAAGAAAGGGCTGAATCCAATAACGATCACAGATCTTGTGATGGTTCCTCCTCACATGACGTTAGCGATCAAGACTGGTATCGTCACTGGAGTCATAGCACTCGCTGTAAGCACTTTTATTTTATTATCATTATCCTATGATTCATATTTCCATACAATTAATGCCTTGATTTTCCATTAAGTCAATAAAATAAACACAGCAAAAACACTTTTGGACTTTTAACTTGAGCTCTCAGTTGTTGAGGTCATCACTCTTACAATGACTACTCTAATTGGAGCTGAGACTTTAGTCTAAAACATTATTGACTAATAGAATTTCAATCCCTTTTAGCAATGATGACGATGATGTGTCTAGTTTTGCCTGACGACGATTTGTCAAAAACTAAAAGTGACAAAAGAGTTGGTTGAAGCCATTTGTACCAAGTTAATACCAACACATGTGAAAGCATGTTAATAAAAAGTTACAATTAGACTGCTTCACGTTTACTTAAAATTATTTGGCAACAACCATCCAAAATGAATTATACTTAGTGCTCTATTTGTTACATTAGATCAATCATTGATGTACTTTATTTGATAGAATTGAACTTATTTTTACATATTGATGGTAACGGATGGATTGATGTGCAGGAAGGGATAGCAGTTGGGAGAAGCTTTTCAATGTTTAAGAATTACCATATTGATGGTAACAAAGAGATGATTGCAATTGGGACTATGAACATTGTTGGTTCTTGCACTTCTTGCTATCTCACAACAGGTAATCGTTGTGATTCAAAATATGAAACATTTTTCTTGAGAAAGTAAAAGCAAGTTGAAAGACGTGTCAAAAACTCAACCAAAAAAGTATTGAAGCAGATAACATCTATTATCTTGTAAACTGCAGTTCTTTTATGAGTAATTTCACTATATATCCATATAAATATATATAAATCTTGAAATATTTAAAGTTTGGTAAATGGGTTGTAAATGAGCACTCAAATCTGTTTACGAAATTATTTCAGACTGTTATGACTAAAAATCAAATTCGTGACAACAGTAATATGGGTTGAATTTATGGTAATTTTGATGTATAACCTTATAAACTATGTGTAATTTGGATATACTTAAGGTTTCGTTAATAGATTAAAAACAGTCAGACAAATTCGTTTACACATCGTAAATAGTCAAAAATACCCTTAATTTATGTTTTCAATATGTAAACGAATTAAGAGTATTTTGGACTATTTATGATGTGTAAACGAATTTGTTTGGGTATTTTCAATTTATTAACGAAACTTTAGGTATATCCAAAATGGAAACGTTTTATAAGGCTATACAGCCAATTTTATGTTGAATTTATAGTCACGTCATAATGAGATAGACATTTACAACTTATTTATAGAATTTTGGGTATTTAAAAATCTGTAGATAATTTAGTGGTTATAAAACCAATTTTTTGTTTTTTTTAATTGAATGAATTGATCAGCCTTTACATATTTTTATTTAATATTCTTTTTTACGAACTTCTTTTGTGTCCCCATTATAAATATTACTTTGTTATAATATTTTTAATAATGTTCGATGATCGTCATCAATGTCAAAATACCCCTTAAATCACCAAAAAAGGGTTATTCTAGTTAATACTACTATAAGCTAATAGTATTTTTTATAATAGTCAACGATCTTTAAGCGGGTAGTAAATATGAAAGATTAATCTGTTTACAAGATTATTTTGGTCAATTTAACACAAATAGCCCTTAAAAATATACTCAAATAAAAAAAATGTAATCTGACTCGTAATTTTATGTAAACGATTATCATGTAAGTGCGATCGTTATTTTAAACATATTCACAAAATATTGAGTATTTAAAAAAAAATGTTTACATTAGCTAAAGACTCAATTTTAAAAAAAAATTACACACATTTACCTCTTGATTGTTTTTGAACAATATTGAAAAGATGGCATTAAAACATCACCAATTTAGAGCCATATAGATGTCTTTCTTTTTCAAATTCAAATATAATCACACCCAACAAACATGAAATTAGACAATAACGATGTCCAAATTAAGACAGTAATATTAAGAAAACTAATTTGCTATTATACACAGGGCCGTTTTCGCGATCTGCGGTGAACTACAACGCGGGATGTCAAACAGCAGTGTCGAACATAGTGATGGCAATGGCGGTGATGTTGACATTGCTGTTCCTCACACCTTTGTTCCACTACACCCCCATCGTCGTTCTCTCCGCCATTATCATCTCAGCAATGCTCGGCCTCATCGACTACGATGCAGCGATTCATCTCTTCAAGGTCGACAAGTTCGACTTCATCGTCTGCATCAGCGCTTACATCGGCGTCGTCTTTGGAAGCGTCGAAGTCGGATTAGTCATCGCGGTAAAATTAATCTCCTCTAATTATAGTATTCTCTCTTTTGGATCACCTTTGTTTTATATGTATTTATGATGATCAGGTTGCGATATCTGTGATGAGAGTGCTGTTATTTGTGGCGAGGCCAAAAACTTTTGTTCTTGGGAACATTCCAGACTCTGTGATTTATAGAAATGTTGAGCAATACACAAACGCCAATAGTGTCCCTGGAATCTTGGTTCTTGAGATTGACGCTCCTATTTACTTTGCCAATTCCAACTACTTGAGAGAAAGGTGATAATCTTTTGTTTATTTATACTATACATACAAGTTCTTTGTTATTAACTGAACTGTGTATGTTTTCTTTTTTGGTTCAGGATTGCAAGGTGGATTAATGAAGAGGAGGATAGAATAAAAGCTAGTGGAGAAACAAACTTACAATATGTGATTCTAAACATGACTGGTAATTATATGATATTAAGGGTTTCAATTCAAATGGAAACCTGATATTTAAAATATTGTAATTTTATTTTAATTTCTTCTTCTTAACAGCTGTTGCTAACATAGACACGAGTGGATTAAGCATGCTTGATGAGCTCAAGAAGACTGTTGAAAGGAAAGAGCTCAAGGTAATTAATAAGCACGTACGTTGAATTGTTTTTTATATTAAAACAATAGGTTTGACATACCAATGATTTTGAGACTTAAACAATTCTTAATATAGTCTTTTTTCTGATGTACTTCTTTATTCAGCTTGCGTTGGCCAACCCTGGAAGTGAAGTAATGAAGAAGCTAAACAAGTCGGAGATAATAGAGAAGATAGGTCAAGATTGGATTTACCTAACCGTTGGCGAAGCCGTCGCGGCTTGTAATTACAGGCTTCACTCCTTCAAATCGCGCGATATCAAGGACGAAAATGTTGTCTAACGATCACTCTAAGATCATTTAATTATAGAATTAGCAGCTGAGTTTGGCATCAAACTGTACGTGGAATGAGAAGAATGAGTTCTCTGTATGTGAAGTCCCGAAGTTTTTTTTGTTATTTTTCCCTTTAAAAGAATTGTGTATCATGGCATAATGTATAGTAATCGAAATGACATTCCAAAGGAAAGTTTAATAAAGACATAGTTCTTGCTCTCTGCAACTTGTACTGGGATATAATTGCTAAATAGAGGAGATTACGGAACATAAAACTTGAACATATTTTAGTGTTTGTATTAGTATTGTGTGTACGGCCGAACATATGGTAATAAGAGACACCGTAAATTTTACATGTTTTACATGGCACCCACCGTAAAAATGAAATAAATAAAATAGTTTTCCTGGCTAATAACCACGTTTTCACAGGCACGGTTGTAAAAAATTGACTCCGCGTGGTATAGCTTTATTTTTGAAAAAAAGTGATAAAATATTCATTTGATTTTAATGGAAATAAATGAAGTTGTTAATCTTCAGTCCCTAAATATTAAGGTTTTCTCGCTGAGTCCCTAATGTTTTTGTTCGGTTTGCAATTATTGGACTCTCGATTTCTTGGTTACATTTCATGTTACCCAGTCCATCGCGCCTTTCGATCTCTCACTGACTCCCGTTGAATTGATTCCAGCGTCATCGGATTTAGGAAGTGCGGGCATCGCATGCTGTTCCTGATTGTTCCTCCATCTCTATCTATTTCTAATGGCTCCTCCGAAGAAATCGAAGAAGATAAAAAAAGACTCCAAGAAAAAGAAGAAGCTGAGAAGGTCGAGCCCAGTTCCCACCGAACCCAAAGCCAACGATTCCGAGTGGTGGGATTGCTTCTGGCGCAAGAACTCTTCCGTTCCAGGTCTCTCTCTCTCCCTCTCTCGTTTACAAATCTCCATTCTTTCTTTCTACACGAATCATAAAAGTTAAATACTTTGAGCTAGCTCCGATGAGTTGATGAGATACAAATGCCAAATCTTCCTTTACAAATCAAAACAAACTGTCCCGTTTTCCACAACCAAAACACTCACAAAAGATCACCGGAAACTTCAAATACTTCGATCTCACCGCAGGGTGTTGGGTCCCCGACGACGAGGCGGAGGGGTTCAAGCACTTCTTCAGAGTCTCGAAGACGACGTTCGAGTACATATGCTCTTTGGTGAGAGAAGACCTCGTGTCCCGGCCTCCCTCGGGGCTCATCAACATCGAGGGCCGCCTCCTCAGCGTCGAGAAGCAGGCGGCCATCGCCCTCCGGCGGCTGGCCTCCGGCGAGTCCCAGGTCTCGGTCGGAGCGTCGTTCGGGGTCGGCCAATCAACGGTCTCGCAGGTGACGTGGCGCTTCATCGAGGCCCTCGAGGCCCGGGCCCGCCACCACCTTCGCTGGCCCGACCCGGCCCGGGCTGAGGCTGTGAAGTCCGCCCTCGAGAGGGGTTTCGGGCTCCCGGGCTGCCTCGGGGCCGTCGAGACCACCCATGTTGTCATGACTCTCCCGGCCGTCCAGACTTCCGACGATTGGTGCGATGCCAAGAGGAACTATAGTATGCTCTTGCAGGTAAAAGATCGGGCAGTTTTGCCGACACATTCACAATTTTAACCGGCGTTTTCATGGTTGACCGTTCATAATGGTTAAAGGTTTAAGACCTTGAATCATTTATCCAACCTTTTTTACTTGCAGGGCGAAGGGCTAACATTTTAATTATCCAACCTTTGGTTATTAACATTTTAACATAGTTAACATGTAGTCAAAGTTGGTGCGAAGGGCTAAATGCATTTTAATTATTAAAATCTCTTAATTAAATTCTCGTGCCATAATCAAAGTTATTGTGAAACTGCAAAAAAGAATAGAGTGAAAGGTGGAATGTAGTATTTGCACACTCGGGTTAGTGGGGCATTCTAGGGGAAATTAGCGTTTTGGTGGAAAACAGGAAAAAATAAACCAGTAAAGGTGGAATATAGTATTTGCAAACTCGGGTTAGTTAAAGGTTTCTTAGCCGGGTAAACGTTATGGGAACCTTGATCTGCAGGGTGTGGTGGACGACGAGATGAGGTTCATGGACGTGGTGACGGGCTGGCCAGGTGGGATGAGCGTCTCGAGGCTTTTGAAGTGCTCGGGGCTCTACAAGCTCTGCAGCGCCGGAGAGAGACTGAGGGGCGGAGATTATGTTGTTGGCGGGGTTTCGTATCCCCTCCTTCCTTGGCTCTTAACGCCTTTTGGGGAAGAAAGGGACGAGGCTGAGGAGCGTTTCAACGCCAAGCACGAGGCCGTGAGGCAGGTCGCTGTGAAGGCCTTTTCGCGGCTCAAAGGGTGTTGGAGGATCTTGAACAAGGTTATGTGGAGACCCGATAAGAGGAAGCTTCCGAGCATCATCTTGGTGTGTTGTTTGCTTCATAATATCGCCATCGACTATGGAGATCAGTTGCATCCGGACGTGGCTTTGTCTGGCCACCATGACTCGGGTTATGTCGAGATGCGTTGTAAGCAGGTTGATCCGTTGGGGAGAGTTACGAGGGAGGATTTGGTTAAAAAGATTAACGAGAAAGATCGTAGCAGGCAAAGAGAAATCTCGGGATGAGTTTTTGGTAGTGTTGTTTGTTGGAAACAGTTTTATTCAGAAGTGGTATGATTTCTTGGCAACTTTGCGTTGCTTGAAAGACTGAAATGCCGATTGTTGGATACACAGAACTGTTTGACAATAAAAAGAATTGCCAGCAATAATGAAGACTCAATCGGCAAAAACTTTCAAACAGGCAAACGGGAAACAGAAAGCTTCTCCGAATTATTCTTTTGAAACTTCCCGAGGCATGGAATAAATTACCGGAGCAAAAGTCATCAAAAACAATATGAAAATATTTCAAGCGCGGTCCTATGCAGGCGTTGAGACGAGGTGCTTGTTTCTGGTCGCCCTTCCCCGACCTTTTATACTCAAGCCTTAATAATAACAAAACCCGTACTATCATATATAAGAACACAGTTAGAGTTTACTAAGCTAGATTTGATTTCAAAAACCTAGTCATATGATAAAACAAACGAGCAAATTGTTGAAGAAATATAAACTCACGAAAATGCAAAAATATTCGCAGACCGGCCTGGCAATTACACTGGCAGGGTCTCAACACTAGAGAAAACCAGATCATCTACAGAACAAAAGAAAGTGCAAAAGAAAAACACAGAATGAACATGTACGGTCTACAGAACAGTTCTACGGTGATAAGAAAATTTATGGACAAAGTACTGCATCTATTATCTCATCAATAATTTGGTAAAGAAAAAAGCTAATTTATGTGCCGATGTAAAGTTTAATCTCCTCGGGTTGGAGGTTCAACGCACGAGCAGAAAGAAGATTTCTTGTACTTCCGAGCAGTTCTAACTGTGCCTCCATAGAGATAGTCACGAAGAAGAACTCTCGATTTCTGCTCGGGTGCTCTGAATCTTCCTCTGCTTTCCTTCTCATCGCCGTCAAGTTTCAGCAAGAGGAATTGCAGCCTCTGAACTTCCAACTGCAATCGCCCAATCTTTTCCGACCCTCGTCTCGCCTGCTCCGAGATCTTTCTCCTCCTCACACTCCCACTTCTGTCCAACCCCGTCGCAGACGTTGCATCGGACGGCTGAGAATCGCACTCGTAGCTCCTCATCATCTTACGGTTCGACTCAAACAGCTTTGAGATCGCTTCCTCGGATTCGCCGAGCTGTCCCTTCACGCTTTCGTATTCGGGCCCTTTTCCTTTCCTGCTCTTCTCGGTGATCTCGACCTTTCGCTTCAAGTCCTGCACGGTTATCTGGAGGTTCGAAAGCTTCTGAGCGTCCGAGTCGAGCCTCTCGAGAACTCTTCTCTTACTGCTGTTGTTCTCTTCCTGGCGGGGCTCTGAGAATCTCCTCGAGATCTCCTGCTTATCCACGCCCAACTCTTTCTCGATTAGCGATTCCACGGAGGGGTTTTTGCTCCTGTGGTGTGGTTTGGAGGCAGATTTCTGAGCCTTGCCAACCGTCATGTCGATGCTTCCACCGTGGTCAACTGTCTCCCACAACTCGACCATATGATTCTCGCCCTCCACAGTCTCTCTCTTGCTTCTCCTGAAGGATGGACGATCTGAGGATATCTGATCAAGAACGATGTCTTTCGTCAAAACTTCGTTCGACAATTCAGAGATTTCCTGGGTCTTTGTCCTTCTTGTCCGAACCCTCAGACTTTTGTTCAGCCCATTTCCCATTTCTTCTTGTCCGATCTCTCGGTTTAAGCTGCGTCTGGCCTTTAAGTCTTCAATCTCCCTCACCGCAGCATCTAGTTTTGCACCTGAAGCAAGGATTTCCGTCATTGCAACTGTTTCCTTTTCGGTTATTGCTATTTCGATAGCTTCAATCCTTCTCTTCAAACTCAGCAATTCCTGAATACCATCTTGTAGTGTGGCAGTTTGAACTCCGCCAGTTTCAGAGATTTCTCCATTCTCAGCAGTCATATCAGCATCCTGAATCACAAATAGAACAGCCCTTTTTTAAAGAATAAACATGTAACGTAACTACCTTCCATATAAGAAAACGTTGAAATCTCAAGATAGTAATTAAGTTGAACACAATTAGATCATACCTTTGGATCTTCACACTCAGCTTCAAAAGGTTCTGCATCTGCGCGCACCGTATGCTTCTCAAGAGCTGCTATACAATTCTCCAGCGAGATGACAGCTGACGTGTAATTAGCAAACTGAGCTTGAAGTCCACCATTCGCATCTCTCAATGTGTCAAGTTCTTGTTTCAGAAGTCCGATCTCCAAACCTTTGTAATCACTTTCATTTTCAAGGCTTGCACACTTCTCGAAAACCTCATTCATCTTTCCTTCAAGCAGTACTTCGAACACATTGGACATTTGCAGTTCAATAAAGAACGCTTCAGCCTGTCCCTCCCACATCTCAACATCATTTTCCTTCCGAAACAATAGATTCTTTGAATCAATAATTTCACTTTGTAACTTTTCGTTGACTGATTTGACCAGACACAGCTCGTTATCTGACTTATCTAAGACCTCCTTAAGATGCACATTTTCTGTCCGCATACCTTCTAGCTTCTCCTCCAGTACTCTGGCCTTCTCATCGAGATCAACATTATTTATATGAACATCATTCAGCTTTGCAGTTAGTTCTGCAAGATCTACCAAATTCTTGGAGATAGCGTGATTGAAAGCCAGGGACATGTTACTGTGGAATATTGTTTCCCCCAGCACAGCATGGTTTTCCTCTTCAAGGCAACTTCTTTGTTGTTCCAAATCCAAGACTGCCAGAGCCAAAGCTCTTTTCTCTTCAAGCAACTTGATATTTTCTTTCTTTAGATCCTCATTAGCGCTCTCTGAGTCGACAAGCTTTCTTTGAAGATCTTCTGTTTCAGATGCCAACTCATTTTCCCTTTCATTTGCCTCAGCTAGCTTTTGTTTCAAATCTTGAATACTCTGGCAAAACTCCTGCCCCACAGCGTGCAATGCCAGTAGCTTCTGAGACTGGATCCTGAACTCCCGATCGATACCATCTCTCTCCATCATAACGTCAAACCCGTCTGACTCAGCTTGCTCTAAACTAGCCACAAGAACTGAGTTCTCAATCACCAATCTCTGCATTTCGTCAAAACTAGAACATAGGGAGTTTCTCATCTCTTTAAGTCTCATGATGACAAGTTCCAAGAGGCTTTGATCCTGCTCAGCTTTATCAGAAAACCCGTTGCTCTCGTTGACACTGAGAATCCTCAATAACTGATAAAGCCCCATTCTCAGTAAATTATTGTGCTCTGACAAGAGTTTATTATCCTCTTTCCGTCCAACATTTTCATGCTGCACTTCTGAAACCAGCTTCTCCGACTTCACCGATTCGTCCAAGAGCTTTTGCTTCTCTGTATGGAGGGTGAAATTTTTCTCTTCCAGACCTTGGATGCTCTCCAGTAATATTAAGATTTCAATCTGAGCACTGAGAGCTTTGTCTTGTTCCTTTTCATACTCTTTCCTCCTAGCTTTACCATCTGCTTTCAGTTGAGAAATCTGTGACTCTCTGCTCGTCAACTGCGCCTCACTCAATTCACAGAACTCGGCATGTTGTTTCTTCTCGGCATCCAACTGAGCGTGCAAGTCTTCCACTGCACCAATTAAGTTCTCTTTCTCCTTTTCCACAGTGGAAAGTTTCTCATCTAGGACTGCGAATCGATTCCCAAGATCTTCCAGTCTCTGCCGAGTACTATTCAACTGAGAAACTAAACTCTCTCTTTCAGTGATAAGACCATATTTCTCCCCATCAAGCGACAGGCACGAGTCTTCCAAGCTCTTTGACTTTACTCTCAATCCTTCTACCTCAGCGTTTGAGTCCGAAAGAGAATTTTCTAATGTGTGGTTTTTCTTCGACAGTTCGTCAATATTCTCGTTTGTGACTTGTAATTGAGAAATCAAACTGCTCTTCTCCAGGACAAGACTGGACTTCTCTTCCAGAAGAATTTGACAGGATTCTTCCAATACCTTTACCTTTTCTCTAACTCCTTCTAACTCATCATTCAAGTCAGCAAGAGAATTTTCCAAAAGGAGATTTTTCTCCATAAGTTTCTCCATGATTTCCAGCTGTTCCAAAAGAGCCATTTTCTCAATCTGATTGGTCTCGCAGAGTTGCTGCAGCTTTGTTTTCTCTTCCTGCAAGTCCTTCACAGATGAAGAAAAGCACTCCGGATCATAGCCGACTGACTCCACCTGCTCTAGCACAGCCTGGTTTTTCTTACTCAGCTCCTTCAATTCATCCTTCAGACAGTATATCTCTTGCTGAAGAGCATTTCTCTGACCCACACGAAGTTCAACCTCCTCTTCCAGTCTCTTGATAGTCCCCTTCAAGCTCAAGATATCCTCTTGCAGATTTCTCATCGACATGGCAGAAGACAAGTTGAGCTCATTCAAACCCTTGTTCTCCTCCTTGATCTTCCTGACCTCTTCCTCCAATCCCTGGCTACGACTTTTCATGGCATCCAGCATTTCGGCCCTATTCTGGAGCTCCACAACCAAGGATCTTAGTTCTTCTTGAGACTGAGAATGGAGATGCTGCAATGTTTGAAAAGCAGTTTCGGCTTCCACGAATCTCAGCCGCTGTTCCTGTACAGAAGTCCACAATCTTCCCAACTCAATCTGCTTCTCTGTAAGCTCAACGCCTTGAGAACCCACTTGATGAACTAACGACTGCAACTCCAACTGCAGAGTTTGATTTGAATCCGCCAGCGCAAGACACCTTTGTTCGGCGCCCTTCAACTTTGCAACTCCGTCATTTATCTCAGAGTTGAGCCTTTCAGCCTCCTCTTGAGCACGAACGAGTTTCGACTCGAGATCAGAAATGGTCTCTAAGCACCGCATGTATTTGAAAACAGCGTCGTCTTTCTCCTCGCTTAACTTGGAAAAGGCTTGCTTCAAAGTTTCGAGCTCGTGTTCAGCTTTATCCGCGCGCTCGTTAACCTGTCTTGCATCTTCCTCGGCTTGAACCAGCTTACCCTGCAGATTCGATATCATCTCCAATGATTGCTTGTACTGAACAAGAAGAACATCTTTTTCAACTTTCATCCTGTCCAGCTCATCTTGTAGAGCTTCAGCTTCAGTTTCAGATTTCTGCGCGTCATTCTGAGCAGAACTAACACTGGTTTCCAGGCTAGATATTTTAGCCATTAGCTGCTGGTACTGAACGAGACTAGCTTCCCTTTCAGCCTGCAATTTGGCGAGAGCCTCTTTCAAATTCCGAACTTCCGCTTCAGCTGTACTAGCTCGTTCATTGAGGTCTTTGGAATCATTTTGTGCACGAGAGACTTCAGACTCTAGGTTGGACAGCCTCTCCAAGCTCTGCTCGTACTTCTGCAAACCAGATTCCTTCTCAGATTCTAACTTCTCCAGGGCCTTCTTTAACTTCGAGATTTCTTCCTCAGCCTTACCCATGCGATCGGAATCCAACGAGGCTTGAGCTTGCAGAACCCGGCTCCCATTGTGTTGGTTGCTCTGGTCTCTGTCCTCAACCGCGTGAAAGTTGAGCCCTTTCCTTGCTCCAGACCCAAACGCGTCGTTGAAACCTCCATTCCTCTTCGTACCATGGAAGTGAGACGAAAAGGCCTTCAAAGTTTCCTTTTGATGTTCGTCGGGATCGAACGCACGTCCAGGATGTGGGATATCTGGCGTACGCGGATCGCCATCGGCACCAGAGCCAGGCGACTCATCTGAGAACATTGGTGGAACTTGGTTCGGAAAAGCTTCAGCCATGGTGTGATGAGCCTGGCGTATGACACCAGTCGCGTGATCGTATCTCTCTGCCAAAGCTCGATATGCTCGATAAAATTCCTCGACTAATTTCATGAGCTCCGGGCGCTTCTTGTAATACATTTCCGCTCTCCTTGCAAAAGAATCAGCGTCTTCCTCAATGACCTTTATCATTTGCTTGACCTTCGAATCCATATCTATTGCAGCGTATATTTCATTTGGTTAGAGAAAAAAAACTCAGAAGTAACCAACACAGTACAAAGATTATAAAAAAGTTCCAAGGTAGACTCTTATCAGTCCCTCTTTCTCTTTGGGATGATAGTCTCGTAAGAGCGGAAATTAATGCTTTACGAGCCGATAAACTTGCCATGAAAGTTTACAACAGTAAAACTGTATAATTGTGCTCTTAGAAATGTAAATCAGTCCTATAATTTAATACAAAAGGCATACCTGTAAGATTCTCCTGAAGCCATTTAGAATTCTTCGGGCTTATGTGGCTGTCCCACCACCAAGAATACATGCGCCTAGACCCGCCTTGGGACACGGCTGCCATTTTTTCTTTCAAAACAACTATGCTTTCTTTTCGTTCTTTGGTCACAGTCCGATGCAAATCAAACAAAACAGTCCAGTCGAATAAATCAAGAGCCGCCAAGAGCAAAACTACGAATTCCTCTAGGCTGCAATATATCTCTGGCTGTCAATACCTAGTCAACTGAGTGAAAACTTCAACTTTCAGATCAGTCTGGTCAAATTTAAGATCAACAGTACATATATAACGAAAATATTAAACAATTTACCTGATCAACTGAACGGAGCCGACGATAAGAAAAAATTACTGATCTCGTGAAAGCTTGTAGAAACGTCCTGATCAATCATGATTTAAGGCAAGATTGTAAAATTCTATTGAATTTTCTCAAGAAGTTCAGAAATCCAAAATTGTAGAGTTTTCTAACAAGCTTCAAAGATCACAAAATTAGTTCGTGTTCTAAATAAATATTTAATTAATAAATATAAATAAAAAAACAGCGGAGAATCTGCCGACACGGCTTGAACATCGTAATCACCCCAGCGAAAGAAAAATAAAACTAAAACGCATATATTCCACAAAACTCCATGTGAACAAACTAAGACTTAAGGAATAAAGTCTCTAAAACTACAAACCTTTAGAAAGACACAGAAACACACGATTACGTGAAGATTAACGCAAAGGCAAGAGTGAAACTAAAGCTAAAAAACAAAGGATCACATGAAATAGTAAAAGGAGAAAAACTTACTGAGACCGAGTACAACGGAAACGAGAATTGGATGTCTTCTCTTATTTTGATCAATCTTTTCTTTTTCGGCTTTTTCAGGTTGGTTTGGCTCAGCAGCAAGCTTCACTGCTTTATTTTATTTTTTTATTTTCTTATTTATTTTTCTCACCCCATTTGTGGTGAGATCTCTCTCTCTCTCTCTCTTACTCTCTCTCTAACTTTCTCTGTTTATTTTACGCTTTCGCTTTCTCTATGCAGAGCAGTGGTTCGGTTTGGTACCAACTCAGCTTTTGCAAACTGTCAAAGAGGAAAGAAGAGAATAAGTATTGTCGGAAAGAAATCAAGTAAAACTTATTTAATTAAATAATAATTTTCAATCTTTGACCCCTTGTTATTTTATTATTCAGTTTTTCACGCTTGATATTTATTATTACCTTTTTAAGTTTGACAACGGAAACTAGAGTAGGATAGGATCATAGACGATTCTGGGGAATCTGAAAATGACCAAATTAGCCTAATATTACTGCTTTGGAATTAAATTATATTCGATTGATTTTTAGCTACAAATGTTGTTAGTAAAAAGAATCTTGTTCGATAGTTATCTTTTCTTTTCCATTTCAAGAGTGTGTCATATGACAACAGGCGTGTGAATCTGTATACTGAAGATAATTTTAATATAATTTAAAGAAGCAATAAATAATAGACATAAATGAGACGGAGTATTTCAACATATTTGATTTAGTTAATTTATTTGATTGAAAGTGTAATTCGATGAACCATTTGTTTTTCTAAGTTATTTCATAGAAATTTATATTTGGAGAAAATCATTCTGTTGTAGTTGTGATTTCTTTATTGGGTTGTCACTTAATTACGTATTAGGAATTATTAGGAGGATTAGACGCTGACTATGATTCATGTTTGACAAAAAGAAAGAGATGGGATCAAGACAAATATGATATTAGATGTGACATTTCATGTGGCATTTTATACCATTAAAATATGATTTTCCAAGCTGTTCAGTGGGCAATTCTAATTCATTGACGGCTTTCATCACTCCTCTTTTTTTCTTCTTTACAATAAATTTCAGCTCATTGTTTTTCTTATTTATTTGTTTTGTACCGTCTTTAAATTATTTATTCCAACTTAATTTTTAAAATATTGATATTACCAACAAGTACTAGTGATTCGTTAAGCAGTCGTTACCTATTGCAAAATGATCATAAATTACGTGAAAACTTGATATAATGTTATCTTCAATTGCTTACGGAAATACATATTTGAATTTTTTTTGAAGTCCAGCACGTTTAAAATAAATAATAAAATTTCGCCTAAATTAGGTTTCCTCTGAAATTTTGTCGGTTATTAATATTTCCCCATCCAGTTTTCTGTTTAATAAATTACTTTTACGTTGCAATTACAGTCGGTTTTTATTTAAAATAAATGTTACAAAACGTTTATGTAACGAACTGTAGTCAACAGTAGATTTTGAAATTTCATGCTAGATAATACTGAAGTTACCTTCTTCAAAAAAAATAGTATTCATTTAATTTATAAATATATATCCTACATTAATTCTTTAAATACATAATTATAAATCAATATAAAAGACATAATGGTCTAAGATAACCGTTTGAAAATGAAATACATCTCAAAATCACGTTCAAATTGCCTCCCAAAACGTGTGAATGTGATCATGTAATACCTCCTACAATGCAAATCAGGAATCGACAGAATGAGAGTTTTTTTTCTTTTGTTTATGATTCTCTGATTAATTCTTTTTTTAGGAACATGATTCTCTGATTAGAAACGGCCTTTATCTTTGCTTAGCAGTTACTCAATACATTTTTGTCAAGCAAAATAAATACCCTACTTTAGAGCGGTAACATTGAGGAGCCTGTGAGGGCAAACAAGTAAATGCGAGAGAATCTTGAATGCGCACATTAAAGCATTTTGGTAATATTGTTAGTAATTTATTTTAGATTTGAATCATTTATTTTGTAGAGCAAATTGACTCTCTTTTTTCAAAAAAAATTAAGGCCTCTTAAAACTTAATATCCATCCACGGTTAAGAAATGGAGTTTCGAGATATTTATTTCTTCGTTAACAATTTTCTTCCGCAAAGAAAGCGAGAGCTCTCCTTCCGTAATTATACCAAAAAAATTGAGATTAGCTATGCGATTAATTTCTCTTTTAAAAAAATCATTTTCTGAAAAGAGTGTCCATGTCGGGCACCGGTCACTGATTTGAGCTGCTTCTAAAATCGATTTACAATCACTTTTGATTTCTAGCCCTTTGTAACTATAGAACTTACCGATCCTTGTTGTCAGTATCATACCTTTCAGTTCTGCCTCCATCGCACTGATTTCTTCACAGCTACCTCTCCGTAGCCACTTGACCTTGCTTGAACAGTCTCTCGCAACTAACCTAATGGTTGTTTTTTCGTCCTAAAAAACCGCGTCTGAATTTATTTACATCACTCTTTCGCTTAGGGCTAACCATACTTGCATATATGGTTGCTCCATTTGACGTGAACTACCTGTAAGTGTCCATTCGCTGACATCTATCTCTCCGGCTCTGGTTCTAATGTTCAATATTATCTCGTTGAAGATGATTTATGATCCTCTGAAAATTTTAGCATTCCTAGTGAACCAGATTGATTAATTATTGCTATTAGTTTTCTGATGAATAAGTCGCGGCTAAGTGCATTGGACGCATTGAATTCCTCACTGAAGTATCTCCTTCAATTTCATCACTCTCGTTACCATCGCACCTCAAGCCCATTTTATTCCTTATCTTTCCAGATTACATAACCTCTCTTTAAGTCACACTCAAAGAAAAGGTGAGACATCGATTCTGAGTGACAATTGTATAAATTGCACTTTGAGTATTTTTGAAATATGATATGTTAGTTTGGAAAAACAAATTACCAAACCACCACAACACCAATTTGTACCTGATGTTTAATTTGAAATTCTAAATGGTCTTCCGGATGCTCGAGCTTGGATCAAAGGTTGTTCTCATACTTTCTTCGTATGCCGATTTGACGTTGAATTTGCCTGATATCGTGAGTCTCCAAATCTGTTCATCAGACCAGGTAATGGTCTAATCTTCATAATTCTCTCACTAATCTCCTTTTCGAAAACTTCTTCTACGAATTGAATATTCCAAATTATGGTTCCTAGCAAGAACAAAACACCGACTCTTCCAAGATCTTCCGCCTAGATATCCTTAAAAATGAATGTATCTTTGTCATTTGCTACTATCTTACTGGAATTTTTTATAATCATTCCTTAAACCCCCTAGTCCGTTGCCCATTTGATTGTTGTGGAGGACATAATTTCTAAAGAAATATATGCTTCTTGAAATCTTGACCCAAAGAATCTCCTTCTTCGCCTCCATAAACCAAAATAGCTTTGCTAGAAACGTATTAAATTCATTCATATTCCTTCCTAGCCCTCCTTATGCTTTAGGTCTACATATTTCATCTCATTTGACCTCTTACATGTGCATTTTTCAGTCCACAAAAATTTCCTATTTGCTCTCCCAAGGCATTCTAGAAAAATTTTGGCAGTCAATAGGTCGACATGGAATAAGATGATATGCCTTGAATTACTGCTTTAATCACAGTTATTCTTCCTGCTCTAGAAATTGCTTTTGGCCATATCCAATCTTCAGTCTGTTGATAACTTTCTTCCTCAGAAATTCAAAACTTTTCGATCGGTTTATGCCGGTGAACAAAAGACTTCCCAAGTAAGAAATTTTTTCACTGCACTCATCCATTTCTTGAATTGACTTTAGTCTATCCGTAACTGCTCCATCCGTGTTATGAGAAAAAAACATTCTGATTTGCTCTTATTAATTCTATGACCTGATCATTTCTCATAAACCTTCATTGTCCTCATTATATCTTGAAAATCATCCTTAACCACGTCGTAGAATAATATGGTATCATCCACAAACATTAGATGCGAGATAGTGTGGGTTAGTTTATCAATTTTAACGCCTAAAACTTCTCCAGTTTTTTATTTAAATAGAAGTATGCTAAGTATCTCTGAACCCAATATAAACATACAGTGAGATAGGGAATTGCCATGTCCAAGCCCAAGCCCACGTTGGTAATTAAAAGCTTTGTTGATGTTGTTTGGGCGAACAATCCCGACGACCGACGATCGATTTCAGCCTATTGTTTATTCTTTGCGGGTTGTTTGGTCTCTTGGAGCTCCCGTAAACAGGGCATCGTCGCACGCTCCAGCACCGAGGCATAATATTGTGCCTTAGCGCATGTAGCTGCTGAGATTACGTGGCTTCGTTCCCTTCTTCGAGAGTTGGTTGTTCATCTTCAATCTACTCTGATTATTTGGTGTGACAACCTCGGTGCTGCTGCCATGGCGTCGAACCCGATCTTTCATGTTCAAAATAAACATATTGAAATTGATCTTCACTTTGTTCGAGATATGGTGCTCAACCACCATCTGGAAATTCGTTGCGTCCCGACGGCCGATCAGGTTGTAGATCTTCTTACTAAGAACATGTTTGTCTCTGCATTCCTTCGCTTCAAGGCCAATCTCAACGTCGGCGAGTTTTTGTTCCGGTTGAGGGGAGGTATTAACAGTCACGTCCATGCAGCCCATGTCAAGCACTCTTAGTCAAGCTCATGCAACTCTTGCAGTCGAGCTGACCATTCTGTGAAGCTCAAGCCAATAATGTCATTGCTCTAGCAGCTCGTCATGCCACGTAGACGCATGCAATTAGGATGGACAGGCTGTTAGAGGAAGGCGCGTAGCGATTTTCTATCACTAGAGTTTTCTTTTTTAGCTTATAAATAGTACATTGTACCGTCGTAATTATCATCAATAAATGCATAATCAGTCACATTAAAAGAGTCGTTAATCTCTCCAAAATTTGTCTTCTTCAGGGGTTAAAGATCGATTTTTAGGAGAAAAATGAATATGAATTCGTACAAAATGACGGCCAAAAAGTCATTTTTTCTATTAAAAAATCTCAAATATTAAATATATATTGTTTCTTTCTGTATTAAGGTTATAAACTGGAATTATTTTTTATAAAGTTATGCCGCTATATTTACAGTTACACGTTAGTATAGCTAACATTTCATTAATTTTAAGTAAATAGACATATTCATGTATAATTTATTTATTTAAGAAAGACACATTCATGAATTTAGAAGCATAAACGAAGATAAAAACAAAATATTAAAAACAGAGGCCTGTTTAGAAGCATAAACTGTGGCGCTCTCCTCTCGCGCCTCCCTTTTCGGAGGCGTGAGGTTTACAGAGGCCTGTTTTCAAAAAAAAAAAAAAAATTATTTGATTTACGAAGTTTATCATATAGTAATTCTCAAAGTTTTAACTGACTAGTTAATTTTTTTTATCAAAATAAAGTATTCATTTGTGATTTTATGTTACAGTTAATTATTTATCGTGGTAATGAATTGAAGCCAAATACGTTTGCTTTTGCAAGAGGCTTCTTATTTTAACTTTTAAAGTACAATTTCCGGAAGCTGAATGAGAGAAGAGTTGAGAGAAACTGTGAAGAGTGTGCGGGGATAAAAATAAAATCAAGATAAACGGTTAGTGAAAAAGACTGTTAATTGAACTCATAATTTGGCTTCTGAAATAAGGTCCTGGGTGGGATTAAAGAGCCATGATTGTGCCTCATGGACCAAAAGACTCTTGAGAATACACTGTCTTCTCTAAGCTCACATGCAATCCATATTGATAAATCAAAATCATTAACTCAAATACAAATACAAATACAAATAAATAAAATGTATCATATGTATCCAACTATGGTCCTGCAATCCTTTATTTAAGTTTTAGTTTATTCTCACACATATATACACACCCATGTGGATTTCAAAAACAAATTTATTTACATTATTAAAATTAGTTAAGAATGTTGTGATCTATTTGTCCGAGTAATAAATTTATTATAAAAAGTGTAAGGAAAAGTTGATCACATAGGTGACAGTCTATTCCATTAGAAAAAATATTATACAACATACATATGTGAAGCTAAATGATGGATAAAATAATCAAAATCTTAAAATTTTGTAAAAATATAAAATTTTCATTTTTCTTTTGTTAACAAAATAGTTAAAATTTGATGCTATTTATACCACTAGTCAAATTTTGCACGAAACTTAAATGTTTTCTCTAAGATCTTTTGGATGAGTCCAATAGTGTTGAACATTTTGGTATTTGAGAGTTAAAGTTGCTTCTTGCATTATATTAATATAGACGCACGTTCTTTATTATTAGACTATCTAACCTTTTAATGAATACTAAACTTTTTAGCACGAGAAAATTGACACATGATCAGCGGAAATCTATCTTAAAATAGTTTTTCATTTCAAAATTAAGAAAAAAAATACGAAAGTGTAAATAGTAAGATTGAGATGAACATGTACACTGTAATTAAAGAAATTATGTCAAAACTTATTACACAATATAAACACCTTTTGCGCTTTAGGATTTCCCTCTGATCTCTCTCGTAGTATTACATTCGATTATTTTGGAGGTTATTATAAACATTTCAACGGGATTATTATAGCTTGTAAATTATAATACGCAAATTCATTGAAAAATGATGACACATATGATTCTTCTTATTATTAAATTTTTAAAATTTCCGTGCCTATAAAATAGTAGTATAGTGTCTGGTCCATCTCTCGTGTTGATAAGATGACTAAAACTCAAATAATTGAGAAAGAAAAAATGATAGAACATTTTAAGACTGTACGAGTAATTATTAAATTAGTTGAAAAGATTAGGTATTCAACCAGCAGCCATGGGAAATAAGAACTCAAGGCTGGAGGCTCTATTGTTGAAAATACTTATGAAATTGCTTGGATATGAAAAATAGTCAACAAAAGTAAGGTATTTTAGCTCCACGTTTTTTGTGCTATCATATGCAAGTTCCAATGCTAAAGGTAGCCTATCATATACAAGTTTTGGTATGGATCTTTCTAGGCTTTTCATTTTCATTTTCATTTTTTACTTGAAATTATGTAGGGCATGCCAATTTTCCCGAGACTTATTTGGTTCTACAATGGGCAATACTATTTAACTAATTTTAAGTCGGCTACAAAGTTAAATGGCCTTTTTCCGTAAATAGTTGGTGCTTTGTCAAAGGAATTTGGACTTGGAACATCAACAATGACGAAGAAATACAGAAAGTATCATCTAATTTTGTTTTATACATTTTTATTGTGATTGAATGACGATATTGTCATAAATTCGAATTCTTTAGAACATATCATATAGTTTGAATGTTTTTACAACAAAATGGTTGGTTAAAAAATTGGTGAAAATTTTGACAAATTACTATACGTGACATTCATATCAAGTCCATTGGTTATTTAATATGATATAAGTACAATTACTAACTTGTTACATTAGAATCTATGAATTTTATATTGTTAGCATAACGGTAATTAAGTTTTTTAAGACAATTTTTTTACTATTAGTATCGAACTCACGATATCTTAATTACAAATCATGTGTTATTAGCCTTTAATATCCTAACTACCACTCAAACTCCTATTCTGTATATGTATTCTTAAATTTTTTGAAAATATTCGTGCCTCTAACTAAATTAAAAACAAAAAACTAAAAAAACAGTTTAGTAAAATGGAATGTAGTTCTCTCTCTCTATATATATATATATATATATATATATATATATATATATATATATATATATTCATATATTTCGCATATATTGCATTGTCCAAGCAGGAGCACACGAACAACAAGTATCCAGCATCAAAACCAACCAAGTGAAACAAGCCCGAAAGTTATTTAAGTTTGAGGAACTATTTGTTTATAATTTGATAACGAACTCTATTATGTAAAACTTCGAAATGAAGAAAAAATGATAGGTCAGACAGTAGTATACGAAACTATAAAATGTATAAATAATTAGGTACCAGATTTATCTCAACGATTATACCGAGCGTCCAACAAAATAATTATCCACTAAATACAATACGAGAATGGTTACTTAATACTCACCGATCAAAGCACAAAATTGATCGCCTCACGTACTTAATAGCATTGCCTATAAATATTAAAGTACGCTAGTTAAAATAGATGATTCATTTTATTCACGAAAGCACTCGTCAAAAGAATCACTTATTGCTCAACGATTTCAGTCACATTTACTATTATACGAAACTCGTCTTTATTTATATATAATTTAGCCTATGCCCTCGAAGGTTTCGTGACTGCATTTTAAAAATAAAATATTTTTCATAGGATAATCATTATGCTAATATTGTTTGTCAACAATGTAGACACAAATAGAGAGAAAAAAATATACGTATTTATGTTAATAAGAACGTAATTAAGTGGGACACAAGCAATGAGTGATGTAATAATTGATGCTGGCATGGGCATCAAGGCAAGATGATGGATTCTATTACTAAAGATAGTTGAAACTTTAAAGGTATAGATTCTTAAAATCGTCATCATATTGCCGTGTAGAAAAAGTACTAATTGTACTCCTACTCAATTGCCAATGTCTTCAGATAAGAAGCTTCAAATTTTTGTATGTTTTATGTTCAATCTTCATACAATTTGGCTTTACTTTCCTTTTATGTACTTGAGGTCACTATTATTGGTAGCTGTTGGAAGAAGAAGAAAATACTCTTTTGCTTGTCTAAACTTATTGGGATTTAACATCTAAACTTTATGGGCTTTCTAAAGTATTATCAACTAGATGGGCATGGCCAACCAGGCCCAACGCTTTAGTAAATCTGCAGTACTCAAGCCTTCACCTAAGAGCGGTGTTCTGGGAATTTATAGGGAAAATTAATTGTCACCTCATTTTTCGAGAATGAACGCTTTGTTTCGTCGTGAAAATACACAAGTTTATTTAAATCATTATTATTAGTTAACACTTTCATTAAAAATGTTTGAAAAAAATTATTTAAAAAAGAAAACAAACCAGGTATTTATAAAGTTTTATAAAATTTTAGCCAATCAAGGAATAACCATCTTCATTTAATCGAGGTACATAAAAAAATTCCCAAGCTTATTGCTTTTTTATATAATTGTTTTACGAATCTGAAACATGATGGGAACTTTTAGTTTATTATTTTTCATGGTCAATAATCAATGAAAATAAAGACTCTTTATTGTCATTGTTTTCCAACAATTTAATTAATAATATACATAACTAGCATAGCCATAATCTGCTATAAAAATTCTATATGATAAAAGGAAAGTGTGAGTTACTTTTTTGCCCTTATATCTTATTTACTTTGTATTGTTGAAAAGGAGAACAAACAAATATTTGTTTACTTGTGAATGATCGTCGCTTTTGTCACTTCTTTATCAATTGGGTTTATTCTAAGTGTATTTTCTCGTGAGATTGTTTTTTAGTATAATTAAATTACCGTGTTTTGACATATCACTCTATTTTTAGTGCAATAGTAGTTGAGAAAGAAATCAAATCAAATAAGAGAAAATTAAAATTTATCTACTTTTAACATTATTATAAATCTCATATTACAAGCTATGCCCGTTAATAAATTTGTAATTAAACTTTTCCTGCTCATTCACACGTTCAATTTTGTCTTCATCATTTCCATGTCATCTATCCGAGTTCTCAACTATTGTTCTTTATTATAATTTTCTCAAAAAAAATGTTCACCTTGTTACGACCAACATCAATTCTCATCCCCCTTTTTCAATCAAGAAAACTCTTGATTGTCAGCTCTTTCGATCAAATTTTTACTCAACTTATTCTGATGACCAAATTTGATCGAACTTTTGAAAGTTAAAACATGTTAATAATAAAATTTGAAACTCATATGGTACATGCATGAACTTGCATGAACTTTTATTAGTTACATGTACGTCGGCGACTCAAGTTTTGTTTGAAGCTCTAATTACTTTTGTATAACTAATTCTCATGGCTTTTGCTATTAACTAATGTGAAAACTAATACATAGTGATGTGTTTTAAAAAATTAACTAGTTACTATTGTGCAATGTTTAGGGTCGGCTCAATCATTGTCGGGATTTTAAGCTAAACATGAAAACGAGATTTTACAAATATAAACTAGCTTACAAAAGTAAATTATGAAATTAAAAAAATTATATTATCAATATTTAATAAGTTTTTTAAGATTATCAGAAAGCGTGTATCGAGATAATTTTGAGCGTGTGTTTTCAAGTTAACATTTTTATTAAAATACCTAACAAAATTAACAAACATGTAAAATAAAATACTTAGCAAATAAATATTTACAAAATTTGAAATCTTTTAGTCTTTTACTGTGCAACATATATATTAGATATATAAATTTAAGTTCAGATAACATATATTTTTCATGTTGGAACATAATTAACTCGTTCAACTATTTTTGTTATATAGTTGATCAATACTATTTTCTTCCAAATGTTTTAAATTGCTCAAAATTTATAATGGTTTACAACTATATCTATACTCATGGTTCCTATTATACAATATTATACTCAATTTTACGAGCGCATGTAGCAAAATATTCAATTGTCTAGGTTCATAGACAAAGGGAGTCTAAATCATTATATGATTTGGTTACGAATAAAAAGGATAATTATAGTATACTCATGTAAATTAGTGTCATTTTGAAAATACCCGAGATTTAGCTAATAAACTATAAATAGTCAGTGGAATTCGTTTATAAAAAATTTGAGACAAAATTGCCCAAAAGTAATTAAAATTAGGCAAAATATTAGGAGTAATTTGAACTAAAATTTAGTTGTCAACAAATAGCATGTCATAACTGTCACTATTTACAAAACGTTGAGTATAGCCAAATTGTCAATTTTTGAAGTGGTTATATTTATATACATCAAAAATCAATTAGTTGTAATAGATTAATTTTTAAAAAATTGAGATTTTTTCATTAAAATTTGAGGCTTTTTTCTATAAAATTTGAGGTATTTTCTTTTTCTTTTAGATTTTATATCTACAAAATTTAGGGTTTTTAAAACACTAGAGACTTTTAATAATAATTTACAAAAATCGCCTTTTATTAAAAAAAAAATCGGGAGAAAGAGTAATATAGCCATTTGAAACATAAGAATTGCAAAATACCAAAGTTTTGTTATTATTTGTTTATAGCAATAAATCGATATAAACTGTTTATGTTGACAAATTTACCCCTATTCAAAACTGCAAAAATAGGAAAATGAGAATTTTAGAAAGAAAAAAATAATAATTTAAAAATGGATATTAATAAACCACTAACCGACTAATAAAAAATTAAAAAATAAATTAACCCCACTACCAAGTATTAAAACAAGTATACAGTAAGGAAATTAATCAACAAAAATGGAAAGATATAAACGTAAAATAAAACCGATATTAACGCGACATACCATAGTCAAAGAGATCCCATAAATATGAATATTTGAAACTAATTGTAAAATATACACCAGAACTAATTGTTAATAACGCGATATTAACGTAATTTATTTTTCTCCCAAACATTTGAGACTTTTTTTTATTACATTTTATCCACACGAAACTTTGGGAAGCTTAAACCGAAACTTACTTGACGTACCCATAGGACCCGCCTTGGCAATGTTGACTCGTAGATAATGATTACGAGGAAGATTAATCGTCTGCACTCTTCATCGCGTCGCAAATGAGAAAGTGAATTAGTCTACAAATATTATATTAATTAACTACGTAACAAGAATCATACCTTACACACTCCGTTAAGATGTAACCAAATCCCAGATCGAGGACGTTTTGTTTAACAAACCTTTTCCGCCAAGGATGTACAAAATGTCGACTTCTCTTACCAATCAGAAGTGAACATTTGTTTCAATCCTTGTTTCTTGCTACACAAGTTTGAAAGAGCTAAAAAGTTGGTAACTAACCTTGTAGCATGGAGACGAACGATCTCACCTTCACCTTAGTCCATTTACTTAGCCAATATAAGATCGTGGTTATAAATGAATTTTGTGATGTATCTAACGTCATCCACGACGCTATCAATGGTGTCTCGCTTACCCACGTCTTCCAACATAAGATCAATGTAGTATGCGCCACACGGTGTCCAACAACTCAATTTATTGATCGTGATATGCTCGCAGGGATTACATCATACTATATAGTGATGTTTGTTCCCAAGGTTTTTTATATGTCGATCTGTTTTCCATGACAACTTGGATGAAATTGTGCCATCATACGTCGTTAATCACATCACTCAAGATTTTGTAGATGTAGTCCCAACTTTTTAAATTGTCTAGCGCGTCAACGGATCTAAAGAACACGTTTCGATCAGCTAAATAGACCATGAAATTAGTGATGCTCAACCGTATTAGACTCGTCCACCCATCAGACATGATAGGGCACCCATACTCTTCTCACACCTTACGTTTACTACCTGTGTATGAATGTCATCTTGTTCTTATTCTATTTTCTCATTTCAACTTCATGTTTAATCTTCCGAATTTTTTCCCTTACCTCCGGAGTACATTTATCACATTGTTTTACGTTTCCCTTCGAGTCATTTCTGCTAAGATGCAATTTCATACGAGTGATACTTCACCGCTTGTCGTTAACCCACAATACTTACATGTTAAATGATCGTGACTCCTCGAAACTACGACACAGTGTTTTCATACGCTTTCATCTCCCATCTGAAATAGTTTACAAACTAAATTCTCAATTCTGTGTCTACACTCTTAACACAATTAATTTTAAAAAGAGATTTTTTTTCACACGTATTTTCAAGAAAAAATCACAATTAATCATTTCTTACTTAACGAACTAAAATAATAATTATCGAAATACAATTCAAATTCTCAATTCTGTATCTAACAAAATCTAATTTTTTTCACTATTCTCAATATTCAATTCCAAACAGATTCTATTTTACACGTATTTTCGAGAAAAAATCATAAATAATCATTTCTTACTTAACAAACTAAAAGAACAATTATCGAAATACAATCCAAATTCTCAATTATGTGTCTCCAAAAAATATAAATAGATTTCATTCTTCTCAAAATTAAATTCCAAACAGATTCTATGTCATACATATTTTCGACAAAAAATCATAATCAACACGCACAAAAGCATTCGTAGTTAGCTAATTATTAAACTATAACAACAAGTAATGTATTCAGTTAAAATATCACTTTTCGGATCTCAAAAAAGTATAACAAAATTTAATTCATCTCAAAATTCAATTTCATACACATTTTTGAGAAAAAATCATAATCAACACGCACAAGAATAATCTTATTTAATGATTCTCGAACTATACACATAACTACCAAATTCACTTCAAATTTCACCATCTGAATCTCAAAAAAATTTCAAAAAATTCTATCATCTTCAAAATCACATATCTAACGCATCATATTTAAGCCGATAATTGCCAAAAAATCAAAATCAACAAAAAAATCATCTTCGAATCTCACAGTTTTGAACACGTCGGACTTCGCCTGAGACTTCTCCGATTGTCTTGGGAATTCTCTGAATAATTGCTGCTTTTGCGAAGAGCACATCGGCCAATAAGCGGCGCCTAGTGTTTCGATTGGGAATCCGTCAACCGAAATTGGATCGGCTGTAGAGATTGAGCGGCCAAACCGCATAATGTAAAGAGAAAATCTTTAAGAGTTTTCGTCGGCCATTATCAGTTTTTATGCTAAAAAATGACAATTGTGGACGAACAATAGACAATATTCGGCGGGCAAAATGACGACATTTGTCGGTGAAAAACAACGCAATGATCATATAGATTTTGTAGCCATCCGAAACATGAAATTCTAGTGGAGTTTCACTGGAGTTCGTTAAATCCTTGCGTTATATTTCTCAAACAAGAAATTAAACTTTTTGCCAACGCAGTGCTACGTCATGTCCATATCTCGGCGATTTAAAAAACAGTCTTAAGAAGATAAACCCAACCCTCTCACCTATCCAATCCAAAAACCAAGCCACGTCACACAAAACACTCTTTCATACTTCGACGCAACTAAACCCGCCTTCCTATTTAGCATTTCCAAACTTTCCCTCTTTCGTCAATACCGTAACGGAAGCAAATAAATGACCTGTCATTTTCCTTCCATTCTACGTCGTTTAATTCCAAACTTTCAATGAACTGATTTTTTCACTTCCACCACCGCAAAAGAAAAAGGATGCCGTTCTTCGCCGCCGTGATACGCCGTAAGCTCGCCGCCGAGCGAGTCGTCATCTCGCATCGCCTTTCGAGGTGCTTCTCGGACTCTGCGTCTGGCTCGGAGGAGAGAATCGAGAAGATTCTGGTGGCGAACAGAGGCGAAATCGCCTGCAGGATCATGAGGACCGCGACGCGCCTCGGGATACGCACCGTCGCGGTTTACAGCGACGCCGATCGCCACTCTCTCCACGTCAAATCCGCCGACGAGGCTCTCCGAATCGGTCCCGCGCAGGCTCGCCTCAGCTACCTCTCTGCGCCGGCCATTCTCGACGCCGCCAAACGCACCGGAGCGCAGGTCTACACCGTATCTCTCTCACTCGCGATAACTCTCTCGTTCTTTGACTAGTTCATAGGATGTCTTAATTGACTCTTCTCTCTCGCTCGTTTTGCGGACATTAGGCTATTCATCCAGGCTATGGTTTTCTGTCGGAGAGCTCCGATTTCGCTCGGCTATGTGAAGAGGAAGGCCTGATTTTCATTGGACCTCCTGCGTCTGCAATTAGAGATATGGGTGATAAAAGGTAAGGTTTTTCTTTTTCTTTATCACTTTTCTATTCTGAAGTCTGAAGTCGTAGAGACGTTTGGTTCCAGTACTGCATTTTCTAAAGTGAGCCATAGACTGAGTATCTTGCATAGAATTCTACCGTAAAAAATAGGATTTTTTCATAACCTATTAAATTAGGCTAAGAGACAACCATTCTCACCGATCTATCAGATGAATCGGTTATGCACATGATTAAGAAAAGTGTCTAATAATTTCACGGGACACAGATAGCGGCTCTATTTTATTACGTTCTTCTGCACTGCAGTGACATTTAGGACTGATGCATATCAGTGCGAGGCCTGTAATAGAAACTCCTAGCACCACATAAAAACATTTATACTAGAGCGGCTGTGATTGTGCATACGAATGACAGATGTTCATGGCATTGTGCTTTCCAAGTATAGATTATATCAAGAATTAAGGAATGAGATACACAACCCCCTGACCAGAAGTGGTAATATAAAAGAGTATATTGTGGAAGTCTTGATTTGGGAAATGACTTGTAGATATTTGGTTAAGTGGGGTCTATCACCAGATTGCTTTTACAGAGTAGAGATATAAAACTATATAGACTAGTGGCACTTTAGCTTAATTTAATGGCGTTTAACTTGTATATATGTCAGTGCTTCAAAGAGAATAATGGGTGCTGCTGGGGTGCCACTTGTGCCGGGATACCATGGTAGTGAACAAGATATTGATCTGATGAAATTAGAAGCAGACAAGATAGGGTATCCGGTCTTAATAAAACCTACTCATGGAGGTGGAGGAAAGGTGTGTCCCTCTCTTTTGCTTTTCCTCCACGATATGATTACCAGTTTAAAGAAACCATGAGCGACAGTAATTATTCTATAATCCCCGTCAAATCCTTGTAGGAAAATTTCACAATCGGGCCTCACTAGAGAGTTTCTTTGAAGTTCATGTGTGGCATTAAGAGAGACTCATATATTTTATGCTAATTTATGTAGCATATTTGTACCTACCTTCTTCCCTGGGAATTTCTAATTGTTGACGTAATTTTTTTTAGGGTATGAGGATTGTGCATAATCCTGATGACTTTGTTGAATCCTTCTTGGGAGCGCAACGTGAGGCTGCTGCTTCATTTGGCGTGAGCACGATCTTGCTTGAGAAGTACATCACTCAACCAAGGCACATAGAAGTCCAGGTTTTAAAATTTATCTTTTTCTGTCTTCATGTGTGTGGTTGAAAACGTTTTTCTTTTGTTTGAATTTTTATAACTTAAGCAAGAAAGTAAATTTGTGAATAAATTTAAGCTCCTTGTGTTTTTTAAAATAAAAGCCTGAAAAAAAAGTTGTGAATAAATTAAGCTTCTTATCTATGTTCTCATAGGCATTTTGCTCTGTATTTCCAGAAGCTTGCACATTTATTTCAAGAGTGTTATATGGAAGTAACAAGAACCCATTACACTGCCATATTTCATACTGTTACGCAGATCTTAAGTAGATTTTTTATGCTTTTTTGCATAGATATTCGGGGATAAACATGGGAACATCCTGCATTTAAATGAGAGGGATTGCAGTGTACAGAGAAGACACCAGAAGATAATTGAAGAAGCTCCAGCAGTAATGATTATTTCTTCCATCATGAATTGAGATTTCTCATGGTTTAATGTTCTAAAGTGAAAAAATAAACTCTCAAATGGAAACCTCTTGATGCATTGCAGCCTAATATATCGGAAGACTTCCGGTCCCACTTGGGTCAAGCTGCTATATCAGCTGCCAAGGTAAGGTCTTTTGCTTATATTCGTAGTCATCATTAGTGTTTAGATGTCTTGATTATCCCCCATCTTCATTATATGTAAAAGGCAGTTGGTTATCATAGTGCTGGCACCGTGGAGTTCATAGTTGATACTATCTCGGGAAATTTCTATTTTATGGAGATGAACACACGCCTTCAGGTGCTTTAATCAATATGTACTCAAATGTACTATGTTGAAAAAAAAAAGGAATCCTAACAGGCTAGAGTTTGTGTTTACTTTTTAGGTTGAGCATCCTGTGACAGAGATGATAGTTGGTCAAGATCTTGTAGAATGGCAAATTCGTGTAGCAAGTGGAGAACCACTCCCAATTAGTCAATCTCAGGTGCCCCTGTCAGGTGACTTACTTCTCTTTCAAGTCATCTTTGAATAAATAAATTGGATTTCATCTTTTGTACTGTGGCTTCTGGCTTTTCTTAGTTCTCTGTTCGGATATTTATGGGATTTTGGATTTCGTTTGTTTAGTTATTGAGTCCTATGTATAAATTTTCAATTTGTTATGGAAGTTCTTAATGACCGTCTAATGCCATATGCGTTGTGGTAACAGGGCATGCTTTTGAGGCGCGAATATATGCTGAAAATGTATCTAAAGGATTTCTTCCTGCAACTGGGGTTCTTCATCATTATCATCATGCTCCAGTTACATCAACAGGTCAGTCAACCACACCAATCATAAGTAACATTAAATTCCCAGTAAAGGTATTGTATGTTATAATATTTTCCACATTCTTGTATAAAGATCAAGGTGCATCTTTCTATTACCATTTTCAGTAGCGTTGAATTTATTAATTACTTACTAACAGCTAAACATATCTTTGTTTCTTGTGTTGAATTTTTATACAAGCAGTTCGAGTCGAGACGGGGGTTGAACAAGGTGACTCTGTCAGTATGCACTATGATCCAATGATTGCTAAGCTTGTTGTGTGGGGAGAAGATCGAGCTTTTGCTTTGGTGAAGCTGAAAGATTGCTTGTCAAAATTTAAGGTATACTACTACGAAATATGCAAAGAAGCGAGTTTAACCACTATGTTTGAGTAGGAAATATAGACTCGTGACTTCCTCCCTAAGCTATTATTTTTCCACAGGTTGCAGGGTTACCAACCAACATTAATTTCATTCAAAAGGTAGTTAGTCATAAAGCATTTGAAGACGGAGAAGTTGATACTCATTTTATTGAACGATTCAAAGAGGACCTGTTTGCTGACCCTCACAATTCAGTATTAGCAAAACAATCACATGAAGCTGCAAATTTTAGCGCAGCCCTTGCTGCTGCATGCCTCATTGAAAAGGAGCATTCTGAGCAGAGAGATAATTTTCATGGTAAGTTGAGATGTAAGCTTCGGGTATGGCTTATATGATAACCTATGAGAAACTAGTAATTAAATAATTTGTTTGTCACTTTTTAGGAGGCCAGGGACTAGTCTCTTTGTGGTACACATCTCCTCCTTTCAGAGTGCATCATTGTGCAAGTAGTACGATGGAATTTGAGTGGGAAAATGATGGTGATATTAGTGGCCTAAAAACATTGTCACTTTCTATCACTCATAACCCAGATAGAAGCTATCTGATTGAGGTATATCTCCCTCTGCTGCTAATAGTGTAAGATAAGGATCTTGATTTTCCTATGTGCTGTAATCATCACTTTCAAATCATTAGAGCTATATTTTCACGCATGCAGTACGTCATGAGTTTTATCTTTAATCAGTAGCCCAAATTTTATTTTATTTTATATCTTTATTGTTTGTAAATGCTATAATTAACAAGTATTAGGTCTCCTGTATCAGATGGGGTGAAATGTTATTTTTTTTTACTTTGAGTACTTGCTTCAGCCTCGATTGATTCAGCTGGTGTTTCTCTCTCAGACAAAAGAAAACGGTCATTCCGGCTTAGAAGTGAAAGCTACAAAATTGGATGACCATGAATTCAGAGTTGAAGTTGATGGTGTAATCACGAATGTCAGATTAGCAGTTTACACAAAGGTGTATTAACAATAGATGCGAAATACTTCATTTTATGTTAAAAAAGTGACTTACAATGCTTATGTGGTGCCAGGACGAGACGAAGCATACACATATATGGCATGGCTCACATCACCACCATTTCAAACAAAGACTCAGTCCCGACATATGTGATGAAGATGACTATCACCACAGGCCTAGTTTTGAATCATCGTCACACCCAAAAGGAACTGTTGCGGCACCTATGGCTGGTTTGGTAGTCAAAGTTCTTGTAAATGATGGGACAAAAGTGGAGGAAGATCAACCCATATTAGTCTTAGAGGCAATGAAGATGGAGGTTTGCATTTTCTGAACCATTCTACTTTGTCCTATATTTTTTTGCTTTTGCTCCAGATGACATGGTCTTACATTTTATTTTTATCCTTTTCTCTGTAAAAACAGCATGTTGTTAAGTCAACTTCAGCTGGGTATGTCCACGGGCTACAAGTAAAAGCTGGCCAGCAGGTTTCTGATGGCAGCGCTCTTTTCACCATTAAGGTTAGTAATTAATTCATTATATCTAAAAGAAACTCGGTGAGTGTTGATTATTTTCAAAGACCTTACCTGATTGAACTAGTAATGGCTGATGGTAGTTATAAAGAAACTTGGGCTTGTTTAACCGTCAAAAGGTGTCCGTTTACTCTCTTGAAACTTGTTTATCCGAGCTAAAAGGAAAACTTATGGAGTGTCTATTGTTTGCTAAGACTCGAATGGCCTGAATGGAAACAAATGATGGCTTAGAATAGTGTTATAAAGTTACTCGAGCTCAAATGTTAACGATGGTTAACGGCTTTGATATGATTTAGCAGGTGGAGTAGATAGCTTCACACGATTGGATGATTTGGGGAAGGTGGACTGAAACCAATTTGAAATGTAACATTGTAATTTGTAGTAAAAAAGGAATAAAATGTACATAAATAAGAATCGAGTCTTACTGCTTCTGCTTAACTTCCTGATATTTTATTCGGCCATTTGCATCGCATGTGTATTAATGCAATACCTCCGAGCAAGTAACTATAATAATTCAAATGAAGGAAAATTTTAACTTGATTAACTGTTAAAAACTTAAAAATGGTGAAAACCTAGATGTGTTGAAGAAAGAGGCTCTAGTGTAGCTTTTGGTGTCTGTTTCTGTTATAAATTCAGTCCGACTGTTAAATCTGATGGTTTTCGATGAAATTTAAAGTTGTTTAAGATATTTTTCAATCGATGCAGGTGGTTTTCAGGGACCTAATTTGAAAAATGGGTAGAAAACTTATTTTTGTCTGAATTTGGGTGAAAATCGAGCTTAAAATATTTTGCAATATGGTCTTAGTTTACGAAATAAAAAATTTATGATATTAAACTCGTTCCACGTCTTTTAGTTTATGCGTGAAAAAACAAAATTTTGTTGAACGACCAAATAATTAAATAAACATTCAATTCATAAATCTTCATATGTAGTAATATAAACATGACTTGTGTAAATATTATTCATATGCAATATAAAATTGTCAGTATGATTTTGAAAGAAAAACATATTAAAAGTTGGTAAAATGACAAAGTAAAAATATACCCATTTTTGTTACAAATCTAATGGTCCCTTGAATAATTACCCATTTTTGTTAAATATTATATGCTGAGCAATTATCATGTTTACAAAAGTTGTTTATCATGAAGACCTACATGTGGCGAATTTTGTGGCATTTTAAAACCTTGGTCTAAACTCTAAATGCAATTTTTTTAAGGAAGTATATGGACACACTATTTTAGTGATACATGTTAAGAAATACCTAACTTTGAGCAATCGATTTCTTATATTTCTGAATGTCTGTGAACTACTTAGGTATTTAAGTAGAAGAATCGCGAACTAGACTCGACGCACAAGCATGTGTCGACAGTGTATTTTGCTAAAATATTGATACAGGCTTTCAAATCTAATTACATGAACCAAGCCCATACAGTAATCGTCGTAGCTAATTTGGTCTAACGGTAATTCTACGCCGTGAGTCACCGGCACCAAATGCCTTCATAAAAAATAAAAATAAAAACCCATGCAACAACTTGGTTGAGAAACGACAGCAGAAACACGGCGAAACGACGTGCGAATCATTCATGTGAAACGCACGTTTCTCTGGAGATGGGAATCATGGCCGTTCGATTGAAGCAGGTCTTGTGTTCCAAAGCAAACCTAGATGGGCAAAGGTCAGCACTCGAGCAGTATAAATTCGTCAAGACCTAATCGAAGCCTCATTGTCCATAGCCACCTCTTTCTCTCTGTAAGATACAGGAAAATCGTCTCTGCTTGTTCGAGCATAATTAGGGTTCCAGATTTGTGACTTTTCTTGCGAGCTTTATTATTGCTCCATTTCGATCTTATTCTTCATTGATATTATTTAGCAACGATTCGAACATTTTCGGTTCTTGATTTGGCTGTTATATTCTTTACCGAATTAGGGCTGTTAAGGTTTTTTTTTTATAGTGTTCATCAAAATTTGCACGTTCATAGATCCAAACGTTGAATTTGAATGTTCGTTAATTATTTTTACTAAAATGTGTCCGTTTTTCATAATTTTCTTTGAAGGGCGGTGAGGAAAATAATTGTCATGCACCACTCTGATTAACGTGCTGATAAACTCTCTTACCCATATATATCTGATGCCCTTTTTCTGAGTTTCTCTTGATTTATGATTTATTGTACTTTTAAAATATGAACCAAGTGATTAGGTCTATGACCTAACCATGATGCGGACCGTATAGCTTTGGCTACTGGGGATACTTTTTGGTTACTGATGGTTCTCTTAAATATTTTAATCATGTTCCTTATCTTTGATGATGTAGTATGTTGGTTTTTTATCTATTTGTTAAAGGGCAGTGATGAAAATAATTGTCATGCACCACTCTGATTATCGTGCTGATAAACGCTCTTACCCATATATATCTCTGATGCCCTATTATGATAAACTAAGTTCTCTTTGTTTGTTTACGTAAGAGCCAAGTGATGGGGTTTATGACCTTACCATGATGCGGACCGTATAGCGTTTATGCTTCTGGGGATGAAATCTGGTGTCTGATGGTTCCTCTGATTTTGTTCAATCATGTTATTACTTTATATTCATTTGAAAATCTACAGGATGTGAACGGGTGAATCTAGATCGGATGTGGAAGTAACAGGTGCATTGGACAATTTCTAGCTAGACAAGCCAGTGTGAAAGATTGGGAATGACCGGACCAATTTTGCAGTAGTGCTGCTCATAAATATTTTTGGAACTTGATTGCCATTCTGCCCATTTGATCAAGGATAAACAAGACAAACAAGACTGACTTGATCATAATTCTTTCCTTGCAAGAAATAAAGAGCTGCCATGAGACATTATTTGTTGAATAGTATTCACTTTATCGAACCATGTCCATAACTATGAAACCCATGTGAGATACGGAAGAAGCTGCACTGATTGTTTGAATTGTGCGGAGACCAGACTTCACTAGATTAAATGTAATTCTGGTACCTTTAGACGACGGAGTAGTTGAAGCTCGAAGGTCGGAACTAATATAAAGAATTGTGTAGTTGAACTCCATGTAATCTATTTCAGTCAATTCATCATAACTTTATTATAATACAAATTAATCGATATTTGTTCACTTACTTCCCTCCGAATCATGAGCCTGTGAAATTATTATGTCCATAAAACGTACGAATTTTACGCTATCTAGACCTTATTGTTGTTAACATCTTGACGTATCTCGATTTTGCGGTTCAGGTTGTACATCTTCGTTGTCTTGACCAGTTTGGACGTATATTGTATACATCTTGGTCAATAATAAACGTTTATTTTAATCATTTCGGGTATTGCTTGTGTTTTTCGAGATGTTTGGGGGGCTTTTCTGGAGAAATTTTTGACGAAATTAAAGTCCGACAAGTTGTCGATCGTCGTAGTTTTTTTTACCAATACACTTCCTCAAGCGTGTGCGCAAAGTCACTACTTTTCTTTTTCGGAAAGTTGGAAGATTTTTTGGTGAATGAATCTCCTTTGGTGCCTTCGCTTGGGTCCGATTACTTGTTCGTGGAAAGTTTTCCATTTTTGGCGTGTGTATGAGAGAGACGAGACCTAATACACACATACATCTCAATTTTACAAAAATCAATTCACGTAAAAGAAAAATGGACCAAAAGAGGGTCAAATGTACCGAGAGAAGGCGAGTTTGAGACTGGGTGAGAGAGATGTGGGCGAACTGACATCAAGAAACAATGAACGCGCCAGTGAGAGAGAGGGCGAGCCACGTTGTCTAGTGAAAGCGTGAGAGCTAGAGAGCGAGAGTGGCGACATAGGTCAAAGAGAGATGGGAGGGAGAGCTACTCGACGAAAAAAAATGTGTCTGAAATTTAGGGTGTTTCAAAATAAGGAAATAAATTTACGGCAAGAAAAAAAGATGAACAAACGTAATTTTGAACGAGAAAGAAAAAAAGAAAGAGTAGACAAAGCGATTAAAAGAGTTTTTTTTAACAAACTGGTTGAAATATAAGAAATGGTCGAAATGCTACAAATATTATTTTAAAACATTAAATAATTTTTCTAAATTTTTATTTAGGAATTGTGGTTGGCACCACGGAAAATATCATAAAATGCTCCCACATATGTCGGAAGAATACCGTGGTTATAAAAGATATATTAAGTAAAAATAAAATCACGAGTACAAATAAACACAATCTAAAACATTTCTAGCCCTCAAGCGGGATCGTAACTCTTGATCATCAGCTCTAATGGCCTCTCCGAACAGGGGGGATAAGTCTCATACAAGTCGAACTCGAGTCGTGATTAACCGTAAACGAGATAAGTTATGAGCTGCGACATTGCAAAAACGCGAAATATAAACAATAAAACATTTGTCTAAATGTCACACATCTCTAAAGATGTGAAGATGAAGCGTCCAGAGCTTTATCGGCGGTGTCAATCTCTTTGTTACCGCCTTGACCGCTCCCATGTAGTCGGATTGGATCTCCACTTTAAAGTCGTCGATACCAAGCACTAACTCTATGGTCTAGAATACCGAATATGCCTCCACATGTCGGAGGGAGAACTTCCTAGCAAAAAAAGCGTATGCACGACGATCAGCTGTACGGTGTGGTACCTCGCAATGCAGCCGACGCCGATTTCTCGTTGATCGCGAGTGAGCGTCGCATCGACATTAATCGAGATTAAATTTTTTCTCAAAATAGTTTTTTCAAGTTAATTTTAATACAAATCGGTAAAATATAATTTTTCAAAATTTTTTGAAAAAAAACGATCCTGAATATGACATTTTAAGCAATATCTTGTAAAATAATTGAAATATCACGTATTCTTTATCACAGTTTATTCAATATTCATCAATCGTTGGATATATAACCATTTTCACCGCATTTTTAGGGAGGTGAGAGAGCTTGATAAGTTTAGTATTAGACATATATCTCATCTTTGTAATATCGCGGCGCATAGCGTCGCGCTATGTATTTAACCATCACTCGTTTTCGACCTGAGTGAGTTTAGTCCCGCCTTGTTCAGAAGAAACCATTAGATCCGATGATGACGAGTTGAGATCCTCCACGATAATTTAGAGCCGTATGTTTATTGAATTTCTCTGTTCATTTCTAATCACGATTTTTCTTCGACATACGCAGAATAGCACGTACCACCTCCCACAGTTCCTAAAAAAAAATAACCATCTTCGAAACGTTTTTAACTTCAATTTTTTGTTTATTAAATAAATTTTAAATGGATGACTAGTAATAAAGAAATGAAAAGTGGCGTGTGGACTATCGAAGACGCTGTGACCACCTCAGTCTCCTTCCCTCTCCGATTGGAGCCAAATCGTAGGAAACCTTCATTTGGATGTGAAGCAGTTCCGACTGTCTAATCAAAACGAAATTGCAAGCAATTCAGGTTTCTCTTTGTGTGTGTGTGTATTTGTCACTTTAATTTCCGGAACGCTCATGTTCTTACGAAGTTCAGTGAAGTCCGGTAGGGTTTGAATACTTACCGTCAACACTAGCTTTGTGAAATTGCGCAGAATAGAAATTAAATAATTTTGGTAAGTACAAATGAAGAGGCCGTGGAGCGAGGAAGGTAATGACGGTTCATCCTCAGATGAGTCGTCAAACAGTGAATCTGATAAGGAATCTACCGCCAAGACGAAGGGAAAAGCTCAACCCAAAGGGTCCGATTCCAAGGGTATTGATATTATTACGCCAATATCTACAAACATCAACGATTTACAAAAATGACGACAATCCAAGCTTGGCTAATAATGTGTGTTTTTCTGGAACTAAGTTGTCACATACATATATGTATGACATCTCATGGATTGTCTATTCTTGCTCTTATTCCACAAGACAATGAACTTATTTCGTTGGAGAGGACATTCCTCACCCGATATTCTGTGCTCATCTGACAAAAGCACAAAACAAAATATGCAGTGAAATTTGGGAAGCGGAAAAGCGGGGCGGTAGATTTCGAGGCACTGATGCAGCGGGGTTACAGAGGCGGGCCGTCGGTGCTGAAAGTGCCGGCCCCAAAAGAATCGGATGGGGATCGAGACTGGACTTGGTCAACAGGGAAGGAGAAAGAAAGAGAAAGAGAGAGAGAGGAGTCGTACGAGGAGAGGCAGAAGACGAGGGCGGCTCTGGCGGAGGGAGAGGAGCTCGTCGGAAAGCAGACTCGCAGGGAAAAGGAGAAGCGGAAAAGAGAGGGGGGGAAAAACTACGTCGAGGAAGAGAAGAGGCTCTTGAGGGACAGCGGAGTTTATTCCGGTTTCGATAATTAGAAACTCCGATTCCTTTGTATTGTCTTTTAAAGTTGTAATGCCGAGCTTCTTTTTCGCTTTTCGGGTATAGGTTGCCTTAAAATCAAAACTCCGACGGATTACTAATGGGAATTAAAGGAACCTGTTTGCAAGGAAAAGGCAATCTACAATTCTTAGTAAAATTCATAATCAAAATTTTCAATTTTAGGTGGTGGCTGTAGTTACGACGTTGGGAAAAGAGTATGAGATTTTATATTATTAGTGTGTGTGGCATACAGTAAAATTATCACATACCTTGTAACATGTATGCATAAACAAAGTGAAACAGAGAAGTAATTTTAAGTGTAGCTACCAAATTTTTAAACAAAAAAGAGGGCATTGCTCTAATTATGGCTTCCAAAATTTTGTTGCAGGCTATTGTTTTCCTCATGTCTATAACATCCGGGACTCGATTATTTGCCCCTTTGACTTCAAACCATCGAAGAGTTGTGATTACTGCATCGTTGAGGCTGTTTGGTTCTTCAAGAGTGATCGGTATATTGATCGGATAGTTTCTGGCGTCGTTCTGCAGCAACCTCCCACAAGAGAAGCACCTGCTTCGATCCATTTGTTCACGTACGACACAAAATCATCATCTGAAACCCCTGTATTTTGCTGCGACACAGCCATGGAGTTTAAGCTTTGACTTCGATGATGATATGCTATCAATTATAGTATATTGGCAAAATCTTCAAAGATCTGGGTGAAGCAAATAAGCTTCAAGAGTATCCAGATACTAGGTATGCATTTAAACATTCAGAGAAAATAAACTTACCACCCATGCCTTAATCTCTGGATCATAACTTTCACCACTGTTTGGATATATAAGTATTGGTTTTGTAGTCACCTGGAGAAAATTATAGACAAAACTGTGATAGTCATTACAGAAGGTGATATGCAAGAGAAATAAGCAGGATTTCAGTTTTTGTGAATTTATCTTTCATGAAAACAGACTAAACCCATTGATTTAATAGGGATGTTGAAAAAGAGTAACAAAATAATTCTTACCTGCAAAAAAACACGGATCAGAAACGACGTAATAATGTAAAGTGGCATTTTTTAAAAATTAATCTCGCTCTCAGCGTCTTCACTTTCTATTTTGACAATTTTATACTGATCATACAACGCAAGACCATAACATTTATCTAGTGCTTCGATCCATTTCTATTTCTAACTTTGCACGAGCATAATGACAGAAGACACTCTTTTTCACAACCAAAGATTTGTAGGGATCAATTCCTTCTTATCAGTGAAAATATTCTGTGAAAAAGACAAATGGCTTACAATACAAGATACAAAAGAATGATTAGCACTAGTAAATCCATATAAGTACACATGCATATAATCACAAAGGTTCACAATTGTTTCAGGTATTGTATTGTTTATAAGATATCCATAATTCAAGCTCCGCATAATATAATTATATTCGGAATGAAATTATGTACCGTGGAAATGGATGACACGAGCCCATGAATAAATCTTGGAGGAGTACAATTAATGCCAACAGCAACAACCTGCTTGCATGATTCAGCAATCAAGGCACATTCTTGTATAGAATCACCACTAACCACGTTTATGCCATCTTTGGAGTTGAAAGAGAACCAAGCGGGAATACTGATTTTCTCTTCCTCCAAAATCTCAGCAAAGGCCTATACAAGATAAAGATAATAAGACCAAACAAATATCACTTTAACCTTATTTCTTGTATTGAATTAGCAACCTCTTACCACTGAACTACATCAAAACAAACAAAAAATCATTTATGCAAGAATTGACTTCTGTTCTTCACATTCAACTATTTGTAAATAATCATTTCTACAGGTGTTTCTAAAATACATTACCCTTTCAAAGGCCAAAAAGTTGCTTCAGCTATACAAAGACGTGTGAATATTATACTGTGATTTAGAGATAGCCATAAGTACCTGAGCTTCTATCTTGTTTGGAACTGTTTCAAACGCAATGATATCCGGGCCCCCTTCTACCAAGACCTTCACCCTTCTCCGATGGAAGTGTTTCAGACGCTCTACTGTCATTTCATCACCATAAATTCCGCTGGAAAATGGATGCTCAGCAACAAAATGACCAAACACTACTATTTAGAGAAATCGCTCATCACCGAAAAAGAATATTTCACATACTTCACAGAAGAACAAATACATATCTCTGGAAATCTAAGCTCACCTGTACTCTGATCCATCGGCCAAGTAAGCTCCGTAGCTCCCCACTGACGCCGCAACTAAGATCCTTCGAGACTTGAGAATCTTATGATCCACAATGTCACTCGATAATGAACTATTCAAGCATCTCTCGAGATATACACCACGAGCCTCACGGGCAACTTCGACACTCTTCCTTAGCAATGCTTCACTACGTTGACTCGAAAATCCTTTGGCCTCGAAACCCTGAATCGTGGCCTACAAACCAAACTGACTCGTTTAACTATGTTCCAGAATTAAATAAATACACAATCTGATGTCGCTTACTTGATAAGACGCTGTAATTATAATATCTGCGCCAGCTTCAAGATAATCAAGGTGAACCTGCTCGTAAAGGAACCATTAAATCAATTTAATGGTATAAACATTACGTAATTGGGCTCAAATTTTGACTATAGGTATACCTAAGCTCAAGTGTCAGAAAGGTGGTCCAGACTTTACTTATCAATACTCTAATACTCCTAACAAACAGACATATCTACTTCGAAACAAGGCTCATAAATGTCCACACTTTGTGGTCCATGTACATATAAATACACAGACATTTCCACATGTTTTATCGCATTAGGTTCGCGACAAATCACATGCACTGCCCAATTATTTAACAAGTAAACAGTCGGAGTAAACTCAACGCCGTTTCTAATATCATCACTACCAGAGATGCCCCGAAAACAATTCCGCGAAGAAATTTCACAGTAAATCAAGTTTGAAACTCAAAACACTGCATTGATAATAAAAATTGATTTTATACTAAAATTAAATGCTCTAAACGCTATAATGAATGAATCGATAAGAAGTCATAAATTTATGGAGAGAGAGGGAGAGGGAGGGAGAGTACGGCGCGAATGAGGTGCGGAGAAGTGAGGAGGCACTTGGCGCTCCAGAGAGGATCGTTGAGATCAGCACCGTGGCGTTCGAGCTCCGTGGCGAGACCGCCGTCAATTACGGCGGAGCCGCCGGATTCCCTGAGGAAGTCGGTCATTAACGATGAAGCGACGGCCATGGGAGAGAGAGAGAGAGAGAGTCTTGACAGTGTCGTTGCGTGTATTGAAATGAGTAAAGAGGAGCGTGTCGTGTCTCTCTATTCTCGTCTTGCCTAACTAAGCTGCACGTCCATAAACGAAATTAGGAATTGGGTAATTATTTTTGCCACGTGTTTCTCCAACTTAAATACCTTTTATTATATATATATATATTATATATATATATATATATATGTAACTGAAATAAAAAAAATTAACTTTATAATTAATGAAATACCAAAACTAAATCTCACTGAAAGATATTTGTTTATCATAAAAATAGACGGAAATGCTATTATTTCATTTTTCAATCTTTTTTATGTAGCAATGCTGTACAAATTAAGTCATCTTACAAACAAAAAGTAGGAGAATATAATTCTTTTACTTTTTTAAACCTTTTATTTACTTGAAATGAAAACTGAAATCATAATTCTTTAATTTGAAGCGAACGTGAATTTACCAATAAATTATACTAGTTATCGCCATTAGTTTTCTATCTTAAAGAAGTAAAGTTAACATCATATTGAAATACGTCTTATAATATCAACTCATATAAAAAATGGAAAATATATTCTGTTTTGATATTAAATTAGAAGTCGTGAATTCACATTTCAAGTAAAAAAAAAACCTTAAAAGAATTATGTGATAATTACAAAATCAGTTGTGATAATATCACTTAATTTCTAATTAATCCCCATCCTAGAAAGAACTCTATAAGATTAATTTATTTAAAATCAAAAGAATTAAACTAGTAATACAAATTATTTTGAATTAGGAACTAGTGCATATATTATTCTTTTGTAGTAGTTGTTTGGAAGTCCAAAAACCAAAGGGCAAAAGATGGATGGGCGGCAGCCTCTCCGCAACACCCACGTGAAGCTGCTGGCCTCCGACCTCGTCTCCCTCACCCAATCCCACGGCAGCTCCTCCCTCCTCCTTACCCCCGGAGGCGCGTCCCTCTCACGCGCCGAGGCTCTGGGCACCGTCGTCTCCCGCGACCTCAAACCCGACAAGTTCCTGAAGTTCGCCCTCGACGACGGCACCGCCACCGTCGTCTGCGTGCTGTGGCTCAACCACCTGACCTCCCCCTTCTTCTCCCGCCTCAGCCCCTCCGACCTCCGCCTCGCCGCCGACGCCGCCCTCCGATCCGCCGACGCCGCCGCCCTCGGCTCCGTCGCCAGAGTCCGCGGCCGCCTCGCCGCGTACAGAGGCCAGACTCAGATCACCGTCTCCGACGTCGTCGCCGAGACCGACCCCAACGCCCAGACTCTCCACTGGCTCGACTGTCTCCGCCTCGCACGGAGGCGATACCACCACCACCAAGCCCTGCCTCCGAATCCTTGAATCCAATGTATTGTCTTTTCTTTTTTTGAAATTAAAGGAAGGAAGAACTTGATGAGGTTATATCTAAGAAAATGTATTGTGTTGTTTGGGTTTAAGGGTGATTTGTGAGCTATTATCTCCAACAACAATGGGATTGCAGGGATACTGGTTTTCAGGCCACAGGAAGAAAGAAGCTGGGACAGATCAGATAAAGCTCAGAGTTTTAGCGACACGCATGTCAAATTAAGGAGATTGTTGGAAAATAATTTGGAATCGGTCACATTCGCAAGTTCCCTATTTGGTGTGTGGCTTTCGGAATTTCAAAGGATTCTTGTTCGCAGCGGCTTTTGGTCGGAAATGGAAAAGCTTGAATTGGCATGATTTGCTCTCAGCAGCTTCGCCAGCTTCAGTCTGTATCTCAGTACGCACTCATCAAATGAAGAAAGAAAGAAAGAACAATTGATTCAGGTTAGACCTTCATTTTTCGAACCTTTGATTTTGACGAGTATTAAGGATGCATAGGCAATTGATAGTCTGGTGAGATATTATTATGTAGTTGAAAGTGCAGAACGAATATAGGAAGTGTTTTAATTTTTGTTGCAGCAGTTATCAAAGTCCACAACAAAGTCTTGGTTTATGTGTTTATTACTTTATTATGCACAAGTTCATCAAGCTTTTTGCAGTCCGGGGAATTTATTTTCGTAACAATTCATTTCTGAGAACTGGACTAGGTTGTATACATGAAATGTGCGGATTTAAAATAAGAAAGCATAAAACAATATATTACTTTTATTACGATGAGATGCGAATTAGAGACTTCGTATGTAAATAGATAGCTTTAGACATCAAAGAAGACCAGTGAGTAAGGATTGCTTTACCTTAAGGGTCAGCTCAATCGTTGTCCGTGGTTATTTGATATCGAACTCCACCGAAGAGCAAAGAGTTTGGTATCAATCTCTCTCGACTTGACTTACGTGGAGTTCCATCAAATAGGCATATTTTATATGATGTGGGGTTTGACATTGTTTCCAACCTTATACACGTCTTCCCTCAAATACATTTTACAGACGAAATGCACAACATTAACATGTAAAGTCGGGTTTGTACTCCGTTGAATAATATGAGCAACAGGATTTTTTTGCCTGTATAAAGACCTACAAATGGCATTTGTAAAAATGCCAATATCTATGTCTACATAAGTATAAATAACGAGTTCCGTAGCTCATCCATGAACTTGTTTGAACTTCTTTTTACGAAAGCTTGTCGGAACCAAGTTTGATGTTTAATATTTGATATTGGAGGTTGAGTCTTTGCTTTTCTTTCTCGAGTATGTTATTGGCCACCTTGAAAATGTTTCTTTATAACTTTTGCATCGATGTGTAGTTTCAGAAAGCGTGAGGTTTCGAGTTGGAATGGTAAGATATTTTTAATTTTTAGGTTTTGACTATGAAGTTGTTGGGTATGATCTCAGTGAAGATTTAGGGATTTAGAGAAAAAAAAAAGAATGGCAGCTTAATAAAATAATGATACAGAATCTGGGTATATAACCCTAAAACAAAGAGAGTAATAAAAGACAAATATACCCTTACTAATATTATTTATTATATTTATACGCTAATACTCAGATCAGTAGTAGTTAGTTTTTAATAAATAACTTGTTGTGCAATGTATCTAAAGGTTAGAGTGATTAATTGTGTAACGGCTAGTAAAGACATTCTGTTGTAAAGGGCGGTAGACACTTATTAACATAATCAATTCATTCAGTTTAGAGCGGAAATGCAAACGTGAGATATTTGTAAACGGAATCAATCTCGCAAAGTGAAACGTGAGGTGTTTGTTAGAAGGGCTGAGAGATTCGAGTTCATCGGTATATTTGTGATTTTTATAATGGAAGATTAATGAGACTAAGCTGCATAAATGAAGCATAGGATAGTTTTTTATGATTATGTCGTTTTTATGTAAACAACTTGTCATTTCCAGCTTAACGATAAGTTAACATCATAATGAACAATATATAGCCATTTCGTGTAATATACTCTTCATTCATTCAATAAAACTTTTTTTCTTCTCTCGAATCCTCTCTCTTTTTCTCTTCTCTTTGGTTTATCTCTAAATTCCAGATCATGAATTCTTGCTCTTCGATCTTTATAAAGACCAAAAAAAGTTGGAAGTAGATGAATTAAGATCGAATCGGGATAAACATTTGTGGTGTGTGTGTGATTGATTGTGTTTCCATTCTAATGTTTTACAGTGTGACTGTGGTTTACTTAGAAATCAAGAAACTAAGTAAGAAATTTGTTGAGAATTTAAGAGAAAGCTAGATAATCGGAGAATATATCAAGAGTCATGTGTATTGTTTAGACTTATTTTGTTACATTGAGTCTGTTTTACTTATCTGTAGTTAGTTAGTTGTTTTACTCAGTCGGTTATTTCTTCATTAGTATGTTATGAGTCTTACACCTCTCAGTGTATAAATACTTGTAATTCACTTGTTAAACGTAATGAAAAATGTTCAACACAAGAGCAAGTTCCAGCTCAATATCTTTCTCATTCCTTCTCTCTCTCTCTCTCTCAGTATACATCTCTGTTTCTCTCGATTACAATCACTGAACTGAGAACTTGATATGGTATCAGAGCACAAATTTCTAATGTGCAAACTCTGGAAGTGATTCTCGATCCCAATCACATTCACATCATTTCCGCAAATATGAAACCATGGAAAATCCACAACCAGAAAATGAACCAGAAGCACCACAAAATCCGAGAATTCCTCATGCTAATCCGAGAGCCGCTGTAGTTCCAAAAATTGCCCAAAATGAAGATCCGATGGAGAATCCATACTATCTCCACCATGGGGACAATCCGGGATCAATCCTCGTTCCAGACCTCCTCGTCGGAGACATTACGTGGATAGGAATCGCTCCATGATGATTTCCCTATCTTGCAAAAACAAGATTGGATTTATCGATGGGTCGATTCCTAAACCACCACCCGGAGATCCAAGAATCAAATCTTGGCAGAGATCAAACAAAAAAGTTGGTCTCGTGGATTATTAATTCTGTTTCTAAAGAAATCGCGAAAGGCATTCGATTTGGTGATGTCACAGCTTATGTTTGGAGAGACCTTCGGTCCGAGAGTGTTCTCTACGCTCATAGAACTCGTCAATCAATACACATGACTCTTAATAGAATATAAATTTGAGAATTATGGAGAGAATGTAGGTGAGAAGAATCGAATTGTTTGACATTAACGAAGAAAAACATAGTGCTTTACTGTTGTTTTAAATTATATTTCTTTCTTTATAATTGGTGCTTGTTAATAACAAGTTGTTATAACTTTTTTTATTTTCATTAATACGCGGATTAAACTTTTGCCATCGGTTAAATTTAATTGAACCACCATTCATTTTGGTTTTTTAAGTTGCTAAAGTTTTTAATAACTAATGGGTACGAAGTTCAAGAGGACAAATATTTTGCACCTCTTAACCTTTAGAGATAAAAGAGAGCTCAAGACAACAATAATTTTATCTATAATATTATGAAAGCAAATTGTGTGAGAATATTTCATGATTGTAATATTGACATCACAAAAACTAGAGCAACTCATTATCTCTTTCACTTTTCTTTAGTGAACAAAGTACTTGATGCCCATCCACCGGGGGAAGAGACGTTCGAGCGTTTGCACTGTAAAAAGACTAACAAAAGACTTGAACCAAGTACACAAAAAAACTCGAACTAAGTACACATTGGGTAATAGGTAAGCTAATTTAGTGATAATAGCACATGATTTTCAGTTAGGAGATTCTGAGTTCAAACGCCCACCACCAACAAAAAAGATCCAACAAAAAAGATGCCTTCAACAAAACAAAAAATACACAATAATGATCATTTCCGGAACACAAAAACCACTTTAGTTTAGTGACAAAAACTTCAAAATGTAAACATCTTTAAAATCCTAAAAAGATAAACTAAGTTAAAAATAACATCTTTTCAAAACACACCAAAAAAATAACAAACACATGCCTTCGCCAAGAAGATCATTGGAAAAATGAGACCAAATTTGAGTACCGTTAAGATGGAAAAAGTGTAATCCGATCATATGAGGTTTGCGAAATTGGCAAGAATGAGGTTAAACGCTTTAAGAATGATGGGGTAAATAGATGACTAAAGCTGTGTTCGATTCATAAGTCCAGAGGACACCGGAAGTTGAAACCAAAAAGAAAAATATGTAGAGAAAAAATAAAGAAGAGAGAGAAAGTAGATTTAGGATTTTACTTTCACATTATTTTTTTTAATATACTAATTTCATATGAGTTTTAGTAACTAAACCATAAAATTTTGAAAATATGCTAAAAGACAATATTTTGTGATTTTTAATTGAATAACCATTATGATGATGTGGATTTTTTAGACAAGTTTTCATTTATTTGCGGTAGGGATTGAACTCGTGACTTTCAATTTAAAGGTTGTTTGGTAATATCACTAGACAATATTAACTAACACACGATCACGTGAATCTATTTGGACGTTTTTTTAACATTATTAGTCCGGTGAGTGTTTACATATATCAATAATCATAATTTTCTTTTGTTATTACTTTTATATATATATATATATATATATATATATATATATATATATATATATATATTTACTACCATTTGAGTATATGAGGAGCCCTGAAAATAATGTCAACCTCCGTTTGGTTTCATCATTACAAGTGATCAAAGAGTCTGATTTCTTATCAATTAAAAAGTCATTCTCAAATAATCTTAAAGAACCTAAGGCACTATACAGGTACATTGATATTAAAAATGGTGTTTCATTCTAAAAAATAAGGAAACTAAAATCTAAAAGTTATGTCAATGACCCAGATTTAACTTTTAAGCACATCGATTTAGTTAAAATCAAACTGACTTTCAATTTAGTGGATGATTTATCCAAACTACCCCGAATTTTCCGTGACCATAGTGACACCTGGCCGTTTCTATTCCACAAAAATAGTATTTTGAAACTCGGTTCACTATTTTTTTGTGGAAGAGAGAACCTGAATAGCCCATCATAGTCCAATTGATAAGATGCCTTGCAAGTCGCCGTAGCTGGAGGATCTTTTGATGCTCAATCCAACAACTTTATATTTATAGAACCTAAAATATATAATTAATTAACTAAACTATTTTTTGTGTGGATAAAGCTGATTCTTTCTATTCATATTTGATTCAACCATAAATATATGCTGCTGATTAGTTTTATCGATCCTGTTTCAGTTACATGATTTCGTCATGATCATAGAATGTCCATATACAACAAAAACACTAAATAAAATCGTGTATTTATATCATAAAATATTATTTTATATGCCAATGCCAAAATGTACATGATCTTCTTCTTCTTGCTTCATCTACAGTCTAATTTCTAACTAGTGAAAAAAAAGTCTACTGTCACAAAAAATCTATACTCCTCAAGTTAAAGAAGACAATAAAAACAAAAAACCGCTCAAAGAGGTTAATGATGAAGAGAAAGGTTTCTTTTTTCTAATCATCCCAGAAGAGAAGTAGTAGAGTACACTTCCATATGATGTAAAGCCTTGCTCTTTGTTCTCTAATCTGCTTCGAACATCTTGGCCACGTTCTCGTCTTCGAACTCCTTGCTGAGAATGCGTTTGCGCTTGCCATTTATATCTCCTTTTTCCTAGCTCGTCTTCTTCTTCTTCCTCTTCAGTTGTGTAAGTATTTGTATATATATAGAGAGAGAGAGACTCTTTGGACCAAAACAGGTTTGTATTTGTGTTGTCTTGGGTTTATGAAATGGGTATCTTAAATAGGAGAGGAAAGTATAGAGAGAGAGAGAGAGAAGCAATTTTGTGGTGGTTTGACAAAGGTTGGCAATTGGGAGAGAGTTAAGACCCCACAATTTTGGTTTACTTGACAAGCCAAGCTTATATATTAGCCTGTCCCCTCTTTGCCACACCCCTTTGACAAAGACATTTCATCAACTTGGGTCACCATTGTCTCTCCTCTCTCCTCTCTCTCTCTTCTCACATGCATGCATGTATATTCTATTATATTTTTCATTGTTTGTTTTTTCATTTTTTTAATTATTAGCATAACTACTTTGGACATGAGGACACCTATATAAGTCCCGGTTTTCTATACGGAGATTGTTACGTGCATGCATGCAGATAATGAATATATGTTGGTTAAGGGGAGAATATTTCTTTGAATATTATTCTTCAGTTTCGTTTGTGAGGAGGAGGAGGGGAAAATTTTATGATTTTATTTTATTTTATTGTTTGCCACAATTCTCTGTAGCCACAATTTGGTACAAGAAGAATATGGCAGCGGAGCAGATAGGTATAGAATACAACAAAGAAGTCGTCGATGTGGATGTCTCATGCCATAAATTACTTGCTTCGTAAAAGAGTGTTTCACATTTAAATATGAGCGTAGATTGTTTCACATTCTTCACTAGCATGGGAAATGATGTTTGTCTCACATTCTTCACTAGCATGGGAAATGATGTTACTATCTCGATATAAAACTTGCATCATGATGATCATCACCAAAGGCTAATTGTTTGCTTAATTTGTTGTAATCTGAATTCAAGTCCAATGAGCTGTGAATGACAAAGAAGAACATGAAGGGCCTTAGAAAGGTACCATTAGTTGACTTGATTAATATGGGAAATTGACAAATGAAGTTTCTCAATTGGGCAACTTGTTTTAGTCACTAACTACCAGATAATCTCTATGAGTGGTTATAACTTATGATGATGTCATGAGAGATTTTTGTTATTTTCTTTTCTGGTAACTCGTGGCTGGTTGAAATTAAATTATGAACTGCGTTTTCTTCCAAGAATAAATAATTGTATATGAAACAATGCCTACGCAAGACTTCTTTAATAAGGAGTGATTTTTTTTTCAAAAGACTCGTGTTAGGAAATCAATTCTAACAATGCATAAACTGGAGACAGTAGAGGCTCAGTACATCCCAGAATAAGTTTAACAAAAATTTGAAATAGTTCTTATTTATTTTATTCAGATTTGCTTGGTTAAAATTGATCACTTAATATTACCAGTATGGAGCTCATATTTAATTTTTTTAAAATATCAATGGCCCCACATTTTTTTATGTTAGAGCTAACTTTTTTGTTATTTTGGTTAAAATTGCATTTAAAATTAAAAATATTTAGCTATTTTCTTTAACTAATTGTTTACTAGTATAATCAACATAAACATATATACGTATATTGGAAATGGTCAATATTTTATAAAACTTAAACATATATACGCATATTGGAAATGGTCAATATTTTATAAAACTTATGTAAATAGTCAGCACGCTTACGTGACATTTACTTATTTGCTTTTGTAAAATTTTTGTTATTTTGATTTTACATTTTAATTTTTGTTCTGGATTTTGAAATTTAAATTTGAGTGTGGAAGTTTTTAAATGAAATGATTTTGTGATTTAAATGGTATTTATTAACTAGTAGTTTATCAAATGTGTTTAGATTATTAGAAAATAAATTTTAATTTACGTGTTAATTTGTAGTTAATTCTAGATCATTTTATTCATTTTACTCAATTAATTTTCTTTATTACCATTGTTTATCTCTCTATAATTTGAATTAAGAAATCGATTTTCTGAAGAAAAAAAAAGTATCCGCCAGTCAAATGAAATTGTTTGATGGTTGTTCTTTTCTACAAAATTCAAGTTGACATTTTCGGGGATCATGCCTATTTACACTAAAAGTTGACGTAAATTTTTTTTACGCTAGAAATCTATTTGTTTGAGCGTTAATGTTTTAGACGATTTTTTTGAAGTTGAAAAGTAATTAAATAATATTTTTAGACGCAAATATATTTTTCAAACTGGTGTTATTGCGGTAAACTGAATACTGAAAGTAGCTTGTGTTAAACTAAATACTAATTCAGTAAATAATTAAGAGGCAATATATTAATACACATTTTATCTTTATCTGTATTTTTCCCTCATATACGCGTATAACCAAAACCACGACATTTAATACACAAAATTTGCAAGTGATGATTACTACAACACTACTCAAACGAACAGGAACAAACAAGATAAGGTTTTAACGAGCCCCACGTGTATGGAAATGAAGACAAAGCCATCACGTGCACTGTGTCTTCGACAAACGCTCTCAAACGCAAATTACCATAGCAAACCCTTCTTTATCTTCTTCCTCATTATAGTGCATTATATTTCATGGCTCGCAACGAAACCTCATTTATTTGCATAACCCAAAAAAAAATATGCAACTTCAAATTTACTTCCCAAAAGGAAAACCACAGTCTTTGACCCTTCGGCCATTAGAGAAGAAAGAGCTTCGCAATTACCGGGCTTAGTGCTGTGACCCGAAGAAGAGACAGTTTGGGCCTGAATTTGGCCCCCTTATAAAATCTTGTGGAGGTGAACTTCCACACGTGCATTCCGGCATGAGTCGTTGTCTGTGCGGCAACTTAAAGATTGGATTCTATTTTGTGGGCCCAGGCCCACGTGAAAACCACGCTGGAGGGCCCACTAAAGCTTATCTATCCCTAATTAAGAGATCAAATCAAAGGGGGATAAGATAAAGAGAGGACTTTACAGGGCCGAATTGAGTTTACGTACGACAGAGTAGACTAGACTGAGTTGGGAACTTGGACTTTGAGGGTTCTGTCACGCCGCTGATAAGCTCAGATTTGGATGCAAACAAAAATATCTATTCTTTTTGCTCTAAAAATATATATTAATTTATAGGAATGCTGGTTATATAATATAGTTTGAACTTTGAACTTTGAACTTTGAACTTTGAACTTTGGTAGAGTAAGTCACTAAGAATGAGTTAGAGTCATATATAACTTTTTTAATTGAAACACTATAAGTTACTATGTATATATATATTTTTTTAAAAAAATTATTTTGTTTTGTCTCCAAATACCAAGGATTAATCACTGAAAGTGTAAAAAAATTAGTAAATGGTATCCAAATACTTAATGAGGGAGATACGACTATGAGTACCGCTCTAGAACAACTACAATTCTCATGATGTGGCCAATTCGACAACGAGTCTGTATTATTTGATATTTCGATTAGGAAGATCTGTTAATTGAGCCTCATACGACGAAGACGACTAAGAGTAGCATGATTATTACGTGGACTGCATTTTTTTCACTTCTAGATATTATTATTCTTTAACAAGATAAATAGTTTTTTTTTTAATCAAAAGCAGACGTCAAGATAAATAGTTTAAACCAACGATTAAAATTGCGCGCGTCGGTAACGTGCCGATGACTCGAAAACACGAAAATTGCGGTGACCGATGGAAATTGCGACGGAAAAAATGTGGAAATTTGAAAAAGAAATTGCGGTGGCCGACGAAAATTGCGGTGGCCGACGGAAATTGCGGTAATTTACGGAAATAATGTTGCGAAATAATAAATATGAAATATAAAAAACATACATATAAGTAAAGATTAAAATGTCATGAAATTCATAAAGCATACATAAGTAATCTTCAAATTCAAGCACACGCAAGTTTTAGACATATTTCAAGTTCATACAAACATTAAATAGTTCGAAATTGAAAATACTCAATAATAACTCGAGTGACGATGTGGTTGATGGAATCTCCCGGTTCGTGCTTGTAAGTTGCAGTAGTCCAACCACGTCATGTAGCTAGCGTAGTTAGATGTGTAGTTGATCACGTGGTTGTTGTAGTTGGATTGATCACCCCCAACGACATTGCAAAGGATCGGAAATTCGGGTATTGCTCCTTGAACTTCAACGACGGGCACGGCGACGGCAACGGCAACGGGATATGGATACGGGTATGGGTAAGGATATGAGTACGAACCTTGACTCTCTTGTGATTGATTGGACATTTGATCAAACGACATTGATTCGAATTGGGTAGACATAGAGTCAACGTCGTAACGCGCCGCTTGTCTACCGCCCGTGTAAACCTCCGTATCGAAGTCGAATAAGTCATCCGTAGTCCTAAAATACATTTCAATTTGCATAAGAAATTAATTGATGCACTCATAATAAGAGAAAAGTACCTCTCTCGTGCTCCGTGATCCTGATCTTAAGTAGGTTGATAGCCGGATTCCATAGTCCAAGGTTCATACGTGGACGAGGAGCAGTACCGCTACCACCCGCACCAACATCACCAGTAACTGTACCACCACCACTTCCACCAACGTCACCACCGCCGTCACCTCCGTCGTCATCATCAGAGGAAGAAAGAACGACCTCTTCACTAAGTACTCGGCTCACATCAATACCTTCCGATCGAGCTTGCGAAGCCACTTGCGGGTCGGGTTGTTGAGAGTCATCATCAAGGTGAACCGGTCGAATCAAGTCAAGCATAATATCATCGTCCACCTGCTCACCCATCATATTCTTAAAATGATGCGACTTCACCTTGTTCGCCGGTACGCTTTCGTGTATGAAGAAGCGGCTTATAATCTTTCCAAGACGTTTCTTCAACGACGACTTCGTCTCGGGACTAATTTCTGGTTGACGTGCACTCGAGGATCGATACAGAGATGGTGAAACTGGGCCGGATCTCCCACTTCCTAGGTCTCGTTGAGAAGCCAAACCACCACCAGGGCCAGATCTCCAAGTAGCTGCTGCCGCTTCTTGTCGACTTCTCTTCATTGTCTTGTACAACTCATGTTACATGTCAACCTCATACTCTCCTTCTTCGTCAACTGGACCGAGGATAGAACGCATTTCGCTCCGTATATTCTCCTCCATGGCTACCTTGCTTTTCTTTTTCATCTCGTTTTCCTGTAATAGTGCGCGCATCTCATCCCTCACTTCTGGAGGACACTTATCGCAACGCTTCACGTTTTTTTTTGGATCGTATCCGCTCAAATGAAGTTTCATTCGCGTCACGCCACCTCCCTTTGTCGTCATTCCACAATAGTTACAAGTGAAATGATTTAATGTCCCGGCTACTTTCGTACAATACTTACGTACTCCTTCATCCGCCATTTTCCTACAACAATACATATTTCATTTCAAATTTCATTTCTCACCCAATTCTAAAATATTTGAAATAAGTGAATCTAAACTTCAATTTCAATCTAAATCAGATTTTCAATTCTAAAATATTTCCGAAAACAAAATCTAAAATCAGATTTCAATTTCCGAAAACAAAATCTAAAATCAGATTTCCGAAAACACAAAGATGTACACAACTTAATAAGATTTTCGAAAACACAAAGATCTACACAACTTAATCAGATTTCGTAACTTCGCATTTCCAAAAAAAATTGAAAAAATTATATGTTAACCACATCATCATTACAAACGTTTTTCATTTCACAAACTTTTCCTAAAAAATTCGTAATCTACCCAAATCTACAACTTTCTCTGTGACGGACACAAAACCGTCGGCAAACAGTGGAAAAGCCGCCGAAATTACGGTAATTCCGGCGAAATTATGTTGTTTTCCTACATAGAGCGTCGAAATTACCTGGGCATGGTCGATATTTCGTCGGCTTGGACGTTTTCTCCCGGTTTCGGCTGAAACGAAATTTTAGGATTTTTGGGATGGGAATTTCGGGAAAATGTCGAATTTTTTAGGGGTTTTATACAAGGTTTGAACGACATAAACCGGCATGTCGTTGCCGAAAAGTCGTCGCCATTTCGCCGATATATCGGCGACAAAATCCCACGAAACGAAAAAAAGCAATAAACTTACCGGTATCCCAATTTTTCCGAAATTTCGCCGAAATATCGCGATATTTAAAACGTTGGTTTAAACCGTCGTGGTTTTCCACAAAATACAAGGAAAGGAATATTTTTACGGATCGTTCTAATGAGTAGCTTTTCAAAATAAAATTATATTTTAAATATTTATTAACTTTGTTATAATAAAAAATTGTTTGTATTTCTCTTGATAAAAACATATACGGCAACTATAGTTTAAATAAATTCCCGAAACCAAAAGGAATTTATTATTAAATATGCATACAATCGATCATTTTCTAGAGTATTAGAAATATGTGACATGTCATGAGATAATGAATAGATAATCTCAATGAAAAGGCTAATAAAAAAGAAAAGAAAAGACATGAGTACTACAACAAATGAATGTCATGTCGTACGTTTTAGGAAAGTGGTGAAAGTTTGCATCACGTGGGTATATGGAAATTCAACAACTCAGGTACCAGTTTCAAGTAATTGATTAATTAATTAATTAATTAATTCTCCAAAGTCGAGAATGTTTCCAAACCCTTTCAAAATTCTGTTATGAATAAAAAAATCCAAGCTGTCGGGGCTGGAAATGAAATATGTGGTCTACACTACAATCTCAATTTATACACACTTTGATTATGATGGGATGATATACGCGTTTTGATCTTTAATAGTACGTGGATGTGACATTATATTTATCTGGTTTAATAAAAAAGCACTAATAAGAACATATAAAAGAGCCGGTAATACTCTACTAATACCAGTAATTATTTGGTTTCATATTATACAAAAATGTACTGAAAATATGTAGGTGTTTTTTGAGAAGCATAATACAGAAAGATCTCTCATGAACTTCATATGAACAAGACAGACATGGACAACAGGGCATTGTAAAGACGAGTAAATAAAAAATTGGCTTCACTTAAGACCATAACGTGAAAAAGAAGAAAAGAAATATAAATAAATAAAGGGTATACAACAAACAGAAGCACTAATCACGCCATAAACGCAATGGCGAAATTCCACCGGAGAGGAGAGTGAGTGCATCAAGCTTCTCCTAATGCTACCTTGATATCGGCCTGAGTTAAATGGAAAATGTGAAATAAGATGAATGACGACGTTAAATAAATATATAAAACAATTATTGCGCATAAAATGACTCTATACGAGCTGTGAGTTAAACCTCAATGGAAAGAGGAGCTGTGCTGGTTCCATAACGGTTAATGACCTGACCGTCCTTGCCAACCAAGAACTTGGTGAAATTCCACTTGACCCTTGAACCCAAAAATCCACTTTTACCTGCTTTAAGGAATTTGTACACAGGTGCAGTATCCGGGCCATTTACTCGCACCTACACCGTAAAAAGTTCAAAGAAAAAAGGTGAATAGATTTCATGACAGATCTCTGAGTACAAGAAGAGTAAAATCACAGATATATTGGCTAATTTTTTAATTTAGAAGCAAAAGTTAGTATCCTTAATCTGTGTGATTTTGTTGCTAATTTCCTCTCATATTTTAAAACAATATCTGCGCCAAAAAAACTAGTTGGTGGGATTCTAGATAATAAAAGCTTGATTTCTTAACATTTGTTTGTTTCCTTAGGTTTCTGTTGAGACTGGTTTCAACAGTTTTACAGAGGATATCAACTGGTTTTGGATGAGAAGAAAGAGAGAGTAAATTAATGAAGAAAAGACAGCCAAGCATAATTTCCGCTATCAATATATTTGGCTTCATTCTAAGAATACCAGCTTTACAGTATGTAATGCAAACAAATGTGATAACCAACAAAAGTTAACAAATGAGGTAGCAACAAAATAGCAGCTCAAACATTATCCTGAATTCCCTGTAATTTCCAGTATCCAAGTGGACCCGTTACAACTTTTTCCTATAATCATATACATGATTGGAAACCGTATCTAATCTGAAGAAGAGCACAAAGCCATAAACTACAGGCTATCTGTAAGCTTGTACAGCTACGAGTACATAATTGTGACTAGGACCCCAACAGATTAGGAATACGCGGAGAGTGTAAATGTCCTATGATCATTCTACCCTTAAGAAATTGCAAAAGTGGAAAACGGACTCTTAGCTTTAATTAAAAGAATTCCAGAAATTGAAATGTGGGATAATACTGGACTTTACCAAGTACTCGTCTATCTGAAAATTTGGGGGGTTTTCTTTCCGGAGTTTAAATATTTTGGTAGCACTTCAGATTTGGTTTGTTGAACAATGAAACAAAAAGGCTAATCCAGTAGTTATACACCTTGTAATTTTCCATGCACACGTTGGTCCTTATCGATGATGGTTCTTCGGGTTCACTCATCTCGAGCCGAATCTCAATGATTGAACCAGATACACATTTCCGCTTGGTTGGACTCAGATACCATGTGAAGTAGATGAGGATTAACAAGCATTTATAAGCTCATGGGGTATTTCTCTCTTTTCCAACTAGTTATGGAATGAAACCCCATGATACTTACAAGCAATAAATCTATATAAACCATATATACCATATCCTAGTCTTCTTCAACCAGGTTTTCAAACCAAAGAACTTTTGACGACCAAACAAAACGCTGAATTTTTAGGAGTAATATTTTGAGATTTTACTCGAAAAGCTTGCTGACATTCCTTGGTAGAAAGAACTCGAGGCTAATTGGATTAGAAAGCTGGAAAGTCTGCAATGATATTATAGACCTCTATTCCGCTGCTTTAAGGCCGTGAACGTTGTTTCCTTTAACGAAATGAACCATTCCAACAGAATACCCCAACCAATGTAATATCATTATTTCATTGAAAATGGAATAGCATCTTCGAAGCCATGTGAATTATGATTAGCTGAGGACCCATCAGGCAAGTGAAATATCATCTTCAAGAACAACCGTTATTATTGTTACACTGCACCGGGTCGTGGGTAACGGCTGTGTTCAAACACTATACAATGGGACCTTAATCGAGCTTCTTCAGTTTCCAAATTGTGCTATACCCCTCGACATAATGAATCGACTTTGAGGGAGCAATAAATTTGTTCTTGCAAAACTGGCCTATTTGGATTGTGATTCAGCCAAAGGCTTTTAACTGTAATTGTTTGGTAAGTGAAATACCCTCCATTCGTATCAAAGTTCAATGGATCAGCCGACGCCAACCTAGTGATTCTTCCAAGTGAATATATATGGAGGTCGTCGTTCTTAAGGATATAGTATTTGATAGAGATCTAAAGCTCGGACATGAAAAATGATATAAATTAGGATATTCTATAACGTTCAGCAACTCGTGTTGGAAAAGTAAGAGGAATATAGGAATGGTGAAAAAGCGTTCTATGAGTATTTATCTGAGACTCTGAATCAGAATAAATAATCTGCAGAGACATAGAATTACACTGTTCATATGTGATAAAAAATTTAAGATGTATGTTCCTGCTTTAAGTTTTAATTTCTCTAATAACTTGAGATCTACCAAACTCGAACAATGTTATCAAGCATATATATGAGAGACAAAGGTAATCAATCCCTTCGTTCTATCTCTAATTCCCCTTAAGAGATGCGCCACGAAGTATTTGATTATCTACACAATGACCATACGAACGCAGAGCCTAATGGGGTTTATGGAACGCAGTGACTTGTCGTATATTTTTCTAATCCATGAATGAATTAAACTTGCTTAGGTCAAAGTGACGAGACTAAATTTTTTTTTACTTACCTTTCGAAATATTGGGTACTCGGCTTTGTATCTTGTACACGCGAATTGTTCAGCATCCTCGCTCGATCCAGGTTCTTGCTTCATAAACTGATTGCAAGGAAATGCCAATATTTCCAGACCTATATATTAAATAAAACAAACAATAAGGCATTTCTAAGAAGATAACAAAATGAAATCACGGCACTTGATGAAGAAACTAAGAGCAATCTAATTCAAACCTAAACGAACGAGACCTGAGACTGAGATCACCGTGAGTTCGTATTTAGAAAGTTTCAACGAATAAATACCAATGAGATATGTAATTCATAGATGTCATATTTTCCAACAAAAGATAGGAAGTAAAATTTCAATCAAACCAAACCTTTGTCCTTGTATAGGTTGTAAAGCTCTGTCAATTGCGTGTAATTCGTATCCGTAAATCCGCTGCATATGAATCGACACGAGGAACGGAATGTCAGAACAGATCAAAGAGAAACGCATACAAAATAATAATATAAAATAAAGATCGAGCGAATGAACCATTTGGAAGCAACGTTAACGACGAGAAGCACTTTGCCTTTGTAGATGCTCAGGTCCACGTCCTTCCCTCTGCTATCCTACACCACCATCAAACTCCATCGAAACTATGATTCCATAGAGAGAGAGACAGAGACAGAGACAGAGAGAGATACCTTGACTGTGAATTCGTGAATGGATTTTTCGGATACAGATTGAGAAGCTCCCATATTTCTATTCTGTTTTTTAATTATTAAAGTTCAAGTCTCTCTGTTGCTGTGTGTAAGAAAAGCTCAGTTTTGATAAGCAGGTGAACAGAAAGAGATATTCTGTTCTGATCGTTTTTCGTTTTTATCTTAAATTCTATTTATATGATGTTTGATTTATTAGTTTTGGTAGTTGAATTGAATTCATTAATTTAATAAATGCAATGAAGAAGTTACAGAGTTGTGTGTTGATAATAATAACTCGACGGAGCATTTATACGGAGGCACCGGCATTTAATGGTCGTAGGGTCCATCGTTATCGCTGACTATTTTTCTATTTTTATACACGGTTCAGTCTCGTCTCTTTTACCGTGAATCAGTCTTCTTTAATTTTAAATCGTAGTTATCTGTTTTGATTTGATAAACCATTTAATTGTTATTGTCAATATCACGATATTGGTATCCATGTTCTTCTTCCAACATTTGACAGAACATGTGTGCGCACTTTTTGTCAAACAATCAATTCTTTAATTAGCATGTCTAGAAAAAATAAAATATTAGACGGAAGGAATAGAAGCTAATCCGATTCGAAAGTAAGGTCTCGCGAATTTAAATAAAAATATATTAAACTCTCCTAATTAGAGTTTGGCTTCTTAGTTCAGTTAGTCTTTCAGCTATTTGTTTTGTATAATAGCTCGGGATTTTGGCTTCTTTATAAATTACGCTATTTATTATTAAATTATTGGACTTACGTCGCATGGATCTTGTTAGTACAGTGAATTTTTGGATGAACAAGACACGATTATTATTTAAGTTGGATTTTTTAATATTACTGCGTATTTAATAATGAATTGTATCAACGCCATAGAAGATATGTCTATTTTTATGGAGAGGTGGGTTATTATTCCGATCATTAAGTTATAGATTTAATTATAATTAACGTACTTGTGTATTCATGGATATTGCGTGATAACGTGGTTCATTTGATCGGGTTGCTATTTCGATCATAAAATTATAATTAGTTCTAATTAATGTACTTATGATTACTAGAATAAGCCCTAGAAGAAGAATCCCCGGAGATATGAAGACAATGCAAACCTACGAGACATGGTCTCGCGAAAAAAATCAACAAGTCCAAATCCGAGATTTTCCTCTGTAACAATGTTGAAGCTGCCCTGAGGGCGCAAATTAAAGACCTCTTCAACATGAAAGAATGCGACAATAAGATTATATACGTGGGCAACCCGCTCTTCACTAGTCGGAATAAATCAAAAAGTTCTGAAGCTCTAAAAATAAATCGTTGCCCGACTTTGAAGGTTGGAAATCGAGAAAATTAATCTCAAAAATGGGAAGATCAGTTATGATCAAATCGGTGATTCAAGTGATTCCATCATATTCCATGTCCACTTATAAACTGTCAAAATATTTTCGGGTATCCATTGAAAGAGTCTCTCACAAGTTTTGGTGGACTGTAGCTCAGCACAACAACAAGTACATCTCACTTATGAATCGGCATTAACGAGGCCTCGGATTCAGGAACCTCGAAGAGTTCAGCAAGACTCTCATGGCAAAGCTAGCCCGGCACATGGTGACTAAAGAGGACCACTTTTGAGTCCGCATTCTCAAAGCAAAATATTGTTATAAATTATCTTTCTTGCACTCTTCCAACTCAAGTAGCATGTCAAAGTGCTGGAGAGAGATAATCTACCTCCAAGATTTCATCAAAGCCAACTATTTCCTAATAATAGACAACGGTCATGATACACTGCTCTATAAGGACAATTAGGTTAAGGAGGGGCTGATTCAAAGGCCAACTATTTTTTGCGTAGCTAAATGGAGTAAAGTCAACTCCCTATCCATACCAGATATAAAATCGACAGGACATCGACAAAATCATTGCATGCTGTGGCGAGAACCGAGTAGCAAACATCATTAATACTACTCCCATTCTCATAAGCAAGGTAGATAAAATAATATGGACAAATTGCTCAAATGGATCCTTTAGTCAACCTAATAAGCCCTCATGATAACTCTATTAAATCGAATAAATTTCGATGAATCTTGAAAGTTATTATGGAAATTCAACTTCAATGACATATACAAGCTTATATTGTGGCGTATTGAGAACCAAAGTTATCCATAACAGATACGATTGCAAATTTTATGTCGAGTGAAGACTCCAGCTGGACTATTTACCATAGGTATCCAGAGCCCTCGTGCACCTATTTTTTTTACTGTGATCTAGATGCCCACCTCTAGTTTCTTGAATGTTGGGGAAAAACATGGAACACAAGCACATGAACCTCAGAGATCGATGCACTAAGTGCTATTTTTCTCTGCAATGATGAGATTAATGATCTTGACCGTCAACTTCAAGATCACTTCATTCGACTGCTATCTTTATCATCGACACGATCTGGTTTCACAAAAATTCAAAGAACTTTTGTTGCGTCGAGCCATCTCTAGAGTCGTCATATCTCTCAATCAAGTCCAAAGCCAGAGACATCCAACTTAGTTCGCAAAGCCTAAACACTAAGACATATATCCTAACACGTTTATGGTCGTGGATAATCACCATGTCATCGTTCGCAGAAGATCGAATTGTCTTGCAGCTGAAAAGTCCACTTCTTTGAGTTGACTTTGTCCGGTTGATTTGGAATGAACGTTATTGGTGAAAATTAGTTGACTCTTTGTTGCATTAATTGATCCGACGTGCTGAAACGCTTGATCACCGAAATGGATTTTGACAAAGTGGACCGTCTTGATGAGCTTTTGAGTCTCTCCATATGCCTTTTCGCGATTAGAACCATCTCATTGAGCCTCAAAATTGTCCTTTGGGCCTACAAGTACGAATACGAACTTTGTTCCCACAGTTTCCTTTCCGCATAAACCTACATGCAATTCAACTAAAAAAATCATTAGATGTTGATGTGTTGGCTTTTGGAACTATATTTTCGTTTGTAAAAATGCAATTGCAAGAACATCACAACATTAAACTTTAATTTAATTTAAATCTAGAGATTGGCGGGTTACCCAGTGACTTTGTTGGTTCATGATCATATATGCTTACTACTGATATGGAGCTTATGAGAATGAAATCGACTTTAACATTTAAGTCAGTGCAATTATTGATTGTGTCTGTGAGCTTAAATTCATAATGCTATGAACATTCTTCCATAAAACTCATGATTTCGTTACTATTTTCCCAAGCAAGAAGGGCTCATGAACTCTATTCAGCAAAAACTTGTATGTTTGATTCGAGCAACCAAAACAATCAACCATAAGAGATTCCAAGGAATATCTCAAGGGAAACATTCATTTTTGTTTTAAAGTTTTTTTTTTAGCTAGTATTTTACTACCATACACTCACACGTGATAATAAAAACACATAATTCAAAAATCATTTTTTTAAAAATTGAACGATGTAATTTCTCGTTCATAACAAAATTATAGATTTAAACCTTGCATCAGCGAATATTACTAATTCATCATATACTTATCACTTATAAATAATATGTGAAATTCATAAAAATTAGATCAAACAATTTATGATATTTTATTCACCAATTTATATCATCAGTACTTAGAAACATTTTTAAGCTTTACACCAACAAATAATAAATATATCTTCCCAAATTTAATACATGTGTTTTTTAAAATGGTCATATCTATATATCACGCTCTATCTTTATATAAACAAAAAAAGAGAAATGAATATTTGAGATATGCTCTTAGAATTTAGTGGATAGATTAAGAGCTCGGAATGCGTAGTTTTTTTTTTTTTTTGAAAAATAGGAATGCGTAGTTGAACGTCATTAGGAAAGTATGAGTTTTCTAATAGCCGTAGTATTATATGAACGCTCAAACTTTGATATACAATTAATTAAAAAACATGCGATTTCGGTTCCGTGACCAATGATTTTTATTAATTGCGAAAATATTGGAAATAATATGTACAAGCAATAATCATCACCGTCGTTTTTCTTAACACATTAAGCATTATAAAGGTAATAATTAATCCAATATCTCAATAGTTTATCATCCTTTTACAGAATAATATAATATTTTCGTTATGATTCACACAGGCACCAGAGCTCGAGCTAGACGACGTAGGAAACCTCTAAATATTTTCTCTTGAATCAGATCTATAGTTTTAAATTTTGGGGCTTCTCTTTTGTGGGTGAAAACCGGACATATTTACAAATATGTCGTTAGGTTCGGGTTATAGATGGTGTGGTTGAATTGATTTTACGTTGAAAAGTAGAGAAGTAAAAGAAATTGATTTGGACGTTATGCTTAAACCGATCTCGAGAGTCCTATTATGAATGAAATTATTTTATGTAGATATCCATATTTTTTGTAGATAGTAAATGTTCGGGACTGTCTAAAATGCACAACGACATGAAATTTCGTTAAGTACGTAGTGATGAAGGCTGCAAAAGATAGTACCACTAGTGTATCTCAAAAAATTGTAAAACACTAAATCACTGAAGACTGTTGCTCGAGGTCAGAAGCCGACTTTTTACTGCTCCGACAGCTATAAGTTTGTGACAATACGAAAATATTGGACAACTTCATAGAACGACAAGTAGATGAATGCGGCCACACATATATTTTGCATTGTAACTATATTATTTATATATCTCTATATGTTTGTTTGCATGTTACATGATATTAATTATTTTCATTTATAAGTTAGACTCTTACTTATTGAGTAAATCAACTTATAATTTTATAACTTAATGTAGATAAATGAGAATCTCATAAACTGTAATAGAATTGAAGATCAAAACCGAAGATATATCACCTTAACTTATGAAATATGAATTTTAAAAACCAAATAATTGATTTCTCGTATTATTTTTTAAAAAATAATCCATAATGTATTTGTATATGAGTTGGGATAAAACTCCATGTTATATTTTAAAAATAGAAATATAAAATTTCTGAGTTTTCATATATTATTCTAGCATTCATTATTAGTTAGTAAAACGTCAATATTATTTTCAAATGATTTATTATATTGGTGTCATGCTCAAAGACGAATTGATGACGCGGGTAGTGACATAAACATATGAGAAATTGCCCAAAGTACCACCATTTATAATTGGTTTTCCCAAAATTCACTAAAATTAATTTTTTCCCAAAATGCCACTACAAAAGTCTAAAATACTCCTAAAACAGTTTCTTTACATTTTACTCCATATTCATATTAACCGGTTATTATCTATTTTTTTTAAAAAAAAATTAACTTAAAAAAGTAAAAACTACTCCACCCTTAAAAAGTTTAATTTTTTTTTAATTTTTTAATTTTTTTCTTAATTTTTTTAGCCGGTAGTATAATGTAGGACATTTGTGTTAGTTTTATTTTTTTTAAAGGGTATTTCGTATTTTCACATAAAATTTACTTGTATTTTGAAAAAAAATTATGTTTGGGTGGATTTTGAGAAAATGAATAACGGTATTTTGAGCATTTTCTCTTAACATATTCAGGATTTTAATTTAAACAATAATACTCAAAGAATAAAATGAATGCTAAAAACTTCAAATCTAGTTAAGTAATATCTTATCAATTATAAACGAAGAAAAAATACATGTAAAATTGGTCTCTACAACAAAATATATTTCTTGTAATTCGTAGTTTTATTTTCATATATTATCACTCGTACTTATAGTTAAATGCCTATGTAATAAGGGAAATAGCTTTTTTTGTAGGTCTCTACCGCTTTTAACGTCATTTTTCCTAAATCAACCAAAATCAATTTTCTTCTCAAAATACAAGTATTTTTTAGTTGAAAATACCTTTTATCCTTTAAAAATTAAAAACTTGCAACATCCCCTTCAAAAAAGAGAACCGGTTAAATTCTCAAAAAATAATTAAAATGACCTAGAGAACTTATTAAAGCGGTTGTAATGGCCATTTTCTCTCCTTAGAACCAGCCAAATACGCTTTTCTTTCTTCTTCAATAATTCAAAACAACTTCTTCTCCAAGAGTCCAAAAAACACTCATCTTCAGGAGTCCAAAAGTCTATAGACAACACCGCCTCCGACGCCGACGACACCATCTCCGACAACACCTCCGACGACGACGGCGCGGATACCTATTAGAGACGAGATTGAGTTTTTTCCGTTATCTTTTAGTCTTTGTTCACTTGGAATATATGTAACAGAGTGTACGATGTTTTTTACAAAGCTGTAACAACGTCTACATTGTTGTCTACAAATCTGTAGCAGAGTCTACAATGTTCTCTACCATAAAGGTTTACAAACGTGTCAACATTGTTGTCCACAACAGTGGTTTCATTGTTAATCTCTTACAATTTTGACATTCGATGTCTACAAAGTTGACATCCGATGTAGACCACAATGTAAACGTTGTTGTAGAAAATATTATAGACGTTTTTGTAGACGATATTGTAAACATTGTTGTAGATGCTGGTGCTTAAGGTAGACATGATTGTAGACCAGATTGTAAACGCTGTTGTAGACTAAATTGTATATGTTAATGCTTAATGTAATATTACTTCTGGAGTTGTTGATGTAACAATGGAGGAAATATATTTGTTATTCAAGTATAGTGGATATTTAATTGGCGTTGGTCGGTATCATGAGAAAAACATCTTTATTCAAGCACCTTTATCTCGAGGATAAAAAAACATCTTTTTTGGCTATACCTATATGTTTTTATTAAATATGTCTTTATTATAGTATCATATACTTTGTTAAAATTTTATTATAGTATGAGATCATTTATAATATTGCATTACAATTAGTTGTCCTCAATATAATCTACAATATAGACTCTGTTGTCTATAATGTCGTCCATAATGTAGACGTTGTCGTCTACAATGTAGACTTTGTTGTCTACAAAGTAGACGCTGTCGTCTACAATTTGATCTACATTGTATAAGGATAAATACGATAAACGTGATAAATATGATAAAATACGATTTTTTAGGGTACAATATGAAAATAAAAATACTAAATATAGTTGTTTCCTGAATAACCTAAAACTCGATAATGTTTGATAGCAACGAATAGTAGTCTACATTTCTGTGTCTGGACTAGATCTCTTGACAAACTTCAATCATCCATGTCGGAACAAATTGATATGTCTCCAACAACGTTCACCGCCGTCTTTCACCGCAGCATACGCGGTTGCTCGGAATCCGAAACGGAGCTTTCGTATGAGCATGAACGCTTACCAATAATGTATGAGCATAAACTTCACTCGCTCCTCCATCTCCCACGATTGTCTAGTTTGAATAAAGGCAGTCAACTCTACTCGGGATTTCACGCTTACAATGTTGTCTACAATATGATCTACAATTAAAATCATGTCTACGACAGGGTCTAAAATTTGGGTTATGTCTAAAAAAAAGTCTACAATATGATCTACAAAACTGTCCACAACTCAATCAAAACAGCCCACTATATTGTCAACATGTATCAAAACATTGACAACATATCAATACATTGTGAACATTCTCAACAAAACAACAATCAAATTTTACCTTCAGGTACGAGGTCGGTGTTTTCATGTAAGGTTTCCGTTTAATTTTAACGAAATTAGAGTCTAGACATTCGTCGACGCAAGGTCTATAACAAAACATTACGCAAAACCAATGAACAATGAACAATGAAATAAAAACAAACTAAACATAGTATCAAGAGCAATCTAAAACCGAGTCTAATCGAGTCTGCAAAAATAAATTACAGAGTCTAAAATTAAGTGTACAAAAAACTACAGAGTTTACAAAAATAAATTACAGAATCTACAATAAAAGTTACAGCGTCTACAATAAAAAAATTGTAGAGTCTACAATCCAGTTTACAATCGAATATACAAGAAAAAATTACAGAGTTTACATCGAGTCTACAAATCAAGCCCTAAATCGCAAAATCATCATAAATAAACCTTAACATTGAAGAATCAATTCATCGGAGTAAACATGCAAACGAAGAGAGTGAAAATCATGAAATAAGAACAAGGAATCACGAAAACCCAAAACAAAAACCCTACGACGAATATCCGCGGTCAAAAAAAGGGAAAACTGACAAACAAAACTTAATTTTATTTTCTTTGCTACATACCAAATTAATCGATGTATCTAGAAATAAGAATAATAAAGAGGCAAATCAGAGTTCAGCGGATATTGTAGCAAATATCGTTGTCCGTCGGCGGAGCTGAGATTCAACAAAAGAGAGAGAAGATGAAGAGAGTTCGACGAGAGAGACGGAAAGAGATACAGAAGATGAAGAGTTTTTTTATAATCGGATAATTCAAAAGAGGATAAAAATATATGAAAATATTATTTTTAAGGGTAGTTGGTCTTTTGCACTAGTATATTGGAAAAATTTTATTTTTAGTGTATTTTGGGAAAGTAAACTAAGAAAAATGGTAGATTAGACAAATTCTCGTATAATAGTGGCATTAAAGAAATGATAAAACATAAATAATTTTGGCAGAGCATAAACGATAAAATCTTAAAACCTCTCTTTATTCACATCTCACCCCAATTTGAAAGAGCCATTACGTTTCTATCACTCTCGTTCTACTTTCCCCTTCTTTGTCTTCCTTCCTCGCCGCCGGTACATCGCCTCCGAACTCTCTCCAATACCGACGGCGAGTTCCGGTCGATATTTTCCACCTCACTAGCTGACTCGCCGTCCCTGGATTCCTCTCCATTGTAGTCCTCGCCGACCTCTCTCGACTAGTTCCCTCGCGGGCGCCGAATTCATCGCACACACTCGAGGAGTTCCTCCACCGCCTCGCATATTCACACCATACCGGTGCTTCATCGGTGTGAAATCACTGCGACGCTCAGGCTCACTGTAACGTTTCTCGTGTTTTTGCCTCGCTTACACCTGTAGCTCTATCACGATCGATTGTAAGTTCTGAATTTCCATTTCGGAAATTGCTGAAATTTTATCCTATGTCTAGTTTCTTCTGATTGCAATTGTGTGTTTTAGTCTCCTTGTTGTTGGAGTATGGTGTCTTACACGCTCGGAAGCACATTGTTGTCCTTTCGAGTGAACCAAATTTAAAACGAAATAGGTTTTAGATTCATTTCGTTATCGGAAGGAACGATTCTACCTTGTTTTTGGTTTCATTTAAAATTTGTTCAGAGTTTGGAGTCGGTATCGGATTTGTTTTCGGCTTCTTATTCTCTTCTTGTTTCTGGAGAGTCTGTTAATCTTTCGTGTGTTTTGAGATTGGTTTCTGAATATGGAGCTTCATTTAATGTTTGATACAAAATTATATTGTTTCTACGCTTGCTTTGTAAGAATTTGAAATAAGTCACCCGACGCTCTGCAGGGACATCGAAGAATTGATGTTTGTATAAATTGACACATTCATTAGAAAGATGACAGAACTTGATTATTCAAAAAAAGTGGCTGATAGATATTTGAAGCGTGAGGTTCTCGGTGAAGGTACATATGGTGTTGTTTTCAAAGCCATCGACACAAAGGTAAACAGAATCTAACCCTTTTTAAGTTGCCGAGTTAGTAGTATTCTATTTAACCATTGCTTTTAATGCCACTACAGACAGGACAAACTGTTGCCATCAAGAAAATTCGGCTAGGGAAGCAAAAGGAAGGAGTCAACTTTACAGCGCTTCGGGAAATTAAATTGCTTAAAGAACTCAAACATCCCAACATCATTGAGTTAACCGAGGCTTTTCCCCACAAAGGAAACTTGCATCTTGTCTTCGAATTCATGGAGACCGACCTCGAAGCTGTCATTCGTGACCGGAACATATTCCTTTCGCCTGCTGACACTAAATCGTACCTTCAGATGACCTTGAAAGGACTTGCATTTTGCCACACCAAATGGGTCCTGCACAGGTCATTATCCCTTACGATCGTTAAACTGAACTGAATCGAATTTGTTTTTATCTTATGCTTAGCTCGGTCCTTTTTCAGGGATATGAAGCCTAACAACCTGCTCATTGGACACACTGGACAGCTAAAACTTGCTGATTTTGGTTTAGCACGGATATTTGGGAGCCCTGACCGAAGATTCACTCACCAGGTCTTTGCTCGATGGTATAGAGCACCCGAGCTATTGTTTGGAACCAAGCAATACGGTTCAGGGGTTGATGTTTGGGCCGCCGCTTGCATTTTCGCGGAGCTACTTCTACGGAGACCATTTCTGCAGGTTAATTATTCTCGGTTCTCTCACCACTCACCACACATCTATTCTAGTGTCTCTCTTCTATATTGTGCTTATATACTTCTAATATCTTGCAGGGATCCAGTGACATCGATCAATTAGGGAAGATTTTTGCTGCTTTTGGAACGCCCACATCTTCTCAGTGGTCTGACATGTCATACCTTCCTGATTATGTGGAATACCAATATGTTCCTGCTCCTCCTCTGCGGTCACTGTTCCCAATGGCTAGTGATGATGCTCTTGATCTGTTAGGAAAGATGTTTACTTATGATCCGAAAGCTAGAATATCTAGTCAGCAGGCATTGGAACACAGGTATTTCAATATTGGATTTAACGTTCGGTGCGTATGAAACAGAACGATCGTTTTAATTTCAGTGGTGATCTTTGTGTAGGTACTTTTCATCTGCACCACTGCCCACAGTTCCAGACAAGCTCCCTAGACCAGCTCCTAAACGGGAATCTATGAACTCAAGGAATTCAGATTCACATGATGGTCCTACTGTGCTGTCGCCTCCAAGGAAGTCGAGAAGAGTGATGCCACAGCCTGAGGGTGGTTTGGAAGGGAACACCTTCCCAGCTGAAAGACATGATGACCATAGTGGTCAAATCAAACAATTAACTGGTGAAAATTCAAGTCGCAACGAATCAATGCCCATGTCCGTAGATTTTTCGATCTTTGCTGCAAAACCACCAAATAGACCTACAATTAACAGGTATGTGATTTATTTTTATAAGAAAGTAAATAAAATAAAAAGAATAACACAAAATGAACCAAGCATAATATTGGAACATTGGTGTAAACACGTGTTCAAGAGGGGAAACAAACTCTTAAAAAGTTCAACATACCTACCCTTGGTTAAGACCATAAATAATAGTTAAGCAGTAATTAAGCAAAATTGACTAACCTCCCTTAGTTAAAACACATTTAGAATCTTCCCTTGGCTATGTAAGGTAACTAGAAAACCCTTTCCTTGATCAGTGGCTTAGCAGTATGTAAATATATATCAGTTAACTGGTGGTCCTTGTAGTATTAGTTCAATAAAAGAGATTGATTCACCTCGCCAATAGTGTACTGAATTTTTAATGAAGTCAGTGATTATATTCTTGATTATTCCGTTCCCCATCAAATTGGCATCAAAGAACTTTATTGTGACCAATTATGTAATCGTGGGAAATATGGCCTTGGAGGACCAACTGGGATCCACATGCATGAAGGTTGATACACCGCGAGACATGTTGACGGGTATGGTAGAGAGAATTGAACATCACTCCATAACCAATGTAATCCATCGACGATCGGTTCTCTGCCCTTGAATTTCTGTTGCGTTCCTTGGTGGAGCTGCCACATCGACGATGACGATGCAGGCAGCGGTAGCATAGTCCATGGAAGTCCACGCTCCTACAAGAGTGATGTTCAAGAAAGCAGTTGCGCACGTGCCAGGCAACCAAGAAATCAGAGCTCGGGTTCAAGGAGAATTATGGCATGATTGATCCAAGAAACACTGATCCTGGGATGCGGAAATCACCTGTTGACAGAGGAGGGATCTGGGAATGCTCAGCCCAGTCGGTTGGGAATAAGGCAGTCAATCTTTGCCTGAAGGTGGTAAATTCCCTACAGATCAGGGTGATTTGAACAACCTTTTGCTGCCCAAGGCCTCAACCAATTATAATTGGTTTAGTTAGATCAGGGTGATTCGGGTGTCGATCGGAATCAGTGGCACAGAGCAGGGCAGGCCTGTCTGGGATGGTGGCTGCCAGCATCACATTCATGAAGCGTGGCTGATGGAGGATATGATTAGTTAGTCAGGGTTTGATAAGATACTAATATTGGCCAATTAGGTTTTGGGAACATAGATTTCTAAGGACCACAGATAGATTGATTATAAAAATCTCAACCATTATCGTGATAACCATAAATTGCACTGATACTTAGTTGCCAGAGACCCTGTTTCTCAGAGGGGAATTGCCAGAATCGTTTTGTCAGAGGCTGTGTTGGTCTCTGAAATCCTCTGATGCCCAAATCTGCCTCATTTTAGGCTTGCAGAAAGTTTCCTCAGCCTACCCCTTGGAAGTATTTTGCTCAGTCAAAACTGTCCCAGAAAAAATAAGAATAATATTTTTTAGTATCATCCGCTCACTTATGAGCATCTTGAAAATGGATAAATGATACGCAGGAAGCGCGACAGAACCAATTGGATTTAAGTCACTTCCGCTTTAGTAGAAAGTAAACCTGATTTTCAGCTGTCTAGTCATTTTATCCTTAAGTAGAACCCATTGAACCTTTTGTCTTGGGCCACCTCAACCAATATCCTGAGATATGGAATAGGCCAAGCTGAGCATCCCAGATAAGCAGCAAGGGACCCAGAACCCTCCTCGTAGAGATTGATGCTGGAAGTGTTAATTTTTTTTGGTCTACGTTTATTTTAAGGGTTAAAGCCCGGTAGCCTCACTGTTGCGATTAGCCTCCTCCGTCCACCACTCGTATTCCTGAAGATCAGTGTATCGTTTGCAAATTAGAAAAGTGGCACTTTCGATTTTGCCACTCCTCATTTGCACAGGGCAGAAGATTTCTGCATCACATCTTGCTGTATAAACCAATATAGAGTGTCACCCACTAGACCAAACAAAAAATGTGCAATGGATCTCCTTGTCGAATATCTCTCCCACCCAGGAATCTTTATTGCGGTATTCTTTTCACCACTATCAAGAGGCAAACTGATGAAAGACATCATCGATAGATATCCGTGTCGTGCCTAAATATTTTGTTTATAATTTTCTGGGATGAAATCTAGAAACTCTCGCTCCAGCATATCATGTGATATTTTGAAATGAAGTTTGAACAGCAAACCTCTTTTTTTAATTTTATATAAATTGATGGTATGTTAAAGTCCATATATTGGTTTAGTTTTTCTAGTAAAGCTAATGTTTAAATTTTGCATGGCTGTGTAGTGTCCCAATTGATGCATGAATCACTTTAGTTTAACTTTTTGGTCAAACATTTCAACAATGGTTGTATGTCGTCATTTTCTCTGTTGCAAAGTAAAGCTCTTTAATGTACGAACTTCTTCGAATTTCCAGAGTCAATTTGCGAATGTGTTTGTATACGCGTAAAGTTTAAAGAATTACAGATTTTCAAAGACTTTTGGTAAATTTTTTGCTGCTTTCCTCCCTTGCAGTGCTGATAGAACACATCTGAAGAGGAAACTAGATCTCGAGTTTCAACATCCCGAAGAATCTCCGCGTTAATGCCTGGAATTCTTCTTCTCAAGATTAGCAATGCTTTGAGAGCACATAGGAGAAAGGTATGTGGTGAGTAGTGATACCGTACTTACAACTGCTTTATGAGCTTCCTAATCCTGTATCCAAGGTAACTTTTACTGTTTTTTTTTAATATATAATTCAACTATACACTCTTCTATGTAGATGGAGACAATATTCCATCAACGAAAGCTCAATTTGCGGTTTCAGTGATGTGGTAAGTTATTTGTAAGACAGACAGGAAATAATTGATGAGCAGAAGAGCAAGTGTACGACGCAAGTGCCAAAAATCTTGAATTATTTTTCGGTTATTATTTTTCTTCTTACTGAACTGTCTCACATATTGTTTATCGTCGTGATTCTGAAACATCACGAATGAGTGATTTAGTCCTGAGGCTGGCTAGTCTAGTTACGGAGTATTCATGGAGTTGCACTTGCATTGTTATACCTTCTAGTTGAATGAGATGGCCATTAAAGAACACTATTGGTCAAATGGCTTTTTCATTTGACAAGAGTGAATTGTGATGTCTTCAAGGCATATCTGGATTTCTCCGACGTTCTTGTTAGACTTGAAATTAATTATTTGATGGCTATGAAATGTAATAGCCAAGCTTCATCCCAAAGACGCAAAACTCCACCACAAACACCCTGCAAACCACCGAGTCTACGCTAAAACCTCTGAAAACAACCCAGTTCGTACAATAGATTTAGAACTCCTGTAGAACGAAAATATCCGACATTCAAGATTTCTATTGTCCAAGGAAAAACAACAAGCGTACATAAGTAGATCATAACCAAATTAGGATTTTAGCTCGACTTGTTGAAACAAAAAACGTGTTCATCTGCAAAATGGATGTAATTTTTTTTATATTCGTGTATACTCGATAAAATTGATTATTGTTAATATTTGTTTTCCAATCATTTTTAACTGCCGAAATATGTGTTTTCCGTGATGAACATAAATCATAAGTTGGATATCAATCTCAACATTGATGCTGCGGGACTTTGAAAAGATAGGCGACCGATATGAAAATAAGGTAAAAATGTAACCGTTGGACTTGATCGTTGATTCGCGCACGAATAGCCGATCTAAAAACCTTCTGTCGCCTATTGATACTGGGGGCATCCAATCACCATTGTTCACCCACGAATGTCGGCTTTCAGACATCAACTGGAGCTTGCTCACGACGCTCGGATTTAGAAGAAACTCTAACGTTTTAATTTTTTATTTCATAAAAAATATCTCTCTATTACAAACATAGGTGCTCATGATTTATAGATGTATGTATAAAGAGATTTTTCATAATTCAAGACTGAATATTAATGCATAAGTTAAATCTAGTTAATACAATAATAAAACTCATAATTAAATAGATGAAAAAGAATATAAATCGTCATTTTGAAAACCTAAACGTCATTATTTGACAAATATTGAGACCACACTATGTGAGTCTTGTTTAAAACGACGTTGTCACTCAGAAAACAGTACTCGTTTGTCCGCTTTGGTGATTAAAATATTCTTGAACCCGTAGCTCAACTTGCTCTGCGTCATTCTCCAACTGTTTAACATAATTCGTTCGAATCCGGTGCATCTTCAAGTGATGAGAAATAAGACATATTTTTTTGGAGAAATTTGGAGATCGAAACTCTACCTCAAAGAGAAATGAAACATCAAATAAGATTTCATGAATTTCATCTCCTTGATCATTTGTTGGAGGGAGAGCTATCTTCACATATTCTTCATTTTCTTCACAAAAATTTGGGCCGCTCATTTGCTCACTAATGATTTCTTGTTCATCATCGCTTTCATCATACATCGGATCACCGATTGCCTCGAAGAAACATTCTTCACCTTCCTCGTCGTCAATATTGAACACGTGCGACATGGATTCGTCATCAACAAGTCCAGCAAAAAGTTGCATGATTCACAATCTCCTTCGGCTCTAATACCAACTGATGCAGCGAAAATTTTGCCGAGAGTAATGATTCCAACTACTGGTTCGACGCACGAATACTCGGTTAAAATCTGTCCAAAAACGTATGTATTCAAGATAAAGTAGACCCGTTTTTGGGCATCGAATTCGATTCCACTGTTGAAAACGCAATTGGAATTCAATTGAATACAACCCAAGAAAATCTCAAAAGACAGAGAAATAAAACAACGAACAAAGCAAGTGCAAAAGACAAACAAATCAAAAGACACAATTAAAGCTACCAAATTAATTTCGAAATTAATGTAGAAAAGATAAGGGTCTGTATCATTCCCTCTGGGTTTGGAAAGACTTCGCCCTTGGATTCTAGTCGTCTTCTTCCGATGCGTCGTCGTGCAAATGAATGAGATGCTTTACGTTGAACACATCGGCAGTGCGGATGTGGCTCGGGAGATTCAGATGGTAAGCATTCGGATTGATTTCTCGACGATTTCTACGGGTCCGATCTTCTTGGCCGCAAGCTTGTTGTAGTCGCCGGTGGATAATCGTTGGTGAGGACAGCCCAAACAAGTCTGACCATCGGTGGATGGTAGGCGCTACTAAAATCGAGTTTCGTATCTACCATTTTCCACAAGTTTCGCTCGAACCGCGTATCACGATCGGAAACAATCGATGACGGAATACCATGAAGGCGGTAGACGTTGCGGAAGAACATTTGAGTAACATCGACGGCGTATGTGGTTTTCTTACATGGAATAAAATGTGCCATTTTAGAAAAATGATCAACAATAACAAATATTGAGTCGTTTCCTCGCTGAGTACGCGGTAAACCTAGCAAAAAATCCATGCTAATGTCTGTCCAAGGCCGAGATGGAACAGACATCGGCATATAAAGCCACGCCTTGGCCGCACCGCCCTTGGAGACCTGGCGAATACGGGTTGAACCTCGCCACGCATACTCGGCCAGAAATAATCCGGAACACACAATTGATTCCCACGAAAAAGGAACCCTTTATGTAGGAGGTAGTCCGAACGCTTGCTAGATTGGACGTCGGCGAAGATAGTCGAGAAATACATGTCAGAGGGGAGCATCTTTCTGAAAGAGTCAAATCCAGGAACCTCAAGTTTCATGGTGATTAAAAGAATGGTTCGACGACTGAGGGAATCGAAAACACGATTGGTAATACCGCCTTGTGCTTCACAACGAACGTGAATCCTTCGAGGAAAGAGATGTACCTCGCATGTCGAGCGGACGCCTTGTCTTGACGGTGAAGGTGTCAAAGTGAATCGTGGTCGGTATAAAGCACAAACTCGCGATGAAACAGATAATGTCTCCAATGTTTAACGACTTAAATGAAAACATAAAACTCGACATCGTATGTGCTGTAATTAAGTCGCGCACGAGAGATCGTCTCGTTGAAATAAGCCACAAGTCGAAAGTTTTCACTGAGAACAACCTCTATGCCCATCTTTGAAGCGTCCGTGTGTAGTTCAAATGACTGTGAGAAATCTGGAAGTACCAAAATAGGTGTTGTGGTGAGCCACTCCTTGATTTGCTTGAAATTCAATTCGGCGTCGCTCGTCTACTCAAACTTTGTACCGCGCATACCCGTAGCCCAACTTGCTCCGCATCAAACATCAACCATTGGAAGCGCTTCAATGAAAACGAAATATCAACCAACAAGGTGCCTATCTGTATGTTGGACAATATGTGTTGTTCTCATTTATAGGTTATTCACGTGTCATATAAGATTATTTATGAATTTTTAAGATTATTTATAAATGTTAGTTTCTTGTAGAAAGATTTATAATGTTGAAAAAAAGTTATGCACACTTAATCTATAAATAAAGACATAGATACGAGCTCTTACATTGATATGTTATAAACATGTAAATGTGTAAGCGAAAATGATTTTTTAAGAATTACTAAGCTAATGGTGTGTGCGTTTGTTTATAATCAAATTAATTCATAAATTATTTATATTTATATATATATATATACATATAGATATGATGGTAATTTTTAAGTATAACATAATCTATATCATATTACAAGTGCGAATAATTAATGTCTATTTCGTAAAATCAGCTTTTTCATTACGAAAATCATTTCTTTCGTAATCCAATCAAATTTTGACACATAATCTATATAACATTATAAGTGCGAATAACTGTCTTCTACAATCATTCGTGCCTTCTCATCTTCTGTGTAATCCAATTAAAATTTGACAAATAATATTTATCAAATATTAAATAATTTAGCAGCATCTAAAATTGCCCAAGGAACACAAATGTTCTTTTTCGACGAAGATAGGCTACAATCGTCTCGTCGCTTCCTTTGCTCGTCTAATAAACCCCTTTCTTTTGGTTCTTCTTCATTATCTTCTCCAACTCGATTTCGAGAAAGAGGAAATATCGATTCTCTTGGATGCCGCGATAGAGCTCCGTCAAAATCATTTGCAATTTTCGACCAGCGGAAACCCATCGTTGTGGCCGGAAGATTCCACCGCCACTCGCTCCGCCATCAAACGGTACTACGACGCCCCCGAAAACAACAAGAGGTCTAGGAGGCTATGAGGCGCCACGTCAAGTTATGTCAACAGTTCCGATCATCGAGCCCTGCGGTGAGCCCCGACGACGATTTGATCTCCCACGTGAAGCATATTCTGCGGCGCGGTCTTGACAGTGGATGCCGACCTCTCGACCGCTCCAAGAGCTGCTTCGCCGCCATTCCCGAAGCTCCGAGCAAGTGACTGAGCCAAAAAGAGGGTGAAATCGAAAAAAAGGAAAGCAATAGGTGATTTGGATTTTGAATTAGTTTATGTTTGTTTATAGTGATGAAGAAACACATACAATATGAAATATGTTCATTGCTTCTGATTTTGGTACTACTGTGTTTTGGAGCTTTGTTAATTTTGTATTTTGTTAAGCCTGTACATTCTGATATGATCGTTTTTTGCTTGAATTCCAATCAGTTATCGATTCATAGTTCAGCATAGATTTCCAAAGCCTCTCCCGGTCTCTCGAACCCAGTGTTGGAGACTTTTCGACATTTCTGAGGACTCGCTGCTCCAATTGAAGGGTAGTTTGGAGTCCAAGGTTCGTGACGAATTCGAATGGGGTTCCTCGGCGCCAAACAACCTTATCTTTAGTGAGGTCTCGTAGGCGATCATCATCAGGTTTAAATCATTATTGTTTTTATCTAATCTATTGTTTTTGTGTGGTCATATAATATATTGGTATAATGGAGACTATGTGAAGTTGATTGCTAATAGGAAGGTAGATATCAAATTGAATAAAATGTTGGTTCAGCTCCGGCCTTCTTCCGTTGTCTCGCATCTCGACCTCACACTCTAGCTATGCTTGCTGCGGCGTCTTCGAATTCATCGGTATCACGGTTCTCCCTGGGAACGAAGAAGTACAGTACCACCTCCTTCCTCTTCTTTTCCACTTTGTTCATTTTCTGGCAGCTGAGAGTTTTGTTAGTCGTTTTACTGTTTGGTTCTTTTGTTTGGTAATCGAATTGATTGATTTAGGCATTTAGGGTTTATATAAACGAGGTATTGAATCTCGATGTTCACTAACTAATTACTTTTTTTTCTTTGAAAATATTCTTAAAATTTAGATTCTACAAATCATATGGTTTAACGCCTTTTGACACTAAAAATTATTATGAAACACTTTTGAGAAATGAAAATTTTGAAACTTTTGTAATATTTGTTGTTATACTATGAGATTTGTATTGTAAATTTATATTATTACCCTCCCCTCGTGCAACTACTATATGGCTCTGTTCATCTTTTGTTCAGTTTTATAGGATTTTATCATTATTTTTGTGAGATTGTGTTGCATTTTTTAGGCTGTAGATTTTGACATGTTTGTATTATTCTTCTAGTGCTAATAAAAATATAACATTTGCAAGAAGAAATAGTTAAGATAATCTCATTTGAGGTCCTTGAACATTTATAAATTAATCCTATTGTTTTGTTTTACCATCATTAGTCCCAAAACATTTTTAGAATCTCTTCAAATTTAGTTTGCTTAAGTTGTGACTTGGAATGAGCATGTCTAATGAAATAAAACGGTCTTTTGTGGAGTAAAGTTTTGTCTTATTATGTAATAAACTGTTAAATTTAGATTGTAACAATATATTACTCGGAAAGAGTATTCTTCATTTTATTTATTTATCAATGTTTCAAAGTAAAAAGAAAGAGATGAAGATGTGGGGACGAGTGTTGGAGGTTTAAGGACCTACTGTGAATAAAAAGGGTCAGTCATTTTGTCAATATTTCTTTATGAAAATTGAATTCTCATTTTATTATGTATATTTTTATTTACTCCAAACTACAAGAAAAGATATATATTAATATGTTTCATGGTTGAAATCGTGGCTGCTTATAGCAGGTAGTGCAAGCGAGTGACACTGTTGTTTTCTCTGTCAAGCCTCAAGTCGATAGAACCCTCATCAAAACTCAATTGTGGTTGCACTGTAATACTCAATGTTGCTTAATTAGATCTTGACACTAGGAAAAATGTCGTTAACAATGTATTTACCAATAACTTACGTTCTTTTCCTTTTATCTCTCATTTTATCTTATGTCATAAATATGGAAATTAATATTCATGAATTTTGGTACTTGCTCTATATTTTCCCTTAATTCATTGCGTGTTCTTGCAGCTAAGCAAGTGATTTTGCAGTTGAAGCCTCTCCTTTCTAAGAAGAAGCTTCAGGTTTCGATTGCCGCCGGAATCAAATGAAAAGATCTGCAGGTCTACAAACATGTACGATGTGTCTAAGTTTCAAGTATTACCAATTTGTAACTTCAGATTTTTTAGAAAGAGGAACAAAAATATCAACACTAGAATACAAATACATATTGTCTGGTTACTTAATACTAGATAAACTCGACAAAGAACTCTCTTGTTACCCTTATCGCCACCTACTTGGGTTTAAGTCTCACCACAATTATTAAATGTGTTAAGAGAATTATTATTAATTAATGACTGACGGAGTAATAACAAAAATGGTATGAATTAGGTATATTAATGGTGATAATAATTTTGTTTTTTGTTTTGTTTTGTGTTTTCAAATCTTTCCTCATTTAGGACTGGGCAGGAAATAGTCGTTTTATCAGAGTTATGCCAAACACCCCTTCCGCAGTAGGCGAGGCAGCTTCATGTACCGCACTGTTTCCATCTTTCAACCAAGGAATGATGCTCATATAACTTATACAACTCTTAGGTTCACAAGTTTATGCTAAACTTATTTTTTAACATCATATCTACTCAGTACTCAATCACAGTCAGTGATGTTTAGTTTATCTCTTGGCTGACCAGTTATGAGTTTGGGAGGAACTGCAACATAAACAGATGGTAACCTAATAACCAAGTTGTTCAGTGTAGTCGGGAAGATATGGAAAGCTGATGAGAAATTGTTTGATGCAGTTACTAGCTTGAGGTTGTTAAAACTTTCCCGAGTCCAAATTATTTTCCAAAACTTTTGAATTTCGACTCACCCATTGAAATCACAGTGGTAGCGGGCCCGCATACATATTTTTGGCCATCGAGGCTTTAGCGGATGGAGGAGTCGATGCAGGGTTACCGCATGAGCTTGCATTGGGACTGGATTCTCAAACGGTAAGTATTTCTTGGGTTCACAAATGACGTATTGTTCGGAGTTTTATTCTTCGAGTTGGGGTGTTTTTGATTTGTGTGTATCCACGCTGAAATTTGATACTTATATAGGTTCTAGGAGCAGCGTCAATGGCTCACTAAAATGGAAAAACACCCTGGTCAACTCAAATATGATGTGGCTTCTTCGGGGGGACTACCATGGCCGGAATTCACGAATTTGAGAAGGGTGGATTTCATGGTTTGTTGATGAACGCTGTCGTTGCCGCTGTAAAACGCGGCAGCGAACTCTCGTGAGCGTGTCGCAGATTCTTGATCAGATTTTTTATAGGCCGAGTATAGGAGAATCTAATAAAAAGTTGCTTCTAACCAGTGCTTTAGAAAAGTTGGAATAAAACATGAAAAATAAAGCTTACACCAATGAAGATATTTTCATTTCCTGAGGCCTTTGCCTTGATGTTTATCCTCTGGGCAGCGTTAAAGCTCGAAAGCAAGTCGAATTTCTTTCGTATAATCGGCTATTTGAAGCCTTTTATTCCAGCTCAATACATGGGCTCGACTACCTAATTATAAAGACGTGAACAAAGATAGTATTGAAGCAATGAAGTCAATAGAATGTAAAATAAAACCTGAAAGATATGATTCTAAATCTCCATTAGCCATGTACTCGTAGATAAGAGCTATGTGCCTTTTTTGGTTGCAATAACCAACAAGCCTCATCAAATTTCGATGGTGAACAAAAGAAGCTTAAACTGTTAAAACAGAGTAAAACCGTGTAAATCAACAATATTTGAAGTCAAATAAATGAATAGCAAAAAACGCAAAAATGTTGTCGTGCCTCAGTCTGAAACAGATGATACTGCTCTTCAGATTTCGAGGCTTCTATCGCTCCCTTCAGAGTGTATCGCTCCCTTCCAAAATTTATTGTTTATTCCTTGATATTTTCCCGTCTATAACTTAATCCAATATTTCCGAAGTTCAGAGCGGGTAAATCTGCTACATAAACATAATAGTCTTTACGCATCAGCCTGAAATCAATTTCTAGTCGCCGGAAAGTTCCCGATCATGTCTTCGTTTACATCTTCTTCTTCATCGTCATCCAGGTATGCTTTCTTGAATTTTCGTTTTTCTCATCTTATGAATACAAAGAGTATAAAATAGTAGCGATACTTTTCAACTTAATATTTTTATTTCAAAACGTTGTTTTTAAAAAGTACAAAGCAAAAATAAACAATTATTGTCCAAGTTGGCGAAGCATTGATATTTTTGTTGGTTCAGCGTAAAAAATAAAGGTTGTTATTTTCACAGAAAACATTTGTACTGTTCACTCAAATACAATTCTTATAATATTTATCTAAATTCGTTTAATATTTAAGCATTTTGCGCGTAAGAATGCAAAATACTATAGAATAGTCGCTCACCCAACATAACAGTTCAATTTTTATATATCATTATTTTTTGTCTCACTTGTTTTAATTCTTTGGTTTATAAGTTTTAATTATCCAAGCAGTTTTTTTCAGGAATTAAGATAGGTCACAATAAAATTATAAGAATTCTCTTTAGGATTGTTATGTGAGCTGAAACCGGAAACTCTTTAAGCAAATTTAAAATTATCGCAAGTCTTGTTGATACCATTTTGTGATGAGTTTTTTGATACCATCAATTATTTTTGAAGTCCTGTTCTTTTTTTATTCATTCGTTCGTGAATTAATATTAAAGTGTGTATATTGTTATATGAATTCAAAAAGATAAAATTAAAAAGATAAAATTAGTGATTCTTATCTTAAATTGAGATCATAACGTAGTTCATTTCCTTTTAACAGTTATTAAAAGGTATTTTTTTTAAAAATATGGCAGTTCATCATCGTCATTCAACAGTGCAGACAACAAAGATCGTAACCAAGTCACAATGGAGACAACATCCAAAAAAATAACATACTTCAATCCGAGAGACAAACATTTGGCGACGAAGTTAACCGTAGGAGAAAAACAAAGCCCAAAATAATTAGAGACACATGTGCCAGACATCAAAATATGGTCTTGATTGATTTTATGGTTAGTGCTTTCAAAAGCTTTTACGCTTAAAATTTAGTGGTGTTAGGAGAACAACTTTGACACATTAAATGTATTGGTAGGTGAATAAGATACGGGAGACAATATTCAATCACGACATCAACCCACTTCAAAATACTCTTGACTTAGGGAAAACTTATAATGTTTGTAACACAATAGTTGAAAAGGAGAAACCGGCCAAGGTACATACACTCATTTAACAATCAGAAAAGTACTACGATTGAAGAGCTGGAATAAGACAACACAAGATTGACATAACATTTGTACATCACTCCACTAAGTTTTTGCAATAATTATATCGAAACATCAACTGATTTGAATATGTTACAACTATACTCTTAAATCAATAATCAATTAATATGTTCAAATTATAGTCTCTCTTTGACTTTTTCTTATGATATCTTCTTGAATTTTCTCATTGATATTTTAGTCGATTTATTAGCTGAAAAATGAACTATTAAAAAATAATTTATTCAAAGTATCTAATTTTTTCATCTCATTTTTACTGATAAAGTAAAATTACTTTTTTTGTAAATTATGGAAAAAAAATCATTAATAATGGTGATAAATTGATAATTTCTCTGTATATATTTAAAGTTGCCATTTTTTATTAGAGTACAATTAAGAATTTGATTTAAAGCAATTGGAAATTCATGATATTTGTTGTATATAATATATTGCCTCTTTTATTTTTTCACATGAGTTATCCTCCGAGTTACTCATAAACAACATTATCTATCTTCAATTTTTTTTATAATATATATCTTACGTGTAAATTTGAAGACATGTCATCTACACGCAATAAGAATTATGTCAACTCATTTTTTGTATGAAAGTAATTGTATTCTTGAAGAACAACTTAAATTTCATTTAATTAAGTTCGCTTTGAATGAGCAACAACAATTCATTTTGGAGCTGCTGGAATTTCTTATAAAAATTACATTTTTAAATTTGAATTAAATGACTCCTAAAATAGAAATCAAAATATAGCCCTCTTTGGTAAAGATTTTGGAGGCTGTTTTTTATTTTTTATAAAATTAAATTATTTTTTGGTGTTTAAAATAAACTTTTAAAAAATATTTCAAAACCAGTTTTGAAACAAAAAAAAGATAACGTAAATTCAAATTGTTTTAAAAGGTGTAATTCTTAACCATTGATATATAAAATAAGCACTTTAGTTTTTTAATGACTAAATTAGTCTCATAATCTTATATATATATCTCCTATTTTTGTCATTGTTTTAATTATTTTTTCAACGCCGTGGGCAGATTTGATTAAAAGTTAAATTTGAGTTTTATTAGTCATTGGTTTTATAATCATAGAATAAGCATCATACCAATTCATTATTTTATACATTGTATATTCTAAGGCTCACTATTATCATATTTATTTAATTATTCCTAGATATGTTTATCTTGCGGTGGAGATAATTAGTTTTTAAAGTTTACTGTAACAAATATTATAGCCCCCTCCAAGAAAAAAAACTTAAACAAGAAATTTCACGTCTGTTTTTTTACATTATAAGTTGCGTGTAAAATTTATTTTGACAGATGATTCAGTAAAAGTGGAAGCAAAAAATTTCGGTTATACTGCTGGAAAAATCTTCTTTTGCAAGGCCGCACAAATATCAGACACTATTAAGTAGTATCAGATACATGCACTTGTACAAACCGGTTATTTAAAAATTTAAGATATTAAAAATTAAGAAAAATTTGTTACAATAGGGTTACAAAAACTTTATTGGAACCACTATTCAAACCCAAAGAAGCAATAACAAAAGCGTTCTACGTTCAAGAAACGAAAAATCAAAATTCAAGTGTAACACAATATCAATTCACAGTTATCCAAGTTTACAAGTTCACCGATCTTAAACTCAGCGACGACAAAATACTGAAAAATATTGATGATGATCTCTCCCCTGCAGCATCCACCTCCAATAAAAAACCAAGATTTGTAAAAAAAATTATTTTATTAGAACATTAAACACTTTCATTTCTATCTCTCATGGTTTATTGTTACATTTTTAATTATGTGTTGTTTAAAATGTTAAGAAAAACATGAATTTTAATTATTTATACATTATTATGATATTTGATTTTTTACACTATAAATTATTGTATTAAAATATAAAAAGTTAAGAATAATGTGCGTTATAGTTTTCAAATAAAATTTCGAATTTTGATTAATGTAGTGTGTCAAGAATGTAAACATCATCAAAATGATGTACGAAAAGAAAAATACAATAAACACGTGCTTATGCACGTGTTGCTATGCTAACTAGTATATTGAATATGGCGGAGCAACTAAACGCTAATTTACTGACTCTGCGGGAAGATGATTGCTCTCCAGTGGAATAATCAAACGCCAATTCTTCGACTCTCGCCAACCAAACGCGCCGATTCTTTGACTCTCAAAAGATGTTTGGTTGCTTAATTTGAAAAAAATAACAAAATACCATGAAAATTAATATTTTGATATGTGAAAGCATTGTGTCAATCGTGGCACTTCTGCAAAAAAATAGATGTTGGAATTAATATATTATATTATTACAGACATAAGAGATATATGATATTTATTGTATATTATACTATATTTAAGAATAATTGACTCACACGGTTTTTGCGCGAATGGAGACAAAGTATATAAGATTATAAAAATGATCAAAAACATTAAAAGTAAAATTTTCCGTTCAACTTTTAATAACAAAAATTATATTAAGATATAATTTCGATAGCTAAACCTAAACACATCGTAAGATAAAAAATTGCTTTAATTAACCAAATGAAACATTGAAGTTTCTATTTGGTCAAATTTTTTTCATTTATTTAGTGAAAGATGAGAAACTGTTGCGAAAAATTCTCAAATCACTTCCATCCAAGTTTCAGATGAAAGTCACAACTATTGAAAAGGTTCATGATTTGTCAACTATGAAATTGGATGAACTTGTTGGTTCTCTCATGACCTATGAATTGTCTCTTCCTATGTTCAAAAATGAGCATAATATATCTTCTTGCGAACACAGAGATGAGGTAGTTTCAGATCCTAATGAAGACATATATAAGTCAGTTGATTTGCTTTCTAAAAATTATAACAGGATTATGAAGAAATTTAGCAACCTCCCAGCGTCAAATGTTCCACATCATGTCAGAAACATTGAAAGCAACAACTTGGAGTGAATTCAATATCATGAATGTGAATGCTTTGGCAAAGAAGAATTCAATATCATGAATGTGAATGCTTTGGCCACATTCAAAAGGAGTGCCCAAACTTCCTGAGGAAACAAAATAAAGGTCATATTGCGACTCTTACCGACGATGAGTATGATAATGAATCCGAGCCAAGTAATTTTGTTGCGTTTCAGGCATCTATTAATATTATGTATGATGATCATATTGATGTCACTAGTTTATTTACGGAAAAAGATAATACCTCCTCCTCCGATGATGATTTTTCTAATGATGTTCATGATCGAGTCTATGATGTATTGAATAACAAAAATGTTGAAGAATCTCAGGTTGTGAATATGATTCTCTCTTTGACAAGCGACAAGAGCATGTTGTTGGAGACTATTATTTAATTAAAACGTCGAGTCGCTTATTTGAATGGTGAACTTGAGAAGATGACGAAATCTGTGAGGATGATGAATTCAAGCACTAAGGATCTTGACAAGATTCTTACCCTTGGCAAATCTGCTAAAGATATGGAAGGTATTGGTTTACTCATCGTGCATCCATTTCTAAGACTGTCTTTGTTCCACAAAAGAATGGACTCTCCTCCCAACTGTCGCACAACATGTCTCAGACATCTGGTCACGAAAACTCGCGACTCCCTATGAAACAAAATTTTGGGAGGTCTCTTGTCAACATACCTCACTGGATTTGTCATAATTGCGGACGCTCAGGGCACATATGTCCATTTTGCTATCGTCTCTATGGAATGAATCTTCATCAACATCAATCCTTCCATGGAACTCAGAGGAATCGATTCGTTAATCCGCGCAAAGTCTGGAGGGTGAAAACGGATAACAGAGTCAACAATGACTTGAAGAAGTGCGCATTTACTACTACGTTTGTGAATGTTGAGAAGCAAGATCATATATGTAATTACCTCAGCAAGCGCCGATGGTTCGGCCGGAGGTGCTTTTGATGGTAATTTGTTTCCTCCTCCTGTAGTTGGTCTATCCTTGCCGTTGGTATGTTCTTTAGGCAATCAGGGGGATAGGTATTTGAATTGGATTTTGGATTGGATTTATTTTGTTGTGTTTGCCCAAAAAATAGCCAAAGGGGGAGATTGTTATTACAATGACATTCATTGTAATTTATTGTGTTAGGTTATTTTTGGGTAAAGATTCAAATCATATATATCATGATAAATGTATTAACTTCCTCAATATATTTTGCATGCTTATTTTGGGAAGTTCTACATGTTGACTTATTTGGTGATAAATGGATTAATTTCGGATCTTATGTTATTTGGGAAATTTCCTATTTTGATCGATTTCGTCATAATGGCTATTTTGGGAAGTTTACAAGGAAGACTTTTTGATATATTTCGTCATAAAACTCATAATGTCGCGTATAATGTCGCGTATAATGTCGCAACATCGTCTGCGACAGTTTTCTATGTTGGGAAGTTTTTATTAATGGGTAAGGAAACTCTAGAAAGACTTCCACTTTGAAAGAGTGTTATATAAACCGAGTACCTCTCCATTAGCAGAAAAAAAAAACACCATTGTTCACATTTATATGGTTGTAATTCTCTAAACACTCGTTGATATACTACAAGATTAGAGAATTATCGGTTTTGTGCTTGCGTGATTGAAGTCCTCACGATTTGTTCATTGAAGTGGCCAAACATCGGGGAGTGTTTGAAGAGTGGAATTGAGAGGGGTCTCAAAGTCAGGGGGAGTCCTTGATTTAGTTTTCACGTATAGTATTAGCCAAAGTGGCAGTGATGTCGAGATTCATGGTACTATTGACTATTATTAGTGAATTCTTTTCCACTGGGTTGAGAGCCCCCCAGATGTATGAGACGTTGCTCCGAACTGGGTTAGCACTTATCGTGTTTATTTTATTATTTATATTATTTTAATTTCCATAACATATTTGCTTGTACAAGTGTCACGCAGACTGTTACAACAGGTTCTGTGACACTTGTCCGAACGGCTAACATATTTTTTTTTGGAGATTGACCTTCCTTGGTAGACTTTTAGTGAGCTCCTTCTCCGATTTTGGAGCCGATGGACAAAAGCTTCCCGTCCACGAGCAAAGTCCCGCCGATGCTCAACTGTGGATTGGCGACTATAGAGTCATTGACCAATGGACTTTAATTTCGCTCCATCGAAATTGAGCTCCCATTTTTTCTTTAACTCTCTAATTCTTTTTTTTTCTTCTCGTTCTTTTTCTTCTTCGATTACTCTTCTTCTACCTTTACTTCTCTCGCCACAACTCAATGTTACAACCATTTGAATTCAAATTTACCTTTATTTTACTATCATATTGTGTGAAGATACAAATATTTGTTTTTTAACTTGTTGTACTATGATCCCCGTAAAATTTATACAATGATTAAATTGAAGAACTACTTAAAAGTCTAATCTCGTTTAAGTTCTATAACATTATATGCATGTAAGAATCCTGCGGAACATAGAAGCTCATTGATATATTCTTTTTATAAATAAATTGACTTTGATTTAATCCACAATAACTTATTAATTCATGTAAATGTTATATAAATGATTTTGTTCATCAATAATTAACACATATACGAATAAATTCTTTACTAAAAATGTTTTGTTTTTCCTAATATATAAGATCTGGTATCTTTCCAGTACAAAAAACTGTTTCCGGGCCGTTTTTTACGATCCCGAAGAGTTCATCCATTAAATTGGTTGTTCATTATTTTCTTTGTGTTTTCTGATGTCTGAGCCTTAACTAATTTCAGAATTTCGATTTCCCAAAACTAAAGAAAGAGAAACCGAGAAAAAAGATAAACAAATGAATAGAGTAAAATAATTAAATGTCCGAGTGAATAAATTAACAAGTAAATATGATTCTTTCATAATATATAAGAACTTAACGAATTTGGTAAACCAATAATGAATAAATACCATGTTTAACAATGGATTAATTTCCCACGCTTAAATTTAATTTTGAAATCGAAATAATGTAAGAACTTGCATATAAATAAGATAATGCATAAATGACATGTAAGTTTTACGATCATTAACGATATTACAAATTAATTTTTAACTAAAAGTTTTTATTTTTTTAGTATATATGATCTTAATTAATTTTAGAATTTCGAATTTTTCAATACCGTTGAAAGAAAAAGAGAAATTTAGACAATAAACAAGTAAATAATTGTTTTTCAAATTTATAAAATCTATAAAATTTAGTCAATTAATATTAAATAAATATCATCTACAAAACACTCGAAATTAAATTAATATAAATAAAACACTTTAAAATCCAAATTTCAAAAATGAAATTAATAAAAATCTAAAATTTAAAATTAAATTAAGAAATTTAATAGGAGTAAACCGATAAATAATTTTACAAGAATTATAAGGTTGACCGAGTTTTTGTTTAGAAAAAGGTTATACGAAATGTCGTCTTGGAATAGTAGTCTCTATATACAAAATTGAATATATACACTCCAGTGAGAGTGAGGACATCAGAAAGGGAGAGCGCGAGAGAACTCGGCGGCGATGAAGTTCAAGATAGACGACGTGACGGTGTACTTCCCGTACGACCACATCTACCCGGAGCAGTACGCCTACATGATTGAGCTCAAGCGCTGCCTCGACGCGCGTGGCCACGCGCTTCTGGAGATGCCGACGGGGACAGGGAAGACGATCGCTCTCCTGTCCCTCATCACGAGCTACACTCTCTCCAAGCCCGACGCGCCTCTGAAGCTCATCTACTGCACCCGCACCGTCCACGAGATGGAGAAGACCCTCGCCGAGCTGGCGCGCCTCCACCGCTACCAGATCCGCCACGTGGGCGCACGCGCCGCCTCGCTCCTCGCCCTCGGCCTCTCCTCCCGCAAGAACCTCTGCGTCAACCCGCGTGTCGTCTCCTCCGCCGACTCCCGCGATTCCGTCGACGCCGCTTGCCGGAAGCTCACCGCCTCCTGGGTCCGCGCCGCCGCCGTCGAGAATCCCGGCGAGTTTCCGCTCTGTGAATTCTTTGAAGCTTTGGACTCTGCTGGCTCGGAGGCGCTTCTTCCTGCCGGGGTTTACACCTTGCAGGTTAGTCCTTGGATTTGATCCCTCTTTTTATATTTTGTTCATTCAGTGTTACATAATAAGGAAACCTAATAGTTGTTTTGTAATTTTTTGTTTTGTTTTGATAACCCTTACCACTTCTATTATTTAATTCATCTTTCATTTTTTGTAATCGTGGTGTCTGGGCTAGAATAAAAAAGTGTACTTGGTTTATTTCCAAGAGGTCTTTGGTTCTTAGCGGTCGCTAGTGTTTTGTGTAATAAAGATGAATCACTTTATTGTGTTCATAATTAATTTGAGAAACCAAAAATTGAAGCTTTGGGCTTGGTTATCTGTGAACACGGTGCCCTTATTATGTCGATTCTAACGTGAGAAGGAAAAGCTTGAAGCATGGGACTGGTTTGTGCCCTTTTGTATATTGGGTGTTTGTACGAAATGGCAAAATAGGCTTGTTTGTGATGTGGGTATTTTGGATAGGATTTGCGGGTGTTTGGGAAAGAGAAAGGGTGGTGCCCGTACTTCTTGGCGAGGCATATGGTGCAGTTTGCGAACGTGATAGTGTACAGTTATCAGTACTTGCTGGACCCGAAAGTGGCCGGAATCATCTCAAAGGAGATGCAGAAGGAGTCGGTGGTCGTGTTCGACGAGGCCCACAACATCGACAATGTCTGCATCGAGGCCCTCAGCGTCAGCGTCAGGAGGCAGACCCTTGAAGGCGCCAGAAGGAATCTCCACAAGATGGGCCAAGAGATAGACAGGTATGACACCTCCCATATACTTCTAACTTTTATTTATTTTATTTTGACAATGATGGTGACGAGAGAGTCGATGATTTGTAGCACTTAACTTGTCTTGACATGGTAGGTAGGTTCAAGGCCGCCGATGCTGGTAGATTGCGTGCAGAGTACAACCGCTTGGTCGATGGCTTGGCACAGAGAGGGAATCTTCCGGGTATGTCGGGTTTCCGGACCTTGTATTTCATATATAGTTTCAAAAAAAAAAAAGAGCAAAAGTTCCCATTAGAGGTAGTTTGTGATTGGATCGACTACTCTACTACCCTTTTTAACTGTTTACCGTAGTTTCGAACTTCAAATCCCATTCCTTTATGTTTGAGCTTTTTCGAAATTGGTCTTATGCTATATAGGTTGCATCTTGCTATAGGTTTCTCCCGTTTTCAATCTTAATATCGAGCTTCTTATTTTAAAAAAAACTTGTTGGGCTATTTTTCCAAAAATTCCTGTGTTTTAGCCCGTTAAGGTTACCCACCCAGCGATATCTAGTGTTTCCCATTCCCCAATTGATTGTGTGGGGGTCATTGGTGACCTTAAGACAAAGCCCTAGCTTTTCTTTCTTTCTTTGATATGCTCATGAGATTGATAATCTGTTAGTTCTTTCTTTAATATAGCTGCGGATGGTTGGCTTGCAAACCCTATTGTCCCCGATGACATTCTGAAGGAGGCTGTACCTGGGAATATACGCAAAGCAGAGCATTTCCTCCACGTTTTGCGCAGATTAATCCAATATTTGGAAGGGCGTCTAGAGACAGATAATTTCGAGAAAGAAGGTCCTGTTGGCTTTGTGGCTTCTATTAATTCGCATGTCGGAATTGACCAGAAGACACTGAAGTTCTGTTACGACCGACTTCATTCACTGATGCTGACATTAGAAATCACCGACACCGACGAGTTCTTACACATTCAAACGATATGTGACTTTGCAACTCTTGTGGGCACTTATTCTCGTGGCTTTTCTATCATCATTGAGCCATTTGACGAGAGAATGCCTCATATTCCCGATCCTATTTTGCAGGTAATGTTCAAGTTTATCTTATGCTATGTTTTCTAAATCATTGATGCTTTTGTTTTTCCTAAGAAGTATTTTGAAATATCATCCAAAAATTTAATTACAAGATTTTTGGATTTAGTTTGAAGTTCATAATTCCAATTTAGATGACATGACTAACATGCTTGTTCATAGTACATAGAATTGTTTCGCTAATATATTTTTGTTGTCCTCTTTCGTAAATTAAGCTTAGCTGTCACGATGCATCTATTGCAATAAAGCCCGTATTCGAGCGATTTCAGTCTGTCGTGATTACGTCTGGGACCCTGAGTCCAATCGATCTGTACCCCAAACTCCTCAATTTCAATCCAGTTGTGAGTCGCAGCTTTTCAATGTCCTTGACACGAGATTGCATATGTCCAATGGTTCTTACTCGGGGAAGGTATCGTTAACTATACAAGAAAAAGCTTGTGATGCAAAACGTTAAAAGTCTTATGATTTCATTTGTTTGTATTTTTGCTAACGCGCTACTCGTGACCGAATGTGTGGTTTGGCGATTTCAGTGATCAGCTTCCTGTGAGTACCAAGTTTGATATGAGAAGCGACTTGGGTGTGGTAAGAAATTATGGCAGACTATTGCTGGAGATGGTGTCTGTTGTTCCAGATGGGGTCGTTTGCTTTTTTGTCAGCTATTCTTACATGGACGGAATAGTAAACAGTTGGAATGAGACTGGAATTTTGAAGGTGATTGAGCACTTCTCACTTGTCCTGTCTTCTGTATTAGATCTTAATTTTTTTGCGTCATCATCTCTTTTAAAAATTCTCCTCTTTCTACCGTCTCAAGGATATTAGGATCTAGTGTTGTACAGAGTCAACTAAATTAATAGTGATGCCTCAGGAAATCATGCAACATAAGCTTGTGTTTATAGAGACCCAAGATGTGGTCGAAACCACTTTGGCTCTGGACAACTATCGCAAGGCTTGCGACTGTGGAAGAGGCGCCGTCTTCTTTTCTGTTGCCAGGTATTTTACTTTTCTAATAATCTCAATGTCATAACCCTAGATCGTCTATGAAGTCCGTTTTAGATATTTTCCTGTCCATGGTCATGCGTTGTTGGAAATATTTGATAAGTCAGCCAGTTTATGCTAATTTTGCATTGTTTGTTTTCCCCTTAGCTTGCCTGTGATTCTATAGAAGGTATCTTTTGATTCTATGGATTTTATCTTATAACATAAAAGTTTCATGGTATTGTTTGGCTCTTCTTATAATTTGATCTGAATCATGATTGGTTCTATGAATATGTTGGGGCTCTTTGTATTTGTCTGACATACTATTAATCCTTTTTTATGATTAACTAACTTATAATTAAGCACATGTCAAACTTGTTGTCATTTGTTGATCTTTTTATGAGTTTGCCTATTGCGGCTTCCAAAGGTTCACTGGCATTTGTACAAATCTATGTAAAATTCTTGTCAACTTAGACTTCGATCCCAATATAGCATGTATTTTATGTAAGTTATGAAAAGTGCATATGCAATTTCACAGAGGAAAAGTAGCCGAGGGAATAGATTTTGATCGACATTATGGACGACTGGTGATCATGTATGGAGTTCCATTCCAGTACACACTTAGCAAGTAAGTATTGTGTTTGAAAAATCACACTACTTCCCTTAGAAACTCTTAGTTTGCTAAGTAACTTTGTTAAACATTTCCGCTCGATTTTTCACATGGTGATAAAACTTTTACAGGATTTTGCTGGCGCGGTTAGAATATTTACGCGATAACTTTCAGATAAAAGAAGGGGACTTTTTGACTTTCGATGCGTTGGTATGTCGGAATTTCTCTGACCGTGTTTACTTCTTAGACATTGTGGAAACACCATGTGCCTGAAACGCGGTGAATTTTACCTATCACAGAGACAAGCCGCTCAATGCGTGGGTAGAGTTATTCGGTCGAAGGCCGATTATGGTATGATGATTTTTGCTGACAAAAGGTTAGTTATTTCTCCGATCACCATGGTTAAGTAAACTTTCTTTTTTAGATAAACTTAATCCTCTAATTTAGAAACATTGAGGGCGTTAGTTGAAGTGATTTTGATTGTTAATTTCCTAGTTAAAAATTACGACGAAAGTGATATTACAACCGTGTTGTCGAGATTCATCCAATTAAGCGTGGATCAACCTATGAAAATTAGTAGCTGTAGATTTCAAGTAGCGCGTAAATATTTTAAACACTAGTTTCTGAACTTTTTCAGGTACAGCCGTCACGATAAGCGCTCTAAATTGCCCGGATGGATTTTGGCCCATCTTCGCGAAGCTCACTTGAACTTAAGTACTGACATGGCTTTACATATAGCTCGCGAGGTTATTACTACATTCAATATTTCTTGTGCAGTTTTATCCAACGGAAATATGATTTTCTTTTCTTATGTAGCGATAAAATCAATTTATTTATATATTTTTCTGGGTGTGGCTGGCAGTTCTTAAGAAAAATGGCTCAACCATACGATAAGACAGGTGGGAGTGGAAGGAAAACACTGTTGTCTCAAGAAGACTTGGAGAAGATGGGTGACCGAGTCATGGAAGAAATGCAATTTTAAGAAAAGCCGTGGAAGAAAGTTTTACCGTCGAAGCTTTAGTCCGTATGTCACATCACATTATAACTTTGCTGAAAGTTTTTGACTTCACAGTTCCTTCAAGCCATAGCTTCAACCTTTTCAAGGGACTTTGAAGTGTCAGATCTTGGCGAGTTTTGCTCATGCGTTGGAGAGTAAAGGATTTTTTTTTTTTTGTTTATTTTTTGTTTCCGTTGTCAAGGGAGAGTAGAAAATAGAGATGAAATACATGAAATGTGTTTTGGCGAGCACTTTTATTTACCTCCCAAAACTATTTCTATATGATTGTCATGATCTTTTTTTGCCGTTGAGTTTAACAGAGACATGAGTAAATCTTTGATGAGAGAGAAGGTACTATCCACTGGACGGATATGTATTATTTATTATTGAATTTATAGAAAGCAATACGGTGGCTTGATATAAATTCTCCGGGAGAGATTCTCCTCGTGAAAGTCATTGCTCGAATTTAGATGAGTTCCGGGAACGGGGTTAAGGGTTCTACTAAAGAAGTTACCCCTTTCTTCGAAGGTATTTGGAATACTAAGGCTCCATTAACCGGTTAATTTTCCGAAATATCAGCGAGATTGGACCGCCATTTTTTAAACCGTCGGTTCCGTCTAAACTCTAAAAGTAAATATTCTTTGTTATAAACCAGAGTGTGGTCTAATTTTTTAACTGGCCTTAGACAACCCAGTTTTCTCTAGAAAAATTTGTACAAAAAGCAAAAGTAAATCATAACATTTTCAACCGGACTAGGACCTGTCTAAATATTTTGGTCAGAATGACAAGAAATAATGGAGACAGACCATCTTCCAAATAATTTGGCAAGATTGGAAATCATGTCTTCTCTTCTCTGAACCTTTATTAATTATGTCAGGGACGTACAAACAATTATACATTACGTTAGATTTGTCTAGAGAGCAATCCAATGAATTACTCTACAAAAACAAAGCAAGCACAATGTAGCTGATTGGATACATGACCATGTATAACTATATGATATGTCCATCTATCTTATCTACTTTCTAGGTAATGAACAAAATAAGCATTTCTTTCAGGCATCTCTATGTGGTATGATCTGATTTATCGCCTTCTTCACCTCCACAATGCTCGCCTTCTTTCCATTCCCGTTTTCCTTGACCTTAATAACAATAAAAATAAATCAGCTGATTTACAAACTCATGGTATATACGTATTTTTTATACAACATTCACACACCTTAGCCCTAATTTGAGCAACGAAGAAACTATCGTCATTCAATGAAGACTGAACCGTTCTGGTCTCGATCCTCATCTCGCGGAGCATCTGCATGACCTCGAGCAACAAGCCTTCTCTGTACGGACACTGAAGCTCCAACAACCCTTCGCTCTCTATTATCGACACCTATATCAGTGATGGAGCCACACTAGTGTCAGAAGGTCTAATACGAAAGGAAGAAAATACTTCTGAAAACAGCTAGCTTGCATTTAAGCTGCAAAGTACAGGTAAATAAAATAGTAGACCTAAATTTGGATACAAGTCTAACTTATATATATATATATATATTCCTACCACTCTTTACTAATCTTATTTCATAATCCACTAAACTTGTTTTATTTATTTATTAAAATTGAGGAAATTGAGTTAAAAAGACCAAATGTCTTTTTAATTTTTTTTTTATCAATTGTATCTTTTGGATATTGAGATGAAATTTGGAAGAGGAAATAAAAGATGAAAGGTTTTTTTTTTTTTTGAATTTTTAATTAACTTTAACCGGTTGAAAATTTGAGAGCAATAAAATGTTACAAAAATTTATTGTTAAAAGTAACTCGTCATTTCTATTAATAAAGTGAGAAAAACACAATTTTAGTAAATTATGAAAAATATTATTAGTAAACACTGATATATTTCTCTATGTCTAATGTACAAACTGAATTAAAAGAAGATGTTACCACAAAATTAAGTACTATGCTATCATAAAATTCATCACTTTTTTCCCATAAAAGTAGTCAATTTGTGACTAGCATGATCACAACATTTAGCAGAGTAGGTCACTTAAAACGTGAACATTTAAAATACGTTTGAAAAATAGTAACCGAAATATCCGTGGGCGACAAAGTTAATTTTCGTTATATTTTAATATAGGTACATCGTTAATTTTCATTAGTGAATATTTTTCAAAACTTGCGGAGCATTACCTATTTATCTGAATTTAAGTTGTACGCTGTACGTTGTACGTGGATAGTTAGCTAAAGAAAACCGAGACATGTTTAACCCGGTTTAAGCCCGGTCCACGTTGATCTGATGAAAGACTAATTACCTGAACTGAAGTCTCGGCCTCGGCCACGGCGGCCACGGCTCTAACCGCCGATCCTCTTCCTCCTCCGATATTAACCGCCTCCACGATTCTCATCTTCCTCTTGTCGGAGCCCGACGGCGGCAGAGGCTGGGCGGCGGCGGAGGCGGAAGCTTCGAGGTCGTTGACTTTCTTGCGAAGCTGCTTGACGTACTCTATGGTGTCTCCGAGAATGGAAGCCTTGTCCATCTTCGTCACGAACGGCACAAGAGACCGCAGAATTATGAACCTCTCGTTCAGCTTCTCTCTCCGCCGCCGCTCCGCCATCACGTGGTTCGCGCTCAGCTCCTCCTGGGCCGTCCGCACACGCGCCGCCGAGTCTGACTTGGGCGAGCTTCCTTCGCGCTGCTTCGCGTGGAGGTACGGCACCGTGAATAGCGCGTATTTTAGGAGCCACTGCGATGATGACGTTGTTGGTGGAGGCGCGTGGGTCTCGATGTGATGGTCTGAAGGCCACGCGCTGAAAGCTGACTCGGAGGAGTAGGTGACGTGGGTTGAGGAGGAGGGGTCGGACCAGAGGATGGTTTGGGTTTGGAGGATTGTGGACACTGTTTCTGAGTAGTGAGTGTCTTCTTGCGCACTCAATTCCTCTTCAAATGCTATCATAACAAAAACAAAAGAAAGAGATAAGTGTTTTAGCATCATTTGTTTTAAATTGTTCTTAGTTTATTAGGCTATTTGTTTATTTTTTGTCATATTGATAGTTTGAATTCTACATTCTACTTATTCCTTTAGCTATATTTACGTTTGGAACATGCATTTTAAGATGTAATTTGAACATTTGGAGATGAACAAGAGGAAAGTTCAAAGTTTTCGGTTGTCCTTGGATATTTCATACACCCTGAATATTTTATAAATAGGATTAGTAATTTACTTTTACACTTTATTAGCACAAACATGTGGAAATCTCATGGTATAATTTGAATGGAAATTTAGTGTGTAGGTTATATGGTTGTTGATCAATTCAATTTTTTTCAATAGAGGAGAATAGAGGAGAAAAAATGAATATATATGCAATGTATTTTTTCTGATAAATTGATTTGATTGGACTATGTACAATTTGAGGAAAAAATAATAATAAATAGTTAAAATTTAAGATTTTATAGACATGTGGTAGACTGAAGAGGATTATGTTGCTTTTCTATAAGTTGGGACCTTCATTTTGAAGTCTCTCATTTATTCTTAAAAGTCTTAAAGAACTTCTACTCCGACAAAGACTTTCAAATTTATTTTTATAAATTTATATATTGCATATTAATCCTCAGTTTTTATTAGTATTCATATTATTATACTTCTATGAATATTAAAACATTAATATATACGTAGTGGTTAATTTTAATAGGTCTATTAGCTAAATACCCATAAATAAGTTTACCAATTTCAATATACCTAATGTTACGTTAATTTTGCGTAAATACCCATCGAATTTTGTTTACGAAAATTTTCGGTCTATTTTTGCTCTTTTTGATTCTCGCCTACGGTTGCCGCTCAAATTTAAGTAAACGAAATAAAATTAATTAAATAAATTATTAAAAGAAAGCGTGTTCAAATAAAAAAAAAAATCCTGGGAAAACATTTATGTTGACGGTTTGAAGGGTATTTTTGACCCAATAATCTTGTAAACAATTTCTATTGGATATTTACACAAAATTAACAAAACGTTGGGTATAACGAAATTCGTAAATGTAAACATTAGTAAATAGCTAATTTTTATTTTATTTTAATGTGTCAATCTAAATTTAAAATAGTAATAGATAGCGTATTTTTTTTTATCTGTAAGTAAATAATTTAATCTATCATTTAAAAAAAGGATCTAGTTAAAATAAATTATTTTTATGTACCTATTTTACTAAAATTTATAAAATGAGATCAATTTATGGATTTACACATAAAAAACTAAAAAATAAATAGCCCAATAATATTTTTTTCTTTTAGGAAAATAGCCCAATAATATTTGAGAATGCAAACACTGCATAAAGGTTCAATATTCAAAATTTCAAATTGAAGTCATGAAAGTTTCCTTGGATGATAAAAACTTTCAAAATGAAGTTTTGAGGCAAACTTTTTATGGCTGTTGCCTGTTGACCATTATGTAAAAAAGGTGAGAATGTTTCAGTTCTAGATGGCATCTGAATTCCATATAAAATATTTGGGCACGTTGTAGCTGATAAATTCGGGGAAAGTGAATTTACATTTTTTTTTGTTTTTGAGAAAGTGAGTTTACAACTCATGTGTCATAAAAAGAGACATTGAAAGGTGAAAGACAGGTTTCTTGTCTATAATGTATACCAAACGGGGGTTGGGTTTGAAAGTTTGATAATTGGATAATGATATGCACTCACGTCATCTATTATTGCATGTGGAAGTGTAAAATCTTCCATAGATCTTACACCATGTTAAACAGATCCTACTTGAAATGACATCACATAAACTTAATATATATTATATATATGTGTGTGTCATTAAAACATGTCTTTTGGATTATTTTATGCGAGAACTAAGCAGATTATAATGAAATCTGAAATAAATAAGATTTGCCACCTATTCCATAATATATCACTCATTGTTTTCGTTGTCTTTTCTATTACTTAATTTGCAGGTCAATATGAATGAATGAGATTTCTCATTCATCTATTCAAAAGAAATGTGACTTCTCGTGGCCAAAATAATACATGTATGTAAACGTTTTAAAAAGAATGATATTTTCAGGAGATTTTCTTAACTATCTACTTTTGTACCGTTGAAAGCATATCTACATATAAATGTTGACCGTCTAGTTACTGTTGAAGAAAACTAACCAGAAGGGAGAAGCGAGACATCGCAGGCTGAGGGGTCGACTGGCAGCTGGGACCAATGCCGGTCGGAATCCTCCCGGAATGACTCCACCGGCGGGTGGCTCTGAAGATCTCCGAGGCTCCGGGAGCGACTCACGGCGAGCAAGTGGAAATCGGAGTCCAGATTATTGGAGCCGTCGTCCGGCGAGCCCAGCCTTATGTCCTCAGACATGTCGAGCTGCATCAACTCGCTGGGCTCCGGCGCCGTCTTTGGCGGCTCATCGGATTCCGACTCCCTATCTCCATCATCGTCGTCCTCTTCTTCTCCTTCAGCTTCCTCTTCGGGTCTGAGCATTGCTCCCGCCTCGGCGGTGATCTGAGGGGAGTAGTGGAAGAGAGGCTGGTCGGAGGAGATGCCGGGGTTTGACGTTGAATGCCCTGAAAGCGCCGGTTTCGGCGGCGGGTGGTTGTGGTCAACGAAAAAGGTCTTCATATGTTGGATTAACCCACTGTCCTCTTCTACCTATACAATTCATTTATTATCATCAATAATTCACTCCCTACTCTATGATCAATTACTACTGCAACTAACTATATTTTGTATAAATAGTACCTAACAGAAATAGTAATTAATCACAATAAGGGTCATCAAAATTTAGGGTTGCACCAAAAAAGATATAAATTATTGTATATTACCAAGTCAACGGTGCCAAATTCAACGACTCCGTCCATTAGAGGAATGCAAACCACAGTCTGCAAGATATACAAAATAATTCGTATCGTTACACTTTTTTTCCTTAAATAAATGACGTGGAATATATATATATATATATATATATATATATATATATATATATATGGAATAAAAATGGAAAATTATTACTCGTTGAGCAAAATAAGCTTGTGGAAGAAATTACCTGTATACTAGCACTCTGGTGGTGGAGCCAAGGAAACATGCAAATTAAAAGAAATATGAATAGTTTAGTCAAAGAATAATATGAATTAGTTAATTATTAAAAAATCTATGTATACATGAATTTTTCATAGCGATTGTATATATGAACCTTGGCAAGAATAGCCCTAGAGAAAACTTTGCTGTCCACGTCATTCGTGCCAGTCAGCCAAACGTGCTGTCTCCTTGTGTACGCTTTTCCGGGCAACCTACATCCTCGGTCAATCGCCAATAATAATTAATTTTTCATGCATTTTATACAAAAACAAATAAATTATATTTCAGCTCCTCCTAGGTAGGCATATATGTTCTTAATAATTGTGTCCACAAGCGACCATCCTTGAACATTCTTTTAATGAAGAGTGAGATTTATAAAAAAGGTAGATGGATGATATAAACTGTGAGTAATTTTGATGACGTTAAATATAATTATATCTTCCTGACCAGTTCGTATATATATATTTCTAGTCCGTTAATCTATGCATGTAATTTTTCTTTTCTATCAGGTAAATTCTTTATTAGTTCTATATCATGATAATTAATTCACTTATTTGCTGCTTTGTGCATGTAGTTACGTGTGTGTGTGTTAAGTGTATTCGCATAGTCTTATTCTCAAACTAAAACCAAGCCATATAGTATTATTTTCCTTTTCATTTAAATATATATATATATCTATATATATATATAAGCATCGAGAATGTACGTAGAGACTACAGAGAAGAAGACAGATTCACGTAGAGATTTCTTTGTTGCAAAGCCATATTGTTCTGGTAAAGCGACAAAGACGAGAATCATTTAGTTGGATCTCTTTTTCCCAAAACAAGTAGCTTCTTTTGGCAGTTTGAAAATAAAGAAACAAACCAAAAAATAACTACTGATGATTTGGATTGTTCCTAAATGCAATCAATTCTCATCAATGTATGTAGTTGATAGGAAAAACAAAATTAATAAAGAAATTTATATAACAAAATAACTCAAAAATATATACTAGTGCTGTACTGCGCTTGAATTTCTCGTACACACAAATACAAACCACACAAATTTTATTGATGGAAACAAGTCAAATTTATATTTAATTCCACGCAGTGTTTCTTTTTTTGAGAGGCTTATTTTGGCAGCCAAGCATTAAAAGCAGTGTCATATATCTAATTCACTAAGAAAGTAAGAACTCAATGCCAATAATGGTCCTTACCTAAAAAAAAGATAAAATAGATTAATAATTTAAAGGCTTCCACTTGGATTCTTCTGTTCCGTTTTCTTGCGTTTAAACTTTTATCACCAACCATTCCAATATAATTTCCGGGTATTGATTTCGTACTGCAGTTGATAGATAGAGGTAATTTTGCATTGCATTTACTTTCTTTACCCTTAGAGCAAGAAATTGAATGTGGTTTGCTATAAATCTTAAATATGTCTGTTTTCTATGAATAGAAGCGATATTAAAGTAGATTTTTTAGAGAAGAAATAGAGAAAAAGAGTGAAAGTTGTCTCTTCTGATGTGAATGTAGTTTGCTCCAAACAGATTGACATTCCGGCTTTCACTCGTCATAAAATACTTTCCCTTTCGGACTCTTACCAATATTATAATACAATAGAAAGTAGAAACTGACTTCATGTGCTTCAAAGTGATATATTAGTTAATGAGTAGAGCTGAAATAATCATCTTATAACTATTATGAGCTCTCGATCAAACCATATCAAGCTTTTAGGCTTCCAACTAAATTTCTTTCGATTGCAGCATTTAATGCTTTACTTCTATTCTTGTCTCAAGACAGTAAGCAGATATAATCTTTTAGTTAAGAAGATATTTAAAAATTTTGTGCTGTAAGCTTTAGAGTTTAGTTAACTTTGTCCAAGCAGATAGTACTAACTTTGTTTAATCCCAAATACAAAAGCGAATATTTTCAACGGAATTTTGAAATTCTACAGTTAGAGAAATTGCAAAAACAAAGAATATGAAACTTTTATTTTTGTTTGTTATAATATAGAACCCATTTACTTTACTACTTATCCCATATTTCACCAAAAAAACTAAAAAAATCAAGCAAAGAGAACAAAGAAAATCATAAAAGAATCCATTAATTTCAAATTCTGCCGGAAACCCTAAGTTTGAAATGATTATTTTACTACAACGTGTTCTTGTCAACATAGACTAAGATGTTCCAAAAGAGAAGAAGAGAATATGTATAGTAGTAGTAACTAACCCGACGCCAGGAGGGAAAGAGAAGGAGACACACATCAGGTAGAACCACTCGGACTCCGTCAAGTCCTCCGGCGACAGGGAAGCGCAGGGACGGCGCTGAGGCTGGCCGTTCGTGTCTCCGACCGAGAGCGAGTCGTACAGCTCTCTCAGCTGTTGGCTTCTCTGCAGAGACGCCTCTTCCGTGCTCACTTCCATCGGCTGCACCGTCTTTCTCGTCTTTATCGCTCCGTTATAGTACCCGTCCGACCACACCAAGATCCTGCCAATCATAATATATATATAATTCCTTTTAGAAGAAGTTATCATTGATCTAGCTCATAATTTATATTCACGTGTTGTTAATTATACCCTTGTTGGGGACACATTTGCCAGAAGAGGCTGTAAGTCCACTGAGCGGATTGCACGGCCGTCTGAAGCATCGTTTGAAGCCGGTTTCCACTCGCCGCCGGTGCAGCCATCGCTGACTCACTGCTCTGGTTATTATTTCCCTTTTTTAATGTAAAACCAGATTCGGCTGGGTTCTGGTGATTATCTGCTTATTATGAAATGAAGTTTCAAGGATAATTGGGTGTTTCGGATAGCCAAAAAAAAGTACCCACGAAAGAGAGTGAGACTAGCAGGTGAGAGAGAGAGAGAGAGTGAGAGAGAAATTATGAAAGAGAAACGAGGTAGATGAGTTTGAGGAAGATGGTTATAATTAACCTGAGAAATTTAATACACCCGAGACGGCTGATATGATGAGACTTTTTGTTCGCGAAGAAAAGGTGCATAAATTAATATTGAATGGTTGTTATAGTCAACTAGCTGAGTCGATTGCTAAAACTGAGAGAGAGAGAGAGTTTTGGGACGTAATATATTGTTGCTATTAGTTTTTGACTGGTCGGTCTACCGGACTATATTATTGTATCAGATATTTACACTTGGTTTTCTTTTTTTTTGAGAGAGAGAGAGAAAGAGAGATTAGGTGGCGAAGACTGGGCGTTGAGAATGTATACAACAACAAAATGCGAATGTTAGAAGTTTCTTTTTCCTCCGTTATTACTATATTTTAGTGATTGTAAACTAGTGGCCGGTTTCGTAAAAGAATCGAAAGAACGGGTTCACTGAATAAACAAATAAAAAACGAATTCCAAAAAAGAAAATACGTAACATTCAACATATAGTTCCAATTTTCAAATGTACGAACTCCACAATAAAGCGCACTGTTCCCGTGTCCACTTCCAAGTCCTATCAAGACAGATTTTAGTCACGCGCACACTCACGCTCGTGGGTCTATTTTCTGTCGTTATTTTATTCTTCCTTATTTTTCTTTTAGTATTGTGCAGTTCAGCACGTACAAATAAATGTTCTAATGCCTTCTTTTCAAAAAAATAAATAAATGTTCTAAGGCCTTCTTTTCAAAAAAATAAATAAATGTTCTAAGGCTTAAGAAAATATTTGTGACATTGTTTGAAAAATAACGTGTAATTAAATATTAAAGAGAGTCTAATATTAGTTTATTGTTTTATTTGGGGCAGATATTTGAGCGAATTATTTATTGAAACTGATTTTTTTACTGATTAGACATAATAAATTATTTGTTTATCAAAATCGAAAGTAAGGTGAATAAATAAATTATACTCAAAATAAGAAAAACACAATATTTAATTGAAATTATAATGGAAAACAATATATAAACTGATTTGAGCTCCTTAAGTGATTTTGGCGAGCGCGTCAAGACGAATTTAAGCTTTGCCTGTGATCATACCTTTACCTTATTATTCCTAATTTCACCTCTCTCCTTTTTAGTTATGATATAAATAATTTTTAGTGTTTTTTTTAACAAAACTGACTGCCACTTTAGTAAAAGTTCAAAAATAATGGATTGACTGAGCATTAGTGGCTGACCTTGCGGACTTCAATTACCTTAAAGGCTAAAGTCATATTTTGGATTTTATGGACCATAATGGACTATCTAATGTGCTACAATTTTTATTAGAAAAAATAAATATGATCATAAATGGTCGCTGGGTCTTCTCAGTACAAGTTTTCGTGTTGGTTTTTTTTTTTCATTTGCCAGTTTCGATTTGATTGTTTTTATTTATCTTGTACATTTGTTTGACTGTTAAGTTTATTTATTTTCTATTGTTTTACGTTTGTGTTTTATTAGTTTTGTTTCTGATTATTTTATGTGATTAATTAAATGCAATTTATTTATTATTATTTCTCGCCTATCAATGTATATAGCCAACAATTATTATGCAAGGGCATATAATCTTTTCTTTTGACTTTGATATCAAAGTTTACAGAACTTTCCTCTTTTAACATAGAATTCCCATAATTTAAACTTAAATATAATATAGTCTAGATATACTTCTGTTCAATGCACTAATCTCTGTGTTCTATGGTTAGGCTTAGGCCCCACTTGACCAGAAGTCCAATTTCTATTTTGTGGTTATATATGAATGGAGTATTGGCAATGAAATACAATATCAAAATGTAAAATAGAAATATTTGAGACCCAAGGATTCAAGGAATATAAGTTATAGAAACACACTTAACTCGTAGTGTAAGAGAGAAATCAGCGAGTGCGTAAAATTAAAAAATTTAAAATACCGACGGTTACCGCTGGTATACCGCCGGTATACCGCAAAAATCAACTTCTCGGTAAAAAACCGAGAGTTACCGTTCAAGTTTTATAATACCGGTCCAAAATATCGCCAATTTACCGATTTTTACCGAGTTAATTTGATTAGTTATAAAATCCAAATTACCGCCAAATTACCGATTTTTACCGATCACCACAGTGCATTTTTTATACTTACCGACAATAGTGTTATAAACTTAATTTTTTTTTTTTGTAATTTTGATTATGGATTAAAATTTTATTACGGAATTGTGATTTTTGATTTTGAATATAAGATTCTTAATTAATAATTGATTTTGAATTTATAATATAAAGTTGTGAAGTTGATTATTAAAATTAGATTATTGATTATGGAATTGTAATTTTTGATTTTGAATATAAAATTCTTAATTGGTTATTGATTTTGAATTTATAATATAAATTTGTGAATTTGATAATGTATTGTGGATTACATATTGATTATGAATTATGGAATTGTGACTTTTGATTTTATATATAAGATTGTTAACTGATAATTGATTTTGAATTTATAATATAAAGTTGTGAACTTGATTATGGATTATGGATTTGAATTTTATTATGGATTTTGAAATAGTGATTTTCGATTTTAAATTTATAGTATAAAGTTGTGAAAGTGATAATAGAATTGTGAATTTTGATATTGAATTTACAATATAAAGTTGTGATTTTGAAATATATAATTGTTAATTTTGTATCTTATTTGAATTTAAAATATAAGATTATGATTATAAAATATGAAATTGTGAATTTTAATAGTTAATTTTAATTTAAAATATAAGATTATGATTTTTAAATATTGAATTGTAAATTTTGATATTGAATTTGAATACAAAATTGTGATTATAAAATATGAAATTGCGAATTTTGATATTAAATTTGAATTTAGAAATTTAGATTATGAATATATGTATATTTTGGATTTTATAAATATATGTTTTATATGATATTTGTCGGTATACCTGTCGGTATTCGGTATACCTTCAAAAATTTGTCGGTATAATCGGTAGTCGGTAAGAATCTTTTTATAGAATACCCATCGGTATATCCATCGATATGCGGTTATCTCTAAAAATCAGAACCTCGGTATCGGTATCGGTATCGGTAATTTAATCCTTGCTCAGAAGTACTCAATCATGAAAAAGTAGTCAAATATTTAAATATTTAAACAGCCACAATATTCAAACATACCATACATTTTTCGTAATATATTTACATAATTAAGCTGGTAGTCCACAAGTCTTACTATGAACTTATCTTTTTGTGTGTTTGCGTCCATTCTATTAACTTTTTATCCACGATTAATTAACGTTTTGACCACATGAAGTATGTAACAAGGATAAATGAGTATATCAAAAATAAGTTATTTTTTTAATAAATTTCCCTCTAAACTATGACAGTTGCTCACCCCTCAAAATATAATTTTTTCAACCTCCATGAACCAAGTTTATTTCAAAAAAACTTTCTCAATTCTCTTCCTGAACACAGTTTATTTTGAAAAAATTCCCAATTCGAACTTCAAAGATTATCGCGCGTGAAAAGATGATGAAAATATTTGCAATCTTTTATATTTTTATATCTTGAGGTTATTTAGCCAATTTCACAAAATCTACCTATTGGATAGAAAGTTAAAAGAAAGGGTACAAATACACAAAAACAGAAGTTCGAGGGGCACATCGAGAAAATTCAAACAATAAAATGTTGAACATGGACAAGTGACATAATTCATGTGGAAAATGTAAATAATCCTTATTTTATTGGGATAACTAGCAATATAGTACTTTGAAACATATTAATTGCTATATAACGAACGGTTGGAAAAAATTGGTTAATACTCATTAACCAAAATAAATCTGTATATATTAACTAAAATTATAACTCACTAACATCAATTACTAGCAGCCACGTCATGATACATGGTTATTTATTAAACAAACAAAAAAGAATGGTCAAATAACAATATCAATGTTTCATTTGGTTATTTAGAGTAATTTTTGTATTTTATTCTTGTGATGAGGCTAGAGACAACTTGTGGGATAATATATTATAATTTAGGGTTATTGTATATAGTATCCTTATATACGTTTGTTATTTTAGATATGTCTAACATTTCGTAATTCGTGTAAATAACACTAATGCTAACGTATCATGTTAATTTACGTTGTAATTTTATAGCGTAAATTGAGTTTTACTAAGTAAATTGACATGACACGTAAACACTAAGGACATTTACACAAATTTTACGAAATGTTGGACATATTCAAAATGAGTTAGTAAACTAAGGTCATTTCGCCGAAATTTTGAATAATTAATGAACATATAATTTTTAATGGCTGGAATTATTTATGAGGTTAAAACAGTAAATGACCATTATCTTGCCTAAATTAAGAATTCAAAAGTTACGTTGATTTTTTTTGAATTTACGTTGTTTTTGGAAAAACTCCCAAAAACACTTCTAAAACTTTTTTAAAAAATTTGTTTTTACTAAACATCAAAAACATTTCAGATTTTATAAAAAAACTAAAATTTGGCAAACGCAATCAATATATTTCTGCAATCAATAGACATCCACTTAGACATATTTTATATACCAAAAAATATATTATTATTACTATTACATTTATATGAATAATAATTATTTACAAATATAAATATATACCTTATGGAACACTAGATCAACTTTTGCTAATAATTATAACTGTTTTATAAAAGTAATCAAATACTTATATGCTTTTTAAAACAACAATTTTATGGATAGTAAATCTAAATTACTATTTTAAAAAGCAAAATTATGCCAAACGGAGCTAGTGTTCTCTTAAACTATTTGTCATGTCAAAAGAATTGTATAGAAAAATGGTTTTCAAATGGTAAACTATTCTGAAGGTGTCCTTTATTTTTTTTTATTGTTTACAATTTGATCCCAAATAATTATTTATAATTTGAATATAAAAAATTAGATAACCACTCAATGAAAGGACTTTCAAAATACTGTTTTTATATAATTTTCTCTTTTTTGACTTGGTTCGACTGAGGTCCTCATTTGCGGTCTTGGCTTGCGAGTCATTCTTGTTTTGATTGTTGTGGAGCTTTTATTAGCTATGGATTTGAAAACAAAAGTCTCTGTAATTAGTAATCACTCACGTGGATTAAAAATAAGTTATATTTTCATTAATTTTGTGGAAATACTAAATAGTCATCTTAAATAATTGACGAAAACAAAAAAATTAAAATAACTCCAAACACTTCCATTTTTTTTCAGTCATTTTTAAGATTTAATATTTCAAAAATTTGAAACCAATTGAAGTTAGTATTTTTTGAACCGCTAAATAAAAAAAATATCTCAAATGTATTACATATATCGCATAGAACAAAAATTACAAACAACTTACAAAAATTTATGAATTTAAATCACTTAATCAGATTGGTTATATACAAAAAATTAATGAAAATATGATTTATTTCTTATTCGTAATGTTTTGGTGATTTATTTGATTAAATGTTTGTTTAATAAAAATATTGAGTGGGTCAGTACAAAATTGTATGCGTATACAGTTATTGGTCTGGTTATTCTCTTATGAAAGTACGAGGATGGAGTAACTCGATGCCTTGAACAAGAGGTAAAACAAAGGCCTCTATTTTTACTAAAATTAATATAAAAAATATGATATGCATGAAAGAAAGAAGAAGTCAAATATGTTTTGGCCTTCTTTTTGTGTTGAAAGTTTCTAATAACGGTTTTCTACAGTTCGACTATGGTAAATTTATTTAAAATGAGGACAAATAAGAGAAAAACACATTAAAATGATATATTCTTGAAATAAGATTTTAAAATGTTCGAAAACGCATGAAATAAGAGATATTTGTTTCAATATTTGAAAGGCAATTGAGCATTGTAATCATTCTAACTTTTGAATTGCAATCTAAAAACTGTTTTGACGAATTTCGTTTATAATCACTAATGAAAATAAACAAAAAATGTATGGGTTATAATTCCCTTTAATATCTAAACTCAAAATAATATTAATGGCGGGATTTTAGAAAAATAAAATAATCAATTAATTTTAGAAATTAAACCAAAAACATTTACGCGCCCATATAATATAAATTTTTCTCTTTTGTTAAATATATGCTCTCTGATAAACATTAAAAGAATAAACATAAATTGAAATAAACACAATATATTAAAATAAGACATGATAACTGAAAATATATCAATCATCAGAAAATAAACTAAAATTAACAGATACTGATACTAAATAATTTGAAAATTTGATACTGATTCAAAAGTAAAAGATCAATATTTGTAAAAAATGGTGAGAGTGAGTAATTTTTAGATGAGTTAAAGACAATATATCATAATACGGTGTTGGGGTTTGAAAAAGAACATGGTTTCGAAATTCGATGAAAATTGTGTAGAACAAGGCACATAATTATGACTTAAATGTTGAAAGCTGCAATAAAGTGACAATTCGATGAAATAAAATTAACCAAAATTAATCATGTTTTTCCAAAACTACGATGAAGATGATGAAAAATGAGACATGAAAGTGTTTGCTGAATTTTTGGAGGAAAAACAGTCATGCTCAAATATAAATTTTTTAGAATACAATTACCACAAACATAAGCTAATAAAAAATAAAATTCATAACTGACGAAAATATTGACATATATGTAACCGCACACTTTCAACAGTACAACACAAATTAATGACATATATGTAACCGCACACTTTCAACAATACAAAACAAATTAACGAAAATAAACTTGAAAAAACATAATAAAAATTAATCAAAATAAACACTAATTTATGTGGGCTCGACGAAAATGAAAGAAAACCAGACACAAAATTTTAAGACGATAGCGTGTATCCAAATTTTTTAGAGAAAAATAATAATCGTGCCTAATCTTAAACTTTTAAAAGAAGAAAAATATTACATAATAGTGAGCTTAAACACAATAATAATTAAAAATTGTTAGATATTCCTGAGACTCAGTCCATGTTTAAGTCCACAAAATCTTAAACAATAGTCACACTTTACGGAACCGTAATCTCCGCCACCAACATATATGAATATTTACGTACTGTTAGTTTGTTGTTGTATTTACGTCGATCAGTTTTTCATTAGTTGCTATTTTTTTGCTTTGTCAATATCTTGTATCTCTCTATATATACGTATCATTCATATCAATAAAATGAAGTTCACAGTATCATAAATTTACAGAAATCTTCGACAATTTTTAGGGATAAGAAATTTCAACTTATATCATGCTATAAAATGAAAATCGCTAAATTGCAAAAACATGAATGAAATTAACCGTAATATACCTGAATCACAAAATTTCCAGCATCGGAATTCATTTATTAAAGGTTTAAACTTAAAAATTCAAATTGAAAATGTAATAATAATTAATCACGAACTGAAATAATTAATTTCAGTTTATATAATTATATAATACTCAGAATCTAATATTCGTTAATTTAAGATTTAACATTCATATTTCAAGTTTAATTATGTATTGTTCTAAAATAAAAATTTTAATTTTTATTTATAAACAAATGAGTATATATTAATATAATTAATAATTTAATAATAAACCAAGGTATAATTGTAAATGTCAAATTTCCGAAAATGCCTCATAAGCCATGGCTATTATTTAAAAAAACTCAAAATAGTTGTCAAATTACAATTGCAACGCTTAAGATAGTTTAATTAGAGATTTTTATTTTATTTTAGTAGGTTGTTGGTTAAACATGACAAAAATTGTTAAAAAAGTATTCTGATAATTAAATGATGTAGTTTTGAAACAAGAATAGCTAGCTATCCACGTATTCTCCGGAATCGGGTTTGGAAAAAGCTATATAAGGCAATTTGTTTTCCAAAATCTGGGACCTTAGTGGAAGGGCATTGGACCTTTGTCCCTCCCGAGCCCCTTGGACCGAGCTGGCCTCACATTTATTTGTTTTCTTATAAATATTTTTCAACATACTCCAAATATTAATTTTTTAATCTCAGCTTCATTTTGACAAATAAATTAATGATTTATGCCCCTCGTTACGGCGAATAAAAATTTCCTCTAATTTTTTTTATTTAAAGAGTCACTTTAATATTTTCTTTAAATAATTTAAACAAGTAGTATTACATATTATTTACATTAATTAAATTAGTGACTTGATGTACGTTCGTACTCTATATTGGATCCAAGTTCCAGCCATGAAAGATATACGCTCATTTCATTTGACAGAAAATAAATAAATAGAGGATTTTGGTGCGCATTGATTAATCCAGAAGAACGTTTAAGTGTAATGAATGTTTGTCCGGAAGGATATGGTATTGGAGTGGATATCAGGTGATGAATGACTATGTATCCACTAATCATATTTTTTTAAAATAACAATAAACATAAAAAAAAAAGAAAAAAAGAACTCGTATCACATCATTATGTTTATGCTTGAATTAAAATTCCCACCACAACTGGTACGGACCTGCTTTCCGTGGCACGGACACAAATCGTTGAAATTTATAAGAGAATTACTACTTTTGGCATTACTTAAGCACACAAGTGGAAATTCATTTGAAATTAGAAAAAAGAAAGTAGTACTTTGTTAGTTAATGGCTCAGAAGCAGCACCAAAAACAAAAAATCAGATCATATATTCTAAATATAATTTTCGGGGCAATGTTTTCACAAAATTATGAATTTCGTGATAAAGTTGTCACCTGCACATAATTTTGTGAAGAAATGGTCATGAAACGTATGACATGCGACGATATAGTCACAAAATTATGAATTCGTTTCAACGTTGTCACAAAATTATGATTTTGTGACGACGGCGTCACAAAGTTATGCTTCTGTGACGAGAACATAACATGTTAGACGTGGTGTGACCACTTCGTCACAAAATTATGTTTGCGTGACAATTTTGTTACAAAATTCATCGTCTTGGGACAATGTTGTCACGAAATTTATCATTTTTGTGATTATAAAATACGATATTCGTGACAAAATTGTCACGAATCTCAACTTTTTGTGACTAAATGTTGTCATTAAAAATAAGATACTTTTTAAATTTACCAAAATCAATTAAGAACCTTAAGTGGTTGGTTAAACTTGTACGCTGAACAAGCTCTTGGATTCGTGAATTATACTTTCAAGTAGCGAACTTATAATTCGATATTCTAGTATATCATATAATGATTAGTAGTTAATTATATACACGTGAGTAGTATATGAACAAAACAAATCGAATATAATACTAATTAAAAGTTATAATTTAAAAGTTTGATTTGTGTGGAAAGTAGTATACTAATATTTTATAACTATATATTTTACATTTTTGGTCTATGATTCGTAGAGGTACATATAAATACATGAAAATAATTTAAAAAAACAAATCCAACTAAACATTGTGTACGAGGCTAGACCATGTCCATAAGTTCCAACCAAGTCGATCATGTGAGAATTGATGAAACAAAAAAATCGTGACAAAGTTGTCACGAAATTTATCGTTTTCGTGACTAAAAAAATAAGAGTTTCATGACAAAATTGTGACAAAATTCTTAATTTTGTGACAATTTTTTGCTCACGAAACCCACACGCGATTGACTAAATGTTGTCACTAAAAATAAGTTACTTTTTAAATTTATAACGAACAATAAGGAACCTTAAATTTCATAACAAATTTTTGGTTAAAAAACCCAATTTGTCGTGACTAAATTGTCACGAAACTGTCTAAATAATGTCACAAAATGAAGAATTTCTTGATAACATTGTCATAAAATCGACTAAATGTTGTCACAAAAATGTTGATAAATATCGTAACAAAATTGACACTAAAAATTCTAAATGTCATGACAACATGGTTTTTTTTTTTAGAAGAGGAAAAAATGTAAAAAAAAGAAGAATAAAGAGATACAAAGAGCATAGATGGTCGAAAAAATTGAAAAGGATTATATTTGGCGAAAATGAGAAAATGTTGGAGATAGTACTCGAATTTAATATTTAAAATTTAAAATTTGATTTTTTTTGTCACGGAGATGGTAGTTTTTTTCGGAGGCAGGATGGGTGATTGGAGTCGGTGTAGATGAAAAAGGTGATTAATGGTATGAACACAGACATAGATGAAAAAAGAGAATATATTAAGCGATACTATCTTCTAAAAGTATATTAGAAATTTTTTGTTATATTTTTTGGGAAACTGCTATTTCAGTTGATTCTTTGAAAAAATGTAAATATAGCCTCGATTTTATTCTATAAATGAAGAATTCTAAAATATCTTTAAAGCTAATCTTTCCATTTCAACACAGATATACCAGACGTACATTCACAAAATACAATTATTTAGCAATCCATAGCGATTAAGTTTGTCTATAGAAAATCAACCCCGTATAAGTTTTTTTTGCTTAAACGAAAATTTGAAAATAATGAAGTGAAAATTATAAAATTTATAGCCAATTTTTTGAAAAATAAAACTAAAAAACTACGTGTTTACGAACTTCATCTCTATATGCTATTCAATATTATTAAATCCGTGAGAAATCATCAAAATAGAGACACAAAAGTTTGTATGTACATATCGGATATACATATAATGATCTAGGTATGTTTATATAAACATTTGAAGAATTGCTAACAACTAAGTCAACCTAAATATTGTAATTGCAATTTTTCAACTTTTTAATTTTTTTTAGTTTCGATGATGTGGAAAATTTGAAAGAGTTGCATTTACATTTATATTTTTTTCTATATTATATATATGTTTATATAATTAATAATTTTCTTATATGAATAATTGATAATTAATATAGTTGAATTCAAATTTTGAATCTCGAATTAGAGAAAATTGACTAAATTTCAAATATGATTTTGAAAATTCTCGTTTTTTTATGTGATTTTTTTTCTTTATTTCGGTTAATTTTTTTTTATATATTTGCAATTAACGGTATCATATCTGATTAGTTTATAACTGAAAATTATAATCATCCTGATTGTATATCATATTTCTGGAGATTACTAATTTATTCGTCAATTAATTATGTGATTTTTCTAATCGTTTAAATGTTTAAATTTTAGCAAAATTATGCTTTTTATTCAAATAATCAAAGATCCATTTTTCTTTCTTTTTAATTTTTGTCTTGGTTTTCTTTTATCTTCGTTGAAGCTCAGGTAAGTACCATACTAAACGATTTCTGAGTCCCAGAGCGCGTTTGTAGGAGGTAGACAAATATTCGATAATGTCATGGTTGGCTTCGAGGCTCTCCACACGATGAAGCGGAAACGCTTCGGAAATGGACGGTGTGCGGCTCTCAAACTTGACATGGCGAAGGCCTTCGACAAAGTCGAATGGATCTACCTGGAGTCGATGATGTTGAGACTGGGGTACAGCGCACAGTGGGTGCACCTTATTATGAGATGCGTTACCTCCGTCAGATTTGCTTTCAACATCAACGGCTCCTCCCGTGGCAGCGTGACCCCCTTTAGAGGCCTCCGCCAGGGAGACCCTCTTTCTCCCTTTCTATTCCTCTTTTGCTCTGAGGGTCCCTCGAGCCTCTTTCGAGCTAGCGAGGATGCTGGAGCGATCTCGGGAGTCCGATTCCGGGACCTTCGTGTGTCTCACCTTCTTTTTGCGGATGATAGCATGATCTTCTGCAGAGCGCGACCTGATGAGTGTGAGAGGATCACAGATATTCTACGGACTTATTCTGAGGCCTCGGGCCAGTTAGTGAACTTTCAGAAGTCCGATGTCTGTTTTGGTATGGATGTGAGTCAGGAGGAGGGTGAGGCTTTAGCCCTGACCCTTGGTGTCAGGAGGACGGAGTGCCACGAGCGATACTTGGGCCTCCCCGCCTTTTCCGGTCGGAGTTCGACGGAGCTTTTTGGGTTTGTTAGAGACCGTGTGTGGGAAAAGATTAAAAGCTGGAACGGTCTATCCTTATCGCAGGCGGGCAGAGAGGTCCTCATTAGGTCCGTCCTTCAGTCTATTCCTAGCTACGTGGCTTCCTGTCACAGGATCCCCATGCGCCTGATTAGAGACATTCATTCGGCGATTGCTAGTTTCTGGTGGGGCGGCGGTACTTCGACTAGGAAGATCCACTGGTGCAAGTGGGAGGTTCTTACGAGACACAAGTCGGAGGGAGGGTTGGGCTTCAGAGACCTGGAGAAGTCCAACCAGGCCCTGCTGGCTAAGACTGTCTGGAGACTCCTCAGGCATCCCGAGAGCCTTGTTGGGCGGGTCTACAGACAGAGCTATTTCCCCGATGGGGACATTATGATGGCCCGCCCTGGCTCGTCCAGCTCTTCCATTTGGCGCAGCCTCATTTGGGGTCGTGAGATTATCCAGGCTGGTTCGAGATGGCGGATAGGTGATGGAGAGTCGGTATTTGTCATGGGCGACAACTTGGTCCCTAGAGATCGACCGGCCATTTGGATTGACCCCCCTTGGATCCCCCCAGATATGCGTGTTGCTGAGCTTATGAGACTAGATGGGAGTTGGGACGTCGATCTCATTTCTGCGATGTTTGGGGATGAGGACGCTACGGCGATCCTATCCATTCCGAGTGGTGGCGAGGGTATTCCTGATGTGCGTCGCTGGCACTTTACTGAGGACGGAGAGTACTCCGTCAGGAGCGGTTACCGCGTTGCGCTTGAGAGAGCCAGTACTTGTTCCGCCAGCTCCTCTGACTCGACTATTATGGAGAGGTGGTGGTCGAAGTTCTGGCAGCTGAGTGTTCCTCCCAAGGTGAAACTATTCTGTTGGCGTGCCTGCCTTGGCCAGATCCCGGTCAGAGCAGTCCTTGCCAGGAAGAGGATCACCTCCGACGACAGTTGCCCTGTTTGTCGGGAGGCGAGAGAGACGGTTTTTCACGCGGTTTGGGGTTGCAGGTGGAGCAGGAGAGTTTGGAAGGAGGCTGGATTCGGCCACATCCTTCCGCCTTTCAGAGACGGCGACGCTTTTGACACTTTCCTCAGAGCGACTGATGTTCTTGAGGCTAGTTCCCATGAGCTTTTTGTCATTATTATTTGGGAACTTTGGAACCACAGGAATAACGTCTTAGCCGGGAGATCTGCTTGGAGCCAGCCTGAGCTTGTTCAGTGGACGGTCAGCTTCCTCGAGGAGTACAGAGCGGCCATGTTTAGAGCTTCCCCGACGAGCCCGAGGGAGACTTCGCCCCCCAGATGGACCCCCCCCAGGGACGGGACTCTCTCGATTAATGTTGACGCCGCCCTAGCTCGCGACCGTGGAGGCTTCGGTGTTGGTTGTATTGTTCGTAACCATACCGGCGAGGTGATCGCCTCGCGTACGCTTTTCCTGGCTAGGGGGTTCGCTCCTCAGCTTGCGGAAGCGTACGCTGTCCTCTGTGGCATAGAGCTAGTTCGCAGCGTCGGCGGCAGGAGAGTGGAGATCCAGTCCGACTGTTTGGGGGTGGTGAGGATGATTGACGAGGGCACGACGCCGGCGACTGAGCTTGGGACGATCTTGCACCACATCTCCAGAGAGGTACGGGTGCTTGAGGACTTTAGTATTAGACATATTTATCGTCTTTGTAATGTTGCGGCGCATAATCTTGCGCGCTTTGCGGTTAACCATCACTCATCTTCGACTTGGCTGGGTTTGGTCCCGCCTTGTTCGGAGGAGGCCATTAGAGCCGATGATCGTGAGTTGAGGTCCCGTACGGCCCCTTAGGGTCCCTGTCACTCGAGTTTTTTGTGCTTCTATTTCTTTCCGTTGGTTCCTTTTACTCCTATCTTTGTAACCACGGTTTTCCTCCGCCATATGTGAGGGTTTTTATGATATCTCGTGGCACCGACCACGCTTCCTCAAAAAAAAAAAAAAAAACGATATTAGCCCCAACAAGGAACTACTCATTGGCTAAAGATTTTTGACATATGTTGTAGAAGCTAAACTTGGAAATTTGTCTAGAAGATTGGAGATCAAACTATTTAGTTTCTCCAATGTAGATATTTCCTAAACCTTGAAGCTCTCACACACATAGACGTTGTGTCAAACCCAAGTACGAAGTTGACTAGTCATCACTCTGTATTAAGCTGCTATCGATACACACATTATGAGGAAAGTACAACATTTGTCAAGCATTAAGTTAGGTTGGTGGTTATAATCGGAGCTAGTTATTCAATATTAAGTATTTGGTATGAAGTGTACAAATGTACACATGCTCCATCTATAAGCGCTCAGGCTTAAGACTCCAAACTGAGATGAGCCACAAAATTCTAATAAAAAAATGAATTGATACTTTTCTTTTTATTGTAATCAGTACTTTTACATCTAAAAATGTTAAGCTGAGTTATATTTATATTAATGCAAAATTTTATAATTTTTTTTTTGTTTTAAATCAAATTTTTACTATTATAAAATGGACTTAAATTGTTCATTCGCTTAAAGTTCCGAGCAAGTTCGGGCCAACTCTTAATGTACATTATGTTTGTTGAGCGATTCAGTTGACTAATTACAAACATTCTTTTACTCAAAACATCAAGAATTGATCTCTCGATCGATCTATGAGATTGATTTCCTTCTACATATTCTTATATTCTCAGAGAAGTGTACTTCTCAATTGCTATTTAATAATAAAAATATCGACAAAATGACCCTAATTTACAAACTCATTTTTGAAATATCAAACATTCTGTCATATTAATTTTAAAACTCGTGTAAATGTCTACAATGCTTATGTGTCATATTAATTTACGCTGTTAGTTTACACTAATGCCCTTATTTTTTTTGGCTACGTTATTTGAATTTAAATTTGCGTATATTTATATTCGAGTTAAATTTTTAAAAACTTCCCTGAATTTTCAAATTTGGGTAGGTAAACATAATTTGTTATGGATCCGACAATGGTGGGTAGCCAATTAACGTATTTAATATCAGTATAATTAATTACATCATTTCCCTTTTCATCTTCGGAAATCATATCTATGTCCGATCAGCTTCATATGCATTTATATTTGGGTCGTTTAGCTATATAGCCATATTAACGTTTACGAATTTCATAATATCCAACGTTTGATAAACTTTTCGTAACTACCCAGCAAAATTTGTGTACACGTTTTTATGGACTATAGTTAGCGATTGCTAATGAAGATATTATAGTCCATAAAAACGTGTAAACAATTTTAGCTGGGTATTTACGAAACGTTGGATATTTTTAAAACAGTAAACATTAAGGTGAGTAAATAGCCAATTAATTATTTATATTTATGAAAATAATTTCACATTAACCGAATTCTTCATCTCCATTCTGTTTTGAAATCTCTCTTTCTTCTTCATTATCGCATCTATGTAAATTTATTTCCAATTTTGGTAACTATTTCAAACGGCTATAATTTTATCTTCTTCTATTTCGTTTTTTACAACGTAAATTGACTTGAGTTTTATAAGGTTAATTGCTTTTTACCCGAATACCCTTGTTAATATTTTTCATTCAATATTTTTACTTTTGAATTATATTTTAAATTCGTATTAAAAGTTTGAATTAACTACCGAAATAATTCAAAATTAGGAAGTTTAATTAGGATTAACGATTTGTTCCAATAATTATTGGTAGATCCTAAAAAAATGGAAAGTTAATATATTCAATATTCGTTAATTATTCGTATATTAATTAACACTCTTTATTTTATTTCCATTAGACGTTCTGGAAATTATTTTCAGCTAGCCATAATTTGATTATCTTCTTCATATTAGATCAGCACCAAAACAGTTACCAACAAACAACCGACCAATTGTTTGAACGTAAATTTGGTTGTACATTGTAAATTGAGTTGAGTTTTACAGCGTAAATTGAGTTTCAACGTAAATTGCATATTAAGTAACAAAGCACGATTTCGATTTATTTAACTAAATGAAAGAAATCAAAAGCTCGTACATAGACAACATTGAACACTAGAAAACAATAGATTAATAACAAGAATTATTCCACTCCAAACATCAAGGATTGATCTCTCGCTCGATCTATGAGATTAATTTCCTTCTTCTTGTTCTTATATACTCAAATCTCGAATAGAATTGTACTTCCCAATTGCTATTTATTAATAAAAATAATCAATGAAAACTCATTTTGAAAAAATGTTCAACGTTCAGTAATACTCGTGTAAATGTCTAAAATATTTACGTGTCATATTAATTTACGCTGTAAGTTTACACTAATGCCCTTGTTATTTCTTTCGGCTAATTTACTTGAATTTGGATTTTCGTATTTACATATTCGAGTTAAATTTTTAAAAACTTCCCCGAATTATTTAAATTTGGTTAAACATAATTTGTTATATATCCTACAATAGTGAGTAGCTAATTAACACATTTAATATCAACATAATTAATTATTTCCTTTCCTTTTTCATTTCCAAAAATCATATCTATTTCCGATCAGCATCATATGCATTTATATTTTTGGAAATCATTTCATATGAACCGAATTCTTCATATCCATTTTGTTTCAAATCTCTCTTTCTTCTTCATTATCGTATCTATGTAAATTTATTTCCAATTATGGAAACTATTTTAGCCGGCCATAATTTTATCTTCTTCAACTTCGATTTTTAGAACGTAAATTGAGTTGAGTTTTACAAGATTAATTGTTTTTTACCCGAATACCCTTGTTAATATGTTTCATTCAATATTTTTGAATTTTGATTTTTTTTAAATTCGACTTAAAAGATTGAATTAACTACCAAAATAATTCAAAATTAGGAAGTTTCATTAGGATTAACGATTTGTTCCTATAATTATTGGGAGATCCTTCAAAAATGAAAACTTAATATATTCAATATTCGTTAATTATTTATATATTAATTAACAGTCTTTATTTCATTTTCATTACCAATTCTGAATATTATTTTCAACTGGCTATGATTTGATTATCTTCTTCATATTAGAGTTTTACAAAAGTCAGCACCAAAACTGTTACCAACAAACATTTTGAAAACGTCTGCAAGTGTGAAACGAAATGCCCGACCGAAACTCACCTCGCATGGTTATCTCCTTCAAACACCCTCCTCTCTCACTACTACAAAAGATACTTTTAGAAGCGACAGGGTGCATTAGAAGCGACTAGTCGCTTCTAATTAGAAGCGACTTTTGACAATTAGAAGCGACTAGTCGCTTCTAACTTCAATACCCCGATTTTTACAAAATTATCAATATTTTGACAATTAGAAGCGACTAGTCGCTTCTAATAGTCATAATTACTGAATTTTGGCATTAGAAGCGACTAGTCGCTTCTAAAGTCGCTTCTAAAGTCGCTTCTAATGTCCCAATATTTTGGCTCCAAATTTTCTCCGCCAAAAATTTCACTAAGTATGGAATTTGAGGCATTAGAAGCGACTAGTCGCTTCTAATGTCGCTTCTAATGCCCCAAAGTTTTGGCTCCAAATTCACTCCGCCAAAAATTTCACTGAGTATAGATATAGTGCATTAGAAGCGACTAGTCGCTTCTAATGTCGCTTCTAATGCCCCAAAATTTTGGCTCCAAACTCCCTCCGCCAAAAATTTCGCCAAGTGGAGAAATTGGGGCATTAGAAGCGACTAGTCGCTTCTAATGTCGCTTCTAATGCCCCAACTTATTTAAACGGTGTCGTTTTGGTTATTAAGCGACATTAGAAGCGACTAGTCGCTTCTAATGTCGCTTCTAATGTTTCTAGGGCTTTAAACCGACCAAGCCTCCCTTTTCCCTTATTTCTTCACCTCTCTCCCTCTCACTCTCCCTAGAAAGATCCGGCCAGCCCCCTCCTTCCCGCCGCCGCCGCCGCCGCCCTTCTCCCTCCCGCCGCCGTCCCTCTCCCGCCCTTCTCCCTCCCGCCGCCGTCCCCTCCCCTTCTCCCCTCTCCGTCCCCTTCTCCCATCTCCCTCCGACCAGCCACCACCTCCTCCGCCGCCGCCGTCCCTCCCCTCCTCCGACCAGCCAGCCCCTCTCCCTCCCCCGCCCTTCCTACCTACCCGTACCCCCTTCTCCCCTCTCCCTCCGACCAGCCACCCTCTCCACCGCCGTCGCCGTCCCTCCCCTTCTCCCCTCCTCCGACCAGCCACTCTCTCCCTCCCCCGCCCTTCCTCCCCCGTGCCCCCTCCCCCGCCTCCGTCCCTCCCCCGCCTCCGTCCCTCCCCCTCCTCCCCTTCTCATTTCCGCCGCTTCCCTCCGTGCCCTCCTCCGCCCTCACTCTCGCTCTCAGCCCCTCCTTCGCCGTGCTCCGCCCCTCCTCCGCCGTGCTCCTCCCCTGCGTCTCCACCGCCGAGCTCCGACTCCCCCTCCTCGTCAAGGTACGTTTAGTTTATAATTAGTCTAATATTGTTATAGGTTAGTCTAATTTCGTTTTATAAATATTATGTTAATTAGTTTTGATTTATTATTGTCGTCGCAGCCTCGTTACCGGTTGTTTGTCGCTGAACCCGCGCCTCGTTGTAACCTAACTCCTCGACTCGGTTTTTAAGGTATATATATGTTAGTTTTAAAATTATTGTAGTTATATTTTGTTTTATGGTTTTAATTTTATGTTTTATTTGTATTTAGGTATTTGTGCGTTTGTCGTTCGTCGCGTCGTCTCGTTGAGTGTAGACTTTGCTCGTCTCGTCCCGCCAAGGTTAGATATTTATGTTTACTTGAAGCGTATGTTTAATAATGTAGGTATGCAATTGAAATTAGTAATTAATTAGGTATGCAATTGAAATTAGTAATTTCGTTATATATTTAATTTGCTCATGTAATATGTAATTGAATAATTAATATGTTAAATCAATGAATTTGTTAAATAAAGTAATTTGTTATGAATGTACGATATTAATAAGGGTATTCGTAATTTGAATTACTTAATTTGTTAAATATAGATATATAATTTGTTTAGTTATATTAATTTGAATGTGATAAGTAATTACTTAATTTGTTAATTTAAATATGTTATTTGAAAGTTATTAAATGTTTAGGATAGTTCTGGCTGTTATATATGTATAGATTTTGTGAATTGCAGATTTTTGGTTTGTTCATATTTTAGGGGAAACTCTGCCCAAATTTTTGTAAATTTTTAAATAATTAAGTGAACTACTAAAACAATTGTAATCTCTTAGTTATTTGAATCTTTAAACTTTCTTAGGTCAAATCCTTATCCGTCTTCTAAATGATCATCAGAATATCACAAATATCCTAACTTTCGTTGTCCTAATTTTCAACAATCAGCGTCATGTCAAACCCAAGTCGAAATTGGATTATTGAAAATAATCGTTGTGGGCTTGAATTCGAATTGGGCGTGAACGAGTTTATTCGAGTTGCACGATTCCAAATGAACAACGAGCACAAAGTAAAATGCCCTTGTCGTAGTTGCAATAATGCGTTAAGACAACACATAGGAGTTGTTCGAGCGCATCTCATGCACAAAGGATTTACTCCGTATTACACTCGATGGTATCATCACGGCGAGTCACGTGAAGAAGTCGTTCATGTACCAGCAATTCTCGATGATTCAAACAATCATAAGTGATGGGTCTAACCATAATCATGTCTTCCTTTTGCGAGCAGCACTTCTCTGGACAATAAATGATTTTCCTGCTCGAGGAAGTTTATCTGGGTGGAGTGGTCAAGGGTACCTTGCGTGCCCGACGTGCACCAAAGACACTCCATCGCTTTCCGTTAGAAATAGAGTCGTGTATTACGATCACCGACGATATTTGCCTGATTGTCACCGGATGAGAACATGCAGTGGTCACTACACAACGCGTGTCGAGAAACGAAAACCTCCGAAGAAGTTGACTGAAAGCCAGATTCTCGAGCAATTAAACAGTCTTCCTGAATTGATTCCGGGCAAGCAGTCTATGGCTTCGAAACGGAAGCGGGGCGAGAGCGAGCTAAATTGGACCAAGAAAAGTATCTTTTATGAGTTACCTTACTGGTCTGATTTAACGTTGAGACACAACCTTGATGTGATGCACATAGAAAAAAAATGTGTGCGAAAACTTACTCGGGACGTTGCTCAGCATTGACGGGAAAGATAAGGACACCGATAAGGCGAGACAAGACTTAAAAGACTTGAAGATTAAGTCTAGTTTACACTTACAGAAGCGTGGAAACAGGTGGTTCAAAACCACAAGCTTCATACGTTCTCACACCCACGCAACGAAAAATGTTTGCTGAGTTTCTCAAGTCAATTAAGTTTCCCGACGGTCTCGCAGGGAATTTGAAAAAGAATGTCACTCCCGATGGAAAATTGACCTCTAAAGTGACGATGAACAAGATTGAGTAAATTGTTTAACTATATTTAAGATTCTTCTAAATTTAATGTATTTCATAAACTAAAAATCTAATTTATCTTTTTTGCTTTGCAGTATGTCGACTAGCAGAGATGAGCCTCCGCCGCCTTTGTCCGGACGAGGTTCGACGACGGGTCAAAGCTCGCAAAGAGCTAGAAAAGGGAAGAAAGTGAAGATTATATTCGACCCCGTCCGTCTCCAATTTTTTCCGCCACTCAGCAGAGGTGATGACGAGAGAGTCAAAAAAGGAGAGCGCATTGGCACGTTTGCAAATAGTCTTGGAGTTTTGGTGCGAGAGCACATCCCTCCGACGACGCCGAGCTGGAATGACGTCTCGGCGCAACAAGTAGCAGCCATTTTGTCTGGTATAAACGCAGAGTATGACTTTGTGTACGAGGACGAGTCGGGAGACTTGATTCCAGCAACGTGCCACTCGAGTCTTATCGAGAAGACTATTATCCGCGACGCGAAGAAGCGTCTGCGAGACGGAAAGTCGAAGTATAGTCGATTTTACCGGATTGAGTGCGGCGGAGACAAAGAGGAGGCGCTCCAGAGAACGCCCAAGGGTCTGACGAAACAACAGTGGTCCGAGATGATTGATAGAATGACCACATAAACGTTCCAGGTATAAATTAGATTAAACATATTAATCAATTATTCTTAAAAATAATTTTCTAACCAATGTTATTCTCTAGGACATGTCCAAACGGAATACGGCGAATCAAAAGAAGAAGACCACGAAGAGTCGACAGGGCACGATCTCATTTTATGAGTATCGTCATAGTCACGTTAGTATATTATCATTCAATTTCAAATTACATAAGTTATATATTATAGTTATAATGCGTTATATGCATATGCAGCGGGTAGGAGAAGGCAGGCAGATGCTAGGACCGCTCGGTGCGTGGGAGAGGATGCACACGACTCCCAATGGTCAGTGGACTACGCCAGTTGCTGGAGAGTATCATGTAAGTATATAGGTTATTAATTAAGTTTCCTTATAATTGTTGTTATTAATAATTACCTTAATTTGTATTGTGTATGTAGGCTCGGATAGTAGCTCGGGTGGCTGATCTACAAGAACAAGCTCGGGAGTCGGGACGTGAGGTTAGCTTGCCATCTTTGGAGGAGACTGCTATGAGCGAAATCCTCGGGACGCGACGTGATTGGGCTACGGGAATTGGGCCTCTAATTCCGCGCTCCGACATGCTAGAAGCTCAAGCCCATGACAGCTCATCGTCTTCCGTAGGGAATGTGAGTTCGAAGTCCTCATCTGATATGGAAGAGAAGCTAGCGGCTCTCCAACAAGCTGTGTTTGGCATGGCTGCTGGTTTGAGCCAGACCCCAGACTTCACTCCGAGTCCCGTGTTTAGGGCGACTTTGGACCACTACATGACCCAGTTCGGACCTCGTGAAGGCGATTGGGGCAATGCAGGCGCTTCGGGTTCAGAGCAGAGACCAGATCGACCTTCGACTCCCAGCGACACCGAACCAGAAGAGCCTCCACACGGACCCAGCGGACGACGCGCAGGACGAGGACGACGAGGACGAGGACGACGATGATTGTAATTTATTCGACGTTTTAGACTTATTGATTTCCGTTTATTTACATATCGACTTTCGGTTTTCTAAGTAGTTGAACTTATGCTATTATCTTATTGCGGTTTTTTAATTACTTGAACTTATGTTATTGACTTTATACATTTTCGACGTTTTATTATATTACTATCGACTTTTGATTATATTATGTTTATGTTTAATTTGATTTAAATTAGTAAATTTTAATATTATAAAATTTAATTACTGATAATAATATTTAATTAATATTTAAAACCGGATATAAATTTTTAAAAATTAAATTTTACACTTTTAGAAGCGACTAGTCGCATCTAAAGTCGCTTCTAAAATATGGCGGGTAACATTTAGATGCGACTAGTCGCTTCTAAAGTCGCTTCTAAAATATGGCGGGTAACAATTAGAAGCGACTAGTCGCTTCTAAAGTCGCTTCTAAAATATGGCGGATAACAATTAGAAGCGACTAGTCGCTTCTAAAGTCGCTTCTAATTGTTACCCGCCATCTCTTCCCACGCTTTTTTGGTCGGTGTTTAGGGCCTTTAGAAGCGACTTTAGAAGCGACTAGTCGCTTCTAATTTCGTCGCTTCAAAACATTAGAAGCGACTTTAGAAGCGACATGGCTTTAGAAGCGAAACATTAGAAGCGACTTTGTCGCTTCTAATGTCGCTTCTAAAGCCAAATTAGAAGCGACTTTTTGGCCTTTAGAAGCGACTTTGCCTTTTTTCTCCTAGTGTCTTCCCGCATCAACTCCAAGAAGTTCGACCTCATCGACGGTTTCTGCGAGAAAATCGTGATAAGAAGAAAACTATAGTTTCATAAACGTTAACCAGAAATGCATCAACAAGAGGTTCAAAATCCATTATAAAATAATCGCGTGATTACCAAAAAGATTTCAAAATAAAAAATAAATATGTGATAGAATACAACATAAATACCTGTTCATTGTTGAGCGGTTTACGTCATTGAATTCTACAAATCCTTTATGGTGACGATCGATTTAAAGAAAAATGTCAAATGAGATTTGTTTGTGTTTCAGAGAGAATTCGAAATAAATTTTTGCACACGTTGGTTTCTACTTTCTCTCTCCTATAATTTCAAAGGTTATCTTTTTGAGTTAATGGTTTGCCGAAAATTTGGAGAGTAATTAACCATTTTTTTTTAGTTAATTAACTTTCATTTTTGGTCATTTTCGAAATGTAAATATTGTAAAATAAATGGATTAACATTTTTACAATATTTGTATATAGGACTAATATATATATATATATATATATATACAATATTCCTTTATTAATTAGGAGAGTTTTGAAACACACGTAACGATTTAATATAAATAAAGATAAATATTTTAAGCGGTTACAAATTTGAGTGGTAAAAATTCTGATAAGTTGTCACTAGAAAAACATAGCATTTTGACTCTCCCGAAAGAAAGTAGGGTTCCCACTCAAATTCCATTCGAATGTGATTTTTTTTCCTCAATAACTTTCCGAACAGAAGGTACAACTTTCGTACACACGGAAGAAACTAGCAAAGTGACAGCACATTAATATATATATATATGTATATATATATACACCAAATTTAAAAGTTTTCGTTGTCGGCCTCTAAAATCAACGGTTCGCCAATTGATTGTGCTCATCCAAGAAAAAATGTCTATGGCGTTAATGATTGAGGAGATTCGTGCGCTTATAGGTCTTTTGTACCTACTATACAATCACGTAAAAGTATTATTGACATTTTTTAATAATAAAAAAATGGCAGATTAGAGATAAATAGGGTGAACCAGGAAGATGCTGGGAAGTAGCTAGTATCCGTAAATTTATTTCCACCCAAAGCTCATTCTTATATTTGTTCATTGACACAATACAAAACTTTGTTCAAGACAAACATATGCATGCGTTCTAAGACCAACACATATTTTCTTTAATCATGAAGTGACAAATGATTTTTTTTTTAATTAAAAACAAGTCTTCTTTTGATATCGTGGAGGTTGTGTTAATAAAGTTAAAAATCAAAAGAGGAAGAAAGTCTTTTTTTTTTTAAAACATTAAAACGTTGACAATTTGAATATACTTTATATTTAGTAAAAACATTGTAAATAAACATTGTTATTACATATCATTTATTTACAACTAAATTTTAGTGCAAATTACCTTAATATTTTTCTTGATTTTAACTACAACTTTTAAAAAAAATCATCTCAAAATATTTACAACTTATTAACTAAACATTGAGCATTAAGTATTTTCAAAATTACAATAGTTTACATGATTATATACTAAAATTACTTTTTCTTATTATGCAGAGGGATACTTTTATTCAACAACAAAAAATAAAAATCTAGTTTCAGTTTTTTTTCCCAATAGTAAGTTCAACCGCAACATTTACTCGATGAAATTCGTTGGAACTATATAAATAATTACAAGCTTAGTTCATTCGAGGAACAATCACCGAGTGGTAGTGTTTAACTTTTATTCTTGTGAAATTATAAAGTAACGATTATATGATTGACCAGTACTTCCTTCCCAACTTATTTTATTAAGGTCGAGAAAACACCAAACGAAGTGAATGTGATCACAATAAGAAAAGAAAAATTGATACGGAACGAATTAATTATTAAAACGAAAAAGTAAGCAGAGAAAGACAACATAAAGTGGAATAATGTGACATATTTCCACTACAATTTCGTGCTCTATGTCTTTTCTACTTAGTTGTTGTTATTATTATTACTAATAATCATTATGATTATCATTATCGTGATTATTATTTTCCACTCCTTGCTAAGCTGATTATTTATCCTAGTCGTCTCTTAATTCACAAACTATTTTCTTCTGCGAAGTATACTATACGAATTATAAATCCTAGAAATCTGATGGGGAAGACATACCTAAACCTAGGCCGACTTTATCACCACTCACATGTAAATATATTATTTCTCGATACATTGAAGACATATCACATCCTATTTATCCTATATGGACATTTTACCCACGTAAAACTATATGTATGCCTCTAAAGATCAGTAATGTTCTTACTATTCCCTGAATATTGGTAATTCCACGAGGATAAGCGCTCAGATATAAGTGGTTTTGAAGGAATATTGGTCATTATCTAACTTTAGAGGCTGCTCTCGACATTGGAACCATGTCGTACGTACCTTATAATGTAATCCACTAACCCAGCCTAAAATGCGACCCCGAAAACCTATATCTGTGTCGGGATTATGGTCTCTCAACTCGCATTAGTGGGATTCGTTGATTATATATATATATATATATATATATTGGAAAATAAATTAGTACTATAATAATAAGGTGTAACATTCATACACGCATTTAACACGTAAACTGGTTATTGAAAAAATTAATTCAATTATAAAATTTAAAATTACTATTAAAATGAATTCGTTGAAAAAACACTTAAGCTTCTTACGCACTTAGAGATATTTATATCCAGATAGAAACTTGAAAACAAGATGTAGCGAATAGTATGTATCTATATATATCTCTAGATATTTATACGAGATCGATCTTCTGACAGAAGAATACATATATAACATATACGTTAAGTTAACCTAGTAACCAATATATATTAACCTCAGATGATTTTTGTAATTATAGTGCGGTGGGGGCTCATTCTGAATATTCCACGGTGGGCTCTGCGTGGATTATTATGTTATCTTGGATATTCATATACGCGTATTAAACATTATCATAACTCTATCGTGGTGGAAAAGACCATTCCCCACGTTGTTTAATTGTCGTACATCCGAAGGTACTCGTGCCATGCAAGCGTGTTCCACTAAAATCATCACTTCAGCTTAGTCCCACATGTGTGTGTGTGTGTGTGAGAGAGAGAGAGAGAGAGAGAGAGAGAGAGAGAGAGAGAGAGAGAGAGAGAGAGAGTCAATGAGATATGTATTAATCTTGACTGTCACATTTTTTAGGTCATCTCTTCTGTGGTTGAATATAGTGGGAATGTCATGTCCACTTTGGCTTAGCTTAATTGACCTATCACAGGTAGTTTCCCACTTTGGACAATTCTTTGGGATTTGTAGTAACATGTCAAGTATTTATAAGTCGTTGGCTTTCAAAGCCAAACCTCAATACAATACATAAAAGGTTGTTCAAACATATAGAGAGTGACACTTCTAGCTCAATCTTACATTATTAACCTTCCAAATGGCTTCAACATCTCATGCGGACGTCGTGATATTGATGGATCCAAAATCGGAAACACCGGCTAAAGATCAAAATCAAGACTCAGACAAAAGTTTTTATATTTCAAATGCCGTACGGTACGTGAGATCAGTGAGCAAGCAGGACTTGAGAAAGCTGACTCACAGCGTCAAAGTTGGGATTGCTCTTGTGCTCGTCTCGCTTCTGTATCTCATTGACCCTCTCTATGAACAAGTCGGAGATAACGCGATGTGGGCCATAATGACCGTCGTTGTCATCTTCGAGTTCTACGCAGGTTTGTGAATCTTCAGTGCCTCTCACACCATCTCCAATGGTATCTTCATTCTTTTGCACCAACGAATATATTCTACTTTTAACCTCTTTAATAATTCAAATAGTATTGCACCCTTCTTTTGCACCTAGAAAATATGCTACGATTTTAAAACGAACCAAGTGAATAATATTATATTTGGTGTTTACCATTGGTGAACCCTTGGCACAAGGTTTTCATTATGTGTTATTTACATATTCAGGAGCTACACTTGGGAAGGGATTGAACCGTGGAATTGGAACTATCTTAGGAGGAGGATTAGGATGTTTAGCTGCCTCATTTGCTCAACAAGTTGGTGGGACCGGAAACTCCATTATTGTTGGCGTCTCCGTTTTTCTATTCGGTTAGAAAAACTAATACTTTTGTACATTTTGGTTTTATTTGTCCCATTTCAATACATGACCCAACTATTTTCCACTAATTGGTATAAAATACGCAACGCATATAGTAGATTCATCGAGAAATATATTATTAAACTATCGATTATTCTATAATCTGTGTGCTTAACTTCAAGTGATTTTGTAAGCTTCTATCATAAATGTGTCATCTAATTTAAGATTAATCAAACAAATGAGTTATGCCATATAACTAAACATGACAAAATATTTAAATCATATGGTACCATGCGGTATTATGTTGTGACTTGTGACATGATATAGAAAGATATCCGACGTCGTAATATAATAACTGATAGAGTTATATATAATAAATATATATGATTTTACATGGATTGACGATGCTTGTTGATTATTTCATTCTTAATAGTTCAGTAATAAATATAAATTTACTAGACATAAACTTTGAATACTATTTACATAAACTTGAATGACAACGATCAACAATATAAGTTGTGGTTCCTAACATAGATTAGTTGGTAATTCCAAACACTTCCAAATCGGGAGTAACTGCTTTCATAAAAAAAGTTAAAAAAACATCAATATAATTTAAAATAGTAATTTTAATGTGGTAGCTTTTTTATTTTGAAAGAGAGCATATATATTGTCTTACTTTTAAAATTGTATGTTTTCATGTTTTTCACATACTATTGTCTCATAGTTACATATAATTCCAACACAAGCAAAGAATCATCGTACCTCTCAACACATCTCTAACATAATTTTTAATATATATATATCCACGAACTCTGGAAGAAAAAGAGCCTCACAACAAATTTACCAAACCTTCATTTTCCGGTTATCTTTGAAAAAAAAAGTCAAAAAACTTGTATATCCCTCTCTAACTATACGAATAAAATATTCTAACATGTTGATTACCAATTTGCAGGTGTGATAGCGACGTACTCAAGACTTGTACCGAGCATAAAGAAGAGATATGATTACGGAGTCATGATTTTCATATTGACATTCAATTTGGTAGCGGTTTCTGGTCTGCGAGCAGAGAAGGTGTTGGAGTTGGCACGAGAGCGTCTCGCTACCATTGGGATGGGCTTTGCGGTGTGTGTGTTCGTCAGCTTGTTCTTCTTTCCCAATTGGGCTAGCGATGAGCTTCATGACTCTTTCGCTTCCAACTTCTTAAACGTCGCGCTTTCTATCGAAGGTTCATTATTTATTCTTATCCCCACAAATAATCCTATAAAAATATTGAAGGTTTCATAATCAATGAAAATGTTTTATTTTTGTCACATATATTACAAAATTTCTTAATAGATATTGTAAACTTGTCACTAATATCGTGTTGCTATGGGTAAACTAAAGTCAGGTTCTTATTGTGAATATAAGTATTGTCTATATAAAATCACTTTGCCTCACTTTTTTAAAAGTATATTCTTAAGTTTCTAATGAAAAACGTTAAATATCTAATTAGGTATATAAATTTTTTTAAGGAAGTTTACATATATTTCAATTAAAATAATATTTTAGAACTATTTGAAGTATTATCAGAGAGAAATACAAAAAAAAATTACTCATTCTATTTATTTATATTGTACTTTATAGAAAAGGAAAGAATAATAAATATAACTTTGGAATAAAAGAATTTCACAAATGGTTACATATCAAATACTAAATTTCTAAATTGCATATACATTGAACTGACAGATAAACTAATACATACATCATAAATTTTCCAATAAAATTACAAAGCAATGCATCTAAAAATCTTAGCCAAAAATAATGTCAATGTATTTGGTATAGTTTTCTGATTTTCAATTGCGTATAAAATCGTGTTGAAGGATGCATAGAGGAGTACTTCACAGTCGTCGATGATAAGGAGAACAGAGCAAGTACTAGCAATGTTAGCCGTTGCAAATCGGTGTTGAACTCGAAAGCCAAAGATGAGCTATTGGTAAATCATTTTACAGTAAATGTGATTCAAATTTTAGATCAGGTTATATATGTACAATTTATTGTTATCGAAGAAGCTAATAAGAGTGATTCAAGGCTGATGTATTTACAAACGTTTTTTTATCAGGCAAACTTTGCAAAATGGGAACCATGGCATGGAAAATTTGGGCTCTACTATCCCTGGGCAAAGTATCTGCAAATTGGAGAGCTTCTCAGAGACCTCGCTGCTTCCACTCTCTCTCTAAATGCATGTATTCAATCTTCCAGACAGGTACCCAATTTAGACATTTTATAATATCATTCTACATTGGAAACAGTTTCATGGATGCAATTATTAAGTGAAAAAAAAAATCGGGAGGGGAGATATATATGAAAAAAAACAACAAAATATTGGTTAATGGCCAACGTTTAGTATATTTATTTCAAAATAACAATTTTGGTTAATGACCCTATTGTTTACGTGACATACATAATTAACAGGATGACTTTACAGTTTTACTATTTTTCATTTTGGGAGTTTTTGAAAATTTCAGGCAAATTCGTCATAAAACTAACTTTAAATTTTAATAGAATCATTTACCAACAAATTGTTAAACGTTGGCTTTTTTGAAATATTACTATGTTTAAAAGGTTATACTACTAAATGACCCAAAAAACAATGCATGATTTTAGGCTGAAGATGCAAAATTTACAAATTTTGGGTAAAAAAATTAGTTTTCAAAATTTTAAGCCATTTGTGTGAATAGAGATACAAATTGTAGCTATTCACAATTCTCGTACAACACCATGATGTACTAGAATTATATAGTATTAAAAGACTAAAGTAATTTAATGATTATAGCCGTCATCAAGCATGAGACAGATGATGAAAGAGCCGTGCGAAGCAGCGGGTGCTTGGGCAAAGCTAAGGCTAAGAGAGCTCGGTGACAACATTAACAAAATGCAACAATGCCAGAAACGGGAATCGATCGCTCCAATTTTGAACGAATCGATGGTTGAGATGTTGCCAAGTGGACGCACGGATCAGAGCATTGAGGGGCTCGCGGGAGCCACGTTCGTCTTCTCGTTGATGGAGATCGTCGACAAAGTCCAAGAATTGGCCAAAGAAGTGGAAGAGCTTGCTCAACTTGCTTCTTTCCCTTCCCCTACTTAATTTTAATAGCTAAATTTTAATTTCAATCAATGTTGGGTCGAAAAGTGAACACTTTTTGTATATAAAAAAGAGGGATGTCAATGTTCATATTACAATTTTTTTTTGCAAACCACTCAACCGTCCACCGGCGTTGTATTTGTGCAATATTGTAATCCGTTGTATATATGGACTAAAATTTTGTGGACTTGTCACACTATCATATGTCTTCATAATTACTCGAGAGTTAATAGTAAATTTTTCCTTCGGTGTTTTCTCGATACTTCTTTCGTCTTTTGCCTCGTCTCCCTATATAATTTTATCAAGCTGCATCTTCACAAGATATATTCCTCGATTATAAATTTTTAACTCTCTAATTTATAGGAACAAGATATATTATTCGCTATCTATGTTCTGCAATAATTGGGTTTGTGTAATTTTATTTAACTTGTCGATTTGAGTTGATTGAGAAATGTGAATTATATCATAAAATTTAGATTTGAAATCCCTGATCTCATTTTTAAATGTGCTTAAACGTTCAATTTCCGTGCTGCCTTAAAAGTAAAAAATAAAAATAAAAAAAATAAAAAACTCTTCTGGAACTATTGTAAGTATATATTTAAGAGAATCCCGTCATGTTATTGTGGCATTATAAATGGTATTAAAAATTTCAAGATTGGGTAGCCAATTCTTGCTTGAGAAAAAGAGCATAAAGAAGGTGGTTCCAGGAATCAGGCACACCGGGGAGGCACCAATGGCTGCAATCTTGCCTGTGAAGCGACACGTTTTGAGGCCACGGAGCTTTGTAGATAGACGGGTGACCGTCTCTCCTCCGCCACGTCATACCTGTCACGTTCAACACTTTGACAGACCCCTTTGACCGCCGTGATATCACATCCACCACCCTCCTGTACTGTTTTGGATACTCTCTGCCCGCCTCCGACTCCAACTCCGGTATCACCTCCATATGGCAACCACCGCCACTGTTCCACGCGCCTCCTCTATCCAATTTCACGTCCGTTATTGTTGTGAGACCGGGTTCGATTTGTTCCAGATGAAGTGGATCTCAATGAAAAATTTGTGGGGTGAATATGTTTAAGAACCTGAAATGAGCTGGCGAGTATGATCGGAAAAACACGCGAGTCTTGTTGGTGTCAACCTGAGTGTTGACCCAATTCACCATTGTCTCAATCGATCTCTGATACGCCTCGTCCACGCTCATATTCATCTTAACCTCTTCTCCTTCTTGGAAGTAACAACCCCTGATCACATTTTTCGTCAATCTTACAAACACAACATTATTATAAGACCATCAAAGATATTTTTTATTAAAAAAAAATAATTATTCAATTTCCTTAAGCTTATAATCACCACTATTATCAAAAGTTGTCTTTTTTCTTTTTGCTGTAACGGTCAGTAAAACGTTTCAAATAGTCGCATTTAGCAATGAGGACTAGATTGTAAGAAAACCTAATTAAGGGGCCAAAATGCAAAAAAAAAACAAGAGATCACTAGAGCTGAAAGTGAATAAAAACTGACTCTCTGATGGTCTTGCCGTAGTTCCACCACCGGCCGGAACTGAGAATGAGGAGGTCGGAGCCTCTCCATCGAGTGGAAGTCCAGTCCATGTGATCGAGGCGCAGTGTCTGTTTGACGGGCGCAGGTGCACCGGAAGGAGGGTGGGCCTGCGGGACCAAGAACGGGGACCTGTAATACTCCACCGTGCAATTGTAGGCCTCGAATTTGAAGACGAGGAATCCCATGTGCTTCGTTATTGGATTCCCATTGACCTCGAAGATAGATGACTTGTTCGACACGGCACCCGATAGCATACACATCAGAGACTCCCACGTGTTCCTTGCTATAGAGTCCCCCGCGAATACCACGCGCCGGTTCCTCAGCCTCTCTAGCATGATTTCTCCGTCAAATCTAGTGTTTTTAGTGGAAGAATTGTGGTTAAACGTCTTAAGCATTTAATTGGTCTCTTGGAATTCAATTTTCAAAACATCTAATTGTTTAGTTTATGTAATAAAATCCAGTTCAATATTATTTCACATTTTAAAATCAAGCTCTTCAGTAAATAATGCATCCATAATATCTGTCAAAGAGTACTTTGGAACAATTAGATATATAAAAGCAAAAACTTGAAAATCACTCAAAGAAAAAAAAAAAAGGCTAAATTATATAAACAATTTAATAAGGGTCTTTTAGCTATATAATGTGTAAACGTTTACCAATTTGATTATACCAAAAGTTTGGATAAATTTGTGTAAATATACATTGTAAATTGTTAATGAAATTAGACTAATTTGACCTTATTTTAGTTTCTCGGTTATACTTTAAATATGTAAATTTTCAAATCTTAAATACAAATCAATCGATCGCTTAAAATTTAAAAATTTCAAATTCAATTTCAATAACCGGGAAACAATTTCCGAAATTATTAGGGAGGATAATTTAGACTCAATTTGATTGTAAACAATTTACAGTTGGAATTTTTATAAATTTATCTAAACGTTGGATATATTGAAATTAGTAAAGTTAAATGAGGATATAGAGCTTATTTATTCAAAAAAAATATGAAAGTAAAACACTACAAAATTCCTAGTCATAACATTTAACTTTTTAAGTTTTCGCTTTTATTTTACATTACCTTCGAATATTTTTTTTCTATTGATTTTAATGCTTTTGCCTCCATCTATTTATCATTTTGGAGTTTGTTAAGTAGATTATTTTAAATGTTTGAGCTACCTCAAAATTTTGTTTTCCTAAAATATTCAACCTGGAGCTTGGTTTTGAAATATGAGATAATATTAAGCTCGATTTCTCAAATTTTCCCATTAAGCATCAACAAACATTTTCTCTCTATCCCTCGGAGTTTTTTCGAAATAAAAAAAATATAGAAAAAGAAAATAAATAAAAAAACCTGGGCAGGTTGCAAGATTTGGGCTGCCAACGCCACTTAGTTGCTAAATTATTGGGTCTTCCGTGGCATCGAAATCCTCCGTCGATAAAAGGGCACTCCAAACTCTTGTAGAGCGGATAGCTCTCGTCCCACACCCAATTCCCCTCAAATACATCGCATTTCTCACCCCCTTCTTCCAGGAATCCCGGCCGTCCATTCCCACAACCCGCCTCCGAAACCACTCTTACCCGACCGTTGGATGATGACGACCCCATCCACGAAAGAAGTCTAGGAAAACTCGTTCCAAGGCTCGTCTCGTAGTTCAAGTACGTGAAGCCCGTCACAAAGACGAGTGTGAACAAGGCGAAGAAAAAGAATCCTAGGTTCACTGGGGAAGGCTCGAACAGAATGTTGCCGCGCTTTGGTTTCTTGGGTTCCAAGTTTGAGCTGTTTTGTGAGCCATCTGGCAGAGAGCTGCTCATTTTGCCCTTCTCTTTTCCCAAATTAACCGAAGCTAAATATTGGTAAATAAGGAAATATGGGTTTTATGAATTGAGGGCGAAACATTTTAATGGCTTGAGAGCACAGTTGCTGAGCAATGTTTTCCTTGTTCTTATAATTGGCATGATTTAGATATGCAATGGATTGGAATGAAAATAATGGATGACTATGTAGGGAAAAAATAGTGCCATTCGGTGATAGAATACAAAACGCTTTTCTTCATCCTAGTATATGATTTATTGCAGAATTTGGTACGATTTACGACTTATCATTTTCCACCGCTGTCTTATTTAATGGGAAAAAAACACCCTGAGAAATATTAATAAATGCTTCAATTATCAGTTTCGGAAAACTTAATTAGAAAATTGAAAAAGTGCAGAGTTCATTTTCATGCAATGACGTTTAAGTTGTATTTATTCTAATTTCGGAGGGCTTCAAACCCACAACAAAAGTTACTTCAGTATGAATAAACTAGACTATAATTTTACAAATCAGACCACATCTTTATTTATGCACAGCTAGCAAATGCTTTTGATTTATGAGATCCGGTTTAGAAAATAAACTGTCCGATCCTGTGATTGGTTAGAAATCCATCTCTGCAAGTATTCTTCCTCACATACCTTCTTTTTGACACAAGGAATTTCTTTGGAAAAATGGCTCCATAGCCTATTAAAAATCTGATATTGTGTTTTAATCATACATTTTTTTCCTAATTAATAGCCAAAATAGGATGATGGGGCATTATGAAAAAGTGTATTTTTCGATTAGGTACTTTGAGAATTAACTGCTAATTTAATTATTTTAATTTCGGATAATTACTTAATTTATTTGAATTAATATCCGGATATACAGCGGTTATAAAACAGTTTTGTTTTAGATTTTTCAAATTAATAGCTATTAATTTCGGGATATTAGTAGTGGGTTCTTTTTTTTTTGTCGGTTAGTGGGATAATTATAGTTGGTTATTAATATATATTTATTTCTTTCCGAAATTATGTTTTTTTGTTCACTTTTAATTGCTATAAACCAATTTTTTTCAAAAATTTGGTTATTTTGCAATTATTATGTTTCAAATGGTGATATTACCCTTTATCTCACTACTCCAACTACATTTTATCGTTTTTACAATTAAAACGTATTTTTCTATATAGTAGTCGCTAAGACCATCTCCAATTCACTTTTAATTTGGGTGGAGATGAGACATTTTTGGGGTGGAGGTGCTCCAACCCACTCCAAATATTTATCCAAATTTGGGTATGATGAGTAGGATTTACCCAAATTTGGGGTCCACCTATTCATCACCTAAATTTGGGGAAAAACTATTTTTATTTACAAATTCACCCATGAAAAATATTAATATGTAATTTGGACCATAATTTAAATAATTTATACCAATATACATATTATCAATAAAAAAAAGTATCAGTATTTGTAATGTCTATATAATGTTTATGTAATATTTTTTCTATTAATGTTATCTAATATAATATTTGTTTTTATTATTTAATTTTTATATTTTAATATAGTAATATTAACATAATATTTAATATAAAGCTAATTTAATATTTTTGACATCTAAACATAAATTAATGTTTAATAAGATTAATATTGACATAAGATATTAATAGAGGGGTTAATATAAAATTAATATAAATAATCTTGAAAAGTATAAAAAAAATTATTATTTTTTGGGGTAAGATTTGATGATGTAAGTTAGGGTAAAAACACAAATTTGATAAAATGTTAACCCAAATTTGATTTTTGTTTGGAGGTGCTCTTGAGAATACACAAAAATATAGAACCAAAATAGTATAGAGTATAGAATCAAATGGCCGGGTAACGTGTTGGCCTTGTACACATTGTAATGTTATAAATTTATTCCTTTTGCAAAAAAAAATGTTATAAATTTATTAATATAATGTTGTATTAAGACAATTTCAACCATGACCCTTCTGGATTATTGTACTATTTAATCATTTCCGCGAGCATGTATACATATGAATTCATCAACTCTCAAGAAGTTATAAACGTCTTAACCAAATTTCATGCGTCCAACTTCTTATTTTAATTCATAAAATATAAGTTCCATTTACCCGTCTATAAATTTTACTGTTAAACGAGTTCAGCTTAATTATGATATGTAGACAAGTGTTGACCTCGTCGCTACTCATTCCATGACTAGGTTGACTTACAATTTCTCTATCGTTTGTGTGGGTCGGGTCAAGTTTAAACCGTGTAAATGGACAAAACTCTTAGGATCAATCTTGTGGGTAGACAAATACAAGCCTAGTAGCACTAGGAGGTATAAAAATTTGTAGTTTGTTGTTCCTATTTTCTTTATAGACAAGCTTATCTACATTTATATATAAACAAGAAAGAATGAATAAAAACTTTGTTATTAAGCGTGTCGTTTGAGGAGGAGGGCAAAGAGGAGCTCGTTCCAAATGTCGGGGACGCCGGGGAGGCACCAGTGACTGCAGTCTTGATGGTGGAGCGGGGCGGGGCCCTTCTCCCCCAAGTAATACACGGAAGGATGCCCGTCTTTCCTCCGCCTCGTCATCTCTGTCACGTCCAACACTTCCACTTTCCCGACCCGAATGTCCTTCACATGCCTTCCCATTATATCCTCCAATCCCTTGTAGTGCACTCCTTTCCCTCCTAACTCCCTTACCCGATCCTCTTCCTCCTCCGGCTGGGTCTCCGTGTGACACCCCCCGCCCGAGTTCCAATTCCCGCCTCTGCACACATTTTATAGAATTTGATATTTCAAAATTTTGAAAACAGATTGAATTAAATATTTGCTAAATGGTTAAATAAAAAGATCTCATTTTGAAAAATAAAACTCTTAAATACATTTCATGTACCTCGAGTCGCGGTGAAAAGGGAAAACAAGTATTAAAAATTTACGAATTTGATGACACGTAATCAGTTTAGTTATTGATAAAAAAAATTAAAAAAATATTAATTAATTTTTAATTCGAGATATTTTGATGGCTTATTTTGCCAATTTTTTAATAGAATTATTATTAGGGTCTTTTAGTTATATACTCATAAAAACGTTTATTAATTTTAAAATACCCAACGTTTTGTAGACTTTGTGTAAATACTCATTTTAAATTGTTTACAGAATTATTTGGACTATTTTGAGCCGAATTTGAAAATGTTTACAAAGTTAGAAAATGAGGGAAGTTTGAACCCGTTAATTGTGTAAACAAAACTGGTTGGTATTTACAAAAAATTTACAAAAATTTGAGTATAATTTTTTGTTATTATTATATAGGAGTCAAGAAAAGGGCGAACCGGAAATGAACGGGGGAATAAGTTCGGATGAAGACGTCGGTCTTGTCAGTGTCGACTTGATTCGCGATCCAATTGACGACCGTGTCGAGGGATTTGCGATACGCTGCCTCCACGGTCATGTTCTGCCTCACCTTGCGCCCCACTTGAAAGTAGCACCCCCTGATAATCAAGCAAAACGGAATAAGAGGCGGGTAATAAGAATTCATTCGATGAAAGAGGAGAGAGGCTTTACTGGCGGATGGTCTTCTCGGGGGACCACCAGTGGCCGGTGTTGAGGACGAGGATGTCAGCGGAGCGCCAGAGAGGGGAGGTCCAGTCCATGGTGTCGAGGCGGAGCGTGAGGCGCACCTCTTTGGGGGAGCCGGGGGGAGGGTGGGCCTGGGGCACCAGGAAGGTTGACCGGTAATACTCCACCGAGCAGTTGTACCCGGGGATCTTGAACACCATCGACCCCGAGTGCTTCGACAATGGCTGCCCTCTCGCCTCCCGGATCGAGGCCTTGTCCGGGATCGCCGCCGTCACCATGCACATGAACGACTCCCATTGGTTCCTCCCCAGCGAGTCTCCAGCGAACACCACGCGCTTGTTCCGAAGCTGCTCCGCCATTCTCGACGCGTTGAATCTATTTCGTTCGTTTTTCTTTGTGAATTTCCCGAGAGCGTTTGTTTAATTTCCCAAGAAATGATTGTAAATAGTTCGAGCAAGTACCTGGGCAAGTCGCAGTGATTGGGTTGCCAACGCCACTTGGTGTACGAAGAATCAGGCCTGTGACCTTCTTTGCAAGCGAAACCCCCGTCCATGAACGGGCATTCTATGGACTTGTACAACGGGTATTCCTCGTCCCATACCCATTTCCCGTCGTACACGTCACACCTCTCACCGCCCTCATCCAGATATCCCGGCCTCGGCGCTGGCGAAATTGACGGCGACGGCGCTGGCGAAATTGACGACGACGGCGCTAGCCAAATTGACGGCGACGGAGCTGGAGAAATTGACGGCGACGGTCGCCATGAAGGTGGTGGTGGTGGAAACGGAGATATAATAGACAAGGAGGTGGAGTTTCTGAGGCCGAGCCAGTCGCCGCCGGAGCGAAGTCCGGTGAGGACGGTGTCGTAGTCGAAGCAAACGAATGTGGCGAGGAAGAGAGCGGAGAGTAGAAAGAATCCAAGAAGGCCGAGAGAGGGTTCTATAGGATTAAGTCGTTTCAGTTTCTTGAAGAACAGGCTCAACTGCTTTGCTGGTTCGGCGATTGGGCTGTCCTTTACCAATGCCATAGTTACTTCTCTGAGAGAGAGAAGAGAGAGAAGGAGAGAACTCTAGTTTTCTATTATTATTAATTAAATAGTTAATACATTCATTATGGGGTTTTCTTGTGTTGCATGTTGGAGGAGAGAGACAGAGGAAGATTGGCATTAATGGAAGGAAAGCAAGAAGCCTCTCAGTTCGTGTGAGAGAGAAGCAGTTGGGATTTTAAAGCCAGAATGTGAGATTGTTTATACCATTTATTTCAAATTCCCTTTTTTGGTTTACTTATTCAATACATAGACCAAAAATATACCGTTGCTGTTGTGTACTTCGGGTGAGAGAATAAATCTGGTAGTTAAACTTAAAAACATTAATGCTTTTTTTAAGATAATAAGCACGGTCGTTTTTTTTTTTTTTTCTTTTTTCTTTTTAGAAACATTAATGTGGGGTAGGAAGTTATAGGAACTAATCAGGAGTTTACTCAACTCATAAAAATAGTCCAATCTTATTCTAAACTAAATAAAGTTCCTATCTTGTTTTTTTAATTCGTTTATTTAGGCGAAAATTAAATAGTAAGACAGGAACTTATTAATTAAGAGTAAGAAGCTTGGAAATTTTGTCTCTAATCTTTTCTTTCTTTTTTTCTTTATTCCTTTTTTTGTGGTAGGAAGTATTCACGAGTTTGTTTTACAGCTATTAAAATCCAAAATCAATACAAACAAAGTTCCTATCATAACTAAAGCTCAATTAAATAATAAGACAGGAGCCGAATTTCTAATAAATCGGATATTTTTTCTTCAATAATTCTTTTTTCTAAATATCTTTGTATTTTCTTTTGTGTGGTACGAAGCATTTCGGGAGTTTGTTTCCGGCTCTTAAAATCCAATAAAATTTAAAAACAGATAAGTTCCTATCATATTTTTGTTTCTAGTTCAATCAAATTATACGACAGCAACTAATTTTATATTTCATTTAAAATTTAATTTAATCTGAAATTTGGGTGAGTTCTACGTGTGAACGTGGGTTTAACTGGCCAAGCACCCAATAATATGACAAAATAAGAAGAAAAACTCGACAAATATGCTGATTACGCCTTCGTGTGGAAAGCGTGGTGTAAAATGATTGCGCTGATAAGAAATTTACTCCATAAGTGAACTAAATAAACATATAATTAGTTTTTTTAGGTAACACGTATATTAATTTTGTGTTTGTTACTCAAGAATTTAACCAATATCGATTAAGTAATCGGTATATCGAGGAATATGCTAATTAGTATACGCAAAGGCTAATTATATATGGGTATCGAGGAGAAACATATATCTCAGCACAAATGTTCGAGTCAAATAGACTCGATAATCACTTAAAGTTAGGGAACGTCTCGTTCATAAGTTAAGAATGACTCTTATTTAACAGAACTTCGAAGAGAATATAAGACAATAGGTCAAAAACTAGTCAAAACTATAATACACATGTAAAATGAAGTGAAACGCACAATCTGTCAGTTAAATGCCGAGTACACAGTAAAAAAATAATCAGTCACGAGCGACCATAATAAGAACGTAGGATTGATTACCTCACGATTCATTAGGGTCACAGACTCACTCTAAAAAAAACTACCAAAACGGTTATCACAAAAACATCTATAAAAAGAAGAGAACGAGAAAGGGGACCGAACATTTAGACATTCACTATCATTATTTCACCAATCTCATCGGCACCCTTTGATATGATCCTTACCAACAAATGTGATAAGACCCAATAACAAGAATTGGAAATAAGACCCCAAGATCTGAAAAGGATTAGAATGTTGAGATTTGACCCAATATCTAGAAAGATAAGAACCAAACCTACGATGTTTATGACGCCACACCAAGATACTCAAGATGAATGCTTAAGAATCAAGATGATAAGTCAAGTTGCTGAACGCCACAAGATAACTTGATAAGTTCAAAGAAGTCTTTTCAAGAATAAGAAAAAAACACAAAACTCACATATCATTCATTCAAAAAGGTAGTTGTCTGATTACAATGTTCTAAACACTTAGTTATAGCATTTGAAAGGCTTTACAACCACACCAAAACGTTTTTCCCAACCACTCTGAAAACAACATTAAAGACACTAATTAATTAAACCTGAAAACTAAATGCCAATAACTCTCAGCCCTCATTACTTTGAAACTGAAAGTTTTTGACATAAAAACACAATAAACAACACACTTAATGTATAAAAACACCCCAAATTCGTCCAACCTCTCTGAGTGGTTACAATAGTAACTCTCAAAAGAGTAAACAACCTCACTTAATGCCAAAAACGTGGGTCCAATGCCTAAAAACGACATAGGCATTCTGATTACTCCTCTAGAGCCTTAATTATGCTAATTAGGCTCTCTTGCTTCAGATTTGCTTCAAATTTTGGCCCAAGTGAATTAACTTCTTGAATCAGTCCATTTAAAGCCTCTTTGAGTTGTTTGGCTTTAAATCTTGTGAGAGGTCCACTAGGTAAACTTAATGGATCACTTGATAGTTTTCTTCTTGTCATTTCAGATCCACTTTCATCCATTTGAGCTCTTTCATCAATTAAAACCACTTTAGCTCCCTGATTCTCATCACCCTTATTATTTTTACTATCTTTTACTAGATTACTTTATATTTAGATAATTTCTTATCTAAATTTTTAGGAACTTATCCGGATAGTGTGCTCTGCATTAAATTTTTAGTAACTTATCTGGATAGTGTGCTCTGCATTAGAAAAAATTTCCTAAAATATACTGTACTAATTAGATCAACAGTGTTTACCTACTTTTATTATGTTTTTGGAATCTTTTACTAACGTGATTTAAACTCAAGAAATAAAAATAATTTCAGAAAATTAAAATACTCCTAAAAAAATTATATTTAATGAATAATTGAAAATCTTCTCCCAAGTCAACAATACTATAAAGTAGATTTTAGAGCCAGACAAGAAAAAGACTTACGAGAACTAAAAACCCAACTAAAAAGTTAAGGATTATTGAAAATAAAAAATAGCATCATTTTTAGGCTTTTCAATGGATGGTATTTTTGGTCCAAGTAAAGCATTTTCGTGATTTCCCTACATATATCCTATATTTTTTTCGTAAAAGTATATACAGGTCAATTATATTATAAATTTTCGTCCTAGAGCAAATATTATAAATGAGATCACATCAATTAAATTATTGGTACATATATTATTTTATTATTTTTTGTCCAAAAAAAAATGGTATCGGTATCAAAATTTGTAATTTTAATATAATTATTGTATAATAAAAAAGTAATATATCTAAAAATAAAATGTTATAGCATGTAAGCAAAAACAACTCTAGTTGCTTTACAATTGGGGAGGAAAAATGTTAGTTTTGGAATTGAAAGGACAAAGTATTAATAATTTGAGTTATTATTGAGCGAATCACATTATATCCCAAAATATCAGTGACGCCATGTTATAGTGGACTTTGTCGTTTATCCCGAATACGTGTATACGTGTACGTAAAACTCTACGTTGGTGAAAAGTGAAAACTACAATTATAACTATGCATCCCTAATAAAACCAAAAATAAAATATTTACAAATATGATCTTTAAATGTAGGCTGAAGCATTTCCCCACCGACTAAGCAAAGAGGCGGCATCGAATCGCCAATCAAGATCTCCTCTCTTTGGAAGTCAAACCCAATAAACTATTATCTCCAATCACGATAAATGATTGTCTATCAACACATATAACAATAACTAATTCAAAATAAAAAATTAATATATAATTTTCATTATATAAAATTAAAGAATATTGAAAACAGCGGTTAAATAAGAAATGAATTCTGAAAACAGAATTTTACTTTCAAAATAAATTGTTTTTGTATTTTAGACAGAATTTTACATATGATATCATATGGTAAGAAGAGCAAATTTATTTAAAATAAAATAAAATTTTATCCATATGTATTTTTGAAGTAATAAATTTTAATTTTTATATTTTGTTAATTTTAGAAGTTAGAGTACGTATAATGACATACGTATAATTTTTATATTATTAAAATACTAGGAATATGCAAAATAAATAAGGAAGCATTTTCTAATCGATTGGTTCGAGAACTGCATTAAGATATAAAAATCTCAGACGTGCTTAATACTGCTGCTGATTAATTTTCTCATGGCGTGATCAACAAATTCTTGTCGAGTCGACTTATTAAAAATTATTCCCTCCAGCCAATTAATATCCGCCATTTATTCATGCCTCTTATGTTATTAGTGTTATTATGCAATGTATCGTATTTAATTAACACCGAAATCATCGCTCGCTGATTTTAGAAATACATTATACACGGAAGGTCATGTCTTCTTCTCTCAAATAAATGGTATTAAAATTTAACAGTTAAGTTTCAGTTAGACGTCACCACACCATATTCTAGTTATTATTTTATTCAAGTCTATCAAACAAGTTTTGAAATAATACAAGAAATAACAAATTATAAGAATGAGTTTGCTCAGTTTTTTTTTAGGAAGAGTTTGCTCAGATAATACGTGTATTTTATGCTTGCAGTTAATTCCAATACATTAAAAAAGTCAACCTATTTAACTAATCAATTTGAGGGTTAATGTTATAAGAACATTGACATACTATAAAATTTAATGAGTTCAATTCATTATGATATTAAAAAGCGGTCTACAGCAAAACACACATTGATACAAGTGTTGATATCTTAATCTAGTATATTAACGCTTAAGTAATCTTAATATTTCAAATCAATATTTTTAAAGATTTTGGATTACATAATAATCTATATGATAATTAATAAATACCGAAAATATTTTTTTAAATAAATATATATATATTATAAAATGTATTAGGGTCTCAAAATTAATTTATGCTTTTGACCTCAAACTTCATTAGTGGCCATTTTCTTCTTATGGTAATAAGATCTCCGACCAAGTTAAGCCGCTACTACAATTTTGAAAGTCGTCCAGAAATCTGTTTTCGTTTTTTTGCTGAAGGATTTGAAGCATTTAACCAGTAACCTTTCAAGTTTCATATCACTCAAATAATGTTTTTCAACAAAAGCACCAGATAGATCATCATCTTGGACTTCTAAATTAATGTGGGGGAAGTTCATGCATTATTGAAGTTCATGAATATTTTTGTAAGTTGAACCACATTTCCCTTGCATTTAACCTCGCGTGCAGAAGGATTTCTTCAAAAAAAAAAAGACGTCGCATGCACTTGACCATAGTAAATTGTGAGATGAGATCCATAATGGGGCTAATTTTGAAGCACCACGACGATAGTGAAACGCCACGGATTATCTAAACAATTACATTCATTTTTTTTAGAAGCAGCTTTTTTTGCTGCTCGTGGGAATCGAGTCAACGACCTCCTAAATCGTAACTGGAAGTGATGTAAAAAAAGATAGAAGAACTAATTTATTCAGCAAAAGATTGTATACAAAGAAGCTCAAGCTTTTATGATCAACTATACAAACGTTCAAATTCCACATTATACAAGCAGAAGTACCATTTTACTGAGTTTAGAAAAGCAAATTTATCATTTGGCTGACAAAACACAGTACCAAAACGTGGTCAAGACAGCGATCCCGCTGAGAATACAAGCTCTGTCCAAGCGGTTCTCGCTCCTCATCTTTTCCTCCTTCAACTCGCTCTGCTCTTTGGAGCAGCTGAGCCACGACTCGAGAACCCGGCCGTAGCTCTTGCTCCGGCGACAGCTCAGCACTTGGCCGAGCACGAGCAGGCTGTTCCGCCCGCTGACGTGGCACCCTTCCACGTCCTTGAGCTGCATGCTGACCTCCGTGAGCCCCAGACTCGGCTGAACGCCGCCCTCCGAGCACGCCCTGAACTTCACGCTCAGAACGCACTCAGCGGCGCCACACGGCAGCACGCCATTGGCCGAGAGCACGGAGCCGAAGCGCACAGCGTAGTCCCTCTCGGTGGGCCAGTGCCTCTGCCCCCCGAGGGCGCTCCAGCTGGCAAGGTTCGCGGCTCTCTTGGCCCTCTTGTTCACCACGATCCAGCTCAGCTTCAGCCCTCCCCGAAGCTCCCGCCAGAGCTTCCCTTCTTTCCTCTCTCTCTCCGGCGACAGAATCTGAGGCAGACCGTCGGAGACCGAGAGCCTGACTTGTCTGTCGCCAAAGTCGCACGCTACGAGGTCTACCCGGAACGGGCAGTTGTAAAACCACCCTTCCGACCCAGCACCATTTGGAATCTCCCAGAGCACTTTTGAGCAGATTGTCTTCCCTTTGTACCTGATACCTCAAAACGCAACCCCATTTTAGGGGAGCTCTGACTATTATGCTAACATATAACTTCTTAGTTTTATTTTACTTAACCCACCAGTAATATTTATTACTCTAGTTCCTAACACTTTCTTAGAGTGATAAAGTAGATAGATAAGTACCTTATGTCGACTATGGAAACGAAGTCGGAAGGATAAACAGTGCTGCGCTCCTCGGAGTCACGATAGTACTCAGCCTCGGTCCACTCGTCCGGGTAATCGTGGTACACGGAAGCTTCTTTTTTTATGACTAGAGGGAAGCAATCTGCGTAGAACTTTCTGAAGCCGCCGATGGAGGAGATTAGGCCCTTGACATCTGGTCTGTCAGTCGAGGGCCACATGGAAGAGCAAGCATTTTCCCACAATCTCTCTTCCCTCGATACGGAGCGCAGAGCCGAGCAAGAACACGCTGCACTGGCGAGGCTCGGGCCGTCGAGACGCCTCAAGATTTCGTAGAAGAGATCGGGGCTCAGTACCGATGCCATTTGATCTCCCACCACCTGTGAAATAATGAACTTGATTAGTTATCCCATGAATTCAGATCGAGTGTGTTTGATGATCTTCTGTCAAGTTCTACACAAGCTTTATCCTAAAATGTACGTAAGTGTGCTGCTCGAAATCTTGCGAAATTATTATGTTTCAGGGAGTAACAGAAGGAACTAAAATGCTTCCATATCAGCAAGAGAATGGAATTACTCTTCTCCTTCTTATATTTATCAACACTCTTCGCTGTCTTTGATGTACAATCTGGCACTTTATTCAGGTGAAGATTAAACTTGAAAAAGGGTCAATGATCAGTAAATAACCAAATAAGGCAACAAGGAGACAAGGACAGACATATAGAGGTGTTCAAGTAGTTCAACTTCTTTTATCACATCCTCTGTTTTTTTCTAAATAGTTTTCATAATTTCTAGATTTATAAGAGTATATACATCGAATAATAAACCTCTTTAAAACTACTTGAGAAAACGGGGACAGTGATCATGTTTGCGTATATAAATACCATTAGAAGAGTAATGACGAAAGGTCATAAAAGTGGGCTTCAGAAACAGACACAAGTAAACAAAAACTATTTATACTACTACATTTGAGTAAGAAATTTCCAATAAACGACGCATTGATTAGTAGTAAAAAACCTTGCCAGGATATAAATTAAATAGTCAACCAAAGTATTTAGATGAGACACAAAAAAATAAACAAAGCTTCGTCCCTTGTATACCTGCAAATCTATCTCAATTACAAGAGAAAAACACAACTGCCATTAAAATACACAGATAATGATGATAATCATTTTATATATATGTATAAGAATACAATGAAATCAAATAATACTTCTAAAGCAGTAATAAAATAAAATCTAGAAAGCCAAAAGCGAAATGGGTAGGCTTCAAACCTCATGCGAAGTGAACAGGCTTCCAAAGAGGACACAGTTCACGAGAAAGAGGATAGTCTGAAGGGAGAGGAATCTAAGCGCAAATTCAATGAGTGAGGTGTGGATTTTCTGATGTCACGATAAAGATATCGGAGTTATTAAAGGAAAGAAATGTTAGCTCGCCTGTTACTTCCATGTGATTTATTTCTTTATTTTTTGTTCTTAAAACTAAATATGCCACAGTTCGTATACATATTTATGATTTGTGACTCGCAAATAAGAAATAAATAAATATATATGCATATAATCTGGTGGTTCATACATCTCTCAATCACCACCACGTCAGTTTAATGCCACCTCATTGTATTAATTAATTGAATCCGCATCTGAGTCCTACATATCAACAAAAATACATATGATTGATGTTATATCTGATTACGCAAACGAGTTAATGTCAATTGCTCCTTTTCACACATGTAAAAACAGAATTCGCTGGTAAAGCCGTGGCGAATCTGTCACTTTTTGGAAGGAAAGATGACCAAGTTTAGGTATAAAAGCATTCTCAGTCAGAGATGGTCTTCCTAGCATTCTTTTTTTTTATCATTAAAACTATTTATCAAATGGAAACTGTGTTTATCAATGACTGGAAACAGAGACTTATTTACAATTTATATTACAGGGTTATATAATTTACACCCCCGACTCTTTGGTATAGTTATCCAAAGTTTTAAGGGTTCAACAACGATTGAGAATATATTATTTCTGTTCACAGCTAGGTTATTATTTGTTTCAAGTTCAACACATTAAAGACTATAATCACATATTCACAACAGCACAGTTCTGTACGAGAGAGAGAGAGACTGAAATTGCATATTTATAATATTCAAATTTACAATCAGCAATAAAATTTGGATACAAATATAGTATTATAAGCAAAAATGAACCATAAACCAAATACAATCCGAGCTACTTCAAAGCAACTTGTTAGAGCCAAGTGTTACACTCTTGGTATCCACAGAAGTCAAAAAATAGATTGAGTCTCATGACCCATTAGCTGTAAATACATATACATATTATATATGTATATACGAAAAGAAAAGTTGAAAATATCCAAATCTTCCCAGTAACGTCATAATTGTATGGGGAAAATTTTGTAGCACAACAAGCATGAAGTTGTGACATGAAATGCCTGATCCTTCGGAAATTACCCTATAAAGCCAAAAGAAATTGGTAGTAATCATCAACCTGGGATCATGACTCATAACTATGCTTGAATATTGGTTCTTTATACAATAAGACTCTCGGTGGGCATAGCAATCTCATTATTAGTATCTTGATAAGTCAAATTGCTTGAATCATAAAAGGAATGTGCAAACAATCTAAAAGAAAAAAAAATACTTATGGTTACTGAATCAACATCTTAAAGCTGTACAAGTCAAGCATAAAGCTAAGATAGTCCAACGTTATAAACGTTTGCTCATAAGTGACAAGGACTATACGAGCTAGTACCATACTTAATACTGCGATAATATACATATTATAAAAATCGTACGCAATCTCAATTATTTATCACCATCCATTTTTCTTTGTAAATTAAGATGAAAGAACGAATAAAATCGAAATTTGGGCTTCATAAGTCATCAGATTATAAATCGTTGGAGTTGAAATAGGAATCAAAAGTTTTAAAAAAATATTAAATTTCTTGGTGTAGGTACAACTGGTCCACTTGACTGACCTCATGAGCTGACAATAATGGCGATGTTCGAAAAGAACATCACACAACAATCCTCCTTTATGGCTCTCTAAATCCAACAAGTGGAACCAGAAAATGAATGTAAAATAACAGTGCTTCAAAAGCCCCTCATTAGAATATGAAATCGAACGTCCATAGAATTGAAATTCTCATAGATATTTTAGGTATACATAACATCAGTCACTGGTTATCGTGAAACAGAATCTAAAACCACGTCCTAAGAAGAAGCTTTCGAGTTCGATGGCTTTATAACACTACCTCAGAGATCGGCTTCGGACGGGCCTTTCCGAACAGTATCGTCGTCGTCGGGGTCTCGGGCGGGGTCGGATTTGTCAATGGCGGAACGTGTCTTGTCGAGAAAGGGCTTGAGAGCGAGCTCAATGGCTAGCCACGCGAGACCTAGGGCTGTGAATACCACCGCTGTTTGCTTCGATTTCCCCATTTTTTTCATCAAACGGTCTCGTGAATCGAAAATGGAAAGGAAAGATTATTACGGTTGTTAACCGTGTTGTACTCTAGATATTTTGGAATAGAAGATTGAGCGAGTATATATATTGTGTTAGATATTTAAATATATTGGTAAAAAAATAATAATATATATATTGGTAAAAAAGTTATAAGCCCTTGAATTTGATATAGAGCAATTTAAATATCCTCAAGATAAATCTGATCTGAGAAGAGGATTCTATAACTAATCTTAATTATAACAAGAATGGTTAGGTTGTGGGTGGTCTTATTAGGTAATGCGCATTGTAAACATATTTTTATTATATATCTGGTATTTTTATTAGGCAATCCATATTTTTATTAGGCAATCCATATTTTTTTTAATTGCAATCTTTCATTTATTTGTAATGAAATTGAACTCGTGACTTGGCGTGAAATTATCATCTATGCTAGTTGTCATAATTACAATCCAAATTTATGACACGTATTTCTCTCTATAAAAATTCAAATAGGTGAAAGAATCAAACTAAGCACTATTAAATATCTGGTAATATCGATATTGTTCGTAATTAAGTCGACAGTGATATTTTGATAATTGCTTGAAGATTGTAAAAATTAATATGAAATATATAAAAATTACTATAGAGTTATATAATGGTATTTCAAATGTAAATTGCTCAACTATGAGGAACCGCAAATCAAAATCCTAAAGGTATTTTAAATGAAAGGTTTAGCTTTGATTTTACCAAAATAATTGAATAAAATGAATAGATAATAATGTCAGCTAGCATCAAATTTATTGGAGTACTTCATGTACTTGTTTGGCGGCATAAACGAATAATGGTGGGACGATGAAACATAATCATCAATTCAATAGGATAAAAATAAGTTAGGACATTGTAGCAAAGAACCCTTAACAAGAAGGTTAAATAAAAATTAAATAAATAGTAGTGTAAGTAAAGGGGTTTAAGGCATTTGCTTTTCGCGCTTAAACAAATCGCCGGTTGTCCTAATTTCCCAGCATATATATTTACCAACCCTTAGCTCGCAATTATATTTCCCATTCACACATATCAACCTCTAGACCCAACCTGAACGGCTCGACAAAAGGATTAAGAAGAATCATCACAGCCTCGACAACGGCTCTCTCGCTCTGTGGGATGAACAACCTCTCGAGATGTCTGGGCACTCCCTGATCTGCCTGTATGATAGCTTGGAGTCCAAGATTCGGGACATTCATGGTCTGCCAAACCAGCCCCATCAGCGGGGGTCTCGAAGACGATTGTCAGGTTTTACTATTGTTTTATAGAATATATATGATCTGTTTGCTTGCTTAGTCATGTCATGAGTGTGTAAAATCTTGTTGCTTTGATTTTCTCTGAGCTTGTATGATATGTTCTCTTGATGCAACAATTTTCATGCAGTTAGAGAATCTATTTTAAGAGATTGACATACAAACTGATCATTGCTTAAAGACTGTAATACAGTGACACGGTACTCTTGTGAAGTGAACTACACAATTATTATTTAGACTATTCTATGAACTTTACAAGAGCGTAATCCAACATTCCAGTAGAATCACTCAACTTTGGCTTCGAGAAGAATACAACTGAGAGGCTTCATTTCGTAAGTAAGGATTCCTTCAACCACCTCAATCACGGGCTCACCACTAACAGAGAAAAACCCTGGAAACGGAAGAGCTGTGTCGACCAATCTGTACCACACAATTCTTTGTTCGGATCGTGGAAGAACAACACTCTCTGAACAATCAGCTGCGTTGAAGGCCACAAACACGTCACCCTCGATACAACCGCTATCCGACTCCATTTCTTTGTCTCCTTTTTTCTCTTCCTCGGCCCTCAATCTCATGCCAAGGAATTTGCAGGTCGGGTCTTCCCATCTGGGAGGAGAACCATCGCTTCCCTGCCAATTGATATTTTTTTCCTCCCAAAACTTCTTCTTCTGAAGTACATCGCTTCGTCGCCTTCTTAACAAACTCAAAAACGAGATGAACTGTGCGACTTGGACTCCGAAACCTGTTTTGAGTGCACTCCAATCATACGGCTTCCTAGAATTATATGCGGGAGAGCCTCCGGTGGACTGTCCATACTCGTCTCCCATGTTCAGAACTGGAACGCCCAGCGACACGTACAGGGCAAACAGGAAATTACGGATTTGTTTGATTCTTCTTTCGAGGACTGCGACTTCATTTGTGGGACCTTCTTCCCCGCAGTTCCAGCTCAGCTCCGAAGACAGTTCCTCGGCGCTGAAGCAGACGAGGTCAACGAGAGGAAGCCCGTGATGCCTGGCTATGAAGTTGAGGGAAAATGACGGGTCTCGTCCTTCCGAGAAAATGTCTCCGCTCCCGCAGAGTCGCGTGGCAAGGCTACTCAGAAGCCCCTCTCCCCGAAGAAAGTTCCTAATGTCGTCGCAGAATCCTGTGTTCATCTCTGCCCATCTCTTCCAATGCGGGAAAAGAGTTTTTGACGTTGAGACCGTGCCACGTGGGTCCCACCAGTCTGCTATGATCTTCGTCCTGGAGAGCAGTGGATCGAAAGAGATCGCTTCGATCAAAGGAGGGCGAGACATGTAATTTCCATCTGAGCTTTGCAACAAAGACGATGCGTTTATGAAGCAAAAACCATCGACGTGAAATGCGGTCACCCAGTGCCGAAGACTGTCCAGAATGAATTGTTGAACGACGGGAAAATTGCAATTCAAATCAGCCCTTCCATTGAATCTGTTCAGATAATACGTTTTATCATCGAGACTTTCAAGTGCACCATTTTCAGCTGTGTCGGTGAAAACGACTTCCAGAATCACCTCTACCCCATTTGCATGCATTTTCTTGATCATCTCCTTCATCGAGTCTATAGCAGATGAAGAGTCTCCAGAAGGTCCGTAAAGACTCTCTGGGGAGAAGAAATGCCGAGGAAAATACGGTCCATTTTGCTCATCGAATGGGAAAATAGGCTCTAGCAGAATTGCATTTACACCCAGATACTTTAAGTGCTCTAACTTCTCACTCAGACCAGAGAAAGTACCCGCGATATCAAGAGGTAATTGGCTAGACTTGTGCTCTGTGAAACGCTTCACATTAAGCCGATACATCATCAGTTTCTCCATTGGTAAGTTCGGCCCAACATCATCACCCCAGTCAAAAACTGGTTCTTTCTGTATTTGTCCAAGATACTTTCCACGACCAGAATTCACAATCATCTTCGAATATGGATCTAGAAGTACGGCTCTGCCTTCCGATTTGTCTTTGTTTCCTTCTGGGAAACTATGTCTTACTCGGTAACCATAACGAGCAAAAGCCTGAGGACTTTGAAACGAAGCATGCCAAAGATCACCTGTTCGGTTGACATATGGATCAAGGTCGAGCTCCAGAGCAGGAATTTCAGCTGCAGTGCCCTCGTACAAGCACAAAACCACACTTTCTGCGTTTCTCGAAAAGATGGAAAAGTTCAAGAACCCGTCACTTGGGAAAGAGAGACCCAGTGGAGTTGCGCGACCCGAACCAAAGCCAAGAGGAACACAGAAATTTGTCTCCCTGTGACTTCTTATTTCAACACCACCTGTGTCACTCTTTAAAAGAGATCTCAATCGGAAAGAGAGATAGCACGGGATGTGTTTTGCCTCAATCTCCAATTCCACAAAGAATCTCCCGAAAGAAGACTGTTGTAACTGAGCCTCTGAAGCCAAGTATTCGGATGAAACACCTGTGTATAAGCCCCAATCTAGAACCAGTCTACCACGATCATTATTGGGCAACTCCAAGGAATAAACTTCAATTCTTACAACACAATTCAGATTTTTCTTTCTGACAAGAACACTAACCACACCACCAACATCTGTCCTGAATCGATACGCTGCTACCGTATCAGATTCTTCAGCTTTATTACGTACTGCGAATATCTTCTTAAATGACTCGACGGAAGCTCGTGGGGTTGCACTGGCTTCAAAACTAGTAATTCTAAAAGGTGGAACAGCGTGTCCATGAATTCGCTTCCTCTCATTAAAGCTATTTGTTACTCTGTTTCTGCTAAGCACACCACTCAAACCGTTCAGCCTAGACGAGTTAGTAACTCCATAGTCGACAAAATAGGTAAAGCTCGCCAGCGATTGGAGAAGAGTTGCCATATTTATCAACTAGTCCTTGGACTGAGATTAGCCTCCCACTGGATTTGAAACATAGAAATCAAGAGCACAACAGAGAACATAGAAAGTAAAAATCTGGAGGAAAATAAAACTCATTGATGTCAATAGCTATTAATAAATAACAGAAAATCGAAAATTAACTCGTTAAGAGAGAAGAGCTATGCACTTACACTCTGGCGCTTGAGAAGTATGGGAAGATCGAACTAGATTTGTCAGAGTTCACATAGAGAAGACGATGTTAGAGCTGTGAGGGGGCAGAGACGAGAGAGAACAGAAAGATTGGCGTTCGTTTGTTGAAATACCTCCGCTTTTGGAAGAACCGATGAGAGTGGGAGTGAGAAAGTGAGGTGGCTTCGCGCTTAACACAACATCCACGCTATGCCTAATCTCAGCCGTTGATTACTATGATCCAGGATATCCTGATTTTTTTGTGCTTAATTCTTATTAAAAAGACGCGCATGAGAATCTAAATCTAGATTGCAAAGACTAAGAAAGTTTCTTTATTTATTCTTTTCATAGAAATAAATTTGATTTTTTTGCATACCGTGACTACTGATTAGCTACCAAACTACGACTTTGAGTTCATAAATCATTTATGCCATAAACACGTATTTTTTATTCTTACTGACTTCCAAAATAAGCATGAAAATACCGAATGAAATCAAGGTGCGCAATAATAAAGCTGTTCAACTACTAGATAAGTAATTCTTGTAAAAAAAAAAAAAAAAATACTACATAAGCAATAAAGCTGGCCATTAATTCTACTTCTTTCCATCTTTAGGGAATGGATAAGTTTTCTACAAGCTGAATAACCATATACATCAAGCACATAAACATTTGCAATATAAATTATGCTAAAGTAATAAAAATTATACACGGCAATCCGAGTTTAGTCTGAGCTCTCGACAATTTCTACAAGTTCCGGCTTTGCTGCTTCAGCGGAAAGCTATGTAGAAATAGCTATGTACAACTCCGACTTGGCATTCCAACCAAGCCCCTTCCTTCGTCCATCTCCTCATCGGAGAAACCTTGTCCCGCAAGACAAATAAATACAACGGCTTTTTTTCTTCATTTTTTAATTTTAATAAATAGAAAATGACCCAACTACACCGGACAAGCTGCTGCAAATGCCAGATCAAAAATGGTCCCGCCACACCTACAAAACTCCAGACTCTTTATCAGACCACTTCAAAAAAAAAAAAAAAGTGGATATCTATTTAAATACCAGTAAATTACCGGAAACAATAAATACTTATTCATCTTGGCTGCTGCCAGTAGCTTGGACCTGCAGCGACAACAAAAAAATGTTATCAACAAGAGTCTACTTTTGAACTTTGAATGTTTTTTTCTGACAATATAAACAGACCTCTATTGGAAACCGGAATGGGACCTTCAAGAGGAGGACCATACGGCATGGAATTTCTATGGCTCATTGAACGCGGGGGATATCTCCCTCCTTGATTTGGGTATCTTGTATGCTCAGACTGGGGTACAAACGGATCAGGCTCGTAAAACTTCCCTTTCCCCGGATAGCGAGGACCTAAAACCCAGATATAAAACACAGAATAAACATAACATATACTATGGACAACTAGGCATGAAAACGGCAACAATGCATAATCTTTTTACCGGAAAAAGAATGCGGAGGATGCCTCCAACCATCATCAGGCTCATGGGAAGAAGGCACTTTCATTCTGTCGTGATTGTTGTAAAAGTTTTCTCGGTCCCAGTTCTGCTCCACCTGGTATCTGCTCGAGTGGTGGGAAGGCGGCGGAGGAACTCCTTCCCTGCGGAGCTGCTTATAGTGAGGCTCTCTGACGAAATTGTACTGATTGGACGGTGGAGGATGATGTGGCCGCACCGGGTAGTTCTTGCTGTGGAAACCCCGGCTGTGATAAGGCTCACCCATCTGCTGCCTGTGTCGCTCTCTCTGGTGATCCGATTCGTGATAGCGCATATCGCACATCCCTTGGCTATTTCTCGGTGTATTCGAGCGCTGCTACAAGAAATACAAACACATCCCGTATCAAAATCCCTTTTTTTTATACGCTTCTCTGGCAAGAATGAAGTGTAGAGTTGAGACTTCTTCGTACATCTGAATAATGGTTTGAATCGAGATCGACCCCATTTGCAGCCGGAGAAGAGCTCGGCGGTGGCAGAGAGAGCGGTGGAGGAGGAGAAGACGGGAGCGGAGGAGAGGACGGTGGCACATCTTGTGGAAGCGGAGGCGCAAATGGGAGTTGGGAATAGTTGTGTTCGAACTGGTTTGGTTGAGGCATCGTCGTGGTGGAAGACGAGGAGGTCAATTCCGTCTCGCAAGTCGGGGCAGCATCCTCCATCTCGAGCTCTCCGTCAACGTCTTCCAGAATGTGTCGGTGCCTCTCAGTGATCAGAATCTTTGCGCTGTCTTCGCGGTGTTGAGGACTTTGCTCTGGAGTGACAGCCTCAAAACTGCCCCCGTCGGAATCACTTCCCGCGTCTTCGTCCTCGTCCTTCACCATGGACGGCATGCAGAATCCTGGAAGCTGAAAACTTGAATTGCTGCAACAGAAGATTTAACTACAATCATTACAAGGTTCTTCTTCACCTTATCTTGTAATCCCTGAACGATCCCTAAATTCATTATTTTGATGCAAAGTGTTGCAAACCAAACAGGCTATCTATTATTACAAATAAATAAAAAGTCAAACCTTCCATATTCGTCAACAAGCATTCCCTCCATTTCTCTAATGGGATCATCGAACGACCTCTCTGTTCTCATTGAGCGCCTACAGAAGGGACCAGCAGCTGTATGGGAGTCAAGCTCTCGCATCTGCCGACGAATAGCAGATTCCGAAAGGATCTTCTTTTCCAGCCAAAGCCTCAAAACCTACATTGAAGAGAGCCAAATTTCAGATTATTTACAGAGCCGACAAATGAAAGAAATTAAATTTATTAATATTGTCATCAACACATATTTATATATATATATATATATATTACTTGCCTTGAGACACTGCCTCCGATTCTCTTGGCCAGAACTTCCAGGTGGTGCAGCAGCTGCAATCAACCGGGGCAACATTGCTTGAATGGAAGATGTGTATAAGCCACCAATGTCACCTATTTACTCAAAACAATGTCAAACCCGCCCATTCTCAGCAATTGCAATTTAGCTATATAATTATGACTAAATGTTGGCTATAATCCAAATTATTCAGGAGATCAGATAGATTACCCTTCACGATAGAATCTACAAGAAAGAACAAATCCACTCTTCTATGCAAGCTTGTTTCACTCTCCAAAGAACGAGCAAGAACATCTACAACCTGATTAACAGATTATTGTCAGCAAAAACTTAAGTGGTAATTGACACCCGTACTTACTTTAGCCTGTGTGATATGTGCGTGTGTTTGATGTGTTAACAGCATCAGGCATTAACAGGCATCAGCAAGTAGAGCAGTTATTAACAGACAAGATCGATTAGTATTTTTTACCTTGGAACATGCACCAAGTTTCGCACAGTCAACAGCTAAACGAGTCGCTCGGCCAATGCTCTCCTTTGTTCTCGTCAAAGACCCAAGCAGTGCCTCAAACGATGACAGAGTGGCATTTGACTCCAGATACCTGCCTACAGATTTCGGCCGGCGAGACGACAGTGATTCAGATTGCTCTTCCTCGGTGAATGAATTATGCGAGACGTTCTTGTGGAACAATTGCACATCAGGACTGCAACTGCCATTGTTTTGAATGAAGCTGCTATTATCTGAGGTAGACAATCGGCCAGATGACGTGTTGAAAGGAGATGCTTGGGCAAGAGAATTCCCTGCATCCGTTAAACACGGACTTGAATGAACACCAACGCCATCACCCGAGTAGCCATTTGGAAAAGATTCTGAACTTGGTTCTTTAAGCGTTTGTTTATTTGCCACCTCTGCCACATCCACAGACCTATCAACGAAGCAATAGAGAAAAAAATTCTATACAATCAGGAATAAAATTTACATGTACAAAAAGGCAAGTACGGCACATGCAATGGAAGAAAGAAAAACATGGAGATTAAGAAATGCAAGCTTACATGTCATTTTCGTCTTTATCATTATTGGGAGATCTGATAGTTTCTAAACAAGTGCTCTCTGAATTTAATTGAACATCAGTGACAGTTTGAGGTGAAACCTCCATATCAACAACAGGCCCACCATAGTCAGGGTTTATGCTCACTGAAGTACCTTCACACAACTCCGACTCCTTTTCTGTCTCTTCTGATTTATTATTTATTATCTCATTTGTTTCAGAATCTCTTTCGTCTTTGCAAGGAGACAACTCCTCTTCTAGATCTTGAGCAGATCTCACAACAGACTCTTTTAAAGGACTAGGTACGAGATGCCTTGGACTTTCAGTTACGATCACAGAATGTACAGTTTCACGACATGCTTCATCGGCACAAGTCTCAGCATCAACGAAAGATTCCTTACTGGGTTCATTGTTTTGAATGTCAGAACCCTCAACTCCTTGGCATTTTAAATCAGTCTGCGATGCTTCAAGACTTTTCTCAGGGTTGAAACAAGAAGCATCTGCTTCTTCTTGAGGACCGCTTCCAATTGAATCAATTTTACACTCACTTGGCATTTGATGTTCCATGGCTGCATGAGGAGACTTACTAGACGAAGGAGAAAGAGTTCCGTTTGTAAGCATATTCACATCTTCTGCCATATCATTACATGCCTGATCTTCTTCAGCAGCATAAGCAGACATGGCCTCGAGAGCACGGTGAAGACGCTTAGATGGCGGCAAAGCAGCTTCATCCTCTATTGAGCCATATGACTGGTCCTTTTTCGCTTTCCAGAAATTAGCTCTACTTCCATAAAACTGACGTGGTGGCGACAATGTGAGCAACGTGGAGTTCGTTTGCGAGGGTTCCGTAGTTATGGGATCATTGCAATCTGAAGATTTGTTAGTTTCTTCCGATGTACCTTCAGGGTGTGTCACCGTGTTGCACTCCCTAAGAGAAGGTTCCGCCATCCGAACCCTTGCTCGCTTCACCAATGGTAAGTGCTCGTCTCCGTTCTCTTTGTGACAGCTGCCACTAATTTTCTCAATATTATTTTGGGAGCTTTCACTTGTATTGGGAAAATCGTCCTCCTTTACTTGAGCAATAGGTTCAACTGCATCATTAGTTGGCCTTTTACGGCTTGGCTTCCTCTTCTTCTTCGTAACAGCCATTATCTGGGTTTCAAGCGCTTTGCTCAATTCAACATCACCGATTACAGGCTCAGAGTGCTCCAACTGACTACTTGAATCAATAACTTCATTTATACTTAAACTGTGGGACTCAACAGTGACAACTTCGGAATTATTGTCTTCAATGCTACCATTCGAAGCAAAAGCAGCTAGATCAACTACGTTACGACTAGAGGCTTCAAATGATCTTCTCTTTGACGTATCACCAGACTGCACTACAGCCTCTTGCAACCGTCGAGACTCCAACCTTGAGCTTCTGGACCTTCTAACTAACGGTTCTTTTCTACATGAAATACCATTTTGCAGAGGAAAATCTCTGGTTCTTTTGTTTGATAGATAAAGCGCACGCAAAGGCGATTCTGTAACATCTTCGGCAATGGCAGGCTCCTCTTTTCTATCAGCAGCATCTACAACTGCAGCAGCTGAAGTATCCTCATCTGGTAGACTTTCTATATTTCCATCAGCGGTAGAATGCGGTGAGTTTAATTGAGAGTCATGAGTTGCTTCAGGAGCTTCAAGCTGATCTTTTGACTCGAGGCTTGCAGACACGTTTGCAGCATTCCCACCATTTGTATGAGCAACCTCGCCAGAGTTACAATCTTCACCTTGGTTCTGCTGCTTCAACTCCTCAAACTTCTCAATAATTTCATTAACAGCGCGAACAAAATCAGAACCCTTTCCATGCCGTTTAGTAAGAAGAGATTGTTTCTTCTCTTCGGTAAATGCTTCGACATCAGCAGGGTTGCAGAAGGCTCTGCACCATAAAGCACTCATTAATGGAGACGAAACCAAAAAGATAAAAAGATAAAAATGTGAGTAAATTGAGCTCCAGCATTCAGTTCAAATTAGAAAATATAAAGAAAGAAAACAAAAAGAAACTACAAAAAGCAATGGCTATCCACGAGTAGTAAGGAGTTCCCAAGTTATTATCTCGACTGTTTTGACCAAAGATTAGTGGGTGAGTGCCTTGTAACTTGGCTTTTGTGTAAGAAGAAATTATTTTCCCTACGTCTGGGATTCTGTTTCCCGTAGTTAACAGGATGTGTAATTTCTTCAAAAAGCCATTTTCCTTGTGAATAAAATGCAGCTGTTTCTTTTTAAAAAAAATATATATTATAAACCGGAGATACAAACCCAGAAAAACATGATTCAAACCAAGCACCAGATTCAGGAAAAAATAGAATAACAGCGTCATATTTGTTTGAAGACTACCATCTATAGAGAGACAAGACTTGAAATAATCATGTAAACTGAGCCACAAACATTAAATCTTATGCTGCAATCAACAATTAGCAATTACACCGTATGAAAAACAACAGTTTTTTTTTCTTGTATTCGTTTGAAGTTTAAGATTGATCTCATCTCTAGTAAATTTGAGCTTTTTCCCAATTAGCACAACAGTAAAAGAGTAAATTCACAGAGTACTGAGGTAATAATTGTGACAAAATATGTTCACAAACCTCAGTCCAAGCCCTAAGTTACAGCTATACAAACTGCTAGGATATTAAATCAAATTAATTTAGAAACCTGTTCTGCCATCCACAAATAAAATAAGATACTTGTAGCTTTAATGTTCACTGTATCTGTTTTTTAAAGCGGTAGGACATCATTATTTACCAAAAACATAACTAGATTGGATTTCTCCTTTGATCATGATCAAAGTAATGAATAGACCAATTCAATAAAAAAGTAATAGTTATCCATGTTATGATTCTTTACTCGTACATATATACATACACACACACATATATATAAGAATCCACATGTCCCAGTACCTAAGTTCCAAGAAAAACAAGGCATGAACATTTTAACTAGTGGTATGTGCAAAGTTAAAACATCACAATTCTGTTTACTAATCATTGAACATTGTGGTTCTCTCTTAGCAAATTTCCGAACTTCAACATTAGGAGATCCATTAAATAATTTCAAATGCGGTCCTTATTCTAATGGATTTTCTAACGTAATTCTCAAAATCTATTTAAACAAAGAAGTAATCCCAATATTCAAAAAGTGCAACAAAACAGAATTTTGTATTTATAGAACTATCAGAGGAAAATAAGGCAAAAAAACCTCCATCATAAGACAACAAAACAATGTATTTCCAAACAACACTGACATGATTCTTTTTGTTTGAAGTTTGAACAATTCCCACATATATTTCTTAAACAAAAAAATGAGGCTAATATTTGAGCAATAAAACAGGAAAAAATGAGGCTAATATTTGAGCAATAAAACAGGTATATCATATAGTGATACCAGAAAGTATACAAGGACTGAAATAAATGCATACCATAAGAGATCGCACCAATTACTGTTTGCAAATAACATATACTTAGACCTCAATTAGAGAATGAAAGACATGTATCTTAAGAAACTCAATGCAAGTAAGGTAGAATATAGGCAATTAACGAGAAATGTGACTCATATTATCAGGAACACAACATAAAATGTCATTTCTTCACAGCTCTAGCAACTACCTCATGAGCGTCTTCATAAAAGTCTATGCAGCTCAATTGCCATGGCATTTTCAATTGTTCTTCCTAGTCTATTTACATCTCTAGGCATCTTACTGTTATCTTTTCAGCCCCACTCGCATACTCTCTTGTGAATTCCTCCTAAGCCTCACTTTTATTTTTTCTATTTTTAATTTTTAAAACAGGCACGAATTTATCAGCATTCTTCACTTGTTCTTCCTAGTCATCATGTGTACGTCATCTACACGTCCTACTGGTCCCTTTTTGCATCCGCTCATATGCTCTCTTGTGAATTCCTCCTAAGCCTCACTTCTATTATTTATCTTTTTCATTTTTGAAACAGGTATGGATTTATCACAGCACGGGAAAATGTAACAGAAACTTGGCAACTGGTAAGTACATCGAAACAGACTCTTATCACTGACAAGATAAATACATAAGAAGTATATCAACCACAAGTGGGAATCTAAGCTGGGTGGGAGAAGAATTTCCTGAGCTGCAGTTTATAACTAATAAAGCTATGATCAGTTCTCTTCCTATGTTTATAGGGATTGGTCTGCAGTTATGAGGTATCGAGGGATTGGGTTTTAAATCACTATATCATATTTATCTTCTCTCCTTTTTCTCCATTTCATTGTCTTAGGACTCCCCCATCCCTCTGTAAGTTATAACATTTAATTTTTCAACAACAAAACTTTGTTTCTTTTAAACAAATTGTTTCAAAATCAGTTTCCTCTAATCAAAAAATTCTTTACAAAGGTAACAAAACGCATCCCAGCCACAGTTTTCAATTACAACTGATTCTTGTGTATTAAGATTTTACCAAGGTTTTAGTTATTTAGTGTATACATTGGTATTCCGCCAAACTGTGCAGTTTTGGGAGGTTGAAGCTCACCCATGTTGGAAAAACCAGGGAGTTTAAGTAAGTCGTGATGATTTGTAGCAAATCTTAACAGGTTCTATCTATGAAACAGTACCTACTTAATTCATAAAGCCTTGATAGTAAATCACCAGTAGATAGTACAGTCTACATTTACCATACAGACCTTACCAGTGAAACCGGACTACAACTTAAATTTGCAAAACTAAATCTTTCTATGAAGAAGAAAAAGAATTGCAAGAGATTCCATGTCATTGGTTCCATCAGCTAGCTGCTGTAAATAAAATTCAAACTAAAAGAAGAAAAAAAATCATAGTTGACCTAAAGCAATGTCTTAAACCTAGTGATACAAAAAAACGGAAATTATCCTTCTAACCAAGAATTCATGGAAAATCGAAAATGATTTACACTTTAGCTTGCCTAAGTCTACAAATCAACCACCATTGAAAGGAAAAGCGCTTAATATGCCAATTCAATTGGTGCAAACCTAGAAAAAATTAGTGTGCTCTACCAAACAGATTGCACGATGTAACAACAAAATCCTTGAAGCATTACCTTGACACCGAATCCATAATAGATCAATTAAGCAATATAGTGCATAATACTTACATTTGTTGGGTCCCATAAAAGTGCACAAGGACTTTCTTCCAGTCGGTAGAGTAGCCCCACTTCCCCGGCTCACTGACCTGCCACAGAAATTTTACGAGTAAGCACAGCAGGAACGGGTGCGGTACTATATGTCCAGTGCTTGTTAGCAATCAATCACACAAGAGCTGATGCCTAAACACAATCAATCTAGAGTGCCCAAAATAAAACAAAACAAGACAAAACAAGAAAGAACACAACAAAGAGAGGGAAAACCAGATGCGCAAAATCACTAACTTCCCTTCAACCTCTAAGCTCGTTGGTACTGAAATGACATAAATTCCGATTCTAATCTTGATTATCATATGATTGTCAGACTAATCTTAACTTTGTATGCATAGTAATCAAAGCGCCCACGTATTCCCAATTCAAACAGAGAACATCGCAAGAGCAAATTTTATGTTAACCCAAAAAGCAAATTCAAACAAGGAATGTCGAAACAAACAGAGAACACAAATCGGCAATACAAACCCTAAAGCAGTCATCTTTCAAACTCAAAATTGACAAAAGTACCGATTTCCACGAGCGAATATGAAATACTTTAAAGAGTATATGAAAAACATACCATAGCGGGCCAAGCCGGGAAACCCTTGACTTTTGCAAGCACAAGATCGCCGACCTTCCACTTCCGGCGAGCGGCGGCAGCGGCGGCGGCTTTACTGGCTCTTTTTCTCCGACTCGGTGCCATCGAAGACCCACAGAGCAGGAATCGCTAGTCAGAGCAAATTGAATGCGCAAATTTTTCGAGACGACGATATCGCCCAAGAAATCGAACAATCTGGCACTGAAATCTCCGGTAGAGACTCGCCGGCATTGAAGCGCCGAGATCGCAGAGAGAGAGAAGGGTAGAGAGTGACTAAGCCTGTGTGTGTGGGTGTACGAGAATAGCGAGAAAGAGAAACCCTAATACTCAAGAAGGATATTAGAGAGAGGCGTTTTTACGTGGAAGAATGGCACTCAAACAGAGAGATATGTGTTGGTTGGGTGGGGAGTGAGGCTAACCTACGCTTCACCCGCGTATGTTAAGAGTGAATTGTGAGCGAGGCTGTCTAACGTGCGCTCTTTGCACTCGCACGTGACAAATCAGAGCGTGTCACTGTAAGGCACGTACGCGGTATCTTTTACATACCGTCAGATATTCATCATCAGACAAACTACCACAAATTTGAGAAAATGCACACCCAAAATCTTCTTTTTATCTTTTACACTAGTCAAGTATAAAATCAGACTAGTATACACGTATATCCAATCAAGCCCTCGATTTCAAGAATTATTAACAAAAAACTCATTAAATGATGCTAAACTAAAATCAAGCCCTCGGGGAGTTGATGCTAAACTATCATTTAAGTCAAAATAAGTTAAAAAGTTGAAGTAGATTTTTTTTCGTAAAATGTTTATAGAATATTTTTGTTCACGTGAACATAAAATGATGTGAATGTCAAAATAAGATTTTGAATGTTTTCATATAATGAAAATATGAATTATTTTCTAAAGACGAAAAGTCATTTGAGGCATTATGAAATTAATTTCATTATTTGTGTAATAATAATTATACAATGGGTATTTTAAGAATTGTCTTAAAAGAAATAAGGAAGCATTTAGATGCCTCTTCTCTATCTATAGAATTCGACCAAGACACATCAAATGACGAGAGAATTTTTTGCATTTAATTATAAAGACTTACCCAAAAGGAAAAGAGGAAATGAATTTTTTTGAGAAGAGAAATGGGAGAGAAAAACAAAAATGTGTCATGAATATATTATTCTTTCATGAATGCATAACTAACCTTTATAGATTTTCTTTGTTCTATAAATAGAGGCTCGCGTACAGATGTGAAAACAAATTTTTTCCTCTTGCTTCTCTCGTGTTTTTGGCCGACCAAAACCTCTATCTCTCTCTCTAAAATTCCTTTTATTTTTGGCACCTAAGTCCTCATTAGACTTAGAGTTAATTAGCTCTCTAACTCGTAAATTTATTCTTGAGCTATTGTGTTTAATTGTGCTCACACAAAAATCATTCAAACACTCTATAGACTCATGTAATAGAAACCTCAGGTTTCTCGAGTTCAAGATCCAGCTACAAGAAATTAGGCGTGAAGGTAACGAGCGAGACGAGACGATCTACCTTTCTCAATGCTCATCAAATATCATGTTACAAGAAAGGTTAATGTTCAAGTAATTAAATAATATTTCTAAATATATACATGTTCATGCATTTTGCCTAGGTTAGTAAAAATTGTTTTACTTATCAAGAAATTTTTATATTTCACCATTAATAAGTTAATGACACAATAAATTTGTCTTAACCCTATACCTATTCCAACAACTCTCGGCTGCCAGAACTTCGACCACCACCTCTCCATCACCATTAGGGAGTACTAGCTCTCTCAATCACAACGCGGTAACCACTCTTGACGGAGTATTCTCCGTCCTCAGTGAAGTGTCAGCGACGCACGTCAGGGATACCCTCACCACCACACGGGATGCTCAGGATCGCCGCATCGTTCTCCTCCCCAAACATCGAAGTAATAATATCGACATTTCAACTACCGTCGAGTCTCATAAGCTCAGCATCCCGCATATTGGGGAGAATCCAAGTGGGATCAATAGGTGACTGGTCTGTCCCTAAAGACCCAATTGTTTCCCATAACCAACACATACTCCCCGTCCCCGATCACCCATCTCGAACCAGACTGAATGATCTCGCGACTCAATAGGAGACGACGCCAAACTGATGAGCTCCACCGGTCAGGATGAGCCGTCATGGTATCACCTTTAGGGAAGTAGCTATGTCTAAAGAACCGTCCTACCAGATTATCTGAGAAGCTTCCAAACACTCTAGCTAAAAGGGCCTGGTTGGACTTCTCCAGATCTCTGAAGTCCATCCCGCCCTCTGTCTTGTGTATCGTGAGGTCCTCCCACTTGCACCAGTGGATCTTGCTCGTCGTCGTGCCACCCCCACCAGTATTTGGCAATCACCGAATGGATGTCCATAATCAAATGCTGCGAGATCTTGTGGTATGAGGCCACGTAGCAGGGAATCAATTGAATGAAGGACTTAATGATTCAAGATCGCGAAAGAGAGAGACCGTTCCAACCTTAATTTTTTCCCAAACACGGTCTCTTACAAACTCAAAAAGCTTTGTCATCCTCCGACCAATAAACACGATAAGACCCAAGTATCGCTCGTGGCACTATGTCCTCCTAACTCCTTGATTTGGGCCAAAGCCTCCCCTTCATCCTCACTAACATATGTACCAAAGCAGACATCAAACTTTTAAAAGTTCACCATCTGGCCAGAGGCCTCATAATAAGTCCGTAAAATGTCTGTGACCCTCTCGCACTCATCATGTATTGCTTGACAGAATACCATGCTATCATCTGCGAAAATAAGGTGAGACACGTGTAGATCCCGGAATCGGACTCCTTGAATCGCTTCAGCATCCTTGCTCGCTGGAAAGAGGCTCGAGAAACCCAGAGAAAAAGAGGAATAAAAAGGGAGAGAGAGAGTCCCCCTGGCAGAGGCCTATGAAATGAGTCACACTGCTTTCGGTGGAGCCATTGACGTTGAAAACAAACCTGACAGAGGTAACACGTCTCATTATGAGGTGTATCTATTGCGTGTTGTACCCCAATCTCATCATCGTTAATTCTAGGTAGACCCACTCGATCTTGTCGAATGCTTTCGCCATGTCGAGCTTGAGAGTCGCACACTTTCCATTTCCAAAGCATTCCTGCTTCATCGTGTGGAGAGTCTCGAATCCAAGGATGACATTATTGAAGAGCAGTCTAACTCCTAAAAATGCGCTCTTGGACTCAAAAATAGTGTCGTGCATGGTGATCTTAAGACGGTTGACCAAACACTTGGCCATTATCTTAAAGATCACATTGCACAGGCTGATCAGTCTGAATTTTCTTACTTGTCTCGGGTCCTCTATTTTAGGGACGAGGGTGACCACGATATCATCAATGGTGGCCACCTCATCCTCGTCGTTAAGAATTCTGAGGCAGGTCTTCAAGACCAACTCGTCAACTACGTCTCAGTATCTCTGGTAGAATATCGCAGGAAATTCATCGCTCCTCGGGGCCTTGATCACATCCATCGAGAAAAGCGCCAATTTCACCTCCTATGGCTCAAAAGGGCACTCCAACGGCGTTCTTAGCCTCCGAGATCCTAAGTTGTACGCCTGCAATCACTAACTAAATACTCTTGGAAGAAGGCCTCGCTGAAGAGAAAATGTCACAAAAGTAACCAGAAACGATCCTCTCTATCTCAGTGACTCCATTATGCCAATCACTGTGATCGTCCCCTAATCCTCTGATAGTGTTCCTCTTCCTCCTAGCAGAAGTCTTACGGTGAAATAGCTTCTTATTCTTATCCCTACACCGCATCCAGGACACTCTGCTCATCTGCCTCTAATACTGCTCATCCTTCTCTTCTAAGGCGTTGAGTTCTCTCCTCCCGTCTGAAGGACTCCATGCAGAAATCTGGGCCCGATCGTCCCGCAATCTCGACGATCTTTTTCTTCTTCTGGATCATGTCTCTGATCTCTCTCTTCCTCTCCCCACCCCAGTGGGAAAAGCTCTTTTTGCACTGAATGATCGCATCAGCTAAGCCCGGTCTCTGATCACTACTCTGGCCAATCCCCCAAGCTCTCCAGATCTGCTCGCCACACTCGGCCTCTCTTATATAGGACTGCTCAAATAAGAATCTCATCGTCCTCCTGCTCTGGCGATGATCTATGAGCCCTGCTGTAAGAAATAGAAGTCGGCAGCGATGGCTATTCATTTAAGTCTTCGGGTCGATGATCCGATCTCCATAAACTCAAGTGTCAAATTGTGAACGAATGGAAGAGATCGCTTCACTCGTGGCTCGTAAGGCATCTATCCAGACGCTCATATATACCTCATATGCGTCAGTTGAATGGGTCTCCCTCGAATCCTAAGCCATGGATGTCGCAATCCATAATCATCTCTCTGAAAGCTATTAGATGGTCGGGGCATCGGCCTCTGCCTCCTCTGATCTCGGAGTTGGAAGCGACGTCGTTCATGTCACCCCTAACTAACCAAAAAGACTCATGGATGAACTCCAAATGCAACGAACTAACTCCCAAGTATGTCTCCGTTGAGAGCTCAATGGGTCCCTATAGATCCCCATAACTATTTATCTCTCGCCTGACTCGCTAACCAGATCGCCCTCGATGTGATATCTCAAAAATGTCCCGAGTAGGAATCTCATTGGCTCTTTCCAAATTAACATCAAGCCTCCACTGCTACCAAGATAGTCAATTGTCATACAACCATCAAAACTCAACTGCACTCTCACCCTCTTAGTCCTCTATCTCCGAAGTATAGTCTCTGATAGAAAAATAAAATCAGGTATATGATCACGAACATGGGTATGGAGGGCCGACCTCGTACAAGGTTTCCAAGTCCTTGGACGTTCCACATAACGCCTATCATCGCATTCAGCGGTCCTTGCTCTCGAGGGGCATCGCTCTCTCATCGGTGATAAGTCGAATCTAATAAGCTAGAAACTCCTAGAGTGTGGGTGTCGGTAAATAGGTCTATCTCTATGTCATGTGTTGCATTAAGTAAATCTCTACTCCCTATGTCATGTGCATCAAAAAATAAGTCTCTAGTCCCTAGGTCATGTGTAGCGTGAAGTAAGTCTATACTCCCTACAATATCGTGAGAAAACAGGAATGAGGAGTCGGAGGGGGAAATTACCTTTGCGCTGGTCGTGGTGTGTGGAGATACGTCGCCTGACTTCGAGAGATGCAGCTTCGAAGGTCGAGTTTGCGGAAGAGAGTGTCGTAACCCCGTGTCATGGAGAACATAGAGCCTAGCCAATTTCTTTAGGTTGTAAACCCGGCTTGGCCCTCTGCCCAAATTGGCTCCATGCTCTTTGCCATCCAGCTTTGCCACCACCATACTGAGCCTCGGGTCCTTCTCCGGAGCCACAAGCGTCTCTTCGGAAAAGAGTCGCTTCCTTTTCTCATGCAACCTTGGTCTCTTTACACGATTCTAGCCTCTTGTGATGATTGTCAATTTTAGGCCCAAATGTCACCACTCCTCCAGAACTCTCAAATGAATATCCCGACCCAAGCTGAAAATTTTCGATTGAAGGGAGCCGAATGGGCCGGCCCATAAGGGGGAAAGCACTAGGGAAACATTCATGGGATAGTACTTGGACGCAAGAGGGCCCTATCCTCTGCTGCTCATCACCTGCCATTTTCTTCTCCAAGTGGGTCGGACCTCACCAATGCCATGCTCAAGAGCTGCTAGCTTCTTCTCCTGAGTGGACGCGGGCCCCACCAACGTCTTCACAGTACATGTCAGTCGTCATTCTTCAAGCCTTCTGTTATTGCCATCTGTTTCTTTAGAGGAAGCGGCCCACATCGTCCTCACCTCCATATGACCCATCTATTCCCGATCAAAGGTGGAGAATTACTATTTTAGGGATTGCATCGCATGAGCCCACAATCACCACAGGGGAAGCTGACAGGAGAGAACTGTCAGAGTGTTGACCATTGAATGTCACACGTGCCTTTGTCTTCTTCTTATGTTGATTGATCTTCGATCCAGGTGTGAAGGCCACGCGAAGCTGCTCGGGTACGGAAGGTACAAAAAAGACTGTTGACCGCTCGATAGTGGTACTAAGATGTACCGCTGGTACGGATATTCCTTTGGGGCCGTTAGACTTGTCGGGACGCGAAAGCGCTAGGGTCACCACGTCATCATCAACCATGATCTGCTTGCTCTTCGCCGATCTGAGTTTTTCGGTCGCCGAGGAGTTCTCTTGACCTGCTATTTCCGTCTCCGGAGGCGTAGATTTTGAAGTCGTCTTCCCAGCTTAATGGCCTGTAACTGGTGGACGACCAATCCTTACTGTTTCCGGTTGAGGGATCTTTTCCGGTGAATGACTTGTTTTCTCCTTCGATGACTTGTTCATATTTTTTCCAAATGTAGAGCTTTGCTTCGGATGTCAGAGGTCTCAGGTCCTGGAATTCTCTGATTCTTCATTGGGTTCTTCATGAAAACATACTCTTTTGCCTCCAGACACGAGATTAGCTCAGCATCCGCTCTCAGCTAGGGACCGAGCACCTGCTTCGAACCTCATTCTTCATCAGAGATCTTTATTGCTGATTTTTTTGCAGGTACTTTGTTCGTGGCCTATTAAACCGCACTTGAAGCAAAACGTTGGGAGTTTCTCGTATTTGAAAGTTATCCAAACGAGTACACCACCGATTGGGATGAATCTACCTGGGTAGATTGGGTTCGAGAGCTTGACACTGATCTTGCATCTGAAAAAGTCATTCAACACCGAGCAAAATGAGCCATCCCAGCGAAAGTAGGTCACCATTCCTCTTGAAAAAGTCTGTTTGTGCTTGGAGGGGGATGCCATGGTTTCTGACCCAAATGTCAATCGAATCAAATCAAATTTGCACTCGTTCCAGCTACCAGATTAGGCTAGGCTTCAAGCAGTAAACCTCTGTCACTGAAACACCATGGTCCCTAGTATAATAGTTTTTTGCAGGTCTCCAGGGACTTGAACTCGAAACCGATGAACATGCAACCCTCTCCTCTGTTGAGGAGTTTCGTTTTCTATTCGTTCACATCCCACCATAGTCGCTAGAGTATGGTGTTTAAGAGTTTTACAGAGTCAACCTTCGAGCTTATGACTTTTCCGACCAGAGCCATAAACAAATTAGTCTTCGATCGTTGGTCGCCATTGGTCTGATCTGATGAAGTATCTTCCCACTCTTCTTCATCCATGGTTAAAATTGCAGCCATGTATACGAGCGAGTCAACGTCATCCTCTTCCGAACGCTCAAACTCCATTGTTCCAGAATACCAAAGAGCTGAAATATCGCAGGCGGTTGACTTTTCTGAGAGAAACAAATAATTTCATGTCGTCGAGAATCGCAAAAACAGTTGCAAAAGCAAGAGCAAGCACAGTTGTACGTACAGAGTTTTAGGTTTTTTTTTTTTCTTACACAATTATAAAAATGAGAAATTGTTAAGGACGATGATACGACATCGATGGAATATATATAAAGTTTGTGTATTATAAGAAGATTTTACAAGAGTTATAATTGATGAAGGCGAAAACCTTAATTTGATCTAATAACAATAACTACTCATCAGGGAACGATATATAGGGTGCGTTTGGTAAAGCTTTTGAAGGCCAATTTTCACTTTTTATAAAAGTTATATTATCTTTAGGTGTTTGGTTGAAATAGCTTTTGAAAAAAGTTTCAAAAGTGATTTTGTTGGTTTTTTAAAAAGCAACGTAAAATCTGGATTTTATAAAAAGCTAAAATTCTTAGCTTTTGGTTTCATTTTTTCGGCCATCTGTGTTAAGTTACTATACTACCCTCATAATTTTTTTTATTTTTTGATATTTTAGCACCCAGTCAAAATAATACTTCCTAAATATATGCCTTTAAATATGCTTAAATAACAGTAACAAATCTGACTAAAATAAATGCATTTAAACGCAACCATAATTAATACTCCACATTCAAAACAAATGAATTTCCAGGTTTACATTCACGTACATGCTAATACTTAGCTAAAATAAATCAAAAGGTAGTTGACATGAGAAAATAATTGCAACTGAATCGAGGCTAAAATCTTGCCTCAAATATTGCCACAATTCATTCAGTCAAATTCACGATCCTATCCTGGAGTATCAAATTCAAGAAATACGAGTATTAATAGCGTACTACGAACACTAAATAATTACGAGTATTAAAACCACAAATTCAACATAGCAAAAAACAAAGGTAAGATTTTTAAATCAGTTTCTCATATCATTAAATTATATCCAGTATTTCTTATACTCATGTTTTTGATATTTACAGGTTTAAATACATTGAAACCATAACAACACAGAGCAACGACGTATTCCGCAATACAAATAAAAAAAGGTTATATAACTAACCTGCACTTTCAGATTTCCTTGAATAATATCCACGATATTTCATGTCATTTTATATTTACATAAATACAGCTTTTCGAAACGTGTCTCGAGAGTACAACAGCACGTTACACAAATACAGACAATCAAAAGATCATCAGCAGTAGAGGAAACAAAATTATAAGGTAACCAAACTGTTAATTACATTTTTTTTCTATGTATTTTACATTAACTATTTAATCTTCAGAAACTTATTATTTTTCAGAAATTAGATGCAGAAATAATGCTAAACAAAACAAACTGATAACAATGACAGACTTTTAGAGACTTTTAGGACCAAACACACAAATGTCTAAAACAAAACAAATGTGAAATTAACAAAAAAAAAACAATTGAACTTGATCATAGTAATGCTAGATAAATAGAATTAATAGTCTTTAAAAACAACATAACCAAAACCGAGCTAAGTGTTAAATATAATCGATCAACAAACACAAATAGATCAGAATTTATAGTATTTAAAAACAACATAACCAAAACGAGCTAAACTGTTAAATATAATCGTTTCACATACACAAATAGATCAGAATTTATACTCTTTAAAAACAACAGAACCAAAACATGGGTAAATTATTAATAAATCAGAATCTATATCCTTAAAAAACAACAGAATCAAAATTGGGCTGAATTGTTAATAAACCATAATCTAAAGCCTTTAAAACTAACAAAACCAAAACGAGCTAAATTATTTATATTACGATCGTCAAACACAAGCTCATTAGAATCTATATTCTTTAAAAACTACATTATCAAAACAAGCTAAATTGTGAATATTACGATCCTCAAACACAAATTAACTGAATCCATCGATTTAGCTGCACTAAATCATCAGATGATTCAATAGTTATGCAAGAGCTTACATGCATATTTGCACTCCCAATAAACACTGATAACTTTTGAGACAAATTCCCCTAGAGCTACAAAGTACCTTATTCTATTTAACAAATTTCTACTTCATTTATCTTTTCCTGGACAATCTAACAAATGAATACGCTGGTTGATTCACTTGCAACCCAAATATATATCAAGCAACGTGTACGACCTAATATATCATAGAGAAAAATAGATCAAACAACAGATTATCTATCTATAGCTATAAAAAGACAATATGTTTAGTGAAAATGGAAAAATTCATACTACTACATGCTTATACAGCTCAGGAGGAGGTAATTTGAAATGATTTACCTGAGCCACGAGAGTTTAGGGCTTTAGCTTATTCTTTGACTTGAGCGAACAAAAACTAGTAATCGAGTTTAAAATCTAGTCAGTTTAGAGTTTTATACGATCCAAGGTTATGGAATTCAAGAACCGGAAACTTTACCTGGGTCGTTGTGATTTTGGGATTAGGTATTCGGAGGCGGTGGCTCGTCGGCGAGTTTGAATTCTGTATCGTCGTAGTTTTGGCTCTGTTGCAATAGATCGTTTCCGATCTTTACTCGTGTTTTACGAGCAATCTGGTCTTGTTCGACGGAGAAGTACTTAGAATTTAGGGATTTCTAGGTTTTTTCTTCGCTCTGGTTTTTTTCTAGGTTGTCGGCAAGTATGGGTTTTGTTTTTGAAGATAAGATTTTGGTATGAGAAGAGGATAAATAAAAGTTTAAAACAAATAATTCATTAAAAAATTTAATGACACCGTATGTACAAAAAGTTATGTTGTATCAATATATATATATATACATATATATATAAATATCTCCTGTATCTATTTAACAGGATAATATGTTTTATTAATATATGTATAACCTATGATTTTAGTTTTATGTAAGTATTTAGTTAAAAAAATGTAGTTAGTTAAAAATGTATATTCATAATTTTTTAACAGAATACTATTTAAACTTCAATATATATTTATGAAAATTATTTCATATCGGATAATGAACTTAATTTTTTATATTTATATATAGGTGAGTGAATTAATGTCGCAGACCAAATCAATTTGGGATAATAACGCTGTCGATATCCTATGCGATGGATGTATTATCGAAATTGAAGCGGGTAATCGACCCGGAACAACTTTCACAAAATTGGCGTGGGAAAATATGATTAAATATATTTCTCAGAAAACAGAAAGGCCATACGAGAAGTCTCAGTTGAAAAATAAGTTAGACTTACTTAGAATTGAATGGAAGCTTTGGAAGTCATTGATTGGAAAAGAAACTGGTCTCACGTGGAACGAGAACAATGGTACCGTTGATGCGAGTGAAGAATGGTGGAACATTAAAATAAAGGTTCGCATCATTAAAAAAAATATTTATGAAAATATATTCTAATTCTTTTCATACTTTTTTAGGAGAATAAAAAATTCGCTAAATTCCGTAAAGAAGGCATTTCTGCCGCGTTTGAAGATAAACTAGATATACTCTTTAAGGACATCACCGCGACCGGGAAATATGCATATTCATCAACTAATCTTCCACGTCGCGAGAGTAATGAGACATTTCCAAATTCAGACAACTTCGAAGAAATAAGTGATGAATAAGATGATTCTGCGCCAAGTCTACCAAAGAGTACGAACAACAAGAACAAGAATCCCGTTGAACTCAATAATAGTTCAAAGTTCAAAAAAACGGGGGGAAGGAGCAAAAAAAATGAAGCTGCCAAATTGTCAATGCAAATTGAACGTATGGTGCAGGCAGTTGAAGATCGAGGCGACACTGTATACATAGGTCGCAAAGAACTGAGTGGCACTAGCATCCCAGAAATAATGGATGTTGTTTTATCATTGCCTGACGTCGTAGTTGGAGATGCATTGTGGCTATTTGCAACCACACTATTCCAAATTCGGGAAAAGAGAGAAATATTTGCAACTATAAAAGATCAACGTGCTCAACAATGTTGGCTTAACTATGAGTGTAGTCTACTCCGCTCTAACCAATGAGGCGCATCGAACTTCTAATTTTTTAAAAAAACAATGTTCTATTTCATTTCATGTTCTTATTTATTTATTGTTATTGGTTGATGAGTAATAAATATTTGATTTCAAGAATTTTGTATTTTGTCTTTTAAAAATTTGTTTAATTTTTTTTGTTTTTTAATCGTTATGACAAGTACATAATTGTTATTTTATGCACTATAAATTTTATTTCAGGCGTCATGGATAATTCAAGTGACGAAGAGAGAGAATTTGTTGGCAAAAAGGAAAACAAAGATTTCAATCTCTTTGTTAATAGCACTATGCAAATGATACAACTTTATTATGACAAGTACATAAATAAAGTTCCTTGCATGGATTAAAAAAAACTAGGCTATATTTTCGTGCAAGAGATGTTGACAGGAAACCGGAGTCGTTGTCAAAGAATGTTTAGAATGGAAAAGGAAGTTTTCATAAGCTTATGCAATATATTAGAAACGAGTTACGGATTGAAAGGTTCTAGGAGAGTCAACGGAGCTGAGGTTTTAGGAATGACTCTAATCATACTTGGACACGGCATAGGAAATCGATTAGTGCAAGAGATTTTTCAGCATTCTGGTGAAACTATAAGTCGTTATTTTGCGGAGACATTAGACGTATTATGTCTTTTGGCAGCCGACGTCATAAAACCTTCTGATCCAGAGTTTAAGAATACGCCAGAGGAAATAGCACAAGATGTCAGATGTATGCCACAATTTAAGGTATGTACTTGTAATTTTTGTGATTGCATTGTTTTAATATAATAACATTATATGTGGAATGACATATTTTCTTATTTTTGTAGGATTGTATTGGGGCAATAGATGGTGTACATGTTACAGCAACACTGCCGCGAGAAGATCAAATTCCTTTTATCGGGAGAAAGAAGGTTCCTACACAAATGTGTTAGCTGTATGTGATTTTAATATGAGATTCACTTTTGCGGTTGCTGGTTGGGAAGGAAGTGCACATGATTCAAGGGTGTTTTCTGCCGCTTTACGTGATGACGAACTTAAATTCCCAAAACCTCCAGAAGGTATGACTCAAAAAATATTTTCATTACACTATAACTACGTACTTACGTATCTTACACTGTTGACAGGAAAATATTATTTGGTAGACGCTGGTTATCCAAATATGCCTGGATATCTTGGTCCATATAAGGGTCAAACATACCATTTGGATCATTTCCGTGCCAGAAGAACTCAACCCAGTACTCCTAAAGAAGTTTTCAATCGAGCACATTCTTCGCTTAGAAGCGTTGACGAGCGTACTTTTGGAGTGTGGAAAAAAAATGGAGAATCTTGAATGCCATGCCGAGTTATCCGTTCGAGAATCAAGTAAAAGTAGTTATCGCTACCATGGGGTTACACAACTACATTCGAATGCACGCAAAAGAATATTTTAATTTTGACGACGACGAGAGGATGGATGACGAGGATAGGGAGGACACAAATGGAGATCAATATGATGATTATAGAACATTTACTAGTTGTATGGATAATTTAAGAGGCGAAATTGCTACAAGTTTAGTAGAATCGGCAAATCATTAATTTTAATATTTGTTAGTAAAAAAATTAAATATATATGAAATTTCATTTTATTTGCATAATTTTTCGTGGTCTAAATATTACGTTTGTATTAATATGCACATATAACTACAAAACTATAATAATAATAATTATTTATATATTTAATTTCAAGGTCAATTTAGTCTTTTTTCAATAATAAGTAAAGTGTTACCAAACGCTAAATCAGCTTTTGCTTTTATAAAAAGCTAAATTCAAAAAAGTTTGTCAAACACTAAATAGCTTTTTAAAAGCACTTTTTTTTAAAGCCATAGTCAATACCACTGAAAAGTAATAATAACAACTGATTTGCAATGAATTTATTATTATTATTCTCTGCTGAAAACACAATTTGTCCATATTTCAAAATTAACTATTAAATATAAATTTTTTACCGCCCATTAAAATCACAATCACTGGGTGGCAAAAAAAATAAAATTCAAAACCAAAACTAAAATAAAGGTTTTAAACTGAAGGGAAAGCTACATAATACAGTGTTGTAATAACAATAATAAAAAGTTCTCACAATATAAAAACGGAAAAATAAAAAATAAAAGGCAAGGAAGCAAAGTAAAGAGCGTAGAAGAAAGCACAAAAAACTAAATCTCAGCCTAAATTACAGAATTCGGAGCTCCCTCCCAAAAAAGAAAGAATCAGAAGAAAACAAAATCTCATCCTCTATCTTCCTCATCTTCATCGGAGAGGCAAACGAGCCAGCAAACACCATGGAGGTGGCCATTAACACAGACAAAGTAGTCGAGGCCAGGTTCACGCGAGCCAAGGCGCCTGGCCGCGCTGCGAGGCACCAACCTCGCCGCCGCCATACTCCAAACCCTTGAGCCGCAATACGGACACCTCAGCGAGATCTCCAGCTCCGCCCTCCGTCCGATCAAGCACGCTCTCGTCCTCGACCTCGCGAACCCCTCGAAAACCCCTCTATACACTCCCAGATCCAGATCCACATCCACATCCACATCCACACCCAGATCCGATCCGACTCTCCCCTCCGCCACTCGGTGCTCGCACGGGTCGCTCACGTACAGCACGTCGCCGCGGCAGCCCCGCGGCAGAAAGCTCCGCCCCGCCGTCTTCGAGAATCTCGACGCCGTTGCGACGTGCCCCGGAGACTCCGCTCCGCCGCCGCAGCAGAAGAATATGAGCTTGGCCAGAGTGTGCCACCCTCCGCCCATCCTTCCCGCACAGGGCGCCAGCGCCGCCGCCATTCTAGGAGCTCTCTTCTCGCAGAGCTCCCGCCACAAGAGCCGTTTCGCCACCGCTCGGAGACGCCGGTTCACCGACGCCGCCGAGGACAGAGCTTGGATGTCCCATTTCATGGCCTCGAACACCAGGACCAGGACTCTCTCGTTCTGTATCCCAGCCTCGTCTTCCTCCGACGACGGAGACGGCTCTGATCGCCGGGCTCTCTGGCTCGCCATTCCGTTCTCGTTCGCTGCCATTTCTTTTCTTTCTTTTTCTGGAATAATATCTTCCGTCGCTGGGTTTTCTTCCTGTCGCACCTATTTATGTCGTATCGCTGAGCAAGGAGACAAAATAATCCTCGTGGCGCGGTTTTATTGGCTGCGATTATACGCGTCCGGTTTTCATTGGGTGAAGCTCACTGTCTGGTGACTGGGGAATGGAATCGGGGGAGATTCGGAGAAGAGCGCCACGTGTCCAGGAAAATATCTTTTTGATTAAAGGTTTTTATAATTTAATTATGGGTCGTGTTTAGTCTACCTTAATTTTAATAATATTTAAAAGTTAATGTGTTTCCGAGTCCGAGCTACACTAATTTATAGACGGCCTCGCCGCCGTTTCGAAACCTCTCACCGTCAGATCGCTTTCTCGCGAGTGTGTATATTGAATAGCTGAACGAGGCAATACGACTCGTGGCGCGTTTTTATTGGCTGAGAGATTTTCGCGTCCAATTTCTATTCGCCGAGAGTTCACTGTCCCGGATGGGATGATCGAGGAATTTGACTATCTTGGGGAAATTCGGCCGAGAGTGCCACGTATCGTTGACGATGGAAATATCTTTCTTTGTCTTTTTTCACTTTCCAGGGCTCAAAATATTGGGGTTTGTGGGCACGTGTCGCATTTTGATCTTCTGGGTTTTGATTTCGTTCACACGTGTAGACATGTATGGGTATCCACGTTCGGCCTAATTAGGAATGTGATATCAGTTCTTCCGTTCTTTCTTTTTGTGAGATTAGATTAGATTAGTTTTTTCTGTTATTTTTTTGTCCTTGTACTTCATGTTTTGGTCATTGGTGGTTGGTCCGCGCATAATGCGCACAAGATAAAGTGGTAACGATACGGCTTTTCGCCTTTTGCTTTAGAGAGAATTCCAGACCTGACTTTACGTGGGCCACTTTTATTGGGATACTTATTGAGACAGAATCGAGTATGCTATGTCATTTCAAGGTTTACTAATTTGCTTCGTAATAACCGTTAAATGTGAGATTCTCGAATATAAATAATATCAGATTTGTGTGTTTGAGTTTTAACTTTTAAGCGAGGTTTAAAATATTTAGAGTATATTTCGATATCACTCCCATATCCATATTATGTCCGTAAAATCAAAATTTTTGTATCGATAACGATATCGGTATATCACTAAATATCATATGTATTATAAAATGGTTCCTCTTTTCAGATTCTTAAATATTTTTAAAATTTTGATGAGTTTTTAATTTTTTTCGATGTTCGACTTATAGTTGATTTTGAGTTTATTATTAATTTTTTTAATATTTAGTATTTGAAAACTATTTTTAAGTTTATTGATTGTTATAAATATCATAATATTTGATTTTTATTTTTATAATTTGAATTTTTTGACTTACACATATAATTGGGATAAGTAGTATAATAGTCATTATAAACATATTAATTGTTATATAACTAAAGTTTGAAAAATAATTGGTTAATATCAATTAACCAAATTAAATTTATATATATTGACTAGTTTATCCCTATAAATATTGAAAATCGCTATATTTGTGAGAATCAACACCGGTCATGTCTCATGAATAATACATATGCTACATCAACTTTGTGGATATTTCAGCAGTTCACATGGATTTATTCATTGAGACTCAAGCTATAAGCCTTAACAGTGTTCAAGCATTACACGAAGTTTGTTGACAAGTCACGAAGTTTGCAGTGCAATGTGATTGGCGAGGGGAGTATAGACCATTTTTTACGTACTTTATTGATCAATGGATCTATATTAGACACTTATGCCCATATGTACATGCACATAATGGCAAAGTTGTGAAGAAGCATCGTCATATTATTGAGTTTGGACTCTCAGTGTTGGTTGAGGCACAAGTTTCACAACATTACCGGTGAGACTCATTTTCATTCTCAATGTTTTTGAAACACATTACCAACACCAATTTTGGAAGGTCAACCGCCATTTCAGTAAGTCTTCAATAAAAGGTCATATTACATGACAATAATGTATATCCACACCTATGCTAATACAACAATCACAATATATAATTACGTAAGAACAATGATTTTTCTTAGGCTATAGTCCCTTTCACAATAAATATAAATGTCGACATGAACCAGACATAACTTACATTACCAAAAATGCTGATTTTAACAAGCCTTAGTTCCTTACGGTTCACTGTTTCCTTAAATAAAGGAACTGGGTCAAGGTGATCAAAATCAAGCCATACCTACATGTCAACATGTCTTAGAAAATCCACATTCTATACGATCAGACAACAAACTTCAACTGGTGCCTCAACAGCCTGAAACTCAAGTCAATAAGCCTCGATCTTCTCATGAAGAAAACAATGTCAACATCAATAATGGCCACACCAACAACATAAGTTCAAGCAATAAAGCAAAATATATATTTTCAACAAAAATAACTTACATTTCAAACGCAACTGATGTTCCTCAACAACAACCTACAACATGAGGCTATATGCACACAATGTCCAAGTATGGAATCCACAAGCCAAAGATATATACAATCTCCAAGCATTCACTCCAAATTGGTCGTGGCCCACGTGAACTTGCAAAAATTTCAGTAGCCCTGACTACCAAGAAATGGGGAAAAGGTATGAAAACTGAGCTACAAGCTGTTACCAGCATGAGACACGGTCACTTGTGCCACAGTCTACAAATCACAACATAATTGGAAACAAATGGGTGGTTAAGGTTAAATACTAATCAAATGGTCAAGTTCAAATATACAAGGCCAGGCTAGTGAAAAAAATGATTTTCTCAACAACTTAGTGTATAGACTTCTCATAGACTTATAGTCTAGTTGCCAAGGCCTACAAAATCATGCTCGTGCTAACTCTGGCATTGATGCGTGGGTGAGATGTGAGACAACTAGATGTCAACAATGCTTTTCTCAATGGCGTATTGACTGAAGATGTCTACGTGGTGCAACCACGTTGATTAAAAAATGCATTAGACCACCTTACATTGTAAGCTTCACAAGGCGCTCTATAAATTGAAATAGGCTCTACAAGCGTAGTTCGAGTGGCTCCAGAAAGCACTGGTTAATTAGGGTTTCACTAAAACTCGACCGTACATTTATATTTTCATCTATTCAAAAGGTCAACTCTACATTTTTCTTCTCGTGTATGTTGATGACATACTAGTGACCGGAAATAATGAAGCTGCAATGAGCAAACTTACCTCTAATTTACATGTACAATTTTCCCTGATACAATTGGGCTCACTTCATTATTTTATTGGGATTAAGGCAACTTGAGATGCATCGAGGTTGTATATTGTTGACCTCATTCACAAAGTGAACATGTCAGGGGTTAAACTATGTTCTACAACAACACCTTCAGGTTAAGTTTTGTATTGACATGATGGTGGGCCTCTAGAAGATCCGTTCCAATATAAGAGCATAAATAGGAGTCTTGCAATATGTCACAATGACTCCCCCTAACATCACCTACGCAATCAACAAGCTTAGTCAATTTTTGCAATGCTGACGTGAAAAGAATGCTTTAATACCACAAGGGCTCAATCAACCATATTGTCTTTCTCAGGCCCTAGAAGACGCTTTAATTCACAAGTTTTTCGATGCTGATTGGGCAAACAGCCCAAATGATACAAGTGCGTATTATGTTTTTTTGGCAAGTTGCTAATCTCATGGAGCTCACGTAAGCAAAAAGTTGTGGAATTAGGTCATGTGGTAGTAGTGAGTGGTTATGATCATTGCTTCGAGAGCAATAGATTATCACACATGCTTTGATTGTATGGTGCGACAGCCTCAGGGCAACAACAATGGCGGAGAATCTAGTTTTTGACGCAAAGACCGAGCACCACTAAGACAAAAAAGGCATTTAGAAGTGACAAAAATCGCTTCTAAAGGCCAAAAAGTCGCTTCTAAAAAACTCATTTAGAAGCGACATTGTTATTTTAGGCGTCGAATTTAGAAGCAACAAGTCGCCCCTAAAGTCGCTTCTAAGGGTCCCAAAAACGTGGGAAAAAATGGTGGAAAAATTTGGCGGGTGACGTTTAGAAACGACATTGTCGCTTCTAAAAGTATTACCCGCCAAATATAAAAGCAACATTTAGTATGTTTGGGCATTAGAAGCGACTGGTTGCTTCTAATGCCCACATTATTTGACTCCAAAATTTCTCTGCGAAAATTTCACTAAGTATAGATTTTTGGTCATTAGAAGCGACTAGTCGCTTCTAATGGTCAAAAGTCGCTTCTAAAGCCAACCGTCGCTTCTAAAAGTCATTTTTGTAATAGATCACGTGAAAATTGACATCCACTTTGTTTGTGACATGGTGCTTCAACGAGAGTTAGAAGTCAAATATGTACCCACTGAAGATCAAACAACAGATTCCCTAACCAAAAGCCTCAGTCACGCGCTTCTTTAAGATTCGGGACAAACTCAATGTCGATGAAACTCAACTGAATTTGGGAAGAAGGGGATAAAGGAGTGTGTAGTGCCAACTAAACACTAGTCTATGTGTACATTATGCTGGTTAGGCTGTTAGGATATTTATCGCAACAATCATTTGTAATAATATTCAATTAGTTTTGTATAAATGATCGTGTATACCATTCGATCACAATTAATGATAAAACATATGAACAACGCAATTCTCTCTCATTTTCCAATTCCATTTCTCATTCTCAAAACCTAATTCCTTATAATATCACTAATTCGATTGTTCAAATATTATATTATACTTTATTTTGTTTATAATTTACGCAATCTTTGACTAAAGCATGATAATTTAATTAAGATATTTTCATAAATTAAAGTGCATAAAAAAACTCTGATTCTAGACCTAAAAATCATAATAAAAAATGAGTATTATGAAACGAGAAAAATGAAAATTAAGTTAAAAACTCAACTATTTATCATTCCGAATATTTATTTTATGGTTAAAATAATATATTATATTGAAGTAAATTAAATTAATCATTTAATTAATTTAGTTTAGTTTAACTTGGTAAGCAATATTTATAATTAAATAATTTTTTAAACTAAATTCGATAAAATTTAAGGAGAGTCGACGTATGAACAATAATTAATAAATTTTAACAAAAAAATCATTTAACAAAATTTGTTAATGACCAAATCATCAAATAAATTTCTTATAAATTTGTGGAAAAACTAAATCTATTTTGAGATATTAATTTCGCAAAAAGGTCAAAATTTGATATTTTCCTTAATTTTGAGGACATAAAACGAAATTTTCCTTTAAGAAATTACTCGTGGGAAAAATCTTGAAATATAAGTGATAACTCCGGTATTTAGAAAATGGGCAAATTCGCTCATTTATCGTCGCTCTGACCTCTCTCCGCCGGGCCACCGCCGACATCTCTCATCTGATTGCTCCTCCGATCCGGCGTTCGTCAACTCGGTTTGCAACGGTGAACTTTCACTACTAACAGCAGTTTCACAGAATTCGGAAACACAACCAAACCGAAATTCAAAAAACTGAGCCAGTTTTATTTATTGAAAAACCGAGAGAACCGATTCAGTTGGTTTCGAAAGAAGAAGAAAAACAACCCTAAATCAAAGAAGTTTCATCTTTCCTACCTAAGTTACCAGTATGCAAGGGTGTTTTGTGCACTTTTCCAGTGCCCTCGTCCCCAAGATAAACCCCGTGGAACTGCGCAGAACACGGTTCGTCTCTCTCGACAGACCTTCTTCTGTTCACAACCCAACCAGCAGATTCTTTATCAACTCGCGAAGTCGATTCCGTACGAAATGCATGGCCGTCGACCGTGTACCGCCACATCATTCGAGTATCGAACCAGTTTTCAGTTCGCAGAGCAGCGACGACCAAGACCTTGAAAATGCGAAGTTCAGGCCCAGTATGTTCAAGAATAGGTTTCTCGACTTATTGCGTTTGAGTTCAGTCGTCAATAACGCTGCCGAGTCGTTCTTCAAGAGTGAGATTCGGAGGAGGTTGTTCGTCACTGCAGTGTTGATTGTCATTAGTCGCGTAGGGTATTTTATCCCTCTTCCTGGGTTTGACAGAAGGTTGATTCCCCAGGATTACCTCAGCTTTGTCTCCGGTTCAGTAGGTGCGGATTACATATATATGGAAATATAGTTTGAGATTAAAATTTGCCTAATAATTGCTCTTTTATGTTTTGATAGACGACCTTGGAGATTTTCAGGGAGAGCTGAAACTGTCGCTGTTCCAGCTTGGTGTTGGTCCACAGATCATGGCTTCGATTATCATGCAGGTTCGTTTTTCTTTCCCTCATTCGGTTCTGTTTTTGTGCGTGTGAATTTGGAATTTGAAACATGTTGTGAGATGAATTATTATTAATTTTTATTTGTGAGGCTTTGGGATTGCTAAACATATATACCTGCTGATATCGCTCAAATGCTTATTGTTTGTGGTTTGTGTTTTAAGTTTGTATTTGGTTCGCCGTAACACCGATTCCTAGTAAATATAATCTCATAATGAGAAATGATATGATATCGTAATAGACTTCATAACTAAATTATGCTTAAGATCAACAAAAACTTGATGAAACAGGTACTCTGCTACATTCTGCCCTCTCTGGTGAAGCTGCGAAAAGAAGGATTGGATGCCCATGACAAGATCAAGGGTTATATGTGTGTGACTCTACGACAACTATTATTTGGTGACTACTGTTTTTCTCAGATTTCTCAAACCAAGGGCTGTTTATTTAATATATAATTTTTTTTACGGATTGTAGATGGTGGTTGTCGCTGGGATTTGCAATACTGGAGGGCTTGGTTATTTCTTGTTATTCACTTCCATACTCAGTTTTTGTTGCCAGCCACAGGTAATGTATATATACAGCGGCCTCAACCATCTATCTAGAGAAGTATAAGTATAAAAACAGCATGACTGTATTGAGAATATATCTCTACACGTACGATTATATATTTTTAAACTTAAAACAGATCATTGTACTAGAATGATGTGTATTCTATTTTAGTTGTGGAATAACGTCGATTCATTATTTGCTAATATATGTGTCTTATAAACATTTTATTTATGAGCACATACCCAATTAGTACTTTATATTTCACTGTTTTATTTTTCATCGTAGATAGGTGTAATGTACAAGCAGTAGATTATCTTCTACGCTGAGGTTACCTTTTAAAGGTCTGTTGTTTAAAAGTTACATTATTCATTATCTTGCAGAGTCAAGCACGTTCTTATGACTACTCTGTTGCTGGTATGTGGAGCAATGACAATAACTTGGATCTGTGATACCATCTCAGAATCTGGATTTGGTATTAGTCTATGTTTTTATATGATAAGCAGCTTAATGCGATTCTTGAACCTATAAGCAGCTTAAAACTTGTTTACAACTATTCCTAGTTTTTGTTTTGTTTTCCCCTCAAGGATCTTGGTTTAACTACGCTTTTAGTCTAACAGCTTGTAAATTTGTTTCTACAGGTCAAGGGTCAAGTTTGATTATATGTATTGGAATATTGACGGGCTATACAGAAATGCTATACAATATGGTGTCTAGGCTATCAGGCATGCGATGCTCTTCTTCTTTTCTTATATAAAACAACACCTTTATCTGATGAGTTAATCAATTGGCTAAAGAATAGGGTAAGAAGTCTTCCAAAAATGAGTGACAAACTTAATAGAACAAGAGTAATACGTAGATCTTATCAAGTGATGCTGGGAGAGGCCCAATAACCTGAAGCTTTGAGATTAGGCTTTTCCAAACTTCACCAGAAACTAGGCAGCGGAAAAAAGAAAACGTGTGTGTTCGATATCTTCTGCGCTTCACTAAGATGCACCTATTCAGCCTTAACGAAATGTGGGGTCTCCTTTTTCTGACTCTTTCTAAAGTGTTAACTCTTCACAGGGACAAGAGCCCCTGAAGATCTTATTTTTTTTTATAAGAGAGAGAGAGAGACATGCCTTATAATTGATAACTCTTTTGTGTCCTGGATGTTGTCCCAAATAATGGCTTGGCCTAGAAGTTCCAACAGTTATGCTTCTTCGTCTCACAACCAGTGAGAGTTCTAAGGAAATTCAAATCCCAGTCAACTTGACTTGGTATATCTTTGTTAAGGATTTCAAAGTTTTTTTAAATGGCCAGCTCTAGAAGTCTTAACAGCTCTGCAACTTCAGTAAGCTCATGCCCAGTGAGCCTTCTAGGGAATTTCAAGTCTCAATCAACCTGAATTGGTAAATCATTGTTGCCGATCACAAATTTTTAGATGGAAGCATTGGGTGAAGGGCTAGAGGATGAGATGAAAAAACTAATCCGGGTCCTGTCTCATACGTATCTAGACGAGACCGCAATATTATCAATGAAATTATGCTAGCTCCGGGTTCAAACACATACTTTGAAGATTAGTGAACGAGATGATCAACTCTAGGATTATTTTACGTGTAAGTCCAAAGACCGTATTAGTTAATAGATTTGTGGAATTACAACCCTAAGGGGTTGGTCTAGTGTTAAGGGCTATTCTTGGGAACAACAGTTGGGGTAACTGGGTCAGTTACCTGGTCGATAATGCCAGGGCCTCGTGGATTTTAGTCTGATCTAAACCTGGACATCATGGTCATAAGAAGAAAAAAAAAAGAACTTGTAGAACACCCGGTATTCCTGTCCAGAATTTAAGCTATCATGTGTTGATCAAGCCTTTACAATACATATTGCAGGAAATATAATGGCATGGTGCCCCTATGCACTTGGTCTCGTAGGTGTTTTCACATTAGTCACAATGTCCGCAGTTGTCGTAACAGAAGGCTGCAGGAAGGTTAAGCTGCAGTACTACGGTTTTAAACTTGCGTCCGCTTCCAGGTAATACATTTTTTATTTTTTAAAATCCAAGCTTTATTGCTTCTTTTGTTTGAAAAAAACATGGTCCTATTTGCTTTTAAAGAATCTGTTACTACCGTATTTACAATGCATATGGAGGCAAGTTTCTTTTCCTTCATATTTTTACCAAAATGTAGCTTCTACATGTAGTGGAGGTTTTCCGCCATACTGTGTTTTGATTGACATTCTTTTTATTTGACTTGGCTTGCTTTTACGAATAGAGATGATTCCCCAACGACTGAGGTCGAGCCATATATTCCTTTCAATATCAATCCAGCGGGAATGCAGCCGGTTCTGACGACTAATTATCTGTTGGCTGTTCCAGCTATTCTTGCCAGGTTTTCGTCAACTTCTGCTGATTTCAATTTATGATTGTTTTTTTTCATTTAAATTTTTTGGATGCGCACGCTGCATGTAATTTTCTTCAATTATTTCTTTGATTAATCTTTTTGGCTCGGGGTCCTCTGTATACAAAAGAAAGAATAGTTTAACCAGAAAATCATACTTCTTCGTCTTACTTCTGGAATTTTGCTGTCCTTGCAGTCTTCTTAGTTCACCTTTCTGGGTCCGCGTTAAAGAGATACTAAATCCTGAATCTTCTGTTGGTGCAAGTCCTTGGGTGTACTACACCATATATGCGTTCTTTGTCTTCCTGTTCAATATATTTGACATTGTAAGTTATCATTATCAATATATATTATTTTTTGAGGTTATCAATAAGATAGATGTATATTATTTTTTAGCTCTTAACATTTCTGCTATGTCTGTGAATTGCATTATTTAGGCTAATTTGCCTAAAGAAATATCAGATTACTTGAACAAGATGGGTGCAAGGATACCTAGTATCAAACCTGGGAAGGCCACTATTGATTACCTCACAAAAATTCAGGCTTCCACGCGCTTCTGGGGTCTGATTACAATCTTAAAGTTCATTTTTTTTCATAACTTTTCCTCTTTGGCAATTAAAGAAAGTTTATACACTTAACTATTTTCGGCACTGACCATTCTGTGCAAATAATTTCAGGGGGTGTTCTGTTAAGTATTTTGGCAACAACTTCGACAATGCTTGACCATTACTTGCGTCGTATCAATGCTGGGTTCGCTATTGGGTTCACATCCATTCTAATTATTGTAAGAATGTTTCTTTTACCGTAATCCTAAGTATCTCAGATTGGTTTATCTTGTTGGGATGTATTGTCGCAAATGTTTTTCTTGGTTTATTCTCTACAGAAAAGAGGAATTTCGAGAAAAAAAACTCTGTTATTAAGCTACTAATGATATCTAGGACCGACTCTTGTTGTTCAGGTTGGGTCCATTATTGAGCTGAGAAGATCTTACCAAGCTTACAATGTAATGCCGAGCTTAAGCAACGCTTTGAGGCGGTACGGTGTATGACACGAAAAATGGTGGCAGTGATTGGGTATGAATATTTTTCTGGTATTCGCCGACGTGGAATGATAAATCCGCAGCACAACCGTGGTTTTGGGGGAGCTACATTCTTTGGAGAAATTCCCGTTGAACAGAGTTGGTCGTTTCTGAAAATTACCTGCAAAGCAGTCCATGCTGTTATAGAGATTTCCCAGGGAAGGGAACAAGTTTTGGTTGTGGAAAAATGCAGTGTAGATGAAGCATATTGCATTGTAGTTGAACTACAGCTTAGGTATTCAGTTATGTAGAAATTTATATGTTTGTTAGACTCTGTCTTCCAATCTGATATGAGGATTCGATTTGATTGTTCAAAGGCTGAGGCGTAAGCTTTCTGTTTTATTTTTATTTTTAGAAGAAATTCTAGAACAAGTATGACGAACTATTACAGTATGACCCTAAAAAAAAAAACACGAACTATTGATTTATCTAAGAAATTTTTTAAAAAACTATTAAGTATTGTAATAAAATACTATATATTTTTGGGATAAGTAGTAAAATAGCAATTAGAAACATAATAATTGCTGTATAGTCAACGTTTGAAAAAAAATTGGTTAAAAGCAATTAACCAAAATAAACCCGTATAAAAAAAAAAGACTTGATTAACAAAAAATAATAACCAAATAATGACACTTTATTAAAAATAATTACACACTAAATAAATGAAAATATTTAGTCAAGTAACTTCAATGTTTCGTTTGATTAGCTAGAACAATTTTTCTATATTTTTCAGTAATCTAAAATAAATGAACTATTGATTTATACAACGTAATTATGACTTAAGCTTTAAAACATGATATTAATTGTTAAATCAACGATGTTAAAAAATAGTTGTTAACTAAAATCAATTGATTTATACAACGTATGTATATATGACTTGTAAGCTTTAAAACATGATATTTATTGTTAAATTAAGGATGTTAAAAAATGGTCAAAGTTCTATTTTATTAAACGAATAAATTATCAGACCAAAATAAGTTAAATTAACAAAATTACGTTATTTATTTTATTTTGAATCACTTAATTATAATTTATTTCGATCTGATGGATTATATGATAATAGTTTGATTATTACAAAAATAGGAGATTAACTAATTACAACATTAATTAAGTAATTTATTTTTAATAAATTTAATTAAAAATAAAAAATTATTTCAATTTTATATATTTTCATTTTACAATTTTTAACTATTTTACAAATCTTTAATTTTATAAGCTTTTATTTTTGGTGGGAAAAAATCCGCCTACCCCCAATTTTAGAGGGTTTAAAATGAAACAGACATCTCTTCTTCGACGAGCCGAAACCAAAAACGTTTGGACAGCCATGGAGTGTCAGGGCAGCACCGAGCTGGAGACCACAACGCACTGCGCGGAGATCACAACCACCGGAGAGTCTCTCGAAACTTCCACGATCTTTCACATTATCACCGAAGTATCCGGATTTGTGCTTTACATGCACCAACAAATCCCTTCGTAAGTCACTCCTCTGTTTCCTTCCCAGGAAAATCACCAAATACCTGAACTCCTCATTTCGGAATCCGATTTCGGTTTCTTCCATATAGCGTCTTGCAACAGATCACTCTTGAATTCAACACTCTGTGTGAAGAATTGGAAGGATTGGTTCGTTTCTAAGCCGAAGCTATTTCCCTCTTTTAGCAAAATTAGGGTTCAAAATCCAGTCATCTTTGCGAAGCCGTGAAATTGAAGCCGTTTTTGTGGCACTTGTTTCAGGAAGCCGAGCTAGCACAAGCCCTAGAGAAGGCGTCTCTGCGAAGAAAGTGCATGAGTCAAATGAGAGAGATCAGACAGGGTATCAGAAGATTCGAGAGGCTGATGCGTTGCATTTCTGAAGTCGAAAAAGCGCTCAAGGTCGTGATCAGCGAAGTCCCTGGAATCGAACGAGTAGTATTGGCTCTCGGAGCCAGTCCTATGCGGCCTCAACATATTTACGAGCTGTCCTTTTCGCCAGATAGATCTCTGCCTGTTGATCCACCGAATTTTGATAAAACTAGAGCAGCCGATGCAATTTCGAAAAGGGTTGTTCATCAAAATCTCTTACAAAGAAGTCACTTGTCAATTTCTATAATCTATGTATAGCAACAGCATATTTTCTATTCATTTTCAGGCTATTCGTGCATTGATCTCCAAAGGTGCTGGCTCGGGTTCTTATCAAGGTGATTTTCTAAGCATGATTTATTCTTCTCTGTATAGTATCTTTGCTTGTGATTTTTTTCACCAGTTGAATACTCTAAATTATACCTCTTCAGGAACATCTAAGTTGTATCTATTGGTTAAAGCTCCATTGTCATTCAGCCAGCCCCTTCATTTCCTCCCGAAACGGGATTTCAGATACAACAAGAAGGTAATCTTTAAGAGTTTCAGAATGGAGATTAGAATGTTTGCAAGGGAACATAATACTGAATGACAGGTTTGAAGAAAAATTCATTTTGGTTTTCTTAATTTAAGTTCATGATATTCTTTCGAAAGATAACTCGAATTTTGCACCCCGCCGATTGGTTATATGATTATATCTACGTGGATAGTTTTATCGATCAAGTAAATTTTCGTTTTCCCTCACAGATTGTGCCATTTAGAGTGCACTTCAAGAGTAAAAACAATGCTTTTGGGGAAACTATAGCTAGGGATCCCGACCTGGTTGGATCAGCCGAATCCACTCTGAGTGAATCCATATGGTTAGAAACCTTTTTTTGCACTGTTTCGTTTTCACAAAAGTTGATTTTCTGTTCTGTTTATTGTATATCGTATGTTTTACAACTTCGAAAACATATCGTTGTTTGTATTTCTGTAACTTCTATTTATATTCGAGGCTTGTTATTGCAGGTTTCAATGTCGGCATGTGATCAAGGGCCTACCATTCAACGTGCAACCTGAAGAATGAAAAGGCATTTACGGAACCAAAGTGTATAATTAGGAAACAAATACATTTTTAACGTTGAGTACCTTATGAAGTGCTATAATAATTAATGTTTTTATTTGTCGTAAAAGTTTATAAAATAGCTCACCTGAAATTGTCGCCAATATTATTAAAAAACTTGTCACAGGCTATCACAAACTACGGCAAAAGTGTGAGTTTTTATTGTCGCCAATATTACTAACTTGCAGCAAATTATCACGGGAAATGTCATTATTTGAAAGTGTGAGTTTTTATGTCACTTTCATCTTCTTTTGTTATAAAATGCCTAAAAACGATTTATTGAAAACTAAAAACTAAAATTAGACTTATTTTAAGGTCATTCTGACAATTTTTTTAAAAATTAATATAATGATAAAGCTTTAAGAGGAAACTTAAGTTTTGAATTTTCTTCACGGTATTCTTATAATCAGTTTTGGCTTTTAATAAAATATTTTTGGAGGAATTTTATTAAAAGTTTCTTAAGATGAAATGAAAATGTTCCAACGTACTATGAGAACAATGTCAAAATCATATTTCGAATTAAATGGATTAGGAGTAATCCTGGAATTAAAGTCAGTATTAGAGAGATTTTGTTCATAATCGCCAATGAAAACTAATATAAGAAATTAGAAAGGGAAGAAAATACAAACACAAAAATGTAGAAATATCTGCACCTGAATAAAAATATTACAAGTATTGTCTATGATACAAAAAAAAATTAAAGATAGATACAAACAGAAATGGCACTTCTTTTTCTTCCCCAATGAGGCCTTCCTCCATAATCTGCAACTCCATTCCCCTCATCTTCGTTAATCCATGACATAGCAGTAAGCGGAATTTCAACAGACGTTTCTTGAATCCGGTTACAACCAAAACTGAACTAGAAAAAGAAAAAACAGGCTCAAGACGAAGAGACACAGAAACAGAGCTAACTGATACAGACAACACATTTATGTCAATCCATGGCATTCACAGCTGTTTTATCCGCTTCGTCTTCGTCCTTACCCATTTTCCATTTGGATTCTCACTCCAACAAGGTACGCAAAACCACTTCTTTCAATTGTAATCATTCAGGCTTTTCATATTCAACATCGACAACAACGGCTAGTACTTCCTCACATTCCACCACTAGCCCCAGCCCCAGTCCTAACCCTAGCTCTACGTCGGACCCATTAAAAAACGACGAGGATAATCCCGATGCTATAAAAAAGACCAAACCTTTCACCTACAGTAGAGCCACGCCGTCAGTGAGATGGCCAAAGCTCAAACTCTCCGAGCCGGTCTCCGAGAGCGTTCATAGTCATGATAATCCAATGCCAGACCAAGCCGTTTTCGCAGTTGTCTCTCCCGAGCCGGCCGATATCGAGGAAAACGAGCCTTTGGAGGACTCGAGTAGAGAAGACGAGTCTCAGCAGGGCTTGGGCAGGCCGAGCAAGACCAGGATGAAGAAGATGAACAAGCTCGCTCTCAAGAGGGCGAAAGACTGGAGAGAGAGAGTGATGTACTTGACCGACAGGATTCTGGCGCTGAGCTCCGGCGAGCTCGTGGCAGACGTGCTGAACGACCAGAGGGTCCAGATGACTCCGACGGACTTCTGCTTCGTGGTGAAGTGGGTCGGGCGGGACAGCTGGCAGAGAGCCCTCGAGGTCTACGAGTGGCTGAATCTCCGCCAGTGGTTCTCGCCGAACCCGAGGATGCTCGCCACGATCGTGTCCGTGCTCGGAAAAGCCGGCCAAGACGATCTGGCTCTCGAGATCTTCGCCCGAGCCGAGCCCGGGATCGGAAACACCGTCCAAGTCTACAACGCTGCGATGGGAGTCCACGCCAGAAACGGGCGGTTCGGAAAAGTCCGCGAGATTCTCGAGCTGATGCGAGAGCGAGGCTGCGAGCCCGACCTCGTGAGCCTCAACACGCTCGTGAACGCCCGAATGAAGTCCCTCTCTGGCGAGGGCTCGGCTCTCGAGCTTCTGGAGGAGGTGAGAGCTTCGGGCCTCAGGCCCGATATCATCACCTACAACACCCTTCTGAGCGGGTGCTCGAGGGCCTCGGACCTGGCTCAGGCCTCGGAGGTGTACGAGGACATGAGAGTGAACGGGTGTCAGCCCGATCTGTGGACTTACAACGCGATGATCTCGGTTTTCGGGCGGTGCGGGGTCCCGAATAAGGCTGAGAGGCTCTTCGAGGAGCTGGAGAGCAGAGGGTTTCGACCTGACGCGGTGACCTACAACTCGTTAGTGTATGCCTTCGCGAGGGAAGGGAACGTCGAGAGAGCCGAGGAGGTCTGCAAAGAGATGGTCGGAAAGGGGTTTGGGAAAGACGAGATGACTTACAACACGTTGATCCACATGTACGGGAAGCAGGGGAAGCATGAGCTGGCATTCGGGGTTTACGAGGAGATGAAGAAATCTGGGCGAAGCCCCGACGCGGTGACATACACGGTGTTGATCGATTCGCTGGGGAAAGGGAACCGATCGGCCGAGGCGGAGAGCGTGATGTCGGGGATGTCTGACGCGGGGGTGAAACCGACTTTGCGCACGTACAGCGCTTTGATATGCGGGTACGCCAAGGCGGGGAAGCGGGACCGGGCGGAGGAGACTTTTCGGGGCATGGTTCGATCTGGGATCCGACCCGACCAGCTGGCGTACTCCGTCATGTTGGATATCTATCTGAGGTCGAACGAGGTGGGAAAAGCCTTTTCGACGTATCGGAAAATGTTGCGAGACGGGTTCGTTCCCGATAACGGCTCGTACGAGTTGATGGTTCGGGTTCTCGGGAAGGAAGAGAGATCGGAGATTCTCGAGGAGGTTATTAAAGATATGAACTCGGTTCGTGGGATGAACCCGCAATCCGTTTCTTCGATCCTCGTCAAAGGAGAGTGTTACGATCACGCTGCGAAGATTTTGAGGCAGGCTATCGGGGAAGGCTACGAGCTCGACCGGGAAAATATGTTGTCTATTCTCAGCTCGTATAGTTCATCGGGGAGACACTCCGAGGCTCGCGAATTGCTCGAGTTCTTGAGAGAAAACTCGCCCGGATCGACTCAGCTCATAGCCGAGGCGCTCGTTGTCATACTGTGCAAGGCGGGGCAATTCGACGAAGCTTTCAACGAGTACGGTGACACGAAAGGGTTCCGTTCTTTCAGCAGAAGCTCGACCATGTACGAGGCTTTGATTCAAGGCTGTAAAGAGAACGAGCTATTTGGCGAGGCGTCCCAGGTATTCTCAGACATGAGATTTTTCCACGTCGAGGCTTCGAAATCTCTGTACGAGGCGATGATTTTCATGTACTGCGAAATGGGTTTCCCCGAGACAGCTCATCATCTCCTCGACGAGGCGGAAGAGAAAGGCTTGCTCGCCGAAGGCCAAGTAGTCCCGCTCTACGTCTGTGTTATCGAGGCGTACGGGAAAGTCAAGCTGTGGCAAGTTCCGGAGAGCTTGGTGGGACGTCTCAGACAGAGGAGCAAAAAAGTCGATCGGAGAGTTTGGAACGCTCTGATCGACGCTTACGCCGAAAGTGGGTGCTACGAGAGGGCGAGAGCTATTTTCAACACGATGATGCGAGAAGGTCCAACGCCGACCGTTGAATCCATGAACGGATTATTGCAAGCTTTGATCAACGACGGGAGATTGGAAGAGCTTTACGTCGTGATCCAGGACCTTCAAGACATGGGATTTAAAATCAGCAAAACTTCTATCATCTTGATGCTCGAAGCCTTCGCTCGAGCTGGGAACGTGTTCGAGGTCACAAAGATATACAATGGAATGAAGGCGGCGGGTTATTTTCCCACTATGAATCTTTACAGAGTCATGATAAGACTGTTCTGTAAAGCGAGAAGAGTGAGGGACGTTGAAGCCATGATAACCGAGATGGAAGACACGGGATTCAAGCCCGATATCTCGATATGGAACTCCGTTCTGAGACTTTACTCAACGATTGAAGATTTCAAAAAGACCATCCAAGTGTACCAGACAATCCAAGAGTCTGGAATCAGCCCGGATGAGTATACTTACAACACATTGATAATAATGTACTGCAAAGTCAGTAGACCGGAAGAAGGGTTATCTCTGATGAACGAAATGAAAAGCAAAGGCTTGAAGCCGAAATTGGACACTTACAAAAGCTTGATCTCGGCTTTCAGTAAGCAGCAAATGTTCAGCCAAGCCGAGGAACTCTTTGAAATGCTGAGATCGAGCGGACATAAATTGGACCGTTCGTTCTATCACACGATGATTAAAGTTTACAGGAACTCGAAGGATCCGTCGAAAGCAGAAATGCTCGTGGGTATGATGAAAGAAGCGGGTATGGAGCCCAATTTTGCCACGATGCACTTGCTTATTATTTCGTATGGAAGCTCTGGGCAGCCTCAGGAAGCTGAGACAGTTCTCGAAAATTTGAAAGGCACTGGTATGAATCTCGATACTCTGCCGTACAGTTCTGTCGTCGATGCTTATCTAAAGAATAAAGATTACGACAAAGCAATCGTAAAGCTCAACGAGATGATTAACGAGGGTTTGGAAGCTGACCATAGAATATGGACATGCTTTATTAGAGCAGCTAGTTTGGTTGTGGAAACAAAAGAAGCAATCAAACTCTTGACTGTTATAAGCAATACCGGGTTTGATCTTCCGATAAGGTAACATGCTCTTTTGAAATGCACGAGTTTCCTGTATTGACACATTTTCTGGATTTGTAACTTCTTTTTTTTCGCTTTTTTGTTTTTGTTTCTCAGGCTTCTGACGGAGAGATTTGAATTGAAATCGCTGATTTCGAATGTAGATCAGTGCCTCGAAAAATTACGTCCCTTAGACGACGATGCAGCCTTTAACTTTGTCAATGCTTTGGAGGATCTCTTGTGGGCGTTCGAACTCAGGGCAACTGCCTCCTGGGTTTTTCAGCTTGCAATTAAAAAAGGAATCTATCGGCTCGATATCTTCAGGTTGGTCCAGGCTTTTGACCAATTAAAAAAGTTATTTTTTATTACATATGTGCATATATATTTTGTTATGCAACAAATATAATAGATTGGGAGGAGATTCGGGGAACTTGTTCTTGGCATCTTACCTTTTGTATTTTAATATATCAGTAGAAATGTTTAGATTTCATGGCTGATTTTCTCTTGAACACCTATTATTCTCGAAGCAACAATTCACTGGTTTTGTATACTTTTGCCTTGGTTTTCACTGAGCTCAAAGGGTGTGTTTGGAACCTGGAAAATGTGAGGGAACGCGGAAATTTGAAGCAAATTGAAAATGGGAGGGAAAAATTAGAACTCCGCCGTGTTTGGAAATCATGGAAAATGGGAGGGAAAATTAAGAGAGAGGGTGAGAAGAGATATGCAAACGTCAGACCTAAATATACAATTTCCGATGGATTTCACATTTTCTCCAAACACATCCTTACCACATCAATAAAAGCAGAACGAGGGATTCGATTTTCATGTCATTCTATTTTCCAAGGCCCACACCCATACCATCAATAATATATACATCGCTTCTCTTGAAAAACAAATTAGATCTTTTTTTCCTCATATTAGATTTAACTCCTTGTTTTGCTCGTACTTCAGAGTCGCTGATAAGGATTGGGGCGCCGATTTCAGAAAGTTGTCTGCTGGCTCGTCGCTCGTTGCTCTCACATTGTGGCTTGATCACATGCAGGTAAGTGTAGTTTTGAACAAATCTTTTGGATTTGCTATATGCTATTGTACTCTGTGATAGGATAATCCGGGATAATTAAGAACGCAAATACGTTTTTTTTTCTAAGTTATTAGTCCACTATTTTTTGCAGGACGCTTCATTGCAGGGATTCCCAGAATCCCCAAAGTCGGTGGTGGTGATAACTGGAACGTCGGAGTACAACTCGATATCGTTGAACAAGACGGTGAAGGCATGCTTGTGGGAAATGGGGTCTCCTTTCTTGCCTTGCAAGACAAGGACCGGGATCCTGGTGGCGAAGGCTCACTCGCTGAGAATGTGGCTGAAAGACTCGCCGTTCTGCCTCGACCTCGAGCTCAGAGACAGCCGTTCGCTCCCGGAGCTCAACTCGATGCGCCTCTTTAATGGCTGCTTCCTTAGGCGCGGCCTCGTCCCCGCCTTCAAAGAGATCACCCACAAACTTGGCCCCCTCGTTCGCCCCAAGAAGTTCTCCCGCCTCGCCATGCTCTCTGACCTCAAACGAGGACAGGTCATCGAGGCTGACATTGAGGGAAGCAGGCAAAAGTTGGAGAAGATGACGAAGAAGCTCAGTCATGACAAACCAGCTAAAATAGGTAAATAATAATAGGTTATAGGTCGAATCTCATCCTTTATTGGTGCAAGTTCATGGGAATTTAGATGTTCTGTGATTAGGGTACTGTGGGATGGATGGGATACTAGATTTTGACATGAAAATCTATCCACCAAGAGGATTGGTTCAGTGAAATGAAAGCAGTGTAAAGATGGTGATAATATTATATGACATTGATATCCTTTAAGAACTAAAGCATTGAAACTGAAGCGATTAGAACACTTGAAGACAAAACGCTGATTATAATACATCATCACCAACAAAAGAAATCCCTGAGACAACGTTAGTATCAACTAATTCTTCCTCTTTCCGGCTGTGAAACCTTCTGATGGAAAAATATTGCACGTTGTCGACAATACTTCTCGGCCTAAGAACAAAGCTGAGAGTTACCATCAGAAAGGTGCGAAACGTAGGCATCGATATCTTTCAAGTAACTCAACCTCAGAAACTAGGTCTAACTGTGGTAATGTGCTAGAAAAATAACAAGGGGTTCACACCCTAAAATCTTGTGATTATCAAACACATAAAAAAACAAAACTATATGTTGACTTGCTAAATTTCCAACCAACACGAGACAGCATTTATTTCAAAATTGGACCGCTCAACGATCCGATCTAGCTTCTAAGAAGACATGAGCTAAAGCAAGAAGTTAGAGGGTGCTATTCGAAGAAAAAATATAACGGAGGAGTTTTCTTTAATAATTTTATGCAACTACACCTGCGAATCTCCAACTTCGCGTTTCTTCATTCTACAAACCGAAACTCCCTTTTGGGAACGTCATACTTGAACTCGTTATGCGATATCTAAATTAGTTCATAGATAATGTCATGTAATGGTGATTCCATTCCATTGATACTCTTTTTTTTAATTTAGTTCTACATTTGTTGGTTTTTTAGAACGAGAAACTTATTACATTTGTTGATTTATTGATTTATGAAATAAACATGTGAAAATTTGAAATCATTTCAAAATCGTCTTTAACTAAATATAGGCGCCACTGGCAGTGCAGTATTTTTGTTGTTGAGAACAATACTTATTTAAATTAAATATATTAGTGGTCGTGTAAAAAAAAGGTAGAGTATACACCGCAGCGGTACTGAACATAAACTCTACCTTATCACAAACTCAACTATGTGTACTACAGATAATTCATTTTCAATTACTTAAAAAAAAAAAGTAAGTTCCATAAAAGAAGGTAAGTGCAAAATGAGATTGGATGTATTTCATCAATCAATTGGAAACACCGTCAAAAAGACGACAAGCAAAACTCATGATTCCCAACAAAAAAGAATCCAACTGCTAAGATATCAAGAATCCTTTTGGCTAACTGTTCGAGATACCATGGGACCCTCTACGTGGTATTCTCCGTGGCAATTTTTTTCTATATCTTTATTCTGCTATATATATATAAAGCAAAAATACCCGCGTTGTTTCGAATTGTTTAATGTATTCTATTTGAAATTGTTAAAATAACTGCGATTTGCTTATTGTATTTTATTTGAAATTGTTAAAATAATTGATAATATATTTTTAATAAAAAATATGATAATTAAAAATCACACAAATTTTTTTATAATATTAATTAATAGTATAAACTATATTTTTGTTCAACATATCATATAAATAAACTCAAAAATCAAAATTAAAATTGTTGAAATAATAAATAATTATTACATACTTTTAATTTTTTTTAAAGGATAAAGCAGAAATTAGGGTAGATTTATTTGTTTTATTTGATTTTTTTGTATTGATTTTTTTGCAGCAGAAGTTGGAATATATAGAAAACGTGTAAAATAAATTTTTTTTTTGATATATCTGACGAGTTCAATAAGTCCAGAGAACTACATAAAATAAATGATTAATAATGCAATTTTATTAATGTATAGGGTAATTCTGTAATTTTATTAAGTATATAATGTCAATTATGTAAGTTCTAGAGAATTTCACATGATAATTTTGGATGATATTGTGGAATTTTACTTTCAATGGCATAGTTTATAATTTTAAGAAATTATATGATTAAATAAATAATTTTACAATGAATAGTATTTTTTAGATTTCCTTTATATTTATATATATATATATGTATATATTTGCGGTGCTTTATTTATTTATTTTATATATCAACTTTTTGCGGTGCCTTTAGGAAAAAGCTATTTGCTTTGGCGGCTATACACGGTTAATTGCATTACATTTTATTCCCAGCGCTTTTTTAGTGGGATAACTAGTTATATAGCCATTAGGAACATAGATATTGCAATGTAGCCAAACCTTTGAATGTTTTTTATTTATAGGAATTATTATAAATAAATCGAAATAAATTGACAAAATACCCTTATTTTTTAAGTGGCCAAAAAAATTATAAAATAACCTCTACAAGCGGTTATCAAGTTTGAGCAGAATTTTATGTAGTAAATTTCTAAAAACAATTCAATAATCTCGTAGCAAAAAAACGTAAAACCGTTGTCTTTGCAATCCAGGTTTGAGAGAGCCGATCAACTGGGGAAAAAGGAGAGAAATATGTTAAAGTTTCTGTCACGAGCGAATATCAAGTTAAACGCGTTGGATCCTAGCACGGCGTCGTGAATGAAGTTCTTGGCACAATGTAACACTCAGAAAGTGAAGGAATCGAACCCGGCCTGCTATCTTCTCGTGAATCTCCGCACCTACGACGAGCCACCAAAGATTAACGTCACCTTCGTCAACGAAATTCAAGAGCCCTTCGACGCCACTTCCACGCCCCCGCAGACCATCCGCGACATGATCCTCTCCAAAGGCCACTTCTTCGACACCGAGTAGATGTTCTGCGACGCCGGCGAGTCCTGACCCGTTCTTCTTCTTTCATATATCTTTCCTTTTCTTTTTGTTTTCTTTCTTTGTGGCATTTCGTCAAACACTTGGCGTCCGTCGCCGATGCTCTCTGACTTTGATTTCGCGTTTGATCGTCGATGCAAAACTCATGTGTTTTGCAAAATTCATGTGTTTGCAACCCATTTTTCGTTGGGGCATTTGATCGAACACTTATGTTGTTCGTCAATTGTATGTTTATGTTTGACTTTGATTATTTCTCCATCGTGATTTTTTGTTTGTTATTTATTTATTTTTATGCTGCCAAAGAAAGCAGAAGAGAAGACGCAATAGCTCAGCGTTGCAAGGGGTTAAGTGTGTTTTGATCAACCCATCTTTGTCATAAGTTATAAATTTAGTTTTAGAGAATATTACTATAATGAAATTGTTGATATGGGTTGTTGACCATTGGAATAGGCAGTAGAGACTGTGAAAATAATCAATCCCATATTAGAAAATATGTAAATAGCAAGATATAAAAATATTAAATAAATAAAAATAAACGACGCTTGCCAGAACAAAATGCAAAAAATAAACCCGAATAAACCAGATTAGGATTTAACTGAAATATTAGTGTATTTATTTTAGTAGATTAATTGAAATAAACCAATATTAACACAAAACTCACCAACATATTATAACAAAAAAACGATGAACAAAGTAAATTTTGAATATCATATCTCTCTTGATTTAAGTTTTAAGCAATAAAAAAATAAAATATCCGATTATTATTGCAGAATAAAATTCATTAATAATTCAAATCCCATAAATTAAGAATTAACCAATTACAACAATAATGATTAATTATATGTGAAATAAACGCGAATAAATCTAAATTGACATTTAAGCAGTGACAAAACTTCACTGACATAAATAAAAGAAGATGGATACTCAATTAAAAAAGTAGCCGAAAATAGTAACTATCTAATTATACCAAAATTATGAATAAAGAAGAAAGCTATTCATTAAAAAAAATTATTTTAAAAATATTTGAAAAACTGTTAATAACAACGTAAAAAAATAGGAATCTAAAACTAATTATTACAAAACAATTCAAATTTATTGTATATTTATATAAAATAGCAAAATTGTAAAAAAAAAATAACTAGAAAATGCCATGCCATCAACAAAGATTATTTTCTTAACAATAAAAAAATAATGGCCAAAATACAATATCCATGTTTCACACGGCTATTTAGAGCCATTTTTCTTTCTTATTTGACATTATTTTACTTCGTCTTCAATTGAAAATAAATAAATAATACTACTCTTTTCTCTGGATAAGTTTTTCAATTTATATTTATTCTTGTTTAATTAACAAAAAAAATTATTTTTTTGTTAATATATATTTGATTATTTTGATTAATGACTATTAACAAATTTTTTTCCAAACGTTAGTTATCTTTTAAACTACTATATTACTGCTTATCCCATTGATTAATTATCAAAATTTCGACGAAATAGTCTTAATTTACTAACTCATTTTGGATATGTCTAATGTTTCGTAAAACTCGTGTAAATAGCCATAATGCTTATGTGTCATATCAATTTACGTTGTAAAATAACAACGTAAATTGACATGACACGTTAGCACTAAGGCTATTTACACAAATTTTACGAAACGTTAGATATATCCAAAATAGCAAACGTATATAAGGATACTATATAAAATAACCCATTAATTATTGGTATTTGATACTTCTGAATTCTACTGTTGGACGTCGACGATAGTAAATTAATTACCTAAAAATCCTATTTCATATTTTTTGCTACGTTAAGAATGATGAGATTTTTCAATATTTATACAGTAAAATATCAATTTCGTTTTTATTGAGCCGGTTTAGCCATATTTTTTTGGTTTTATCCGTGACAATGTCGCACTGAAACCTTATTTGTTGCAATGACAGTAAGTCAATATCTTATTTACCAAACCACAAAAAAGAAAAAGAAAAAAAAACGAACCATCTTTATATATAATGTAAATATTATTTAAACAAAATAAACCAGGGCTTTTGTGTAATTCTAAAATAAAAGAAATTAATAATCAGGAACAAGAACTTAATAACAGCCACTACTACAGTGCCTGGAAAGATAAAGCACCAAAGAGGCTAGTCACGATGTCCTTTTTGACCGAAACTCTTGACCAAGCCTTATATTGGGTCCGGGTAAGCTTTGATTCTCATGGCTCGCATTTGGTTGCTTTCATTTTCATGTCCATCGTCAAAATTGATGAGAGCCAATAGTCATAATATGATTTTTTGGCGTATTATAAAGTCGTGGTTTGGAAAGCCAAGAAACTGATTTATGGAATCTAATTTTGTATGGAATGAATCCTTGTTTTGTTTCAGGCAGAGCTGGGTGTACTTTTCAGATCCCACCACAACAGTGATGTGTAGTTATTTTCTAAGATAAGAGTATGAGAAGCCAACATATTCTATACAGTCCCGTGGCGTGGCATCGACGTGTATATCATTGAGCGTCCGTGGCTTATGAACAACGAGAACTAATGGATTGGGTTGGCGACGTGGACGTCCAAAAAATTGAAAAAAAAAGTGCTGTACATAAAGGGTATATATAATTCTTCTATAAAAAAATAAATAAAGGGTATATCAATTTATAATGGACACGTGTGGAGAGCAGTGAGTCTAGACACGTAGGAAGAGAAGCAATATTAGAAGGAAAATTTCAAAATATATCTGTCATTAGGTAAAATTTGTATGTCATAAAATTTTATTATAAAATATATGAGCAAAATGACAAAAATATCTTTAATAATATATTGATCAGTTGCGGTATGTTGCGATCGATTGTTTTATCTTGAAAAATTTAATATTAATTGCGGTATGTTGCGGTTGCGAGAGTAGTTTGAACTTTTCGCACGAGTTAATTTGCTTTAGGTTTTATTTCGTTTATATGGCTCTTGCAGACGCATATCTTTTTTTTCTGTAACAAAACAGAGATTGAGTGAATTGAGAGTTGTAACCAAAAGTTCCAATTGGAGATCATAATGCATCGAGTTTTACGAGCGACAAATGTACGGACCTTTTCACTGGGAGTGAACCACTATAATTTCTTGTGCTCTTTTTTTTTTGCAATTTCATTTAAATTGAATTTAGCTTAAAATTCCTAACAATTAATTGATTAAATCACTTCGATTTCGGGAAATCATTTTAGATAGATAGTGTTACTCTGAATGTATTCCGAGGACACACTCAAGAGGTTTTGACGACATATGAAATCCATAGTAACTCCAATCAAAATAAGGATACTTACGATCCGACTCAACTAAGACCGACTTTGACGTGAGCTTGATCAGACTCGCGAACTCAATGCAATAAACTATAAATAGACAAGGATACTACAAACGAAAAAAGGATCTACATTCTTCGATCAGAAAACGCTCGCTATAAAACTTCACAGATTGTTCAGTACCTTCATTTATTTTTTTTATTTTACTGAGATTCATCTATAGAGAAACTCTAGTCTAAGAACTTTGAGCTCTGGGCTGGACTGCAAGCTCAGAGTCAAATCCTCATTGTAAGATAATTGTTATAACTTTTTTGTCAACTGGTAGAAAAATAATTTTACTATATATGTGAATAAAATAAATGGGGAGCTATATATGGCTCATTGTAAGTTGAAATTTCGAAAAAAATTGTTGTAGCAAATCATTTTTCTTCTTCTTCTTTCTGTAAGCTTTAACAAAAATTTCATATATTAAAAAAAGTTATCACTAAGTGAAAGAAAGTTAAATTAACTTAACCTGTTAATTAATTTTATTCTGTCTTGTTGACTATTTTTTAAACTATTTTATCAAATGATAGTAGACGTTTGGATATTTACCAAATTGCCCCTAAATTTTTAGTATACTATAATAATTATGAAAATAAAAACAAGGTGTATGTGTCACGTTATACTATAATTTAATGATTAATATCAAAATAATCGACTCAGTTATTCTTGCGCGTACATTTAGTTACATATTTAATATCAAGATTATTGAACTCATTGTAACTGTAAGTAGCTACTAATATATTTCAAAGTTTATTCTCAAATAAATAAATAGCATAATATAATAATTATAAAAAGAATGTACTTCCGTAGCATATATAGAGATAAATAAAATAGTCGTAGACTTGCTAAAATTAGTCAATTTGTTTGAGAAAGAAATTAGTGGATACTTAAAGTCTCCTAAACACACTATTTTTTGTTATTTTTGGAGCACCACTATATGATTTAAATATTTTTGGTCACAGCAAAATAAACGAGCTGAAAAGGTATATTGCTATTTTCTTTAAAGTAGTGTTGCCGAATACCATATATAAATTCTCATAACACTGTATGAACCCCTTCCCCTAAACACGCTCGTCATGTAGATCGCATATTTCCATAAATATTTTCCGTGATGTACATGGTTTTGTAGGCTCGTACGGGAAGTATATATAATACACATAGTGAAGTTCCTACTTGCAATCACGTTGTTTTAGTTGCATGCCCATATTTTGAAGCAAATAGTTTTTAATATTTTTTGCATGGCTAAATATGTCTAGCCCCTATGATACATCGACACGTATGTACTAAAAATGTAAGCTTTTTTCCTCCCTAATAAAGGCTGGTACGGAAGTAGCTTCGCTTTCACATGCTGATTGGCTGGAAACCTGCAATGAATCTTGCAACTGAGCCCACCCGAATATATCTCATCTCTCACTGCAGTTAGGCATGATTGTACTAAGCACGTGGTCATGGTGGTGTCAAGTCTTGTGTCTTTTGTGTTTGAGTTGACTCCTCGCACACACAAATATATTATTATCATTCCATTATGATTTATTTCTTTTCTATTGAGATTGCGCGATTTATGTGCTAGGAGCCTAGGACCACTTTTTTTCAAAATAACTTAACAGAATAATTATATATCGACATAAACAATGATTAACTATAAAATCTAACGTCAAGGTTTTAGGACAATGTTACAATATAATTGAAAATATCTTACCTGACTCATACATGATTTTTTTTAAGTTTCTCCATCCCATGTATATATGGCCAAATAAAACAAATGAATCATTTCAAACATCCATAGTTGAACTTGAAGCAAGGAAATATATTATAATAAAGCTTTCTGTTTCGTACAGTACGTGTCATCGTTAAGCTTGTTCCCATTTAGGCCCCTTTCATTTTATGTACTGTATTTGGATGTTGGACGCGTATAAAATTTAGAAGTGTTGATTTTCTAAAGCTCTCCAAGTTGGGACATCTTGTGTAGCAAAGAAATGCTTTAAGGAACACAGTACGACCGCTTATATAATTATTATTTTTTAAGGAAAAAGGTACATTTTTGCAAGCATATTGCTAATCTGTCAGTTCTTTCCGCAATTCCTTTGCTTCTTCTTTCTTTTGTTTTTGTTGGTCCAAAAGTTCTTTCCACTATTTGAAACTAATAGTCCCCTTGTTTGTTTATCCCTCAAATTTTAAGGTGTCTCCAATAAATAAAAGACGTTACATTTAGCAACGCCAGAAGCAAAAAAGAAGTTTCATTTGTCAATTATTAGTTGGTTATTACAACTCTTCATTGTACACGTAAGGGTTAAGATTAGTCGGATTTGGCTTTCAGTAATGAAAAACGGCTGAGGAAAGTAAGCTTGATTAGCATGCAAGATCAGATCCTGTTTATAAACGCCTTTTTAGTTTTATAACACTAAGTCACTTACTATAGATGGGATATTTATGAAAAAAGCCTCTAGTTACACAACTGGACATTGCACATCAATGACCCTCCTCGTGAGCTCATGACCAGCCAAGCAATCTTTTTTCGTTGTCCTTGAATGAAATAGTTGGCAATATTGTTTATGTCACTTGACCCAAGTTGGCCCTTCGTGGTACAGGATATATACTCCTAAATTTAGTGGTAGTATATCAAGTAGGATGTGAAATACTATTGTGCTTATTGATTCAATTGAAGACACTAATAATCGATACCACGTGGATGAAGTCACTGCATGTTTTACTTTTTTGGACCACCCAGCTCCTCTCTCCTTTAGTTCCCTCTCAATAATTAGAGAATAATCATGGCGAATAAAGGGATCTAAGTATTTTGATTTTTTTACACATGATCTAAATGGCCCAATGAAGTAATAACCCCTATAGTGACTAAGCAAGAAGTAATTAAATTAATCAAATTATTGATTGCATAATTGTTGAATGGCCACATCTCAATTGTTTCACCGAAGGCCCCAAAATCGTTAATAAAGTGTATGTCGCTATTAAAGCTCATTTTTGTAATAGTATAAAGATAAAATGTATTTGGACGATAAGTTATTTTTTTAATTTTGTCTCTCTAGTTTAGTTTTGATGATTAGTTGCAGAGTCTTAAGTATGTCTTAGAATATGGAAGTTTTTTGTAATCATAATTAAGTTTCATTTAAAAAAAATCAAATTAAAAAATATAAAGCAAAAATGTTACAGAAAATCCACTTTTCTTTATTTTTGACATGCAAATTCAGAAAATCAATTTTTTATGCTCAACTTTGTATGGCAACTCTTTGTTACAATATAAAATTGCGAGTCCACTAAGTCTTTCTTCGTTGATGGTTGATTTCAAATAAGAATTGATCAATTTCAACTTGGAGAAACTTATCTTTGCGGAAGCAACGGTAATAACAGGAATAGTCAACATTATTCTATAAGCAACATAAACATTTGAAAAAGAATCAATGTGCTTAACATAATGAAGTATTTCCATCGAATTACTATTATCTTTTTGAAAACTTTCTCGAAAAACTTTTAGTTCATAAATAAATTCAAACCATCTTAATCGGAATTTTCATCATACCTTAGGAAACATTCAAGATTCAAACAAAAAATTTCAAACTATTTTCATCCAATAACTTAAATTTTTTAATGATGAACAAAAATCAAATAGATTTTCAAATACTTCAAATTGTTCAAATCCGATTCTAAGAGAAGTGAGTACTTGATCAACTATACAAATAAAATATTCACTTTTAAACAACTCCCCAGAAGACTATTTTCGCATCAACATCATTTTCTTCATAATGTTCTTTCCTATGATTGACTCTATTTCCACGAAATTTAGGAAGTATTTCATCTCATTTGCAAATTTTTTGGCGGAAATCATAACGGATACAAATCCATTTTTAACATAATTTCAAAAAAAGAAACAAGACCTTTTAGTTGGTCTATCGCATCATTGATTGAATATCTTCACTTTGAAAGTTTTTGTTGACCGAAATGACAACAAACAAAATATCATACCAATTAGTCATACCTAACAAAAATTCAAAATCATCCAATTCATATATTGCTAAACATTTAGATTCACTTCTTATTTTCGAATCTTCATTTGTTTTTTCTAACTCGAATAATGCATTTCTAATCATAGGAGCTTAAAATTTAATTTCATTAACACTTTCAATACGATTTTCTCAACGAGTTTATGATAGTGACTTGACCGTAAGACTGATATATTATCTTTCAAAATTTCTATTAGTTGGAAAAAAATAATGAATAAATTCGTTGAAAAACTTCAAAAAAAATACAATTCTAACACAAGAGTATGCAGCATCATAAATCATTACGTTAAGACTATGACAACCACAAGGAATATATAACGCTCTAGAATTTATATCTAACAATATTTTTGCAGACTTTGATTTTTTTATTTGCATGTTAGATCCATTATTATATATTTGATCTCTTACATCTTGTATATCGAGTTCTAAACATTTAATTTTTTTTTACAAACTCATCATAAAGTCCTTTACCGAAAGTGTCATCTACATTTAGAAATTTTAAAAAAATTATTGAATAGTAATTGATTTTTTAGAAATATCAACACACGTTAAAATCATTATCTTTTGTTCTTGGCGGCTTACATCTAGAGTGCAAGCAATAATAATAGAGTATTATTTAACTTCTCTTATTACTTTTCAGAACTAATTTCACCTCTTTTTCTAATACATAAATCAATTCGTTTTGAATACTATGCCCTAAGTAATGATTGTTAATTTCACTATTTTGAATACGACGAATATGTTCTTTCATGATATATTTTTGACATTTAGTGAGTGTAAATAAATTGAGACGACTAGTTACCCATTATTAACAAATTGTTGGCTATTTTTAAATTTATATATATCATGTTAGCTAATATTCACAATTATCCGTAAAAAAACACATTTTTTACTATGACCCTAAATTTGCATAAACTCCGCCTAATATTAATATGGAGTGGATCATGTGAATAAAAGGAATATGAATAATGATTTCACATTACCATTTATATATGACAATTATATTTCTTCAAGAAAAATATGACGTGATACATACACATTATTTATAAAAAAAAAAAGTTATGTTCTGCAATTAACTAAGTATGTGGTAGTCAAAGGTATAATAAATATATCTTCCTTAAAAAAAAGGTATAATAAATATAGTTGGCTAAAATCATGTGATATAATTTTCCAAAAACAAAAAATCATGGGATATATTATAATGAATGATGATGTGCCTTGAATATTTTATATCTTGTAATCAAGGCGTCAATGCTTCCAATAATGTTATGATCGTGCGTAACTATGTACTGATAATGGTATCGTAGTATCATTTGGGAATATTTTATTTTTACATAATTTTTCTACTAAGGAATATCAAATACCAAATCTGGTTTTAATTTTGATTTTATTTTTCAAGAAGGCTCACCCTTTTCTAATGAAAGTTGTCTAATAAACTGTACTTGCTAAAGTCCCCAATAAGTTGTGTGAATCTATGTTACAGAGATGTACGAGATTATAATCTAGGAAAGAACTCCAATTCATAAAATGTTTACAGTGTTTTCAGTTCCGAATCAATAATGTGATGTGATATAAGTAGCAAAAAATAAAAAACCCTATAGTTGTGGTCGACGCTGTCAAGATGTCATTGGTCAGGAAAATAAGTCACTGCAAAACAAATATCTAAACCTCTTTATTTTTGTACAGCATAAGCCCTACCTATGCATGTAAAAGTTGATTGTTATTATCAATTGATAATAAATTCCTGATACAAGATATCAAATTTGCATAATCTTATTTTTATTACCTAGTTTGAATTGATTCTCCTAAAAATGCTCCGTTACAGGTATTTTTTTTATTCCCTCACATGTACTACAACTTCTATTTTTATTTTGAAAATTATATACTACAAATTGGCTACATCTCATATATATACTAACTCCATTTGAGTGTAAATTTTAAATTTAAGATAATGTAATTTATGTATAATTTTTTTATTTTTCTGAGAGAATATTATTAAGAGTATATTTTTGGTTTATTGACGTAATTTAGTTATGCACTAATAATTTATATAGATATATTTATGGAATAGAAGTAAGGAATCTAAATTTTTGATAATTAACTAATTGTTATCAAAAGTTACTTTAAAATGACCCAATTCGAGCATATAAAACATTATAATGGGGTAAATGAATCAGTTAAAAATTATACGTAAAATTTCAATTCCAAATTCTTTCTGACTTTTAAGAACAGCCAGTGAATTCAGATACCTTATAAAAACTTATATAAGATATACATGTCTAATCAAATTATGTACAATTTAATTAATTTTTAATCCTTAAAATATGTTGTTTAATTAGTTGCCTTGAAATTGAGAATAATATAAACTATTTTTACAGTGTTATTTGCCATGCAGCTTCATAATTAGGAAAAAGAGAAAAACATGATTAGTTAGGTTATTTATTGCATGCTTAGTATCTATGCGTAGTCTTTTCCTGTCTTTCAGTGCTTGACATATTCTAGGGGAAACTTTAATGAATAAGATTAATTAATACGCCATAATTTCCCACAAACCAATCCATGAATGGAAATAGAGAACAACTCGACGAAAGTAACTAAAATAACTACCATTACCAAGTCACGTATAACTCCCGGGTACGGAAAGCTACGAGACTGAACGAGGGTTAAAAAAGAGAAATGAAAAAGAGAAATTCAGAGACACAATTCATAAGTCTTAACCAAAAAAAGGAAAAAAGAAAAATAAATATAAAAAAAACTCAGAAATATAATGGAATTTCTCAAGTGGCAACCAAATACGGACGATCCCACAAAACTCTGTCGTTGTCGTTGGTGTTGTTGCTCTTATTGCCTTCTGTGCACCTTCCGTACTTCCCAAGTTTTCTTTTTTCCACTTTTACCCCTACCTCCTCTGTTTCTTCTTCCTCTTCCTCTTCTTCGACTTCCCGGCTCGGCTGCTCGACGCCGACCAGCTGAAGCCTGAGCCGGCCCTGAGTCCGCTTCGCTCGGAAACACGGCTCGACCTTAGCCACAATCTCCGCCCTGAGAACGAGCCGACCGTCCTCGCGGTGAGACTTGACCCTGACTTCGCCGGCTGACTTCAGCGGCGGAGGGAACGGAGCCGCGGTGCGGCTTCGCGTCCGCCGCGGCTCTCGCGCCGGACGAGTCTCCGGCGCGGCGGGGGAGGACACGTCATCGTCGTCGGATCCGACGCCGGTCTCGCTGCCGAGGCTCTCGGTGCACATGCTGAGGCTTTTAGGGCTGAGCGCCGAAGCTGAGCGCTTGACCATCGGATGAACGTACACCGCCGCGTCGGGGGATCGAACCGCCGGTTCCATCGTTTGAAGAAAGCTCAGCTCTTTCCTCGTCACGACACGTGTCTGGGCTACAACGCTGCTCGTCGTCGACATTTTGCCTGCCACAATAAACAGAGTTTGTGTTTTCATTTTCATTAGGTTTAGGGGCAGTAATGACAAACGAGTGTTTTGGAGCTCAGTGAGTGAGTTGGTCCTTTTACCAAATAATTGAGGACGTTGTATTTTGTTTTTGTTTTTAGAGAGAGAAAGAGTGGTTAATTGTTGTGAATGTGAATTAGAGTGTGAAGGAATGGCCGTGGATTTATAGTGAAAATAAAGCTGGGAGATTTTGTTAAGGAGGGAACTTTTTTTATCGCCCACTAGAAATACACAAAATTTACGCTGCCACACAATATATAAGTGAAGTGAGAGTAGCAGCAAAATAAACTCGAAAAGGGAAAAATAATACCTGTGCGTGTGTGAGTTTAAACTTTTACTTTTTAAATGAAACAAAAATAAGATTAAAAAAAAAAAGCGACTCAAGTGGGGGAATAAAATAAATAAGAAACGATGTCAAACACTCACTGACAACGAAGGAAACATAGCAACTTGTGTTTAACCAATTTTGGCCTGCGATTATTATCAAACGGTTCTTGCGTTTTGAATTAGAATAATTATAAAACGACAAGGAATAACTGATACCAACTCACCCCGTTTTGAGGAACAGTTCGTGAGAATGGCTGAAGGGATGTTTGATATTGGACGTACTATTTTATCGAACGAATTGCAAAATATATATAGGGCTGTATAATTAATGAGACCTTATCCATAAACCAAGAAAATTTTTAATTGCTATGTAAAACAATGAATTAAATGGCATGCAAAAAATTAGCCGTACAATTTTCCAGTATCCTAGGAAATTATGTTTAACTTAGTATTGCTGAGATATTCCACTGTTAATTAGCTTCGATATATTTACTTTTTATATAAAAAAAAAAAATTAGCTTCAATATATCCGGCAATAGCTCGTTGATACTTTGATATATACATACATTCCATTGTTACAGTACTGATACTATGGTCTACATACATCACCACCGCAAACAATAATTATAACTTACTGTATTTAGTCAATTATTATATATCACATATTTTGTTATTAATACAGTCAACTCTTTTATACTACAAAATATCAGCATGAAGATAATCGATGTGAATTAGATTAAGGTGATTACTCTCTTTAACTCTCATTTCTACTTTTAAACTCATTGCGTATATAATTGTGTGGTTTCGTATTGCTGAGATATTCCATTGTTAATTAGCTTCGACATAATTACTTTTTATAAAATAAAATTAGCTTCAATATATCCGGCAATAGCTCGTTGATACTTTGATATACACATATATTCCATTGTTACAGTACTGATACTATGATCTACATATCACCACCGTAAACAATTAGTTATTATAACTTACTGTATTGAGTCAATTATTATATATCAAATATTTTGTTATTAAAACAGTCAACTCTTTTATATTAAAATATCAGCATGAATAAAAAAGACGACGTCAGCTAGATTAGGGTGATTACTCTCGTTCATTCTCATTTCTACTTTTAGATTCAATGCGTATATATACACAGTTATAATGAAAAGAGAAAAACATCAGGATATAAGCCATTTTAAACGATAAATTTTATTTGGTTAGATTCAAAACATTGAAAATATTCATATTAGACCCATATTTTCAAAAGTATCTAAAGCATGATTTTAAGTCCAAAACCGGACAAAAATACCCTTAAACTTATTTATAGAGATTATTTCGATGATTTTAAGTGATTTCAACGAATTTAAAGAGGATTTGAATTGAAAATGAGATTGAAATCTCTATATATGAGTTTAAGTGTATTTTTGTCCGATTTTTTGACCTAAAGTCTAGTTTTATATATTTTTTAAAATATTGGTATAATCTGAATATTTTCAATGTTTTTTAGTCTACAAAATAAAATTTCACTTTTAAATTGTTGTAATAAAGAAATAGTAAAAATGCCTATTTTTAATAACTAATATTTTTCATTAATGTTTTTGTTAACTCGATTTATAAGCGTTTTTGTTCGTTTTTTTAAATTAGTATTTATTTGTTTTCTTTTTTATTACAAATAAATATTCGACAATCTAAGCTACGTAAAACGATAATCTTTTATTCAACCGATACTTCATATGAAAATAAATAAAGTATAACTACCGATGTTTGACAAAACGGCAAGAATTATTTCCTATAACTAATACTTTTCATTAATGTTTTTGTTAACTCGATTTATTAGCGTTTTTAATACCTCGATTTATTAGCGTTTTTGTTCTTTTTTTAAAAATTAGTATTTATTTGTTTTCTTTTTTATTACAAATAAACATTCGACAATATATGCTACGTAAAACGATAATCTTTTATTCAGCCGATACTTCATAAGAAAATAAATAAAGTATAACTACCGATGTTTGACAAAACCGCAAGAATTATTTCCTAAGCTTTTGCTTAAATTATTTAACCACACTAACTTACGTTAAGGGTTAATGTACAAATTTAACATAATGTTATTTAAAAATTTGGATAATTAGCCAATTTAAATATAAGTGATTTGGTTTTAGCAAATATTTTATAAATATAATAGACAATGAGTTTATATGTCATATTTATTTTGAAATTTTTCTGCAAATTTGTCCTTTTCGCTACGGGAATGAGCGGAAAATTATATTGGACTTGGAAAGAGAAAGAATAACCTGTTTAGGGACAAACTGAACTCACATTACTTCACTCACACATATTACAACTAAGTACTTGGTAAAAACCATTCTCAAATACCATAGAAACCAAGCAATATAATAAATAAATAAAACAAAAAATTAGCCTTTATCCACCCTAGGTTTACTAATTTCATTATATCCAACGTTTCGTTAATTTTGTGTAAATATTCATGTTCTTTTGTTTATAACTAAATTAAATCAAAATTACCCTCAATAATAATTTCGGAATGTGTTTTCCGATTCGTTTTTATTTGGATTTGAAATTTAAAATTTTACAACCTGTTAACTGAATTAACTGTTAATATTGTTTACGAGTATACTATTTCAGCATTCAATTCGCTCAAATTAATGTTTATTTGTTAACCGGATTTTTTATGTGTTAAAACGAAAATAAATTATGTAATCAGTTCCTTTAATCGTGGTAATTAACCCCACCATATTTATTTTGCTTTTTTAAGCAATTAATTAACACATTTATTGTTTTTATTTTTGTTGTAGCCGGTTGACCAATTCATATAAACTTTTTATATTTTTTTCGTCTCAAAATTCATGTTTTTACTGGATTCATAATAGTTTTCCTGTTATTTATTTTCTGAGTAAGTTTTCAATCTGCTTCCAAATTTTATTTACGTTTACAGCCTGTTATTTCTTGTTGACTGAATAACTGTTAATATTGTTTATCAGTATACTATCAATACTTTTTTACGATTTTCTTCTTGTCTTAAAAATAACATTTTTTCTGGATTCATAACAATTTTTTTGTTATTTATTTTACAAATCATTTTTCAATCTGTATTCAATTATTATTTTACGTTTTATACCATGTGCATTTTAACTGTATATTAATAATTATAAATATTTGTTTACGAGTATAAACGTGTTGACATACTGTTTATTGTTAACACATAAATATATCTGTTTATTTTATTGATTGATTGTATTTTTGGATGTTCAATACTTTGTGTTCTTCACTGTTTTCGTTGTGTTCATCGAATTTTTTTATTTTAGAGAAAATGTTTGCATGCATTTTCTTATTTTAGAAATAACGAATTCTCTCTCCTAAATTATTTCATTTATTTCGGTGGATTTGAAATGTTATTTAATGTTGTTATTTACTTCCTCATTAATGACGTGTAGAATTAGTTTTCGTTTACTGTTGTTAATTATTTTTAAAGATTTTATAACTTCGGCGGGAAGACATTTTGGATAAAATAGTCCGAAAAATTCGTAAACAACTTTAAGTGAGTATTTATACAATGTTTACAAAATATTGAGTATTTTAAAATTAATAAATATTTACATGAGTATAGAGCATATAGGTAAACGACCCTTAAAACCATTAAAAAAACTAAAAAGTTAGATGTAATTATTCAGGCCATTACTTCTTACAAAATCGGTTTGCATGATCTGGGTTCAGAAGGAGAGAGAACATTATTACACAAATTAAAATAGAAAACACTAAATTTATGTTGCGTTCACAAATAACCAATGTAAAAAATATATTGATTAAACAAATATCTAAAATAAAGTCCAAGCAAAACACGTCACTTTATGAAACATCTTACAACTAATTGTTAATATAATAATAACTCGTTCTTTTTACAATACATTTATTAGTCCTTAATAACAATATAATTCTAGTTCACCTCCTCAAATGCTTGGTGGGAGGACTAGGGTTAAGAAGCGTAGACAAATCCAAAGATGGTTAATTTGGTCTGAAGACATATTGTTAATTTGTAATACCATGTTCATCTCCAATGCTTCACCAATGACTTATTCTCCTCAGGTCTTCAAGTTTCGTTCTAAGCATGTTTAGTCGCGTGAAATTATAAAAGATTGCACTAACCCTATATAATGTGTCAACAGACACTCCTAACAAAGCTCGATGTGCCTAGTGTAAATTAAAATTCACATCGGAGCGTCATGCCATATGGATAGAGCGAGCATAAAGACGTTCCTTCACTACAACTAGCTAAGCGAGTTGAGCTCACTATATATTGGTGTAGAGTTGTTACACTGTTTTTCTAAAATCACTCAAACACTTTTGAGTTCGTTAAATAAATTTGAAGTTGAATACTTGATATTTTGCATTTAAAAGTAACTAGCCGTTTCTAAATTTATTGGAGATGAATTAGAAATGACTTGTCGCTTTATGGTAATTTTTATAGTAGTATGATATTTAAGTGCATTTAAATTGCACTTATCGTTTTGCTTATTTTGTGTTTCAACTTTTAGCAATATATACACAATAAGACGTTTTCTTGGTAAATTTTAAATCACACATTGACGTTCTGTATTATTTTATTTTTCACTACACTTGATACCATGCTGTAACCACGTATTTTTTTTTATAAACAGATTCTACTAAAATCTCCATAGTCTCTTTTATCTTTTTTTTATCATATACAAATTAGTAAAAACACCATAAAGTATATCAACCACCGACAATTTTATCATTGAACAATTTGTCAACGAATATATATATATATATATATATATATATATATATATATATATATATATATATATATATATATATATGACGAAGCTACTCCAGGGTGGGATTCACCCTCCTCTCAATTTTCTTTTTCACTTTGAGCCTTTCTTTTTAAATTCTATAAATTAGCTCCTCTTTAAATTTGTTTGCATACTAAACCTTCCTAACTTAACATTTTGGCTTCGTCCCTTAAATATATATGTACGTACATAGTTGTGATTTGCACAAAAACGATAAAAATAAACTATGCTAGCTGGTTTTTACAGAAGAATTTTCCATATTTAATGCCTATAGGATGCCTATCATCGAGTTATCATGACTTCTAAATTCTAATTATCATCCACCAACTTTCAATAAATCATAAACTTTTTGTTTTAATTTATAGCAACTCCGAAAGTTCTTTGTTTCACAATGTAACGTGGGAAACGAAAGCGTAGATACTGGTGGGAATTGCACTAGAATGTGTTTGCCATGAGAAGAGAACGATTATGATGTTTGTGAAGTAAATAAAAGCCTGTGTCATCAGTCTTTTCTCTATTTAGCGACTCTTGCTGATCTTTCACTGAAGAGCATAGTTACTGAATATAGGAGAGCAATTATTTCCTCTTATCTTTTGTGTCTCTATTCTTATATATGTATTACAATATGTCCCAACATATAGTTCGCTATTTTACTTTCTTTGAATTATTTTTTCCATCTTGCCAAAAAAAAAAAACAAATCAAGTGTTTAAATACATACAAAAGGCCTTTTATTGTGTCACTTTATATTTTTTTAATTTATTTTTTTATCAATGTCGTTATAAAGTCTACAGCATAACCATAGGTTGAATGTCTACATGCTTCAATTCTAGGTTCTAAACATAAAGAAAATTAATATGGTTGTCCAATCTGAAAACAAGAATATATATTTGTTTTTCGATTATAAATTTAATTTCCAAACTATAAAGTAATAAACTATTTTTTTCGTAGTATTTTTTTATATTTTTCCCTATCGGGAGACCATAATACATGAAGTCCGCAAGTCTCGCTCACTTGAAGCTTTACTTCAATATATATTTTTAGACGTTTTCTTGAAAAGTTTATGGACCATACATATCTAAAAAACAAGTTATTTGCTTGTACAACATTTCAATGTCGATAAATATTTAATAGCTAAAAATATATACACACGTAATTCGATATAAACTTTAATTAGAAGTAATTTCCTGACATGCAAAAAAGAAAAGAACAAATATTTAAGAAATGTGTGAATATTATGGATAAGTAGCAATATAGCACTTTGAATTTGAAACATATTAATTGCTATATAGCCAACGTTTGGAAAAAAATTCGTTAATAATCATTAATCAAAATAAATCTGTATATATTAACTGAAAATGTAACTCACTAACAGCATTTACTAACAGTCACGTCACAATAAATGGTTATTTACTAAACAAACAAACATATTAATGTTTCATTGATTATTTAGATCAATTTTTGTAAATATTAAACTACACGAGAATGAATGTATTTGTTTCTTAATATTTAACATCCAAAAAAAATTGAAGTAAATTTGTGGCAAATAATTGTTAATGAAGAAAAAAATTAAATAGATGTACTGTTAATTAAATTTTAGAAGTTAACATCTTGAAGCTACTTTTTAGGGTTTTGTTTGCCTTTTTAATTGTTTTCTCTCTTGTAGCTTAATATTTCCACTTTCGTTTAAAGTTTCAGACATAATTAGTTAAAGGAGGAAAAAAAAACATTGTTAATGAATAACTAGTCTTTACATGATAAGATTGATCTTGAATAATATGCATGTCAGTGTCACTAAATTTATGTCAACTGTGATAGGACTTTCATCTCAACACTATGTCTTGTTAATTCTTTTATATATCAAATGTATGAGTTTATGAAGACACTTAAAAAGCTTATAATTAGAGACCGTCAATTTTTTATAAAGGTTATGAACATGATCGTGGTGCTCTTCTCTCTTTGAAGAATTTAGTAACTCTGTGTGTTCAATGAAAGAATTTTGTAACTCTGGGTGTTCAATTATTCCAAGTTTTTTGCCATTGATACATCCAAACACAACTAAGTAAACGTAAAATATATATTTGTTTTCTTTTGTACTAATTAATCTCAGGTGATAAGTCTTTACATCTGATTTTTTCAGGTACTTTTGTGATTCTTGGAGCAACATCAAACACGTCTAGAAAGCTTCCTCTAGTACTTGTACCTTTTTTGACTACTTATGTTTTGATGTCATCGTAGCAAGGAAACATTTTGTTTGATGTGAGTGCTGAGCACTTCTTTTTCTTCCTTTTTCTCATCTTTTCTTCTTTTCACGTGCTTTAGTTTTACCTCCAGAAAAATAATCTTGCAAAAGCTTAACACGTGTCGAGAACTAAATGGATAATTTCATAAGCATAACATCTATTTAGCATGGCCCATAAAACACTAATTATATGAGCGGTTCCACTCCAAACAACCCTTTGGAATCTGACACTGCACCATCAACTTCTTTACAAACAAATTATTTGAAGAAAGAAAGTCTTGAGGTCATCAAATGAAAGGACAAAACGAAGGCAAAGGAAAGACAAAAGAACCAAATCCCTCACTAGATTCCCTATCTAATATTATAAGACCATCACTACAAGTTTTATCGTAACCTTTTTAGACAAGAATAAATTTGTTTATGGAGATAGAATCATGTGAGACGTATACATTGACAAAAATGACTATTTGGTAGATGTGATGATAAAGTAAATAATCGATAAGCTTACTTAAACATAATCATAACACATGGCTTATAATAAATAAATAAATAAAATATGCTCGTTGGTGAGTAAACATGATAATCTAAACCTCGCCAAAATTTGCCGGAGTTTTGCCGAATTTGTATCTAGACCTCCCATCTAGTGATTTCATTCATGTTCAAGTGGATTTTATCGTCAAACTTTGCCAGACTTTTTGCCGGACCTTCCTAAAGCTAGAACCAGCTACAGCCACAGCCATATCGCATGACGTGGCAGTAAGAGGAATTTGTTCGCAGCGTATCCAACAACTGAATAAGAGAAGTTTTCACCTCCAAACTATTATATCATTAAAATTTGTTCGTACCTGGAATAAATTGGCCGAAAGCGGTTGCCTTTATTATTTTATTGATATATAACGACTTTACAGGTTATGAAGATAAAATAAATAAATAAAAAAGACAAAGAGGCGAACTCGTTTGCCACTTGAAAGAAAGAGATTATAACTGAGGTCATGAGACATGGAAGTTCTGTATTTCGACTTGCAGTTTTTGTAGCTCTTTCTCTGCATTCGATATTTCTGCTTGGATTGCAAGCAGGTTTTCTAGTTTACGCTGCGCAGCCTCTCGATAGGGTTCAGCCACGGCGTTTGCAAAGCTCTCCATGCTTCCAAGAGCTTTTTCGAGATCCTTTTGCATTGCCATTTCGAGCTCATTCGCCAAAGTATCTGCAGACTTGTTCACTTTATCTATCATGCCTTTCCTACGGGCTGGAAAGTTTGAAATCGCTATGAACCTACAACATCATTGATCAAGATATTTAGAAGCACTACCCTTTCAAATTAAATTTCCAGAGAGTTGAAGGAGATCCATGGCGAAATTACTATGAAGATATAACCGCATTTGTAAAACACCTAAATTTTTCTGGTAAATATGACCAATTTTTCATATTATGTATGAGATGCCGACCGTTTTATCATGCTAGAACAAGCTGCCCAAATAATAGAAATTGTCTTGACAGACAATGAAATAAAGTAAAAAACAAATGACTTTGAAGCATTACCCGCCAGCTGAACAGAGACTGAGAGCAAGAAGGTCCTCTAGTGTTGTTGGGAGAACAGACGTTAGAAGTGAAGCAGACAATCCGGCAGCTCCAACTCCCCCAAAAGTTCCCAGAAACTGAATATGACAATGAGTAAGATATCAGGTTGATTAACGAGAGATTGACAAGTTGTGCAATACACTTCCAGAAAATCATCACTGCTGCTTTTGCTTTTTTACAAGCTTGGGTTTACTTTGCTTCAAATTTATTGGCTATTTCAGTGTCAGCAGAAGGAAAAAAAAACACACCACTTCTCGTATTTCTTGCTCAAACGATTTGGAAGCAGCGAGGCCACTGAAGTTCCGTATCACTCCCAGGCTAAGTTCATCAACCTTCTTAAGTGATTCAAATGTCTCAAGTTGCATCTCCCTCTTTGGAAATATAGAGGGCCAACGTTGTTCAAATGATTCCTTGTACAGCTTCCCTTCACGAGCATTGTTTGATTGTAACCATTGTACATATTCTTCGAGTAGATTCTGCAAAGCCAATTTGACATCCCAATAGGAATAAGTGAACAAACATCGAATTTCTAATAGAAATATCCGCAGAGTTAAGTTATCAAAAAAATGAGGCCCCGCTGTACTGTATGAAGAAAACACGACAGGAGCATGGGAATGGCAATCTCTTAACTTACTTGTGCATCTATAAGCGCAGGACCAATTACATCATTTTGAACTTTAGACGTAGCAGATAGCGTAGTGGAACTTTCTCCTTTGAAGGCGTAGGTAACAGCAAGATCAATATTTGACAATTGCAGGGTAGCTCGTATAAGATCCAGAACCCGTGATTTTGTGCTATCAATCTGCAATATTATACACAGGTATATCTTGTTACCATAACTAACCCTGAAAAAAATACCCGCTTCATCTTTCCTATACTAGTGTATCAAATTTTGGTTTCATGCACATGTATAGCTTGGTGCCACAACTAAGCGTGCTGAAGTTTAATGTGTATGGACTCACCAACGATAATGCTTTTCTTCTCCAAGAAATGTTCCCACTCTCCATTTTATAGGCATAGTCCTTTACACTCTTAAGAATATCATTCACAGCCACTAAATCCTGTTCAGCATACTGGCAATCTTGTCTCGTGCGAACGTCACAAGCTGTCAGTAATCTTTCTGCAATTGCAATGGGTGTTTCAAGCTTCAGTTTCATTCGTTCCATTCCTGCACTTGTTGACCCGTCTAAAAAACTATACATAAACTCTTCAAGTTCATTAAACTTATTGCTTTTCCAGTGCGTCATCAATGGTGCTGTTATTTCATCATTTTTCTTGGATGCTAAAAGCTTTGCTTGAAGGGAAGCTCGTGCAGATACAGGATATATTTTTATATGCTCCGTATTCAATAACTTCCTTGTGTTCTCGTTGATAAACGACATAGCTTCTTCAAGCTGCACCAAATCAAGATATATAAGAATGTTATATGCAGAAGCAGAATCGAGATGCTTCTTTTTGACCCTCGACCAGCCTTGATTAAAAATTTAAAGATCAGTTATAATCAACGTATTCAACAAACCTCACGAGAATTTCTGTAAATGTCAGACTTGTTCAAGACAAAGACAACTTTCTTCTTCCACTGTTGGATATAACGAAGAAAGGTGACCTACAAGGAAATTGTTGCCAATGAGCACACATTCGATAAGACTTTACGTTCGTTGATAATAAAAAAGTAAAAATAAAAGATGGCGTCGCCCCTTAGCTCCTACTATCATTGTATTTAATCCCCTGTAAATTGTTCACTCTTAGAGCAGAAAAGATTTACATATGTAGCCTCCGCGACCTTGTGAAATTCTATTATATTTAGATTGGCTTTGTATACTAGAAAAAACAATAAGCAAGTCGAGCCATCATTAAACTAATAAGTAAAATTACCTCACTTTCAGTTAAAGGGCGATCAGCAGATATAACAAAAAGAATCAAATCAGCACGAGGCACAAATTCCTCAGTGAGCCGTTGTTGCCTCTGTAGAATTACATTTGTTCCAGGTGTATCAACTATGTTCATCTGCTTCCAAGAAAATCACAATAAGAACACTTACACGGTCCTTTTGGAAACCATACTTATCATGGACTAAAAAGATATAATATGATAACATTGTAAATGCCTAGTGAGATTATCAGTCTAGCAGATCAGCAATAAAAGCAAAAGTCATGAGTGTCACCACGCGCATACTCTCACCACACAGATTTCAGTTCATCATTTTGAACACAAGGAAGACTCTCACTGTACTAAATTTTAGTTTAAATTAGCTATTGTATATATAATATGTACCAGAACGCTAATTGATACTGTTGTGCTGCATAAAGTGCTTCTTAAATACTGTTCATGTGTTCTTATAATATAAGGTGAGTGTGCTCAGAAACCTGTACGTCTACAAGTGTTCCTAGAAGTAGAAATTATGTGTTGGGAGATTAAATAACAATTAATTTCCCGTATATAGCTAATTAGCGGTTTTTAATATTATTCAATTCTGAAATAATTATTAAAAAACAATAATTAGCAAACTAAGCCACCAAAACTAGATACATTTTGAATGGCAATGTTTTGTAAAGTTTTGGTAAATAGCCAATTTGTAATATTTGTTCATATGCAGTAGTGTAAATATTGTTTGTAAGCAATTAAAAAATATTGCGAATATGACTATTAACCAAAAAACCTTACTAAAAGTTGGCTATATAGCAAACTGAAAATGTAAATAAGGCTATATATCTAATGGACCCTAGAAAAATATGAACTCAGAATAAATGTGATAGCATTAGACCGTAGATGTATAGGTAGCCCCTTATTTAGTTGTAAAATCATCCTGTGTGGGAGATCATACGTATACTTGCTCAACTTAAAATCTTGTCATCAAAAGACCATAATGTTTCTAAGTTGAAGCAAAAACATTGTCGATACTAAGGTGATATTTACCATAAGGGAAACAAGTACAATCGTAGAAAGCTTTCAATTTGGTCTGGTTTAGTAACCGCCGGTTTGAATCGATTTTCGGTAAACAATAAATTATGGTTCAAATTCCAAAATTGTAGGGTCACGTGCAGTATTCCTCTTCTTAACTGCTGAACCTACCCTGAGGGCCACATGTAGAAATTAATAAGACCAATAATAGCACTTACTTCTTTCAGTATAGGAGCAGAAAGATAGCATATGTATTGACCATCCGGATGCCTTTCACATCGTTGTGCCTCACCAGACTCCAATTCAGAATAGCACAAGAAAGTGATCTCGTTAGTTGTAGGAATGACTCCTTCTTTGAGATATTTACTTCCTAGAAGCGCATTAATAACAGATGACTTCCCAGAGTTAAATTCCCCCTACATTAGAAAAACAAAATAGTCTTAGGACTAACTTTCAACAATTTACAAAAAATCTCATGCAATGCATAAAATAACACTAATTCAAGATTTGCTTTAGTCATGTTACGGTCCTTTTAACTAAAGAAACTGAGAAGGGAAAGGCAGCAAAAGGAAGCTTGAACTCTATCTGCCACTTTGTGTTTTATCGTCAACCGAGAACATGTCAAACTGTGGAAATTACGTTCATACAAATCGGTGGACATAATTTTAAACAGAAAATTAGGTAACTAGCCAAGTAAAACATTTGGAATTGCTATATAGCCAATGTTTCGTAAACCTTAGGTAAATAGCCATAAACATGGCCTAATATATATGCTATTTACTCAAGATTAATGTCTACATATACGAAAGTGGCTGTTTACTTACAGATTTACGACATGTTGGCTATTTAGCAATGTCAAACTGATGTGGCTATATACCTAATGGACCCAATTTTCAACGAATAATCACATAGAAGGACTGTGAGTCCACACATGCAGAGCAATGACTATTGTAGTTGATCTAAGAGATGTATTGATAGGATTAACATGGAAAACTAAAATATCATAGCCACAAGAATCCTTGTCAGGGTTTAAAGATCAAGTACCAAGCAAACCAACTTCAATGTTGCTAAGTATGTAAAATCACACGGCAACATACATTTTTCTTTATTAGTACTGATTTCCTCAATCTTGCACGAAAAAAAGTGGCCCTTTGTTAAATTTTATTTTTCAAATAAAAGAAAGGGATTCATGTGAAAATAAGAGCTAATACCCATATATATCGATGGAACAGCACACAATTACCACTATGGCCAGTAAAAATGGCTCATCAATCTGAGAAGTCGCATCTATCAGGAGCGAAACCTCCTCCATCTATCAAACAAAACCATGACTGAGTTCATCTTCATCGAGGGAAAAAAGATCAGCAACAGAAATGAAAATCTTAATTAAGAGCACTCAAACTACCAAATAGTTTAATTAAATGATCACCATTGGAGCAGCTTTCTTAATGACATTTATAGCTTCAAGCAAAACCAGTCTCTCCCTTTCTATCAGCTGCTTTTCTCGATCTTCCAAATTGATGAAGCCAGCAACTATATCTTTACCACCATGTCCATTATCCAGAGCCAATGGGTCATAATACTCATCCCGAGCCCTGGTACTTGGTGGGTCTACCTCGTCAAACAAAGTACTCAACATAATTTCACCGTACTTTTCAAAATCTTTGATAGAAATAACTAAGCCACTAGCACCAGATTTGAGACACTTTGAAGCCTCTTTAGCCAGCATCTCTTCTCCGTATATAGGAAACCTAACGAAAATCGGTATCTTGACATCATCTTTCAAAGAGTTAGGAATTGAATCCACATGTGACCCATCACTGACACTATATATAAGAAAATCAGCTCCTTCAGAATTCGAAGCAGTTAAAGCGGTATCAAGGGATTGCACTTTCCGTGCAACCAGTGGAAGTACCACTGAATCAGATCTCGAATCCATCATTGTGCTTCTTGCTACAATTACAGGAAGGCCTACATCAAGAAAATAGAAAGTTACCTTGACTACACAAGGAAATTAAAATCCTTAAGAAGAGTTAAAGTCTACCTTCTCATAAGTCATCACCGATAACAGTATTTAATTGCATGTAATTATCAGCATGAAGTGAAATTAGTCCAGACTGATTAAGAATGTAAAGCGAGGTGTACGGTTATCTTCGATACGAGCTTACTGTGTAACTCTAGTCTGACTTGTGTTCGAGTTTGTCTCTGCTGTAAAAACTTGATAGAATGTAACGATGTCTATAATCATTCTGATCATCAATAACATGTAAGAGATTCGATTCTTTCATTCTCTTCACCTTGTTCATTCTCTCTATATCGTACTCGGACCTAGAATTCCAAAAATACATGGGTACAAATTTAACTTCCCTCAAGTCTTACATTTACTATCTTATCGACGCAAACTAAATTTTTTCCCTTTCTAGTTATCCTCAAAGTTCAAAATACGTAAACAAACAAAGAATGCATTTCTTTGCCTTGTAAACCTAGTTCACAAGTTTCCTCAAAATTCATCAACTGGAGCCCGATTTGTTCGATTATCTATACGCAGAGCATAGTAACTATAAGAACAGTAAACGCCAAAGAAAGAGACCTTGATCGGAGAGCAAAACTCCGCTAGCATCTGCGGCGGCGGCGATATCAACCCGTTCGGAGATCAGCAAGTACGCGCGATTCCTGACGAGCGACTTTAACCTACAGGCGGCTTCGTATATATCCCCGCCGGTGGCCTCGTCGCCGTCGAGCAAAACGATTGCAACCGATTTTGAAACTGCGCGGTCGACCAGGCTCAGGACGGCCTCGTCAAACGCGTCGCGCGCGTGGAGGTTAAGGACAAGGCTGGGGATCCGAATCTCCGGTCGCTTGAAGCCGCCGGGAAACACCGTTCTCGGCGGCGGAGGCTCTTGCTCTCTCGGCGCCGGGACCAGCGGGGCTTGGGATGAGACCGGAGCGACGTAACGGCGGCTCGTGAGACGGAGACGGTGATGTCGCCGGCGGTGCGTTTGCAGGGGAGAGAGAAGGAGGAGGAGAGGCTGTGTGGCGCAGCGTGCCTGGGATGAGGAGGAAAGGAGGGGCACCATGGTAATTGTGCTCTTTCCCTCTCTCTCTCTCTCGGAGACTGAGAATCGAGAGAAGTTTGAGGATGTTATTCTGAGGAGAGAGAGAGAGAGAGAGAGAGAGAGAGAGAGAGAGAGGAGCCTTATCGATTCATTGCTGTTTGATTTGGTTGGGCAGATTTCTATTGCACCTTATCTCTTTTGAACCCACGTGCGTGCATGAACGGTCGTTTTAAATCAGGAAAGTCTCTGTTAATGTGGTTTGGTTGACCATTGAATCGATGATTGTTGTGTTCATGAACCTTAATTGGTGATCGTTTAAGATTGTTACGAATCAACGCTCATTCAATACTCCTTAAATTGACACAAATCTTTATTTTCCAATCACATTGTCTATCCAAATTCAGTTTTCTTTAGATATATTCCTCAAAAACTTTGATTTGTTGACTCTTTTGTTTCTCGAAAAGAGTCGGAAAATATGCTAATCAACTTTCTTTAGATAAATTTTTTTTAGTTATTTGTTGCGAAAATCGCGCGCTCAAGTGCACACGTCGAACAAGTAATATAGTTAGTAAGTTCAGTTCGTTCCCACGAGGATTTATAATTAATTGCGAATCAAGGCCGACTACAATTTAAATAAAGAGAAAATGTAATGTGAAAAATATGACTTCTAAAATATTAAACAACTAAGTTAAAACGTTTAAAGATGAATGTGAGGGAACAAGGGTGTGGTTTCACTTTTCTATCCTATTGTCGGGATTTCTAGACAAACGAGAATAATCAATCCTATGACTGTGTTAATCGTGTTCACGTAAATTTTATCGCTAACCCTCGCTAGAGTGATATTAACAACATAAGACTACGAACTCCTTTTACCTCTCGGTCTCAAGGCAACGAACCTAGCTTGCTTTATGTTTTGGAACACTCACTCGACTCCCTAGCAGCTATGGCTATCTCTAGACTTCACAGAATATACTACGGTACTCTATTTTATTCGCACGACTAACTAAACCTCGCTAGAGAGAATAACTAATCCTAAAATCAAGCATACGATGATCAGGCATAGACGAGCATTAAGAACAAAAATAAAATAAACACCAGCCAAATAATCAAATCAAACCTCAAATCAACTAGAATAAATCCATGACAATTATCAAGAAAAGATCCACCATCACCCTCTAAGATTAGTTCATGGTGATGGTGGAAGAACTAGAAAACAAACAATAAAAATAATCCATGACAATAGAGATTCAGAAAGAGAAGAGAAAGAAAAACTAGATTGGTTGTCGCACACTCGTCGCAGCCTCCAGAACGTCTCTAGTCTTCTTCTTCGTTCACCTTCTGTTCCTCCGTAAGATTTTCTCTCTCCAAGACTAAAACCAACCAAGAATAACTTCTAAATGGCTGTCATTAGGTTATGAAGTCGAGCTCCTCAACATTCTACAGATCTGGCCTTCAAAAATTGATCTAACGGCTTAAAATCGAAGTCCACGGGTCAATTTAACCTGTTGTCGGAGCTCCATCGCGTCGCGGTGGATTTCATCGCGTCGCTATGGTCTTCCATCGCGTCGCGATGGGCACTCTGGAGGTTTGCGCCCTGCTTCACTTTTTATCACATATCTTGAGCTCCGGGTATCAGAATTGAGATCCGTAAAATGTTCCGGAATCCTTGTGATCGCCCCGTCATCCTAGGATGCTCTATTTCTATATCTCTTTCTCTTTTGCATCTATAATGCTCATTTTCCCATCTTTATATCTCATAGACCTTTGCACACCTGAATGTCCTGAAAACTTCACACAAACTACAAAAACTATCAAAATACTTGAGGATAAACATCGATTCTTCGCTTAAGTTCATCTTATAATCACGTAAGAAATGCGCTTATCAAACTCCCCCAAACTCGAACTCATGCTTGTCCTCAAGCAACAAAAATAACAAAAATGTAGAAAAAAGATTAAGCACACGAACATAAAAAAAAAAAATAAAAAAAAAAAAAAAAAAAAAAAAAAAACTAAACAACAAAAAGATAGGTTCAATATTATTGTTATTTCGATCAATTCATGCTTAGACTCTATTTTTACTTTTCGGCTTCGGAAATTCAAGGTTTTAAACGCTTAGTTAACTGCTAAAATTTAAAAGAGATAATAAAATCATATGTTAGCTTTAGCCGTTTCGCAATGTTTACCTATCTAAAAAATGTTCGGATACCTAAAATTGTATTCTTATCAAACAAAATCATAAGACCACAAAAATCGTAATATATATTTGAGATTTGTTATTTACGATTTTGACTTACCATAGGCCTCCTCTTCTCCCTTGATCTCCACTAATGTACACAAATCATTTCTAGCTTGTCAAAAGGTCTTATGAGGCTTGTAATGTTAGGCTCGGGTCAAGGGTATGGAAGTGATTTTTTTGTGACTGAGGTTGATCTTAGCGACTCAAATAAGAACTGGAGAACTTCTAACTTTTTCTCCTTCTTTCCCAAGACATGTTTTCCTCATTTACAACTCTCTTTTTCTCTTAAATTTTCTCAAACCTTGGCTCACATAGCCTTTTCTATTACACCACGTCGAAACGACTAACACTTCTCTTTTCAACTTTCAATTCTTATTTTATTTTTTTTTCATTTTTTTTAAGAAGAAGAAGACTAAGAGAAGGTTTTTACAATATTACTACTCGACGTGGTGTTTAAACGATTTTTTTTTCCTACAAAGAATGTATATACTCTCTAGAGACAACCAAATATTCCCCAATATTTTTCTATCTATTAACCTTAACGAATTTACTTGTTCTCAAGAGTCGCTAAAAATCAACGGGTTCTTTGTGGAATTTAAAAATTATGGCTCAAGGCTTTTTCTGACTAAGTAACGAGAGGGTAAAACATTAGGTTTTTTGTGACCGGGTTCTAAATGATATTCAATATTTTTGGGTCCGGCTTTTTGGCTTGAAGGATTTATCCTAATGCCTAAATCATTCTTACTAGATCAATGTGTACTCAATTTCGCCTCGATTAGGAATTGGAGAAGGTTCTAGTAAGTACGGTGATTTTAATTCAATTGTTCGACAATAATACGCATCTAGCATTCCTAAACTTTGAGACATACAAAATTCGGGCTTATATGACAACAAAGATTCTCAAAACTCAATTTCCTCCTAACAATTCATGAATTTTTACTCCTAAGCCTAAAGTCTTTAAAAACTCAAAATCTCATTCACAAGCATATGTGGACCAATCAATTTAACAATAATAAACAACCTATCGAACAACGCAAGTCAAATAATAAAAAAAAATGAAAAAACTAGAAACAAAAACAAAGCTAAAAAAAAACTAATATACATCGCAATTTAAATCTCCCCCCAAACTCAAACTAAGCATTGTCCTCAATGTGAAAAGGACTGAAATACGTGGGGGAAAAGGAGACTTACCTTGCGAGTGAACGACCAGGTCACTCGTCGTCCGGCGGTCTCGAGCTCTTCAACATACTTTCTCTTCGGGTACTTCGTCGAGTTGTAGACGTTGAAAGTGACTTTCTCATCTTGCACTCTCAGCTTCAGCTCTCCCTTTTGCACATCGATTAGTGCTCCTCCAGTTGCTATAAATTGCCTCCCCAAAATGATCCGAATGTCTTTGTCCTCCTCCATATTTAAAACAAAAAAATCAGTCGGAAAAATGAATTTATCTACCTTTACGAGCACATCCTCGATGACTCCTCGAGGGTATTTGACTGAGCGATCGGCCATCTGTAGTGTCAGTCGTGTTGGTTTCACGTCGCCTATTCCAAGCTTCTTGAAAATAGAGTACGGCATGAGGTTAATGCTTGCTCCTAGGTCGCACAGTGCCTTCTCAAAATATGCTTCGCCGATAGCACATGGGACCGTGAAGCTTCCCGGATCCTTCAGCTTTTGAGGGAGCTTCTTTTGGAGGATTGCGCTGCACTCTTCGGATAAAGAAATCGTGATGCAGTCTTCAATCTTTCGCTTGTGAGTGAGGATGTCCTTCAAGAACTTGGCATAGCTCGGCATTTGTTCGATGGCCTCCGCGAAAGGGATGTTGATGTGAAGTTGTTTGAATACTTCAATGAATTTCCCGAACTGTTTGTCGAGCTTCACATCCTTCAGCCTCTGGGGGTACGGGACTTGAACTTGAGGAAACGCCGCAATTTTGGACGTTTCGGCTTCTTTTGCGTCAGCGAAACATGTCAGACCCGATTGCCCATCGCGTCGCGATGCGGGGCATCGCGTCACGGCCCGGCTTGTAGTTCCGTTGTCGCGTCGCGATGACTCTTCGTCGCGTCGCGGTGGTGACGTTTACTGGGATTCCAGCACCCTTTTTCCTGCGTTTTTATTTGCATCCTCCAAAACCAAAGCACTGCATATAGTAATAGCATTCACATGACCTTTTGGATTTACCTCTGTGTTGCTCGGAAGTGATCCTTGAGGTCTCTCGGTCAATGTTGATGCTAATTGACCCATTTGAGTCTCGAGACTCCTGATTTGGGTCGATTGACTCTGAAGGGCGATGCGAGTTTCGTTCATGAAAGTCGCCATCAGATCCTCGAGGTCCACCTTTTGTGCTTGTTGTTGATGATTTTCTTGTGTTGGCCTGTGAGCTTGGTTCACCGGTTGCCTCCACAAAAAATTAGGAAGATCGTTTCTCGCGCCCGTGTATGAGTTGCTGGAATTCTGAAATGTCGGGCGGTTGTAGTTGCCTACAAAGTTAGCGTGTTCCTGAATTTTTATTGGGCATTCTTCGGTGGCATGTCCTCCATTGCACCAAAAACATGGTTTGTCGACCGTGGCTTGTATGGCTTTAGCTTGAGCGTTAAAATTCGCCATTTGCTTCGTGATGAGAGCCATCTGAGTCGACATCATCCCTAATAACTCCGAATCGTTGGATAAGGTTGTCGCAACGTGTATTGTGTTTGGCTCCTGCTTCAAGATTCTGCGCTCCATCGGGTATTGCTCGTGCGCTCTCGCCAATTCTTCAAGTAGTTCGTAAAATTCTGATGACGTCTTTGTGAGCGCTGCTCCGCCTGCTGCAGTGTTTACTAAAGTCTTAGTAGGGGTTAGTAGACCATAGTAAAATATACCTAGAAAATCTGCCCGAGCGATCCCATGGTGGGGGAATTTTCTAAGCATCTCCTTGAATCGGGACCATGCCTCGCATAGAGTTTCTCCATCTCATTGATGGAAGCTGTGAATTTCGTTCCGTAGGCGAGTGGTCTTCTCGAAAGGGAAGTACTTGGTGAAGAAAGCGTTGCAGAGGTCCTCCCATGAGTATATGGAGTCGGACGGCAGTGATTGCAACCACCCTTTGGCTCGGTCCCTTAACGAGAATGAAAATAGCCGTAGTCGTACGGCGTCCACCAGAATATTGGGGATGTGGAATGTGTCACACATCTCGTTGAAATTGCAGATGTGCTTATTCGGATCTTCATTGGGGGCTCCAGAAAATTGATTCTATTGAATCATGTTGATTATCCCCGTGTTGATGTGAAAGCTTTGATCCGCCGTAATCGCTAGTTTACGGATGACCGATCGCTAACCCTCGGCATTTGGTGATACGTAGTCAATGAGAGGTCTCTCTACGAGGACAGGTTCCTCGAGAATTTGATGCCGAATATTCGGAAAATTATCCATCGGTTCTTGGCGTTCTTGCTCTGGACTCTCTGGTTCTTGACGCTCGTGCCTTCTTGTCTTCCGATTTCTTTTGCACGTCTTTTCTATCTCAAGGTCGATCAAAAGTATAGCTGATGATCCGTCTTTTCGCATACACCTGAAATGGCACACGAATACGTAGATATAATTAGTTCAAGAACATATTCAAATTGCAGTATTGTGAAGCCCAAAAGTAAAACAAAGAAAGAAAAAAAAAACTCAAGCCCATTATCTTTTAATTTCCCCTAACCTAATTCATTTCCACCGCCTACTACACTATCCCCATCTCTCTCTCTCTTTTTCTTTCTCCCGTACATCTCACTCTCTCTTTTTTCTTTTTTTTCCTTTTTTTGTTTTCTTTCTTTTCTTTTCTTTTCTTTCTCCCGTACAACAACTCTCTCTCTCTCCCTCATCTTATTTCACACAACTCTCTCTCTCTATCTCTCTCTCTACCGCTACCTTCTCCGACCACCACCGCCGCCATCCCCTCGCTTGAAGCTTGATCTCGCCATCTCGACGCTCTCGGTCCAGCTCCATCTCGTTCCCATTCGCCACCGTCTCTCTGTGTCGCGTCGATCAAAGTTCCGTCGCCGGGAAACGTTCGTCTTCGTGTGTTTGATCGTCGGGAAGGCATAAGAACGACGAGTTTGGTCGGATTTCCCGAATCCAAGGTGAGACAAATTTCGAATCGATCGATTTGATTTCGGATTTGATTTGGGGGTTTAGGGTTCGTCGATTTAAATTTGGGGATTTTGTAAATTCGAGCCTAGTTTATCGAAATTGACGTTGTTGTATTTCCAAAATCATGTTTTAGGTTTGAATTGTAACATTTCGGTTCGGGTTAGAGGCTGGACACGAAATTAGGGTTTGTTTGGATTTGAGTTGGGGATTTCGAATATCTGAGAATTTCTGGGTGGATTAATTGTATTACATGGTTTTGTGTAGTCTGAGTTGTACTTCGAGATTGTGTTTCTGTAATTTTGGATTAGATTGGATTTTTGAATTCAAGGTTTCGGGTTCAGGCTCGGTATTCAGGGCTTTTTGGGTTATTTGGTTATGTTGTCGGGCTGAATGCGATTGTAAGGTGGATTGTAACTAGATTGTGTCGTGAAGATGGTTCAGGTGGATTTTAGATTGTTTTGGCCTAAGAATTTTGAAGTTGGAAGTTTTTGGAAATCTGATATTCAACCCGAGAACCTCATTATATATATAACCTGTAAATTTGTTCATAAAACGCACCTGAGAATATTGGAATATGGATTTGAGGATTTGGACTAATTTGATTTTGAAAACCGAGAATTAGATATCAAAACAATAAACCATAAATGTTATTGTAATTTGAATAAAAGGAAAAAAAAAAGGGAGAAAGAAGAAATTAACTGTAGGTTTATAGATTATAGCTTGAACTTGAGTTTGAAATACGATATTAGGTTTATGGATTGGGGGGTTGAGATCCCGAGAGAGAAAAGTAGTATAGCTAGCAGGTGTTCTCGGATTTGAAAAGAATGTATAAGATTAAAAAGAGTCATAATTCCAGTTTCGAGATTCGAAGTTTGGGTCATATTTCAGGATTCGGAATTCGAGTTACATACCTAGGATTGAGATTTTGAGAAGTTTAATTCTATGAATTAATCCGTATTAGGTTCCTATAATTTGTTTCCAGATTTACGTGATCGCACGACTGTTGATCGGGTCAGAAACTCCAAAGTGAGGATAAAAACAGAAATCAGAATCTCATTTTACTCGTAAGTATTATTGGCTTATAGCGTTTAATAAATCTTGAATGTTGATTGAAAGTTTTCTTTACGTAGTTACTTCGTAATTAAATAAATAATTGATCATTATCAATTATTTATTTAAGAATGTCTAAGATGTAAATTAAGTACTTAACTAACGGAAATTTCTTGGTTATCTGTTTTGGAAGATTAATTCATTTGAGGATCGTATTTTATTGCTTAATCTTATTGCGTATCGTTTACGATACGAAAGTAGGCGAGTCTTAAATAAGTTTAATCTTTACTAACCAAAAAGTTGTAAACTGAATTATAGAAATCAGAACTGATTTAGATTAGTTCTGTTAGTAGAATCCTATATTCTTTAATATTTGTAAACATCATGGTTGATGGACTTTCAACTCCGGATTTTATCTCATTCAGCGCCCGACAGGGTACCAAGTGTCTCAAAGCGTATAGGACGCACCTCTTTGTGAAAGTCATCTATTTTTCAGCTGAACTATTCCGGGTAAGTGTGGAGACATAAGTCAACTACTTACCAAGGGAATAACCCTGCTTATGTGCATATTATGTGTTAGTAAACAAGACTATGTAAAGCCTTAAAATATGAAACATAATACAGATAAGGCTTCGGCCACGTTTTATTGAAAATGTAGTTCGGATTATCCCGGATAGGCTCAAACATAGTCTATTAGAACCCGACCTATGTTATGTGATATAGCTACCCCAATAGTTTGACCCGCTAGAGCGGGGGAAACAGGAGAGCATAAGTCGACTCTCGGATTCAAGTCGAGAGTGAAAGTTTTTGGGAGTCACCTCTCAACTTTCATCTTAAAACACTAATCGAGCAAATGAAAGGGAAACACTAAATTATTGGGATTTAACCCGAGATGCTCTTCTGTAAATAGATTAGGTGTGTGCTCTGCGTGTGTCTGAGCACCCAAACCTTGAACATAAGGAATCGATGGTACCCACGAGCTACTGACTCGTGATGTTGACCGATGAAGGTCATGAAGGCGCTGATCTTCGTGCGTAAGCACCGAGCGCTGGTGCCCTGATGAAGTTGGTACCATTAGTGGATCCCAGAGAGAATAAAACACAAAGTCGCCGAGGGACCGATGCTCGAGGCCTGAGGCTGACTTCTTGTCGTTCCGAGGGTTATAGCAGGAATGGGTGTATAACCTTGTGGAGCGGCAAGTGAATAGGTAGATATGGCCATGCACGCATTTGTATTGAATCGAGAATTAGATATACATTCCTATTTGCTTATTTGCACGTCACACGACATTAGATGTTTTTATTTCTTAGATTAGACTCCCACTTACTGAGTCAATCGACTCATAGTTTTATGACCCTTGGTAATGTAGATAAGGGAAAAGCAGCGAAACAATGACGTCAAGGCAGTAGCGTGAAGACAATGGCATAGATGAAGACCGAGACCAAGACGTGTATCTCTTGACTTGTGGCTAATGGGGTCTCACAACCGGAGAGAAGAAGTTTTAGTATAATATTATTATGTTAAACTCTTTTGTAACCTACACTCCTGGAACTAAACGTCCTACTTAAGGACGAAGAGTTATTTTGTATGTACATATTTAAAGGAGTTTGTGAAACTTCATATATGTATATTAAAAGTGAAAAATTCCTCCAGGTTTTTGCTAACTACTAATAACTTAATTTTATTCCGCACTTTATTTATAATGTGTTTACGTTCATTATATGTTTAATAAATTTATTATTCGTCTTAAGTATTTTATTTAATCAATATCTTTATATATAATGATATACTCGTGCACGTGTCGATGGTTTTATGGGAGTCACGGCCCGCGGTCGAGCTGGTGACGCTCGCGGGTCGTGACAAGTATAAATCAGATTCACAAATAATTAAATAAATCCTCGGCAGCGGCGGCAAAAAACTTGTTGCGAAAATCGCGCGCACAAGTGCACACGTCAAACAAGTAATATAGTTAGTAATGTGAGGGAATAAGGGTGTGGTTTCACTTTTCTATCCTATTGTCGGGATTTATAGACAAACGAGAATAATCAATCTTATGACTGTGTTAATCGTGTTCACGTAAATTTTATCGTTAACCCTCGCTAAAGTGATATTAACGACCTAAGACTACGAACTCCTTTTACCTCTCGGTCTCAAGGCAACGAACCTAGATTGCTTTATGTTTTGGAACACTCACTCGACTCCCTAGCAGCTATGGCTATCTCTAAACTTCACAGAATATACTACGATACTCTATTTTATTCGCACGACTAACTAAACCTCGCTAGAGAGAATAACTAATCCTAAAATCAAGCATACGATGATTAGGCATATACGAACATTAAGAAAAAAAGAAAAAAACACCAGCCATTGAATCAAATCAAACCTCAAATCAACTAGAATAAATCCATGACAATTATCAAGAAAAGATCCACCATCACTCTCTAAGGGATTAGTTCATGGTGATGGTGGAAGAACTAGAAAACAAACAATAAAAATAATCCATGACAATAGAGATTCAGAAAGAGAAGAGAAAGAAAAACTAGATTGGTTATCGCAGACTCGTCGCAGCCTCCAGAACGTCTCTAGTCTTCTTCTCCGTTCACCTTATGTTCCTCCTGAAGATTTTCTCTCTCCAAGACTAAAACCAACCAAGAATAACTTCTAAATGGCTGTCATTAGGTTATGAAGTCGAGCTCCTCAACATTCTACAGATCTGACCTTCAAAAATTGATCCAACGGCTTAAAATCGAAGTCCACAGGTCAATTTAAGCTGTTGTCGGAGCTCCATCGCGTCGCTATGGTCTTCCATCGCGTCGCGATGGGCACTCTGGAGGTTTGCGCCCTGCTTCACTTTTTATCCCATATCTTGAGCTCCGGGTATCGGAATTGAGATCCGTAAAATATTCCGGAATCCTTGCGATCGCCCCGTCATCCTAGGATGCTCTATTTCTCTTTCTCTTTTGCATCTATAATGCTCATTTTCCCATCTTTACATCTCATAGACCTTTGCACACCTGAATGTCCTGAAAACTTCACACAAACTATAAAAACTATCAAAATACTTGAGGATAAACATCGATTTTTCGCTTAAGTTCATCTTATAATCACGTAAGAAACGCGCTTATCATTATTATTCATAGTATCATGATAGGATCATGTTTTATTAGCTTGATTGGTATTTGACCGCACAGCTTATTTTTTCTTCAAAGTTCTATTGTGGGTTTGGCTCTAAAATGTGACCTTGAAACATATTTTGTTAGAAGCTATATGCAATACAAATTGTTCTCTTTGATTTAGTAATTCAATACTTCAAACACTAGCAGGTACGTCGCTCGTAATAACTGAATACATAAAATATAGTTACGTTTTTTGACATATCTACGTACATCATATGTAGATATGTGTGCTTTTTAGGAGTAACAAACATCAGCTCGAGCAACTATAGATTTGAGTCACACGAAAACGTGTATTCATGGAGCGACTGCTATGAATTCTACTATATCCGTAGACCATTTCATGAAATAATAAGACATTTATATTGAGGATATTGTTTTTGCCAGCTGTTTAATGTTTGGTGTATGTTTTTGGCATTGGTCGCAATTTTTATCGAGTGATTTTCACAATCGACGAGCATTGTCGATAAAAAATAGTTATTTATTTTGATTTTTATTGCCAGAGCTCACTTTCATGTGTGATTTTTACATTCTCCTTCTACGTTTGTGAGTATTTCTTGAGCCTCAAGCGTTCCAATGCACCAGAGATACGGTCCTGAGAACTTTCACTTATATAAGATTCCAACTACGACGAAGAATCGCACGCTTCAAAAGATGAGATTCCTTCTTACTTGCTTATCGTCGGAGTCGTACTGGTATCACATATTTATTTTCTCCAATCTTCCGTCTATAGTCATTACTTGTTTGGATTTAATGTTTATAGATTGTTGTTTTATTGTCTCCACCAGTTGATGCGTTTTATGTCTGGATTCGAAGTGGATACTAAGGCTGCAAGGGCATCAGCCGATGCATTTTCATTTATAGGAATTAGCGGGTTCAAACTTATTAAATTCGTAGCGCACTAGCCGAGAATTATAGAATCTGTGCACTTATTTGGCGCCTACAACTCGTACCAATTGGAGTCCCGCTATGAGGGCTTTGTATTCGGTTTCGTTGTTAGATGCAACGTCAAGTATGAAGTACTGCTCCATTACTTCTCTATATGGTGAAGTTAGATAGATCCCAACTCCGACTCCTTGTTTTGAGGAAGCTTTGTTCACTGCTATGGTCCATGTTCCGTCCACATATGTGATTGTGGGATCGTCCTTAGGAAGTTTGATGAGGAAGTCGACAATGACATGTCATTTGGCGCATGTCTTGGCTATGTATTTTATATCTTACTAATTAAGTTTGACAACCCGTTTTGTCAACTTTCCACACCGATTAGGACTGTGGAGGAAGTTTCGCAATGGTTGGATCACTATTATTGTGTATGTTTTGGAAGTAATGTCTTGATTTTCTTGGTTATGATATCATGGATAGTGCCATTTTTTTGTCATTGTCGGATATATAGTTTCGGCGTCTACTAAAGATCTATTCGTGTAGAACATGAGTTTTTTTATCTCCGTGGTCTTATCTCACGAGTTACGGCAACACATATGTAGAGTGGTTCTCCATCATCGAGATTGACTATAACTGGGGGTGTTGTCAAGTATCTTTTAGGTCTTTAAACGCTTGTTCGCAGTTTTCACCTCATTTTGAGTTTTTGTTAGCTTTGAGAAGTTTATATAAAGGGATATATTTGTTTATGGTGCATAAGATAAATTGATTGAAGGCGATTATCTGTGCAACATCGACCAATTCGCGCCGTCGAGCGTACCGGGCGACGACAACCGAGTTTGCGTTGTCGAGCATCACCAGAAGCTAAGAGATGGCAAGAAGAGATTAGAGTGATCAAACATGATCGAGAGCGAGATGGAACAACCAACGATGATTGATAGACGAGATAGTGAACAAGAGAGGTGGTGAGTGAGGGCTGAGAGATAGGGAGAAGAAAAAATCGTGCGAGTGAGAAAAAAGAGAAGAAAAGTGAGGCGGTAGAGAAGGAAAAAGAAAAATAAAGACGTAGAGTTTTTAATATATATATTATAATATTACAATTTTGAAAAAAATTATCGAACTATTATTGAATTTGCACTAATTTAGTCGATTTTTGAATGACGGGATCAAAATTATACCATAAATACGAAGAGTTGTGATGATAATAAATCTATTTTATGTTCTATACCATAAACTAAACAATATTGGATGAACGTAAAATACGAAACATCTGATTGTAAATGCGTTGGAATTAGAGCATCTATAATGCAAACTCTCACTATTTATTTACATATTATAATAAATAATATTAGTAAATTAGTTTGATGGTGCTATAAGTTAATCATGATTGAATTTGGTCCTACTAAACAAAATAATTGGTGAATGTAATATTATAACAATTTTTTAAAAGACAAAATGAAAAATACCGGTGCTAAAATTTACTCAAATGACATAATTATTATATGCCAAGTAGATAACAATAAAAAAAAAATGATTTGACATTTCCAAATAAGCAAGAAATCAACTTTAGTTGCTAGCTTTGAAAATGCTATTATTATCTAATTCGTGCAATTTTGGCACATATTTTTGGTTTTTTAAATAGAAAAAATTTAAAATTAATATAAAAAATTACATTATTTTCGTAGGTAGAATTTATAATAAAAATTGCTCTAAATAATAAAATGAAACATTAATATTGTTGTTCGGCCATTGTTTTTTATTTGTTTAGTTAATAACCATTTATTGTGACGTGTTTGCTAGTAATTGGTATTAACGAGTTACATTTTTAGTTAATATATAAATATTTATTTTTGATTAATGGTTATTAACCAGTTTTTTCAAAACGTTTAGCTATATAACAATTAATAGGTTTCAAAGTGTTATATTGCTACTTATCCCAATTTATGAGTTACAAGAGTATCTCTAATGCATGACATTTTTTGGAGTATTGTGATAACATGGTTTACATGTATAATTGTTTATATATCGGAGTGAAACTAAAAAAAGAGTATTTTTATTGTTCTTTTGGAATCGATGTCAAGTGAAATGCTTTAAATATTTTATTATTTTTTAATATTATAGTCTCAAATTAAACAATAAAATAATAAAAAATATTTATGGTGTCGACAAGATTGAAAGTAACTTGTATTTGAGTGATTTTATTAAAAGTTATCAGTATAATGTGAATTAAATATAATTAAATAATAATATTTTAGTTTTGTATAAAAAATTGCAACTTTAAAAATAATTTTAGGATTGAAAATAGCTCCAGAAAGTAAAAACAAAACCCCCAAAATTGCTCCAATTTTTATTTTTACTTTTTGAGAAAAATAAAACATTGATTATTACAATCAGGTATTTAGCCATAAAATATTAAACCCCCAAAATTGTAAGCGGGAGTGCGCGGTAACACAAGAATTCGTGAAAGGCAAATTGGCGGGCTCTTTCAAACACGGTATTATAAAAGACAACACCCTCTACCATATCCCCCGCTTTCCTTTCTCCCATTTGCCGCCATGGAGACCAATCAGACTAAACCCTACTCCGCGAGGCAAAGCCTGAAGCGGAAACTGGAGCCAGAGTTCCAAGGGCATCAAGACCAATCCGATCGCCCTCTCAAAATCCCTTCCCCCCACCAATACAGCGATGGCGGCGGCGACGACGACGACGACGACGAAGAAGACGGCGAACAAGATCTGTTAGCTGAAATCCGATCTCACCTCCGATCTCTCGAATCCGCCGCGCCAGAAGATCGCGCCGCCGCCAAACGAGCCTCCCACGCTATATGCGAGGTTGCTAAGAACGGTACTGGTTTCGTCTTGAACCGAATCTTGTATTTAATCAGTTTCCATTTGTCGTTTCTGGAAATTTGATTACATGTGCTTTCATCTGCAGATGATAACGTGGACTCCATAGTGGATTGTGGAGCGATTCCGGTTCTGGTCGAATGCTTGAAGCCGCCGATGCCTCAGATCGCCGACGGAGCTGAAGCTATTAAGTACGAGTTTGAGGTGGAGAAAGCATGCGCACTGGCCCTCGGGCTTATTTCTGATAAAGTAAATTCTCTATTTGCTTTTTCGTCTTTCAACTCTGATGTATTGAGGAAGTATGCGTGATTTAAATCTCCAATGTTTAACTGTGCCAAACAGTCCGAGTATCAACAGCGTATTGTTGACGCCGGAGCTTTACCGTATTTAGTCGGTCTGCTTAAGATCCGAGACAACGGTGTTAGCTCTCGAGCAGTGAGTGGTGTTTTGAGGAGAGCAGCTGATGCGATCAGCAATCTCGTACATGAAAATTGCGCCGTTAAAAGAAGAGTCGGGTTTGTCTTTTTGATTCGTGATCTATTTGTGTTTCACCATGAACTCTTATGGAGTTGCTGATTATGTTGTGTATGTCATTTTTGCTCGGTTAGAATCGAAGGTGGTATTCCTCCTCTCGTTGAGCTTCTTGATTATCCAGATGCGAAAGTGCAGAGGGCTTCTGCAGCGGCCATTCGGACCCTTGCTTTTAAGATGGACGAGAACAAAAAACAGGTATAAAAAAACACACGAATATCCTCTCACATTATGTTGCTGGAAGATATACCCAACATTCCCATGTGAAAATCGAGTTTATGTGTTGCAGATTTTGGCATGCAATGCATTACCTACCCTTGTCCTAATGCTTATGTCTGATGATGCTGCGATACACTATGAAGCGGTTTGCACTTACCACATGTTTTTCCCCATGATAACTCTGATGGTTTGTCTTTGGGCATTATCTGAATTGGTGAGGTTTTGCAGGTTGGTGTCATTGGTAATCTTGTCCACTCATCCCCCGATATTAAGAAAAAAGTTATCCTGGCTGGTGCATTACAGCCTGTGATTGGGCTCCTAAGGTAAATAGCCAGATTTGACTTCTCAGTTTTGTCTGGAAGGTGATAAACATAATTTGAGGGACCCCATAAAGTACTATGTCGCTCATTAAGTGATTGCCTTCTGTGCTTTGATTAATGTGCTACGATCATCAACCTCTTGTATAAAAGGGTACTACAATTATCATAGAGAAACTTCATGTTTTCATTATAGCCAACGTTTGGTTAGTATAGGTAATTAGCCATTTATTTTGTGAAGTGAACACGAAATTAATTGATAATTTTGCCAAAAAAACTTCCTCCTTCTGATGATTAATTAACAGGAATTATTTGGGTAAAATTGTCAATTATTTGTTGATAGAATCAGTGGTTATTCAACTATAATGAAACTAACGTTGGCTATTTAACAAACAATATATTCGATGTTGCTTAGTTTCTTATTAATTACAAAAAGTAATCTTAGTGAGGGCTTTGGTAACAGCTCTCATTGTACGGAGAGCCAAAGAGAAGCAGCTTTACTACTTGGCCAATTTGCTGCAGCAGATTCGGATTGCAAGGTGAATAAATATGATTTGATTTTCTGTTATTTTCCAGCGTTTTGTTTGTGTTACTTATTTGATTTGCAATAAATGAACAGATTCACATTGTACAAAGGGGAGCTGTGAAGCCATTGCTTGCGATGCTTCAGTCTTCAGATTCACAACTGAAGGAGATGGCAGCTTTTGCAATCGGAAGGCTAACCCAGGTCTTTACTTAATCTCATTTATGCTACAAGAGAGTTCCACGTGTTAGATTAGCAAATTCTTATCTTATCCCAGAACCGAATGTCTTATCCAATCTGACCTACTTTTACATTTAAATTATTACAAAAAAAATTCTACAATTCACCTTGTCCACTGTTTTACATTTGAAATTACATGAAATGGCAGGAAGTAATCATTGGATTCCATAGTTGAACACTAAAATGTTTACAAATTATTTGTTAAGTTAAGCAGGTCTGTAAGATCTATCAAGTTACATATCAAAATTGTTGTTATGGTTAAGGGATGAACACAACCTGACTTGATAGATTGTTCATCACTGTAGGATACACACAACCAAGCAGGCATTGTTTATGGTGGTGGCATGGGGCCTCTCTTGAAACTTGTTGATTCAAAAAATGCACTGTTGCAGCACAATGCTGCATTTGCTCTATATGGTCTTGCAGATAATGAGGTAAAAAAATTTATCTTAATTTTCTTAGATGTATGTTCCAAACATCTATGTATTCTTTGTACTTTTACTTCTATACATGTAGAGGGCTAAGAGAATTGTTAAGCTACAACACTAACAATAGTTAGTTAGGTGGATTAAATATTAAATAGTAAAATTTATATTAGCCTATAAATAAGGGAGAATAAGATGGAAAATGTTTAGACAGCTGTAAGGATTAAATTGACCAAGAAATTCTCATTTGGGACGACCATCGACTTCTTGAAAGTATATCACCATTGTATTTCCTTTTGTTAATATGTCAATACTGGGGCATATCGTAGATTACTGAAACTAATTTGGGAACCCTCTTCCAGGATAATGTTGCAGAGTTTGTAAAGCTTGGAGGTATTCAGAAACTTCAAGATGCAGAATTCACTGCCCAAGTACAGTTTATAACCTTTTTAGTTGCTGCTGCCTGTGCATTGCTTTAATTATTTCAATTTTCAGCATTGGGTATCAGAGTTATTTTGTTATATATATCTTAATTCATTCATTTATTTAATTGCTTGCAGCCAACCAAAGAGTGTATAGCAAAAACTCTGAAACGGTTAGAGGAGAAGATCCATGGGAGGGTGAGTTTCTCACAATTTGAGTCTTATGCATACTGTTTCCACACTGGCTTTAGCATTTGGTGCTCGATCAAGTTATCATATTTGCAACAGTGGTGTGTAGCAAATTCTAGTTGCCATTATATCACGTTTTCTGAATAAAAAAAGACTTAAATAAGTTCCAATTGTTTCTTGATCCTTCAATTGGCAGGTGTTAAATCATCTACTATATCTAATGCGAGGTCCAGAAATAACCATTAGAAAACGAGTGGCATTATCTCTTGCTCATGTTTGTGCTCCTGGTGACCGGAAGACCATTTTTGTTGACAACAATGGTACAGTATTAACTTCGTTTTAGTGTCACATCCGAGCTAGATAAAGATCATTAGAATACGATGCTGTTATTAATCTTTGTCAAAGGCATTACTACAAATAATGATTAACCAAGAAAATTAGAAGTGAACTAGTGTCAATTATCTCTTTTATACGGCCAGTTCCAACTTTTGCTAAATTCCTTTTTCTTACAGGGTTAGACTTATTGATAGAGCTTCTTGAGTCTGGTGGCATCAAACACAAAAGATACGCTTCTTTGGCCTTGTTCAACCTGGCTACAAGAGATACTTCAACTTCTCCTAGTGATGCAGCTCCACCATCACCAACTTCGCAGGTCTCCTCTATTTTTTAACTCGCTTGCTTGTCAACATTGTTGCCCGTATAGGAATGTAAAAAGAGATCTATTATGAAGTCAAGACATACTGATTTTGTAAAAGTTATACGTGTTCTTTATCTCACATAATCTTCTTCAGGTGTACTTGGGCGAGCAATACGTAAATAACTCCATGCTTTCAGATGTCACATTCTTAATTGAAGGTACCTAATCCATTTCATGAGCTTTAGCATCCATATTATATAAAGGAATTTCGTATATTGTAATGAAACAATTTACTATTTTTTGCGTGGAGGCTTATAGTAACAGCTTTCTTTTCTTTTACCAGGTAAGCAGTTCTATGCTCACAGAATCTGCCTTCTTGCCTCTTCTGATGCATTCCGTGCAATGTTTGATGGTGGTTATAGAGTGAGTGTAAATTTATCTCCAATTCTTGAGTCAATGTTAGTATGTATTCACCAAACTGATGTCCATGTATTAATCAGGAAAGAACTGCCAAGGATGTAGAGATTCCAAACATACGATGGGATGTTTTTGAATTGATGATGAGGTATGCAAGTGAATATTTTTGTCCGAACTTCAATTTTTTTGGTTTATGTTAGAGGTGACTTTTGCTTATTTCGTTTTGGTTTTTCTGGCCATAGATATATATACACAGGATCTGTACACATTGAACGGGACATTGCTGAGGATGTACTGAGAGCTGCGGATCAATATCTCGTGGACGGACTTAAGCGTCTCTGCGAGTATACCATTGCTCAGGTAAGCTTTTCACTGTCTTTCTTTTTTCATTCATCTAATCCTTCCGTTCTGATGGTTTGAGATGTTTTTCCTTCCTTTCTGCAGGACATTACTGTTGAAAACGTTTCACCTATGTACGAGCTATCCATTGCTTTCAATGCTACATCTTTAAGACAAGCTTGCATTTTGTTCATACTGGAGCAGTTTGATCAAGTGACCACCAGATTATGGTACGTAAGGAATCTACAGTTTTTTCCTTTAAAAGAATCCGGATAATTGCTTTATGACCTACATTCCTTAAATCAAACAATATCAGTCGTGTTATTCCTTTACTACAAAACAACCAATGCTTTCCGTATCTGGGCTTTGAAATTCTTGAGTCATTACCACTGAAAATTTCTGATATTTTTTTTTGGGTCAATGCTCAGGTATCCCCGTTTGATTAAACAAATCGTACCCGAGATACGTAGATCCTTTACAATAATTTTCAAGACCAGTCCAGCGTGAATTACGGCATGGATAGATTGTCAAGTCATAACTGTGGACTTTCGACTGTAGAAGAGAACAAGTATAATAGAAGAAGACTTGTGTATATAACTGCTCATATATGTTGAAAGTATGAATCTATTAAAAAAAATCAACCGGATTTGATTAATTTAGTTAGTAAATAGTCGTATCTTGAATCTGTAGTTCAATGCCAGTAACTCCTTGGTATGGATCTACAGCTTAAACCATAAATAGTTTCATTTACAGCTTAAACCAGAAATATATTCTAGCCAATGTATGTCCGTCAGAGGTGGAAGACATTTGTATTTTATTTGGCTTAAAACGCGCAACTGGCGTGGCATTACCTGGGCAGTCTTGCAACGTATCTTTGCAAAGAATCATCGGTTGAGACTCCTAAGTTTCCTTTATATCATAGAGGTACGAGGTCTAAATCTAATAAATTCGTGATTTTTTTCCTTCCCCAAATCCCATGTATTTTTTATTGAGAAATTTTTTAAGAGCAATATAATGAGGTATCATTTCCATGTTATTGCTTACAATTTGTCACTTGCATTTTAAGGTAGATATATTGTTTATTATTGCACTAGTAATGGAGTTTTTATAAGGTTGTTGGATGTGTGATTAGTGTGTTCAAGTTGACCATGAGTAATCTTAGAGAAATGGAGACGCTTTTATTGAGTTAATACGAGTTAGAATTCAAGTTAGAATTATGAGTTTGTCCGAAACAATATGCTGATAATATATATATATATATATATTAAAATATGAATGACGTTCATTTTTGCAACTTCCTTCCACTATAAATCCAACATGGATACAAAAAGAAAATAACATTGGAAACTTATAGTGCTTGATTTATTAGAACTAATAGCTTGAAGTATTTATCCATTTTTGGGATGATTAGAAAGCAAATAGTGAACTTTATTTATGCATCCTAAAACACTATCAATCTCTCCTTCAGAATCTACGTGCGACTATTTTTAGTCTTCATCACATATCGACAATACGAAATGGGTCTTCGACGTGGCCGAAGATGATATGAGACAACGGCGTTCTAGATAAATGAGGTTGGAGAGCTGCGATGCTTACGTCATGAACATCCTCGAAGTCATGTGGTTTCCCCTGGAACGAAGCTTTAAGCTTGTAATTCGACCTCTAACAGGATTGGAACAATAGTCTAATCCATGGTCTATTTGAAGTTAAAATGCAACACTATTAGAAGTGCAATCAAAATTTTGAGTAAGGAATCCAAATTTAGAGTTGTTCAGCTTCGTATCAGTATTTTAGCACGACTTTAATAAGTGTAAGATATTGAGAGGTAATTTTGTTTATAATTGACAAAAATTAAACCATACCTAACCATAAAGGAAAAGTGTAGGGAGCAGAAAAAGTACTGGGAGGTGTTAACATTTCTATCTTTGTCCAGATTAAGTATACTCTCAATTAGGCCAATACAAAAATCCTTGAGTGAGGCTGGAGGAATGTCCGTCTCTTCAATAAATATTAGAAGAGACATAAAGACAACCTGCTTATAATCTTATTATATTTAATGGAAGCTTTAAAGCAGTATAACTGACAGGTCATACACCATTTTTTTCCATTTTCATAGACTATTAGATTATAAGTTGCATACTTCACTTCCCATGCACCTTATAAGAAATAAAAATATGAAGATCTGTAGCAATAATCAATCTCTCTGCCCAAAAAAGAACATGAAAGAAAAGTAAGAAACAAGAATGAACGAATGGCTGGTTGGCAAACAGAAAGACACTAAGAAGAAAGAACACAAAACAGTTGTACAACATGATTTCCGTGGAGGGAAACTCAAATGGCAAGAAAAATGAAAGAAATCCAATATGGTGGCTAACTCTAAACTAAAAGCGCATAATCGCCGGAGCACAAGGCGAGTCGTCTTTGTTGGACCAACTCTCTTTGATCCCACAGGCTCTCATCGGCCTCTCGATCCCTTCGGCAGATTCGCAGTCCAACCTCATACAGTACTTCACAAACGTATCTACACTCACTTGTAGCCTGAAATCGATACCGAACAAAAACCTCATCTCTAATCTGTTCAGTTCTCCGGTGCTCACTCCCCCAACTTTGGCATAGTAAGCGTTGCTAAAGAACCTGCATTTTATAAAGACCAAACAACAGAATGAAAAATACTAATCTTCAAGTTGTAAACAATCATTTTTTTCATTTTTAAGAGAAACATTTACTATTTCTGGGTTCTACTTAAAACTTTATTCGTAGCAAAAAATGTTTAAAAAATCTTTTTACCAACTGAAAAACCACTAATTTTCCCATGGAACTAAAACAAGAGTACACGAAGGAATCGGATTGGGAAGTGTACTCACGCGTCATCCATGAACTTTGCAGCGAGCATTACGCTGGTGATGACGAGGCGGTGCACAGTGAGAGAGGTCAAACGGGTGTCGGTGCCGTCAAGAAACCGGTCAACATAAACGTTTGCAACCACGAAACAAGACGGGCTACATCCCGAGTACTTGAATATGCGATCCATGTACTGATGAATGCTCAAATCTGGAGCCTTTATTCCATGGAATATCGTTAGGGTGTTATTCCGAGCTTCTTCGACCTCGTTTTTTCGTACAGATCTCTCGAGGAGAGACGAGAGGAGCGAGAGAACCCTGGGAACTTTCAACACTCCTTTGCCTAGTTGTTTGATCCCCAGAGAGAAGTAAACATCATCAGATCGTGCTTCTTTGTTATCGGTCTCACTTGCCAAACTACCCATATCAAATCTGCATATATTGTCACCATCAAAAGACTGTAATTTAAGGCTCTCGCTGTCTCTCACCCAGAAAGCTAAAGTTAAACTTCATCCACATTACACCCATTTGAAGGTTCAACATTACAGTGAAGCAAATTATCCAATGTACAACAAACATGTAATATTTACAAAAAAGAAAAAGAAAAAAGAACAAGATATCCTAAGATATAGGAGCATATAACTGGTCCGAAATTGTGATATTGTTGACAGCGATGATCATAAAATTATGCCAAATAAGCAGAGCAGCGCATATAATTATTTCCACAAAGAGCGCTCACATTAAGACCCTGCCATCTAAATTCGGTACTAATTATTAATTAACATCATCAAATTCAGACAATTCGAGAAAAGGAAAACACCATAACCTATCCAAACCAAAATAAACACACACCCATCTATTATCTTTTTCAGACACACACAATGAAGAAATTAAAAAAAAAACGCGCGAGATCTAGTTCCACTCTTAATTAGATAAAACAACTTACAGAGAGAGAGAGAGAGAGAGAGAGATGTTCTAGTCAGTCTTTGTCTTGTCTAATTCCCTCAACGAAGCTTTTTCTTCAGCTTATATAGTAAAATACAACAGCAATGCGATACACTGAACCGAGAGACATACTACCGTCTAGTCGCCGGTTAAATCGCATTTGTTTTTCTTCAGTGCACGCTTTTGGCAGAGAAATATAGTTTAATTGTTCTTTTTTCCTTATCGGGAAATTATCCGGTACGGAAGACCTATTTTCCCTACCAGTGGAGAATGATCCGAAGGTCGAAAACTAACATCACTTGACATTGTGGACCCGTTTTGACACTAGTCCTCTGAATTTCTCGTGTAATCAATACTTTGACCCTTAATTTTGATTTTTGGCATCCAGCCCCCTTAAATTTTGATTTATGCATTAGATTACAAAAATTCTGCCTCAACTATCAGTGTGTATTAAATGTTTACTACATTTTTTTATTTGCAGTAAAATCGTTTTTCTTACTATTTTTAAATGTATCAAACCCACCTTCTTTTGATAAAAATTTAACGAATTATAAATGCGTTTAGAATCAACAAGTAATATCACAATTTAATACGTTTAAAGTGCTTGTCTCGAGATCGAGATTACACACAAGGTCGAGTGGATGCTCATGTACAACATAAGTTCAGTTGAAGTGATTTTGAAGAGCACTATTTTAAAAATTGGACATAACGAGTTCAAAGTTTCACTAAATTAAATAATAACAAAATGATTGTCATTGGTTCCACTGAAACCTCATATATAATTGAGGTAAGTAAACTTACGATTTTGTCGTAGTACATTGTCTCCCGACAATTAACATCGATATAGAAAAACCATAAATTCATTTAATGAAATGGTATATTCTATATACCAACAATGCATCCGTTGTTCAAACTTTCGGAAATCTAAAAATTCATAATTATTTTTGTAAACAGCTCAAATATATTATTTGAGTGGATTCAAAGTTAAAAGCACATGAAAATATATGATTCCCACTAATATTATAGTATATTACTAAGATGAAGCAAGTCTCTAATGAAGCCTTACCAAAGCAAAAAAAAGTTGTCTTATGAACTCAAAATATAGTCAATGCAAAGATTAAAATACCAAATACAAAAATCAATAGTGCAAAGACTTTATAACATCCTATTTCTTCGATATTTATGCTTACCCAAATTTAATAGGTTTGTACAAGCAAATTCTACACACACGCACCAATATGTGTATATATGAATATATAAAATTGCAGAATCAATCCCCCCCTAGGATGCGGATTAGAAGCATGATACTACCTAGTGTTTTTTTAGCACCAAATTTGGTGTTAAAATTTTTTCACCTCTATTCACAACACCAAATTTAACACAAAAAAATTATTTATCATTATTATATTATTACTTTCGTATTTTTTTATTAATATATATTTTTAAAAATAATTAGAGGTATATAATAATTTTTTTAAAATTTTTTTTGTGTGAATAATACTGTTCATAATTCAAATTTGGTGATAATTTTGCAGTGAATTTAAAGAAAATTTAGCAACAAATTTGATATTTTATCGTGCCTTTGGATATGGTGCATATAAAATATCTGACGGCACGAGGTTATATCTCTGTATCCGTGGGGAATTATAAGCGTCCACACGGTAGAGTCTCTACATTAATTAATTTCTTCACCGACAAATCATTAATTTTCATCCATTCCCATTCCCATCATATGACATGCTCATCCAATTCTCTCTCCCTTCCATTCACATGGCGAGTTCCGCTCATTCTCTCTCTTTCCGTTTAAACGTCGAATCAAATAGTGTCGCTTAGTGGTACTTTGTTATGTTTATTATTAACCATTACTTTTTTAATTTAACTTGTATAGGTGGTATGTTGTCCTCTTCAACTATTGCTATTGCTGGGTCAATATTATGATTTATTTATTCAAATGTTTTCTGATTCAGACTATAAAAAAAGATATTAACTCTTGTTTCTATTAGATTTATATTATTCAGCCAAAGCACTGATCAGTATCTGTAGTGACTAGTGACCCTTTGTGAATCACACTAATTATAGAAATTTACTTTGTAAATTGATTTCCTAGACACAGATCGTCTAAATACAAAATATGGTAATTTGATAAGGATTTGATCACATGGCTTTTCTCTAGTTTGCTTACATATTTTAGGCTTCCGATATTTTATCCATGTTAAGATTCTATCATTATCTTTTGAGGAATTGCTCAAACAACCACTTTTTATTTTTTTATTTTCTCAACATTCACCCAAACATTTTTATTTTTCCAAAATATAAGTAAATTTCATGTGAAAAAACGAAATACTCTTAAAAAAATAAAATTAACACAAATGCCCCACACTATACTACCGGCAAAAATAATTAAGAAAAAAATTAAAAAAAATTAAAATTTTTAGGGTTAGAGCAGTTTTTACTTTTAAAGCTTAATTTTTTTAAAAAATAAATAATAATAACCGATTAATATGGATATGGAATAAAATGTAAAAAATTATTTTAGGGCTATTTTAGACTTTTTTACTAGTATTTTGGAAAAAATATAATTTTAATGAATTTTAGAAAAAAATAAGTATAAATGGTGATAATTTGGACAATTTCTCTTATCTTTCTGGAGGGACGTGGCACTTAGGTAACAATAGAACATGTCATAAAAAAGATTAAATTGTTAACTTTTTTTTTTTGTTAATGTTTATGGTTAGTTAATCTCTTACACGAAAATCAATTTACTTTGAATTTTTATTTTATATTTTCAGCAAAGAACACATTTTTTATTATGAGCGACACGTAAAAAATTTTGACCAAATTTGTAGAATTTTGGTCAAGAGTAGAAGCCACTAAACTCATGATTTTTTCTTGTTTTCACGTTTGTTTTTCTGCTATAAATAGACTAATGATAAATATGACAACCTGTATTTTCACAACACAAAACTCTTTTTTTTGGGTTGTCTTTTTGTAAATTATCCATTTTTTCTTTTACATGAAATTATTTTTGTAGCGACTATATGTGATGCCGGAGCCTGAGAATTAGATTCGCATACGCCCAGAAAAAAGACCAACGGAGCGAGTTCATCTCTAGCGAAGACACAGATTGGTAGCGATGAACTAGGAAGCGTGGAGCGGGTAGTCAACGACAACGTAGTGCACTTTTCAGTCCTGACGCGGACTAACTACGCAGAGTGAGTGATCTTCATGAAGATATAAGTGCAAGGGCATGTTGGAATTTTTTTAAAATTTTAAAATAATTTAATGTTTCATGAGGCGGCGTAATATAAGATAAAGTGCATGAACACATAATTTAGATTAAATTAAACTATTAACAATATTAAACTCAGTATCAACCTTTGATTATTCAAACGCTCGCCTAATCTCGCAACGAGTCTTCTATACGTCTCTCTGAATCTGAGCAACAACTATTCTATCACTAGAGTTTACAGTGTGTTTCTTGGATTTAGTGTATGTGCACTATTAAATTCTTTAACTCAAGAACAAGTTTTCAAGCTAAAGGAATAATGCAACCCTACGTCTAATAAGGACTTAGGTGCCAAAACAAAAAAAATAGAGAGAAAGATGGTCAAATTTTCGAGAGAGAGAGAGAGAGGGAGAGAATTCGGCCAAGTTTAAAATGAATGTTGACTATCAAATTTGTGTGTATTTTCACATCTCAATGTGAATGTGTATTTATAGGGGAACAAATTAGCTTAATAAAATCAATAAATAATATCTCATGTACATTTATATGATACTCATTACCTGTTTTTGTCAAATACAATATTTCTCTTTCCTCTATTACTATGGTCGACCATATTTATTACCCAAATAAACAGTTTGTAATAAATTATTTCTTACATCTAAACACACCTTCTAAATGTTTTTATTTTTAATTTCCAAGACAATTATAAAAATAACCTTTGTACAATTATCACATATATAATTCCACAAAAATGAAAATCAATTACTTTTAATTGTTATTCTCCCAACTCTTTTGTCACTTGTGAATAAGTTAGAAACACTTTATTGACGAAGAGCTAACAAGTCACATTGTTTCATCCAAAAAAGTCACAATTTCCTTTGAACATTGACCAATTTATTTATTCACAATCCAATGGACAAAGCATGACGTGATCTGCATTGCATTTCAGCAATATTGTACATGAATTTCATATCTATAAGAACTTCGCAATGTTGTTCATGACATTCATAACTTAATACTTCACCCATAAGTCTTGTCTAGATATCAAAAAATAAATCTAAAACTTTGAATTTCCCAAATAAAAGTATGTAAGTTATGAAATGACATCACATAAACATAAGATTCTTACCTTTTCTTCCCGCGAAGCAGAATACATCGCAAGAGTGACCGCGGCGTGCTAAGGCATCTGGTTTAGCCGTCTCATCGGCGAACTCGTCGTGCGCGAAGAACTGAACTTCAAGTTATTGGTCGATAACAAGTCGACTATTGCTCTTTTCAGAGAAGCAAGCACATCAATACCAAACATCATTATATCCGCACTAGGAGAAAAAAGGCCTTTAGAAGCGACAAAAGTCGCTTCTAAAGGCCAAAAAGTCGCTTCTAATTTGGCATTAGAAGCGACATTAGAAGCGACTAGTCGCTTCTAATGCCCAAACAGCAAAAAAAAAAAATATTTTCTTGATTTTTGGTATATTAATTAAAATTGTTACTTAATAAATTAAAATTATTATTAAATATTTTTATTAATTGACAAATCTAACTACAAAATGATTTCAATAGAGATAAAATATATTAACAAACTTATTAAAAACATTATCAATACTTATTAAAACATATTAACAAAATGTATAATCAAAACTAAGAAATTGAAAAACTAAAAAATTAACTATATATAAACCAACCTCTAACAAAAAAACTAAACCAATTAAGGTAAACAAAAAAACTAAACAAAAAATTACAAACTAACGTCGTCAAAATTATCAAACTAAATTCATAATTACGTCAATGAACAACAATTAAGTTAATAAATTAACAAATTAAGTTAAAACTTCACATATTATCTAAAGGAATATAACATTTGATATTTCTAATTACCAATTAATTATACAAATTAACTAAGTTAGTAACTAATTTTACTAATTCAATTTACATACTTAAATAAAAAAAATAACTCACCCTTAGAGATGAGCGACGCAGGCAGCAATCAAAGTCTTGGTCGGGGGCACGGCGGAGAAAATGGGAGCTGCGAATGAGGCTGCAAACGAGGCTACAAAAAACGTAAAAAATGATAACCACTAAGAAATTAACGTAAAAGATAGATAAAAGAGAACTTACCGGAGAGACACCGGCGGAGGTTGGTTAGAGGGGCGGAGGTCGGCCGGAGGCGGAGGATGGAAGAAGATGATGGGTGGAGGGGAGGAGGGGAGGGGCAGAGGAGGGTAGGGCGGAGGAAGTGGAGGGTAGAGAAAGGGGAGGGCGGAGGAAGGAGGGGAGGGTGGAGGAAAAGGAAGGAGGGAGGGCAGAGGGAAGCGCCGGAGGAGGGGAGGGCGGAGGGAAGGGCCGGACGGGAGGGCTGGGGCGGAGGCGGAAGGGCTCGGCCAGAGGAGGGGGTGGGGAGTCGGAGATGAGAGATTTTTTTGGAGGAAGGGTGAAATGAGGGATAAGGGAAGAGGGACGGGTGTTATAAAGCCCTAGGGCCATTAGAAGCGACATTAGAAGCGACTAGTCGCTTCTAATGTCCTTCAAAACCAAAACGACGACGTTTTGGTAAGTGGGGGCATTAGAAGCGACTAGTCGCTTCTAATGTCGCTTCTAATGTCTCTGTAAGTGAAATTTTGGCGGAAGGGTTTTGGAGCCAAATAATTTGGGCATTAGAAGCGACATTAGAAGCAACTAGTCGCTTCTAATGCCCAATTTTCTATACTTAGTGAAATTTTGGCGGAAGGGTTTTGGAGCCAAATAATTTGGGCATTAGAAGCGACATTAGAAGCGACTAGTCGCTTCTAATGCCCAAAGATACTAAAATATTTGGCGCGGAGAGTGCGAGCCAATAATTTTGGTCTTTAGAAGCGACTTGTCGCTTCTAATATGTCGACTCGGACAATTAGAAGCGACTAGTCGCTTCTAAATGAAAAAAATTTCATTTTTCGGAAAAATTCGGGGTGTTTACGTTAGAAGCGACTAGTCGCTTCTAATGCCAAAATGTCGCTTCTAATTAGAAGCGACTAGTCGCTTCTAATTTCCCCTGTCGCTTCTAAAGGTATCTTTTGTAGTAGTGCCGGGAATGCATCTAGACCGGGAAGATGGACATCGATTATATGCCAAAGACATTCTGAAGAAAGCATTTAGTACGGAACAAGTTCGTCGAAATGCGTCAAAATCTCGGTGTCAAAAAATTAACATGGTGATTTGTTAGTTAATCTCACACGCAAAAGTCATTTTAATTTGAATATGTTTGTTTTCTATTTTCAGCAACTAATACGTTCAAACTTTTAATCAAGTTTGTAAGAGCTTGACCAAGAATCTAGGCCACTAGATTCATGCTCTTTTTTCATGTTTTCACGTTTGTTTTTGAAAAATAAAAAAGCTAGAATTTCACAGCACAAAACTCTTCTTTATTGTCTCTTGCAAATTCTTTATTTTTCTCTTTTATGTGAAATTGTTCGTTCGCTCGTATTTATTCCTTTTTTTTTCAAATTGTACGGTAATAGTAAGTGATGGAACAAAACATGTGAATCTTTATGCTTTCACGTTCTCATCAGTGTTCTCCTCTATAACTTAGCCAAGTAAAATACATACTTCATTATAAAGATTATCGATGATCTGGACATATTTGACATGCATCCATAGGATAGCCTGGCTAGCACGTACGTTTTTCATGCAAAATAAGAAGTTCAAAGTGTAAAGGAAGAGGACTCTACAAAGTCAAAGTCAAAGATCAACATTTCAGAGTTTCTCTTGCCATTGTATCTTACGTGTGTCTGCATGTGATGAACACTTCTCAAAAAGTTCAGAAAAGTATCTGACACTGCATCACCATGGATACATCGCTGGAAATTTGCACCTCAAGTTTTGAATTCATTAGGCAAAATATCTATTTTATAGGGGGACTATTTCTTCTCGCCGCACCTTGTTAGGGGACGGAAGATTTTAACGAGACATTACTTTTTAAAAAAAAAAATATATTTTAAAGCAGTTGTAGATAATATTCTCATAATTTGACATTTAAAGTCATGTTAGGTAATTACAAAACTGAAGCTGGAAACACCAACGACAATCCTACGTTTTTTGTGTTTTGTATCAATGAATTTGATGACATGTATGTCATTAAATCATGGATAGGATTTGTCATGCAATTTTGACAATTTTTTTTGTAAAAAACTCCGTGTTACAATAAATTTTCTCTACTCTCCAGATTATGATTTTTCTTGTCAGATTCGACGCAAATTTTTAATCTCTTGTTAAAAAGGACTTGCTCTACATCATGATTTCTATCGTGAACTTGGGATTAAATTTTCATGCTTGAAATCAAATGCAAAAATGATCATCCATGTTTTAGAGAGAGATGTTCCTTCTTTATTAAGTTGAATATTCCTTTTCTAAAATTACTCAAAGTGTCACCTTCAACAGTCAACAGTGATTTTTTCATTTATCTTAAAAACTACAAAAAATTGGCTAAATGAGCAATGTTTGGTGTGTTTATTGCAAAATGATCAACGTTTCGTTAAAATTTAGTTAATGGTTGTTTACGTGACATAATAATTAACAGTATGATTTTACAGTTTTGCCTTTTTTTTATCTCGGAAACTTTATAAAAAATTGGGCGAATTCGTTCTAAAATTTTCGTTAAACATTAACAGGAAATTATGTTAAACGTTGACCATTTTAAAAACTCACTATATTTAAAAGACTATAGTACTTAGGCCATCTCCAAACCCAACGGCATAACACCAAATTTAGTGTCAAGTTTGCTCTAACCCCACTGCAAAACTATCACCAAATTTGTTGTTATGAACAGTGCCACGCCATATTTGGCGTGGCACTGTTCACACGGCAAAAATTAAAAAAAAATTATTTTATACCTCCAACTACTTATAAAAATATATATTAATAAAAGAATATAAAAATAATAATATAATAACGATGAATAGTTTTTAGGTGTTAAATTTGGTGTTGTGATTGGAGTTGAAAAATTTTTAACACTAAATTTGGTGCTAAAAAAACACCAAATTTGATATTTATGGTTGGAGATGGCCTTAATAATCCTAAAAACTATTTACATCTGCAAACATCAGTGGGCTATAATAGATGTTACAATGGACATCTCCGGTCAATATTAGATGTTTATTGTAGATATCTTCAGTTAACAATAAACGTTTATTATACTTGTAGATGTTTATTGTATATAAATTTAAAGGGTCTTTTTTATCGCAATTTGCGATCAAATGAAGAAAAACAGTTTTTTTTTTAAATGAGTAAATTTTGTGTTGAAAGTAATATTTTGAACCATTTCTCAAACAAATAAAAAAAGTCCTTTCTATTTAATTTACCGTCCAATGAGACATTTACGCAATAATTTGCAAGTGTGGTGAAGGACTATTTACGTGATCTATTTCTTGCTCACGTTGTACCACAAAATACAAAGAAAGACCGACTAGGCTAATAATGCCAAAAATTACCTGCCAGGGATAAATGAAGCTTTAGAAATTATCTTATGAACTACCGTTTCCAAGTTAAGCATGCGATCTTCGAAAGCTAGTATTTCGAAAGAGTGAGAGATGACACGTTATGGATCATTTTATTTCTTTCAAAAGAGTGGGCATTTGTGTAATTAAATTAAACATTTTGAAGCATTCCTCGCAATCGGCGGTCCCGATCCCTAATGACAACGACGACGAAGCAGCTATTACGCCTCTCCCTTCCCGCCACTCGCCGGAACTCCGTCGCGGCGGTGATATCCTGGCGGCGATTCCTCCACGAGGGACCGGACACCGTGGAGGAGCTCCTGGATCGCCACCTCGCGAAGGAGAAAATCAAACCCTCCGGCGACGGAGAAGACGAGTCCGCGACTCGGCGGCGACTCACGAGCACCCGAAGGGAAGCCCTGAGCCTCTACCGCGACGTACTCCGAGCGACTCGCTATTTCGTGTGGCCTAACCCTCAGGGCGTGACGTGGCGCGACGTCCTTCGAGAGAACGCGCGCAAGGAGTTCGAGCACGCGAGGTTCGAGACCGATCCGGAGGTCGTCACACGCCTCCTCATCGGCGGCCGAGATGCCGTGGAATCAGCCGTCGAGAAGCTCGTCGCTCAGATCGAGAAGGACAAGGCCTCACGGCCACGATGAACAATGCTCTCTCTCTCTCTCTCTCTATCTCGGTTTGTTCTGTATTCTTGTTCTCTTTGGAATAAAATGCAGTTCATTTGTTTGTTAAAATGCGTGACTGAATAGTTATACACAAAGATTTCCGCTTTACACAAAAACGTGCTATACAAACGTATTTGATAGCTATCGTTCATCCATGGCAATGTCCTCTCTCTCTCGGTTTGTTCTGTATTTTATTTTTCTCTTTGGAAATAAAATGCAGTTCAGCTGTTTGTTAAAATGCGTGACTGGATAATTATACAAAAGGTTCTTACTTTACACCAAAAACGTACGAAATAATCTTAATTGATAGCTAAAAAATCATCCATGGAGATGATTAGAAGGTGTTTGAAAGCATTCGGCGGTGTCTCCGGTCTCCTCTTCGGCTTCAGCTTCAGCTTCTGGAATCCGTGGCGGTGGAGATGAGAAGTCTAAACACATTCCCTGCATAACTTGCTCGTAATCGGAGTCTGGAACCAAACTGAAGTCTTGAGAAGTCAACTGGTGATACTCCACAAGCTGGTTCAGGCACTGGTTTTCTCTCACAAGTGTCGCGTTCTCATTCGCCAGCCTCGATTTCTCGCCCAGCAGCGCCTCTAGTTGAAGCCTCACCTGCCACCAACAAATGAAAACAAGAGTAAACAAAAGACCAGTTTGCAAGGTTGTGATTTTCATTTTATTTCCTTTTTATGTTACCAGATCGTCTTCTTCGGGTCTAATCCCTTTATCAAGGCCGTCCCTGAGTCTCCTGTTCTCCTCCTCGAGGAGCGAGCACCGTTCCTGAACGAACCCCAGATCTGATTTCATGAACTTGAGTTCCCTCGCCAACGAAGCTGCTTTCGCAGCCATGGAAACCGCGAGCTAGTTCAACAAGCGTATTAAATCAATCAACCACTGACTAATTCTTTGACGTTGTTTAAAGAAAGGTTTAGAGAAAAACAAACATTTTTTGCTTTCTTGAGCTTGCCATCTACTGGTTCTTGCTCTTTATCATCCTTCGACTCATCTCTTTGCTCCTCCGAGCAATGGCTGATGTTATATTTCCTCTTCAATCCAGCATTATTCGGTTCCTCTATCTCGACAACTTCTTCTCTTTCTCGCCTCTTTAGGCCGTCGCGGAACAATTCAGATAGTGTCGGAGGTTTAGTAAGATCATTCGCTCCCTTTACAAAGATCGAAAAAATCAATATCAAAATGGCATCCCATTTTTCATCAATAAAAAAAATCATAAAAAAGTGCTCTGAGGTGAGGTTTAACCTGAAGAGCTGTGTCCAAATTACTAGATAGCTGAGACAGTGTCTGAGCTACGGAGTCGAACCCTCGCATCAAAAGCAGCGTGTCCTCTTTTGACCTTTTCGTTCGGCCCGATGAATCACCGACACTCTAAATCAAGCGCATACAAATGTAACCCATGAGTCAAGACAGAGATAAAAAAAGAAACAGAGTCTCAGGAAGGCAAAGTTGAGAGAGCTAACGATCTGTTTCCGATCATTATCGTTGGTCTTGGAGTTCCGTTCGTCGAGAAGCACATCGATGCGGGTTCGGAGACTGCTCCAGAATCTCTTATCTGAAGATGGGCTTAAGAGAGGAGTCCTGGCTGAGTCCTGCACAATTGAGGCATAATAAACGAATGTGGGTGAGTGACAGTCTGACAGACAAGAAGAAGAATATGAAGAAGAAGAGAGGAACTTTGGATTGGTTACCTTGTTGAGGAGGATCGGTGACGGTGTTTCTAGCGAAGCTGCCATTAGAGAATTGGAAATGAAGTGGAGAGAGAGAGAGAGAGAGAGAGAGAGGGTAACGGCTAGTTTCGAAAGGGTCTTTAAGAAAACGGGAGAGTTGAGTAAATAAATATGAGACCGAAACACCGAAGTGGAGTTGAAAAGCTCTAACGTTCGGATATCTAATCAAAATGTAAAGTCGATCTGGTCCACTCGATTGTGCTTTTATGTTTGAAGAAAAAGTCAAAAGTAGATAAATATAAGTTTGATATTAAATGTGGCATCGCTTTTTAATTATTCACTGGAATTCTCCAAAAAATTAAAATAATTGTATCTAATTGACAATGTTTCTCCATATAACAAAAAAATCTGCATACTTCTTTTCATTTTTATTATTTTTCGTTCTCTTAAATTTAAGTTTTCTATAGTTAAATAGTCAATAAATTAATAATACAAAATGGTTAAATTTAATAAAAATGAATACAGTAACTAAATAAAAAACTTTTTAAGCAAAGTGAAAAATGCTGTGTATAAAGTATCTACAATTTAAAAGTCATTAGCGTCAAAAGTACTCATTATTTTTATTTGTTACAGTTTAATACTCATTTTTAAAAGTTGACAGAAGTATTTAATGTTAAAAAAATTATTTCTCCATTGCTCCTTGAAATCTTAGGGAGGTATCGGAAATAGGTTAAGAAACTTCATCGACGGCATTCTAAGAAAAATGTGTATTTCTTAAAACTACGGATATGATATTGAGATGCCAAGACACGTCAAAGACTGAAGGCATATCACTCATCGAATTTTAAGACAATATCCGATGAAATTTTATCGTCATCATTGAGAAGTTAAACAACTTCATCGTCGATGACTCCTCTGATTGCGATATTTATTCCGATTTTGCGTGGCCATTTTGCGAGAGAGGGCGTGGATGTACATGAGGAGGTGGCGGATTTTGTTGAAATTGATTTTCAATATTGATTTGAATTTGTTTGTTCAATTTGAGCAACCAATTAGAGCAATATTGACTTGATTTCTATAATGTTCTAAAATTAATTAGAAATTTTGAGATTTTTTTTCTTATATTATTTTGACTTTAAATAATTAAAATTTTTGACATATTCTCATAAGGCAGTTTAGCTGCGGGTAAAAATAAAACTCACGATTTCTTAACTGTAAGTCATATGATATTATAACTATAGTTACGAACAGACTGACACATTTTTACCGGGCATTTTATTACTAAGCAAAGAGTAACGGAAAAATAATTTTCCAATATTGAGTTACGTATTTGCGCTACAACTTTAAAAAAATATATATTAAATTAAAATAATGAATATTTATACCATCAATGATTCATGAATTAATAACGACGGTCAAAAGGTTGTAAAGGCAATGTATGTAATATAGAGTACATACATTTTGTAATTGCTAAATGCAATATAGTTATTGAGATAAATTTAACACACTCATTTGTAATATTTCTTTTGTTTAAATAAATATAGCAAATAAAAAAGAAAAAAAGAAGAAGAAGTGAAGAGAACGATACCTTTATCTAGAAGCATAAGGACTGCTGGCTCTCACACACTCGAGAAAAAATGGCGACTCTATCTTCCTCATCCACTCTTCTCTTCCACTCTCTCTCCTCCAAAACTCCGTCAGCCTCCAATGCCAATCGCCTTCTTCGCCCTAACTCCTTCTCTCTCTCCTCCTCCTTCGCCGTCGCTTCTTCTTCTTCTTCTTCTTCCCTCCTGGCCGCCACGCGTCACCCTCTCATCGCACCACAGTCATCATCATCGTCTTCCTTCTCCGCCATTACAGCCACCGCAGAGAAGAAGAAAGTGCTGATCGTCAACACCAACAGCGGCGGCCACGCCGTGATCGGCTTCTACTTCGCCAAGGAGCTCCTCTCCTCCGGCCACCACGTCACCGTCCTCACCGTCGGCGAAGAAGCCTCCGACAAGATGAAGAAGCCTCCGTTCAGCAGATTCTCAGCTATTACTTTCTCTCTCTCTCTCATTGATGCGTTGACCGAGTCTAGCTTCAGTTGACTCAATTATATATATCGCTGTTCTGTTCAGGAAATAGTGAGCGCCGGAGGAGAGACCGTGTGGGGAAATCCGGCGGAGGTAGGGAAGGTATTCGCCGGAGCGGCGTTCGATGTGGTGCTGGACAACAATGGCAAGGATTTGGACTCTGTTAGGTCATCTTTCTCTTGAAAAACCTCAATTTAACCAAACAGAGCTTGATTAGCAAAAGTGCTTGATTAATTTGATGCCTTTTGAGTTCAGGCCAGTGATAGATTGGGCCAAAAGCTCCGGAGCGAAGCAGTTTCTGTATATCAGCAGCGCCGGAATCTATAAGCTCGCCGATGAGCTTCCTCACGTTGAAGGGGTACAATTTTGATAACATATTTGAGAAACATTAAGAAATTTATAAGCAACTAAGTCACGTCACAAGCTTATTGTTTGCTAAATAGTGGAATAGTCTTGTTAATCATAGTTAAATAGCTACGGATTTCATTAATTGACAAATTTTCCTAAATAATTTTTTCCCATTAATTGTCAATAAGAGGGAGGTATTGAGCAAAATAGTCAATTAATTACGTGTTAATAGAATAAGTAACTAATTAACTTTGGCTCACGCAAACTTAAAAGTTTATTCATAGCTAATTAGAGTTATATTTCCTATGATTAGAGTTATATTTTTATAAATACTTGAGAAATAGTAAGAAATTTATAAGCAACACAGTCACGTCAAATTGTGTCCAGTAAGATTGTGAAAAAAAAATTGTACTTTAATTTAAAAAACTTGCTCTAATTAACCAAATGAAACATTGAAGTTGCTATTGGCAAAACCTTTTCATTTATTTAGTTTTCATTTATTTAGTTTATAGCCATTTTTAATGAGGTGTCATTATTTGTTTATTATTTTTTGTTAATCTGTCATTTTTTATATGGCTTTATTTGTTTAATTGTTATTAAACAAATTACATTGGCTATATAACAGTTAATATGTTTCTAATTACTATTTTACTACTTATCCCAATTTATTTTTCTTAAATTCCCTCTTATAGAAGGGGTACAAATTTGATAGTATTTGAGAAACAATAAGAAATTTATAAGCAACTAAGTCACGCAATTTTAGCTAAATAGCTAGTGATTTAATTAACCAAAAATAATAGACAATTTTGCCTAAACAATTTGTGTCCATTACTTGTCCATTAGAGAGAATTTAGGCAAAATAGTCAACTAATTAGTGCGCTAATAGAACAAGTAACCAATTAACTTATGCAAACTCAAAGTTTCTATATGATTAATACAACCATAGAGTAATATTCCTTGATCCCTATCTAAGGTTGTTTTCTTCCTACAAATAAAACATTCATTTTATTCATAGGATGCAGTGAAAGCCGACGCGAGCCACGTGGCAGTCGAGAAGTATATCGCGGACACTTTCGGGTCATGGGCGGTGTTTCGTCCGCAATACATGATCGGGTCCGGAAACAACAAAGATTGCGAGGAATGGTTCTTCGACCGTAAGTCCAAAAAAATCGATTCAGCGTCGTGAGATTATTAAATCTTTTTTTATTGATCTATACTTGAAAAAAAGCAGGGATTGTGAGGGATAGACCAGTCCTGATCCCAGGCTCGGGGATGCAATTGACAAACATATCCCATGTCCGAGACTTGGCTTCCATGCTCTCCGTGGCCGTCGAGAAACCCGAGGCCGCGAGTGGCAACATTTTTAACTGTGTGAGTGACCGCGCCGTGACTTTGGACGGCATGGCCAAGCTCTGCGCAAAAGCCGCCGGACGTGAAGTCACCATTGTCCATTACGACCCGAAAGCCATCGGATCCGATGCCAAGAAAGCTTTCCCGTTCCGTAACATGGTAAGGGAGAAATTTCATTTTCTAGACTCAAAAGTTAAAGAAAATATTATGGTTAGACTTGTTAATTTAATAGTTTACAATTGTATTTTTTTGTCACATTTTTTGATAAAAATATCTTTTAAATTAAGTAAACTCCTATGTCAACTCTTTCCCTTTCTGATTTCACCCTCAAGTCCAAAATCTTAACTTTTCTAAATGTTTCAAATCCGATTCAAATCTTCAAACAATCACTCTCCTCACTATTTTAACTACCCAACAACAATAGAAATATGAAATAAAAAAAAGAAAATTTTATATCTTTTGACATTTTGTAGTTTTGGAAGATAAGTAGTTGAGAAATGAGGAAGATATGTTTTTTTTCTTCAAATGTATTTGGTTCTGGAGCATTTAGGTCAAAAAATGTGCAAACAAATACAATATTACTGAATTTGTGATTTTAAACATAATATTTGCTTAACTTTTTAAGTCTTGAAAACTGTTAATTATCTAATTATAATTCTTCTACCCTTTCTATTTCTTTGAATCATTGTGTGTGTGGTTTTGCAGCATTTTTACGCGGAGCCTCGAGCTGCGAAGGAGCTTTTGGGGTGGCAAAGTACCACAAATCTTCCAGAAGATTTGAAGGAGAGATTCGAGGAATACATAAAAATCGGCCGGGACAAAAAGGATATCAAGTTCGACTTAGACGACAAGATTCTCGAGTTGCTTAAAGTTCCCGTGGCAGCTTAATTCATCCCAAGAACTGCTATTCTTCTGTTCTTTTCTTTTATTGTTCATCTCTTTCCAGAGTGACACTCAATGGCTGATTCAATAAGAGTTCTGGCGCTAAAATATATTGTTGACACAGTGCCAATGAAAGTGAAAATACAGAATATAAGATAATACAGTTTCTGGACGTTAATACGAATCGGAAATGCAATAAGTTAAGTAACAAATCTGGTGTACTGCTTAATGTTAGAATAACTTATTTGGTAAAAGCCCAACAAGCTTATTTGGTCAAAATTTCCAATATGCCCGTGGATCAGAAGTATGCCTCCAAATCAAAATATTTTTTCTGATAAAAAAGAGTACACTTGACAAAAAGAGTCGAGTAAAGTGGACTAGGATGAAAACTCCGGTCATCTTCACTTGCAAATTTTACAAGTAAAGACTAAACTATCCTAAATATGTGTAATAGAATCGATGGAGAACTAGGCAGTAAAGAGCATCTTTTAGCTATATACTCATAAAAGATTTACTAATTTTAAAATAGCTAACGTTTTGTAAATTTTATGTAAATAACCAGCTCAAATTGTTTACAGAATTATTTGTACTGTTTTAGACCGGATTTAGAAATGTTTACAAAGGTACAAGACGAAGATGAGTATAGTTTGGACTCAATATTCGTGTAAACAAAACTGGATGTTTATTTATAAAAAGTTTACAAAACGTCGAGTATATTGAAAAGACTAAATATAAAAATGAGTAAATAACTAATTTTTTATAAAAATATAATAAATAATATTTATATGTGAGAAATATAAAAATTTATACGAAAAATAAAATACATCAAAAATCAGCGAAAAGAAATAAAAACACAATAAATCTTGAATTAGAAAAGAAAGAAAAAAAGAACGCTTGAATTCCGTTTAACAATTTTTTTTAATGCTTATATGAGTTATATCGCTCTCTCGACTTCCAAGGGAACGAAGAAACGTAGGAAAGGTACAGAAGATACCAATAACAATAAGAGAGCCGGAGCTTGAAAGAGACGAAAGAGGAGTCTATTTACTATAATGCTTGTCGAGTTAATCAATGTTGTTATGAATACAAGCGAAATGATACCATCAATGAAATAAGACCCGTTATAGGTTGGAGCCGGGTAATATCAATGCAGTTTCTTAGAGTTTCTTTCATAACCAAGGAATGTCTGAATATACGAGTGATCTTCCCATGCTTTTCTCTCCGCTTCTCGAAGCTTCTTCGTATCTACGCTTATCGAAGATAACCTCGTGACGACGAACGAGTCTCTTCGAGACCTTTTTTCTTGCAGATCCGTAGATACAAAAATGTTGAAGAATATTACTTGAACTGTGCTTTTTTCGGCAAACAAAACATGCAACGTAAACTACCACCGGCTAAAAAAAACAATTTTAGTAGAGAAAGTTAAGAGATAAAATATGTGTTTTGAAGGTGTGTGAGAAGGAGAGCTCAAAACCTCATTTTATTGCCATGGTCTGATAAAAGTTACATAAATTGAACAGCACACAAAATTGTCCCTTATAGACTTGTCATTCAAGTGTAATCTGTATCATTATTTTGCATAGTTATATCAACTTTCTAATTAATTGCCAAAGAGATAAGCTCGGCATGATCGGACCAACGACGACTCAGATGTGTAGTGGACTTGGACATTTCTAAGTCCTAGCTCCTTTAAAAATTGAATCACCCTTGAAAACCCAAACTATTTCGCATAAATTAGTTATATAAAGTTCATTCTCATTTCATGACTCTTGCATTTCCTTTCATTCACACGCAATCAATGTGATTTATTAGGTGTACTTTAAACACCAATTTCTTAACTCATGCTAAACTTATAATCAATATTATACCATGTTCCACGAGTAATATTAAGATGCAATAATCATACAATTTTAATTAATGAACTCCACTAAAATATTTACCAAAAATCAGATAATAAATAATTTTTCATATCATTATCTTCACATAATTCCAATGTTAACAATTATGGTTCGCAAACATCATATACTCGTCTAGATCCGTTGATGCAACATATATTCAAAAAAAAGAAAAAAAACAAAACCTCCAAACCGGTATACTTAAATTAAATATAAACTCAATGTATTATATGTGATTCGGAAGCCACTTAAAATCGTGTGATAAATTGAAGTGAGTTACGTTTACAAGAATGCTCGAATTCCATAATCTCATAAGGACTACGATCAACAACATTTTCAGAGAAATGGATTAAATGCAAGCAGTGGTTAGTGGCTACAGTACGTTCTCACGAGTTAAAAACTGGCGGGGAGGGTAAAGTCAGAGTAAAAGGTTAAATACTAACTGCCAATTTAAATTCGCTCAGGGATTTCGTTCATCATATATATTGTTCGCAGAAATATCTTCAATGCTATCGTACCAACCAAAGAGTTAAAACTTTAGTCAACCACAAAACCAACTTTGTACGCTTGGATTCATGACCTGGAACGTCTAACATTTAATTTTGTACGAAGACGTACATGAATATGGTACGTACATGCAAGGATTCATGAGCAACCATATTTTTGTACGTTTGGTTTTTGACTTTACGGTTTCATATTTAATTTTGGTCATTACTCGGTAATTCACGAATATATCCACTAGCTTAGCTTCTATATCTCAGATAAGTCTCAGGCTTTCTCATCCCTTTTGTAACTAATATTATTATCATTATTATGGTAGGTAGTTACTTTTGTTTGTTAATTAGCTCACTTTTCTTAATAAACAATGGTTAAAAGAATAGGCAAAGTTAAGGGTATCAGAATGGCATTTGGTTTCGTGTACAGTGTATAGTAGCTTTAGCAAAGTTATAATGATTTCTTGTCAATGCTTGAAATTTAAGAGGAGATTATTTCTTCTTTTAGTAAAGCAGATTCTATAATTGTGCGTACGCCACTATATTATTCCATGAAAGAACCATATAGGTTTGGTAGGAAGTTAAATAATAGAGAAGGGGAGATATGGATATATAGAATCTATGATTATTTTGGTAGGTGGTTATTCATTTCCGGTTTGATTGAAGGTCTCCACGTCATACAGGATAGATAGAGAGTGTGTCTTCTAGCGGTTGGTTCAGCTATTAAAACTGTAATTATTATTAGTGCCCTAAAAAGCATATTCTAATATTATAAAGGAAAATCTTTGAGCGAGTGTGACAAGAGTATTGTTTGGTTAGCCATCCAATTCATTGGACAATGACTACGTTTGTCTTGAAGCCCCACTTAACTAGGTCCAGAAACTCCGTTTATATATAATAGAGTAAGCTCAAAGAGATTTGTATAGAATGAAACATTTGAGCACCCCATTTTATTAGGACCCGAGTTCATTTCGATTCTTATAAAGTTATAAAATACTCCTACAACGATACAAGTTTTTGTTTCCACTAAACCGAGCATGAGGACCCTTTTTCTTTCTTTGATTTTAACCAACCACCAAAATGCCGTCGTCTATATTATTTCTTAAGCTGCCATAATCTTCGTTAAGTCAAGAGCATTAACTACCAACTAACTAGTTAGATCTCCTTCCAAGTTGTGAGATGTTAAGCCGACATTATATAGAGATGTATAAACAATATGTGTCAAGTCATATCTCAAACCCTAAAAAAGAGTTTTTTTGTTCAAGACAAGTTTATCTTAGAAGTAAAAGTGTACAAACATAGAAAACAAAGTAATATTAAGAATAATAAGTGGAAGGAGATGGGAGTAAAAAGTAGAAGTGTAACATCAACGCTAACAACAAATGAAGTTTTGAGTTTCTATCATCAATTTTAGCAATGAAAAGAGGTAGAACTCTACGAGAACAAAAAACAAATTTTGTATTAATTATGTTCTCGACCTTTTTTTAATATTATTAGTTTTTTGTCACTTTTGAATAATTTTATATTAGACATCTTCATTCAGATTAATACAAATTATACATTCTTCTCCAAAAAAAACATATGTTGTGTCGCAATTAACACAATTTTCGTTTGTTTATAGAAAAAGTGAACTCCCAAAATACCTTTGCTAAAATAAATATATTTACGATTTTATTTTAAAAAAATCTTTAAAATATAAAAAAATGTTTTTATTTTAATATCTTTGTACCTAAAATAAAAAAAATATGTTTTCTATTAAAGGTATTTTAAAGAGTTTAAATTTAATTTAAAAATAAACAAACAAAAAAAAGCTGTATTTGGTATTCATATTTTCAGGTGAGGAATGTGTCGTTTATACTAAACTGAAATATTCACAATAAATTGAAATGTTATATATGATATTAATCTCGAATTTAGATGATACACAGAAAAAAAACCCAAAAAAAATAATGATTTTTAGGACATTTTACCTATTTCTTTAAAATAAAATTGAGTATAGCTTTCTAATTATGAGTTTGTCAATAAATTACTGAAATTTATTGATATAAATTTCATTAATCGGTAGTGCTTTAACATATATATTATGAAATCATAATTTATGTACATACCCATCAACAAAGTCTAAACTTGTTGACATACTATTATCTCTATTATTATTATACTTTTAGCTGATGTAAAATAACTCTTGAAAGTTTGATTCCAAATCCCATAAATACAACCGTATTTACATATCTATTTGTTGCCTATCGGATTCGGCTAGTCATGGGCTTTTACTAAGCCCAGTGGTGCATAGGTGTTCAGGTTTCTCGCTAACCAGTAAAATATCCCAAATTCACTACCCCTCGAGTTAGATTTATATGTTACTCCAGGGTATTAATCTATCCATCTCATTGCATTGTATTCATCACTTTTTTATATATTCATTATATATGATTAATATATATCCATAGATACAATGCTACCCATATAGCTGGCATCATTTCAGTATATTATTATTATTTTTATCTGATTTTCAGTATATTATTTGATCATCTATTGAGATGCTTCTTGTTCTTGGCGATTGTAACAGGCTAGCCCATACACTGCCTAAGGTTGTTTTAATTAATTATAATTTAAAATATATTCCCCTAGAAACTTATCGCCAAAGTTACCTAAAAGGTATATCAAGACCATAATTATCTTATAATTGACTTTGGGACGTTTAACTCACATTTTTTAATAGGCAGTTTTCCAAAACAAAAACAATTGCAATACGGTTTACCAAGCCGTAACTTGTTCACCACGAAGTAATATTATACCTAATTACTTTTTACACAAGTCTAAAATTGTAAATCTTTGAGAAAGATTATATCTGACATCAAATATATATATTTATACACATAAGGGTCTGTGGTCTCAGGAAATGCATTGGCCTTATCTGAGTAGTGAATACTTTGAGCCACGTATTTGTGATTTATATATATTTGTTGGGTACACTAAAGGACAAAGGGACCTTAGAAATTAGTACTAGTTAATTAAGGAAGAGGGTTTTATTTATTTATTTATTTAATAGAAAGTGGTGGACCTGGTGATTAGCCCGAGGATCTGACCACATTTCCAAATCTTGTCCGGTTCAGGTGTTTATTTAATATAAAAGCTGAAGATTTAGGGTGAAAATAGTATAATAATAGAGCCGGTAAACTCTCAAAATACAAGCCACAGCTTAGAAGCCGCCGAAGCATATAATATGAAATTAAATTAAGTATCTTTTATGTATATGTGTGTTTTATACTTTTTTTGGTTCTAGTTTCTACGTCTTCATGATAATGTTGTCCGACTATAAAGGAAAGGAAATATGCTAGCTGTCCAATATGATGTCTCTCCATACACCGTTAACCTTCACGGTTCACAAACTACGTGGTTTTTTTTACTATTTACATTTTTCTTTTATTATTGAACAAATATTATACATCAATTCTCTTTTGTTTGATTTATTATTAACAAATAAACTAAGAGCATAACTATAATCATAATATTTACATCATACATAACACACTAAATAAATTATAAAAAAATTGTAATTAAGCTAAATTAATCTAGATACACGTTAAAATTTAAGTCAAAACGTAAATTACCAAAGGTCAGGTCAATATTATTAATAGGATTAAAGGAAACTGACCATGATCTTGATGACACTAGCACTATTATGGTTCTGGAATATTCCAAAAAACTATCAAGTAGTTAAAGATGCCTTCCAATATACTGGTACTGTTCCCCATTATGATTTGTTCGTTTTTTCTCTCAAGACTAGAGAAATGGAATTAAAGAATATGAAAAATAAATATGGGTCTAATCTGTTTGTTAAGAACAAATCTAACAATGGTGACACTAAAGAAAGAAATGGAAAAATAAGGATAATAACAAGACTCGGACTGAAACTAGAAAATGTTATTATTGTAACAAACCAGAACATTTAAGGAAAAATTGTTATAAGTTGTTAGAGAAAAATAAGAACAATGCTAATCCATAAACTAATGTAATTAACCCTTCGAACAATGTAGTTGAATCATCTGAAGTGTTAAATGTCTCTGAAACTACCTGTGAGAATTGGGTATTGGATAGTGGATGTTCTTTTCACATGTGCCCTAACCAAGATTGGTTTGAGAACTTAAAACCTGTAAGTAACCAATCTGTCTATATGGAAAACAATAATATGTGTAATGTCACTGGGGTTGGATCAATCAAGTTAAAATTAAACTCTGGGAAACTTATAACTCTGTCAAATGTTAGATTAATACCTGAATTGAAAAGAAATTTGATATCTTTGGGTGTGTTAGATAAATTAGGTTAGTCTTATATTGCTAAGAATTATGTGCTTACTGTTTATAAGAATAATGCAACTGTGCTAACCGCTAACCTAATTTATGGTCTATACATTTTAAATGGTATATACTATAATCTTTATGTAAACAATGCTCTTTCTGCTGATTCCTCAGACCAAGTGACCCAGCTGTGGCATTTAAGGTTGGGTCACATTGGTAACAAAGGTCTTAATGCCATGTCCAAACATGGTTTAATAGGCAAACAAACTTTATCTGAATTGTCTTTCTGTGAACCCTGTGTTTTAGCAAAACAGCATAGACAAAGATTCATGGCTGACACACATCTCTCGTGTGCTAACCTGGATTATGTGCATGCTGATTTGTGGGGGCCTGATAGTCATGAAACTCATGGGGGTAACAAATATTTTCTAAGTATTGTTGATGATTACTCATGAAGGGTTTGGACGTTCCTACTTAAATCAAAAGATGAAGCTTTTTTAAGATTTAAAGAATGGAAAATTCTTGAAGAAAACCAATCAAATAAAATTTTGAAAACTCTAAGAACTGATAATGGTCTTGAATTTTGTAATATTGAGTTTGATAACTTTTGTAAAAACTATGGCATCTTAAGACATAAAACTGTGAGGAGCACCCCACAGCAAAATGGGGTTGCTGAGATAATGAATAGAACACTGATAGAAAGGGTTAGGGGTATATTGTTATTCACATCTGGGTTATCTAAATCCTTCTGGGGAGAAGCCCTGTACACTGTAACCTACCTGATATATAGGATCCCAAAAAGAACCTTAGAATTCAAAACCTCTATAGAAGTCTGGTCAGGTAGAACTCCTTCCTTAGGGCATCTTAGGATTTTCGGGTGTGCTGCCTATGCTCATAACAGAGATGGTAAGTTATATCCCAAGTCCTTAAAGTCTGTTTTCTTAGGATACCAACAACAGAGTGGAACCAATATTTATAGACTGTGGGAAAGAGGCTCTAGGGGGTAAAAATAATCATAAGTCGTGATGTTATTTGTTATGAGAGTTCATTTCCTTGTAAGAAACCAGATCTGCCTACTAAATCTAATGTTCCTGTTGAAATTAATGAACCTGTTAATGTTCCTGAACCTAATACTGTACCAATTTAGGTGGAGACTGTGATGTGATTGACCTAATAGTTGACCCGGTCTAGATCCCATTAAACTAGAACCTCAATGATGAAGGTGTTGACTTTGATCAGGATCCAGTTGACCATACTAGGCTTTCTGATCAAGAAGAACACCATGAGAGGTCAACCCAGGAAAAATTTACATCATACTAGTTGACCAGAGATAAGGTGAGGAGAGACATAAGGCCCCCTATTAGATATTCATACGCTGACCTAGTATTCACTGCCTTAGTTGCCTCCTTAGAAGTCCAGAGTATAGAACTTGAGAGCTATATTGATGTTATTAACTCAAAACAAAAAGAAATGTGGCATGAAGCCATGCTTGATGAAATGAAATCTTTACAGGTTAACAAAACTTGGATTTTTAGTTGAAAAACCTAAAACTCAAAAACTGGTGGAGTGTCGTTGGTGTTCAAAGTCAAAGAGGGTCTGAATGAGACAGACACTCTAAGATATAGAACCAGATTTGTGGCTAAGGGTTACACACAGAGAGATGAGATATATTTCACTGAAATATTCTCTCTTGTGGTGGAATTCAAAACCATCAGAATAATGTTGTCATTGGTAGCAAGCTTAGACCTTGAGCTTGAGCAGTTAGATGTGAAAACTGCATTTTTACATGGTGACTTGGAAGAAGAAATTTATATGAGGTAGCCTGAGGGCTTCCTGATAAAACACATCCTGACTTTGTGCATTTGTTGAAAAAAATAATTCTATGGACTTAAACAGAGTCCACGACAATGGTACAAGAATTTTGACTCTTTTATTATTGGTATTGGCTTTATTAGAAGCAGTTATGAAAACTTCTTTTATTTTCTATCTCTAATATCTGATCTTGTTTATGTTTTTTAATAGGTTGATGATATGCTTTTGATTAGTAAATTTGTTGACAAAATAAACAAGTTGAAATTAGATCTAAATTCTGTCTTTGATATGAAGGATTTAGGAAAAGCTAGAAAAATACTTGGTATGATAATTGAAAGAGATAGAAAAAAAATTTGGTTGAAAATTCATCAAAAATCCTATTTGGAAAAAAGTTGTTTCTAAATTTGGTAGTTTGAATTGTAAATCTGTATCTATGCCTCTTGCTGCACATTTTATTTTGAGTAAAGTTTAATTCCCTATGCTAATGCAATTGGTTATGTTATGTATGCAATTATAAGCACTAGACCTGATCGTTCTTTTGCTATTTTGTTACTTAGTAGATTCATGTCTAATCCTGGTCAAGAACACTGGCAGGATTTGAAATGGGTAATTGCATATATTAGTAGTACATTTGATGTTGGACTGTGCTATGGTAAGAAACTTGCACCATATGAATTTATTGGTTATGTTGACGCTTACCATGCAGGTGATCGCGATTCTAGAAAATTCACTACTGCCTTTGCTTTACTCTAGGCAAGAATTGTATTTCCTGGAAATCGAATTTTCAATCTCTTGTTGCTTTATCTACCACTGAGAGTCAGAATATATTGCTATTGGTGATGCATTTAAAGAAGCTGTTTGGTTGCAAGGGTTATTAACATAAGCTAAATTGATTAGTAGTAATGCTGTTGTGTATTCAGATAGTCAGTCTGCTATACATGTGAGTAAAAACTCAGTCTATCATGGACGTACTAAACATATTGATATTAAGTTTCATTTCATTAGAGATTTAATTGCTAACAATATTGTTAAGTTACTTAAAATTGATGCTGAAGAGAATCCAACTGATATGGGAATAAAAATTGTTTCAAACTCTAAGTTTAAGCACTGTCTTAACTTATTGTTTGTTTAATGGTTTTTTCTGCATGTATCGAGCAGTGAAGATCGTTGAAGAAGCCGTGCACGCTGGTCGCCAAAGCAAGTGGACTTCAAGGTGGAGATTGTTGGATTTGAATCCCACAATCCTTTGCCGAAGTCCAATGTGTTTAGGCCCAAATGTCTTATGTCAAGTGGGCTTTAATGTTATATGATATAAAAGCCTCAAAGCCTTGTATTCGAAACCCTAATTCTCTTCTTCTTCTCTCTGACGATTTTTTGAGCTCTCTCTGTTCTTGAATCTCGAATTGCCGTTCTTGAGTGTATATTGTTTAAACTGTTGGAGATCGTGTTGATCGTTGTTCCTTGTGTGAGCCTGGTGTATTTGGCTCGACAGATACCTGTGTGAGAGAGTGTGTGTGAGAGAGTTGTTCGGATTTGTGTTGTGTAACCGGTGACGAAAATTAGTGCACGAGTTTCTCCGATTGGAGCTCGGTAAGCTGCTGTTTTCTTTTCTTACTTTCTTTTATGTTCTTGTTCGTCGGTGTGTTTGCATGTTAAAGAATCGGAAAAATCTTGGATAAGAAGTTACAACAATTCTCTTAAATTAAATTAGGAATTTAAAAAATCCTTACATCTCCTACACCATTATATAGTTTATAAAAATTAAACATATTAGAACCATATATAAGTGAAGTGAGGCTTTACGACGTCTTGTTTTGTCTTCCGATATATGACATAAGATATCAAGTTGAATTGATTTCTTGTACACTCGTAGAGAACACTTTAAGATTTCTTTTTTTAAAACAGAAAAAAAAACGCATATATGAATTTTTTTTTTTTTTTTTTGAACTCAGAACGGGGAATTCAAGCTCCCCGACCCCTGCAGGCCGAGAAAAGAACACCCCTAAACCTCCATTATGAATTTTATTAAAACAATGATCTAATATTTTATACACTAGTTCTTTTATATATGCACGAAGTGACAAAACCCTTGAATTCAATAAGGAATTATTTGTGCAATGATGGTGTTCATATACTTTCTTTGTCTGTCGTTAACTTCGTGCTGATTGTGCTGGGTGCTCCTCCCACGTCTTTTTTTTTTTTTTTTTTTTATATACTTTGACTTGAAAAATAGAAATGTGGAAACAGTTGACATAGTTAAACGTGAATGTTGGGTGGGTTACATACTACCAGTCTTACACAGTCAAAAACAATATATTAAAGAAAAGGGAAACAGAAAAAAAATAATAAAAAAACACAGATAAATAAATATTTATATCATCTAAGTACAGAACGACAAAAACTAATCTAACAGCCGTTAACAAGCGGGTTAACGGCGGATTCCTTGCATGGACTTGGCGGCAAGCTGGTCTTCCCAGACGCCACGAGGCGTTCCACGAAACTATCGATCCTCTGTCCGTTAGTCTCCGTCAGTAACCGTTTCCCGCCAAACGGAAGCGACTCAACCCCTCTCTCCTTCAACACCGAGTCTTCCTCCACGAACCCTTCGACGCCGCTCGACTGAAACCGTTATCATACGCCGTTAGTATAACCGAGAATAAGAAAAGAGAACGGAACCAAGCATAAAGCAAAAGCAGGAATAATAAATGCAACTTTGTTTTCACCTGAATTCTAACGTAGTCCATACGATTCCAACAGAAGGCGTTTCCAAGCATCTGGTCAATGGTTTCCGAAACTCCGTCGAGCACAATGTCCACGAACGACGGCGCTGGAGCAAAACATCCCCCGGTGCCGGTGGATTTCCGGCGGATCGCCGGTCCGTTTCCAAGAGAGAGGACCAGGAGATCTTCAACGCCGTTAACAGACGGAAAATCGCGGCGGTTATGAAGCGCGTGAGTCACCGCCGCGGCTGTAGGGTTGTTCATGACGAGTCCACCGTCTACGGCGGAGCAGGAGGTTTTTCCGTCGGCGGAGCAGAGATCGAACGGTCTGAAGAGGCCAGGGGTTGCTGACGTGGCACGGCAGACTTTCCAGAGCTCGAAATCGTAGCTCGGCGACTCCGTCGCGTCGGCTCGGGAGAAGACGAACGGCGCTGAGCTTTTTAGGTCGAAACACGGCACCAAAAGAGGCTTCACTGTGTCCTTCAGAGTCAGAACCTTCGAGTCGCTCTGCCTCGTGAAGACCTCTCTCAGTGAACTCTCCATGCTCGCGCTGGAATATTTCTTCCGCCGGTGGAGGATTCCGGCGAATTTGGACCGAAAGAGCTCGCGATTCCGTTCGGAGACGGCGGAGACGGCCTCCCTCGCAGTGTAAATCGGACGTCCGGAGTTTTCGGCGGCGGCGATCATGGCGGCGAGGACGGCGCCGATTCCTGTGCCGGCGATGAGGTCGAAGAAATCGGCGATTTGCGCTTGGGGATCGCCGGTCTGGAGGCGGATCTGGTCCTCGAGGTGGATAAGGGCTTCGCCGGCGACAATGCCGGTGGTTCCGCCGCCGTCAATGCTAAGGATGCGAGTCTTCTTGGAGGACTCGCAGTGGGAGAGCCATTTTTGCTCCAGCTTGGTGAAGATCTCTAGGGTAACCTGGCTCAGTTCCATGATCTCTCTGTTTCTGATATCTCTCTCTCTCTCCCTCTTTACCACTGGTATATATATAAATATTGCAGTGATGTATTGTAGAGTACAGTGAAGATTTAGAGAATTAAAAGTGGAAGAGCAGTGTCATCACGCTTAGTCGCTGAGACTCATTTATGGAAAATGGTATTTGTGTACCTATAAAGGCTCTCCTGTCTTGATCTCAGTCACACTCTCTCTCTCTCTCTCAGAAGGACTGATCGTGTTGTGTGTGAGTAGTTGAGATGTAAAATATTACACTACAATAGCGAGAGGGAGGTAGTTATATATATAGAAAATAACAACAAAAGTATCTAATTGTTGAAAGTCAGATATATTTAGCTAAATTTTTTTTTCCGGCGCGGATAAAATACTTATTCTTTTTAAAATTTACTGTTATTATTAATGTTCAAAATTAACCGACCTGTGATATATTATGAGTGAGTTATTTTGTTTAAAAAAAATGATATTAACTAAACAATTATCTACTTTCTTTTAAAGATTCAACTTAAGTTTTATTTATTAAGAAAATAATATCCTACTTGAGTTAATTTTTAGTTGTTCAGTTAGTTATATTTACTTAATTATTAAATTAATTGATATAATGAACTTAAAATTAGTCGGCTATTTTCTCAATAAAATAAAAACATAAGCTATTTTTTTCTTCTAAAAATTGCTATTGAGCTATTGCTTTATTTGTCCTTAAATATAACCGTTTATATTTACTTTTAAAACCAAAAAATACTTGATTTTAATTTTTATTTATTTAAATGTACTCTCAAGTATAAATATAAAAATTTTGCAAAATATTTTTGAAAGTATATTTTTGTATAAACTATATATGAGTAAAAAAGTGTAACATATTTTAAATTTTAAATTCAAAAAAATGTTTTTCTAAAACAAAAATAATAATGTAAATGGTACTTTTTAAATAAGTAAAAATTATTATATATAAGTGGTATTTTGAAAAAACTTAAAACTAGTTTCTTAAACCATTCTTAAAGTATTTTTTTTAATTTATTAGTAAACGACAGTAAAATTTATTTTATTATAAAATTAAAACCCGATTTTCTTTGTTTTTCGAACAAATATAAATCTCATTCTTTTAAGAAAATAACATTTTGTTAAAAGGAAAAAAAATATCACTAGGCTCAGACATGTGTTATTTCTTCTTATCTCATAGGTATTTGTTTTTATTTATGTATACTATAAATGTTTCGTTACTCTTTTGACCTTCTTTTGACAGTACACTTTAATTTTCTCAGTAGTGGCGTTTTTTTGACTGACCTGACTAAATAAGATAAGTAGAGCTCTATAAATCATATTTTACATGTGATAATTATTTTATTCTACCGTAGAAAACATCTCGAATGGAGTGTTTGTAGAAAATATATAATGATTATTCGTCTGCTAAATTTTGCAAGGCAATGTTTTAAAGACTTAAAGATTTATAACTCTGATTTTTATGGTTTTGACTAACGAAGATCATCTTATACTTAACATTTTTTTGTTCCTCTTATTTATTTCTATCAAGTTCATCTTTGTAATCCGAACAAACGTAAATTGAACACGTCTCTGATTAAAAGATTTCTATAATGTTTTAACTATCCAACTTTAAGTATGATGTTTGTACAACAAATTTTGATTCGTGTGATATTTATGGTTTGTCTCGCTGTTTTTCAATCGGACAAGATTTCCAAGAATCGTATCTAATCAGTGAACACAACGTTGTTGATGCGGATTATTAAAACGACTGATTAATCATAATGCTTGTTTGATTATCGTGACAGTATTTTTTTATAATCAATATTTCAAAGAGTTAAATTTATAATTTGAAACTTAATTTAAACCCTTATATTTGTTTCATCGATATATTTCATTAAGGATCCCTTTACCTAATCACAGCTATACTCAAAACATTGTTATTCTCTAACATTAAAAATAGAATAAAAAGAAATTGTTTTTGCTTTTAAAAATTTTCAATTTTTTATTTATTTTATAAGGTAAAATTTAAATGTTGACGAGTAATTATAAGGCACTTAGAAAAAAAAAAGATAATAGTGCGAAGTTTATTTCCAAAATCTGTCGACGCAATATTAAAATATGTGGAGATTGAATCTGTGCATGCACGTGCGTATGCGCGTGTTGTTATTGGGACACACGACGCGCGAACCTCGGCTGTTCACTTGGCTCGGCTACTTACACTTTATTTACTCCTTAATATTTTCTCAATTAATTATTCTAATTTTGGAAGCATCATTTTTCTTAACTAAGCTTACGAAAGTGATGCGAAAAGATAGGCTACGAAACCGAAGTACCTACCCAGTCACCACAGAATCTAGATCCAATTACAGAGATTTTTTGGTTTCTTTAACTTTAACTTATATATAATTATTCGTCTACAGTACACCTAGGTCTTATAACTTATATATACACTAGTGTACGATTTTTTTATAAATAAAAATTAATTTTTTATCCTATGATTATTATTTTCAATACATTTTCAAATTTAAGTAAAAAGTGTTCAAATAATTTTGTAAAAAATTTAAAATAGGTATTTATATAAAATTTACAAACTCAATGTGTATATATAGCTAATTTTTTTTTTTTTGATTTGTTATTGATAAGCCTGCCCGCTTAATTAGAACAGTAGTATTTGGTTTAAGATAAAATTTTAGCTATATAAAGCTGCTTAATTTCATATTTAATATAGTATAATATCCTTAATATTCCAAATCACTAACTTTTTTTGTTGTTGCAGGTGAAACATATGGTCATAACGAACTCAATGAACTAAGATTATAAATATCTTTACGTATTCGTGTACATATAATTCGACTCCTCCACTCTAATTACATATATGGTTTTATTGTTTCATTTATCTGAGCCGTATGAACTCTGGATCTTATTGCTCTGAGCTCGGATTGGTTTTATTTAATTTTTTTTAAAGAATTTAAATATTCTTTGTTAGGCAAACTTTTTCTTCTGTGCGTTGACCTTGACTCGGGAGTTTGTTGATTTATTGATCATGTATATCAGAAAAAAACGACCATAAACTATGTGTCGTACAAACGACGTGTTCATTAATAAAAAAAAAAAAATTGGTTATATCATCGTATAGATCAAGATTCAATCAATCCTTTGCTAAATGATTGAATCTTGTATCTTCAGAAGAACTAGTATTATTCATCATCAGGCTCACCTCACTAGAATAAGTATATACGTGGCGATAATATAATTAGATTATTTGTTGAAATTTACGAGGAGATGACTATCATAAATCACAATAGTATGAAATTGATTTCCTAAAAAAAGTGTAAAATGATAACAAAACGGAGGCATCACAACGCATGTAAATAGAGACACGTGTACAGTATACGTGTCTAGTGGTGTAAAAACAGACATATTTTTTTCAAGAAAAGTAATATGTGTTGTGTGCTTGAGGACAAAAGGGAAAGAGGTTGAAGAACGCGAGTTCACTTCACGATGTCGCGTGGAGAGAGGCCAAAGTCAGACCAAGTTTTGGAAACATATCATTGTCGATTTCTGTCTAGAAAATACGTATTTCTTTTCATTGTATTTCTCAATAATGTTTCGGTCTTTCTTTACATCTCTTGTTTTCCTTGATTGAAAGTTCGAAGATAGCTTGTTACATTCAAGGCAAATTTTTGGTGATTTTTAGTTGAGATTACGTTATGAAAACATAACTTGCCGACATTTTCTTTCTCTACAAAAATGAAAGTTTAACTTAAATATTGAGGAATACAATCCTGCTATGAGAGTCTATCTAATTAATTGTCATACATCAATGGATGCTCTTTCAATTCAATGATTTCATGGCATCACGATTCACGAATATGAAAGTTAATTAGCATAATAGATCAAGTTATTAGGAGCTACAATAACCCCACATTATTAGATGCATAATCGGGAATAGGTACGGTGTTAATTAATTGAAGTTTGAGTTTTAAAAAGCGAATATGAGAGAGATGGGTATCGGCTACTTGTTTCAATTTTTTTTTTTTTTTTTAAAGGAAAAACTTTTATCATTTATCAAATATCAAGGAAGATACTCCATAAATGTTCTGTCTATAAGATACGTACATAAATCAAAATGTGGATGGGCTATTATCACTGTGTTTTTGCGGGGTCTTAGTTTAAGAACAAACTATTTCAGCAAGTATTAAATGTGATCTAAATGTAAATGTAGAACTTCGACATACTAATAATGCTGAGGATATAGTTAGGTCATCGAACAACATCTTATTTAAAACCTCAACTTGGAAATAAGAAAAATAAAATTCAAGAACTCGTCAACACGTTTTATAACATCAAATTTATTAAATTTAGAGAATTTGGTGGATATATTATAATTTTTTTTATCAGATCACAATAAATCCTTTTGGTTTCTTCTTTCATGCCATTCTTTCCTTTTTCCCACCAATAATGCTCTATATTATTTCCCTTGTTTAAGTTTTAGTATAACCTATGAAGATAAGTGAGAGTAAGGCGATGTACGTGGCTCTCTCTCTCTCTCTATATGCATACTTGATGACCAAAATATAAACTTGATTTTTAAACTTTATACCTTTTGGCCTTTGTTAAATTTAAATGCATAGGCTATATAAATAGCCAAGTATATTTTCCAAAAAAGGAAAACGAAGAGGTTAGGTATTTAAGAAATTTGCAAAGCATAAATACAATTTTGTGAGAGTGAGATCGTAGATGCGTAGGAAAATGAAGTGTAAGATTTGCTGGGTTATGTTGAAGTAATATTATTTGCAAAGTATTCAGAAACCGTAACAGAAAGAGAACCTTTTTTTGTTGTCTGTAACTGCAGTTTGAGAGACATCACGCTGGTTTTTTACCTAACCGCGAACAAATCTACAAGAGCCTTCCACAGCTCACGTGAAGACCGGATTCTTGTGACTGATCGCAGGATCATAGTCGAGAGTGATGAGAGAAGCCAGCTCAACAAGAGTTGATCTTCTCGCAACCAGATCTGATAGTCTGGATTCAAGATTCTAATCGAAGTCCATGTGGTTCTGACGATCTCTGAAAATTCCGTTGGTGGAGATTTGTTGTTGTAGATGAAATCTTGCAGGTTATGGCCGACGATCGCTGGCAAGACTTGAGACCTCCACACCGAATAGTTTTCTCGATCTCGTTTCACGCACACAGCAGTGTTTAACGTGTTTGCGAATCTTGTGTTGTTCACCATTGTCGTCCGAAGATCACGACTGTCTTTAGGCCGATGACGGAGAAGATGGCTATTCATTCACCATTGTTGCAGGCTCTGATACTATAAAGAATGCGGAAATGTAAGGGGAAGAGAGAAGATGAAGAGAGAGATCTGATCAGTGATCAGTTGTGTATATTTCATTACGTAAAGCTGTATTACAAAGATGAATATATACTATATAAAATACATTGAATCTGGACACATAACGTAACAGACTTCTAACAAACTCGTAATTGATTTCACGTCATCCAGCTAAAGCGGTGCAGAGCTATCATCCAAGTTGGCATTGTTACTCCCCGTAATAGAAAACTAAACAAAGTTTTGGGAATTTCAAAATATATGTGTAATAATGGGGTAATATTCCGTTTTTACGTGTGATAAAATTTTATTATAAAATATATGCGTAAAAATAAAAAGTTCTTAATAAAAGTTTGAACAATTACGGTATGTTGTTGTCTATTGCGTTATCATATATAATTTAATATTAATTATAATATGTTGCGGTCAAGTTTTGTTAAGAGTTTTTTTTCTTTTACCACATATATTTTATAGTAAAATTTTATCGCATATAATTTTTTTTGCTCCACTATCGCACATTGTTTGTGAAATTCCCCCAAAGTTTTCTCATTCAGTCAATATTTCTCGATTGGTATGCATATGAAAATACTTTTATAGTTAGTTTCATTGATGAGTAACATTGAACGATTAGGTTAATTTTACAAAATAAATTAGAAAAATTGCTCTAAATAACATTATGAAACAATGTTATTGCAATTTGGCTAAATTTGTTAAATTTCTTTTACGTAAATAACCATTTAAGGTGACATGAAACTTCCTATAGAGATTGAGTTCCAATAGTATCCTTTCAGATTTATTCAGTTTATTTTAGTGACAATTTATTTTAGTGGCAATTTATTAATAGTTATTCAAAGTGAGATATTAATGGCAGTTTCTTTATTTTTCAATTACCATTCTTTTTTTATTTACGCATTTTGAAATAAGGGTAATATTGTCAAGAAAAACGGTTTATTTCAATTTATGGATTTAAATCAATATTTAATTTTTTTTGGCTATTTAGCAAACTTTAAATTTCAAATGGTTATACTACTCTTTCTCCCAATAACTTATGAAGTATATATATATATATATATATATACACACATAGGACATATAATCGAATAACTAAAACACTTACTATAAAATATAAAGAGTAAAAATGACTCGTGAGTAAGAACGAGTGACTTTAAACGAATTATTCCTTCAAAGATGCTAATTTTTTTAATACCTAATATTTTGTACCTACAATATTTATTTTATCTTTAATTTTCAAACAATTATTCCCTTATTAAATAAAGCTATGGAACACGGAAATAACTCAATATCAAATAAGTATTAATTCAAGGAATAAAAATTTGGCAAATTCCGAAGGAATTTGATGATTCAAAAGTTACCGGCCAATTTCAATCATATTAGTTGGTCGTTTCGTCGATGAAATTCGTCCTTTATTCGTCGAAAAACAACATGTCGTTACCGACTTGATTTTAACAAATATTTAACGCCTCAATATAAATGAAGTCACATTTCTCAAATGGTGCAACGCTATTTCCTCCTAGTTGTTGTGAGATCGAATCCCACAATTGTGTAATTATCTTTCTTCTTTTTTTAGTTTAAAACTTTATTCTCTAATCTATCAAGGTTTTCTAAATTTTATAGATGATAACAATTTGGAAGAACATTAACACATAATAATATATTTCATAAAAATGTAATATAATGTTGATTAATAAATAATAAAATAAAAAATCGGTTGAATGACCAATGTTCACTATCACAATTTGGAAATGACTCATGTTTCATAAAATTTTGGTAAATGGTTTTAGTGTTTAAGTGTCCACTCAATTTGCAGTGTTATTTTACACGTTTTTCCTTTAAATTTTTGGTATATTGTTTAAACTTTGAATTTGAATTTCGTTTTGAGTTTAATATTCGAATTATTCTGATATTTAATTCTCAAATAATTTCAAAGGTATGTAACTAGTAATAATTGGATTTAGTTCATGTAATGTTTTAAGATTCTATAAATTTGGAAATAAATATTATTTGCTTTATTTAATTAAATATTCAGTCATTAATTATTTTTATTTTCGTTTTCAATTTTATTATGTTGTTTATAAACAATTTTTATTAGATATAATTGACTAAATTATATAAAATCTTATAGTTCTGAAAAAAATCATTTACTTATTAACGAGATGTCCAACTATTTAATAATCTCTCTCTTTGTTTCATTTGAATTTGTGAATCAATTATCAATTTGCAATTCAAAAAAATTTGGCAATAAATTTGCTTCATTGTCCATTGTCATTCTCGATGCAGATTGTTCAATATTTATTTAAATCATTTAAAACAATCGTAAATTATTGTATTGGAATGCATTTTACATTGTAGATTGTAAACTACAATTAAAGTGAAATACGTTTTATAGGTGAGTACTAATATAAACCAGCTTGAAATTGTTGATTGTTCAATATAAATGAAGTCACATTTCTCAAATGGTGCAACGCTATTTCCTCCTAGTTGTTGTGAGATCGAATCCCACAATTGTGTAATTATCTTTCTTTTTTTAGTTTAAAACTTTATTCTCTAATCTATCAAGGTTTTGTAAATTTTATAGATGATAGTAATTTGGAAGAACTATAAACACATAATAATATATTTCATAAAAATGTAATATAATATTGATTAATAAATAATAAAATAAAAAATCGGTTGAATGACCAATGTTCACTATCACAATTTGGAAATGATTCGTGTTTCATAAAATTTTTGTAAATGGTTTTAGTGTTTAAGTGTCCACTCAATTTGCAGTGTTATTTTACACGTTTTCCCTTTAAATTTTTGGTATATTGTTTAAATTTTGAATTTGAATTTCATTTTGAGTTTAATATTCGAATTATTCTGATATTTAATTCTCAAATAATTTCAAAGGTATGTAGTTAGTAATAATTGGATTTAGTTCATGCATTGTTTTAAGATTCTATAAATTTGGAAATAAATATTATTTGCTTTATTTAATTAAATATTCAGTCATTAATTATTTTTATTTTCGTTTTCAATTTGATTATGTTGTTCAAATCATTTACTAAATTATATAAAATCTTATAGGTTTGAAAAAAATCATTTACTTATTAACGAGATGTTCAGCTATTTAATAATCTCTCTCTTCGTTTCATTTGAATTTGTGAATCAATTATCAATTTGCAATTAAAAAAAAATTGGAAATAAATTTGCATCATTGTCCATTGTCGTCCTCGATGCATATTGTTCAATATTTATTTAAATTATTTAAAACAATCGTAAATTATTGTATTGGAATGCATTTTACATTGTAAATTGTAAAATACAATTAAAGTGGAATACGTTTAAAGGTGAGTACTAATATAAACCAGCTTGAAATTGTTGACTGAGTCATCTGTAGTCTAGTAATATTTACAACCGGTAGATTAATAATGTTTTACACTTAAAAAAAATCAGAACAAAGGTTAATGATGAACGAAAATAAGAATATATAATATGAAATTCATAGTTGTATGCACCGACGAAAAAACATCCTCTAATCGAAATATAAACAAGTTATCATAAAAAGTCAATGCTCAAAGTTTTTATGGAAAAAATTCCGGAATATGAAAAATTCATAAACTGAATGCCAATAATTTTTCAGACAAATATTATATTAATCGATATATAATTTACAAAACTTAATCTTCAGTAAAACAACCCGATCTATAAATCTAGAAAAAAATATTTGCAAAAAAATCCACGTCTATCGAAACCTTTAAACATATCAAATCAAAAACTCTAAAACCAAAATCACAACAACAAGCAAAATGCACAAACACAGATCAACCCTAAAGTAATGTATCGACGAAATCAAAATCAAAACCAAATACAAAATGCACAAAAATATCTAGAACATATAAAAATGCAAAAAATAAAGAAAAAAATGACTTTCAAATCAAAACTTCAAGAACACAATCAAATGTCACAAAAAATAGAACGATTGTATGGTAAGTTACTTATAAATTCATTTTCCCTTAACGTCGTTAATAGTCGATTCGTTAATCTTTCAACCAAACCACGTCGATGAAGATTTTTTGGGTTTCGGCAAGTTTCTCGAAGAATCGCGTTTTTTTTTGCATGCGTCCTTTAGTATTTTTCTCTCTTCAAATTATTTAAACCAAATAAATGTCAAGGTGTTAATGCGACCTTTGTTTTCCGAGATTGATTTTGTAGATTAAATTTTTTTAATTAATTAGTTTGTATAATGGACGGGAAATTTTTTTGGGGTAAAATTAGAAGTGAAAGGTTGTTAAACTGGTCCCGGACCATTTACAACAGTTTTACAAATTATTGACCATATCCAATATGGCAAACTTATATACAATTACTATATACAATAATCTTAATATAATTGAAAAACTATTAACACATAAATAAATAAATAAATTTTTTATGGTGTAAAAGTATATAAATTGAAAATATTGATTGAATAAAAATTGTGGTTAAAATTGAATAAATTAAATAAAAATATATTTATTGCATTATTTACTTGGTTTATTGATGTTGTGCTATTATGAAGTAAAAGTGGTAGTTAGGATAATAACACATTATTTTCAAAAGGTCGTGGGTTCAAGTACCAGTCCCGCTTTAATAGAAACTGTCTAAAAAAAAGTTATTATGAAGTAAAAAGGGTAAGCCAGGGAATAAGTTTGAAAAGAAAATAGTTGAGACCCTTACACCATAAAAGAGTGAATAGTCTGTTTCTAATTTTCAGGCCCACGTAGGAATCGTGGTGGATCCATAAAAATGGGAGACATATATATATATATATATATATGACCTATTTAGGTTATAAATTAAATCCGCACACATCGGATATAGTAAGTGTATATTTTGCAGAAAATGGATAAAATAATAAGTTTACATTATAATTATAAAAGCAATGAAATACTGAGAAGAACATATACATATCTTTCACGGCGGACAATGCAAATTATTGAAATATATTGAATCTATATTGATATCTAATCCTTCTTGGAAGGAAGCGTTTGAGTAGGTGGAGAAAGTGTTTAGATATTTTGGTTGTTTAGGAAAGGTGTTTAGAAATTTGGTGGGTTTGATAAAACTAGAAAGGTAAATGATTTTCTTTTAGAAAGGAGAATTTTTTATTTTTTGGATTGATACCAAATACTTAGATTACATCTCTATTTATACTTTTCTATAGAATTATATAGATACAACATTTTCTAGAGAATTATTTTGATTCATGACACTCTAAGAAAATACAAGATCATTCTGGAATTGACTCTCCCTAAATAGTCTAGACATATCAAGAATATTCTAGATTTTATGACAACTCTAATTGACCCAAATTATTAAAGGCCCAAACCACAACCAAGAATAATAAAGCCCAAATACTAAAATCCAAATAAAGTTTAATATTCAACACTCCCCCTTAAACTTTATTTGTGACTCCAAGTATGGTTCTTAACTTGACAAAATCTTCGCGCTTGAGCGGTTTAGTGAAGATATCAACCACTTGGTCATTTGTCTTCAGGTAATCCAATTGCACGCCCTTCCTGGTAACACACTCTCGAATGTAGTGATAGCGTGTGTCAATGTGCTTACTTCGATCATGAAAGACTGGATTCTTTGCCAAAGCTATTGCTGACTTGTTGTCCACGAAGATCTTTGTCGGCTCCTCTTGTGACAAACTCAACTCCTTGAGTAAGTTGCGTAGCCAAATCGCATGACAAACCCACGAAGTGGCAGCTACATACTCCGCCTTGCAAGTGGAAATAGTAACAATCGGCTACTTTTTCGACATCCATGTGAAGGCTGTGTCTCTAATGTAGAAGACGAATCCACTTGTACTTTTTCGATCATCTACGTCTCCTCCCCAATTGCTATCGCTATATCCAAGAAGCTTGTAATCGGTAGAAATAGTGTAGTACAAGCCAAAGTTTGTCGTACCTTTGATATAACGAAGGATCCTCTTTGCCGCCTTCAAATGGGTGGTTGTTGGATGCTCCATGTATCGACTGACGACTCCGAACACGTACAAGATGTCAGGCCTCGTACACGTTAAGTATCGCAAGCTTCCAGACTCTTGAAAAGTGTCGGGTCCATTTTTTCTCCCTCCTCGTGGTTTGACAACTTGATTCTACATTCCATTGGCGTGCAGACTGGGTTCGAGTCATCCATCTTGAACTTCTTGAGCACCTCTTTAGCATAGCCTTGTTGACTGATGACGATTCTGTGGTCTTCTTGTTTGACTTCAATTCCGAGGTAGTTGGACATGAATCCGATATCAGTCATTTCAAACTCCTTCGACATTTTTTTCTTGAATTCCTTGAACATGCTCGGGTTATTCTTGTGAAGATCAAGTCGTCTACACACAAGCATACAATCAATATATCATTTTTTTGAACTTTGATATAGAGTGCATGCTCATATGGATACTTGATGAAGTCTCTTTCTTTGAAGTACTTGTCGATCCGAGCATTCCACGCTCTTGGGGCTTGCTTCAATCCATAGAGCGTCTTCTTCAGCTTCAAGACTTTGTCTTCTTCTCCCGCAAATTCATATCCTTGTGGTTGCTCGATGTGGACTTCTTCTTCAAGGACTCCACTTAGGAATGCTGATTTCACATCCATCTGATGTATCTTCCATTTCTTTTGAGCTGCCAGCGATATGATTAGTCTGACAGTCTCTAGTCGAGTAATTGGAGCAAATACCTCGTCATAGTCGATGCCGGCTCTTTGGCTGTAGCCTTTTGCCACCAATCTCGCCTTATATCTTTCAACTTCCCCTTTTGGAGTTCTTCTTTGCCTTGTAGACCCACTTAACTCCTATCGCCTTGTGCCCTTTTGGAAGTGAAGTTAACTCCCAGGTGTCATTCTTATTTATTGCCTTGATCTCCTCGTCCATGGAATTTCTCCAGCTCTTCTTTTCCAAGGCTTCTTGGAAGTTCAAAGCTCGCAGTCCGCAAATAGACAAAAGAGAGTAAGATTGTCTTGATAATCTGTTACCTCGTATATCTCTTGCAGACTTCTAAGGTGGGGAGTCCTTTCACTTGAACTTTCGCCTTCTTGGGAACTTAAAATTGGTGAAGTCGGAAGGGTAGCTAGATCGTCTCTTGGTTGCTTTTGATGTTCAGCTTCATCTTCTTCAAATTGTGAAAAGAAGTTCAAGTCTTCAGTGCTCGATCTCCAATCCCATTCTCCTTCTTCGTCGAAGATGACATTCTGGCTGATGATTGTCTTCCCCGTATTTGGACTGTAGAGCTTATAGCCTTTGGAGTTGGTGTCGTAGCCGATGAAGATGTACTTCTCGCTCTTATCATCTAGTTTGCTTCGCTTCTCGTCTGGTACGTGGGCATGAGCTATGCTTCCAAAGACTTTGAGATGAGAAATTCCAGGTTTCCTTCCACTCCATGCTTCTTGTGGTGTTTTTCCCAGAACGCTTCTTTTAGGGGACTGGTTTGAGAGATAAACCGCACACGCAACTGTTTCCGCCCATAACTCTTTTGGTAGTCTCTTGCTCTTAAGCATGGTTCTAGCCATCTCGAGGATCGTCCTATTCTTCCTCTCCGCTACTCCATTTTGTTGGGGCGTTCTTGGAACCGTTAGTTGTCGTCGAATGCCATTGCCTTCGTACTTCAGGAACTCATTTGAAGTGAACTCTCCTCCTCGGTCGGATCTCATGGCTTTGATCATTAGGTCACTTTCCTTCTCAACATGGGCTTTAAACTTTTTGAAGTTCTCAAATACTTCTGATTTTTCCTTCAAGAAGTATACCCATGTTTTTCTTGAATAATCATCAATAAAGAGAAGGAAGTAGTTACTCTTACCTAATGATTTTGGCTTGATCGGACCGCACACGTCAGTGTGTATGAGTTCTAACGGCTTCTGGGCTCTTGAGCTTGACTCCTTTGGAAAGCTGATTTTGAACTGCTTTCCAAGTATACATCCTTCACAGACTTGATTGGGGTGGCTGATGGAGGGCAATCTTTTGACCATTTTCTTCTTTGAGAGAAGCTCTAGTCCTCCAAAGTTGAGATGTCCGAATTGAAGATGCCAAAGCCAAGACCCCTCCTTGTAGCACATCTTGAGACATTGTGCGATGTCGTTTTGAATGTTGAGGATCAACATTCTATTTCTTGACATCGGCACCTTAGCAATGCAGTTGCTTGCTTGATCTCTTATAGAAAGGTTATTATCTTTCATTCGAATATCATAACCTTTTTCTAAGAGTTGTCGTAGGCTCAAGATATTGCTCTTTATGTTTGGCACATAATATACGTTGAAGATGAATTGATGATCACCATTCTTTAATCGAATAAAGACATTTCCTTTACCTTTGACTGCCACCTTTGATTCATCTCCGAAAGCAACGTTCCCCTTCGCTGATTCGTCAAGTGCTGCAAACATGCTCCTTTGCCCACACATATGGTTGCTCGCACCACTATCGAGGTACCATTGTGTATCTGCTTCTTTCTTATGGACCTTGTGAGCCACCAGCAACTTGCGTCTTCTAGAGTTCTTTCTTCAATATAGTTTGACCTTCTCTTCAACTATATTGTTGCGTGAAACTCTACGTTCGGAAGCATAATGCCCAAACTTATCACAATTGTAGCATTTAATCTGTGACTTGTCGTACCTTGGCTCCATGGCTCCTCTCCCACGACCTCTAGACGAGCTCTCTCCTCTTTGGTTGTTGTTGTCGTCATTGGGCCTCCATCATCGTCAACGTCCTCGTCCTTGGCTTCCACCTCTTCTTTGGTTTCTTGCACCACGATCTTCATTTGTCGAATCGACTCGCGTCTTGAGTGCGTGCTCTACAATGTCTTCCTTCTTCTTCTTCTTTTCTTCATAAGCTTAGAGCAACCCGAGGAGTTGCTCCATTGTCATGGCCTCCAAGTCTTTCGTCTCTTCAATGACAGTGACGATATGCTCGAACTTTGAATCCATGGATCTAAGAACCTTCTCCATGATTCTCACATCGTCTAACTTCTCTCCGTTTTTTTTTTTTGAGGTTATTGGTAACCGCCAAAACTCTTGAGAAGTAATTGGAGACGAGTTCACCTTCTCGCATTTGCAAGGCTTCAAACTCTCCTCTTAAAGTTCGAAGACGTACCTTTTTGTCTTGATCCGCTCCTTTGTACGAGGTTTGAAGCTTCTCCCAAGCTTCTTTAGCCGTCTTTGCTCCCGAGACCTTCTCGAACGTGTCTTCATCTAATCCTTGATAGATGGGACAGAGAGTCTTCTTGTATCTCTTCCTTGAGTCTCTCAAACCATCCTTTTGAGTTTGAGATAGACTACCTTCATTTATCGGGTGGGCGTGGCCTTTCTCAACTATCTCCCACACGTCACGTGCACCAAGGAGAGCCACCATTCTAATACTCCAATTGTCGTAGTTGCTCTTGGTGAGCATAGGGATTTGGAATGGAACACCCGCTAGCCATCTTTAGAAGGATCTTATAGCTCTGATACCACTTTGTTCGAAGGAAGTGTTTGGGTAGGTGGATAAAGTGTTTAGATATTTTGGGTGTTTAAGAAAGGTGTTTGGAAATTTGGAGGCTTTGATAAAACTAGAGAGGTAGAGGATTTCTTTTTAGAAAGGAGAACTTTTATTTTTGAATTGATACCAAATGCTTAGATTACATTCCTATTTATACTACTCTTTAGAATTCTCTAGATACAACATTTTCTAGAGAATTCTTTTGATTCATGACACTCTAAGAAAATACAAGATCATTTTAGAATTGACTCTCCCTAAATAGTCTAGACATATCAAGAATATTCTAGATTTTTTGACAACTCTAATTGACCCAAATTATTAAAGACCCAAACCACAACCAAGAATAATAAAGTCCAAATACTAAAATCCAAAATAAAATTTAATATTCAACAACCCTTTTGCCCTTTTTATGCCCTTTAATATAAATGCATCGTGTGAATGATTGACTATAAACCCATGTATTGAAAAAAGCACTATTGACTATAAACCCATGTATTGAAAAAAGCACTGAAGAAATGAAACTATAATCACAATTACTCACGTGTGGAATATCCCAACGATCTAGGAAATTCACTAATCTAGTACAAGATGTCCCACGTAAGATAAATACAAATTTAAAGAGTTCAATTTATATAGCATTTTATTAGAAAATAACGTATATGGACTATACTAAAACGAAGAAACGTATCTATATATATAAGAGAATATGTCGAATTGGCCATATCTTACAAACGTTTTTGGAAATGGCCGACGTTTCGTAAAATTTTCATAAATGTCTAATAAGTCTACATGGCATATTTATTTTATTTATTTAATTACTTATTTACCCTTTATATTTTGACGATTTTTTTAAATTTTTTTTTGTTTGAGTTTCAAATTTTTTGTTTTAAATTTCAAATAGCTTCATCTTTGAATTGTATTTCAAATTATTGTCTTTTATATTAAATCAATTTCAATATGCGATTGTAAATATTAGATCCTAAAACCGTTGGATTACTTTTGACCAATTTATTTTCAGCAGTTATTTTTTAATAACCTGTATCTTTATTATGTGTTATTTATCTAGATAATCTATTCTTTAATTTCGATATATGATTTCAAATTTTATTATTATTTCCTTAAAAGCATTATCCTATGTTGACATTTAGTATTTCTTGCCGCATTTTTTTATGAAGGTTATAATCTCTAATACTCTTGTCTATCGTTAGTATCATCGGAAATTAATTCAATTTACGAACATCGTTGTTTAACCCTTCGATATTTTCATCAAAAAGTGTGTCAATTTACACTAGATGGTAACTGTGGACAGCGAGGGATCTTCTCTACGACAATCCGGTAAGTTATTCACTGTTTTATTTCAGTTTGGTTTTTGAAATTTATTATGAATTCGTTTACCCTTTATTTTCAGTTGAAATTTTTGAGCGTCAATGTTCTCAATCACGTGATGTAGAAAGTTATTGATATTGAAGGAACTACGAAGGACGATGTAGTTTTGTTTGATCATGCTGATTTGAAAATTTTCCCAATGAAATTTGATTTAAATGTGGACAATGTTTTCACTAGCAAATTAGTTCTCCGAACCGCTTTGAGTATGTTAGCAGTATGAAATAATTTTGAATAGAACTATCAAATCTAACAAAACAATGTATCGTGTTTGTTGTAAGGACCTTAATTGTTCTTGCTCAAGATAGGGATAATCATTTGTTTCCATTGGATTTTAGTATTGTGGATTCCAAAAATGATAAATATGGTCGTAGTTTATGAAACAGTTTCGTCTTGTTTATGGCATACGTGAAGATATAATAATTGTTTCGGATATGCACAAATCCATTCCAAAATCTGTGAACAAGGTATTTCCCGATGCGAAGTGGGCATATTGCATGCAACATTTATGGGGTAATGTTAAAGCTCAGTTTGGTAGTAGTCATATTCAGCCACTTTTTTACAAGTGTGCCCAGGCTTACACTCCTAAAGAATTTGATTTTTGGCTAAATATTCGGTCTACATGGGTTCGCAAAATAAAAAAATATTTGCTAAAAGTAAATCCATGTGTATGGGCTCGCAGTCATTTTCCAGGTAAGTGATTTAACATCATGATTACCAATATATCGGAGTGTTTGAATTCATTTTCGCATGAAGTTAGGGGTTGGCCTATGTCTTGCTTTGTTTTGAGTTATCGAGATCTTATCCGAAGATGGATAGTCAAGAAGAAGAGACTCATTCTTAAGATGATGAAAGGTGTAACTAACATTGGATTTACAATATTGAAGGAAGCCCAAGAGATGTAGCTCACACCATGAATATAAATATCGGTATTAACATTGTTAATACATAAATCGTAAATTGCATGGACAGTAACAATGTTAATTATCTTTTATTTACTGCGTAATAATTGTACAGATTAGTAAGATCAATGAATTTCAATTTCAATTTGTTGTTCAAGAAAAGTCATTTACTTGTCGATTTTGGCAGCTTGAAGAATTTTCATGTCCTCATGCTTGTGCTGCCTTGTATAAACGAAATTTACTTCCGATTGATTTTGTTTGTTGGAATTTTCGTATGACGTATTTGTTGGGATTTTGGCCGTGTGTTTTCCCTTTGGGGGAGTAAAATAATCGGCCAAGAGGGATGAGGAAGAGAAAACATGCGTGTGAAATTAGCAAGCTTTAAAATACCGACGAATTCCGGCGAATTCCCACCGGAATGCCGTTTTTCGACGTTCGCCGGGCAAAAAAACACTATGTTATGCGTTTCGCCGTTTTTGGCCGCGAAAATCGTCAGTTTGGCCGCCGGATTCCGGCATGTCGTTTCCGATTTGTATTATAAGATAAATCAACGAGATTTTGAAACAAAAAAACATAAAATATCAATTGGTTTGTGTCTCGTTTGTACCACCCTGTCGTCACAGGTTCGAATCCCTGTGGGCGGTACCCTCCTGTTTCATTTCTTCCTTCCTTTTAATTTCTTTATATATATTTATTTTTTAAGATTAAATTTTAATGGAATATAATATTATAAATAATTTAAAAATATAAATTCAAATAGTTTAAAAATAATTATTAAATACATTAATGACATTCTTTAAATAAGTAGTTTTCTATATATTGAACGAATAGTAAAAGAATATAAATATAATGTTTGTAATATTGAATTTTTGATAACCAATATCTTTTTCGTCGAATTTCCGTTATTTTTTTCGGATACTCGATCGGCCAACGGTAATCTATCGGCATTCTTTTTTTTTCGTTTTTCACATTTTTTTCATCGAATTCCCATTCGGCTAGCGACATTCCCGTGTATTTGAGTCATCAGCCGTTTATCGGTAATCGGCAATTCTTTTAAATTAGCTAGGGAAAGAGAGAATAAACCTTCCTTTTATTTCAGGGAAAATGAGTTTCAGTTAGGTCAAAATCAATTAATGGCCCATTAATCAATCTTAAGTCCAATAATTCATCTAAACAATTTTTCACCTCACTTCGACCCTAGTGGCCGGCCGTATTGTTATTATTATCTCCCAAATTTATTTGATTTATTTCTATAATAATATTTAATTAATTTAGAACATCTCATTTATTTCATGACATTTCATTAAATCTTTTCATACTAATCAAACAAGTACGAAACGAGAAAATATTTATTTTCATCTTTTATTTATTTGAATCATCAAATTATATTATTTATTTAATTACTTAGAAAATAATTAATTTTAGTGGTGGATCTTTTCTTGATAATTGTCATGAATTTATTCTAGTTTTCTTTGAAGTTTGATTTGATTCTTTGGCTGGTATTTATTCTATTTTCGTTCTGAATGCTCGTATATGCCTGATCATCGTATGCTTGATTTTAGGATTAGTTATTCTCTCTAGCGAGGGTTAATTAGTCGTGCGAATAAAATAGAGCACCGTAGTACATTCTGTGAAGTCTAGAGATAGCTACAGCTCCTACGGAGTCGAGTGAGTGTTCCAAAACATAAAGCAAGCTAGGTTCGTTGCCTTGAGACCGAGACGTAAAAGGATTTCTTAGTCTTAGGTCGTTAATATCACTCTAGCGAGGGTTAGCGATAAAATTCACGTGAACACGATTAGCATAGCCATAGGATTTATCATTCTTCGTTTCTCTAGAAATCCCGACAATATGATAGAAAAGTGTAACCACACCCTTGTCTCCCGCATCCATCTTTAAACGTATTACTTTAATTGTTTAATATTTCAGAAGTTATCTTATTCACATTACATTTTCTCTTGATTTAAATTGTAGTCGACCTCGATTGGCATCTAATTATAAATCTTCGTGGGAACGAACTAAACTTACTATCTATATTACTTGTTCGACGTGTGCACTTGCGCGCACGATTTTTGCAACACTTATCCTTTTGGCTGCTAGTTCATACGACTTTATTGTTTCCTGTATGATAAATCATTTGATGAAAACTAATTAGTTAATCAGTCAACCAAAATCAAGTTATTGGGTTTAAGATTAAAACATACCCCTATTTTCACCCTTGATCTTGGTGAATGTCTGGTCGGTTGCAGTTTTTGTTTTCCTTTTTCATTCTTCTTTTGGATATGTTCCTCATTTACTTCAGATTGTGGATTAATTTGCTCCTTGTTTGCATCATAATAACATTGATTGTTTGTGTTAATATTGAATCACATTACATACAACAGTTTACAGTATCTGTGATCTTTTCTCATCATCTTTGGCCGAATTGTTTTGTTCCCCATCATATTGAACTCCTTTTTTCTGTCCCTGTAAATTATGAATAGTTATTACACTATAACATGTACATTTAATGTACTTTTACTCTGTAAATTACCTGATGCGTTTTTACTCTCTCCTTTTCAAGGTAGACATTGATGATGTCAAGCATATTGTCACAAGACTCGTTACATTTGTTGACACGTGTTTTAAGAACCTCAATTTCATTGAGTGCTTTGTCTAGTTTCTCACAGACCGCTTTCATCTCCTTTATTGTCACGTATCCATTTGGAAACTCCGAAGTGCTTGCCCTGTCTTTATTACCGTTAGGTGTTGTTCCAGGCGATGGCACGTCTTCAGGGACCAAAAAATTTGTTGTCCTTAGAATTTGTCCTCCTTTCTCTAGGTCCTTGGCAGTTGTTGCAAGATTGTTTAAACGAAGCTTCAATTTACAATTAACAATAAGTAGCAATTTACATGAAACAAATATTGTAGCAAATGACATTATAATTTACATACCTATTCATTACTAAATATCTTCTTCACATCTGCATATTGTGGGTTGAAATGGCAAGCCCATTTCAACATTCTCGGCATTGTATATGTGACGTTGGATTTTGTATACCCATTTTCTTCGCATGCAGGAATCAGCTCGTAAAGCCATGCAACAATTCGGTGCAAGAATCCGTCTACGTTGAACTTTGTCTTGATCCCTGAAATGTTTATCCTTTAGAATGACTCGCACAACCTCATAAAGCTCTCTTTTCCCTAAGGGTATCCATTGAATACTTCATCATTGGTCGCCATTTTCAATATTTTGTTCGATATGATGTGGTTCCTTTCGCGAGGCAGCACCATTGTCTCTATAATAACGACATTAATAAGGGCAATTCTTTCCTCGTTTGTCCTGCAAAATTTCCCTTGAAGCAGCCCGAGTAGATAATAAGTTTTCTGGGTTCCTTTCATTTTGAAAAAACGTTTGTTGTAATGGATTTCCTATTACAAGGTCTTCATTGATATCAGGTATTTCTTCACAACACAAACCTATAAATTAATAGTTAATTTACTTGAGTTTGTACAATTTATACACTATATAAAGTTTTGTTAATTTTTTTTACCCGAAATCAGTTCATATTCAGCAATCGTGAAGCGGTGAATAATATTTTCGATTTTAAAATGCAATTCATCATGTTATCCTGATTCGACTTGGGAGAGTATTAGAGGGTGTATCAACCTCTTCGTAAAGACATCGCCCTTTATATATTGGAAATGAAAAAAAGGGATTTTGAGAACAAATTAAATTGTTCTTTTGTTTCTAAAGCTTTCAAAATCTTTCATTGCCCCGAAGTTCGTGTGTACGATAATTCTTTAATTTAGATCCCAATGTTTGGGATCTATTATGTATGAACCAACCTGTCAATAATTCGCATTCAGTCCTCAATTAACATTGTAAATTATCATCCAATTAATTTCATTTACATAAACAACAGAATTACCTTTCCGGCCCCTTAGGGTTTGTCTACAGAGTTCCCTTCTTTTGGTTCTCCACGTTTTCGTCTTTTACTTACAGATTTGTCAGATCCTCCTTTTTTTGTCACAAAAAAAATTTAACATCGTGTTAGTGTTTCGAATTTATTAATGGAAATGTATTTTAAACTTTACAAAACAAAAATGAACGAGAAGATGAAAAATAACCCTTGATTTACTATTTAAACCAACAGATTAACCATTTCCCTCATTCACCTTTTAAACAAACCAACAGATTACCAACAACAGACTAATTAACAGATTAACCATTTCTCTAATATATTATTTACACGAAAAAAATCGATTTACTAGGAGTTTGTTTAAAGCATTTACCAAACATAACAAAACCCTAAACTTTATAATCGAGAATATGAAAGACCTGCGGATGTGATTCATGCAAATAAAAAATCGATTTACAATAAGTTCATTCAAAGCATTTACCAAATATAATAAAATCCTAAACTTTTATAATCGAGAAAATGAAAGACATGTGGATGTTTTTCATGCAAATATAAAATCGATTTACAATGAGTTCCTTTAAAGCATTTACCAAATATTGTAAATGTATTCGAAAATGGTTTTGTGTGTTAAATATTATTTCGAAAACTGTGCAAATTCTTTGCAAACATTGTAAACAACCATAATATTCTATTAACTTTTAACGCATTTACAAAAAAAACAAACACTCGACAAACCAGAAGAATATTTAGAAGACGAAATCATTAACTTGTTTTTTTGCTTTACAGATTGTTGTTTAACCACGGAAAATCATTTACACAAACGTGTATATTTTGATAACTCTCAAAAAAAAAATTACAAAACAAGTTCATACTTGTAAATAGTTTCTTAGATTGTTCTTCAAAATTTATTTCGCCGGTCATCAAAAATTTTCTTCGAGTTATTGGAAATGGTAAAACCGATTGAGTGTGGAAGTGATTTTTCAGGGAAACCTTTTGTCTCTCGAGAAAATTTGTGTATGCAAATGATATTCTCTCTCCTCATTCGAATCTAATTATGAGGAGCAAGATTTTGTGCGGTTTTTTGGCAATAATTAATTGTTTCTTTTAAATTTGTATTTATTATCTTTTACATTAATTGTGCCTGATTTATTAAATTGGGTTTTGGGAGGAAATAATTATTGAAGGGGAAATGAATTTTGGGGCATATTTAGTTCAAATTCACTATACTAACATGGCCTTTAGATGCGACATCATCCAAAGGCCAAAAGTCACATCTAAATGGACTTCGAATGTGACAAAATCGCATACAAAATTTTGTAGCTAAAACAATTGGATGTGACTAGTCGCATCTAATAGTCTCAACCATCAAACCCGACAATTTTGATTCGACTCCTCCCATCTAAATTCAACAATAGAAAAACGTAAAATTTTGCGGTAAACGACATTCGGATGCGACAAAGTCGCATCCAAACGTGTACCCGCGGAAAAAATCAAGGCAATTTTTTTTCCCGACCTTTGGATGCTGGGCTGTGACTATTGACGGGAGAGTCGGGACTGTGAGGATGCGAAGGTTGGAACGAAGTTAACGAAAAGTGTTTAATATTAAAGAAGAGAATAAGAGTCTTACCTGCAAGCGGGATGGAGCTGCGGAGTAACGGGCGGAGGGCAAAGGTCGAGCCGGAGCTGCGGCGTCACGGTCGGACGACGCAGATAGGGCAGAGGTCGGGCGAAGGGAGGGGCAGAGGAAGGATGGTGGGACGGATGGAGGAGAGGGGGGCAAAGGAAGGAGGGGTAGAGGAAGGAGGGAGGGGCGGAGGGAAGGGGGAAAGGCGGAGGGAGGGTGGGGCGGAGGGAGGAAGACGGAGGGAGGAGCGGCCGGAAGTAGGGCGGAGGTCGGGCTTGAGGGAAAAAAATTTTAGAGTGAAATTTGGGAATATTAGGTTTTGAGTCTAAATAAAGAAGAAAAAAGGCGAGTTTTTAAATACCTAAACCTGATAATTATTCCAATTTTTCAAATAGTGTGAATAAAAAGTTTGCCCATATTTTAGTCTTTACTCAATAATTTTAGGGAGAAGAAAAAGTCTTCCAAAACAAATTAATGACCCTTTTAAATAATGCAAAAGGGTTTTCAAGATTATACTTCATGCATTTGTTAATTGGCAGTACCTGAACAAAAAAAAAAACAAAAAAAACGATCAAACAATTTCAAATAACATTGTTGTTGGATAATGTCTATGGTTATGAAAATACATAAAGTCAACCATCCTTAAATATATTTGTGTTTGTGTAATATATATAGATATAACTGCAACGCAAGTTCTAACCACGAAAAGTTTAAATGTCTTCTCTGGATATTGAAATGCCGTCTATGGCTTCCAGTTCCGGCAGATGAATTTGCTTTGTTTTTCTATTTGACCGGATACGTTGTTTAATGTTTGTAATCGTACATGCACGACAAATTTTGGTGTTTTTTTTATCTTGCAGTGCGCATGATAACTGTAACGAATCTACATTAACTATAACATCCAAACCAAATGTACGCAATTTACCGGTTACGTTAGATATCTTATATATTTTTTCACAATAAATATGCTAACGAAATTAAAGAGTAATATTTGTTTACGACGTACCAAGTATAGTCCTAAATTAAGTCATTATTGTTTTTACTTTCGTAGCTTTAGTTCATTTACATTTTGTTCTCAACTTTGTTCTCCCTTCTGTTAGATGGACGTTGAAATAATTAAACATGTCATTGCTGAAATCCTAGAGCCAAACATCAACACGAGACGTTATCAGGAAATTTAGGAAACATGGAAAATGGAGTCCAAAGAAACCGCGGAGGACTACTTCTATAGAGTTAACGATACGTTCATCGATTGGCCAACTAAAATTGACGATGAAGAAGCAATTGGATTGTACTGGAATGGGTTAACTAAATAAAAGAAAACAGGGTGTGTATCGCGACTACAATGATGTGGATATGGCACAAGATGATGACGACATGCCAAATGTTATAGATTAAGAGAATAAGAGAAATAGTTAGAATCAAATTACGATCTTCTTAAAATGTTGGTTTAAGTATGTTAAGAAAAAGTTCTTTTTTCAATATGATGTGTTTATCATCTTACGCATATTTGCATTCTCGGCACAATTCGATATCCTTCTTTCGGCCTCTTCGTTGGAAATCTTCGTATTTGAAAATCTTGTGAATCCCCTTCTTCATAAGCCAAACCCCGATTCTCGCCATCCGAAATCTCTTCGTCCTCGATCGAGACGATCGAGTCACTCGGCATATCAGCTGGGATCGGAACTTCGTTCTTTACGACGACATATTCCGTCGCTTTTCTCTGATTGTAGAGCTTCGACTTTGAATTCAATGGTGTAAAGAAACGAGCATCGATTACCTTTGTTGCAGCGACTATTGAAACGATAAAAGCACGGAACCACCACTGCTGAAAATGTAATTGGCTTATGAAGAATCTGATTACTCTTGTGAATCCCCTTCTCACAAGAGGAACCACCGCCGCTGAAAATATAAGAACATCTCTTACCTAATTATTAATGTCTTTTTCATCTAAGATTCAATTTCTTTTTTGTCTAAGAAGATTTATAGAATTTTTTTGAGCTTAAATTGTAGTCAAGTGCATTGATTATATTGAATATATTTTATCATTTGATCCTTAGAGAGTCCACTTTCTGAAATAAAATCAAGTCTTGAAGCATTGCAACAGAAGGTTCGACACAATTATTTCTTGATTCGATAAATTGGAAACTGATTGTTATATTATTTGTAATGATGCGTTTTGGAACTTTCAGATACAATTTCAAGCGCAAGAATAAGGTAAATATTTTTTTAATCTCTTTTCGGTAATTATATCACATTTTCTATTATTATTCCAATTGTTCAAGAACTGTGAATGACTGCCCTATTGATAATTCTCTTTTGTGATGAGTGCTTTGATATCATCAATTATTTCTAAAGTCCTTTTGTTTTTGTTATTCATTCGTTCGTGAATTAATATTACAGCGTATATTGTTATATGAATTCAAAAGAGAAAGTTAGTGATTCTTACCTTAAATTGAAATTATAACGTAGTCCATTCCCTTTTAACAGTTATTAGCAGTGCAGACGACAAAGATCGTAACCAAGTCATAATGGAGATAACATCCAAATTAGTAACAGACTTGAATTCGAGAGACTGACATTGGACGAGAAGTTAACCGTAGTAGAAAAACAAAGCCCAAAAAATAAATAAACACACTGGTCCCAGACATCAAAACATGGTCTTGATTGATTTTAAGGTTAGTGCTTTCAAAAAAATTTACGATTAAAATTTAGAAGTATTAGGAGAACAAGTTTGACACAAAATTTATTCGTATGTGAATAAGATACGGGCGACAATATTCACTCACGACATCGACCCTCTTCAAAATACTCTTGAGTTAGGGAAAACTTATAATGTTTCTAATACAATTGTCGAAGAGGAGAAAGTGACGTTCAAAATCCAATCTGCAGACACTCATTTAACATTCAAAAGAAGTACTACGATCGAAGAGCTGGAAGAAGACATCACAAGATTGGTGGAACATTTGTACAATTTCACTCCACTAAGTTTTTGCAATAATTTAACCGATTTGTGTATGTTACAACTATACTCTTAAGACAATAATCAATTAATATGTTCAAATTATAGTCTCTCTTTGGTTTTTCTCATTATATCTCCTTGAATTTTTATAAAGATGTGTTAGGAGTCGTCATACATATCACGAAAGGAGAACAAAAGAACAACGTTGATTTATGTCAAATAACGTTGATTGATTCCAGGTTTGCCGTAACCTACAAATTCCATTGTTATACGTAATTCATTAAATATATCATACCCCTTTTAAATATAACTCTCAGTTTCGAAGTTATCAAATTGGCTTTGTGGGACAATTTTGCAACCAATGAAGCAAGTATTGTAAAAGCATGAAGAAGACAAGGCCGATCATTGCAGGAATTAACTTGAAATCCAAAAAACTACGAAGGTATTTTTTTAATTTCATTACGAATAGTAATCAAGGATCATTACATCATGATTAGTCCTATTGCATTGTATTTGAAATAATATTTTTTTTTCAGGAGGTGTCGTCTTATCCACTAAAGGTTCAAGCACAATTTTTATCAACCCCAAATTCGATGTTGCCGAAGAAATTTCATTATGGTACACAGGTATTTCTTTTTAAATTAATTTCATTTGTGAGACTTTACGTTTATCCAAAACACTAAGATTTTTATTATGTATAGGAATGTGAAGAATGCAAAAACTCTTGAAAGCTGGGCAAAGGAGCAGAAGAAGAACCCGACGACGCAACAACTTCCACCTCCAAAAGTACAAGATTTACTTCAACTCGAAAGATTCACAAATATCGAGATGAAGGTATTAATAAAATTTTAAGTGAAATTAAAAAAAGTATGTTTAAAGGATTAAATGTGTTTAGGAAAATAAATATGGAAATTACTGGGTTAAAGGAACTGCGTCAGTCACGAAAAGCAACGGTTTCACTACAATGCATGTTCAAAATGCAAGAGGGGAACCACCTGCCCCAGCAATCAACGCTTTACGTGTCAAAGTTGTAAAAAAAAAAAGAAATGCAAAGTCGTGCTATGGTATGTGCTATTAATTTTAGTCTTATAACGAACAAAATAAAGAGACTTGAGAATTAGTCATTAAAGATTAGAGAAATTTCGATTGATCTTATCTTGCTTACAGTTTTGAAATAGAATCATTATAATACAATATAAAAATTGTTTTAGCTCCTCTTAGAAAAAAATGCATTACCACTACAGCTTTAACTTCAAATCTTCTTATAAACAAAATAATATAAGAATTAGGTTAAAAGAAATCTGAATGACATGAAAAATTACAATTGACACATAAATTACTGTTGACATATAAAAAAAAAGAAATAGTAACGTAAATTCAAATTGTATTAAAAGGTGTAATTCATAATTATTGACATATAAAATAGCACTTTATTTTTCACAGACTAATTTACTCTCATAATCTCATATATAAAATAACACTTTATTTACTCTTTTAATCTCATATATATAAAATAGCACATTTTTAACGCCGTGGGTAGATTTGATTAATAGTTAAAGTAGAGTCTTATGGATAATTGGTTTTATAATCTTTGTATATGCATTATACCAATCAATTATTTTATACATTGTATATTCTAAGACATAACATTATTTTGTTATTTATTTAATTTTTCCTAGAGATGTTAATCCGGTGGAGAGAATTAGTCTTTAAAGTATACTGTAACAATTATTATATCCCCTCCAAGAAATAAAACGTAAACAATAAATTTCTCATCTGTGTTTTTACTCTATAGGTTGCGTGCCAATTCATAATTAGTCAAGTTTACAAGCTCACCGAACTTAATTTTGAGCGAGGATAAAGTACAAAAAAATATTGTTGATGATCTCTCTCCTATAGCATCCACCTCCAACAAAAAACCAAAACTTGATTAAATTCAATTTTATTTTATTTTATTAGAAAATTGAGCAATTTCATTTTTATCTCTCATGGGTTATTGTTTACTTTTGGTTGTTTGAAATGTTATGAAAAACATAGGTTTTAATTATTTATACATTATCATGATGCTTGATTATTTACATCTATAAAATATAGTAGAAAAATATAGAAACTTAAGAATAATGTGCATTATAGTTTTCAAAATAAATTTATGAAATTTGATTATTGTATCATGTAAAAATCATCATTTTGATGAACGTAAAAAAAAATCTACACACGTGTTGCTAACTAGTATATATATATAGATATATATATATATATATATATATATATATATATGACAACTGGTTAATGTGAGCACTTCTTTTAATTAGAATGTCCGTTAATATTGTCCGATGTTTGTTTTAGTTTCACAATAAGCTGTTAACCTTTTTCCAAATAAATCTCCCGGCCGGTTTCATTATAACAAAATCATATGTAACCACGCTAGAAGAGGTTTAAACTCAACAATAAGAATAATAATAAAAAAAATCCCTATACTAACAAAAGTCGATTTACCAGACCATGCATGCGCGTATAGAACGTGCCATGGAATAAAACAAACAAATGATTACAACTACCATGGGAAAAAAAAGGAAGAGAACGAACTATCGAGCAACCAATAAGAAGAGCCCAGAAAGAAGAAGAAGGACGGAAATAAAGGTTGGTCCGTTGAAAGAGCGGTGACCGGAGCTTTCCAAGGGAGCGCCGCCGGAACTGCCGCCGGAGTAGTGAGAAGGAGGGCGGTAGACTCGGATATCGACTTTTTGGCCGGCTTCGCAATGCTTGCTCGAAATGAAATATAAGTGGGAATGTGGGTTTCTCACCACCACGATATCTTCTCCGGAATTGCTGACGTGGATCGGATTCGTGGCGTTGCATGCCCTAAAATTCTTGTGCGTCACTCTCACCACGTTGTCCACTCTCGGGTCGTATCTGAAACCTGCGTCGCAGAGCAAAGTTGCATTTTGGAATGCATAATTATTATTAGTAGTACTAGTGCAACAAATATTTCGCTCTTGGACCAACGATGGTCAGTACGGAAAACCGAAAAAGAGAAATACTGAAAGTATATTTCACAGATTCTCGTATTCTCATATAAGCACGTGAAACCGTGCGAGGACAAACAAAAATTATATCTTTCAAGGCACAGATAGAGAGAGAGAGAGAGAGAAGCTTACGAATAATGTCTCCAATATGGAACTGCTTAGAAGAAGCCCAAGTCTTGTAATTGACGTTGCTGTGGTTCGTCCATCCGTGAATGTCGCCAACGGTGTAAAGGACGCCAGAAGAAACCCCAAAACAAGCCACTAAAACCACCGAAACCAGTGAAAGCATTTTAACGAAACCCATTGTTTAGCGATACCAAGAAATGACTAGATTAGCAAGCGAGAGGAAATCTAGGAACTCAAATGAAGAGTATGCAGAATAACGTGTAAACCCGAGTTAACTTATCACTCTTGAAACACTAAACATTTTATGGGCGAGATAATAAATCGTTTTCTGTTTTTCTTTTCCCTGTTATTTCGGCCTGAAACTATCAACTTGATATATTGGCCTAGAAATTATCTTAGCGGTCCGGTTATAACTTACAAGTAACTTGACATTCTAGTCATTAATTCATGGTAAATACCATGAGTTAGTTATTCAACTGAGACTCTTACGCTAGCTACTGAATTTATCAAAGCAGCTAAATTTTCTAATATTGAGGCAAAACAATAATTAAATTGTAAAAATCCTTAGGCTCGTCCATCGCCACCCTTAATCTCCTCACATCGCCCTCCCAATCTCCTCAATCGTAATCGATCCCTCTTCTAACCACCGTGCGAACTACTAATCACTGTTGTCTCTGAAATCACTTTTGGAATTTTGTGAAGAATTTGATAATACGTAAAATTTATTATTTAGTGGGCTAGTGATTTTAGGGAAGAATTGAACGGAATTCATTCAACAGAATTTATTAATTTTTCTATTATTAATTCTTGAGAATAGGCATATAACTTCAATTATAAAATTTCCAAAATCAAATCTACAGTAAATGAAAAATTAATGCTTAAAAAATGTTGAATGAAAGACAACTAAAGAGTTTGTGTTTCCAAGTAAAACTCATTTTTATATAGAGACAATGACATTAGGAAGCAAAGTCCATCATATGTTTGCACCGTTGTCCGGTCGGTCGGTCGTGCCAAGTCGTTCGGATTTGGGCTTGCTTGTGATAATCTTTATATTCTTACTATGAATTTTAATACTCCAACTAACGTGATTCCGTACAAATTAATGCAACGGATTACACTTGAAGATCATTATCCGCAGAGTTAAGAGCACTACTATAAAAGCTATAATGCAATGGTTTGTTTGTGTGGTTCAATTTTTGTAACCATTGATACTTTATTGTAAAAAGAGTCTTGAGCTCCATTCAAAGATATTTAAAAACATATCTCCTCTATCTCAACTTCCTCTCCTAAAACTACTTATTTTTCTTTTGTAGCGGTGGTTGTTTTGGCCACAAGTTCGGTTCAAGGAATATATGTGACATGACGTTCTAAATTTGTTGAAGAGTGATATAAAAGAAATATACGTGACGTTCTAAAAGAAATATATGTAACTTATTAACACCAATTATTAGCAGACACGTCATAATAAATGACTATTTACTAAACAAAAAAAAATGGCCAAATAACAATATCAATGTTTAATTTTTGAATATAATATATATATTCTTTAAATTAATTAAACATTAATAATATTAAATTTATAACAAAACTATTAATTAAAGTGAATTAAATTAGAGTGAAACATTAATAATATCTTTTAACTTGAAAATTAACCAAGCATCTTCCTAGATCGATATTAGTAATGTTTAAGCATTCGATTTATTTATAAGTAAATATATATTATTAACGCTTAAGAAATAAATACTTAGATATCTTATAGTATCATCAATGTTTAAGTATAATTTAAAACTCATTTTAACTGATTTTTTTTTATATTTATTCAGATATAATTTAATACCGTCATGTGTATTTTTGTCAAATGAAACTAAAACGACATAGGATGTTTTTATCGCAAAAATGATATATAGATATATATTTGAAATATTAAATATTTAGACCATTTTCACTCAAAATCCCTTATCCACATCTTACTACAAAAACGCTCACTCGCTCAATTCGGTCTGATGGCGACAGCTTTTTCTCCGGCAATGCCTCTCGCACGGTCCGCCATTGAACCCCTCAAAAGCTCTCCCCAAATCATCCTCTCTTTCCGAGGTAATACACGTCTCTCAACCTATCGGACGATTCCGCTTTGAGGCCATTCCGTTGCTTTTAGCTTGAGACGTCTATACTGTGAAATCTATTGCAGATTCTACATTTGGAGGACCGGCTTCTGAGAAATGTGGTACGATAAGGATTAATGTTCGTTCATGGAGCTCCGCTGCGAGCTACGCCAGGTTTTCGGCGAAAGGAAAGACTGTTCTCGCTAGGCATTTGCCTACCAAGAGGCAAGTTCAATAATCTGCGTTTTCTGATATTGATGGTTATTCGTTGGATGGTTCATTGGCTCAGACAGACTAATTTATGCTAATTGCTAGTTTAATTTTAGGGTAAAATTTTGATTCAATAGGTTTGGCATTGTGAAAGCCGCGACTATGGATGAAATTGAAGCGGAAAAGTCTACGATCGAAAAAGATGTTGTAAGTTCTTCTCTGCGAAGCAATTTCGGTCGATACAGCTTGGAATTACTTTTTTGTTTATTGATTTGTGTGATCACATTCTGCAGAAAGATAGGATGGAGAAAACTCTAGAATCAGTGCGAAACAATTTCAACTCCATTAGAACGGGTAGATCGAACCCGGCCATGCTTGACAAGATTGAGGTGCGTTGATCAAATTACTTGCTTATGGTGGAACTTTTCTCATTTTCTTTTTTGTGGACAATTTACTCTGAATTTCGCAGCATTTGTATCCATCTTGAACATAAAGTTGTGTCCATACGTGTTTAATTTAGGGTTATCCTAAATCATGTATCATATGTTGTGCTTGAAGGTTGAATACTATGGAAGTCCGGTTGGCTTGAAGACTATTGCTCAAATCAGTACTCCTGATTCAAATTCTCTGCTGGTTCAGCCTTATGACAAGTCCAGGTATTCCGTTTTCCGTTGATGGTGACAGTTGACTGATTATATCGAAATATATCATTCGGAACGTGTTATCCTTTGGGCCTTTGAGACATAAACTAACCACATCACTGAATCATATGCACTGTTGATTCTTTTTGTTGCTCCATTTAATCAGTAGGCTAAGGGTTTGTGCAAATATTGATTTAGTAAAAGCTACGTTGAAATAGTAGTAATAATAATAAAAACGACAGCAATAAGTTCATAAGTCTTTGTGTTATATGCTGCACTTTTTTATATATATAGATAGTTTTCGTTATAGTTTCGTTTTCTGTAAGAACTTCGAACTTATTTTCTATATAATGGTCATAATTTTGAACTTATTTGATACATAATATCCATATTATTCCCGTCAATCCATTTTATTTAATAATTTTTGGCATGTAATTCAGCTTAAAAGCTATAGAGAAGGCATTAGTCAACTCTGATCTTGGTATGACTCCAAACAATGATGGTGACGTGATACGACTGACACTCCCTCAACTCACTTCAGATAGAAGAAAGGTACATTCGCGTTGAAAGTACCTTTTACCTTTTGAAGTGATTATACGCTATAGTTTTCGTGTTCTTATTGCTAACCATTAAAAGTACAGGAGTTTGCCAAAGTTGTGGCAAAACAGGCTGAAGAAGGAAAGGTACATTTGCATTGTTATTGACAGTTCTAAACATTCATGCATTTATATATTATAAATTTCAACTGAGACCTTCATTTGTATTCTTGCAAATGGTCTGTAAGGACAGATAAAATATGTATTCAATTAGTTGTTTCCTGGTTGAGTATAGGTGGCGATCAGGAATATACGAAGAGATGGTTTAAGGGCCTACGAAAAACTCGAGAAGGTTCGACTCACCAAGTCACACCACTCTATGCTATTGCGTTTTTCAACTTCATTCAATTTGTCTTTTTATGTTGTTTCAAAATCCACTTGCTCACAATTCCACAGGACAAAAAGCTCTCTGAAGACAACGTAAAGGATTTGTCAGTCGATTTACAGGTAATCTATGTATGCTTTAGTTTTCTCATTGACGCCGTTTTTGTCCATTAAGTTTACGTACATTTAGTGCTAAATATTACTTGTTCGTTTAGAAACTGACCGATGAGTATATGAAGAAGGTTGAGACTATTCTAAAGCAGAAAGAAAAGGTACAGTTATATGACTTCCTATGCATGTTATTTATGTATATTATGCACAAAAATGGAATTTGTGATTCAACCTAAATTTTGATCATATGCATCTTATTAATAAAATGTGTAGATGTTACATCTCTATCGATTCACAGATGTTTGTGTCAACTCTGATCTTCTATTCATGTGTACTGTCTTTCAGGAATTGCTTACTGTATAGCGATGAATGCATATATGCAACGAGAATGATGTATGTAGATGGTTGAGCCTTTCTGCTTTTGCAACTTGGAATTCACCCCACAGTTTGGTTTTGCGGATCACTTGTAAAATTATTTGTTTCTCATGCAAAAGATACTGATATTTTTTTTATAGAAGACTAAATTTTAATTTCTTTTATCTTGGCCCTAATTTTTTTCTCTTTTACAACTTATTTTTCTAGTTCATCCATGAACGTTTTTTTTTCTTTTCAATTGTCTAACTTAACCGACCAAAGGCTCGAAAATTTTATTTATAATCTAAAACCTAAATGAAATAAAGTTTCTCTTACCAAGTCGAGAGTTTTGTATACTCTTATAAAATATTTTTTATATTCTTCATTTTTATAGTCTATAAGCTTTTTATTCGTTCTAATCCGTACTATTAATACTTACTAATATTTTAATTGACTCTCTAAAGTTCGAATTTTTGTAAGTCATATCCATGACTTTGTGTGTTGACATCAATGGTAATTATAGTGAATGAAATACTGTTTTACGATGAAATTGTCGTAAACGTCAAAACTGCAATTATGTTGAAAAGTAGTACGAGAGAACTTTCTCTTCTGTGAGTGCTATTAAATTTGTGTTTTTTTTAATTCCTTTTCGTGTCCATTCCCCGTTTAATGATATGAGATATTCAGATTCAAGCTAACGAATTGATTGATTTATTATTAGTATTATATAAAACATCGAATTTCTAGTATTATAGCATTATACAGTAAGTTCATTGGCCACTGACTCAACAATACAAGTACAACACAAAGGTTGAAAGCGACATTTTATGGTCTGAAATGGCTCAAAACTCAATCTCTGTAGTTGTTAATGAGAGAAGCTACGGTGAGACGGAGATCTTCCTTGGTTTGTTTATCGAAAGGATCGTCGCCAATATACAGATCAAATAAGGACCGACACAAGAGCTTGCTCTGAATGCTTCCCACTTCTTTTCCATCAACTGCATAAAATGAAACCAAATAAACATTCCAGTGCAAGCACAAACAACAATTATTTTCTTGTGTGCGGTTCTGAAAACCAGTCAATATTACAAGCCATAGATATTATATGATAATAATTGGAGACAGAATATCAGTAGAAAGATACCCTTCGGTATGCCTTTTATACCCTCTTGTTTGCATACATGAATGGCACATATCACCCACATGTCGGTCGAACATCTTTTTATATATATATATATATATATATATATATATATATATCAGTTATAAAGGTCACTTGGGCAAGAAAGAACAAAGATATACATCTTAATTATATGTCGTTTGTGAAAAAGATATACACACAAGGGAGCAAGAACTAAGAGGATTCACTCGTTTTCTAATTTTTTTTAAATCACTATTTTGGTTCAGTTCGTTGAATTATGGATGTCCAGCTTAATGTCTTCAGACACGTTCAGCTGATCAGAGAGAACGAGATTGCGGCTACGGAAACGACAAAAAAGGGAAGAAGAAAAAACATCATGTATGTGTTCGCTAGTAGGTTGAAAAAAACAAACGATTCCTTCCCAGCATACATCGGAATTAGTTATTGTCAAGAGTCTCAAGGCTACACTAAAAATAGGAAACTGAACTAGCACCGACACCATATTTTATACGATAGGAAAGTGAGTGAAATTTAAACAAGTAGACTCGTGGTTGTGCTATATAAAAATGTTTGTTACTGTAAAAGTTATAAATCTTTTACATCACTTGAAACTAAAATGCTAACTTCGTTTTCAATTAATTTTTTATTTGATTTCGTTTACAATCTATTATAAAAAAATAGATCTTTTCCAGATATTTTTATACTTGTCGAAGAGCAATATGAAATCTTTTAAATTTGCCGCATTTAAAAATCATTGCAGTCATTAAAATCCATCACACTCCAGCTAAGTTTTCTTGTTTGGTTTAAATAAAACGAAATCCGATGGAAGTCTTTTGGTTTAATTTTGAAAATACTAGGCCTTCGTATGTATCAGTGAGTCTTAATTTGAGGAGATTTTTTATTCAGAGCTCTTTATTTGTCAGTAAATGAGAATCAGTAGGATAAAAATACAAAGTGTACTATATGTATTATTCAAACTTGTCAAACAGGTTTTGCTTCATTTAACATAGATGTTCTAGACTAGTGACTTAAATGAGGCAAAACCTGTTTGACAAGTTTCTCCTAGACCTTCATAATTCAAGTGGTTTCTCTGACTCTTTTTACAAGTTACACTAGAAAGATAATTTCATCTGAACCAAATTCCCTTGCTTGCGATTTTTAAGTGAGAATTCTAATAGTCATACCTCTATTCTCTAATAGCCCATATTACTTAAGAATGATGAAACTTCTCAGTATTCTATGATTTACCCCCAACAATCAAGCTGTTCCATGAACTTCAATGTCTTTGATGACTTTAACTGAACTTTTTCTAAGCTTATTATGCCCAAATTCTCTCTGCAAAATGCTTTTGCTAACGAGGTTTTCATAGTCTTATCAGCTTCTAATTTGCTTTTTATAATTAACACACATTCAACATAGTGCAACAGAAAGATAAATATATGACGAAAAAAAGTCTTACTTGTTGTTCGAAGAACATGGCCTCTTTCTCTTGCCAGTTCTATCACAGATCCCCGTGGTAGTTTATACTCATCTTTAAATTGGGATGTGAACCTGAAATTCCCATGGCAATCAGACTAATCAGTCACAATAAATCTATATTCTAGCTAAACATGATTTGACGTTGGCAATGGATTTGAGGTCATCAAATAATCACTCTACAATTCTAAATAATCTACAGTGAGCATGATAAAAGCTAAACAGCTAGTCGATAACGGAGCAAATGACCTTTGAAGGAGTTCATTATCTATGGAGCCCCCAAATTTTGTCAGTCTGCTTCCAACAGAATCCTCAAAAGCACTGCGTACGGAGCGAATACTCAATCTTCCGTACATAATTTGAAGCCTAACAGTCATGTTTATGTCACTTTCCAACAGTTGATCACTAATTTCATTGCTCTGAACGATCTCTGAGGTCGACAGCTTAGCGTATTTGTCTCCAAGTGCTTTCTTGATGTCATCCTCATCAGCATAAACCCCTATCGAGAGACATACTCAGGAATATTTCGGTCACAAGTATTTTTCTAGCTGATAAAAATACTTAATCTGCCTAGAATTTCAAATTTCTCTCTAGCATTTTAATAAAATCACAAGCAAGCTATAAAATGTGTAGTACAGGTACATCATAATGAACATCGAGTGGAAAACGATTCAAGTGCATTGGATCGTAAGGCAAACAGCATTTTGCAGAATATCTATCTGACGAGACTAGTCTGGTCAATTCCAAATCTCTCGTGTAGGCAACACAAACCAAATCGCAAACAAGGAACATGTAAATTAATACAACGAAGAATCAGAACATCGAAGTACCGAAAGCGTAGACGTCAATGTTCTTGAGGCCGAAGAGGCTCTTCTTTCTGATGCCGACGCCAAGAAGGTGGAGAGAATCGGAGAGCACCGAAGGGAACGAGACGCCGGCTCTGGAATCCGGTACCGGATCGGTGAGCGAGAGCGAGCCCCAGAGTGGGCGCGAGGAACGGTTTGCGAAGAAGAAACTCGCGGCGTCGTCGAGAAACGGCGAGGCGACTCCGGACGAGACTGCGATTGCAGCTCCGGCCGTGGCAGCGGCGGCGAGTGAGAGAGTAACGGCGGAGGCGGCGTTGAGGCGGCGAGAGGAGGGAGATGGGGTTCGTGGAGGTCGCCTTATTGGCTGAGAAAACAAGAATGGGAAGCGGAGTGACACCATTGGTCTAGACTCAAGAGTAAGACTAACACTGGTTGTTTTTCTTTCTATTTTTTACACTGGAATTCAATACCTCGATCTATTAACTTGCATAACTTACACATATATACATACATATAAACACAAATATACATATTCTTGATTATTAATAGAGCTTACATCTAAAGATGAGATTATTAGCACACCTTATTGCTGATCGTAAACTTAAGTTTGAGCAATCCTTCAGGCAAGGAAGGAGCTAATGCGGAGGAAAATTTTCGCTAATTTGTTAATTTTAAAGGCACCGTAAAATAAATTTTTTTTTTGAAATGGGACGAAAGTATGAAATTCGATTAAAAAAATTGTTAATTTTACGTCGGCTTGTTTGTTTCGGCATTCCTGATGTTCGCCAAGATGTACTTGTCATGTTTGAAGAACATGTTCCTATATTTTGTCTTTTCCCATATGATGTAAAGTATTTACTGTTGGCGGAGATGCCCATAAAAATATTATTTATTTGCATATCTATGTAATATAAATCTCTCATAAGTGTTTATTATAATTTGCTGATTAAATTAACAAAAATTGAAAAGTTCATTAAAACTTTTTTCGTTTGATTGAAGATTTATGATATTCAATAGTTTTATAGTCCTTAATCAAACCTAACAACATATGTAAAGACAAATTTAGATTTGTGTGAACAAACTCTTCATGGTTTACTTAAAACGAAACTATTGATCCTAGTATGATTGTTGGAAGAATCTATAATGTCTGGTTACGAGACATAGAGAGTTATGAACTTTATAGTTCTTCAAGTGTATCTTCCAAAAATACTGAATTGAGCAGTGAACTTTTAGAGACAATGTAAGAACAAACCACTTAACTTCTTTTATCTCAAGGTCACTATGTATGAATTGCATCATGCTTACCTTAATCCTAAAATGAGACATGTCATTTCATAACTTCAATATATTCATTTGAGAAATTTACACTCTAGATCCAAATTTGGGAACCAGATGCGCTCTATTGGTGATGTATTGGGTTATGAAGTTGACATGATCGTATACTTTGTAAAGTTCTTATAGATATGGAATTCATATACAAAATTGCTGAAATAAAATGTATATCACCTCATGCTTTATTACTTGAATTGTGAATAAATGTATCAGCCGATGTCCAAATAGAATAAAGGATTCTTTTTGATGAAACGTTGTGACTTGTTAGCTCCTCGTCAATTCATCGTTTCTAACTTATTTACAAGTATTAAAAGAGTTGAGGATATAACAACTAAAAAAGTAAAATTGTAATTTTGCAAATCCCATCTAGTTGATGATATCCATGAATGATAATCATTCGATAATATTCAGTGGATCCGCTCATCACAAATAAGTAGATTTTTTAGTAGAAAATATATTTATTTGAACCGAGAGATTTTCATCGTCAACTTTTAAGTGGAGTCAGTTGACATTAAACTAGAATTGAAAAAATTTGTGGATTTTGAATCCAAGAGTCCTAGTTATTGCTTTGTTCATTTGGGTCCATGAGGTCACTATCACAAGTCATTAGAGTAGAGTTTGTTAAACTAGAAATTAAGTCAAAATAAGTTCAATTGTTGAACTAGACATATTTTCCGAAAATATTCTAAAAGGTAATTTTGTCCACATGGACATAAAATGATGTGAATGTCAAAATAAGATTTTGAATATTTTCATGTGATGAAAATATAAATTATTTTCTAAAACCGAGAAGTCGTTTGAGGCATTATGAAATTAATTTCATTATTGATGCAATATTAATTCTCCAATGATAATTTTAAAAATTGTCTTAAAACAAATAAGAAAGCATCTAGAAACTCCTCCCATGTATAGAGTTCGGCAAACATCAAGAAGAGAGAAGGAAATTATTTCTTGTTATTTTGTGCCTTATTGTTTATTGGTAATTGCCCAAAAGAAAAGAGAAAATGAATTTCTTTGAGAAGTAAACAAATGTTCTAAGCGAGGAAACAAATTTTCCTCATTTATAGCATTGTATGGCCGGCCATGTAGAAGGAAAAAGGAGGATAAAATCAAATATTATGTCATGAATACACGCGATGGACCCCGATTTTGGGTTTTAAAATCGATTTTTCACTCTCTCTCCTCACGTTTTTCACACCCAACTCGAGCTTCCCTCATTTTTCTCCCTAAAACCCAAACTCCCTTACTTAAAATGCATCAAATCATCACGAAATACAATTTTTTTAGCACACCTTCAAACAAATCTTCTACGTGTGGCGATCTACACACCTACATAACTTTTGAGCCGATATATCAAGTTTTCCCTCTTTTTCTCGAATCGAATCGAAAGTTTTGGGTGTCGATTCTTAAGTTAAACCCACGAATTCTCTCCGTTTCAGCCGCATGCCACATATAATGCCCGAGGGAGAATTTGTGTGGTATTGAGAGATTTTTGACGAATTTGAGTGTTGCATATAGATATCGATCAAGAGCGACCCGCGACCGAGAGAACATGTTATAAAAAATGATGCATAACGACCGGTCACAGCCGTCGAGAAATTTTGTAACCGGAGGAGCGGATGCGTACGCTCGATTGGAAGGCATTGCGGTCATCCGTGTTTTTTAGTCTCTTTATTTACATTTTTATAATTTTTGTTGCTTGACGACAAGTAAGAGTTCGAGTTTGGGGAGTTTGATAAACACGTTTTATATATGATTATTAGGAGATCTTAAATGAACATTCGATGCGAACCCTTAAGTGTTTTGATAATTTTCATAGTTTGTAGTGTTTTTTATTATCTCGAATTATGCTAGGAGAGCTGATTTGGAGCGCAGACGCGAAAAGGAGCAAAAACCAAGCCAAAGGAGCTCAGCGATGAGCTCCCGAGTTTTCATTGCGTCGCGATGTTGTCTCGTCGCATCGCGGCAGTCTTTGGTCGCGTCGTGATGACATTGGTTGCTACGCGATGGCTTGCGTCAGGAAAGGGAAACCGCACGTGGACCAAATTTTTGGCCCAACATAACTGTTTCCAACGGCCAGGACTACACGAATTTAGAAGTTTGCCTATATAAGCTAAAGACCAGCCACAAGAACAACATTCCACTTTTTGCTTAGCTTTTAAAGAGAAAAATACCTACGTAAGAATAGAAGACAACTAAGAAGAACCACGGCGACGGAGCGAGACCGCGACGAGACTGCGGCAACCACGATCCAGATTAGTTTTCTTATTCCCTCTTCTTAAACTGAGTTGTTTATTTTTTCACAGTTTGATTGTTATAAATTCTTTTATTTCTCTGCTTTCTATTTCCTCCACAATCACCATGAACTAATTCCATAGAGGGTGACGGTGGATCTTCTCTTAAATTCTGTTATGTTTTGATTTTGAAATAGAGTTTGATTTCGTTTCAATTCAGCGTTTTTGCTACTCTTGTTTTTAATATTTACATGAAATTGATCACTTTGTGTATGTTGTTTGAATTAATCAATTACTCTAGCGAGTTTCGATAAATTGAGCATTAAGATAGCAAACCTTGAATTATTGCGTTGTCTAAAGATAGCCGTAGAATTTAGGGATTCTTTGTGTGTTCTTGTTGAGACTGCAAATTAGTATTTTTTTAATCTTGAAACCAAGAGGTAAAATTTAATTGTGATTTAGGTTGTTAATTTCACTAGCGAGGGTTAAAAATATTAATTTGTGAACAAGAATACTGCATAACGAAATAGTAAATTGAACTCGTCATCAGATAATTTTGTAACAGAAGAATAGAGAAGTGTAACCACACCCTTGTTCCATACCATCCATCTTTAAACGTTTTAATTTAGTTGTTTAGTAATTTAGAAATCACAACCTTCACTTTCATTCTCTCTTGATTTAAATTGCGGTATCGTTAGATTTTCATTTAATATAAATCCTCGTGGGAACGAACCGTACTTACATTCTATGATAAAGGCAGTTAAGAACTTTCGAATAATAATAGTAATCATTATTTAATCTCACTTGTTGTAATGGTGATTGACAACATTAATTCTAAAAAATGGTATTCGCAGAATTAAATAAATGTTTATAACATAATTGTTGGATCAAGTAAATATATAATTAATTTGATTATAAGCAAACATGCCATTTTTGGGATGTGCTTAGGACACGAGTTGCCCAAAAATTCCCTAGGGGTAAGTCCTATGGATGGCCAAACTCTCTCCTCAAATGTCTCCTTGAATATCTCAATTAAAGAGAAAAAAAAAATATCTTCCATAGATATTGATCTGATGAATGAGAAAAATAATAGATTCACTGGCTGAGATCTAATGGCCCAGATTAGATCCAATATGAGAGAAAATCTCTAAAAGAAGATAATATCTCTAAAAGGAGTGAATATCTCCCAGAAGGAGAGAATATATTTCAGATGAGAAAAAATCTCTCAGGGGTTATGTCCTTCCCAATGCTATAAATAAGAATAGAAGGGAAGAGAAATATTCATTAAATTGACTCTGAAAATCTCGGCCACTCTTCCTCTCTCTCACTGGTCAAATTTTCCTTCCCATTTCCCTTGGAATTGTAAACTATGTACCTAAAAAATAGGAGCGAGATCCCGAAACAATCTGGTTTCGAGATTTAGTGATATCGATTGTGCCCACTCATATTTTTTATTCTTCTCGGAGATTACATTTAAGAAAACTACGGTGTCATCCTCGAGTACTTAGGTCAAGAAAAACACGAAGACGGAGCACACGCTGGATCAGAGCTCTTTGTAGCTGATCCAAAATCTATGTGAGTGTTCGAACGACTTCTTATGAATCGGTTGTTGAATTGCTTTCGTAATATAAATTAAATCAGCAAATCTAGATCTTTTTTAGCAATCATAATTATTAATTGGCTAATTTGAACGTAATTAATACTCTTTCGTATTTAATATGGTTGCTTAGGTGTATCGATCTCCAACAACTTTATGACTAGCAAAGCATATGCCAATGATGTAACAATTTCTTTCTTAAGAATGACTTGATTAGAACTTCCTATGTTATCATGTCTCGAGCAATAAGAACCTAAGAGGATGGATCCTCAGTCGAGGTCGTTGAATTTTCCAGATACTTTGAGATTGTACAAGGATAAGGCAATGTATTTCTTCCTAACAAGCACTATCTGGAACAATGGAGAGATAAAATCATTGATATATTACAGCAGATTGACAATGAAATTCCTGATAAGTGATACATGGTATGGATCGATTCCGGATACCAAAGACATCAAATTTGTTGTTTGATGGAGATCAGTGATGACGGTATAAGTGATGTTCTCAACAGATAGAACTTGCTTGTGTTAATGCATCTAAGAAAGACATATTTCTACCAAGCAGCATTTTAGAATGGGATGAGAGAGATGAGAGAAGAGGCCACAATTGCAGATGAGATATTTTCCTCTGAGGCTTCAGAAGGACTTGAAAACTTGTCCTTAGAAGTGACAACGAACGACAAAGAAGAAATCTTGACGAGATGAATCTTCACGCTATAGAGCATGTCTTCTTTATTCTGCATTTATGAGGACACACACGATGACCCGTGTTGGTAAGAGATGAGGTTGCCCTCATTGGAGACTTTCTTGTTCCTATTTAAATGTCCGTTTCGCAAGACAAAACTTATCCATATTCAAAGTATAAATGAACATGAGTTATGGGTATGATAACACCCACAAACTCTCTCGCTCAGAGATCTCTCTTGTTGTCGTGGAAAGCTTCTATCTTTTGTGTAAATGATAGTGTTAACTCTATCCAAAAAATGAACACTCCCTTTTATTTATGGAAGAATAGAGAAATGTTCATTCTAGTGTTTTTTTTATTACAACTTGATCTAAAAGTGCCACGAAGCCAGACAGAAAGTACGAAGAATATTCTCAAGGAAGCTATCAGGATTTTATCATCGCATGAGCGATATCTCTAATGATGTTAAATGCTTCCATGAAATTATGTGTTGTGCCGAAACAAACTTTGTGTAAACGTCAATTACCTCGTAGAGCTACTGGATGGTAAATGGAAGACCTCGGTCAAAGGCAGGTAAGGCTATAATAGCATAAAAACAAAGGTTTATCATTCTAATGACGAGACCTGACCAATTCACAGAATCTATAAAATGCTAGTGAATTATTTTGGATTAGGATACTAAGGAAAATGGAAGAGCGCAATGAAAATAAAGACTTTCATCAGCTATGCAAAGGAAGCAATTTGGTCAGATTGTCTAAAAGTCACATAGATGCGACATTTTGATGTGACAAGTCGTATCAAAAAGTGACTCGTATCAGAAACTCATATTTGTAATAGCGTCATTTGAATTGGTATTCAATTAATTAATTAGTTTTTCATCCACAAATTCCACCAATTCTGAATAACCGAATTTAGGGTATTTATTTCATTTTTTCAAAGCGATTATTTAATTCCGATTTTATATCAAAGGGTATTGTAGTATACAATTTTCGATTTATTTTGTTTAATTGTCATAAATGCAGATTGTCAAAACATTGACTATTTAGCAATTATTATGTTTCATTTACTCATTATAATAGCAACCAGATCATAATGATCTAATCAAGTGAAAATGAAAATAAATTTAATCTACTTTGGGATAAATTATATTAGAGAATTAAATTGCGTTCATGGAGATATGCAAATTTTTTATAATGTCACTATTGGATTTAAGGGGATACACTCGATGAGAAAATGAATATTTGTAAATGGTAATTATGGAGCTCTTAAACTTTATATGTCTTACGTGTATGATAAAGTCGAATGAGACTATTTGAAAGATATTTTAAGGAAGCTCGGTTACGCTGGGGATTGGATTGAACTTATTATATGGTGTGTGTGTGTTTCATGAAATTCTTTTTCAACTTAATTCCCGATCTTTGTGGTGACATTGCTCTGACTAGGGCCGTGACAAAGTGACTCATTCTCTCATTTTCTTTATTGTTCAGAGGGTCTTTCTAGCATTTTCAGGAAAGCGGAGGATAAACGAAATTTAAAAGAGCTGAAATTTGGAGAACTAGGTATTCATATATCTCTATTGTTCTTTGCGGATGTTTATTTTGTTTTTTCAAGGAAAATTTTAGGAAGAGCCGAAAGGTGAAAAATGTCTAGATATTTACTCGCGACCATACAGGAAAGTAGTGAATTATGATAAGTCTAAAATTTTCTTTGGTAAAATTGTCAACGATGAGTTAGCCAAAGGAATAGGATGGGGCCTATCGCTTTTGATCACCGAGAACCATGAGACGATCTTGGTCTTTCGATGAGTGTTGGGTGGTGATATTTATGTTCATTATAGAGCAAGTTTGGAATAAAGTCTGAGGTTGAAAATGAATGTTTTTCTCTCGAGCCAAAAAAATATCAGAGGCAATTTTACAAGTTACCCCAAGTTACATTATGAATTATTTCAAGTTTTATAAGAGCCTCATTAAAAAATTCATGCTTTAGCGACCAAATTTTGGTGAGATAGTAGAAATGAAAAAAACTAAGATTTATTGGAGTACATGAGAGAAACTTTGTGACCGAAAAGGGGTAGGTGTAATGGGCTTTTGAAATTTTGAGTGGTTCAATCAAGCTCTCTTTGCGAAGAAATTTTGACGAGTCATTAGATTTCATAATTCATTAGCCTCTCGGATTCTTAATAGGTCCGCTACTTTATTAGGCTCTCTGATCTTTAAAGCGAGCTATTTTTTGGATGTTTGCATTCTTAAGTCGAAATGGACATATAAAATATCTTCAGTTTGGAGAACTTTTATTAATAGCATGTCACTAGTATATGGCGAACCGTGTGCTACAAGCATAAGCTCCGTAAAAAGATATAAAAATAACTTAAGATTAATATAAACCAAGCCTCAATCTCGACATCGGTGTTGCTAACATTGGATTTAGAATGATTATTTGTTATTTTAACATTTAGTAATATATTATGAAAGTTTAGAGATAATGTAATAAATAAATTCAAAGAGATTGAAAATAAAGATATTCGAATAACTATTTGAAAGAGTATATTTCGATATAGTCCAAAACGAATGATTAAATGATGGTATCTATTACTAAAGATGTCAATTTAGTTAAATCCATTCTTTCACTATTTGAAATGAATTTGGGATAGTGTTTCGTGGAAATATATTAAATTTTTGTATTCGTAATTCACAATCTTTAATTTATCACTCGATTTTTATAAGCCTCATGACAATATTTTTAATAATTTCAAAGAATTTTTTTATATTGTGAAAACAAAGTTAATGTAGTGTTGACATCAACACATCTTTGTAACTTAGTTTGAGGTTTTGGGTTGGAATGAGGGTATTTGTTTATACTTGTTGAAATCTAAGTAAAAAGTTATGAAAGTTCAAAAAGATAAGTGTAATAAATAGTTTTAAAGAAATAGAAAGTAAAGATATTTGAATAGCTAGTTCAAAGAGTATAATTCGTTTAAGTCCGAAAAGGATGATTAAATGATAATCAATTTTGAATATTACAAAATGTGCGCGATCTTCAAACCTGTGGTTCATGGAAATAAAATGAACTCTAACATTCATATTTCACGTCGTTTATTTGATTTGTCACTCGACGTTAAGCGTCACGACAATGTTTTTAATAATTTCAAGGCAACACAAAGTGAATGCAGTATTGTCAATAACACATCTTTGATATTTAGTTGTCGAGTTTTTTATTTGGAAAAGTTATATTTGTTTATTCCTGTTAAAATCAAGTATTCAATTATGAATATTTGTAGATAATGTAATAACTAATTTCAACGAAATAGAAAAGAAAGACATTCAAATAGGTAGTTGAAAGAGTATTTTGTTTGAGCCCGAAACGAGTGATTAGATGATCGTATTTATCATTAAAAACGATTTTTTTAGTAACAACCATTATTTCTCTATTGGTAATAAATTATGACTATCACGACGTGTGTGCGATCTTCAAACAAATAGTGGCTCATGGAAATATAACGAATTCTAGTATTCATATTTTACGCCGTCTATCTTATTTGTCACTCGAGGTTAATAAGCATCACGAAAATATTGGTAATAGTTTCAAAAAGTCTTTAATTTCGCGGACACAAAATAATGTAGTATTGACACCGATACATCTTTGGTTTTTTTAAGATAATTTTTTTTGTTGAAAGCAGAGATCGAACCCACGATCTCTTAACTAGAAGTCATGTGATATCATTAATAAGTTATCCTAACTACCACAACTATCTTTATTTTTTAGTTGGTGGAATAATAAGTTTTTATATGGGACATTAAATATTTGATTATTCAATGTTAAAATTTAAGTAATTAATTATGAAAGTTTATTCCTAAAAAAAAATATGAAAGTTTGTAGACAATATAATAAAAAGATAAAGATATTAGAATAGCTACTTGAAAGAGTAAATTTCATTCGAGTCCAAAGTGAATGATTAAAGAAAATATTGGCTCTATAGCCTTATAAAACGTTTCTGATTTGTATATAACCAAGGTTTCGTTAATGGATTGTAAATAGTCAGCCATATTCGTTTACAGATATTAACAGTTTATTAATGGTCAAATATACCCTTCTCTTTAAAAAAAAAAATCGTTTTCATATTTGAAATTCAATTTTCGAATTTTAAACGTGGATGTACCAATTTGTGCGATTTCCACATTAAATATCTATAATATCTAGTTTCATAATTAGTAGTTATCCTATATTGAAGGAAACTATTAATTTACACTTAATTATTCCATATTTCTTGATGTTTATTTACCTTTTTCGTTTCTCTCTCATTGGTATTGCAAAAAAAATTCTTGAATTAGTGATTCAGATCGAAAAAAAACCCAGTTGGCCGGATATGGATTTGTTTCATGATGATAGTTTTTCATTATACGAATCAGGTTTGTGTAGAGATTGAAACGTGTTTGTAGTTCAGTATGGTTTACACTGTATTTACATTATATTAACACTGTATTGTTATTTGTTTGTTTGGAACGAATTATTTCCATATTTCATTTATGTTCTCTATAATTTACGTCGTATTTACGTTCTGTAACACTGTATTGATTATATTTTTATGGTCGGGTTTATTTACTCGGTACATGTATCATTTACGTCGTATTTACGTTCTATTCACACTGTAATACGTCGTAAATATGTTTGTAAATAGACAAAAATACACTTTATTTATTGAATTAATTATGAAAATCGAATTTAGATGGTGTCTTCGAATTTGGAATTCAAAATTCAAATTTTAAACGTGGGTTGACCAATTTTGAGCAAGATTTTTTTATTAATTAGTTTCGTAATTAGTTATGATCCTATATTAAAGGAAATTATTAATATTACATGTTAGACTGATTAATTTAGGCGGAAACTCTTGTTTTGAGGTATTTTTAATTTATTTACGAAACCTTGAGTATATACAAATTAGCTATAGTTTACATAGATATACATCAAAATTACCCATGATTAAATCATCGTATTTATTACTATAAACAATAATTTAGCCAAAACCATTATTTTTCTGTTGGTAATCAATTTTGAATATTACGAAGTCCGTACGATATTCGAACCAGTAGTGGTTCATGGAAATATAACGAATTCTTGTATTTATATTTCATGTCATTTATATGGTTCTTCACTCGAAGCATGATGATAATGTTTTTTAAGATTTAAAGGAGTCTCCAAATATCGTGAACACAATGTATATTCTGGCATCAACACATATTTGTTCTTTAGTTGTCGGATTTATGAGTTTTTATTTGGAAGACAGATAGTTGTAGGAAGACAGACAGTTTTTATTTGGAAGACGGATTTAAGTTTTTATATGATGATATTGTTACTTTTTTGTTGGAAGCAGTGGTCGGTGCCACGAAATATTATAAAAGTTCATGTATGGCAAAGAAAAATTGTGGTTATATAGATATGAATAAACACAAAAATCACCAGAAATGAAAATAAACACGAATAAACTCGACCAACAAAGACGTTAGGTGGCCGTGCGGAACGTCAACTCGCGATCATCGGCTCTAATGGCCTCCTCTGAACAAGGCGGGACTAAACCCGATCAAGTCGAAAATGAGTGATAGTTTACCGCATAGCGCACAACATTATGCGCTGCAACATTACAAAGACGAAAAATATGTATAATGCTAAAAACCTCAATCTCCCTCACCTCTCTCTGCGCCTTCATCGATCATGCTCACAGCACTTCAAGCAGTCAAACTGATATTATTAGTAAACAAAGACAATTTAGTAAAAGTCGTTGCTTGTCTATTGGTAATAAGTTTTGAATGTTATGAAGTGTGCGCAATTTCCAAACCGATAGTGGTTCATGGATATATAACGAACTTTAGTGCTCATATTTCACGTCATTTATTTGATTTGTCTCGAAATTCATAAACATCATGACAATATTTTTCATAATTTCAAGGAATCTTTAAATATAGTGAACACAAAGTTAATGCAGTGATGATATCAACATAGCTTTGTTATTTAGCTGTCGTATTTATCAGTTTTTTATTTAAAGCAAAAACATTTATTTAGTCATGTTCAAATATATGTATTTAATTATGAAATCGTGACCTCAATTTTTTTTTTTTTTTTAATGAAATTGTGTAGATAATGTGATAAATCACTTAAGAAAACGAATGATCATATGGTATTAGTTACAAATTCTGTAGAAACATTTCTATAACGCTCATGTGTACAGACTTGTTTTTCTCTATTTTTCTAACGGCTGACAGTAGTTTGAACTGTTATTTTTATGTTTGAGTGATCATTGGTACCCGCAAAAAACAGTTATTCGTTACAAGATCACTGTTAAGCTCGAGAAACCACAATTTTAATTGGTTAAATTTAACCAACTTCTCAACTAAACATGCTCGATAAAAATTGTGTTTTTACTCATTGTTGCATATTTAGCATTCATATTTCACGTCGTTTATTTGATTTTTCATTCGAAGTTAGCCATAACGACAATATCTTTAATAATTTTAAAAAATCTTTAGATATGGCGACCACAAATTTAATGCAGCATTGGTATCAACATATCTTTGTTCTTTACTTGTCGCTGTTGTCGGGTCATGAGTTTTCGATTTGGAACATAATATTTGTTTATTCATGTTAAAATTTAAATATTTAATCATGAAAGTTTGTAGTTAATGTGATAACTCATCTTAAGATAACGAATGATTAGGATATGGTATTAATTACAAAAATTTGTTAAGTATTCTATAACCGTCATGAGTATGGACTCGTTTTTCTTGATTTTTCTAACGGCCGACAACAGTTTGAACTTTTTTTTATTTTTGTGTTTGAGTGATCATTAGTACCCGTAAACAGTTTACAAGATGTTTGTTAAGCCTGGTTAGCCACAATTTTAATTGATTAAATTTAGCTATCTGATCCACTAACCTTGCTCGAAAAAAATTGCGTTTTAGCCCATGGTTGCATCTTAAGTTCACATAAGATATCTTACATAATAGGGAAGGGGTAGGATTCATTTGCAATATGTTACATCGAGAAGAAAGTGATATTGTAAAAACTAATTTGATACATACATTTTAAATACATATATACATTTATATATACATATATAAATACAAAAAAATTAGCCCTATACTCAAGTTTATGTTTAACAATTTCAATATACCCAACGTTACATTAATTTTGTGTAAGTAGCCACTGCAAGTGTAAGTTGTTTACGAAAATATTAGGACTATTTTGGATAGATAATTTATTTAATTTATTTATATAAAAAGGTCAAAATAGTCTAAATTTTTTCATAAACAACTAGATATTTACACAAAATTAACGTTACATTGGATATATTAAAATTGATAAACATAAATATCAGTATATACCTAAAAGACGTTTATATATATTTATAAATATATATATATATATATATATATATATATATATATTATAACTGCATGTATAATCCCATCTGAGTGGGAAATGGTACTGAAATATGCAACCAAAATATACACCGCTGCCCTTTGGCTCATAACAAAAGAAAGCGTATGTATGGATTATGACACACAAGTTCTGCATTGTCCAAAAACGCCGAATTACTAAAAATAATAGAGGTATTAAAAAACAAAATTGAAATTTAGACTAAAAATAAAATTGTTTGTCCCTCTCAGAATCTGACGATAGAAATAGCATTTGCATCCATCCCATTATATAAACACAAAATTGACTATAGAATTTCAAATATTTACAATTTGAATATACTAAACATTTCGTAGACGAATTGTGAAAAATTATTATTACGACGTGATATTATTTTATAGTTAAATTTTGGTATAGTTTATGCTTAATATTTTAATTAGTTTTCAACAATTTTTGAACATTTTTGTTTCAAAATTATTATAAACAATTTTTTTTATTTATTTACGATTTATTTACCAAACGCTAAGTAATTTTAAAATAATCATAATTAAACAGATATATACTAAAAATCAGACTTATATCAATAACTCTTGGTTGAGACTTGCGACAACCCACGACAAATTGGGCCGAATTCATTAGCTGTATTGTTTTCCTTCGTTACTCGATTAAATTTCAAATTATATTTAAAAAGTGAATTGATTTTTTAATTGAATTCGGATAGACAGCATTTACTTTTGTTCTAACATGTTTTTTACATGATAATAAACTATTTAATAAAACTATATATTGTTAAGGACATGGATGCATAGGAGTAAAAGAGAGGCCATGCAGTCAATGAACAGAGAAAAATCTGGAATGATATTATAATATAATATGTATATAGCTAATGCTACCCTTAATACGTACGTTAAAATTTGACATATAATAATATATATTGACGCGCTAAGCAACAGAAAGCCATATATGCCAGTCAACGGCTAATTGAGACGAAAATTCTAGCAGCAGTTATAAATAAAGGAACATAAGAAGGTCTTACGTGGATATTAATTATTCTTATCAGATAAGTTGACTAAATAAATGCTCAGGTTTTATATTTAACTCACAAGATATGTGCATGCATTAACACATATATTTAACTTTTGACAAGTGTGCATGCATTCATTCAACGAGAATATTTTTAAGTTACTGTCATATAATCTTATAGGGTATATAAAATTTTGAAAATAAAAAGAAAATTAATTAAGATTACTCGATATATAACTAATATTGAGTGAAGAACTTGAGGATTCCCACTTCTAGGAAGACAACGCACCAGTAAAACTATAATGGATATGCACTAATTAATTACCTTAATTAATTACTAAATTCGACGGATTAGGGGTATTTGAATACACAAAGGATAATCACCAATTCAAATTAAGGCCCTCCCTATCCTATTAGCATTTAATAGCGCAAAATACAGTGCATTTAACTAATGACTCTAAAACAAAACTTGTTGGGCCACTAATATAATTTATCCCATAGCAATTTATTGCATTCAGAAACAAATAAGGGAAGTGATAATATCATGTATATAAATACGTGGTACTACTACCATCAAAGTAAAGTAGTAGAGTAAAAGAGAGAGAGTTTAAAAAAAAGGACAAGACTACCCTCAATTCCATAGTTTCGGAAGATCCCATGCACCTTGAAGCGGGAATCTCTTGGGAACTCGTTTCTGTCTCTTTCCTTCCCTGTTTTCCCTTATAAAAATCCTTATAAAAAGGGAATTTGGAAAACATTATTTCTCTCCTTTCTGAACTCATATCCATCCATTTCACTCACTCATCAAAACCAACAGAATGACTTCTCATTATTCAGCGCAACTATTCCTTCATCATCACAACCATAATTCTAATAATCATCTCTCTCACGATCTTCTTCACCACCCAAAGCAACTCCTTTCCTGTACCACTGATCATCAACGTGGTAACTGACTCTACTAATGTTTCGCTCTCCATTCTTTAATTATATTAATTGGGTCGATCGCTACACAATGCAAATGTAATAACTGACTCTACTAATGTTTCGCTCTCCATTCTTTCCGTTGCCGAAACTGCCCCTACTGTTTTCTCTCCCCTGAACAACCACCAAACCCAAAGCCCCTCTCACATCCTTCTCTCCTCGTCAAAGGAAACCTCTCGGTTTTCTGCCACGTGGCGGTGGAAATTTTCTTGCCGAAGAAGAAGGATGTGCCAGATATCTTAGTGATCATTGTGCTTTTTTATTTTCTTCTCCTTTTCAACTACCTTTTCGCTGTTTTCGTTTTCTGGAGCGACCGAGTAATATAATAATATCCGAATCAATTTCGCAAAGCAGAGAGATGTGACTTAGCATATATTGTTTAACTAATAACGTATCAAGTCTTTATGTTCTGGTTATTAATGCGAATTATTTATTGTTTAATTCGAGGATGTTGTTTTCATGTAGGAGTTTTGTTGCTCGGAGGAAAAGACAAAAAAGCCTACAGGCTTCATCGCGATGTTCGCTCGTATTGCAGCGCTATATCCAAACCTCGCACCAACGGTACTCCCTCTCTCTCTCTCTCTATCTCTCTCTCTCTCTCTCTGCTTTATAACTCTTAAATAAAAAATCATAAGTAAGAAGAGAAAAAGAAAACTCACTTTACAATTACTCAGTTCTGAAAAGGAATATATAAATAAATACGATCCTATTTCAGAGTTCACCGGCGTATTCCAAAGTGACGTGTCAGGCATAAAGTGGCGAGATATCGTGGAGGATGACGTGGAATTGCTAGATGACGAAGCTATCGTAAAGGTAGATTCATCATCAAGCCTATAATAAAATCAAATAACTTTCGTCGCTCGAAAATCATTCATTATATTTAAATATATAAATTGCAGCGAAAACGGAGGTTATGGAAGGGGAAAGATATAGAGGAGAGCGTGGAGGCGATAAGATCGATGCTGACGGCGATGGAAGACGGAGAGATAACGGTGTCAGCGTACGACACGGCGTGGGTCGCTCTTGTCCCGGCCGGCGAAAATCCCGGCGAGCCTCAGTTTCCGGCGTGCGTGACGTGGATCGCAAGGAATCAGCTCAACGACGGGTCGTGGGGGGACCCACAAATCTTCTCCGCCCACGACCGGCTGATCAACACTTTGGCCGCCGTGGTCGCCCTCAAACACTGGGACCTCTATCCCCACAAATGCCACAGAGGTAAAAACAAAAGAAGAAGTAAATATTCATTAAAAAAGAAAACGACATTTACTAAGCTGTCGTTTTTACTTTGTCAGGAATGTCGTTTTTCAAGGAGAATTTGGGGAAGCTGGAGAATGAGAATCCTGAGCACATGCCTATAGGGTTCGAAGTGGCTTTCCCTTCTCTGATCGAGATGGCTAGGAAGCTTAACCTCGACGTGCCTTTCGACTCTCCGGTTCTACGACAAATCTACTCGAGTAGAGATATCAAGCTCACAAAGTAATAATAAATACAATATATATAATGATCTCTCTCTCTCTCTCTCTTATCTCTCGGTGCTCTTTTTCCCACAATTACACAAGAATACTAGATAATCGAGAAGCGGGAGACAAAAGTGACTCTGGATCTTGTTGATATATATGGTCTATGTAGATAGATATATGTTGTTTTGTTGCCGTAGATAAAAAGAAAATGGATATATATTCTGCTTTTGTTTTCTTGTATATGTTGTAAGTATGTGTGGGGTCATGTGTGTGTATATATATGTATGTATAAATAGGATACCGAGGGACATAATGCACACAGTGCCAACGACCCTACTACACAGCTTGGAAGGAATGACAGGACTTGAATGGGAAAAGCTTCTCAAATTACAGTCCCGAGATGGCTCATTTCTCTTCTCTCCCTCTTCCACCGCTTTCGCTCTCATGGAGACTAGAGACCCTAATTGCTTCAATTACTTAACCAAAGCAGTCCATAAGTTCAATGGTGGAGGTATTTATAATATTATAATTTACAACCAGTTAAAATATTCGAAAAGTGCATGCTTTGAAAAAAGTTACGTTGCTTTTTCTAACCTTTAAAGTCCCACTCTTGCTTCCTCAAAAAAAAAAATATAGTCCCACTCTTGTTTTTTAGAAAAAGATTTTTTTTTGTCGTTTACCTCGTGGTCCTTTTTTTTAATTGAATTTTTATATTTTTCCAAATGATAGTTCCCAATGTGTATCCGGTGGATTTGTTCGAGAACCTTTGGGTGGTGGATCGATTGCAGCGCTTAGGAATATCAAGATACTTTGAGAAAGAGATTAACGACTGTATCACTTACGTTCACAGGTATACATATACATATATAGACACACACATAAAATGATTTATATGTAATCATTTTTGTGTTTGATTAGTCACTGGACGGATAAAGGGATTGCATGGGCACGAAACTCAGATGTTCATGATATTGACGATACTGCCATGGGATTCCGGCTCCTAAGAATGCATGGTCACAATGTTTCTGCTGGTAACAATTAAATAAAACAACAGAAATAACCTTAATCCGAAATTCACAATATATATTTACGTATGTATATGTTCCTGCTTGAACAGATGTTTTTAAGAATTTTAAGAAAGGCGAAGTGTTCTTCTGCTTTTTGGGGCAGTCAACGCAAGCGGTGACCGGAATGTATAACCTCTTCAGAGCGTCTCAGTTGATATTTCCCGGCGAGAACATTCTAGAAGCTGCCAAGGATTTCTCCTCAAGATTCCTGAGAGAAAAGCAAGCCAAGAACGAACTGCTCGATAAATGGATCATAACTAAAGACTTGCCCGGCGAGGTACGTATTGTTATTATTGCTTCGTCTTATGTATTTGTTTCGGTTCTTGATTAGACATTTTGATTATGTACATACATGTAACAAATATCTAAACGAGGAAAAAGACAAATGTAGGACAAATAAGAAAGAAGTTTAAAGTACGTACGTAGAGTCGTCTTATATATATATATATATATATATATATATATATATATATAATACGTAATTATACATGGACTACTATGAGTAAAAATGGCTGGTACGCGAAGTTCTATATTGGTCACGCAACCCCCTATTATAAATTCCCTGGTGGGAACTGGGAAGTAGAAAGTTGAAAACTATGTCCTAGTTGGTTGATATAAATAGTAGTACATATACACCAGTATTATTTGTGATATATAATTATTTTATTGATTAAAAAGCTAACATAATTTTTTTAACAGTTGAATCTTAGCTTTATCTTAGTACATTCTTTTTAGATTAATACCTGCCTATATGTTTCAAGTAAAGGTGTTGGTATTCTTTTTCCTGAAAATTAAACTTAAAAAATACTGTTTCCTATATATAGAACCTTTCACTAATAGAGGACTGGCTTACCCCTTGACCCTAAGTGGGTCAGTTCATAGATTCTCAAACAAGCACGTATTGCTTAGCAAAAAAGAACAACCACAAACTCACTTTCTCAACATTATTCTGTCTTAAAGAAAAGTGCGAGTCGTAGGGATTTAATTTTACCTTAGAGTTATTGTTATACTTATTTTAATTTAGAAATAATAATGAGCTGGTAGATGGTCGAATTACGTAGAATAAGTTCGACTACAATTTGCCACATATATAGGACAATGTTACATTTTCAAGGCAATTATTTACTGGCCTGGTGAAACAGCTTCGGAAATATCGTCAAACTACAACCTATTATTACAACACTTAACAAACCCTTACTTTATTACATAAATCAGTGCTAATCATTTGACGTGTCCCATGAAAAGAAGAGAACTAAAACAAGTCTGTTGATATAATATATTATAGAAGATGTACATGTATATGTCACTCTGGTCGAATCTGATTATATCGGCTGTCGCAATAATACGAAGATGTGGATTGGATGATTAATTGGCGATGGCCAGTTATATTTGTGACAAATACGTGATCTTGAGAGTGACTAAAATGAAAAGTAAATATATTTCGTGACAAATACATGATGATAATGATGGAATATATTGGTGATGATGGGTACAGGTGGGATATGCACTAGAGGTTCCATGGTATGCGAGTTTGCCTCGAGTGGAGACTATATTCTATATTGAACAGTATGGTGGTCAAAATGATGTTTGGATCGGAAAGACTCTATACAGGTTATTATCCTAATTATTATTATTTACTACTTTTATATCTTTGACTGTGACCCACATTTTAGGTTTTTATTTTCTTCCTAGGTAGGATCACAGGTCTTTTAATAATTTTAGAAGCATATATATTACCTTGGATTTAGAAATTATATAGTTCACGTGAAATTTCTAAATATGGATTATATAAAATTAATTTTTATTGAAAAGTTTAAAAAATTACAAAAGATTTTTTTATAATTATAAAATTAATTAAAGCATAAAATAATATGTGTGCATATAATTAGCTATGATTATTTACGTTTTTTAAATATTAATATTAGGATGCCGTATGTGAACAACGATGAATATCTTGAGCTTGCAAAGAAAGACTTCAACACTTGCCAAGAGCTTCATTCCATCGAGTGGCACAATCTCCAAAAGTAAGTCTTGTACTAAACACATTAATTAATCACACATAATTTTCTTAATCATGTGGTTACGTGAACATCGCAGATGGTACACGGATTGTAAGCTTGGCGAGTATGGATTGAGTGAGAAAAGCCTCATGTTGGCTTACTTTCTTGCTGCGGCGAGCGTGTTCGAGCCCGATCGAGCTGAAGAGCGACTCGCGTGGGCAAAAACTTCTGCGCTTATGGAGACCATCGTTTCTCATTTTAGCCAAGGGGATCTCGAGATCAAGAAAGCCTTCGCTCACGCGTTCATGAGAAGTACTAGCATGCCTGATTATTTGATTGCAAGGTACGATTGCTATTGTTACTATTCATATTTTCACTACTTTAATTTATACACATTGATTTATGGTCGTGTGTTTGAATTAAATGTTTTAAGAAAACCAAAGAAAGAAAACCTCTATAGTGTTTCTTTTAAGTCATATATAAGGACGGATAGTTCAAGTTTCTTTATTAATTTATTTTGTAGAGTTTCGGCGTAAATATTTAGAGTTTTTTGCTGCTTTTGTTCTATATATTATAACTAAATAAGCGGCTAAAAGGTTTTTTGTTGTTTTTGGGTCACGCCTGCGTCACATGCTAGACATATATAGGATATTAAATAAAGCCTCTTTGAATGATAAAAATAAAATAAAGGTGGCCCTCTTAAAGATTTAGTGTATGAGTATGACTCAAACTTATTTTATAATTAATTATATTCTTGTTCGGAGCTTCCCACTCTATAGTATAAAGAGTACAACAATATTATTAAATATTGATTGAGCATTATATATAAACGTAGGCGATCAAACATGACCAAATCAGCACAAGGAGTTCTACAGAGCTTAATTGCAACACTCAGTCATCTCTCTCTTGACTCCATTATAGTGAATGGAAGAGATATTAGTCCTCTTCTTCGTCAAGCTGTGAGTCTTTTTTTCATATATTATTATTTGATCAATATAGCGCTTTAACATATAATTCTTTTACACTGTCACGCACACACACTAGACAGTAACAAACAAACAAATTCTTTTTTGGTTTGTTGTAAATATATTTGGATGATGATGGGGAGCAAATAAGTTGCAGGAAATATGGGATGGTAAATTGAATGCAAAAGTAATATATTGGATTGGATAATATATATATGTACGTAGTGGGAAAAGTGGTTGCTGAGGTGGCAAGAGGGAGGGGATGACGTGGATGCAGAATTGCTGGTCAACACATTGAATCTGATCTCAGCTCGTGCGCCGGAACAGGGACTGCTTTCAAATCCTCTCTACAAAAAGCTGTTTCATATCACTAACTCCGTTTGCAACAAACTTACTCGCTTCCAAACCCACATAAACCAGGTTCCAATATCCAAATACATATCTTTCGTTTCTTTTATAAATTATTTTTAGGGTTTTCAAAGTAGTCAAAACTAACTAACTGATTTCTAAATATACAGTTATCATATGCCAATCAATCTTTTTCTTTTTCACAATGGTTTTAAATTGATTATCATAAATACATGGGTCAATAATCTTGATCATTTTAATAAAATAAGATTGAATTTATGAGTGATGTCTTACTAATATTTTTTATTATTTTTAAATGACTATTTTTTTACGCGATGTCTAAACACAAACTATATTTTTATAACTCTTTTATGTTATGAAAAGATTTGAATAACCCCACGTTGTATTTAATCTTAAAATTTATTTTTCCAGTTTGATCAAGTAGAAAGATGCAACAAAATCACAACACCAGAAATCGAATCAGAAATGCAAGAGCTTGCACGATCGGTGCTCGAAAACTCTTCCGGCGATGCGAAAATCAACGAGACGTTTCTAATGGTGGCCAAGACTTTCTACTATTCTGCTTATTATGATTCTGTGACAATCAACGCCCACATTGACAAAGTACTCTTTCAGTCAGTGGGTTGAGACACACACATTATATTCATGTAAGGTGATATTTATGTCACCATTCACCACACATTCTTTTCAATCACATAGAAAAGGAAAAATAAAGAATATGTACCGTTAGCTACATCGTAAAAATCATATCAAACAGCAATAAAATCATTTTTTTTTTTTACATAAGTCCTCTTTATATTGCGAAGTACAAAGCACATCATAGAGAAATATTAAGAAGAGAGTGAAAATGAAAGGTGGTAGTGGTCCACATGCCAGCAGACAATTGTACCGTCTTATACTCTAGATATTATAGATTATTGTACACCTGAGGAGGGAACATATAGATACTCTAATTTTCTAAAGCAATATACAAGTGTTTCTAGAAATAAATACGAGATTATAGTAAGGTTCTAGAATCAGCGCGAAGCTTAGGCGTACATACAATGTAAATTCATTAGAAGAGAAAGAAATAGTCATATGGGTAACGATATGAAGCCAAAATTTACATGACAAGATATGACTGGGCCATTGTATAATATAATATGAATATATATATTATATATATGCATATGGTACAAATGTATACAAATGTATATTATAGTCGAATACCGATTGTTTAACATTTTCTTCTCAATAATTTTCCTAAATGACATAAACTCCGCTACATACATACTAATTAGGTTCTGGAAAAAAGATGTATTGACATATGTATAGAGTCCATCAAGAGGGGACAAAATATTGGTGTATTTGATAGAGAAATTATATATGATTTCTCTTAAATAGCAACGAAACAGCAGTCCGAGTGCGACGTAGACAAACTTGTTACCATTGCTTTTAGAAAACATTTTGTGTGGAGCGAACCATAAAAAGAGGATAACAAGGAAAAGAGTGGTTTACACAAAAATGGCTATGAGTGGATTTTTATGGTTAAAACCACACGAAATTGGCTGTGTGATTTGTGGGCCTTTCTCTCTCAAGTCTCAACCCTTTTGGTGTGTTAACGTCTCAAACATGTGTAGACCAACAATGGCAGACATTGAGGCATATGAACACGTGACAAAGTTGGGTCATGATCATTATCCGGCTTGATTTCGATCTTCCATATCCCACATCTTAAGATCTAGGTGTCCCATTTTCGGAAAACCCAATATGAAAAGAAAACAAAATATTCACCTTGACTCTCCTTCTGACAAATGATGTAAATAATTAAATATTCGATACCGTTTTGTGGTGCTTTCTTGGCAAGCCAAGATTTATTTGTATACGTGGGGTTGAAATATCAAAAATTGCTCAAAATAATTTTAGGAAATATTGAAGTTGCAAAATAGTCAATTTTTTTAAATTGTTTAGTGTTTAGGAAATATTGATGAGGTGTAATTATTGGATATTTTCTTTTTATTATTTTTTCCTTATTTTTTATTTTTATAATTAATTGTACGTTTCCAAAATTCGTTTAAGTTTTTGCACATAAATTAACTTCTTTTATTGTTTAAATTAATTATTTTCTTTATTACTTATTTTAAGTAGGAGAGAGAATACATGTGTGTGGTATTAATTATTTCGCTGTATTGAATCAGTTATTGTAGCAGTTTTTATCTTATTCCCACGCTCGCCGGTTGTCAATTTATTTTTGTTTATTTCATTTATTTTCAGTTTTTTTTTGTTTTTTTGTTTGTTTCTCACGTTTAATAGTTTGTCATTTATCTATGTAAATTTATATTTGTAACTCTTACTGATTATAATTTTTTTCATTATATTTTTATGTTTCAGTACCAATAAAGTATATCAATTACCACAATTTTTCAAAATTTATATTACTAATGTTGTACATATTGCTCATAAATTCATAAGTTCTTCTTTCTAAATAAACAATTACAACTAGGAATTTTTTTTAAGTTGATATCATTAAATATACACATTTTTTCATAATTGCTTGTAATATAAACTATAACATACAGAGTTATAATCACTGAAATTTTCTAATACAACTGGAAACTTACTTAAGTAGATTTTAAGTAAAACATAATATAGTTCATTTGATATTATCCGAAAACATAATGCATCTTTATATCACCTCTATTCTAATGACATGTGTCCCACTATTTCTCTCTCATTTCCTCTCTTTTTCACTCATAAGTCTATATCACATTTGTATATTATAAAAAAAACAATATAATACAAAATAAGTTGATAAGAAAAAACTCGAATGGCACTATCTCTCTTCTCACTTTTTTTCTCTACCGCCTCACTCGTTCTTATTTCCTTTATTTCTTCTTTCTCTAGCTCTCACCTCTCCCTTTTTTTCCTCTCACGCACGAAATCACTTTCTTCTCTCCATTTTCTTCCGCACGTGATTCTCCTCTCTCATCTATCCCTCGAGACTCCGATTCTCTTTTGCCGCCGCTCCCCGCTCCGCTTGAAAATCGTTAGCGTTCTTCCATACTGGTTGAATACTAATAGATTCCCTATGATCTTGAACCATAGTTCATTTAATTTCGCATTGCTCACTTGATGTAGCGTCAATACAAAATTTATCATTATATTAATTTCTGTTAATTTTTGTTTATTTTGCATTGAATTCAATTATTACCTCATATTGCACAGCAGTTTGTTTCTCCTTGTTGCTCCTCAAGTTGTTTGTCTGTGCCATTGAACTCATACATTATCAAATAAATATAATTCAGAATCTCAAATCTATCCAAACACAATTCTTTGTTCATATATTTTGGTTTATTCTTGTTATTTTTTTTATTGAACTAAAGCAGGTTTTATTATACATTTAGAATCGGAATATTTATCATACACATGTCGAATAAGTTATTTTCTTGGAATCTATAATCACTATATACATGTTCAATATTTTTTAATTTTCTATAAAATCAACCATCACTTAATCATTCTTACTCTGAGTTTGAGATTTTACATGAAACTAATAAAACTTATGTTTCTTTTGTTTCTTATGAATAATATTTACAAATTTTAACTTTCTTTGTTTACTTTTAGAAAAGACGTGATTTGGAAGATTTAGATCAAAATATTTTGAGTTATTAAAAAACTTAAACGATTTCCACTGTATGCAAAGTTATTTGTACTGCAAAAATAAACGACATCCTTACATTTTTCTGGTTCGAAATCTCAACTGCACCGTTGAATCGTTGGTCCAATCATCTTGTAGCAAACGTAATCTCTCCTGTTAAAAAACATGTAAGATTCATAGATGGTAAAATGTCAAAACAAATATATTGATACAGAAATGTAAATATACCGGTGTCATTTTTGCTGCTTTCTCCGCGTCTATTAATGGTGAGATATCTTGATTAATGTTATCATTAATTTGTTGTTGTGACACAATTGGATCATCTTTCTTTTGAACATCCCCATCATTAATATCTTGATTAATGTTTTTTAAACTGAAAAAAATGAAAAGGAAGTTAGCACACTAAAGTGATTTATTATTAATTGAAGTTGGTCAATAATTTTACCTCTACATTGATGGTTGTCGGTGTCATATTTGGATCTCCCTTCGGGCCAACTTGTCTATCTTTTTATTTCTTAAACTGGTGAAACATTTACAAAGCAAATAAATACACGTTAATTATGTTAATTTGATTGTTTTAGTTAATAATTTACCATGTGTGTTGATGTCAGTTGGTCCGCTTCTTCTACTGTTTTTGCCACCTTCTTTTTGGTTTGAAGATTCCGTCTAGGTTCATTTACCTGAAAGGAAATACACTGTTAATTAATATACATACCTACTTCATAACAGATTATAGCATACCACTTACCGTTGGATTGACTGGTTCATTTATTTGTAACTTGAACATTGAAGATGTTCTTGTTAACTTTAATGCCTGTTTTGGGAAGATTGATGGACCAGTAACTTTTTTCTTCCCTTTTTTTTTATCAACTTTAGGTGGGTTGTTTGGTTTTGTAATCGCCATGTCCACAACCTCATTGTTATCAACATTTGTAGTTTTCTCGTTGTCATTTGAGATGCTTTTGTCTTCTACCGTTTTAGACATGGTTCATGCCTGTAATATTTACATTTACATTTTAAAACAAGATTAATTTTCAAATTGAAATTGATTATAGCAAGTTTGAGTTAATACCTTGAACATTTCAAGCTCTTCTCCTTCCAAATATACATTAACAATGTTGAAAATCGTTTCATTGCATTGTTCCACTTGCTGTTTAAGCACCTTGATCTCTATTAGAACCTCATCTAATTTATCGTAAACAACTCTCATCACCGACAAGGTCACGTACTCGTCATGTGTTCGTGAGGAGCTGGCTACATTTGGTTTTGTTGTTGTAGGTTTTGTCTTTTTTATAGCCATCTCAACAGGGTGCTCATCTAATTCGGGACCTCCCATGTATTGTCTTCATTAGTTGAGAATGTGTTAATCGCCGGTTTTCATTAACACAATAAATATGTTAGTAATTAACTTAAAACCATAAAAATTAATAAACCACTATATCTATAATTTTTACCTCTTCATCCAGGAATATATGTTTCAAATCATGTGTTTCAGCATTGAAGTGGTAGGACCACTTTAACATCCTTAGAAATGCCTTTGTTTTCGTGAATTTTGCAAATTCATTTTCTTCAAATGCGGGAATAAGCTCGTAAACCCATGCGATTAACGGGTGTAAAAACTCGTCAATGTTGAATCCTGTTTTACTACAAGAATACTTGATTCTTTTAAAGGATTCGCACAAGCGTAGGAAACTGTCCAACTTACAAAATACGTAAATCATATTCACTTTAATTAACTTGTTAAATTATTTCATTAAATACTGATAGGATAAAATCGCTTATATATAGTCACCTCATGAACTGAGGTTTCTTAATGTCCCCAACCCCTTTTTTTACCAACACCCATATCTCCTATTTTTTTCTTCTTCTCCATTTGATCACTCATTCAACAAATCCTGCACAATATCAATATAAATAAACGATGTAAATATTTTTTTGGAAGATTGATTTATTTTTGAAATCATTTTTGTAAATACATACTGTTTATCGTGTAAAAATACCACCAAAAATTAAATCTCTTATTTAATAAGCGGGTATTGATGAAGAAAATGTCGACCAACCCATCGGAGAAGACAAAACACTTTAAAAAACTCAAATTTAATTGGATTCACTCATTTTGAAGACATGCATGTTATTTACGTTTTTTGTTAATGACGAATAACTATCGGAGACCCAGATAAACCCTATTTCATTTTTTCGTTTTTTCGAAGAACAATATTCGATTATGGATTTACTGAGTTTTAAAAATGCAAGAACATGGTTGGATTTTAGAAGAAAACACATCAAATACTCAGATTAAAAATCGATTTACTTATTTAAATATCTTGTATGAATTTACTCTACCTTTCTTCGTCATTGTGAGATTTCTTCAATATTTGTTTGATGTCTTTTCTTCCGGGAGAAAAATGGCGGTCGTGTGTTTTGAAAAAGGTAATATATGGACGGTTTCGTTTAGGAAATCTACTTTTATTTTATTTTCTCTCTCTACATTAAATTGTTTTTTATGTTAATAAATCCCGAAATGTTGGGTTACGTGTAACCGTGTAAATCGGTTTGAATTTTCGATCTTGTATAAAAAATTCGTTTGGGCGGGAGATTTTTTATGGGCTTTTTGGGAATGAATAGTTGGTTGAATTGATTTACTGGACTTTTACCAAAGTTTTACACAACGTTGGACAAATTGAAATTGAGAAACCTATATAGGGCTATTCTATACAATAACCCTTATGTAAATGTACCGGTCGGTATCAAAATTGAATAAAAGATTCTTTTGGATGAAATGTTGTGACTTGTTAGCTCCTTGTCAATACATCGTTTATAGTTTATTCACAAATATTAAAAGAGTTGAGGAAATAACAACTAGAAGGGTAAAATAATAACTTCGCGAATTCCATCTAATTGATGATATTCATGAAGGGTAACCATTTGATAATATTCAATGGATCCACTGATCACAAATAAGTAGAATTTTTAGTAGAAAATATATTCATTTGAACCGAGAGATTTTCATTGTCAACTCTTTAGTGGAGTCCATTAGTATTAAACTAGATTTGTAGTAGTTTGTGAACTTTAAGTCCAAGAGTCTTAGTTAAAACTTCGTTCATTTGGATCCATGAGGTAGCTATCACAAGTCATTAGAATAGAGTTTGTTAAACTAGAATCTAAGTCAAAATAAGTTCAATCGTTGAACTAGACGTATTTTTCGAAAATAGTCTAAAGGGTATTTTTGTCCTTAAGGAAAATTGATGTAAAAATTTCAAAATAAGATTTTGAATTTTTCAACAAATTGAACTAATGTTACACGGCTGAAAAAAAGAAATTTCTAACCTTAGTCAATTAACTTTTATGACATATTATTGTATGGGAAATAAAATAAAAATCATTCCTTATTTTGTCATGAACAATTAGGAAGTAAATATTTGTGTACACGCAAATATGTGACACGGCTTTTAACATCAATGAGGGAGTTTATTTGGCTGATTCAAATCACCAAGAGAGAGAAATATTTTTTTATTTAAAAAAATTAGTTGTTTACCCATGTTTATGTTTACGAATTTCATTATACTTATCGTTTCGTTAATTTTGTTTAATACCCAATTGAAATTGTTTACAAGATTATTGGGTCAAAAATACCCTTCAAACCGTCAACATAAATATTTTCCTGGGATTTTTTTTTTCGATTTGAACACGCTTTCTTTAATAATTTGTTTAATTAATTTTATTTCGTTTACTTACATTTGAGCGACAACCATAGGCGGGAATGAAAAAAGGCAAAATAGTATAAAAAAATTTGTAAACAAAATTCAATGAGTATTTACGCGAATCAACGTAAAGTTGGGTACATTGAAATTCGTAAACGTATTTATGGGTATTAAGCTAATAGACCATTTTTATTTGTGCATTATTATATATTAATACTTGCTAAAAAAAAAAGAGGAAACAAATTGATATAGATACAATTGAATAAGGGTTACACGGCTGGACATGTGTGTTGCACGCTGGAATGGAATTTGGGTAGCAACAGATACGTTGAAATTATTAAAAATGGAAAGAGAAATGTTCTCTTTGATTGGTAATATTTAGAGAATGTGAAAGCAATATTAAAAGGGGTAACTACTCTTTTTAGGTTATTTTCTTCTCATATAAATAAACCAACACTTCCACAAAAAGGAGACACACAATTGTTGTAATTTTCGAGTACCTTATTCTCCATTTGGCCGAACCCTCTCTCTCACTAAACTCTCTTTTTCCATTTATTTTGGCACCTAGATCCTCACTTGATCTAGTGTATTAGCCCATTGTTTCAAGATTCGTTCTTTATTCATAAGTGTTTAATTAGTGACCACTCACTAAACTATTTATACGCTCGAAGATTCATGTGATAGAAACTTTTGTGGTTGCTCGAGAATCAAAAGACTCGAAAAAGGAGACGAGCCGAGAAGGAGCGAGACGAGGCGAAGGATCTGTTAGATATATAGTCGGAAATTAATTAAATTTCTGGAATGAAACAGATTACAATAATATGAAGAAAAGTAAATAATTTTCGTGTTAAAATAAATAAAATAAATAACAACAACAATATTTTATAATGAACGAATACGAAGAAAAATACTGAGGACCGTTCGACGGTTTCCTTAAAGTAATATTGTCATCCCACTGTCGGAAAACCGTGAGCAATTTACCTCACAGGATATAACGGCAGACGAGAAGATCTTTGAGGAGCAAAGAGACTTCTCCAGCGAACCAAACTCGTAGCTAAACCAACCTAACTACAAAAGGAACAACTGGACTCCAAAAGGAACAACCAGAACAACCGAATTTCCAAAAGGAACAACCAGATTTCTAAAAGGAACAACTAGAACAACCAGACTCCAAAAGGAACAACCACAATTTCCAAGAAACAAAAGGTAGAAGAAATTGAGAGAGTTCTTAGCTTATCTCGATATGTAGATCTCTCAAATAAGGTGTTTAGGCCTCCTTTTATAGGCAAGCCAACAAGAGGTTACTAATACAACAACTCAGCCATTCAAGGCTCTTTATTCCGGCAACATCAATGGTCAATACTGATTAGGCTTAATGGCTCATAACCAGCCATGAATAGGAAACCTTAATGTTACCTAACTCGACCATAATGCTCATAAATCCGGCCACCCAAAGGTCATACGACCGTTTGCACATACTTTTTTATTCCAAAAAATAACGCACAAATTATTCGCAAAATTAAAACTCATTTGAAAGGAATTTTGTAATAAAAAGATAAGGATTGGGCCCAGAAGTCCGAAGGCCCAAGAAGAGCCCAAATTGCCAAGATCCAAGATCCAAAACCGGACCCGAGCCCGAGCCCGGCCAGGCTCGGCGGTGGAGCATGTGTGTGCACGCGCGAGGGGTTAGATCTAATTCACTCACACTTTCCTCCCTTGCACTTGGATACCACTTTAAGAATGATAGTTCTATATAAACACTACACCAACTCACTTACCCAACTAATTTGGGACTCTTTTGGATTCTCTCAACTTCACTTCTCTACCACACATAACAAATGTGTTTTTAAGCATATTTTGAGTATCAATTTCTCATTCATTATAGACATGATTTTTGGAAAATAAATATTTAATCTTATACCCGTCGCAACGAGGAATAAAATTATGAAAGAATTATCTAATTTCGATGAGTGGACCCCACTCAATTAGCTATAAATCATACATAACTTATGTTAATAATATTTTATTAACATTTCTTCCAACGTGATCGTCATCCAAGAAGCGTCTCGAAGATCAAGCGATAAGAAAAAAAAAATACTAAGGTCGTTTCGTCTTTATTATATGTTTTAAATGATAACACGTCCATGGATTTTGTCTTGGTAGTTAAATCGTTTTACACGTTAGAAAAGAATTTTATTTGTATTTTGCCATAGACATGATAATTAATTCTTTAATACTATATCAATTCCAATAGTAAGAACATAAATGAACTTCTTAAAATGAAGACACAAGTCAATAATTAACCTCAAGTTTTTTAGATAGTTAGCAGCTAATTTTTTTTATAAATTGATTAAATGAAAAATCTCGAAAAAAGTTTTCAGAAACCTCTCTTGTCAAGAAATGTAAAAATTAAGGCCAACTCAAAATCATAAAGTAATTACAATAAGAAGATTGGAAAGCAAACATAACAATAACAATGATGATTAAATGACACAACAATGACGACCTCAAGTCGTGGCCTGCATCTTCACCATCTATTCCGTGCATCTCTTTATGTACATATGTTTGTAGACTCGTGAACAGTAACAGTGTTTATACACGATAATCATCACTAATAAGTTGATGAAAACAATAGTAATATATCAAATGAAATTAGTTAATTCTTGATGTCAGAAGTGGAAGCGTGCAAGCTGCAGAACCATAGTTTATAAGTCTTGTAGATGTAGTTGACAATACAATATTGCGTCTGGTTAAACACATAAAGTCAAATACGTGGTGATGATATGTTATCGAAATCTGGAAGAGATAATGTTACGAACAAGACCGAAATCTTTCTGTCGTTTTAATCGGTGGGACACCGTTTTTGAGAAAAGAAACGATGATCCCACCAACTTTTGGTACTGGATAAGACTAAGTTGGGTTAAGATTTCCACAACTTCTCTCTTCGTACCAAATAGATAAATGGGCAAAAAACAAACAAAGTTGATCGAAAGCAAAATCGAACCAAGCAAGTAAAATATAATATAATGGAGACGCAAACAGGGAAGGAGAATGGGGGTCCCACGTCCCAGTGACAAGTCCCAAAAAAATAAACTGTGATCATATGAAACCGACTTTCCGGTGGAATGGATTATGAAAGGGAGGCCAACTTTTGGGCCCACAAAAGCCCTAAGAGATCTTAGTTTGCATCATAGTATAATATGGTTAAACATGATTGACCTCTCTGCATGGTTTTAGATAACCCGGAATACGGGAAACCATGCATAAAATAGAATAAAAAAATTAAAAAAGCGCCTAAGAAGTCCCACTATTTTTAGGGTGTCACACCGTAATTTGGGCCCACTGACAGAGTGGAATGTAGAGAGTTTGAGAGAGACGTTCATAGATACGATGGTTGTCGATATATAAAGAACTGAAATGAAAATGGTGTGGTTCTAAATTTGGCGGTCAAAAGCTAGGAATATCAATCACTCAATTCTCGGCCTTTTGGGTCTTGTTGGGTTGGTTATGGAAAAACGGAGGTATGGTCTTCACGTGACCTAAACCCTTCACTGCCTCTCTCATTGTCCCTCAACAAGCCATCATCTAGATTACCTCCGGTCCCACGTTTAGAAGAGGATATTGACGTCATCATTGTACACGTGTCGACATTAAATATGTTTCGCTCACACGATTCGTTCATTTTTTGAAAAACGTATAAGCAACTTCCACTTCAAGTGGTTGGAAATTGGAGATGGCATTGCATGTAAATATCCACTCAAATGACAGGTTTGGGATGGCCCAACAAACGTTTATCCGAGATATATGGTTGGGACCACGAGATTTGAAAGCGTGCATAGCTGTGAGTGTTGGTGTTTTCGTCAGAACTTAATTTTTTCACTGAGGGAATTTTGTACCTTTTCTTGGTTCCATTTGTATATAATTGGTTAGCTAACTTGCACAATTTGTTTATTTTGCTGATTCGAGAAACTTGGGTTTGAGCGTATGGAAAAGTTGCTTTGACTTGATGAGGAACTGGATCCGGGAACTATTACCATATTTGGGTTGTGCCAATGACTGAAGTCTGAAGCTAAGGCCCAATTACCTCGATTGCTACTGTCAGTCCGGGTTGAAAACGGTTTTACCCATTTCGATTTTTAACCGATCTTAAACACACCGGGCAGGTCTTTGTTTGGTTTGGTTTTTATACTAAACGTTTTGTAAAACTCGTATAATTGTCATGTTTCTTTTATAGAATTTATATTCCAACTTTAACCTGAAAAATTATTCCCGCCCATTTCACATTTTCCGAATTAAAAAAAAATTCCATATAAATTAATTTGTTGATAAACGCGATGCATTAACTACGATTCATTAAGACGGTTCGAATTTGATGAAAGAGAACAATCATTTCAAAAACGCATGCAAATATTCGAACAAATTCTCTCGAAAATTTCTCAAAAACCAAAATTGTCATCTTTTATCAAAAAAAAATTCATCAATTTGTTGTCGTTGAAGAGTTGCAAACGTTGTTAAACGCGTGGTGATTTACAAGTGAGTCTATTTCCTATCCGACGTTTTTAATATATTTTTTCTGAAAATTACTGTTTGGTTCTTGATTTTTTTTTTCTTCGAATCGGTGTTGAAATAGCTTCTTGATAGTTTTTAGAGATGGGTTCTTTCTTCGAATCGGTGTTGAAATAGCTTCTCGAATCGGATATGGTTAGAGACCTTCATTGGCGTCATATGTCACCTGCAAAAGGCTAGGAGCTGGATCAACAAGAGAAGATGGCTAACGGCTATCCAAGACAACATAGTGTCTACTTTGTGTAAAATTATACAGGATGTAAAATTTTGATTTTTGAATTCGACCAATTTTCTTTGAATTTCATAAAGAGGTCTGTGAATTGTTTTGCTCACTCGCTAGCGCAGCAGATTCTGCCTCGGATGGTATCTTCCAGGAGGAAAACTTGTAATGTACGACCAAGGCCCTGATTTTACAGGTCCTGGTGATTCAATATGATCCCCTTTTTCATCCGAGAGAAGAAGAAGCAAACATTACAAGGCCCGAGTTCTGGGGAAAAAATCTAAAGGACAGAAGTAGATTGTAATGATTCTGGCTGTGAAGCACAGCTTGTTTCTACATGGATATTTTTAGATTAACTTCCATAGCGCTTCTATTTTCAGTTTACACATGCAACACAAGTAGTATATTAAGAGAAAGCTAGAGATGTAATGGAGGGCTAAGATATTTCAGCCCAAGGCAAGGCAAGAGGGACATAATATATCAACGCAAACCAACCAACCAACTCCATTTATCCATAATACTAGTTCAGGGTTTAAATCAGTAACGTTTTCCATGACTCAATCTACTCATCTGTGAATAGATGTATTCTCGGAAACAAAATAAAAATTAAGTCAAACAGAAAATACCAGAAAGTCAATTAACAAGTTACAAAAGAACAGAAAACATAAAACGATACAGAACTTAGCGCAAGTGTGTTCATAGTGAAGTATGCCTCGATGCGTAACTCTTTTGGCCACAATGCCCATCATTGAGCTAATACATATCGTTGCCAAAATTTAGCATACAGATATGTCATACATGATTTAAATACTGAATTCAAGCGTAATCAATCATACTCTAATTCGTCAGGTGTAATTGGGCGCTTGAGAGGTATAATAGACTTCTTATCTACATCACGTGACAATGCCTTCCTCATATCTGAGAGCCAGAAAAATTTGCCACGAAATTGTGAGAAAATAAAGAATAAGAAAGACTTAACTCATAAATTGATTTGTGCACAGACATAAAAAAACTCACCTAAGCCGTCTTCTTCTCCAGAATAATAACGCAGCACCCTTCTATATATTACATACCCAAGCTGAGAAAAAAAATAGATGTAAAATAAGCATCTCATAATTGTATAGAATTGAAAATCAGTTTTGCCTAAGGGAGCAACTGTTGGTTACAGCTTTGCACAATAAGAAATCACTATTTTTCTTGTGTGCCACAATAAGAATTTCCTTCCGCCAGTTTATTTGTGTGTGCATCAATAATGAGCAAGACTACTGCCTATGGTCAATGGATTTGAATCCTGTGTTTAAGCTACAACTAGTTGGTTGTAGTTTGGGATTTCCGTACGACTGCACATTTGGAACCGATAAGAACCTTTGGATTCATTGATAAAAGGGATAACAATTACAAGATAAACGGGTATTCTAGAGACCAAGAACCCTCCAAACCATCTTTGATATGATGATTGTGTGTCTTTGTGTACCACCAAACAAACCATTTATTCTCTTATAGGAGTCCTTCTATAGAAGTTCCCTCGATGAACTACACACTCCAGTTCTTTTTCTTTCTCTAGTGATATGGAAACGACCAAATCTAGCAAATACCGTTTCTCTCAGCCTAACTTTTTTTATATACACTCTCTTATTAACAACCATGAGAGTGCAAATCTTACCAAGAAGAGAACATAAAAAATAACAGAGCTAAGAAGGACATCTTACCTTTTCATACATCTTTATGGCTGGGGTATTTGATGCTCTGACAAAAAGGTCGACAAAGTACGCTTTGTCGCTGTCATAAAAGTAAAATTTACCAGTGAACGATCTTTCTTTCGAAGAAACAAACGAGTGAACGATCTTGAATCAAGAAAATAAAGATTAAGATGTCTTTAGAGAAAGCACAAATACTTCAGCATAAATTATCAAAAGATTCAAAGAGTAATGTCTAACAAACAAACAAAAAATCCATTAGCTACATTAGAACCATGAAGCTACATTATAGACCCAACAAACATCGTAACCAAAAGAATTAGCCCATCATTGTCGTTATTATCCAGATAGAGGAAATCCTTACATCAAATCACTGATGTCTTCGAGAAGGTTCATGAGCTTCTTGGCCAGATTTTGCCTTCGGTACTCTGGGGCAACGGTCACCGCAGTAACGTGTCCATGCCAAGACTCGCCTTGTCCTTCCACTTTCCCCATAACTGCAATCTCGCCATAACACAAAAGCGTTCTTTCATCAATACATGATGATAACCAGAAAAAAAAATTAGAGGTACAGGGAGAGAAAGAGCTCACTGTAACCCATCATTCGATTTCCAGGGCCTTCGGCGACATGAAAGTAGTCAGGCCACCTCGCCAAATAGGTCATGTAGAAAGACATGTTGAACTGAAATTCACAGATTATTCCACGAATCAGTCGAGTCTAAGAACAGTTTGGTGATACTGATAACAAAACTTACGGTTTCAGTGAGATGGTCGAAATTGACGGAAGAGAAGCGAAGAAGGTCGTTGCAGCAAAATCTGCGAATGGTCGTCATTTGGGATTGGGCGAGCGAATCGTGATTTGTAAGGTTGGCCTCTGATGAGCTAAGTAGGGAATTGAGAGCCGAGTTCGCGAATGTAATAAAAATTTAACCTTAAAACGACAAAAAGGTCCTTCAACGACAATTTAGGTCCTTCAAAAACTAAAAACGACAGTTAAGGTCCCAAAACGACACTTAAGGTGAAATCAGTGTTGTTAAAGCATAGATGTCACTCTCAGGCAAAATGGGCAAATCCTCTGACCCCAAATCGAAGTCATAATCCCAAACGAATCTCAAACCCCCAAACCCTAGAAGACACAGGAAGCTATCGATGGACATTCTCAGGCAAGAGCTCCTCAAGAAACGTCAAAACCTAGCCGAGGAATCCGGTGGGAAGCGATTCTTTAAGCGCTCGGAAATCGAGCAGAAGCGAATCCAAAAACTCCGCGACGAAGAAAAGCGCGAATTGGAGGCCAAGGCCCAGCGTCAATCGGCCGCCGCCACGTCATCATCCTCCGCCGCTGCAGTACCCGCCTCCAAATCGAGTTCATCCGCAGCCGCCGCGACAGAATCCTCGTCCGCGGCGACGACGGCGTCCAAATCTCAGACCGAAGAGCAAAAGATCGACAACCTCGTACTCCCGAAGCCGGAAGTGATCAGACGGCTCAGGATCCTGAAGCAGCCGATCACTCTATTCGGCGAGGACGACGACTCTCGGCTCGACCGTCTTAAGCACGTGATCAAGACCGGTTCGTTCGAGGTTGACAGCGACATGACGGAAGGTCAGACGAACGACTTTCTTCGCGACATCGCGGAGCTTCGGAAGCGTCAGAAGACTGGGATGCCGAGCGAAAGGAAGCGTCAGAAGTCGACGGCGGAAGGTGGCGACGGAGGCAGATCAGAAGATCGCGATGGCGGCGACGGCGGCGACAACGACCTCAGTGACGGAGAATCGAGCGGCGTCGAGGGAGAGAGCGACTCGAAGAAAATGAAGGGGAACTTTGAGGAGCTTTGCGCGGAGGACAAGATATTGGTGTTCTTCAAGAGGCTGTTGAACGAGTGGAAACAGGAGCTGAGCGAGATGGGCGAGACGGAGAGGCGAACAGCCAAAGGGAAGTCCATGGTCGCCACTTTCAAGCAGTGCGCTCGGTACTTGATTCCTCTCTTCAAGTTCTGCCGCAACAAGGTATAGCTTTTTTTATTCTCTGCTTCACTCTTCTTAGGTGTCTTGTAAGTTGTTTTTATGCATCTTAACCTTTGCAGAGTAATATTAATAGTAGCAACGATAATGGCTCGAACCCACTCCCTTAGTCAGTGGTTTCATGCTTAAATCTTCAGCCAACGTAAGACTCGGATTCCATACAGTTATTGAAATTGAATATCCAAGAACAGACATTAGAACGGAGGGTATGGGATTCAAGCCTAACCCACCATAGTAGAACTAAACTTGCTTCTTTACGGAAAGATATCCTGATTGTTTATTGGAACCGAGTATATTGGGTTAGCGTCACAAATTAGTGGATCATTTCTAGATCATTTCCTGATGTCATAAGACTGTGGAAGTTGGACGTTGGGGAACCTAAAACTAGTCTTAGACATGTCGAGCCGAGGTCGAGGTTCTAGTTCTAAGACTAGTAGTACTAAGGATATTGGGTTCACTCTGACTAAAAGCTAAACGGGTTCGTTGGGTTCACATAGCATCCCATCTAAACATGACTAAAAGTCAAGGACTTTGCACTATGGACGGGGAGATTGGTGGCCCCTATTATTGAGCCCTAGAGGAATCAGACCAGGGATACGAGCCTTGGCATAAGTTAGATTTTGTTAGGAGGAATCACATCCAAAATCCTTTTATGAGCTGTGTTTATGAAGTTCAATTCGGTTGGCAACTCTTGCCCTTTCTGTTGTGTTACTTAATAAAGCCAATGAGACAATTTTATATCAAAAATGAAAGCCGAGTACTTATAATTCAAATTTGTTTTCTTTTCGGGATCGGGTTTTGCCATGCTTTAGAAGATTAATCTCTTTTTCTTCGACATACAGGTCCTTCCAGACGACATCAGACGAGCGCTGATGGTGATGGTGAAGTGCTGCATGAAGCGAGACTACCTGGCGGCGATGGACCAGTACATCAAAATGGCGATCGGAAACGCCCCCTGGCCCATAGGTGTGACTATGGTCGGCATCCACGAGCGGTCCGCTCGTGAGAAGATCCATACCAACAGTGTTGCCCACATCATGAACGACGAGACCACTCGCAAGTACTTGCAGTCCGTCAAGAGGCTCATGACTTTTTGCCAGCGCCGATACCCGGCCATGCCTTCCAAGGCCGTCGAGTTCAACAGCCTCGCCAATGGCAGCGATTTGCACTCTCTTCTCGCCGAGGAGAGGGGTTCTTCCGTCCCCGAAGAAAGGCTTCGGATTAAAGACAACTAATATACTATTATCAAACTCTGTATTTAATCAAGTTCTGAGCTTTGTATTTTGATCATGAGATATTCATATTTCATTCTTGGTAGTAATACAAACAGATGTTTAAGACTCCGAGATTGACCCATTGTACAATTTTGATATCACTGGCTCTTCGAAAGTCCGAATGTGTCTTCATCGCCGCTATTCACCTTTCTTCTCCTCTCTGCAATCATGTCCGAGTATGCCTAGCAAAGGAATAGAAACTTCAAAAACAATGTACCATTCACTTTTATGAATCAGAGCACGAAAGGCATTGTAAATGATTTTCTCACCTTTGGGTATGAGTAGAGGAATATGTACCACCAAGCAGATATCAGTACGGACACGAATGAAGTGATGAATATTGAGTTCAAAACTAACCAGCTCAGAGCAATTGCGGTAACCCCCGTCAATCCAATCGTCCATGGTTGGCACCTACACACAAATTTGAAGAAAAAAATCCAGCCTAAATAAGATTCAGGAACGAAACTAGAAAACCGGTCAAATCAACCGGAAAAAAAAGCTAACCAGGATGGTTTGGTGTCCCAAACGGAATCATATTCAAGAGAGAGATAGTTGAGATAGCCATCCATATCGTCAACCACTCCGTTCTCGTCAAGGAATTGAGCCTCATTTGGGTTAAGAGGATTCTTTTCGAAGGCCACGAATCTTCTGTCCTTCAAACCGAGTGGATTCGAAGAGATGAACGACGAGAAAGTGGGATTTAAAAAGTGGGTCTGTGGATTAAAAAGATGAGCTCGTACTGGTCGTGGTACTGGTACACTGACGGAGAGGGAAACGAGAGAAATCGCCGTCGTCATCTTTAAAACCGCCCTACGAACATAAAAGTAAATTATCCTCCTCTTTAATTCTTTAGTTTCCGAAGTATTGTTTCTCTCTTCCTTTCAGGCCATCCAGATGCCGTTAAAAAAAATTATGCTACATGAAAATAAAATACAATATTATTTTTTTTAAGAGAATAAAATACAATATTTGTGATATTAATTTCTCATGTTTTGTAATCGTTTAGGATCAGATTTAGTTCAAATTACTCTCTCTAATAACTTTGAAAATTATTAGAGAAACATCAAATCAATAATGACGCAAAATGTCATTAATGCACACTTTGAAAAAAAAATTATTTACGTTAATTTGATTTTGAGCGGAAAGTTTAATCGAAAAATTAAAATAAGGTCAAATTAGTCCAATTAATTTCGTTAACAATTATCATAAGATATATACACAAAATTAGTCAAACGTTGAGTATATTGAAATTGGAAAACATTTACATGAGTATATAGCTAAAAAAATCTTTTATTAAATCTACATGTAATTGACAAAACTAACGATTTTTTTAAACTAGATATCGATAAATAAAAATACATCAAATTTCATTGATTTGTATGATTGATGAGTGATACAATTGGTAATCGATGATTAGGATAATATAGCGATAATAAGATATGATTTTCAGCTATGAAGTCGTGAGTTCAACTCTTTGCAGCTTTTAGAAAAAGAAATTAATAAGTTGCCGTTAAAAAATAACGAAATATATATGTAGATTTTTGTCTTTATGTCCTATTAAAATGGTAATTAGTTATCTATTTCGGGGCTTGTATTATCTACTTTAGATCCTGCCTTTATTTCTTAGACTCTCGGATTTCTATTAAGATTGGCCTAGTGTCTATTTTGATATTTAGTAGTAGAAGCTTTATTCTTTCTCTATTTTATTAATTTTTTTTTTTTTAATAATTGTTGGATATTGATCGGATTCAAATAGTTCTATTAATTCAAATATTATGCAAAACATAAACACAGGAGTTTTACCGAAGTTCACTAAAATCGAAATTTAAACTAACACTCGTTGAGCTCCGACCGTAAAAACTCAGTGCAGTCAAATCTATTACAACTACAAGACTATTCATCACCACAAATCATCCTCAAAACAACCAACTCTCTTAGTGTTTAAAATTTTTAACGCTATTCACGATCAAAGTGATCGAACGATTTCAAGAACATACAATACAAAGCAAATCAGAAATCTAGTGATCTCAACGGAGAAAGAATAAAGAAAAAGATAGATGTTTTAGACGGAAGAGAAAAGAATATAGATTAGGTCAAAACTCTTCAAAGATTTGTAATTATACTCGAGCATTAGAAGCCAATCCCAACTGTCCAACTCATCCAAATCCGACGGGTAAAAGCTTAGCATTTCATCCACCGACAAGTCGTCGTTTTCTACGCCTAAGAGCTTCCTCCTCGTTTTTAGTTAATTAATTTTTAATTTTGTTACGTCTTCCAAGCTATCAGTTTAATAGTGATGGACAAACAAAAAAATCGGCATTAAATATACATCATTCGCCTTTAAACAGCATATATGTAATTGATACAACTTGCAAACATTAAAAAAAATTGTGTTAGTGTTTCCAAACGTAAAAATTACAAATTAATTATCAAAACAATAACAATAAAAATGGCGCTATTGCCTCTTCTAGCAAACTTGAAATGTGATATAGAAGTATACCAAATTCCAATTTTTCAAACGTTTGTGACCTTCCCCATGATGGTTTGAGATAATTTCCAAGCAGAGGTTTTCTTCGGTAGTTTCTTTCTAGCATATCCATGCACACTTTATTTTTTTGGAAATTAAGGTCTCCTTAAAACCTAGCCCTTAAACAGATGCGGTGAAGGGAAAAAGTGTCCCGTGACAGTAAATGCATTCACTAAAACTTTTATGCCGCACAGAGAGCGCAATTTCTCCTTCGGTTGACAAACCGGAAAATTTTGATAGAGAAGCTCATTTAGCCAAACTATTTGCTGTCTCATTAATATTTCTTCTAATCCAAGAAAAATTACATTCGACAAACTTGCTCGCTAAATCTAGTAAATTTTCAAAATCAGCATGCAATCTCCAGTCCGAACTATTGCCTCTAGATTGCACCGGGTCTAGAAGACTTTTGCATATTGAGACGAAGTTATAACTGTAGAAGTAGCCCAGCCTCGCTGCGAGAATTAATCTTTTGAGCTCTGCTTCGAGTGCGGAATCAGCTTAAAAAACTCTGACCAGCACCATTTCAGATTGCCAGCGCGATGATTCCAAGCGCAGCCTGGTTGTTCTTGAAGGCAGCGTCGACGTTAATCTTCACTTCTCCCGGGCGCGGTGCTGACCAGTTAGATAGCTCCTGCGAAGAATCAGAGGGGAAAGATTGCATAAAGATAGGCTTACTTGATTCGATGTCTCAGAATCTGCTGCGAACGTTGAGAAGAGTGGTCTCTAAAATCATATCCGCCCCTCTTGAATATTCTGGCATTTCTGTTGAGCCAGATAGAATCTAGTATGGCAACAGATTTTTTGACAAGCTGATCTTTTGGCTGAGACGATGCGGAATTGAAAGCGCTCTTCCAATCTAGAATGGCTTTAAGGCACGCCAAACCTGATGAGCCGCTGTCAGTGTCCCATCTGATGCCCCAACCTTCGAGGTACCATATTCTTGACGCCAAATCGCAGGTAAAAATATGCACACTTAATTAGCACATTTACGCACTTGTAATCATCTATACAATACTTATACCCTACACTATTCAATATTGAACCCTCGTGAAAACTGATACAAGCATCTGAATATAAAAGACACAATAGTGTATCAAGGCTTGAACGATTTCAAATGTGTACCAATTAAACCGTCATTAAATTTTTAAATAATTAGAATCGTATCCACCAAGTTTTGTTAAATTAGCGGCAGACCCCTAATATGATCACACATGGAGTTGATGTAACAGCATTTCTTTTGCTCTCTGTCCAAGATAGTAGTTGGTTAGAATCTACAAACAATGGAGTGTTTTACGGGTCCTGAACCCAAATGCGCACAGTTCTGTCGCAGTCGAGCCCGGCAGAGGCGATCATGTTCTCGGTCGGGTGACAGCAGACAGAGATGACTGTGTCAGCGTGGCCTTCGAGCTTCTGAACCATGGATTTCTGTTGCAGATCCCAAATGTATACGCATTTGTCCTCCGACCCGCTCACTATGTATTTCCCATTTGTCACCGAGAATGTGGATGTCACGCAGTACGTTTTGTTCACGTGCCCCGAATAGTTTTTAAGGAACTTCTTCGTCGAGTAGTTCCATAGCTTCTGCAACCCCAAGAAAGAAAGGAAAAACAGATCAGACCACCGAGCATAGTAAAGCAAAGCAGTGAAATATCACCCCCTCAATATCAGATTCCAATGTGAGATCCATCTTTATAGTGGTGCTTGGTTTTGGGATTGTGGGTCATCTCATACACGTAAAGTATATAAGTTATCATCTCAAAATAAATCGGCAATGAGGGAAGTAATTCATAATCCTATAAGTCTTTCTTAAGTTCTTAGCATATCTCTTCGAGATAGCGGCTCTTTGATGTGCGAGCTCGGGTACAAAGTATCTAATCCTTCTCATCGCTATTTGGTTTCGACACAAGATATATGACAACATGGAGTCGGAACCCAACAAGTGTAAACAAACACATATCCTATCAAGAAACCCTTTGAGATTCACTAAAAAGTCACCATCTTGACAAGATTCCTACTTATAGCACTTGAGATAGATGTGTGAGACCGGACACCAAGTTTCTGATTCGTCTCATCGCTGATTGGTTTTGGCATGATATATAAAACATGGCATCAGAGACGAATTGAGATTCACTAAAAAAGTCACCATCTTGAGAGGATTCGTACTTATAGTACTTGAGGTCGGTGTGTGAGCTCGGACACCAAGTACCTCATTCGTCTCATCGCTAATTTCTACTGGCACAAGATATAAACATCGTATCAGAGCCGAATTGAGATTCGCTAAAAAGTCACCATCTTGAGAAGATTCCTACTTATAGTACTCCAACTATGATGGGGTAATGGCTGTAACCAATCAACAACCAGAGTGAGAGTGAGTGAGAATACTGCAACAAGAGAAGCAATTCATGATTGAATTGGCTTCGCACTATCTTCAGACCTGTCTTCGTACGAGATGATGTGTGAGCTCGGGTACCAAGTATCTCATCTCTAACCGGTTTCGATACCATACATATATAGCATGGTATCGTAGCCCAAAAGGTGCAAACAAACAGATTCCTATGTACTTGACACTACTTATACACTTGAGATAGAGCTTCCAATTCAAAAACAATTGACAACGAGAGAGAGAGAGAGAGAGAGAATACTGACGAGAGTGTCGTTGAGAGTGGCGACGAGGATGAACTTGCCGTTGGGCGAGAACTTGGCGAAGGAAACCGCGGGGACCTTATCGTCAATAAGCGTCTTGAGGCACGTCCCGGAAATGGCGTCCCAGATCTTGCAAGAGCCGTCGTGGCTGGCAGAGACGATGAGCGAGCCGTCGCGGTTGAAGTGCACGGAGGTCACGGGCATCGAGTGGGCACGGATGGTGTGCTGGCACGTTCCGGTCTTGACGTCCCAAACCCTCACAGTCTCGTCGAACGACCCCGACACGATCAGGCTCGACTGAGGGTTGAAGTTCACGCAGAACACCCTGTCCGAGTGCCCTCGCAGGGTCTTCACGCACTCGCCGGAGCTTGACTGCGCATCCCAGATTCGGAGGGTTAGGTCATCGGAGGCCGAGCAGATGTACCGAGAGTCCGACGACCATCCCAGGTCTGAGACTCCCTCCGAGTGCCCTTCCAGGCGGCGGAGGAGAGACAGGGTCGTTGCGGACCACAGAGCCACGGTCTTGTCTAGCGAGGCTGACGCCAGAAGCTCGCCGTCGTTGGAGAATTTCACGCACGATACGGCTCCCTCGTGGCCGCGCAGGGCCTTCACTTGCCGGTACGGCCTGTACGGCGGCGCTTCTTGCCCACTGCTCGCCATCGAACCAGGGATTGCTACAATGATGATGAGACCTCTTAGGTTTGGAACTTTTAATTTTTCTATTTGTTTGTCTATGTCCTGAATTTCAACCGTTCTACTTATATTAATAGAGAAATTTCATTTTGTAGACCCAAAAACATTAAAAATATCCAGATTAGACCCTTCTTGTTAAAAATATCTAAAACTGGACTTTTGACCCAAAATCGGACAAAAATACCCTTCAACTCATATATAGGGTTTATGTAGAGAATGTCTCCATTTTAATCTCATTTAGAACTTCCAATTCCCTAAAAAACTCTCCAAATCCGTTGGAATCACTACAGAGCACCGTCATAATGGGTATGTTAATTCACTTATTGTATTTAAATCATTTTAGTAGTCGTTTTTGGTGTTAGAATCGTTTTCGGATCGAAAGAAAAAAGTTCGTAAAAAATCTGGGAAAAAAATTTACGATAGACTTGATGAATTCCATCGCACTCCATCGCCGGCCATCGTAACAAATCGCACTGTATCGTCCTCCATCGTAACTAATCGTCCAGAAGACGATAAGTTACGATGGAGGACGATGCAGGACGATGGGATACGATGGCCGGCGATGGAGTGCGATGGAATACGATGCAGGACGCTGAGATTTCGAAATTTTGATTTTTTGACAAGTTTCAGGAGTTTTTTTTGACGATTTTGAATAGTTGCTGACAATTTTGGGTGATGTTTTTCAGTTTTCGTTAGTGTTGGTGGAAAATGGGTGAGATTGAGCGATAGATGGGATTTTACTAAAGCTCGTACATATACGGTGGATGTTACAAAAGATACGACATATCATGAGTTGGTCGATATGATTTACGATATTTCCAAGATCGATAGGATGACGTATGACTTGAAAGTTGAAGTCCCGTACACTTTACCTAATGTTGTGTTGGCGCCTGCAATCTTGGAAACTGATAATGATGTCGCATATTATATGAAACACGAGTACTGGAGTAAATATCCTATTTGCGTGAGCTTTGAACCGAAACGAATCATGTCACCAATTGTTAGCAATGTGGATCCAAAGCGAAAAGGAAAACAAGTGTTGAAGGTTCAACGCAATGAGAGCAGAAGACAATATCATCCTCTCGCAATTGAAGTCTCTCAAAGTAATCCGAAACCAAACGATGAACGATTTGCACACGACGATGATGAAACGTATAGACGTGATAGAGATCCGTTTGACGTCGATTTTGAAGATTTTGAAGACGTCGAAGAAAACAAAGATCACGGCGACAATGATGATATGAAGACGTTGAAGAAGAATTCGAAGAGTTTGCAAATGATGAAGACTATGCTGATTTAGTTGAGAATTTCGAAGTTCCTTCGGGCGACTACCATCCCGAAGTTAATCCTTGTAAAGGATCTTCGGGGACTTATACTTGGAAAGATCCTGAATTCACGCAACAACAAGTAGTTAAAGAGATTGAATATCGTGAAAAACCAAGTCAATCATCTACAGGTAATATATCTTAATTGTTTACGTTGTTAAATATCGTGAACTTAATCGTTGATCGTTTAATAGGTAGCTCCGAAGACTTATACCTTGGAAAACAGTTTGAGAACAAATCGGAAATGAAGACACAAGTTCACTTGTTCGCCATGAGAAATAATTTCGAGTTTCGAGTTAAATCATCTTCGACAAAAAGGTGGTATGTTCTTTGCAAAGATGAGACTTGTACGTGGAAACTCCGGAGCGTCGTACAGTGGTCAGGAATGTGGGAGATTGTGACTTTCGAAAAAGCTCACTCTTGCTCGCGCGTTATCCGACCCGAAGGTCAACGAGGACCGGCCCCTTGGGTTATTGGACACGTGTTTAAAGACAAATATTCTATCAACTCAATGGCTGATTATTCAGCGCACAACGTTAGGGAAGAAGTGAAGACAAGATGGGGTTTGGACATATCTTATTTGAAGGCGTGGAGGTCAAAGGAAGTAGCTACTGGACTCGTTCGAGGTACACCTGAACAATCGTATCAGAAATTACCTTCGTGGTTGTACATGTTAAAACAAAAAAATCCCGGCACGGTTATTGAATTTGTGAGAGACGGTGACAAATTCAAGTATGCTTTTTTTGCCATTGGAGCGTGTCTTAAAGGATTTAAGTATTGTCGACCTGTCATATCTTTGGATGGATCATTTTTGAAGACTAAATACGGGGGACAATTGCTTGTCGCTATTGCATTGGATGCGAACTCGCATTTGTATCCAATCGCTTTTGGCGTTGTCGACAGTGAGTGTCATGAATCATGGACGTGGTTTTTGTTGAAGTTGAAAGAAGTTATTGGTGAAGACGTACCAGATTTGGCATTCATATCCGATCGACATATTAGTATCAGTCATGGTGTCGAAGTTGCCTTTCCAGGAAGACCGCATGGTTATTGCTACCATCATATGCAGCTCAACGTCCAACACAAGTTTAAGACAGATCACTGTCGCGGTGAATTGTATGAAGCGGCGTATTCTTTCAATAAGACTTCCTTCGAAGCTCATTTTAGGCAACTGAGGCGAAAAGATGTTGAGATGGCAAAATATCTTGAAGATATCGGATTCGATCGATGGGCACGACCGTTCTTTCCTGGAAAAAGGTGAATTTCATTTGCTTTTAATAGAATATTCATTACGTTAAAGTGTTAATTATTATGTTTTACAGGTATGATATTATGACGAGTAACAACGCCGAAAGTTTTAACGCTAAAACAAGACATGCAAGGTCGTTTCCGATAACAACGCTCCTGGAGTACATAAGATTCACGCTGCAAAATTGGTTCTTCAAACGAGAGGACATTGCGAACAAATTAAACACAGAACTTACACCGAGGTGGCAAGCAGACTTTGAGAATATGAACAACAAAGCAAAATTCGTGCACGTGTATGGACTTGGTTTGTACGAATGTCACGTTAAAGACGGCGGTGGTGAATACGACGTAGACTTGCAAGCAAATACTTGCACTTGTGGAATTCCTCAACTCTTAGGTATCCCTTGCGAACATTCTATTGCATCAGCTCAACATCGTTCGGTGGACGTTTACTCTTTGTGCAGTCCTTTCTACGTCAAGAAAACGTGGATCGAAATGTATAAAGACGCCATCTATCCAGTTGGGAATGAAGAACAATGGGACGTTCCGGACGAAATTAAGAACATGAAAGTATTGGTTCCAGTAGAGAAGAAACAGGCCGGTCGTCCAAGGAAAAGTAAGCAAGGAAGGAGAAGGATAAACAGATATCCATCTCAAGGTGAAAAAATTGTTGTAAAGCGAAAATGCGGGAAATGTGGTGGCCTAGGTCATAATAGAAAGACGTGCACGTGGCGAGAATAGAGTGTGAGTTATTTTTGTTTGTTATGTTTACGTGTTGTTAACGATGTTTTTATGTTTTTGATATTCATATGTTTTTTGACAAGTTAAAGTAGTACTTTTTTGACAAGTTTAATATAAATCTTTCGACACTTTCAAAGTTCTTTTTGTTTGTTACGTTTATTGATTGATAACTGAAAGGAGGAATAAAAAAGAGATCGTTTATAATTTGAAAGGAAATACCTAAAAAACGCCTGCAAAACATAAAGATGTCAAGTGTCATCTCACATATATTTTCAAGTACCCAAATCGAATTCAAAGATTTGGTTTATGGTGAACACAACGATCTATTTACTTTCAAAGTTCTTTTTGTTTGTTACGTTTACGTGTTGTTAACGATGTTTTTATGTTTTTTGACAAGTTAAAGTAGTACTTTTTTGACAAGTTTAATTAGAATCTTTCGACACTTTCAAAGTTCTTTTTGTTTGTTACGTTTACGTGTTGTTAACGATGTTTTTATGTTTCGATATTCATATGTTTTTTGACAAGTTAAAGTAGTACTTTTTTTGACAAGTTTAATTAGAATCTTTCGACACTTTCAAAAGTTCTTTTTGTTTGTTACGTTTACGTGTTGTTAACGATGTTTTTATGTTTCGATATTCATATGTTTTTTGACAAGTTAAAGTAGTACTTTTTTGACAAGTTTAATATAAATCTTTCGACACTTTCAAAGTTCTTTTTGTTTGTTACGTTTATTGATTGAAAACTGAAAGGAGGAATAAAAAAGAGATCGTTTATAATTTGAAAGGAAATACCTAAAAAACGCCTGCAAAACATAAAGATGTCAAGTGTCATCTCACATATATTTTCAAGTACCCAAATCGAATTCAAAGATTTGGTTTATGGTGAACACAACGATCTATTTACTTTCAAAGTTCTTTTTGTTTGTTACGTTTACGTGTTGTTAACGATGTTTTTATGTTTTTTGACAAGTTAAAGTAGTACTTTTTTGACAAGTTTAATTAGAATCTTTCGACACTTTCAAAGTTCTTTTTGTTTGTTACCTTTACGTGTTGTTAACGATGTTTTTATGTTTCGATATTCATATGTTTTTTGACAAGTTAAAGTAGTACTTTTTTTGACAAGTTTAATTAGAATCTTTCGACACTTTCAAAAGTTCTTTTTGTTTGTTACGTTTACGTGTTGTTAACGATGTTTTTATGTTTCGATATTCATATGTTTTTTGACAAGTTAAAGTAGTACTTTTTTGACAAGTTTAATATAAATCTTTCGACACTTTCAAAGTTCTTTTTGTTTGTTACGTTTATTGATTGATAACTGAAAGGAGGAATAAAAAAGAGATCGTTTATAATTTGAAAGGAAATACCTAAAAAACGCCTGCAAAACATAAAGATGTCAAGTGTCATCTCACATATATTTTCAAGTACCCAAATCGAATTCAAAGATTTGGTTTATGGTGAACACAACGATCTATTTACTTTCAAAGTTCTTTTTGTTTGTTACGTTTACGTGTTGTTAACGATGTTTTTATGTTTTTTGACAAGTTAAAGTAGTACTTTTTTGACAAGTTTAATTAGAATCTTTCGACACTTTCAAAGTTCTTTTTGTTTGTTACGTTTACGTGTTGTTAACGATGTTTTTATGTTTCGATATTCATATGTTTTTTGACAAGTTAAAGTAGTACTTTTTTTGACAAGTTTAATTAGAATCTTTCGACACTTTCAAAAGTTCTTTTTGTTTGTTACGTTTACGTGTTGTTAACGATGTTTTTATGTTTCGATATTCATATGTTTTTTGACAAGTTAAAGTAGTACTTTTTTGACAAGTTTAATATAAATCTTTCGACACTTTCAAAGTTCTTTTTGTTTGTTACGTTTATTGATTGAAAACTGAAAGGAGGAATAAAAAAGAGATCGTTTATAATTTGAAAGGAAATACCTAAAAAACGCCTGCAAAACATAAAGATGTCAAGTGTCATCTCACATATATTTTCAAGTACCCAAATCGAATTCAAAGATTTGGTTTATGGTGAACACAACGATCTATTTACTTTCAAAGTTCTTTTTGTTTGTTACGTTTACGTGTTGTTAACGATGTTTTTATGTTTTTTGACAAGTTAAAGTAGTACTTTTTTGACAAGTTTAATTAGAATCTTTCGACACTTTCAAAGTTCTTTTTGTTTGTTACGTTTACGTGTTGTTAACGATGTTTTTATGTTTCGATATTCATATGTTTTTTGACAAGTTAAAGTAGTACTTTTTTTGACAAGTTTAATTAGAATCTTTCGACACTTTCAAAAGTTCTTTTTGTTTGTTACGTTTACGTGTTGTTAACGATGTTTTTATGTTTCGATATTCATATGTTTTTTGACAAGTTAAAGTAGTACTTTTTTGACAAGTTTAATATAAATCTTTCGACACTTTCAAAGTTCTTTTTGTTTGTTACGTTTATTGATTGATAACTGAAAGGAGGAATAAAAAAGAGATCGTTTATAATTTGAAAGGAAATACCTAAAAAACGTCTGCAAAACATAAAGATGTCAAGTGTCATCTCACATATATTTTCAAGTACCCAAATCGAATTCAAAGATTTGGTTTATGGTGAACACAACGATCTATTTACTTTCAAAGTTCTTTTTGTTTGTTACGTTTACGTGTTGTTAACGATGTTTTTATGTTTTTTGACAAGTTAAAGTAGTACTTTTTTGACAAGTTTAATTAGAATCTTTCGACACTTTCAAAGTTCTTTTTGTTTGTTACGTTTACGTGTTGTTAACGATGTTTTTATGTTTCGATATTCATATGTTTTTTGACAAGTTAAAGTAGTACTTTTTTTAACAAGTTTAATTAGAATCTTTCGACACTTTCAAAGTTCTTTTTGTTTGTTACGTTTACGTGTTGTTAACGATGTTTTTATGTTTTTTGACAAGTTAAAGTAGTACTTTTTTGACAAGTTTAATTAGAATCTTTCGACACTTTCAAAGTTCTTTTTGTTTGTTACGTTTACGTGTTGTTAACGATGTTTTTATGTTTCGATATTCATATGTTTTTTGACAAGTTAAAGTAGTACTTTTTTTGACAAGTTTAATTAGAATCTTTCGACACTTTCTTAACGATGTTTTTATGTTTTTTGACAAGTTAAAGTAGTACTTTTTTGACAAGTTTAATTAGAATCTTTCGACACTTTCAAAGTTCTTTTTGTTTGTTACGTTTACGTATTGTTAACGATGTTTTTATGTTTCGATATTCATATGTTTTTTGACAAGTTAAAGTAGTACTTTTTTTGACAAGTTTAATTAGAATCTTTCGACACTTTCAAAAGTTCTTTTTGTTTGTTACGTTTACGTGTTGTTAACGATGTTTTTATGTTTCGATATTCATATGTTTTTTGACAAGTTAAAGTAGTACTTTTTTGACAAGTTTAATATAAATAAATAAAGAGAAATATTTATAAACAAATAAATAAATAAATGTTAGTACCAAAAATAAATGATAAACAACTACATTTATCGCTTAAGTCGTCCCAAAAATAAGTCAACGGCCCATTTATGCCGGAATATCTTCATGTTCTCCGTTACAAGCGTGTCGAAAGGCGCTCCAACTAGAATATGCTCGATATATTTGATGGCGAACATTCCACAATCACCGCTGCAATACACAAATGACAAACGTGTCAACATATACCGTATTTCACTACACTTAAATCTTAACATTTACCTTAGACGACATTGAGGTACATCGTCGTTAACGAGCCAAGTGAACTCATGGAGCACCGGTCGGTCGGATGAGAGAGAATGATACATCTTCGGATGGTTGTCGAACATGCCGCTCAACATCATCACCCGTGGCAACGCGAGACTCCAGTCCTATACAAATTGTTAAGTTAAGAAATTTATACTATAGTAAAGTATCGTTATTTTAAGATATGATTTTTACCTGCATGAAGGTCTTAAAGTACGCTTCATGATGCTCCCCTTCCGCAAGGTTCTTCTGGCAGTCAAGAACCGTAATCGTCCACTCCAACAAGTCTACTTGGAATGTGAACCAATGCACATTCCTGAAGTTGACGACAAAGAGAATCTCCTTCGCCCCTCTCCACGGTTTGATCCTTTTGTCTCTAAATCCCGTCATCGGCACAAAGACAGACCTCTGATCCCAATCGACGAGCTCGGGATCCGTCCCCAATTCTTTCGCCTTGTCGAAGTTCAATCGTTCTTGCTTATACCTCCCGAACACATTTTGAACCCAGACGTTGTCCATAATGCAAACATCTTGGCGATAACCCTGGAGGTTACGTTGTCGGTTCATGAGCATATGAACGATCGCGTCGATATGCTGCAATAACAAAAGAAATAATGACATATTGAACGTTAAAGACATATAACGTTAATAAATAATATAAAGACATATAAAGACATACCTCGTCAGTCATCCACTCCCCTGAGTTCGTGATCGAGGCGAAGAACTTCGGTGATGCGGTGCACGTTGATAGTCGAACGTTATCCTTGTATCGACCAAGGTACTTTCCCGTCTTCACCCACATCATAACCTCAGCGTATTCCTTCTGAATCGGCGCCTTCAGCGGGTCGAATTTTGACGATCCTCGGGTGTACTTTGGCTTGCACGGATCGGTGAAGGAATCCCAATGCGTCGACCGCTGGGGGGGTGGGCTCCTGGGAGACGTGGGTCGGTCGCCCCTCTTGCGCTTCGCATTCGCCTTCTCCTTTGCGGGGCCTTTCTTTTTCTCGTCTTTCGCCGTCGCCTTCTTCTCTGGCGTCGCCTTCTTCTCTGGCGACGCCTTCTTCTCTGGCGTCGCCTTCGTCTCTGCCGTGGCCTTCTCCGCTATAGGAGTCTCGTCCTCTGGAACAGACGGAGCCTTCTCCTGAGCCTTCTCCTGTGCCGGAGACTTCTCATCTTCCGGCGCCTTCCCATCTTCCGGAGCCTTCTCATCTTCAGAAGTCCTCATAAATGTTTTGAATAGGTCGGCGTTATCCGGGATCTCCGGTGATGGACTCCGACTGCTGATAGGCGTAAAAGGCGAAGGAGGCCTACTGGAAGGTGGTGGAGGAGGAGGATGTTGAGCAGCCTCGGCATTCTGCTCTCGAGCAGCAGCAGCAGCCGCAGCCTCGGCCTTCTGCGTATAAGGACCACGGGCTTGCGTGGTAGGAATAGGTCCACCAGGCATCCCGGTAACCTCTCCGAAAATGTAGTTCAGACGCTCCCATTGACGGATCTGCAAAAAGTCTTAGTTAAGCATATTAAATAAATTAATAAACAAAATAAACGACCTTATTACCTGATCATGGCGTATTCGCTCAATTCGATCTTGAACGCGCTCAGATCGCCTGTTCAATGCGTTCACGCCACGCCCTACGGTGGCGATGCTTTGGAGGATGAACCCGATTCCTTGGCGAAGGTCTTGCCACATCGCACCCGTGATAACGATGGGTTCATCTGAACGAGGCGGAGATTGAGGAGGAGGCGGAGGACGACGATGACGAGCTTGAGATTCTTTCGTCGGACGACCTTCCCGAGGAGTATCGGAGATGTACTCGGCATCCTCGTCATCATCGTCATCGACGTCGTGACCCAGCACGTCTCTTTCTTTTGCGGCAGAACCGACGATGTTAATTTCTTCGTCGATGTCCTTCGGCTCTGCTGCGTCCTCTCCTTCGATGTCTATCGGATATAGACATTTTCGGGTCTGCTCCTCAAGGGTCTGAAAGAAACCCTTTTCCCCCGGCCGCGGTCGCAGCATTTGAAGGACTCCTAACTGCAAAACATAATAACAATGTTAACACATTTAATCGTAAAAGAACTTTATTAATTAACGAAAAAACTTACCGATTTTTTTTTCAGGATCTTCTCAACGTCCTTGCTAAGAACGACGATAGTTCCTGACCACGAATGCATTCTCGGCATTCGATTTCCTACTCCGTTTCCGAAGGCGTGCCCAACCTCCGGGATAGCCTCGTACGCCCAATACTGAAAGGCATGAAGATTGCCAGTCAGCGTGTACTTCGCCTCTTTTTGGAGGACGTCGGGCTTCTTCTTCAGCTTGTCCTCGAGGCTCTCTCGGTGGCGCTTCAAATCCACTGAGAGGGATAGAAACGTCTCCCCCCAGCTCATGTTCCCCCATGGCAGGCTGTAGAAGAAGGGGAGATCTTCGACCCACTGGAAGATCGGTTGCCACTTTGGAGGTATGGTTTTGTTTCCCGGTTGTCCGAACAAGTAACCGAGAACGAAGACGCACAAACCTAGTTTGTAGACGTCATCCGGAGATTTGCACACCGTCCAATTGCTGACGAGTATGCTGAATTTGATATTGGCAGACTCATTGAGATACTCGTCAATGAGCCTGCGAGAAGAGCGTGCGTCCTTCTCCTCTTTGCTCGGACCATCTTTGTAGTCTAGCCCCGAGATTAGGGCATACTCGAGGCGTCCGAACCTCACTCTCTTTCCTCCTAAGCCGAATTGGATCTCTCCGGCTTTGATTGACTCGACTTTCCTCTCCAACAGAGAGTGGACGAGGACGGGAGCGAAGTTCAAATCAGAGGTGATGAAGAATTGCTCGAACACCGTCCTCGGAGTTGCTCGATCAATTTCATCTCCTCGAAGCGCTGCTTCACATCTTTTAGGACCCGGGATCCACCATACGTGATTCTCCCCGGGAAAGTGTCTTGAACAAGGAATTTCAAGTGATCCTGCACAAAAAAACAACAAAAAACATCAAAAAACAAATTTTTTCAAAAAAAATTCAAAACAATCGCATCTTATCGTCCACTATCGCATCTTATCGTCCTCTATCGTCCATATCGTACTCTATCGTAATTCATCGTCCCCTATCGTACGCTATCGCCCGGGTATCGTTTGAAGCCTATCGTACACCATCGTCCAAGTCATCGTACTGTATCGTAACCTATCGTAGCCTATCGTACTCTATCGTACCCTATCGTCCGGACGATGGCATTCATCGTGTTTGTCGTTTCCGGAAACCTAAAATCTCTAAACTAGCTCAAATCTTCTCAAATCAATCCGTTTTAACTTCCTCTATAGTCGAAAACACTATCTAAACTACATGCAATAGATTTAAGTAAGAAAAAACAAGAACTCTAACCTTTTTTTGAGATTTTCTCTTTTGTGAGGTCTCTTGAGTTATCGGGTCCTCCCCACCACCGGTTAAGAAGTTATCCGAGCTTGATGACATTGTATGATGTTGATAACGTCGGTGTGATTGTTTAGGGATGTTGAGTTGGATTGAATTTTTTTTTAAGAATGTGAAGAGGAAGAGCCGGCCGAGTGAAAGAAGAAGAGAAGATGAAGTGAAGGAAAGAGAGGGAAAAAGAGAGGGAAAGGAAGAGAGAGAAGGGAATATGAACTTAAGGGGTATTTTTGTCCGATTTTGGGTCAAAAGTCCATTTTTAGATATTATTAACATGAAGGGTCTAATGTGGATATTTTTAATGTTTTTAGGTCTATAAAATGAAATTTCTCTATTAATAATCGTTTAATGAGAACTAAATAGTGAGCTTGCGTCACTTTTACACACTTTTCATATCTCTTATGCTACATAGAGTTAAAACTCCTATTGCTACGCTTTTTTTTTTTTTTTTTTTTTGGAAGAACCTATTGCTACGCTTACATGATCGCTCTTTGCTAGTACTTTTCTAAAGTTTAACAATACTTGGAATTGTACCTAGTTAAAAATGCATGCCTCCTAATATAGCCGCATACGTTTTTTAAGGTAACAAAAGAGAAATTTCATTTCTTTTAAGTCCTATAACACAAGGTTTAAACGGCCGCTAGCCGATAAATGACCGATAACTCAAAATCACGAAAATACTGCTAACCGAACGGAAATTCGACGAAAAAAATGTGGAAAAAGAAAAAGAGAATGCCGATGGGATTGTCGTTGGCCGGTCGGAAATTCGATAAAAATTACGGAAATTCGACGGAAAAAATGTTGATGACATTTTTAGTTCAAAACGTGAATTTATAACTATAGAAAATGTTCAAATCATTAAGTTCATACATGTCATACCACATTGAGTTCATACATAACATACAATATCAAGTTCATACATATCATACAGTCATACACTATTAAACTCATACATATCATACGAAATTCAACAGCTGTAGTATTCAATAGTAACTGGAATGACGTGCTGGCTGATAAAATCCACTTGTTCGTGCTTGAAGGTTACAATAGTCCAACCACGTCATTTGGGTCGCGTACGATGAAGTGTAGTTAATGACATGGTTGTTGTAGTTGGCTTGCATTCCACCGACCACGTTGCACAGTATGGGGTACTCGGGTAGTGGTCCTTGAATCTCTGCACCTATAATGACCAGAACTCGATATGGAACGAGATATGGATAAGCGTACGAACCTTGACCTTCGTAAGATTGGGTAGACATTTGGTCAAATGAAATTGACTCAAATTGAGTGGAAATGGAGTCAACGTCGTAATAAGTAGAACTAGTAGACCACATTCCCGCTTGTCGACCTCCCGGGTATTGCGCAGACTCAAAGTCAAAGAAGTCATCCGACCTACGAGACATTAAGTTAGATAAGAATAAATGTAAATTAAAAATGCATGTAAGATATTAGTACCTGTCCCGATCCCGCGCTCCGTGATCTTCATCTTGAGTAGCTTGATAACCCGATTCCATGGTCCATGGATCGTTATTCCAACCTCTGCTTATGGCACTCCCGACACCAACACTTGTGCCGCCACCATCTCCGCCTCCTTGCGTCCCGCCACCATCACCGCCTTGCATCCCGCCACCATAACCGCCGCCTTGCGTTCCGCCACCATCCCCATCATCGTCACTAGACGATTCTATACCAACATCTTGAGAGACGACCCGGTTTACATCAACGCCTTCGGAACGGGCTTGTGAGGTTACTTGCGGATCAGGACGGTTGGATTCATCGTCAAGGTTGCATGGTCGAACCCACTCAAGAAGAACGTCGTCGTCGGCCTCATCTCCCATGGCTTGCATAGATTGCTCTATGATTTCTAAGGGGTCTCGGAGTTCCTTGTTTTCGTACCGAGCTTTGCGATCTCGTATCTGTAATTTCATGTTATAATTACAAAATACAAGTTGCTCCAACTTTGAATACGCAAGACGGTTGCGCTGTTTTGTGTGGACTAACGCGAACGTGCTCTAATTTCTCTCACAAGCCGAAGAGGATGCGGTTTGTGATAAAATTCCCATGGCCAACCGACGTAAAGTAGGTGCTTCAGTTCCAAACATTCTCCACCATTCGGCTACAAAAGTAAATCAAAAATCAAGTAATATTAACAGATCCCACACAACACGATATCGTTACGTACCTGCAGCCATATATTCACGGTTTCCAACCGTAGTCTTCCTTCCAAATAGTCCACGTGCATCTCGAAAGGCAATGAGCTGTGTACATAATATGTCACTATACGGTGAAGGAACATATAAATAAATGAAATTACGTACCTCATTTTCAAGAACGGAACAATTATCGTGCGGATGTAACACCTCAAAAACGTCTGTAACAGCAGTTAGATGTTCTGGTGTCATCGTAATCTCTGGGTTGTATTGACACCTCGGGTTTAAATAATAACTTGCTTTGTGCAATGGGTGACAAAGTTGTCTTTCCCATCTGTCGACAACGATATCGACAACCCATCTTTTATTTGGTAGGGTCTCCAACTTTTTCTTCATTAGATCGAAAACGTGATATAGTGCACCCAACGTCGGAACGACCTCTATGTCCACGAACCGAAGAGCTACAAATAACGGCTCGAATACCTGTCGCATTAACGTAAAATGTTAGTTCTACAAAGTAAACTACAAACATCATACTAGATACAAAAGTACCTTACAAACTCCATCAAGGTGTAGCCAAAAATTTGCATCATTTACTTTGTCCTCAACAAATGATCCCGCGAAGGTTGCACGAAATGTCAATCTCTCCCACCAATTGGAATTGATTATCGCCTTCAATGCTTGTTTTTTGTTACGCAAGCTTGAAGAGCTAAATAATTGGTAGCAAACCTTGTAGGACCGGGGCGAATGATCTCACCTTCACCTTGTTCTCTTAACTTCGCTAATAGAAGCCCGTGGTTATAAACGAGTTTCGTTATGCGCCTATCGTCATCCACGACACGAGCAATGATGTCTCGTTTAGCCACATCTTCCAACATAAGATCAAGACAGTGTGCGGCACACGTTGTCCAATAACAATTGAACTTCCTCATCAGTTTCATCCCCGCTTTTTTATACGCCGACCCGTTGTCCGTGACAATTTGGATGATATTGTGGCGTCCGACATTGTTAATCACATCACTCAATAGTTTGTAGATGTATTCCCAATTTTTTATGTTGTTCGACGCGTCAATGGACTTCAAGAACACGATTTTTCCAGCTGAGTATACCATAACATTAATGATACTCAATCGCGTTGGACCCGTCCATCCGTCAGACATGATTGTGCACCCGTACTCTTCTCAAACCTTACGTTGACTATCGACGTATGCTTGTGCCTCAGCAACCTCTTCCTTAAGGTATGTGTTGTGAATCTCGTACGGGGAAGGGAGTGGAACGTTAGGACCTGTCAACAACAACGTATTACGTTATTTCACAAAGCGTTAAAGTACGTTCAGCAATATGTTTCACATACCGATTTCTGCAGCTTCGTGCATCATGTGCTTAAAGTGATGAGACTTCGCTTTATGTGCTGGAACACTCTCGTGTATGAAAAATCGGCTCACAATTTTTCCTAATCGCTTCTTCAGAGACATAGTTACCGGTGTAGGGACTGTTGGTTTCCGTGCCGAATCTGATCGATAAAGAGAATGCGAGATTGGTGGCCTCGATCTCATGTCTTGTTGGGATCCATAACCTCCTCCTGGCCCGGATCTCCAAGTTGCAGCATCGGCCTCTTGGCGACTTCTCTTCATTGCCTCGTACAAGTCTTCATCTTCTCGATGATCAGGACGTGGATCGTGGTTTGCACGTAACTCTTGACGGATAGTTTCTTCCATCATGCTCTTATTCTTTTTCTTCATTTCTGCTTCATGTAGCAGTTGCCGCATTTCTTCTCTGACCTCCGGCGGACACTTATCACATCGTTTTACATTTTTCTTCGGATCGTTTCCGCTAAGATGCAACTTCATACGAGTGATACATCCACCTCTTGTTGTTAACCCACAATATTTGCAGGTAAAATGACTAGTGGTCCCCGGAACGACGACACAATGTTTTCGGACGCCTTCATCTACCATCTGTTATCGTTAACAAACAAAAAAATCAAATCCGTAACTCCAAAAATTATGAAAAAAAAATCCACACTTATTAAATTTCAATTCCAAACAGATCCTATTTCATACATGTTTTTGAGAAAAAATCATAATCAACCGTTTCAACCAGAACAAACTAAAACAACAATTCCCGATATATAATTCAAATTCTCTAATCCGTGACACACAAAAATTTAAAAAAATTTCAATCTTCTTAAATTGAAATTCTAAGCAGATTCTATTTCACACATATTTTTGAGAAAAATTCATAATCAACGATTTCTTACTAAACAAAATAAAACAACAATTTCCGACAAACAATTCAAATTTACTAATCTGGGACTCAAACAATTATGAAAAAATTACACTCTTATTAAATTTAAATTCTAAACATTTTCTATTTCATACATATGTTTGATAAAAAAAATCATAATCAACGACTTCAACAAGAATCAACTTAACGACTTATCGAACTATCAACTACAACTATCGAAATTACTTCATATTTCTCGTTTCCGACGTCAATAAAATCTGAAACAAATCCACGCAACTTAAACTTTCGTTCCAAACAGATTTCATTTCATACATTATTTCGAGTAAAAATCATAATCACAAAGTTCAAGAACAATCTTATACTTCTTAAGTAAACATATATGTTTTCATAACTACAACCTCCGAATTTACTTCATATTTCAAATTCCGGATCTAGAAAAAATTCAAAAAAATCATATCATCTTCAGAATCACATTCCTAACACATTGTATTTATACAATTATTGTTAAAAAAATCAACTTCTACTCGAAAATCAGCTTCAAATCACACAGATCTACATTAGTCGGCTTCTACCTCGGTTTTCGCCGGTTTTCGAAGATTTTCGCCGAAATATTGTTGATTCCTCACTGCACACGTCGGCCGACGACTCGATCTACGAAAATCGGGTGGGATTTCGGCGGCAAAACGTCGGGATCTCTCTTCTCGTCGCCAAAATTCGTCGGCAAAATCTGTTGTGGGAGACCGAATTTCTTTGGATTTTTCGTCGGCTAAATGTTGGTTTTATACTAACGTTGAACGACAATCTTCGGTAAACGACAATGGGATTTCGGCGGCATAAACGACGAATTTTGGCGGCCAAAAACGACGAAACGTTTATATGGGTCGTTTTTGGCCGGTAACCACCGAAAACCGAAATTTCGGCGGCATTTCATCGAAAACCGACGACATTTAAAACGTTGCTATAACATACGAAATATCATCATTAATTTCGTAGTTGAAAAATATCAAAACATGGACTTTTGAGCATTTTCCGGACCAAAATTATGCATCAAGATATTTAAATATCTCTTTCACTCCCTTTCTTAGGTTTAAAATTTGTAGATATAAAACATATTTGGATGATTTAGAAAGTTTAAAGGTCATAAATTTGGGGCAAAATTTGATGAATTCTGACACTTAGTTGCCCATAAGTCGGCGAAATTTTAAATCCACCCAGATTCGCAAATTGATGAAGATTAGTTGCTTTAAAAAACATTTTTGTGCGAAAAATAGTTTCAAAAATCCAATTCTAAATGTTTATAAAGTATAATGGTAATATTTCGCAACTTACAATGTTGAGCACAAGACAATAAGAACATTAGATTCGTCGTTATAGTAATAATAACAATAAGAACATTAGATTCGTCGTAAGCACTTTCCTCAACAACAAAAAAAAGTAATAGTAGCACTAGTAAACCTTTTGCCCTCTACTCCTATAGTCGAACCTATTCAGCGAGCTTTTAGAAAAGAGATAGTTTACACGTATATAAAACTGTGAGTGATGGACCATCATCAACCATGAAAGGCACGTTGAAATTATTAGCAAATAGAACTACGGGGATATTGAGAAGATAAACTCTCAATGTCATCATTACAAATTACAATAAATGCGCTGGTCAAAGCCAAGAAATAAAGAAAGAAAAAAATTCTAAAACCTCCTCAAGTGGCTTGAAAAAGAAATCATCACATTGACGAGATGAGGGAAAACATCAGGCTCCCAAACTTGATAATCAACCTTAACATAGTTGTTTTGCACAACTTCAGACATTCATAGCCTCCGAAAGAGTCATATAAACAAAGAACCGTTAGACCGCAACCCTTCCCAGGGATTCTGGGAAAAAGCACATCCCCATGTGTTCCGATATGAATTCCTTTCTTGTTGCAGGAGCATCTGCCAATGCATTCATCTAGTTATCTACAAAAGTACTGTGCTTGTATAATCATCTACGCTGAATCCAATGAATCTGATGATGACCATTGAAACATAACTGTACTCTCTGTTGTGTGAACACTTGATAAAAATATGTGGGTAAACACACTCAGAGGAGGATGTTAAGTACCTAATCCATCTGATCACCCTGAGATTTAATCCTCGGCGTATTCGGTGCTAAATATCATAAAGCAAGATATTCAACCTCATCTGAACTCTCCTCGTAAATGACAAAATTGGAATCTCGACCATTCTCGTTACCGCTGCCATGGTCACTGTTGTAGCTGCTCTCGGAAAAGCTCATAAACATAGAACTTTCCGACGTGTGGCTGCTCAATTGCGATGGCAAACTGATATCACTATTTGGCTCACTGTCCAGCATCTGATCGATTTCAATATAACTGCAAAAACAATCCAGATGATACTGGTTAGCAGATCTAACAAGATTATCTTCGGTAAACATAAACCAAACATCACACCAACCTTCCTTCTGATGGAAACTCAGCCAGCAAGCAAATCCCGGGTCTTTCTTCTAATACCTGCTTAAGAGGGATAACACTGCACAAAACAGGAAAAACAATTATTAGGACAATGCCAAAAGATCAAACATCCCACTTTGGTACGATGCAAGGTGAGAGGGATAAGGACGAAAAGAACTTATAAATTATTTCTATTTGTGGGACTGATATATTATCACTCTACAAGCACCAGTGACAGAAGCTCATCCTATGACAGCAGTTGGAGAGTTGTATCTCTAAATAAAGTAATTTGCAATAGTTCCCGAAATATTGATTCAAATAATCAACAGCCCACGATATGCCAATACTCGTAATCCAACATATTATTGGTACTGAACCAACAGTAACAAGTGACTTTGCTTGCTACCAGAGTTACAAGCAAGCAGAGAAGTAATCGGTAGATTTTTGCATGTCATATGCAAACTAAACCTCGACTGTAGAACACCATAAATTCAGCGGTTTAACACTATGGGTTTAACTTAATATGTCTATTTACATCCACACGTGGATATGCGTGTGGCCAATAATTCGGTTTGAGGTGCTCCCAAATGAAGATAATGATAGAAGCATTATCTCCAGTTCAATGGAAAGGAAAGATTTTCAAAACTGGCTAGAACAACTTTATTACCTGGAGTTGTAGCATCTTTCATACCAGTCACCCTCAGAAGCTAAACCTTCTCTATTGGATATGTCCTATTTGAAGAAAATAAACAAAGTCAGTGATGTAAAAAAAACAAGATCAGCCAAAATAAATAAGAAACTGTTCCGATAAAAACAAGACGTAAATGCATGGATCCAGAACGAGTGTAGACGCTTACAAGATGTTTGAGAAACTTATAATCCCCTCCAATAACTGCCGTCATTAGCCGAGCAACTTCAGTCTGGAAGCAAAAATCAAGAGTTTGAGAACCATCCAAGTGGGCGTTTAAAGGTTATCCTTGTAAACTGTTAAAAACAGACCAATGCCTACCCAACCGTCAATTAAAATTCTACCCAAGTACATACAGCCACCTCATGTCTAGCTATTCCATAGTACGATGCATGCAACTCATCTTATTACTATTTTCTTTAATATTAGACACTTAGGTAGAATTTTAACATAAGGGAGCGCCACATGCCTATCAATTTGTTTCAATGACCAGTATGTTTTAATGTATACTATACATGATATAAAGAATAAAATATATAATAGTAATAATGAAAAAATAAATATACTACTTGCCTCTTTAAGATGCATGCAATCTCGTAAAATCAAGACTTCAAGCAAACTTCCTCCTATGCTGCTTCCGAGGTTTCTATAAAGTAAAAATCACAATCATCATGTGATGAATAATCGTATATAAATTTTCATACATGAGACCTAAAGATCCTCGTAGGGCATTTTTCCAGATACAATAAAGATTTTTTATGTTCAGTCACATTTTTCTTCAGTTTTCATTTTCTATTGTTACATACGTTTTAAAAATAGTCGAAAAAAAATAAGAAAACTGACCTCAGAAATGTTCCAGTAATAGAATAGGATGTTGAAAAGTCGGCGTATTTCAATTTTTTGAATCCCTGCACAAACACCAAAAACGATCAAATTTGCTTCTTGTAAATTTACTTTCTACTACAGATTTTCTGCTCACATCCCCACCTTGAGAGATTTGAAAAAAGTAGCCAAGCCGTCATAGTACTTTAAACTGTATACAGTTCTAGTTTGGGTACAGAAAAATAACCTATTAGAACCGACTTACGAATGCTACAAACGGTATTGAAAAATAAGACAATCCAGTTATGACTTGAATATTCGGACAAAATATTGACTAGATTTAATTTTTTCAACATCTTATGCAAGACAGACATCATACCTTGACCAGAATGCGAACTTTATAATCATGCAGCTTAAACCCCCGTAGAGCCAATGAAGTTAAATTTGGACAGTTATTAACCAAATCAACACAAGTTGGTGATTTCAAACTGTCGTCTCTACCTGTAACCCGAAAATACATGGATCAGATTGAATACAACAATAATTGCCAAAAGCCTACCATGCACAACTAGAACCAAGACATAAGCATTAAATACCTGTTTTTGAAGATTCAAAGAACAGGCGCTCGATTGAATGACAGTTTGCACTCACAGACACCAATGTTTGCCTTAGCTCAACATGGCTGGTCATCAAAAATAAGTTGTCAATCCGTATGAGTAAGTAATTAAATTGAAGAAAAACAAAGCATAACGAAATTCAGCTAAGATAAACTTACAGGCCAACAATTTCTAAATCAAGCAGAGATGGGCAAGCAGATAAAGCCGCACAAAGTGAAGTATTGTCCATGCGCTCAAGATTATAAAGGTGCAACATTCTCAAACGGGTGCTGTGATAAAAATAAAATAATACATTAGGGGAGGGGATATGTTGATGTAATGCATCTAAATTCGATAGTTTTATTCACTTATTTGGTTATACCCTGGTGCACATGTGTCTCCAACAAGAGGGCTTAAGCAAGATCTTGTAAGAATGGAAGACTCTTTCCCTTGTCTGGATCTCTTATCGTTCCATGAAAAGTTGGATACCTCCACAGAGTTTCTGATTGTATACACCAATGCCGGACAAGATCCAGATGATGTACTGGGACCTTGAACCACTCCAAGCTTAAGAGACCTACATAAAATCAATTCGAGTTTCAATACAAAATGCCTGTAAAAAAGCGATCACGGATAAACACATAGCATCCAAAAGAAAAGGATTAGCGAAATTCGTAACACCACAAATGGAGATAAACAAACACTCATGATCGGAAGCTTTCTTACTGAAGCGATTTCCCAGCTCGATGGATCATCGTCGACACAACTGCATTATTAACTTTTGGAACAACCGTCGTCAAATCAATGTTAGCATAGCAGGAGGAATCCATCGCACACTTGTTAAACAGAGCACAAGTCGCCGCTGCATAACAGAGGCTCTGCGTATCAAGCATAGAAAATACCTGCACATCACCATATAAACAAAAATAGTGAAAAAGAGACATGAATTGTTTGTCATCAAAATTCAATTGGCAATATTTCCCTGCAATTAAAAAATATAAAAATAAAAAGTTACAATCAAGGCTCGCTCTTGATCTAAGAGATGCTATTGGTACTGCTCCAACCAATAGACGATTCCAAAAGCGACTTCGGATATGAAATTACGAGCCTCTTACTATAACCACGAAGCCGAAACGCACAGAAATGAGAACGAAACATCAATAACCACAAAGCCGAAATCCAGACACAAATCCACATCCGCAGAAACTAATCCATATGCAATCAAAACAGTCACAAACAAACAAACAAAAACTATTTCCATATCAACTTCACCGAAAACCTAATGAAAACAGACCTTTATGGTGAGGTCAGGAGGAAGAGCCCAAGCATGCGAGTTGTGCATCGAGGCTCTTTTCCGAGCGGCGCGATTTCCGGCATCGAGAAGCGCCGATCCGAGGCGGAGCGCTCGGTCGACGAGCAGAGCCTGGTCGGCGTCGGAGGTCCGGGACTCGAGAAGCGCGTCGAAGGAGAGATCGACAGAGGACGAGTCGGAGACGCGGAGGAGCGAGTCGAGGAGGTCGGCGAGGTGGTCGGCGTTACCGCCGGAGAGGCCGTTGGGGTAGGGTACCCTAGGGTTTTGGGAGGGGCAAGGTCGCTTCGCCATGGACGATGGGCTGTGTAGAAGAGCGTCCATGCCGAAACCACACACCACAACGCAACCGAACCGGATTGGGATTTTTATTTTAGTTTCTTTTTCCTTTATTATATTCGATCGATTGATTGATTGATGGTTTTTGGCTTATTTAGATGCCAATTTACCATACACTGGTTTGTATCGTTGCCAATCAGACACACAAAGAGAGAGACAGAGAGAGAGAGAGAGAGAGTGGACTGTTTGGCTTTTCGAGTTAAGATGCGGACGAGGGATTTCCCGCCACGTGTCTTCGTACGTGTGTGGTTGTAGAATCCATGACATTATTTTTATATTTTACTGAATTTGTTCGAGGAGATTCTTCTCTGGGAATTTTTATTGTAGCAAAGCAAACAGGTTAATGCGTAAAACCTTCTTAATTATATGACTTAATAGTTTGTTGAGCTTATATTTATTTAACAACGAAACAATACTGTCGTTATTTGTTGTCCTATGAGCTGTATATAAATACGTTAAAAGGGTGATGCTTACACTATTTAAATCGACGTGGTTCAAATAAGTTTAATATAGGTAAGTGAGGTTCCCATATACATAATACAACACATATATAAATACATAGGTTCAATTTAGCCAATATTAAAGTACACTTTTATAAGGGAATCTCTCATATAAGCTACGTTATATAAAGCAGTTTTCGATCGTAAAGGTTAAGGATGAGAATGTCCAAGCCCACTAGGAGGCCGAAAATCCGGTCCCGGAAAGCCAACTGTTAAAATGGTTAAACGTTCTTGTCTTAATCTCATGTCAATAGGTGAATTACAGAGATTAATAATTGCATAAATATATTTCTTCAAAAAAAAAATACATAAATATATAGTGTGCCATATTATTAGTAACTGATTTTCTGTCATTAACTTTCGTGCGATTTAGTTTGAAAATTTCATTTTATATGAAAAGAAAATTAAATATTTAGTAGAAACTAGAAAATGAAATATGTAGTAGAAAATGAAATATATGAAAAAAATTCAGAGAGAAAATACTTAGAGATGACAAAGTAAAAAAAAAATTAAAAATATGAGCAATTTAGGTAAAGAGTTTGATCAATCTACAAAATGCTCTTCTTTTTCATACTTAATAGAGTTACGGAGTCCGCTCAAAAGATTATATGTTAAATTTTTATTGTTCCTCAGAATTTTCTCTTACAGAGAATTTTCACTTACCGACCCCGAATATGATAGATAAATTTCTTACATTTCGTTTCCATTTTCACCTTCAATCCTAAAACTCGGTTCCAGAAGTAGCCACAGAGTTGGAGTGTCTTCGGACTAAAAAGTTCAAAGCAGTCTTTGTTATATGTAGTGAAAAGACGGCAATGGTGACAAGTGTTTCATTTTATCAACTCACATTATACACTGACTGAACGACGCAATGAACAAAACATGAATTACTTCGCTGCTTACTATAAAACTACAAATAAATAATGAACATGTTCGAATAGACAGCAATTGAATACAATGAAGCCAAGCCAAAGAACACACAGGGGTCAAGAGTTAAATCATTGATATTGATAGAAATCGGAGAAAAAAATCGACAAGAACAATTGTATATGAAAAAATCCAAAAGAAAAAATGAAAGTATTTCGGATTGGACCAAATAAAATTCAAGTCACACGCTGAAGAAGAAAATCAAACCAGTAGACAGTTTCATTATCACTCAAAAGCTCATGGTAAACTAAAACCACGCAGCTTTAAGCTTGAAATAAAGTAATTTTATTTCATTCTTTTCCTTTTTTACCAACTTGAAATTGTATGGCAAAAGGCTATGTTATTCAGTTTTCACCTAAAACCAACTATTTACTCTTTCTCACTACACTAGAAAAAATAACCAGGAAATTACTGTAAATTATCTTGATCATCAAACTTTCTATAGACACTTCAATTAACAAACAAAAGAAGGGCATCATAAATAATCAATCATATGTATTATTCACTAAATTTCATTCATTCTTCCAAGCATACAACACGAGCGAAAATCCGAGCCCCTCGGCTCGATAATCCCTGCAATCCTCGAACACGGTGCGACCGGCCCAATTCTTCTCGGCAGTCATGGAAGTCTGGAACATGAAAACAGCATTGGCGGTGGAATTACCGAAAAGCCAGTTGTGAACGTCCCAGAAGACCTGAACGGGAAGCCCGTCGACGGAGATCGTCCCGTTCCCTCTGAACTTCCATTTGAGCCTCTTCACAGTCATCACGGGCTTCCCGTCGATCCGAATCACCAGGCTCGGCTCGCTGGGACCGATCGTGTCGCACTCGATCGCCACCTCGTGGGCCCGCCCTCGGTCGCAGAACTGGGCCCGCGTCGCGTAAGATCGCTTCCCAAACACGTGCTCTCTCTTCGCGATGAACACCGCGTTGTTGTTGTTGTTGCTGTGGGTTTCGATTCTCTTCTTGTCGTCTCCGAGGATCAGGATCGGGTCTCCGGCGAGCATCACGGCCAGGTGGAACCCGCCCAGGGGCTCGGGGCCGGGGCCGAATCTCGCGTTGGATAAGTCCCAGAGAAGCTCAATCTTCGAGGAATCGTCCGAGTCTAGGGTTTTGGAGCCTTTCCTCTTCGAGAAAAGCCACGGCTTGATGTCGACTTTGCAGAGGCACCGCCGAGAGGAATCGTCGATTCCGATGCTCAGGCCTTGGCCTAAGAGATTCTTGGTCCACGTCACGGTGATCGTCAGCGACGGCGAGCTTCGCTTGAGCTTGCACTGGTAAACGCACGTGACTAGGTTCTGAGCGGTTTTGGATGTAGTTGACGACGAGGAAGACGACGATGAGGAATCGGCGACTTGGATTCCGCTTTCGCCGAAGCAAGAAGGGAAATCCCTCATGATCTATCTATCTATCTATCTCTCTCTCTCTCTCAGTCAAGTCAACAACAATGGGGTTTTCTATTCCTACACAGAAGCTAGTTGTAAAGCGAGCAATGCCTTTGGATTAAGGCATTAGTGTGTGAGTGAGTGGGAACAGAGAAAGATACCTCGGATTTGCCTTTTGGCGTCTGATTGTTGAAGCACTCCTGGGACTCAGATTTACTTGGAAAATAAGATATGAGCAGAGAGAGAGAGAGGAGTAATGAATTTCAAATAGAAGGACGAGAAGAGCTTCGTTAGAGAGAGATTAAGGATGGGAGAGAGAGAGAGAGAGAGAGAGATATATTGAAAATAAAATAAAATATAAATGGATGTCACGGCTGAGAATTGGGTATTTGCTGGAAAAGGCTGGCGTATAATGTATTATACTCTCTTACTACGTTACACTTACAGTTACACGATAATTAAATAAATAAATAAAGAAGCTATTTTTTTAATTTTTTTTGCATATTATAGAGAATTAGAGATATTCCATATTGCCATAATTAAACGAATCATAATGGCCTCCTCTTTAACTGACATAACACATGTATAGATTTCCAAGGTTGAATGTTAATCTCCTGCAATAGTTTTTATTTATTATTATTATGTTTTTTAATAATGATAATGCAAGAAAAAATTTCCACAAGCGTGTAGTTTCTGCCAAAAGAAAAGAAAATTGATCTAATCTATGCAATAATGTAAGCATTTAATTCAGCAACGTATTTGGTTTTATATATTATTTATTATAAGCCTAAAACCACCAAAGTGGTTTCCGTTAAGATTCTTAAGACTGACTATTTTTTTTCTTTGAGAAAATTGTCTGCTAGTGGCTTTTATATCCTTTTTGACCAAAACTAAGAACAAGACCTTGTCATATTCTTAAATTAAATTCTTAACTTATGTCATTAATCTACCACTTACGAATTGCTATATGACCTCTTCAACGACTCACGAGACTTGGTACTATTTTTAATATATTTATTTGGCATAGTTTTACTTTGCTGAGTTTTTTTTTAGAAAGTTTAGGCTGTGCCACGAAATATCACAAAAGCATTCGCGTGTGGTGTTGGAAAATCGTGTTCACAAATATATTAATAACACAGAAATTATCGTAACAAAATGAAACACAATAAAGTTAGAAAATAAACGAGCCCTAAATTGTCATGTTGAAAATCAACTAGCGATCATCGAGTCTAATGATATTTTTTTAGTAAAACGAGACTGAACTCATGCAGGTCGAAATACTGAGTTTAACTGAAATGAAAGTATAGAAATAGGGAAACAAATATCCGGACACAAAATTAATGTGGGTAGTATTTAAATATTATTATTATGATCATTTTGTAGTGCTGTCATTATAAGACAAACAATGATTTATTGAATATGATAATGGGGTATGCATTTTATAATGCATCGTCACGTCTTTGGGTGTGGACCAAGGGGCTTGGTAATCGGACCACATATTGGCATTTGGGAATACAGTCTAGTAGACAAGAGTAAATACGTTTATGAACATTAATTGGGTATACACATTAAATTAAACTTCAATACAATGGTAGAATCCCACTTGACTTGACCCACATCCTTAAAATTAATTATTCATCATGGAAAATCATATTTCCTTAACAATCTGGTTTCGGGCCTACCTCCTTGTAAGATACAATAATTCATTATTATTGTTTATTGTTCTGAAATTGTAACAAATTAATTGAACGTAGATGATGTTTCTTTTAAATCCTATCATTGACCAACTTTAAAAGGCTGAAATCTGTTTAGTTTTCAGTGATATTGTTCTTCACTGGTAAAAAAGGGTAAGAGTTGCAAGGATTTATTCAAAGGTTATAAACGTTTTGGGGAATTTCACGAAATTACTAATTATGTGTACATAATTTATGAGAACAAACACTTTGTATGAACTTCATGCAAATTTTATATATTTTTTTGGAAAGTATAGTCACAAGTATAAACATGAAGATTTAAATGAAATATCATGAAAATAAAAACTATATTCATGTCGTAGAGTACTATAAAGGACTCAGATGAAATTTAATGAAAATTCGAAGAATATATTTGAAGGTAGGAGCATAGAGATATGTACATCAGATTTCATGAAATATTAAGTTTTTACTCGTAAAAAGTAAAGAATTGAAAGCACTTGAATGAAATTACAAAATTATATGAAGTCTCTACTCATAAGGAAATATTTGAAAATACTTTGACAAAATTTCATAAAAAGTATTAAATCTCTATTCATATAGTAAGTGTCAAATAGACGTGATGAAACTTCATGGAAGTGAATGTTCACAAAGATCATAAGTCAAAATTTGAAAATACATGAGGAAAAAACTCAAAGTAGAGTCTAACATAAGTTTATACGCAAAAAGTGGAGTCTAAAATACGTTAGTATTATAATTTATCAAAACAAGTCTACGTTCGAAAAGCAAGAGTTGAAAAAACTTGAAAGAGCTTTTACGAAAATATCAACGAGAACTATCTCCATTGTATTTGCTGCAAATTCCAATATAAACCAAATACGAAGGTGTTTAAACATTTTATCTCCATGTGGATTTTATCTCTCTATAAGTTTTCACCTACTTTTAACGCGCACAAAAAATGATTGCTACCTTTGTACACAGGGAATAACTAGAGTTACAAGTCCACAATGACCAATATATCTTCGAATTAATACCCATGACCTAAATCGACCACATCCAAGTCGTTATGGGCATCAACTCGGCATCTTGATAACTTCATTCAGTTTGTCATATTTTTAACTTCTCAAGTCTTCAACTCGTCTAGTCGTCTCGACCTTTGATTAGGCTACACACCTCATCAATCGATGCCTAAAGAAGTTAGAATGAAAATAAAACATAGTTTCTAAGTAATCCACACTCAAAAAACTATGATGCTTCATAATCAAATTATTGATCCAATTTAGTACCTACAATATATATATATATATATATATATATATATATATAATCAAAGAATAATGTTTGAGAAGAAAAATTTGACCGTTAACAAAACTAGGAAACCTAAGCGAACTATCGTACCACCAAAATAGAATTATCACAAATAAGTGTTGGTTTAGCTCCCTCATTGTTAGTCGGCCTCCTACGGTTTGGCGTGTTAGGTGTGATGGCTGATGATGTTGCTACCAACATTAACCCGAGTTAATAAAGCAAGAGCCACAATTTAAGAAACGAATGGTTGTAACCAAGTTGAACAAACATATATGGGAGAACCGGGTTGTAAAAATAAAACACTAGTCAATTCAACAACAAAAATAGTTTGTCATGAAAGAAAGTAATCTTAGGATGCCACGAACTTGACCGGTGCAGCAAATATGGTTGTTGGAAGTCACGAACTCATGTTATAATTAATAAATTTAAAATTGTGTATAAACTAAAATACTCACTACTATAAGAGGTCGGCTTGAAGATAGTTTGTTTTTCCAGAAAATTAGATACTCTCTTTTTACCTATCATAAGCTCTTCACATTTAATTTTTTCTCTAAGAACTTCACATTTAAATGTTTCTCTATGATAATCATTTTTAGAAACATTTCATGTAGATTCAATGTGCTTGACATGGTTCTAGTCCGTGTAAGTAAATTTTCAATATAATACTTGCAAAAAAAAAAACTGTCATCGACAAAGAAAATTAGCTATACGAAACAAAATACAGAGAATATAATAAGAATTTAAGTGAAGAATGACATCAAGTTGTTCTACACATCGGCCTACTTGGTAACACTACTAGTTGTATAAATTTGACAAAGTAAAACTCGTTTGTCATTTATCCAAAGTTAGAAACAACTTAATCAATACATCACACGAAATAATATTATCGATTCCAATAATCTTACGGCTGTCATAAAAGACCACATCAAAGTTTGCTTCGGATGAGAGACCATTTCTAAATTATAATTACCAAAAAAATAACAAAAACCAGAGTTACCCCCACAAAAAAATTTCTTTTGGTGACCAAACTAGTGATAATTGTCACTTGTCAAGGTGAAGAAAAATAATTATGCAAATATTAGCGACATCGAAAAGCACAAAAAAGGTCTTTCAATTATATAAATTACGAAAAAATTTGGACTATTTTGACTTTTTTATTTAAATAAATTATTTACACAAAATAGTCCTAATATTTTTATAAACAACTTACAGTGGATATTTATACAAAATTAACGTAACGTTAAGTATATTGAAATTGGTAAATATAAACATGATTGTAGAGCTAATTTTTTGAAAGAAGAAGTTGTTTTAAGACAATCCCGAGACTCCGGACGGACTGAAGAACCGCCTTCCGTCTAGGCGGAAAATTTTCTTCCGCGGAAAAATCATTTCCATCCACCGTCCACGCGGATTCCGTTACTATGCAGAAGGAAATATTCCGGCGGAGGAGTGTATTTCCGTGAGTACCGTGTGAAGTATAAAAAAAATAAAAATAAAAGAGTGTAAATGTTATATTAGAAGGAATAAAATGTAAGAAATTTAAAAATAGTGTAATATTATGAAATGTAATTGATATGGATAATTGAAAATTCATTACAAAATCTTAAAATTAAAACATTACGAGTTCAAGAAATCATAAAAATGAAACATTAAACATTTTACATCTTTTAAAGTTCGTTGATTTTCTAAAATGAAACTTAATAGATTTTGTAAAGAGATTATAAAGAGAAATTATTGAAAATGTGAAGAGAAATTCGGATGAGTTGTAAAAATTGTTATGAAAAGATTCGGATGAGTTGTAAAAATTCGGATGAGTTGTAAAAATTCGGATTGAATAATTGTAATATTTTCAAAAGATAGTATTGAGCCACGTCATCCCTTATTTTCCTCTTCTTCCAACGGTACCCTGCCATCCGCGAGCCAACCTTTCTTCCGTCACTTACACGAAAGTGACTGTACCGCCTGCCGGACTGTAAATTTTCGCGGAAATTGATTTTCCACTAACACGCAACACGCGGAAGAAAATATTTCTTCCGCGTGCCGCATGCCCAGGCTGAGTCTAAGATGAAGCAATATTATAAATTTTACAAAGCAAATATTTTGGCCCCACTTCCTTCCAAAAAGTTCCCATGGTGGAATGAAATCAGTGGCTTCTATACAACTTCAGACAAACCATTATTGCAACAGCATTAAATTGAGCAATTTCCTATGGACTTCCGTTTGTTGCTTCAATCACAATTCAGAATTTCGTTTTCCTTATAATTATGTTAGTCCTGTTTGCAAACTTATTCATTACGTGGAATTATTACTGCCTGGATCAAAAAGAAAGAAAATAGAAAAAAGTGGACAGGAAGTCCGTAACTGGGGGAATTCATCCGTAATTAAATTTGTGTATATAAGGGAATTGCTTTGTGTCTCTTTCACTCTTACAATCATATAATGACAGATATCCAAAGATCATGCTTCATGAGGAAAAGGGGAGTTTTGGAGTAATGGAAGACATGCAACTTTTGCTCTGTTGGTTTGCTTCCCACTTTAACGAGAGTTGATTTAATGAATAAGCATATGATATCATTAAAAAAAACCGTACCTATTAATTTGCAAACAAGTTTTCACTTTTATTTATGTATTGTTGGTCCAAAAGTGAATCTGAAGATTTCAAATTATATATTTGTTTTTAATTGGATGATAAAACTTTATATCAGTCATAAAGACTGAGTTTTTAAATTAAAAGTATTTATTAATAAAAGGGTAATCTTTATTCAATAATTAGAAGTAGAAAAGCTCAATATTTATAGTCCCTTATATTTCCAGTTCACATGCCATGTGCTGATAGCGCCAACACGCCCAAAGAGGGGTTGGGCAGCTGAGAGACGTGATAAAGTCCCACGCCACGCCACCATCAATTACACGGCATTCAATTTCTACGTAATTTAATAAATCACAAATTGCATTCGACGTTTTATACTATGGACGGTTTTTATGGTTCAAGCATGAGTTATTTTCATCATTAGAATGTATCCTTTTTCTTTACAACTTTTTGTATGATTATTCAAGATATTTTTCTTAATATATAAAATAAGTATGTATACTCCAATTATGGTTTTTGGTTCAGCTCTGCAGATTTATACCAGAATACAAGATTAAGTAGTCTATTTCCCGATAATTGGACTACTTTCCTTCATCCAAATCAAAGCAGCAATCTGGATTTTTCCTTCATTGAATGTCAGACTATCAGATTGCTAGTCATTTTGACCTTTTCGATTTTGTACGCGGATATGTTGCGAGTCACAAGTGAAAGCACTCAGCACCTTGTGGTTGACTTTCTTCTTTTGCTCCATTGAAGTAGCGCACTCGAGCTGTCGAGGCTCGTTCTAGTTTTGCTAGTTTGAAGCAAGAAAGTAAAGCCAGTCACCAAAAGAGGCAATTGTCAGATTATGAAACCTAACAGTGAAAACAGATCTACTTGACAATAGGATCATGATCCAATTTACCATTGGTGAAACAAAATATCGATTGTTGATATATTAGAGTTACAGTTTACTTGCCAGAGTTGTATAGCTTGAATCTCTCAGAAGATAAAATTAAATATGAAAGTGAATGATTTTGAAATGAGAGAAATTGATAGTCAGAAAGTGAATAAGATGAAATGATGTAAAAGTTAGAGGAGAAGATACAAAGAGATAGTAAAAAAAGAGAAAAAGGTTAAAAAGATTGAATGAAATATTGAAGAACACCAACTAATTGTTTTATGATTGCTTTCTTTAAAACATAAGACAGTTTGAAAACTTTTTGAATATGACACTTATCAAACAAACACTAATTCAATTTTTTATTTTACTATTCCAGTGAAGAAATAAAAAACGATATTCAAGTTAGAAATCAAACAGGCCAGGCCCCTTAGCTTTGATGTATTTGAAATTGTGACAAAAAGTAGACTGGAGAAGCGTGGCTGATGTGTTGGAAAGGATCACGAAATTTGGAATAATGACTACCGTGTTATGTCTCTCAGCTACAAGGGTGATAGACTGAAGCTATAGAAGAAGGAAAAACGTCTCTGGGTCAAATGTTAGGCCTAGAAAATTTTTATATTGATGTAAAATCATATAAATTGAAAATGAAAAGAAAGATTTCGATAATCTACAGATAAATTCAAGATAGTACAATAGACCAGTTACGAGAAAGCTCAGATGATGAGTGGGATTTCAAGACTTGAAAGATTCTGTGCCAAACCAAAACCTAGCAGCAATAAAGAAGGTGATCTTGGAAAAGCCGAGCAGCAAAGGCTCAAAGATGGTTGTCGAGCTATTTTGACGTTGAATGATGTCGACCGTTAGTTTGTTGGCGATAATAAAGCCAAACGACGATAGATATTCTGCTTTTTTGGGTCTTGAAAAATGGAATCGAATAATAAAGCTTAACATTGCTCTTATAGCTGGTGTTTACTACAATTCTCGAATTCATAGGAACATAAAAACCACCATAAATTTTTTATAAAAAAGGAGACCGGGAACATGAAAGCGGAAGAATAGGGCTGACCCGAGAAAAAAGGTCAGGCATCGTCGGCGTCGTCGGTGGGGTTGGCGGTGGCGCCGGCTCCAAAGGGGTCGTGGGACTCAGGGCCGCCGATGTGGCGGTGGACAAGGCGTTGGAGGTCGGCCATGACCTTGTGCTCGCGCTTGGCCTTCTCTTCGTAGTTAAACATGGCTAAGGCTCGCTTGTCCTCTGCGCTGTACACCTGGTTCTCCTTCCTGATCCTGATCGCGTTCATGCGCTGGTGCCGGCTCCCGCTCATCACGTACCCCAACCCCTCGAACTTCTGAATCTCGTCCGCCGAAAGACCCACCTCTCCTCTTCGAGGGATTCGCTTCCCTTGCTGCACGTACTGGGCTATCGCGTCTCCTTCCCCGGGCCTCAGAGCTCCTCCGTAGCTTATGTGCCCCTCCGCTCTCGGCAGCGGTGCCGGCCCCACCATCGCCTCTTCTTCCAGCTCCTCTGCCCCCGCCGACTTCTGCAACTCTGGCGTCTCCTTCAACTCTGTTTCCTCTTCTTCCGGCGTTCGGGGCTTCGTCTCTGGTTCCGAGTCCGGCGAGACCTCGCTCTCCGTCTCAGAGTCCATGTCCTTCTTCTTTGATCGTTTCTTGTTTCGTTGGTTTGATCGTTTCTTTTTGGTGGTTTCTGAGTCGGAATCCTCGGTTTCGCTTATTGGTTTCTTCTTCTTCTTTGTTCTCCGGCTTCTTTTCTTGCTGCTTCGCTTGCTTGATCTCGATTTCCTTCTCCGTCTTCGATCCTCCTCCGATGAGTCTTCACTTTCGCTCTCGCTCTCTGACCCTTCGCTAGGTTCGCGATTCTTCCTTCGCTTCTTGGACCTAGACCGTGGGGCCTCCACGCCGGACTCACTGCTCTGCGATTTCTCGGACTCTGATCCGGTCGCCACTCCATTTTTCTCCTTCTCCGGAGCTTCCTCGAGCTTCTCTTCCGCTTCGGAGTCCTCATCGGGGCCCCTCGGCGGACTCGGCGTAGTGTTCCAGATACAGTTCGACAAAAGCTTCCTCAGCTTCTGCCTCTTCAGCCGCCGGAACTCCTCGAAGTTCAATCCTTTCAGCTCCTCGTCGGACTCCTCCTCCGTCTCCGGTCTCCTATCTCCTCCGCCGCGGCCGAAGCTTCTAGGAAGGCCGTTCGGCAGCCCTCCGTCTCGCCGCCTAGGGTTCGGAGACCCCGAGCGGTCTCGGTCTCGGCCTCTACCTCGGTCCCGCTCTAGGTCTCGGCGGCGATCGTAGGCGTCGTAGCTAGGGCTGCGACGGCGACGACGGTATTCGCCGGAGCTGTCGGAGTCTACAGCACGGCGTCGGTCGTCAGAATCGTGAGCATGGTGTCGGTCTTCGGAATCGTGAGCACGGCGTCGGTCTTCGGAATCGTGAGCACGGCGTCGGTCTTCGGAATCGTGAGCACGGCGTCGGTCGTCAGAATCGAGAGCACGGCGTCGATCGTCGGAACGGCGGTGCCTGTCGGGGAATTCGATAATGGAAGCTGGCCTCCCCATTGGGGTTTGGTGGGGATTTGGGACGCTCTAAGGCGGTCTTCAAATAGGACTGCATGAAAGTGTGAAAGTAGAATTACAGATGTGAATTGTTGATGCCTATAAGCAAATCAAATCACAACTTCGCACCGTGATCTCTTATAAATCTCGGTTACAACAACGAGGGGATGATGGGCGCGTGTGGTAACGCTTTTGAAGACCCAAGTTTGCTTTTATAAACGCTAAAACAGTTTTAGGCGTTTGGTAAAAATAGATTATGGAAAAAATTTCAAAAGTGCTTTTGGCAGTTATTTTAAAAACAACGTAAATACAGTTTCGGGTTTTTGTTCATCTGTCCATTGTGTTTTTGTTTTACACATTCAAACTTATACGAGATGGCTTTTGTTAAACAGAAGCTCATACAGATTCATATATTAATAACGCAGATTCGTCAATTCAAATTCATAACAGATTCAAATAGACCTCACAAGTACAAGTTATTCAAAATATTTTTGTCAAACACAAGGTCATACAAAAACTTATAACAGATTCAAACAAAATTTTCAAATATTCATAATAAAATTCAAACTCATACAAAACAGAATAGATATTATATACCAACTCTAATTCATGTACAATATAGCATTTGGTGGATCAGATTATATAAAACAGAATTCAATCAAAACTCTAATTACCTGAATTCGGTGGCCTCGACAACCTAGGCTTGAGCCATGAATCGAACGCGATGAGCTAGAAAACATATATAAACACAAATTAGGGACTTAATGATAAATTAAAAATTGTATGAACTCAAATCAGAAAACAATTAAAGTAAAAACAGACTTCAATAAAGATTCATCACCCAAACTGACATTCAATCTAATTATCCAACTAGTATACCATGATAACACAGCTTGAGTATATAATCTTACAGAATTGTTAAACGATGGCTAGAATAGATTGATCTCAGCCTGAACTAAAAAGGCTTCGTTTTTTTCCTCATAGCTAGATTGATCTCAGCTAGAACTAAAATTACATCGTTTAACAATTAAATCGTTTTTATTACATAATTATTCACTGATAACACAACTTAGTATACACTGATAGCTAGAATCATGTAAACACACAGTTCAAAAATTACATCAGAAAACAAAATCGTATAAACACAATTCAAAAATTAGACAGGTATAGTAGTTAAATAAACGCAGTTCAAATATGACTAAACTAAATCGAACATCAAATAATCCGAAAAATAGATGGAATTGATTGTTAGAAGATGAGAATCACTACCTGAAGGGTTCGGAATTTTCAGATTATATAATATGTTGAACTCTGAACCCTGATTGTCGGATGCGCGAGCTAGTAATCAGCGGCGGGAGAAATCTTCCGATTAGTAACTTTGGGGTTTAGGTTCGCGATTTTGGTTCGGTTCGAAAGAGTTTAAGGATTTCTCTCTTCGATTTTGGCCTGGTTCGAGGAAAAGCGATTTAGGGTTTATCGGGATAGTTTTTTAGAGCTCGTGTTTCTTTCGTTCCGAGAAGTGTTTTTGTAGATGGTAGCTAAATTTCATAGGGTTTGAAGCCGGTGAGGTATGGTCGACGGAATTTTTTTCTTCAACAGCGACGGCGGTGAGGAGGGATTTTATCGCGAGAGCTGAGTTTCTGATATCTGTAGGATTTGTTTTTAAGAAAAATATTAAAGCTTCTTTATAACTTATACGTTTAGCTCTTTCAGGTATATGTCATTTTTTATTCCTACAAATATAAAGCTTCTTTGTAAACATCTTTAAAACTTATACCTTTATTTTTATTTTTTTATAAAACCATAACAAGTATAAGTTACTTTTGTTATATAATTAAATAAAACAGTAACAGGTGAGTCGACCAGGCTTACTGTGTCATAAGAGAAGAATAAAATTACAAAGGCTGAGTCAACCGGCAAAGACAAATAAAATAAAATTTGCTAGCTCAACGAATGGTTCTGCAAATCAGAAAAAAAAATTATTAAATTTTGATAAAATTAACTTGCATCCGGATAAATTCCTCGAGGAGAAGGAGGTTGCATAATTGACAATGAATCTGACGAAAGTCTTCCAAAAAAGAACAAGATTTTTACTTGGAGACTTACAGATCATGCTCCAATTCTTTTGGACAATATTCTCTTGGATGAAAAGGACACAAGTCATTCAATTTTTTGAAGCTTGGGCAGATAATACTTAGTGCAGGGATATCGTGGTGAAGGCATGGAACAAGACTCATAATTCGAGAAGGCAAACATTATTCTCCAAATAAAAATCAGTGAGTAGGCTCTTGCAAGCTTGCAAAGAAAAAAGTTGCAAGAAACTAATGGAAAGAAACAGTAATGTAAAGATAAATTGTTTGATATCCAATGAGAAAGAAGTTTGAACTGAGAGATCTATACATCATCAATGAAAAAACTTGCACACAAAAATCAAGAGAATTGTGGCATAAAGACGGAGATCGAATTAAAAAGAAAAATCACACATCAACGATCATCGGGAAGAAGAGGAATTACATCGGTGGTTTAAAGGAAAATTTTGGGGAATGGCTTGATAACATGAAAGGTATAAGTGATTATTTTCATATTAGATACAGTAGATTGTTCACATCTTGTAATCCAGTCTTTCTAGAAGGATTAGATGGAATAATTAATCAAGAACTGTCAAGACAAGACAATGCTCTGATTAGGAAAATCCCTCAACCAAATGAAATCAGAAACATAGTGTGGGCAATCCATCCTCTCATAGCGCCTGGTCCAGAGGGACTTTAAGGCATCTTCTACAGAAAGTCCTATAATGTTGTTGGTAAAGATCTCATCTCCTTTGTTCAAGAGTTATTTCAAACATATTCTACATAGACTCTTCTTTTGCACACATTGTGCTTATGCCAAATCTGAAAACGCGGACAAGTTTGAAAAACTTAGACCGATTAGGTTATGCAACTTTTGCTTCAAATTCATCACATCTAGATTGAGAAAGCAGTCAGCATTTGTCCTGGGTAGGTGGATTCCATAAAACACCATACTTGCAAGAGACGTAATTAATAAAATAAAGAACGAAAAAAGGGAAGATAATCTTAGTAGGTATCAAGATAGATATGAGCAAGAGGCTAGAGTAAAAGTTAGTGTTGCAAGTTCTTAAATGTTTCGGTCCATCAAATCATGTATTATGATTGATGGAGGCTTGCATCTCCTCAGCCTCTTGGCGCCATTCTCCTCATGAATCACCTCTGAACAGATTCAAGCCTTCACTGATGTATGCAGATGACATTATTCTCTTCTGCAATGTTAATGTGGAGGAATACAAAGAAATTATGAAATGCCATAAACTATATAAGGAGTCTTCTAGACATAAAATTAGTATTGAGAAGTAAAAAAAGTTATGCTCTAATAATTGCCCAAGAAGTCTCAAATATAACATAAACAATACGTTGGGTATGTCTGAGTGTGATGAAGATATACCTTACCTTGGGATCCACTTTTCATTGGTCGGAATAGATCTAAGCATTTCTTGGCGCTAAAACATAAAGTCTTCGGCAGATTGAAAGGGTGGATTGCAAATACTATCTTTAGAGCTGGAAAAGAAACAACGGTAAACTATGTGGTTCAAAGCATACCTTTCTACGCTATGTCGACATTCAAACTGCCAAAAAAGATTGGAGACAAAGCTATCCGTGAATTATGGTGGACATAGGAGAATCTACATGCAACCATTGTTTGGCTGTAGTCAAATGGACAAAAAATTGTTAGCCAAAGGTGTCGAAAGGGTTATGATTCATAGACATGAATGTCTTCAATCAAGCATTTATGTCCAACCTTTGGAGATGTATGACAGTCGGGCTAGATCAGTTTGTTGGGTAAAAATCCTCAAGGCTAAATATTATTAAAATACAGGCTTTTTACACCATAATGCATCTGGTGGCGATTCATGGGGATGGAAAGACATTTGCAAACTTCAAGAAGAGATCAAGAAGAATCATTCTATGGTCATTTGAGATGGCAAGAACACTCTGATTTATTAAGATAATTAGGTGTATGGAAGCCTAATAATGAGACCATAATTATCGAGATATGATCTGAAAACTTTAGTTTACCAACTCTTGTTCCCGGGAACAAAAAGGTGGGATAGAGAGGTGTGCGGGGTAAAGAGAATAAGAAGGTTAAAATCCGTACAGGTAGTGGAGCAGATAGACATGCATGGACAATGACTACCAAAGGTAACTTCAGTGTGAAATCTGTTTATCGGAATATCACATGACCTGCCTTTGATACAACGAATTTGATATGGAAAAGATTATTGGGTCTTAAGTTCAACATGAGATACAAACAATATATTTCTTTGGAGGATAGGCCACAATAGCATCCCAACAACCTCAAAACTCGAAGGGTACTAGGCTGGATAACTTGTGTCGAGTTTGTGGGAATGCAACAAAAACTATGCAACAATTTTCTTTATTGTGACATCGTAGCTAGACTTTGGTTTTCGACAACCTTTGGAGATGGATGGAATACCAGCTCATGGCTCAATAGGAAATGAATTCTAAGCGAGCTTTTTACAGTCAAGATGAGGCAAATTCTTCACTGAGCCATCACTTCTTAGTTTGGACGCACATGAATGATATAGTGTTTCGCAGTGCAAGAACAAACTTGGACATGCTTATTGATCGAGTGAAAAGATGATATATAGAAGTGAGCGAATATCCAGAACAATGAGGATACTATGTAGCATAGACCTCCACCAACGGTGATCAAGATTAACTCGAATGCTACTTATAAAGAAGGTCAAGTAGCAGTTGGCATCATGGCCAGGACGGGTCAGGCAAAGCTCTATGGTTTTGGAGAAGTTGTATTGAAGCTAATGACGTGTTAGATATTCAAATGCAAGGAGTAACTATTGAGCTGAAGCTTAGTAAAGTTTATAACTATAGGAGGGCGGTAATCTATATCATGAAGCAATGTGAATCCGGTTGAGCAAATCCAGATTGGAAACTGGTTTCGATCTATGAACATATCATGTGGGAAGCAAAAAATTTCAATTTTTGCAGTTTCATATGGATTCGTAGATCATGCAATTGTGTAGCACTTGTTTTGGTTAGATGGGCCATCGAGACTAAATCATTAAGTGTGACTAAATCATTAAATAATTGTAATTCTGAGAATATTTCTGTGCCGGATCAAGTTTTATTGATGATAAAATTTAATGCAATAATGTATTATTTCCTCTATTTGTCGGAGCCGAAAAGTTTTAACGAGAGACCCTTCAATTTATTGAAAAATGTGTTTTTTTAATGTCAACCAAAAATTTTCTCAAAGCTTGATGTCGTGCTTTAAGAATCATTATGTTTATATTATTTAAACAAATAACCTTCCAAAAATAAATTTGATTTCAAGTGGGTTAAAAAATAACGAAAATTGAGTCTATATATTGTGTACATGGATTACCAGCAGACTGTTCTGTTTCTAGCCTTAAAAATTTGGTTCTATCAAGTTATGAAGTCAACAAACAAATGCGCCACCAGATGAACAAGTGATTAAAGTGCAATGTGCCTGAACCATCAATTTACCGATTCACTACAAATGAAGCTCATCTTCTTCAATTGCCATAACATCTCGACCATAAAAAAGAGCAACAAAAAATAGATAAAAAAATTGATAAGAGAAATTTTAAAAACCAAAATGAAAGTTGACCAAGAAAGCTTCTATGAAAAGCATGGATCCTCGAAGGGAAAATCACTTCTTCTTGGCAGCTTCGCTTGCTTTGGTCTACACAAGAAATAAAAAGAAGAAAAGATTGTTGGTCAGAACAACAAGATCGTCAACGACTCGGAGATACAAAACAATCATATCATTTTACTATATTCGTACCTTCTTCACTCCACGGATCTTCTTGGCTCTGTTCTTCCTCTCCTTCATTTGCTTCCTCGATTTCTCAATCTTAGTATCGAGTCCATTCTGAATACATGTAAAGAAGTTGAGATGAATATTGGAAAGAAGAAAGAAGAAAAAAAAGAACAGCTAATTCCACAACAGGACACTTCGAAATCTTCTTCTAGGAGGCTTTCCATTCACACGGCGTTCAACCAGATATGTAAATTGATACCTCTAAAATCCATGTTACAATAGGAACACTAATTGATATATTTCCCACTTCTTCTAGACGGTATTAAAATGTTTCATCATTCTAAATCTTCTTATTCACAGGGCCAGAAGAATATAGATAGGAATAATAATTGATAAACACCCAACTTCTTCCAGAAGGTATTAAAGCGTTTTAACACTCTTAATCTTCTTTTAGGAGGCTTTCCATTCACAGGGCCTCAATCGGAATATGTATATCGATATCTCAAAAATCCATGTTACAAGAATATAGATAGGAATACTAACTGATTATTTCCCACTTCTTCCAGAAGGTATTAAAATGTTTCAACACTCTTAATCAGGCCTGCGAACTTAAAATGAGTTTTTACAGGTTGAGAAAGGGATAGGAAAACATACCCTGATAAGCCTGAACTTGGGCTCGAATTTCTTAGCACTCTCGATGGAGTCATAAATCAAGCCGTATCCGGTCGATTTTCCGCCTCCGAAGTGCGTGCGGAATTGGAACACGAAGATGGAGCTCGTGTTCTTCACATCGTACATGCTCGCCAGCTTCTCTTTCAACTCGGCCTAGACAAAAGAGAAAAATACAAATAAATAAATGAAAGGTGAAAGAACATAGTTTCACCAGATGTGGATAATGAATGACAAACTTGATTTTTAGGACTGTAAACGAAAAAGTTTCAAATCTTGGATTGCAATCAAATGCTTACTAAGTCGAAATTCAGGACATATACGTGCAAAATTATGAGTGATCTGGTATTAAGAACGACATACTAACCTTGGAAACGTTGGCTCTTCCAGGATGAAGAACATCGATGACCTGTACGCATCGCAGAGAAAAAACCGTGAGAGGAAGCTCATCGGGAAGAAATTCGTGGATTTGGTCACTAATAAAGCAATACGACCAAGAGGTTTTACCAATCCATCCGAAAATCAGACTAAAGTTCAAGCATACTTATTAAAAAAATCGAAAGATGCGAAGGAAAAGAAAAGCTCACGAATTGCTTCCTAGCAAGAAGACGGTTTGTCATGAACTTCCTCGTTCGGATGGTGACAGCCTTCTCCGCCATGGTTGATCACTTGTGATTTGCGTTCTAGAGTGAGTTGTGTTGAGGCAGTGAGAGAGGAAGCCAAGCTACGCGTGAAATTTGGATTTAGGGTTTGCTGTTTCAGCTGATTGGGCTTTTTATTTCGATCTCGTATGCCCAACACAAAGTCACCCCATAAAAACAAAAAATAAAATAATCATCATATTTAACCTTTCATTTACAAAATTAACCGTAGTATTAACTTTAATTATAAAACTATCCTCCAACTATTATGTTCGGTTTCAATAGCCCTTATTAATTCATTTATTTTAGGTGGTGATAGTTAGAACTTTGAACCACGGTTCACTTACAACATGTGAACTAAAAAATGTCCAATTTATGATTACATTTTCCTCCTCCATAAATATTTGTATACAAGTTGTTCTCGTTCTTATTAATGTTGAAACTGTGGAATACTTGTTCAACCTTCAATTATTTTACATTTGTCTTAGTTTCTACATTTTAGTGATCGATATAGATAATTTTTTTTATTATAAGCACAATTTGACTTGAAATAAAAAAAATGAGATTGGTTATCTCAATTTTATTTCAAAATAGACTTTACACTCATTTTCGAACAATAAATATCTTTACAGTGAAAATAAAACTTGAGTTTATCGCAATGAATCGAAATTCATCAGAATCCGGCTACAGAGTTTGCGAGAAAAAAATATAATTTGTTCGTCAAAAAAATTCGAAAACCATTGTAAATTATTTATCGCAATCTATCGCAAAAAAATAATAATTTTTTTATCGCAGTCCATTGCAAATCATTGGAAAAAGATATCAAAAAATGAGTTAAGTGTAGTTTTGTCCAAGAATAGTTCAAAAGTCAAATTTAAAATAAAAATTACATGATAAATATATATTTAATATTTCAATTCAAATTTAGCCCTAAGTTTACTCTCTATGTATATACCCGTATCCCGATAATCATCTTTCTTCAATTTTATTGGGAACTTGAACATTTAAAGTTTTGTTATTTCTAACCAAAGAGAACTAGAGGACGATAGTCTTTCATCTAAATGAAGTTTATCTTTTTTGGATTCTACTTCGTTTGTTTATGATAATTGGTAGTTATTAAAATAGAAATTTCATTTTGTAAACTCAAAAACATTAAAAATAATCATATTAAATCCATTTTTTAAAAAATATCTAAAATGGATTTTAGGCTCAAAATTGGACTAAAATGCCCTTAAACTCATTTATAGAGTATTAGATATTTCAAACTCATTTTTACCTTCCAATTACTTAAATCCACTATAAATCCGTTGAAATCACATAAGATCATCAAAATAATAGGTATGTTACTTATTAACTATGTTTAAATCATTTTTGTAGTTATTTTTTGTTTTAGAATCGATTTTCGATCGGAAAAATAAGGGTTTCTTTGGACGATAATTTTGGTTGAAGGTCATCGTAGACCATCATATGGCGTCGTACACCATCGTACGACATCGAGATTTTTGACAAACTTGTTTTTCCCCGATTGAAACACAATTCTAACACCAAAAACAACAAAAATGATTTAAACAGAGTTATTGAAGTAATATACTCATTATTTCGGTATTATTATGTGATTTTAATATATTTAGAGATGATTTAAGTGGATTGGAAGGAAAAAATGAGATTGAAACCTCTAATAAACTTTATAAATGAGCTGAATGATTTTTTTGTCCGATTTTGAGTTTAAAGTTCAGTTTTAAATATTTAAAAAAAAATGTGTCTAATCTAAACATTTTCAATGTTTTTGATCAACAAAATAAATTTTTTCTATTGAAATTGTTAGAGATAGCAAGTTTGATTTTTTATTTTTTGGAAGGTTCCACCCGTTATGCGAAGTACCTATATTGAAGATTTTATTTTCTGATTTAATACAATTCTCTCTATGTCTACTCTTCTTTTTTGACTGAAATATAAGATGAGATGTGACTTTTTTTAAAGGCAATTTCATTGTAATTTGAACTCACGAACTTTTTAATTGAGATTCGACTTTTTATTTGTTAAGAAAGAAAGAGTTTCACAAAATAAGATAGCGACGAAAAGACAACTAAATATTTGTTGATTGTGCCTGCAAAAAACCGTTTTTTGTATTCCTAAGCCAAGTACTATATATATACACAATACCTGTCTTGGGCTTTGTGCACATTCTTTTTGAACTCTTAAGATAAATAATTGCGATCAATCAATCTCATTTAGGTTCTAAAAGTCCAAATCAATTTACACCATGAATTACAATTAAAGGAGTCTATTAATCTTAATCACCTTCTGGTTATTGTCACAGGGGGGGAATAAAGAGGAGATCCATTATGAAATACTAGAACTCCAAAGCCCATAAACTCAGATGAATAAATCTCCATTCAAGGTGGTCTTAAACTGTACCATGTTTTGCTAAAAAAATTATCAACCATTATATTTCTGTAATCCATATATGCCCAAAGACAAAAGTGGATTGATACGGAGATATCTAAACTCATATCCACGTGTGAAACTAACATATGGTCTACAACTATATTTGCTCTTAGTGCTGATTTATATTTATCTACAACAAAACCACACCAAATCAAACAAACCGGTTGGTGAGTGAAATTAAACACGAACCGTCATTTTCACAACGCGAGGGTGTAATATCTGGTTTGTACTCTCTCTCGAGTTCGAGATGTATAAATTGATTTTCGCCAAAATGGCCTTTGTTATATACAAGGCACAGAACCAAAACAAGGGGGCTCTTTTATTTTTCTATAAAATTCTGTACTTTTTCATTTATTTTTCTATGGAGAGTCGATAAATGATATGCTTTCGTCGAATGATATTATAAAATTAGCAATATAATTAATTGTGGAGGGAAATCGGAGGCCGCAATAAAAATAAAAAGAGGAAATCAAATATATTATTTTCCTAAATTGACGATCCCGCTCACCCACCCTACTGCCTCGCACTGGCTTGCCTTTCTCTCTCTATATGACTCCAAACCCAAAAATATATACGTAATTATATATATATAATTATGGATTTTAATTAAAATCGATAAAATTCTCTCTAAAACCTCTTTACGTATTCATTGCCGAACCAGACACCAATCGTTCCCTAGCAAATCAAATCTTTCCCGATTTCTCGCCGGAGTTTTTCGGAAGATTATTGCGAAATCGATCGTGCGATCATGGTATTACGCCGCCTTTGATGCATTGCGTGAGTTTTATTGACATTTCTTTGATCTCTCTCTCTCACGCGATTTCCTAGTTTTTTTAGGAGCTTTGGGTGTTAATTTTTTGTTGTTCTATTTTGGGGTTTCGTCATAGGTCTCGTCTCTTTCCTGATTTTAAGGCGTTGAAATTTAATGAAAATGCGAAATAAGGGACTTCGATTCTCCGTTTTTGTATTTTGGTTGATGAGCTTATTTTGATGCGAGGCTTACTTTAAGGATTAGGGTTTTTGCGCGGTTCCGAGATATGAGAGAGGGTTTGAGATCTGGAAAGGGGGTTTTGAAGAGTTCGGATTGTGTGGATACTCGGAAGAAACCTGTTGCCAAGGGGAAGCAAATAGCTGATGAAGCAGACCGAGCTGTTTCTGGTTCTGTGGGTGAAAAGACTTTGTACTTGGTCTCGGTTCCGGATGCAAAGAGTTTAGAGTTGAAAGATGAGAAGAAGAGCGCTGGGTTGGAAGAAGGATTTGAAGGACGCACGGTGGGAGAAGGAGGTGTAAAGGTTGGATCAGCTGATACTGCGAGGAAGAGGAAGTTTGTGGACAGTGATGGGGAAGGGACTAGAAATCGTGGGAAAAGAAAGGCGAAGAGAAGAGGCTCAAGTGATTTGAAGGTTATTCAGGTTTTCGGCAGAGTTCTCCGCTCGAGTGCCACGAGATCTGATGGCTGTATTAAGAAGACCAAGAGCGATGAAATTTTGAGGGGCACAGGTAAAGATGGGGATGCAGAGAAGAAACAGGTTGTGGAGGCGAATGAGAGTACGGAGTTAGATCGAAAGCGTGGTAGAACATCTCTGGAGGAAAATGGTGAGGGCCACGAGGAGTTGGAGAAACCGGTGGCGAGTCTCGAGAGGCCTTCAAAAGTGGAAGAAGAAGAGTGTTGTGATCTCTCGGAATTGGATGGTGAGATGAGGAAAAAGAAGAAGGATGGGCCTGGGAGCCCTCGGAAAGAAGAGTGTGACCTCTCGAAATCGGATTGTGAATTGACGAAGGAGAACGATGGGCATTGGAGGTCTCAAAATTATCCGGGAGCTGTGAAAGAAGACTGCGATCTCTCGAAACCGGATAGCGGGTTGGGGGAGAAGAAGAAGAAGGATGGGCGTGGGAGGCCTCGGAAATATCCACTGACCTATGGAGCTATTAATGGTCTTCCAAAATTGGATGGTAAGTTTGGGAAGAAGAAGGATGGGCGTGGGAGGCCTCGCAAATATCCATTGATCGACGGACCTGTGAAAGAAGACTCAGATCTTCTGAAATTGGATGTTAGGTTGGAGAAGAAGAAGGATGGGCGTGGGAGGCCTCGAAAATATCCGGTGATCAATGGACCTGTGAAAGAAGACTCTGATCTTCAAAAATTAGATGGTAGGCTTGTGAAGAAGAAGGATGGGCGTGGGAGGCCTCGGAAATACCCAGTGACCGATGGAGCTGCGAAACTTGATCTGGGGATACCCCGAAACACACAAGAAGGCAGCAGAGATCTCACAGTCGAGAGGCAGGGAATACCTCGAAAAGTGCAACAAAGCATTCAAGGGATTATGTTTGGGAGAGCATATGGAGTGGAAAATAAAGTGTTGAAACCTTTGATTTCTGATGGAAGGCCGAAGAACAAGCTGAAATATAGTAATGCTGGTCTCCTAAAGAGCACTGAGCACTCCAATGACGCCGATCAGAAAGTTGAGATGGTGTTAAAGTTACGAGACGACGATGAGGTGGGTCCGGGGACCAGAGATAATGTATCTTCATCAGAGAATATGTGCACGATAATGGATACTCTCAGACTCAAGAATAAGAGGAAGGGCGTTTCCGGGAAATGCATGGATTCAGAAAAAGGAGAAGGGGAACGAGCAAGGAGTGAGCTAAAACAGTCTATAAGAGATAAGTTAGTAAAAATACTTCTAAGTGCAGGGTGGTCTATTCAACTCAGGCCAAGGCAAAACAAAGATTACTTGGACTCTGTGTATGTTAGTTTAAGCGGACGCACACACTGGTCAGTTACACTGGCATACAGAATGCTTAAACAGCATTACGAAAACGGTACAGGCGAGTCTTCATATTACAAGACTGGGTTCCAGTTTACCGCGTTACCAGATGATGAAATAGAGATCCTAAAAAAAGTCATGGGCAAGAGGAGATCGGGAAAAAAGACGCCGAACACAATGGAGGATGACGAGTCTGAAAATATAGCGATATTGATGAATAAGAAAAGGCAGAGACAGAAACTGCTTGGGAAGCCTAAGAGAGGAAGACCTTTTCTTAGTGAGCAAGGAAAGTCTGCCTCAAACCGTGATCGTTCGCAGAAGAAACTACAAAACGGCAAACAGCGTACTCTTTTGGTGCGGAAGGCTATGGAAGAGGCAGATTCGGTTGCGGGTGGGTATATCCCTTACGCTGGGAATAGAACCGTGCTTGCCTGGATGATTGATTTGGGAACCGTCTCTCTGAATTCTAAAGTGCGTTACATCAACCAGAGCACCACGGGCGTGTCACTTGAGGGAAAAATCAGTAGAGATGGCATTCTTTGCGATTGTTGTAATCAGACACTGACACTTTCGGACTTTGAAATTCACTCGGGAAGTGAACTCCGGGAACCGTTGGAAAACATATGTTTAGAATCTGGAATTCCATTGTCACAGTGTGTGTTAGATTCGTGGAATATGCAACCGGAAACTGATCGTCAAGGGTTTCATCACATAGACGTTGATGGCGATGACCCAAATGATGACACGTGTGGCATTTGTGGGGACGGCGGAGACTTGATCTGCTGCGATGGCTGTCCTTCGACATTCCATCAATCTTGCCTGGATATCCAAGTATATACCTCTCACTCCCTTTTTTACTTCGTCATTAATGAATAGAAGTTTTACAAAGCAAATGTACTATTTATGTTTTACTTGTATCTCTTTTTTATTCAAAGTGGTATTGACAATTTTACTGGGTTTCCTTTAAGTTGACATGTATTACTTCGGTATGAAAAGAAGATATTCAAACTCGGATTTTCTTATCCTATCGCATAATCATTTCTAGTCACATATGAGATCATTCCGATATTTTGTGTTCTTCTGCAGAAATTTCCTTCTGGTCGTTGGCATTGTGCATATTGTTCATGCAAATTTTGCAAGATGGTCGGTGGACATGAGCATGATGAAGATAATTTGGCTGCAATAGAGCTATATACATGCCAATTATGCGAGGAAAAATGTACAGTTCTTACTTCAATGACATCTGATTTTACCACTACTCCCGAAACATATATCACTTATGACTGGTGTTTTATTCTGTTTCAGATCATCCATTATGCAGTAGTGTAAATGTCTCTGTAGATATCTATTCTAACAGTTCGTACCTCTGTGGGGAGAAATGCACGGAGGTATGTTTTCACTGTTTCTCTGTATAGTTCTTTTGCACTTTATTTCAATGATTTTGAATACCTTGTTCTGTCAGATATATGAAAATTTGAAGAAACTCCTCGGGATAAAGCATGATTTGGGAGAAGGGTTTTCATGTACCCTCATTCGTCGGTTTGATGTTAGTGCAAGTACTCCTGTTTCTGATGAATCTCAGAGATACGATGTAGTGAAGCAAATTGAATGCAATTCCAAGCTAGCTGTTGCACTATTGGTACTGGATGAATGCTTTTTGCCTATGCTTGATAACAGAAGTGGAATCAATCTGATCCGTAATATCGTCTACAATTTTTGGTGGGTGAACTTTACTTCAAAAAAAATCTATGTTTTTGTCGAAATAATGACTTATATAATTTGTTTCTAAATTTATTTATCCTCTTTACAGGTCTAACTTCAAACGACTGAATTACAGTGGTTTTCTCACTATTGTGTTACAGAGAGGTGACGAGGTTGTCTCTGCAGCTACAATTCGGTACGTGCTGATTTATGTCTTCTTCATTGAGTGCATTTATGTTACCCTAGCTATTGGTTAAGGAGTTGCAAAAGGTTTGATTTTCTAGTTGTATTCCCAATAGGTTAGATTAGAGATAAGAAGTGTCTTACTTATATGTGAACACTGAACACATGGATCACATAAACTATAAACTCACACATATCACATAAGAAACAGGAAAGCAAGACTATCCCAATAATCTCCTGTAAACTGTAGTCTGTTTCTTTGGGAATTAGTAAAACCAAATTAACATGTGTAACTGTTTCTTTCTCTGCCCATGGAATTACGTATATTTGCAAAATATTTGATCTAGTTAACCAAGTACAAAAGCATAAAATCAGCAGTCCATAGTAGTTTTGCTTCGACTAATTTTATTTTGGGGTTATCTAATACTGAACGAGTTATTAAACAGCCATAATCAGTTGCTGTGGATGATTGTAAAAAGTTTGTGTCGCAATAGATTATTCCTGAGTGTGCTTGCTTTTCATAGAAGTATCAAGCACAACTTAATTCCTTGTGTCTTTTCATAAGTCTTCTCCTAAAATATTTTATGCTGGGGCTTGGAAAAGTAATAGTTTTTCTTCATTTACTTTTAGTAACCGAGGCATCCATGGCATGTTTCTGGTATCTTAATTTAATATAGTAACTTATTGAAACAGCATCCATGGAAATAAACTAGCAGAAATGCCATTCATCGGGACCCGCTATATTTATCGCCGTCAAGGAATGTGCCGCCGGCTTCTGAGTGGAATTGAATCAGTATGTTCTAAAAAAACTCTCTTTTTTCTTTTGCTTGAATCTTATTCCAGTGTCTAAAACAATATGATGTTATATAAATTTCAAGTCCACTAGTTAAAAGGTGGTTAAAACTCATGAAAGTTATCATTAGTCTACTATATAAAGTCAAACACATTTTCAATGCATGCTGGTATGAAGAGCAGGGATAGTAGTTGGAACATTCAGGACTGATTAAAGTAATCTACGTGATGCCATTAGATCTTGTGGAAATGAATGATGCAGATTCCGAGATGATAATATCCAAGTAATGCTTTGAGTTTGAGCAACCTCGATGTGATATCTAAATACAAGTTCAAAGCATTTTGTGTTCGTTATAGAGTTATGTGATTATCTAAACTGTATCTTTTAACCAAGAGTTAGATATTACATATTGGGGAGACCTACAAAACCTGTGCAAAAAATACTTGATGTAATTGTTCTTTGTGATATCTTGGCTTCTGTAGCCATTGGTAGATTTTCGATCATCAAACTCGAGATTAATTTCTCAGGTTTGTTATTTGTTAATCAGATCCTATGTTCACTGGGCGTTGAGAAATTGGTCATACCAGCCATCTCTGAACTCGAACAGACATGGACTTCGGTATTTGGTTTCATGCCTCTTGAAGCGTCAACGAAGGCTACAGTAAAAGATATGAACCTCTTGGTCTTCCCGGGCGTACAGATGCTTCAGAAATCAGTACTGAAGTCTGAGATTCCCGAAGAAAATCTAACATTGCTCGAAGGTAACTCGTTTGATTTTTGTTTTCTATCTTTTATTTGTTAGATCTTTATACATTATGTGTATAATTAATAGGTCCAAGCCCCAATGACCTCAAAGAGCAAGACGAGGAAAGAATCATATTTGAGGACGCTGTTTCAGACCTCCCTATTGAAGCAGTTGAACCCAGTTTGTCGCTTTCCAATGGTTCCTCGACTAACGCCGATAGAACAAATTTGGTCGATCTTAATATGGCCGATCATAATCTGGGTGATAGTGGTGAAATAATTGTGAAACCCGCGCCTATAGATTGCAGTACTCCAAAACAGCGTGAAGATATCACAATTCATCAGAAGGGCAGTTTCGGGTCAGCCATGGCATTGGGCATCATATCCAATGAGCGTCGTGTTTCTGATCACGAAGCCACTGACAATGGGGGAACAGTTCGCTGTGCTTCCGGAGATGATGACAATGGTGATGTAAAAGCAAAGGAGTACAATGCTGTTACAGATTACACTTCTAACAGCGTCCGAAATTCCGAAGCTCTGAAGAAAGCGGGTTCGCATGAGTCCGAACTGTCTTTTGAGAAGGTGGTTTGCCATGATTCAGTTGCTCAAAGTGCGGCGGTCCCACATCATCTAAAATCTCGTGATCGTGCAACGACTGTACAGACATCTCTATCGCTTGGGGGTATATATTCAACGGTCGAAAACTGTTCCAAGGATTCATCATCGTATCATCTGATCTGTCCGATCTCTGAAGAAAAACCACATGATGTTGGTAGTAGAGTCAATGGTGTTGAGACCCATAACGAACCCACGGCTGGGTCCAACGCTGGCGATCCTTCCCGTGAAGGTTATCTTGAGAGAAACGGTCACTGCAATTCCAAGGAGGTCATGTCCGATTCTCTTGGGGTGGTTTTGAAAACCCTCCACGACTGAGCTGTCGCTTTCTCACGTCGAGCATCAATTTTTGGTCCGATGCAACAGTTAAACAAAAGCCAGACATTGAGCGTGGCCGACTGATATTAGTCTTATATTATCCTTTTAACTAGATTTGAGAAAATAGTTTCTTCAGCCTCTGAGTTTAGATCAGAACAAGTAACGGGTTTTTTTTTTTGTGTTCGTGTAAGTATTAACCGGAGGGGAAAGATGGCATATGGCTATTATTTAGCTCATGTAATTTCTTTTAACTTTGAACGAATGTGGTTTGTAGCTTTAGCCAAAGCGGAACAAAACTGGGTTGCCTTTTACGGCATTCCCTGTTTGTCCCGTGTTGTAAATATAAGTTCATTCATCGTCGGACTACTATTTTTATTCGATGGTATCATTTTTATTGTGAGGCCACTTTATTTCAGATAATGTTTCTCTTTATTTTATGGTGATATCATTTTCTACTATATGTTTTGGGAAAGAGGAGTGGGAGATGGGTTAAACCTTGTCAAGACCTTTGACTTCACAAATTATGGAAATTAAAAACCTTGGATATTGCTCCACTTGTTTCAAATATATTACTCAATACGTTGCTAGATAGCGAAATGATAATATCCAATTGTGTCAAAGTCAAAATTATAAGTCTGCAGTTGTACAACATGTTGTCATTCTTGGAAGTCTATGAGGCATTCTTTCAATTGTGACATGCTTAGTTAATCTTAAGTCGCGAAGTTTAGAAAGTGTGAGCGCGTGTTATGAACTGCCACATCATCAGATTAACAATTAAATTGAGGTTTGTCAGATGTGTGTGAGCACATTGACGTTACAAAAAGTTGACTTATAGTCATTTTAAACGTTGGAATTTAAATATACAGAATATTTTGTAAATGTATTATAAATAATTATTGTTATGACGTGTTATCTCTATATGTTTACATTTTTTTTTTCCAATTTACTCTTAATATTTTCCTTACTTTTCAACAATTTTTGAGTATTTTTGTTTCAAAATTGTTGTAAACGATTTTTTTTTTTTGACTATTTCCAACTTATTTACTAAAACATACATTAATTAAAATGGTAAATGCTAATTTTTTAAAGATTAATACCGACACTAAAACTAATTACACTACAACAATAGCATTGAACTAATAATGATATTATAGAACTACTTAGAAATATCATTGGGAGATCTTAGAGAGAAATATTTGAAAAGTGAGAGTTAGAAGTTGACTTTTTATACGAATTTTTTTATTCTTATGTGTTCTTACCTTAATGTACATAAATGTTGTTATTCCTCTAGTAATATATATACAGCCAGATTAGCTGCATGGTAAATCGGGGTTTTTATCAAGTGAATTTTAAGCGGATGGTTAAATTGATTAATTCGCATGCGCTGTTTCGCTTAGAAAACCGGTAAAAAACAATAATTACTTGGATCGGTTAATAAATAAGCCCACTTTTAATACGGCCCAGAAAGATAAGCCAAAGAGCTTTCGGCCCAACAAGAGCACAAAATGTCCAATGGTATAAATTGAACAAGCTAGGGCTTTCTGAGCTAATAAAAGAAAAAAGAAAAAAAAATACAGGGCTTCTGCTCCGCGCCATCGTCCAGAAACCCTAAATCATGGTGAGTACTATCGCATCGCTATAATTTCCTATGCTTCAAATTGATTCTTAACTGCTTGGAACTCGGTCTTTGATGTTTTAACAGTCTCTGGTTGCGAATGAAGAATTTCAACATATTCTTCGTGTTCTTAACACGAACGTGGATGGAAAGCAGAAGATCATGTTTGCGATGACCTCTATCAAAGGTATTGGTCGCCGTTTCGCCAACATTGTCTGCAAGAAAGCCGACGTCGACATGAACAAGAGGTCAATATTATTTCTATGCATTCCTTTATTTTGTTTTGGTGCGTTGTACAACTTTATAAACTGGTGCGTTGCTGAAAATTAACATATATTTCTTTCGAAGTTCCATTTGGATAGAGATTATGAACTGTTTTTTAGTTATTTTGTTTAAGAATATAGGTTACTCTTAGATTCAGTTCTACATGTAACTAAAGAGGATATTTAAGAATTAAAATGAATTTTTGTTGTGTTTTGTAGACAACAGACAAAATCGAAATGATTTCAAATATGTTGTTGAGACTTGAGACATAGAAACATGTCAAAAGTCTCTCGTTATAAGAAATACATGATATCAAAAAACAGGGCTTTCTGATTTGATAATCGTCTCAACTTTGTGATGATGAATTTTCATTTGTTGTAGTCGAGCAGTGATCCGTTCACTGTTTATATGTACTAATATTTGTTCGTTCAATTGTTGATCTGTATAGGGCCGGAGAGATCTCAGCTGCAGAGCTTGAGACCCTCATGACAATCGTTGCTAACCCTCGCCAATTCAAGATCCCCGACTGGTTTTTGAACAGGAAGAAAGATTACAAGGACGGGAAATACTCTCAAGTTGTGTCCAACGCGTTGGACATGAAGCTGAGAGATGATCTTGAGCGGTTGAAGAAGATCAGGTTTAGCTTCTTTGTTTCAAAAATTTTGAAAAAAATAGAAGTTTACCTATTTAAAAATTTGTTAATTTGATGCCAATATATTTTCCACAGAAACCACCGTGGACTCCGTCACTACTGGGGTCTCCGTGTTCGTGGACAACACACAAAGACCACTGGTCGCAGGGGTAAGACCGTTGGTGTCTCCAAGAAGCGATGATTCGTCAGTTTGGGATTCAGTTTCCTTTGGCCGGTTTTGTCTTGAAGTTGAGGTTCTGTTAGTTCTCTACATCAGCTTTACATACATATGCTTTTGAGATTGACTATTTATTTTCCGCTCTAATCAATCCCCATTATGGGCTGTTGAGTTTCTCTATCTCTGAATTTTGTGGAAGTCAATTGAGAATGTCCGTGAATTGTTTGAAAGTCTTGTTTCTTAATGCGTAATGAACTTCTGTTGCTAGATTTGTACGAGTCAGTACTTGTACACGAACCAAACAAGAAAAAATGGGTTTAATTTAATGAAACACAAGCCATCACTTATATGTGTTATGTTGCTTGGCGCAACAGATTTACCTCAGACTAAGTCATCAGTTGATATTTTTTTCTTTAGTCAAATTGATGCTAACAATAATGTAAATTGTACAACTATAGTGACAGTTGACTCACAATAACGCCACTTAGTAGGTATGTCTAAATTGTTTACGTTCAAAGGGCAATACAAAAATTCTTCTAGACCAATCTGATTATCCAGTAATAATCGAATATATAAACCAATCTGATTTGCTGTGCCATATTTACTTTATTCTGCTGTGTCTTTCTGAGGGCAATCTTCAAAGACCGGCAACAGATTTTCACTCTTGGCCTCTGAATTTCTTAAGTTGTGCTTTTAATCCAATAAATAAAGTTCTTGATATTTTTATGGAAAAATAAAGAAAACAACGTTTTTAAGGTTTAAAATCAAAATGATGAAGATGCCGTTGATATTAAGATCCAAGTTATGAGTCTCAAAACGAATGTAGCGAAGCTGGTGGAAGTAATACTTGGCGAAAGATAATGCAGAGGGACAAAATAATCATTGCTATACAATCTAACCTAGTTGGAATCCAACTGTTGGATTGAGCGAGAACGGGCTGTTTGAAGTGGGAAGAAACTAGTTATACTTTATTGGGTCGTAAGAACCGTGTAAACACGCTTACATATGAGATACAGAGGTAACTACATTGATCAATGTAGTTAAGCTTGATCCAGTGGTAAATGTATATCACATGAATTGTTCTTGATCAATAGTACCGCGTAAAAAAAAACGGACTCGATTTCCGCCATCTCATCATTATCAAGAAATTTGAGCGCATAAAATTGTTCTAAGCGAATCCGACGAGGGCTTCACCAAACATTTGAAGGGAGCCACTCCATCTAGGAAAAGCTTGAAGGTAAACTAAATCCGGAATAACTCAGAATCAGTAGAGAGAAAATAATTTTGACTGACAACTAAAAGAGAAGTAAAACAATTCAGTTGTTTTTGCAAGAAACTCACGTTTGCGTAATAAATATGGAAGCTTATATAAAAGGATTAAAGCCGCTGACTCTCACATAAACGTGGCTTAACGGACCGGACCGGACCGTCATTCCGTTAAAGCATAAGTCCGTTAAAGTTGTTATCGGACCTGGTCCAGACCGGTAAGAAAAACATTAAAAGAAAAAGTAAAAAAGTGCATTTTAATCGTATTTAAGAATGAAAAAAATATAAAAATATTATCTTTTGGCTGTTGGATCCAGATTTTAAAAAAATGTTAACGGACCGGGGATCGGTAAGAAATAGTACTGTACCATTCTGGTCCCGTCCGATACCATTGTCAGACCTCATTGGTTCGTTAACTTCTTATCGAACCGGACAAACCGGTCTGGTCCGGTTCCGATAAGGCATGATTACTTCCACATAACCAAAAGACATGATTAGTTGTGTCAATGGCGCTAGTAAGTAGATATGTTTGGAATTAGGGATGACAATTTGGTTTTGACATAAATCACACCGTGTTGTGTTCGGCCTAATTAAGAAGTGATTCATTTGTGATTTGTGTATGAACAATGCTTTATAATACAAAAAAAAATGTGTCTTTAGTCAAAATAAACATAATTTTTTTGAAAATAACCAATATTTTGCGAATATGTTGTAAATAGTTATGTGCTTACATGTCAGTCGTTTATTAAAATTATGGACCGGGTTCCTCTTAGTTTACAGTCGTTATGTACATTTTGAATTTTAAGATATATTGGTTCAAATATTGTTGTGAATAGATTTGTCTGGTTATTTACTAAACGTTTACAAACGTTGACTATTATCAAAATACTACATGTTTATATGGTTAGTAACCAGATTTACCGTTGAAAATATTAGACAACACGATAAAGCCATCTATTTAAATATAGATTATTAGATTTTTGAAAATAAATGAAGATAAAAAAACCCAAATATTATATTTGGAGTGAAAATGGAGTTACGACCAAAAAAGATGTATACAAAGTTAAGGATAAGTTTTTGCCGAAAATTCGTGTTGACGTTTAGTTTATGTTAATTTGTCATTTTATATTTAATTTGGTATATTAAAAAACAAATCAATAAAAGGGTATATACACAGTTAAGGATAAGTTTTTGTTCAAATTCGTGTGTGTTATATTGGGTTTCCCCGTTTACAAAACATGACGATCTGACAAAAAAAAGTTCAAGTAGCGTGGCCATAAGACAAGAAGAAGAATATTAAAATTTGGGTAAGTTTTTCAAAAACTGCTCCATTTCAATGAAGACCCGCCTCGTCGAGAGATTAACCGCTTCAATGATGACCGACATGGTCGAGCGACTAGCTGCTCCAATAAAGATCGCTCCAATGACGACCTGTCTCGTAGAGAGACTAGCCACTCCAATGATGACCCGTTTCGTCGAGCGACTATCTGTTCTAATGAGGACATGTGTTGAGTGACTAGCCGCTCCAATGACGATCTGCCTTGTGGAAGTAAGTAACTGCTCCAATAACGACCCGCCTCGTCGAAATGACTAGCTATTCCAACGAGGATCTACCTCGTCGAGCGACTAGTCGCTCCAATGACGACCCGCCTTGTTGAGCGACTAACCACTCCAATGAAGACTCACCTCGTCGAGCGATAAACTGCTCCAATGACGATCCATGTTGTCGTGCGACTGACCGCTCCAATGACGACCTACCTCGTAGAGAGACTAACCACTCCAATGATGATTCATTTTGTCGAGGGACTATCCACTCCAATGAAAACCTGTCTCGTCAAGCGACTAGCCGCTCCAATGACGATCCGCCTTGTCAAGCGACTAACTGCTCCAATGACGACTAATTCCATCGAGTGACTAGCCGCTTTAATGAAGACCTTCCTTGTCGAGCGACTAACCCCTCGAATGACAGCCCCTCGTCGAATGACTAGCCGGTCTAATGATGACCTGACTCATTGAGTGATTAGCCGCTTTAGTGAAGACTTCATAGCGGCCCATATCACCAAGTGATGAGTTACCTCATGATGACCCCCCGTGACGACATGCGTCACCGAATGACATACTACCTTATTACGACTCGCCTCTCCAAATTACGAGCTACCTCATAGAGACCGACCTCACCAAGTGACGAGCTACCTCATGAAAACCTCATGTGGCGATGTGCGTCGCTTAATGATGGCATACCTCACCAAAAGACGAGATACCCAATAAGACCCACCGTGTCAAGTGACAATCTACTTCATGACAACTGCCGTGACGACCTGCCTTACCAAATGACAAGCTATCTTATGGTGACTCGCCTTGCCAGGTGACGATCTACCTCATGATGATCCCCTCGTGACAACCTACATCGTCGAACAACGTACTGCATCATGAAGATTCACCTTACCAAATGGCGAGCTACCTCGTGACGACTCACTTCACCAAACGACAAACTACCTCACGACGACCCGCCTGTCCAAAGGACGAACTACCTCATGACGAATTGTGTGACCAGACGACAAACAATCTCTTCCATTTTCTCTAGATCGGAAGAAGAAAAGTTCACTCCCTCACACCTTAAAGCTTCTGAGCCGAATTAGATTCTCTACAACGGTGTTCAAGAGCCCGAGAACTCAATTATCGTTTTCTCCACATTATAAGAGAAATACTTGTAACTAGTCCCACAAATTCAGTGAAATGTAATCGAGTCTGCTCGCACCACGTATCCGTAAATGTTAATCTGAAAAACGACTTAACAATGTGGACGTTTGTTCCCATTGAGTCGTCATTTTATATTTTACTTCGCTTATTAAAGAAAAAAAATCAAGGGTTATTGTGTTAAATACACCTATAAACATTTACAGATTTCAATATACCCAACGTTTTGTAACTTTTATGTAAACACCCAACCGAAATTGTTAACAAATTTTTTTGGACCGTTTTAACCCAAAAATAGTTTCCTACCTACCTCTCCCGCTGAAATGAATTGATAAAAATTTGAGTGAATTAAATGATAAATCTCGTCTGAATGAATTTGAAATTCAAACACAGAAACTTTAAATCGTGAAATCAGTTTATAAATTATTCATGGGGGTATTATAGACCATAAATGGTGTAAACATGAATATTGTTGGCATGAATATTGTTGACATGAGAATCACACCAAAACAGTGACAACCCGTCAAGATATTAAACGAGATTATTTTATTTTTTTGACAGTCTTTATTCTTTCGTAAAAAACACAAAACTTGTTTACAAGAAAATTTTGAATTGCACAAATATTTCAAAAATAAACGTAATTAAATTAACAAGATCGATATAAAGGAATTGCATATAATACTTTTCAGATTGCAGAATGTGTGAAAAAGAGCTATATCTCTCCCCTGTACAGGTCGTGCTTATTTATATATCAATAAGATGGTTTAAATTTTCTTTATGTTCGCTAGGCTCTTGGAGTCCATCACTTCATTTTCTAGTTTTTGCCTCGAGTCAAGTAGGTGGTTCAACTATGTCGAACTCATATATTTTATCAGTTTCGGATTTTACCTTCATAGAATTAATTACTCTTGCCCATCCCAGTTCGTTCCTTCTCTAAATTCATCTATTCGGTCTCGTTCATGCAGACTGTATTATGATTAACAATGTTTGGGCGTAGCGGGCATGTTAGAATTGAGTCCAAGACATTAACAAACATAATGTGATATATTTCTATGCCCTTTTATTTAAATAAAAATATATAAATTTTGATGTATGTGTTATATGAATGTGGTTAATATTCACTAAATATTAACTATATGTTAATAAGTAGGTAGAATTATATATCGAATAGATTCGCTTTAAATTTAAGTGTCGGGTAGCACTACATGATCTTTGTGGAAATTATTATTTCATGTATTTACATGACCCTAGTACTTGTTTATATAGCTGCGGCTATACACTTTTTTTTCCCTTTAAACAATCTTTTTTTTTCTGCCCTCCTCCGAAATTGGTATAAAAATGAGTGTATGTATTTTTTTAATGTTGATTTCCTTAGCTAACGGAGGTTTGATAAGCGTGTTATAAACGTGTTTGTTTGTACTTTCAAAAGTGAAAAGAAGTTAGTTCAAGAGCATTTTCACGTGTTTTGTAGTGTTTTTCTTAATTTTTAGAGTTTAGGAGTGAAAAATGACAAATTGAGCATTTGAGGACAATGTGGCGATTGCAAGGAGTTCAGGACATTTTTTGGATCTCAATTCTGACACCCGGAGCTTAAGATAGGTGATTTAAGGCGAGATAACGCACAAACTTACAAAGTCATGTGTGTTTGCCATGTGCGGCCCCTGTGCAGTGCACATCGAAAAGAAGACCCTGTGCGCTCACATGTGCGCATGCCTGTGCGTTTGATGTGCGGTGCACAAGTTGCCTATAAATTTTCACACCGCCAAACCAAAAGTTCCAGAGTCCTGTGTGCCCGTCTGTGCGTTTGGTGTGCGGCACAGCCTCTCTAAAAAGAGTTGTGCAGCCCACAGGCCTCGATTTCAACCTATTTTTCACGCGTTTCTATTGTAATCTAAGCTGTTGGATGCAATCCAACGGCCCATATGAGCTCCAAAAAATCTAGGAAACCTACAAAAACACTTTAGTATATTCTGAAACACATCTTTTGTTTTTATTTTGAATTTTGGTTTTCTTTTCGCCATAGCTATCCCGGGAGAGAAGAATCATGCAAAGAGAATCATTATCCCCACAACCACGCTTTCACCATTCACAGTTTTTATCTCTCTTCTCTGAATCTTTGGAACTCCCTTTCTATTAATACAATTTGTTTTTATTCATGAGTTTTCATATTCATCTACGTTTATTTTTCGTTTGATTATGCACTAAATTCGTTAAGAGCTATGGCGTAGCGAGTTAGGAATATGGTTATGGATTCAATCATATAGATTTAATATTCATATGCTCTATCATGTTTGTTTGTTTTAATTCCGTGTGTAATGCTTGAATTCGCTTACCTAACCGTTTTCATGATATTAGGTTTGCTTGATGCTCGGAAGAGATTAGGTTAGTCGTGCACAAGAATTAATTTACAGGGATACATTCATAAGCTAGATATAGCTAGGCTGTTTCATAGTCGTGTGAGCGTTCTTATTTTTAATGCTAACCGTTGTTTTTAGGGGTTGAGATCGAGAGAAGATATCCCGGCATAAGTTTAGATTCTTAGATGTTCGAGAGAAATCTTAGATTACCATATTCGCGAGCGTGATTAATAAACATAAAAGTGTGTGTTTTGTGCTTTATTTCCGAATCCAAACCATAGGAATAACTTGTGAAACCATAGTTCTTATTTTCTTATTATCAAAATCTTTCATATTTTAATTGTTTTTAATTTAGTTCGTTTTAAATAATCATCACAATCATCAACTCATCAAGCTCAATTTGTGCTACTAATCTCCTCAATTTAATTAAGCATTTTTCTCGTGAGATCGACTCGTACTTATAAACTCTACTACTTGAGCGACTACGTGCACTTGCGTACGGAAAATTCGCAACAAGGTTTCAGAGAATACTTATGTGTGGTAGACCTATTGGTTGTGGGATGCTAGTTTATAACTTATGTTGCCAACACTTTTTTATGTACTTTTATGTGTTTGTAAGACATTTCTAACCACACGGTAAAACACAAAACTTGATGGGTGGTAGCTCCTCCACCACACTGCTTTTTTTACACCAAATTTGATGTTTGCTACAGTACCATGTCAAATACTATTAACACGGCAAATCTTTTTTCTCATCTTTTTATTAATATATTAAATCCTATATATTTATAAAACTCCAAAAATTAATGAATTCTCTACAAAAAATACATTAACATAAAATTCAATTAAAACTAAAATTATTTAAACACATTAAAATAAAATTAAACAAAACTAAATAAATATAATTGATCACTTGTGGGATGAATATATTAATTCCGATTATTAGTATGATATAATTTATTTTTCATATATATGTCATTATTCGGTTAAATTATTTAAATGATTTTTTTTATAAGTAAGGTAATTTTTTTAGTTTAGTTTTTATTAAATATTGGTAAGTAATAATTGTTATCACTTAATTTAAAAATGAAAATTATAATTATTTATTAAAATATTTATTAATAAAGAGGTTTTATAATTTTAATAATATAATAATAGTAAATAGCGTTTTAGAGCTAATTTGGTATTGTGTTTGAAGTTTAAAAATAATTTGATGCTAAATCAACACAAAATTTGTGATATATCAATATCAAATTTGATGTTTGGATTAGAGTTGACCTGAGTAGTTTTTCAAATTGAACCACTAACCCAACAACCAAAAGTAAGGAGACTAGGGAAATACTAATTTGGATGAATGGTAAACTCCACACACACAACCTCATTTATTTATTGTTGTGTAGGTGAATACTTATCCTATTTCCATGTACGTTTTTATCAGGAAGGACCTTGTCACACACAGTTAGGTATCTACATAATTGAATTAAAATAACAAGGAGACCAAGAAAGAAAGAAGAACAAATCCAACCCGATTCCGATCCAAGCCAGTAACATGCACATAATATGTATTGATAATTACAGATTAACATAATAATAGTAATATTAATAATGGATTAAATCAGGAAGCAGGCAAAATGGTGATAAGTAGGTCTGAGAAAGCAGCGATGATGGAATTATGAGTGGCCTTGTTGTTGAGCGCCAAATAACACAGAAGCATCTCATCCAACGACTCTCTGCTCAGCCTCGTCTCACGCGCCTCCACTATCTCCTCCATCGATCGCCGGAAATCGCCGTACGGGTCCGGCGACATCTTCGGCACCATCGCCACGCTGGCTGCCACGTGTATGATGGACTTCGACAGCCCCGGCGCCGTTACGAAGAACCGTCCCGACGCAAAGGCTCTCTCTAAATCTACTGTTTTTTCTTCTTCTTCCTCTTCGTAGAGTGTGTTAAAGCTTCTTATTACCGTTTTTGACATTGATGAGTCTTTGGTTTCGGTGGTGGTGTTGGGGTCTTTGTGTGGTGTGTTTGATTGGGAGATTATTGTTTGACGGAATTTGATCTTTGTGAAGCACAGGTTTAGGTTTAGCGTTGATGATCTTCTTTCCAGAGTCTCTGGCATTTCTTATGTAGAGAGAGAGAGAGAGAGAGAGAGAGAGAGAGAGAGAGAGAGAGAGAGAGAGAGAGAGAGAGAGAGAGAGAGTTGTTTTATTCGCTTTTAGTGTACCATTGTCAAATGAAGTCCATTTAAATGGACCTCTCAACCTTCAGACAGTATTGATTATTTTCTTTTTGTGGAAGATATTGATTTTTTTTTAGGAATATTGATTATTTGTTTATGAAGTAAGTTTTTGGTTTATTCACCAACATGTTTATTAAAATCGAATGGTCATAGTTTTATTTATGTATATTAATTAATTTATTTTATTCAGAGGCATTTGTCTTTATAAATTTAATATCACATTTACGCATAAAATATTTAAAAACTATATTCTTATATGCAGATATTAAAATATAGCGGCCTAACTTTAACATATTTAAAAAAACTAACTTTTTCGATTTTTTTTTTGGGAAAAACAGTTTTTTTAACTGAATTTAAAAACAATTTTTCAAAAATAAAGTTATCGAATTCTGCCTCCAATTGAATAATAAGTTATTGGGTGCGTATGTTAACACTTATTAAGGTCATTTTATTTTGTATAAAAATAAAATAATATTTTGGTGTTCAATAAAATCACTTTTAATTTTTTTTTTCCAAAAGCACTTTTGAAAAAGAAGAATTGCTCTAACTAAACCAAATGAAACTTTGCAATTGTAAAATACTCAATCTTTTACAAACGTTTAAAAAATACTCATTCGGTCATACGTGGAAGTTTTTATGGGAGTTGCAATTCCAATTATACCCTTTTTTATTTTAAAAAACGTGTAAATTTTATTTTCCATTTTTTTTAATATTAACGCAATTAACCTGAAATTATGGGATTTTGTGTTTAAATTTCAACTATAATATTTGAAACGCTTTATTTAATGGATTTAATATCTTTTTGAAATAGTCGACTAGTTTTGCTTAATATTTTGACACACACACACACACACATATATATATATATATATATATATATATATATATATATATCATCCTCGGCCCCAAATTACAATTATAAAATAGTAGATAATTTGTGTTAATTTGTATATGCTAGTTAATTACGTATACGCGTTAATTTTAGTTAATTCATTTAATTGGCGTATATTTGTTGTACATTACGAATCAGAGTCCTTTGACAGATATACTTTTTATTTCATTACTTTTATAATTTAAAGTTATTAATAAAGAATTAATCCAAATCGATATAAATTAATCTAAATTGATATACTTTTTTACATACGTTAGAAAAATACATATTTCATGATTTTCATGCATTTATTTTGACAGTTGTTGTTGTTTATAAACTTAATTGATATTTCTTTATTTTATATATAATTAATAGTCAATAATTGAATTTCGAATATAATCTTGAATTTTGAAATTTAATTTTCGATTTGCTACTTAAAATCTGGTAACTGATTTGAAAAACAATAATTGACGTGTTAATTTTGGTTAATTTGTGTCTCTAATGATAACGTGGTGTACAATTACGAATTTCCTTCTTTGTAGCCTTTATTTGGCAGTTTTAATTGATATCATCTTTATTCCATTCCATTTTTAATTTTAACTATTAATTCAAATAATTTCAAATTGATATTAAAATATATTCTTTCCGAATATGTTTAAAATCCTTTTCGATTTAAAAACAAAATCTTTTCTTCTTCTTTCCTGGAATGATGCCCAAATATTCGTTATTTATTACTAATAACTGAAATTCATATCAGTCGAATATAATCTTGAGAATTTGAAATTTAAAAATTTATTTTGTAATTTAATTTTGATTACTGATTTCCAAAATCTATATGATTTTCGTTCTAATTTTCTATACGTCTGGTTCATAGATTTTGAGAGATTCATTTAGGGTGAGTAGTTGGGCTCAACAATTATTAGTTTTGCTTAATATTTTGACATATACACTCATAATTATTGCATTTTTTTCACAGTTATTCATTTGAATAAAAAATCATATCTAAAATCATTCATTATCCATATTCCCGTCTTGTTGAACCATCTAAAAAAATGAACACTCGTTAATTTTTGTTAAGTTCTGCGACGACGTGGTTTATAACGATTCTAGGGGAAAAGAAAATGTTGATCTAATTGTAATATTTGGGGGAGGGGGGGAGAAACTACATATATAATTGCGAAAACATGGTTAATAATGATCTTTAACACAAAGATCACTCAAGATTCGATGAAACACATCAAGGCAACACGTTTTGAAGCTTCCTAAGCGAGTTCTTCTTCGTCATCTTCTTCTTCTTCTCTCCGGCCGCCACGGAACCACCTTCTTTTGGAAGCTTCTTTTATGTTTCGGCTTCTTCCTCTCGACCTCCGCAATCTTATTCTCCTTCATCGGCTTCTTTTGGAGTGTTGAAATGGTTTAGAATTTAACAGGTTTGATGTAGTATATGTAACAACTTTCCAAAACAATTTCTTCTGCCTAAAAATAAAATTCTTCATTAATTTTTCTTTATTTTCAATATATCCGACACTTTAATTGGAGAGATAAATTGAGTCTATCCATGTACACACAATCCGGCCATAATTTCGTTAATTTTCAGAAATTAATTATTCCTCAACCTACACATAATAAAGACGAAATACGCTTAGAAATAAAGTTTTCTTAAATTTAACTTTTTTTCAATTTATAGTCCATTTAATCGATTACATTATAACAAAAAAAAAATGTAAGGCAACAGCTTAATCGACTGTTGCAAGTCAATTTTATTTATTTTTTTATTTTATTTTATTTTTTTATTTTTTTTTACCGATAATATAGTGTAGAATATATGTGTTATGTATATTTCTTTAAAGAATATTTTCGTATTTTCAGTGATATTTACTTGTATTTTGAAAAAAAAAATGTTTTAATGGATTTTTGAAAAATTAACAATAAAAAATTGTATTCTATACAATTCCACTTTCCTAGTTTGGAAACTATAAGAAACTATTTTCATTCTCATTAAAGTTACATGTATCGAAACATCAATAGTACCACTAAATTCAGAAAAAGTTACATATATAATATTTGAGATGTCAAGACGATAGTGGCTTCACTATTTCTCAATGAACCCTCAAGACTAATATTGAAACCTCAAAATTATACATCAGCAAAGAAAATAAATAAATAAATAAATAAAACGCGTCTAGATCAGATGTGATGTAACAAAATGTTAATGATTATTATCTGTACTTCTAACTTCAATAATCGTATTTTTTTAATTGCTTTTCCTGTGGAAGAAACATCCTCGAGTGTCCGATCTAACTTCAATTTAATAATCGATGCCGGATCAGCATTAATGCTTAGCAGTGTGTTTCATTCATAATAGACATGTATATAAAGAGATATACTATTAAGTGGGGTATTTGATGAATATACACATGCATATACATATCATTATTTGAATCATATACCAGATCCTTGATTGGAATTCGGAACCCATGTCCTTGTGCATGGCAGCTAATGTGTTTGCTAATTATTATTATTTTAAAATCCCACTGACATGGTACAGAAAGTAGCATCTTATACCGTACTTCCTTCTCCCTGGTTTGATATTTTTTTAATTCAACTTCTATCTGCTAATCTAGTTTATTAATTAATTTTTACGTACACCCAATTGTAGTATAGAGAGATTCTCTGGATAATTTGTTTATGTTTATGATTTTTTGTTTGTATTTGTTTTACATACCAGCATTACACGCGTGGTGCTTCATAAAGTTCCAACTTTCGAAGTCCAAAAATAATCAAAATTAGGGTTACTGAACAATGAGGATGGTCCAACTGACTGTATAGTCAGTATTATTACATTTTAAAATAATGTCCACACCGAAACAACGTGGTGGGTTTGCTTGGTGTTGATGACCCTCTTAACACACACGTACGTACGTTTGATTTTTGGGTCATTTTTCAAATACAAAAACTTCCCAATTCAATACAAACGAACAGTAACCGCCTGCGAGAGCCCCAGATTATTGCTGGTCGAATAATTAATTCCATTTTATGCTTATGTGGCACAGGAGAATGGTATTAGCATATCTCTAAGCTTTTACTTACGAGTATTATTTGGTAGCTAAGCTAAGCTTAATATTATTCAAAGATTATTAAATTACCCGATTAACATACTCATGACATGACACGAGATCATAGGTGAAAAGGAAAAAAAATAGAACTCAGTATATCAAGAATCGTGGGGGACTGATACTAGTTATGATAAATACGTAAAATCAAAGACTAACATGTACGTACGGAATATAATAGCAAGATGGATAGAGACATCTCATAATTATGCATGGCATCAATTGAAAGTTACGTACGTGAGTAGTGACCACAGACGAAGCATGTTTTAACGTCAGAATATGAACGCTCAGATAGCCAAACTCTATCGATTCTAAATAGCTGTTGTCCTTCCTTCCACACTGTACAATAATTCTCTACAATTACTTGTGGAAACACTTTCTCGATCGTTAAAATATAATTACAATATCCAGTCACATGACGTGAACATGCATGTTCCGACAGTTTGTAGTCAGATATAAGTGGAGTGTGTTATTTTACATTATTTTTTTTTATTTTTTAACGTACGTTCATTATTTATTATTTACAGTCCAGCTATTTAATTGATCATTTCTACGATACGTCATATCTTTTAAAAAAAATGAGAGTTCATGACAGGTACTTGTACTCTCAACAAAAGGCAAGCCGACTATGTGTTATAAATCCGTCTCCAACCTAAACCTGGCATACTGGGACGGGACGAGATCGGGAGGTCTGTCCCGATAGGCAAAAAAACGGGAGGCAAGAGTCTCGATTTTAAAACCGGGACCGGGAGGTAGAATACCAGTAGGAGGGACCGAGAGATGGGAGTACTCCCGTTACCTACCGGTATTTTAAAAAAAATAAACGAAAATTCTGGGCCGTCGAATGTTAAATACAACGGCTAAAAAAATATTGTCGTTGGAGATATAGCCGTTGGGCTGTAACGGCTAGAAAATCAATTTTTTCCTCTTCTTTAATTTTTCTTATAAACTCCCCTTTATTTTCATTTCTTACTCACTCTCAATCTCACTCTCAAGCTCATGGCATCCCAAAACCGAAGAGGTCGGAGTCGTCGGGGAAGAGGCTGTCAAGATATCCCGATGACCAATTTCGAGCAAAATTGGTTACACCACTCCCAAAATCCCGAATACACATACGATCCCAATTATATTTTATCTACCATTCCAAATGTTATCCACTACCAAAATTCAAATTTTTAAACCGAAGACGATTACGTCCCTCATATTCCACCACCTCAATCCGACGCCGATATCGCCTTTCAAATTTTTCAAGAATGCGAACAAGAAATCCATGACTCACAAAATCCAAATTTTGAACAATATGTCGAAGTAGATGACAATGAAACTTAAGATGCAAAGGAAGAGCGCACAAACTAGAAGAGCTCACCTTTCATTTAGATAACAAAATTATGTGAAATTCAACTTTTTAATGTTAACCAACTTTTTATCCTTAGATGTTTTTGTAGCTTATATCAACAACGAACTAGACGAGGACTCTCTTACTGATTAGGACATTAAGATGGCTGATTCGTTTGTTTAATTTAGATATTTTTTATAAAAAAAAACTTGTTATTTATCTTCAGTTTACACTCCTACTTCTTTTTTTGGTTTGCATATTATGACTGTCATAGCGTTTCATTTAGACAAATATAGACAAGAACCAATTTTTCATGAATGTATTTAAGCAATGGAATCAAATTTTTATAGTACTAGGGGGCTGGGAAGGTTCCTTTGTTATCGATTAAGATTACTATGCACTTGATTTTTCCAGAATCGTGGAACCCTTTTATGTTCTTTTTAGGGTCTACCAAGCGAAACTCCTCCCGTAGTACCGGACGCAGCATACTCAGTCACAGATGTAGGATCCACGACGCCATCAATTCCAGAACGTCTTTGTCAACGCTCCAGCGTATAGTCCATCTCCTCAGTCACAACAAGAGGCCGGGTCAAGTTAGCCGATGAGAATGGACACACACCAACATCCTGAGATAATGGAGTACGACATAAATGAGTGGATCAAATCACACGACGAAGGGTTAGACCTACTGATGTGGTGGAGACAAAACTCAAGAAGATTTCCGGTGTTAGCAACCATGGCGCAAGACATCCTCACCATTCATATTTCAACGGTGTCATCGGAGGCGGCTTTCAGCAGTGCGGGACGGATCATTGACGAAAGAAGATGTAGTTTGCGTCCGGAGATGGTGGAAGCATTAACGTGCGAAAAAGATTGGCTTCTACATAGACACCGAGCTCAAGAAACGTTTAAGATGTTTGAGTTTATCGATAATTTTGATTATAACTTTTCTAACATCAATCTTAATACTTAGATATTAGTTAGCATTATCACAAAAGGATATTCCGGCCCTTATCCGGGATAATTTTTCAAACTTCAATATACGCAAGTAGTATTTTTTTCGTTTTATTTTCACATACTTTTCATAAAACATTACAAATACATTCTTAACCAATATTATTTAAAACCCTTTAACATTATATAAATTATTATTTTTTATTTATTTTTATTAAAATGGGGAGGCCGGAATACCGCCTCCCGGTCTGCTCCCATCCCGCTCCAACCCGGGACCGGGAGTCCCGTTCCGCTCCCCTACCGGTAGACACCGGTACTGAGAGGTCCCGGGACTACCGGTAGGCCAGGTTTACTCCAACCATAAGTATCAAATTTGGTGTTCTTTTAGCATTAAAGTTGGTGTTAAAGTTTTTTCATCTACAAGCACAATACCAAATTTTACACAAAAATACTATTTATCATTATTATATTATTAGGTTATATTATTTTTTTATTAATATAAATTTTTAAAGTAATTATGACTATAAAAATGATTTTTTCCAAAAATCATGTCATGTGAAAAGTATCACGTCAAATTTGGCGTGTTACTGTTCATATCATCAAATTTGGCGATAGATTTGCAATGAGATTGAAGCAAATTTATCACCAAATTTGACGTTTTACCAGTGAGTTGTAATTGGCCTAACACGTACCACTAATAGATATATTTGGACAAAAATTAGACAAGTCGAATTTGCGAGGCAAAAGTAGAATCAACGCATCTAAGTGTTTAAATTGCATAATGCTAATGTAGTTTCCAATAAAATGACCAAATTTAACATTTGACTTTCTGAGTGAATCTAAACGGTAAGTTAAAACGACATTAATAAAATTGTTATATCATATTTTTTTAAAGAATTGCCCAAACTATTACTATTTTTTTTTTGTTTTTCCAAAATTTATTAATTTTTGTTTTCTCAAACTACAAGTATAAACGATGAAATATTTTTGAAAATAATTTTTTCTTAAATTTAAGCTCTCTTCCAATTTAGAGTCACATTAACCGATTAAATCATAAATAAATAAATAAATAAAAAATGTAGAGGAATAGCTTTACGCTGATGCAAGCCAATTTTTTTTTACCGTTAATAGAGTGAAAAGTATTTGCATTAAAGTTATTTTTTAAAGGACATTTCGTCTTTTCATGTGAATTGACCTGTATTTGAGGACAAAAACATGTTTTAGTGAATGTTAAAATAATCCAAGTAGTATTTTGTGCAATTCCTCTATGTTTAACTACAATAATTTAAGCTTAATTTATCAGGGTAAAAAAACATTTTTATTAATTTTATCCATAATGACAATAATCATTTTTCAATTCACATTTATTATCAATATTATTTTAATCTATAAATGTGATACAAGTAAATATTTACATCCATATGTCAATAATTTATGGGTCAATTAGCAAAATACTCATATATAAGTTTACGAATTTCATTTTATTCAACGTTTGGTTAATTTTTGTAAATACCCATTGAGTTTTGTTAATAAAAAATTTCATACTAATTTAATCTTTTGGATTCCCGCATAAAACTGTCGCTTGAAGGGAATTTTAGACTCATTATGATCGTAAATAAATTATTTTTAAATATGGGCAAACCGCTAATTTTTTAATAATTTATTAATGTGAGTCAAAGGACCGACCAACTCATAAAATAGTAAGCCATGGCATTAAGTTCGAAATTTTGACAAAATCAAAGCATATATATATTCAGAGCTATAGATTTAAGTTTTTTAAAAAGGCATATTTAATGTTTTCTCACTTGATGTTGTCTTTCAATTCGCGGTAATGATATTTTTTTTTTGAAGGCAAGTTTTGTTTGCGGTGGGGATTGTACCCACGCCCTCCCACTTGGAGAGAGTGTGTATTACCACTAGACCATCCTAGTTAGGATTAAAACATAAAATACTAAAATTTTCATTCAAATTGTGCTCTTCAGAATAATAATAATAATTTGATAAACCTGTGAGTATGATAAAAATAATGAATAAGTTGAAAACTCATCGTTAACAAACATCTATATAGACATAATCTCGATTTTTCCAATTTATGAAGAAGATGATGTGAACAAATTATTGTTAAGATTATACTATTTTTAAAATTTGATATTTAAAACCTCGTTTTTAAGTTTTGAAAAATTGTTCCATTACCAAACGTTTTAAGTTTTTTAAAATATAACCAATATTGATGAGTTGTCAATTTTTTTTTTGGTTTTTTTTACTAATATATCCTTTTACGTAGTAAACTGATTTTTTTTTCAATTTTTTTTCTTCCGTTACTTAGTAGGAAAGAGAATATATTGTTTTGTTTTCTAAATTCGCATTAAACAACAATTTTTAGCGGTTTTTCAAACGGTTTTATTATTAATTTATTTTTTAAAAATGTTCCTATTAATACACTGCCGGTTTATTCGCGTTTATATTACGTTTGTTATGTTAGTTTATTTCTGTTTATTTGCTATCTTTTAGTTTTGGCATTGCGTATTTAATTTTCTGAGATTGATATCTTGTTTGCAGGTTTATTGTTTATTGTCATGACCAGCAGGTTTATTAATTTCTCCCGATTTTTGAAGTGTAGTTGTGAGAGAAATTATTTAAAATGTTGTCCAGTTGTTAGTGGTAACCGCATGTAGTGGGTATTAATTTTTTATTTTATTATATTTGCCGCTAATAATTAGGGGCAATCTTGTCTTTTTGAACCGATTTATTTATGTTAATTGTTATCAACCAATTTTTATGAAACGTTGGCTATATAACAATTTTTATGTTTCAAAAGACTATTGTGCTACTTACCCCTTAAATTTTTCCTTTAGGCGCCTGCAAGTGTTTGGCCGGCCCTGTATAGGTCCTATGTATTTTGTTTAGCAAATTAGGTTTATAGATTCAATTGATTTAGCTAACTGCAATATAAATATAATGATGGAACTGTTAGTTACAATCTATTTTTATTTACTCATTGATGTGCACCACTAAATATGCTAACTATCGTTTTATACTTAACTTTTTCTTTTTATCTTTTTTTAATAATTTTTATTTCATAATACAAAGTTTCTAATTACGATCAGGTTCGCTCTAAGCAGCTTCTTATTTTGTCATTAACCCGTGCCTTACCACCAACAATGGTTTCATTAAGGTTTAGGTATCTTCACCTATAGTACATATCTATGCCATCACATGAGAATGTCTTGGGATAAATTACAAAAGAATTCATGTTTCTTTTCTGTGCTCTTTACGTATTTATGAATAGAAGACTCGGGATGTTACTCATGATTTAACGTATTTTTGTATTTTTATATCTGCCACTCTTGATTTGAATCAATGAGTTGATATTTTCTCTCCCTTTACCATGTTCGTTATGGTCAAACCAAAAACGTTAAATAGATAAGTGTTGCAATGAGTTCTAACACATCTATGTTTACAGCTATTGTGAAAAACTTGATTATATATTTCAGAGAAAAAGTTCAAAGCGTTAAAAGTTTTATGTGTTGGGTTTAGAGTTTTCGCTTAGTCTTACTTACTAGCACGTATGTGCCTACAACAAAAAAGTAAATTCTCATCATAATTAGATGACTTATATTTTCACGCTTAATCTTGCATGATTCCTAATATTATAAATTAGAGAATATATGACACATTGAGCGAGTTAGGACTTTTGGTCGGTATTATACTAATCACTAGAATCGAAAGCATTTAAAGAGTCTAAGGCTCACTATCAAGGATTTAGAGTTTCAGATGTTATTCGAGAACCTAACTTATTAGTTACTCAAACTTTGAGAACTTAATTCTTATATACGATCCGAGCTTATGTTATTATCCCAATAGGAAGGACATGAGATGGTTCGATCAATCTATTTACAACGATACATTCAAACTCATGACCATCTATTATTTGGGCAAACAAAAATAAATTCTTCGCTATCTAACCTCATTTTCACTGTACAACACTACGACAAAAATACATTTCAGATGCGACGCCAGTCGCATATGATAGTCCAATTGTTATTGTCTAAGTTATTATCCCGATGAGAAGGAAATAAGATGGTTCGACCAACCTATTGACAATGACACATTCAAACTCATGACCATCTATTATTTTGGTCAACTAAAATAAATTTATCGCTATCTAACTTCATTTTCACTGTGAAACTCTACAATAAAACTACCTTTCAAATGCGACGGAAGTCGCATCAGATAGTCCAATTATTATGGTCTAAGTTATTATCCCGATAGGAAAGTAAGGAGATGGTTCGATCAACCTATTTACAATGACACATTCAGACTCATGACCTTTTGTTATTTTGGACAAATAAAAATAAATTCATCCCTATCCAACTTCATTTTCACTGTAGAACACTACGACAAAAATACATTTCAGATGCGACTTCTATCACATCAGATAGTCCAATTGTCGCATCTAATAGTGCTATCAGATGGTATACCGTCGCATCCAAAAATCTCAAATGCGACTTGTCACATATGATGTTGCTCCTATGGTTATATTGTACTAACTAATTTTGGTGCGGCTATTGGATTTCGAATGCACTGTGAACTTGGACAGAGGCGCATTAGAGTCGGTGTGCGTGTGCGAGAGATTTTGATCGCGAGAGATTTTGGTCTGTGGGTGTAGGTGTGTGTGGGTTCATGGACATGTAAGAGTCAGAGGGAGAGAAAGTAAACTTATAAGGAGAATGAGAGTTAGAAAAATGAGATGGTCACTCACGGGGGAGACGGGGGTGCGACAGTGGGTGATAGTTGCACATAGAAGAGATGTTGCACACGAAGGAGAGATCGCTTGCGAGGCTGGCTGTGTCGTGCTCGAGGATAGAGTACTTGGCGAGGACAGAGTTGCGAAAACACCAGAGGTAGATTTTGGCCATTATAACAGTAAGGTGATGATGGAGTTTGGCGGTGTGAGAATGATGACAGACGTGTGGTCGAAGGATTGGCGTCGTGGTCAGAGGAGGGACATCGAAGATTTAGAGATAAATCATATTTTAAAGAGATTTGCGGAGAAATTTGAAATGACGAAGTGAAAGAGAAGAGATTGGGTTTTATATGAAACATTAAACTCTCAGATGCGACAAGTTGCGTATGATAGTATAAAAATATTCCATCAACCACGTTAGTTAAAAAGAAAAGAGAAAAATTTGGCCCGCTCGAAAATTTGGAACTTTTAATGCAACATGTTGAATCTGAAAGTCCTCCGTGTCAGAACGCTAAATTTATAATAATATAGCATCGAGTGATTATAACATTGTAGTTTGATTACGATGTTGGTTGCTCAATTTGTTGACATTTTAGAGATTTTTTGACGAATTTTGCGACATTACAAACGACCAATAACCTAATGTGAACGGTTTTTTTTTAAAATGCTACTTTGCTGTGGGTGGGTTTCGAACTCACGAACTCTTAATTCGAAATTATGTGATATTATAACTAAACTATTATGATTACCACAAACACAAGTTCAAATTGTTTAAAGTTATTTATTCTTGCTTATTTCGCGTTAAGGATTCAATTCAATTATGTGTTTACCTATGGCAATTAATGTAAAATTGAATGGGATATTAAGTTTTTTGGTGTGAATGAATTTATGAAATTAACTGTCATAAATATTTCGATATCTATTACATTTTAATCCTGTTAAATTATTTTTGTTATGCTGAGGCCGAATATTCTGTACTATTAGGGCATAGATATTTATTAGATTTTATTTTATTATATATGTTCGATTTTTGTTTCCTTTTCATTTTGGGCTATTAGTTGAAGATGATAAGGACTGTATTTTCCTTAAAATAAAATATTTTGCTATGTTTTATACATTTTATGCGTATAGATACTTATGATTTCCTAGTTTCCCGAGATTAGTAGTTTATAACGAGTCAATTTACCCGCGCGTTGCAGCGAGTCAGGGTTACATTTGTTAAAAAATAGAAATATAAATGAATATATAAATAATTTTAAGAAATAATATATTAATAGTGACATATCAATGAAAATTGAATAAATATAAATTTAAAAAAAATGCTAAATTATTCTTAAATAATGTATGGTGTGGAAAAGAAAGAAATAATTTTTGTCAATCTCAAAATAAAATCAACTAAATTTTTAACCTTATATTTTTTTTAATTAAAGGTTAAGTTATTGTTAATGTAGCTGACGTATTATAACAATAATTAATTCGTGATTTGTAAATCAATACACTTTTTTAAAGTGACCGTGTGTGTAATTGTAATATTCATATATAGACTTATTAAATGAAGAAAACATAAAAGAAAACGGTGGGCCTATATAGGACAGCATCACAAACTTGCTGAAGATGTTACCTATCATATTTTATTGGGATTTTCAGTACATTACGCAAAAAAAAAACGCATGAAACTATTTATTTAGTTAGATTCCTAAAAAAACTTATTTAGTTAGATTTTACGTCAAACAAAAGATAAGATACGTTTTCACGGTTGCTTAGTATGTACGTATATATATATATATATATATATATATATATATATATATGATATAGAAGATATACTTATATATGTAAGTTATCCAAAAACATGGTCATCACACTGTTGCGTAGTTGTTAGTCTCATCCGGTACCTCATATCAGTGTCATGAAGTCTTTATAATCTTGGAAATACATAAGTACGAAACTAAGTTATGTATAAGTAGTTGATAAATCAAAATACAAGATCATGCTGAAGTACAAAAACTGAACAACGAACACAAATTAACATTTAAATAAATCAAACAATTATTTTTTTGTCGCCATCCTGATTTGATCATTGAATTAAAAAATTTGTAGAGAAAAAGAGAGTAGAATAAGTAAGTTTGAAGGTGACAAGTGAAGAACGCAAAGTTTGTCTTTCTACTTATTTTGTTGGTTGGAAATATATAGTTGTAAGCAGTTTTTATATGATATATTAAGATAATTTTATAATAAAACAAATATCTAAACCGAAGCAAAAATACTTTACTGGAATGTGCGAAATAGTTGAATTTGCGGTATTTGTTTCTGTATCCAAAAAAATATAAAACATGTCAAACGATTGGTGCCTAGTGTCTTGTTTTCTCCGGCTCTTTTTCTTATATTCTTCACTGCATTTTCATATCAAGATAAAAAAATTAAAAAATATATAATAAATTCTATAAGCATACTTGAAGAGTATATTTACATGTCATACTTACGTTTATCAATATATTTTTAGAGGAATCTCTTACGGCAAATTCATTAATTTTTATCCTTCCACACAAATCAGTATAGAATTAAGATAAAATCTTTCATGAAACTTCCTAAAACTTCAATATTTAAATTGATATACTATTTCTAAGCCACCACGTAACCACATTAAAAAACTGTCACGTCACATCTAACTTATTGTCAATTTTTTCTGTTCTTTTTTACTAATTACTATTGCAAAAAGTCCCTTTTTTAATTAAAAAAAACAGAAAAATAATATGTAAATAAAAATATGTAGGGGTACAAAATAATAAGGGATAATAAGTGATACAACCATTTTAAACTTAATAATTGCTAAATAGCCAAATTTTTGAAAAAATAGGTTTATAGCCATAAACGAAAATAAACTGCTAAATAAGACGATATTACCCCTAAATAAAAGTCGTAATTAGAAAAAAAAATTCGAAAAAAATAAAAAACAATACAACCGACTCATAAAGATCCACTAACCACGAATAAAAAAAAAAGAAAAAAGAAAAAAATATCTTAACAGCGGTTAATGTAGAAATTGGCGGTTAATGTTATCCATGAAAAAATAAAAAGAATCTAAAAAACGAAACAATAAGAAATCAACGAAATAAGTACATATGTACGTAAATAAAACAGAATTAACGTACCAGACTAAAAAATCCCTGTTGAATAACGGTTATAAATAGCAGTTAATAACAAACAAATTTAAAATTTAAAATTAACTTATATAAACAAATTCAAATTTTGAAACAGTGTACCTAAATAATTGAATACCCGCATCTAATTAAAAAAAATGAATAAAGAAAATACGAAAAAACATTTTTGTTATATTATTAGTATTTTATTAATTACAAAAATAAAAATTACGAAAAAAATAATGTTTTGAAAATTAATCGAAAGGGCACTGTTGAAAGTGAAATATTGAAAGTGGAATAAATAGAAAATATTCACGTCAGTTTTTTTGATTATATCTTTAAAGATAAAAAAATATGGCTAAATATACAATAATATTGTTTTCAAGTGCTATTAAGTAAACTCTTCTTTACTTATATATATGGTATAGTACCGTTTAAGTAATGAATAATAGCGTTGTAAAAATATAATAATTTTGGTAGCGAGGCGTAGAAACAAATATCCTACAGTATGACGTCAGCATGACGATGAGGTCAATGTCTTCTTTTTATTGTGAATGGCGTATGACGCACAACAGTGGACGAAGGAGAGAGTGAGTGTAACCCAACCGTCGAACTCAAGAAACCAATCGACTCTTTTTCAGATCCAAAACCAAACCCCCTTTCGCTACTCTCATCTTCACACCAATCATCTCTCGAACCCCGCTCCTCACCACCATCAGATCCGCGTTTCTCTCTCTTCGTCTTCCCAGATCCGCTCACTTTCCCCTCAGGTAATCTTCGCTCTCGATTAATGTTTCTGTTAATGAAATGAAAATGAAATGCGGAATTTTTAGATCTTGTGTTTGGATGGCGATTTTGTGTTATTTTTTAAAAACATTTATGGACGAGAAAGAAAATAAAGAGGACGATATTCATTTTGTTTTGTTTGTTTTTCCCTTTTTTGATCTTGTTACAGCGAGTTTTTAGGGATTCTGTTGACCTATTGTCTGAAGTCTTGTTATCCGATCTGGTTTGGTACTTTGGAAGAACTAGCAAGTTGAGTGCTTTTCTGGGTCTCGCTGCGTTTAACTCCGAAGTCATTCTAGAACTTGTTTTGAAGCCTTAGAGAGACAGTTATCGTAGGAGTTGTATCTGTTAGTGGGTCAGAAGAACATAGAACTAAAACTATAATGGAGACTCTTGTTGTAGCTGCTCAACACAGGGACCAGTACTGTAGCCAAGTCAAGACTCAAGGGTTGGTTAGATTCGGGTCATCACCGCCACTGAGAGACTATCGAGGCATGAACAGCTGTGGTTTCCAATCCTCAGCGGGTATTTTTCCATCCCCGTTCAAGTCCAATTCCAAAGCGAAACCTGTATCCAAACAGGCTTGTTCCTCTTCCCCCAAAACGCCGCCGAGTTTCAGTTCAGCCTCAGAGAGAAGATTTCCGACTAGAAGTGCTCCGATTGCGATAAACTCCAAAGTTTCCAACAGGAAGAAGTTCTTCGCCGAGGATTTCACCAGAGACAGCCTCTCGTTTTCCGAGCTCTGGGCGGGGCCCGCGTACTCGAACTCCCCGCCCCCGAGCTCGCTGCCGATTCCCAAGTTCTCGGTCCACCCAAAGAGAACCGTGTCGCTCGAGCTCCCCGATTTGGGTCACAAGGTTGAGCTTCGCACCATAGCCAAGTCTGCTCCGGCTTCCCCGACTAGAGAGCGTGGGTTCTATGGAAGAAGTCCTCTCCGCAGTGCTGACTCAGCGACCGAGACTCTTTGTCGCATTCTCAACCTCGATGTCGAAGACGAATGAAGGGGGAGCGTGATTGCGATGCTTCTGTAAATAAACTTCTGATAGGACTTAGATGATGTACTGTGTATAGAAATGAGAAATCTGGTGGGGTGTATCTTTTTCAGTTAATGTAGCTTTCAAGATGTGGTAGTAGAAGAAGAAGAAGAAGAAGAAGAAGAAGAAGAAGAAGAAGAAGAAGAAGAAGAAGAAGAAGAAGAAGTAGAAGAAGAAGAAGAAGAAGAGGATTTGACTCGAAATCTGATTGATGAAGGGATGATCGTTTTGAAAGTGACTGATCGCCGCTTTCTCACACAGATTCAACATGTGGAGTTTGTCGACCTTCTGATTTGATCTTTTTGAAGTTTCACTAGTGATTAGTTACCATCCTGCCACAGAAATCATTCTCATAAGCTTTTGCTATTCCTCATTAGTTAGATCAAATCTCTTGGCGTTTAGGGGTTTTAGTTTGTAAGTTCGTACGTATATATACTTTCTTCATTGTCACATTAGCATCCCTCTCTAGTTTTTTTTTTCCTTCCCTTCTAGTTTGCCTAGCCTTGCCTGACCGGGCAATTCCCTCTCTATATATTTTATGCTCAGACTTAGCTCTTAGCCTCTGCAGTGGTGTCTTTCCTCGTTCGCCATCTTTTCTGGTTTTTTGAAGAAAGAAAATGGGAACGTGTAACCATTGCAGCTCTGTCTCTTGATTTCTTCATCACATCTATATCTTTCCCTCTTTCTCTCTTTATCGTCATCTCATAGTCTATCTTGGCCGTTTGTTCTTGCTATCAAGTAATCCAGTATATTCTCGTGTGTTGTTCTCACTCTTTGAAGTCGTGGTCAATGCCAAGCCAGTTCAAAGGTAATCTTATTTCTTCTTTATAATCACGTTTTGCGCAGTTAACTTGAGTTCTGACATCATTTTCTTTTACTCGAACAGGTGGCAATTTACTCAGCTTTTCTTGTAATGTCATGTGTTTGTATCTCTATTGCGCTGGTGTAACTTCATCAATGGAGTAGAGAGTACGAGTCAGTGTGAATTGTTCATCTAAGACTTGCAAACTCGTGTTCTTTCTAGTATTTTCTTTCTTTCTTTATTTTCAGTCAATAGACATGGTGTGTCTGTTCTTAAGTACTGTCTTTCATCATGCCCTAAACATGTTTCCTTAAATTTGCAGTAAATGAGTTGTGTCACTCGAGACAGTTTGTTGATTTTATGAAATGTTTGAAATTTGGTGGTTTGGTTTTACTTTTTAAGTTTCTGAAGCAGACAGAGATATGAAGGACTCGTCACTGTCATACTCGTTTCGTCGTGTTCATGGGGAATCTTTTGCAGGCCCGGGCAACACTTATCCTGTTTTGACGTGGGCTTTTTTTCTTTCTGATTTTAGTTTATTGGGACGAAGAATAGTTACTGACAAAGAATATGGAAATGAACAATTTTATGGTCGATACACTCAATGGAGTATAAATATCATTGGCTAAATCCGTCACATGATGTCTATATCTATCGTAATTGGGTTACGAGTTACGAGTTACGACCAACTAGTTTTGCAGTGACAACATATAGTACTGGAACTATTTAAAATTTTATTGGGTGCATTTGGCTTAGATTATTTTGGCTAACTTTCACTTTTTAAATTATATTTAGGTGTTTGGTACAATAGCTTTTATATTTTTTAACTAATAAATCAAAAGCTAGAAATTATAACTTTTGATAAGCATAGCTTTTAATTTCATTTATACTTTCTCTCTCATTACTTTATTTTCATCTACACTAATTTTGATTCTTAATTATCTCTATATTCTTTTATCAAATAATTTTTTTGAAATCACCAAAATTTTTAATATATTTTTTGCAATAAATAGACACCCACTTAGATATATTTTATATGTATCAAAAAATATTTTATTGTTATTATTGATTATATTTTATATAAATGATTAATATTTATAAATATAAATTTATATTTTACCAAACACTAAATCAACTTTTACTAAAAAATAGAACTATTTTATAAAAGTTTACCAAACATTCATCTACTTTTTAAAACAGCCCTTTTTCAAACAGAGGCATTGTTATTTGGTTAATGAATCATTTCTATCAAGAGATATGAAAAATGTTCTAAACATTATTAATAGACTCGTCTTCGTATTTATAACTAAAATGAACTTTTTGATTAAATTAGACTAAGAATACTTTTATAGCAAAAAAAATCATTTTTCAGAATTTTCTAGTTTTCACTCCCTCTCTCTATTATATGCTGGGAGTGAAATTAGAAAATGATATGTTGTTAAATTTAAGTCGGATTTGAGACTTTAGATTTTCAAAATAAATGATATTTATCCTTATACAATAAGATTCCTAAAAAAAATCCTTATTGTATAAGATACAATATGTTTTAAAAAAAGTGAAAGATATCGTGTCCTTTTTTAACTTATGGTATCGTATTTTAATTTATCATATCAAATATCATCTAAGATGAAATTTAAAATGTTCATCTATTTTCTAACACTTCAAGTCTCAAATCCAATCTAAATTTAATTAATTAACTCAACTCAACATAATCAATAGTTTAACATTATTTTTTATTTTGCGTTGATAATTAAGCAAATTCATTTTATAAAATTAATTTGCTAAACCAAATACATATAACTCATTTTCACGAAAATATTCATTTGTGTCACATATTTGATAATAAAAGAAAATTGAAGAAAAAAATAATTATTTATGGATCAACTTAGAAGAACTCTGATTAAGCTGAATTTAGTTTAAATACGTTGAAGCTTAAAAATGAAACAACTTAGCATTAAAGATGATAAGAAAAACATACCATTTAAATATAATGGCTAATGTATATAATAGCTCTATATAGATTTAGTAATTTGATTTTGTCCAACATTTTGTAAATGTTCACTACTTTAATCAACATAATTTTCCTACCCAAATCGCCCCAAATTTGAGTTCCCACCACTTATTAACTCAAAAAAATAATTTATTTCCAGGATAAATTATGGACTAATAAACTCACCACTTATATATATATATATATATATATATATATATATATATATATATATATATATATATATAATTTTGAATTTAAAGAGAGAGATTCAATGCATGCAAACAACCGCAATTTAACAAAAAATTATCTCTGAAACCAAAATCCATCGACAAATAAATTCAATCCATTTTCGTCGACCGGTCATCAGCAAAAAGTTTTTGTGGAGTTCGACGACGCATATCGGTCGGCAATTAACATGTATTTATGTTCTTTTTTGTATCTAATTTGCTTTTGTTTTTGAAATTTTTTCTGTAAATCGATTTTTTTAGAATCGGTTTATTCATCTCTTGTTTTTTTTATTAATGTTCTTGAAATATAGGAATACGACTGTGACGATGATGAAGAAGAAGACGAATTTTGTGAAGCTTTCATGGCGGAGAAGGATGTGAAACTTTCATGAACACGACATTCATTCTTGTTTCTTCTTCTTCTTCTTCTTCTTCTTTTCTTCGTGTTTTGATTTTGATTTCAAATTCATGTATGAAATTTTGATTTCTTTCATATAGTAAACTTAACAAAAATCGTGTTTTGTTAATTTATATGCAATTAAAGATGAAAAATTTCAATTTACGTTGTAAAAACCAATTAATGTTGTAAAACGCAACTTAATTTACGTGGTAAAACTCGAATATAAAGAAGATAGAATTATGGTTGGCTGAAATTAATTTCCGAAGAGGAAATAGAATTTAAATACAAATTATGGATAACTGAAAAATAATTTTCAGAGCTGGAAATCAAAATGAACTAAAGATTGTTAATTAATATACGAATAATTAAAGAATATTGAATATATTAACTTTCCATTTTTTTAGTATCTTCCAATAATTCTAGGAACAATTTCATTTCAATGTAAATTAAAAATCAATTAACAAACATATAAAATATAGATGATACAAAACAGAAAGATTTGAAAAGGATTATGAATAATCAGATTTGTTATGAAAATAAATAAAATTCGACAATATGAAATGTTTTCATAAATAATGGATATGAGATAAAAAAAATAAAACCGGCAAAATAAAAAATGAAATCAATTAATTATCTTGAAATTAATGAGTTAAATAACCACCTAAAATTCTAGGATCTTATTTCAATTAATTAAACCGCCGAATTTTTAAATAATGAACATTTATTTTTCAAAATTTGGTGAAAATTTAAACATAAATAATTCCAAATATTCAAGTGTACATTAGTAACTTAACTCGTAAATTATTGTGTTATACAAGCGTTTTGTACATTTATAAAAGTTTTACGAAACGTTAAACAAAATTTAAATCACGTTTATAAATTAAAGCTATTTTGCCAAAATTTTATAAATTTAATTTGTAATCACTCTTTCCCAATAATATACTTACTAGCAATACTTTTGTGTAGTACAGTTGAATGTACAACACATGCCTTTTCTCTTATCCCCTAATAAAACTCTCTTTCAACTTTTTATTATCCTCTTGACCAAACCTTATTCTAAAAAACAAACCCAGCACTTGGTAAGTGACGAGCCATAATAAAAATACAAAAAAAAAAAACGGTCTATAACAAGTAAAATATATAAAAAGTTATATATCAAAGATTTTGTAGTCGTGTAGTAAATACTTACTACTAATTATGTGATGCTAATTTATTCTCTATATCATCTCTTCATTATTCTATTCAAATAATTATCCAAAAAATTATCGCGGTATTTCATAAAATAAAATAAAAAATTGGTACGATATGTATGCTGTTTTACTGAGAATTTTAATTTTACGATATATAGTGCAGTATATCATAACATACCCTCGGTACTTCTGTTGGTAGAGAAGAGTCGAACTCTGAGAGAAAATAGAATTTAAAGAGTGAAAACATGTAAATATATCAGCTATTTTTAAAAGAGAAGTTTTGTCCTAATTATGAGTTACAAATAATTGGCCAAATGGCCAACGTTTGTCATATGAATTTCAAAATGTCCAACATACTATAAAATCGTGGTAAATGACCTTAATATTTACGTAGCACAATTATTAACAGCCTAACTTTACAAATTTATCTTTATTATTTTGATATTACTGGGTCATTTACCTAACTTTCGTCAAACGTTCGACATTTCAAAATTTCAACATGTTTATAAGACTATACTGCTAATTGACATGACTATCATATTTGAACTAGACCCCTTGATCATTACATTTTGCTTGCATAAAATCATCCTTCTGAAAAATTACCTTTCTTAGGCCAACTCCAAAGCCAGGGTAAAACACCAAATTTGGTGCAATTTTTGCTCCAACCCCACTGCAAAAATGGCACCAAATTTGGTGTTGTGAACAGTGCCACGCCAAATATGGCGTGGCACTGTTCACACGCCAATTTTTTTTTTTTTTAATCTTTTATATTTATACAACATTATGTTTATGTATGTTTATAAAACACCAAATTCTTAAATGGATTACCAAAAACATATAAAAATAAGGTTAATTTAATCATAAAAAACTTAAACACACTAAAATAAGGTTAATTTGAACACTTTTATGTTGTTTATTTTAAATAATGTAATTTTATTTATTAATTTCATTTTATTTTTGTGGATGTCATTAATTTTTATCACATAATTAAAATTGCAAATATAATAATTATTTATTAAAATATTTATTCATAAAAAATAATAATATAATAATGATGAATAGTATTTTTGGTGTGAAATTTGGTGTTGTGGTTGGAGATGAAAAAACTTTAGCACCAAATTTGGTGCTAAAAAAACACCAAATTTGGTGCTCATGGTTGGAGTTGCTCTTAGTTGTATCATCTTGTACAACTGTATATAAGCCTCGTATCTGACGCATTGCCCAAAATACAGTATTCCTTGGATATTGTTTGCTCATCTTTCATAAATAAGAAAATATCTGTATAATTTAGGGTGAAAAATGGCAAGTACATACGAATCCTGCAAAGATCAATTCTTAATAAATGTTTTGTACTTCCAGAAATAATTATCTATTCGATATGTACTTGCAATTTTTTTTAGTTCCAAACAGAAAATAGCTCAAATTTAGACACAATGCATGCAATATTATATATATAAATAATATTTAAATAATCACATTGGAATTGTGATTGGATTTGGGAGTAATTATTCGACTGCTATAAGTTTGATTTGAGGGTAGTTGTTGAATTATTTCGTATTCTTTCTTAAAATCCGTTGACTATTTTCATTCTCAGATTTCTCTCATAAAATTTACCCGTGGCTTTCTTTCAAGAGTCAGGGCATCCACAAAACGGTTACGTTGTCATCTGATTTTGAGTTTTCGTATTCTAAAGGGTCAAGGAAGTGAATTGTCATTTAGTCTTTGAATTTTGTTTGACTTTTTTAACGATGATCATGACTTCCCAAGATAAATAGTTATGGATTGATGAGATGAGATGAGAGAGTCGGAAATAGACATGTAGGTTTTGGACTATGCTATATGGAGACGCAAATACGACAATAGTATAGTCTTTTTGTGAGCATTGATTAAAGTAGGTACCTTTCTTTTTCAATATTGAAAGAAATTATTCCAACGTCAAATCGGGAGAGAGAGAGAGAGAGTTAATGATAAGATAAGATACAAGCATATTTTGCCAAGTCGGATTAGGAAACAACCATGGCTCTTATTAGACCTTTAGTGGTCATCATGTCAATATAATACTCAATGTCATTACCTAAACTCGCCTTTTTGCTTCAATAGCCCTTGCAAGTGCTCTACCATTTTCAGCGCCAAAAGAAAAAATAAAAGTTAAAACTTTTGGTCAACCACACACATCTAATCTAATTAAAGAAAAGACGAACGATTCCTCAAAAAAAAAAAAAAAAGACGAACGCATCTTTGTTTATGTTACCACACCTAATTAAATGTTTTATGTTTCAATTTGGGAGGGGAATTCTTCGTTAAAAGAAAATACTGGATTGAAGCCCAGCTGATCATACACTTAAGTTCAATAAGCTCGTCATCGTTTTGTCTTAGTGACTTGAGTAAAATATTGCTTATTGCTTTGTCCTTTATATCAATGAACGACATCAACGTATCCTCCATTTGAGCCATTGATTTTTCGGTGATTCGACGACTCTTGGCAATACATATTTGTTTTAAATATAAATAAGGCTATAGTCTCATTTCGAAGACTTAATTCATTACGCTCTCTTTGCTGATATTAAGTGTTAAGATTTTCTCTCTTTTTCTCCGATAGTTTTATGTTTTTGAGCGATCTATATAATTTGGTCGATGTTTTTTTGTGTGAGGTTATGATTGTACTGATTAAGATGTGTTTGTTGTTGAGAGTGTGAACTTCGGTGAACTTGAGTGTGTAACTAATTTCAATAGTACACACTGAAATTTTATGTTGCTCGATTCTTGGTTAAAATCGATATTTGAAATTTTAGAGCAAAATTACTACATAAAAATTATAAGGATAAAATGTTAAAAAATTTAGCCCTTTACCCACCTTTAGGTTTACTAATTTCAATATACCAAACATTACGTTGATTTTGTGTAAATACCCACATTGATTTGTTTACAATTAAATTGGGCCAAAATTATCCTCACTATTAATTTCGAAAACTGTTTACAAAATAAGGCCAAAATAGCTCAAATAAATTTGTTAACAACTTAAGGTGGTATTTGCACAAAATTAACATAACGTTGGGTAAATTGAAATTGGTAAACGTTTACATGGATATATAGCTAAAAGACCCTAAAATGTTTGTAAAATAAAATCTGCATGAGTAATGTGAATAAGATTTAAGGGGACAACAAAATTGATTGTAAAAGAAGTTTGAGGGAATAGAAAAATCATAATCTACTAGTTTTTTTAACGACATAGATAAAAACATTTGCGTAAAGTTTACACAAAAACGAGATATTTTCCGTTGTGTAACACCTAATTTCCTACAAATTTCTTTTGTTTCACAAAGTAGGCTTCCTTTAACACGGAATTTTGGTTATCAAAGGTGCTTTAAAAAGCTTATATTTGACACATTTGCGCATCTCTTTATTCCTCACCGCAACTAGTCTTTAAACAACGAACGTTATATTTCATTTTATAAGGATTTTGGACAAACAACTGAAAACCAATCTCCAAGCATCTCTATGGACCGCTACAACACGATTCTGATTTGCGTAACGTAATTTAACCCGTAGAAAGTGACTTCGATTGTGTAAGCACTCAAATTGATTTTACACAAGATTAGCACGATCGTAATGCCATTCTTCTCAAAAAATTTATATCCTGCATAGTTTTGGCTGAGCTCGTTTTATTCCCAGCATATTAAAGAAATTATTAGTTTGGTTAACTTAGTTATAATGTCGAGGCTAGCTCAATTATAAGCACCACATTATTCAAAATTATGCAATAAATTTGAGTCATAGGAAAAATAATATTTCTTAAAAACAATCAGAAAGTCTAGGGGATCAAAGAAAGGCACCATCTTTATTATTTCAAATTGAATCTAGCAGTTGCTCATAAACAGTCATCAAATTAGATTCTTCTTCACTCTCAAACTCACTTTTATATTTTTAACTCTACAAACTAATTATTGAAATTTTGAAAATAATATTGATAGTAAAAAAGATTTATTATGAATTAATCAATTTCTTGCCATATTATTATTAGGGGTTATTAGAGTATTAGTTAATCATAGTTAGTTTGTTAACTATATATTAATTAAAAGTTAATTATATAGCGTACTTGTAATATAAGTAGCTGAATTGTCAACAATGTATTCAACTGAATATTTTCAATTCTAAATCAGCTTCTTAATGTTCTGAATTCTTTATCTCCGATTTATCTCTTCACCTTTTGGTTTCTAAAACGTAATATGGTATCAGAGAGAAATTTTGCAACCTTAACCTAGAAACCTGGATTTTCTCTTTTGAACAAAAACTATGTTCGTCAATTCTTCTTCAGCTTTCTCCGATCTTGATTTCCGACCTCCACTCCTACGATGGCGACGGAGGACGCTTTAAGCGGACAACTATCTTCCGGTAGAACATGAACCGCGACTCAGCAAACATCGACGAGAGAGGTCATTGGTCACTACGCTGATGAATGGAAATAACTACCACTCCTGGAGTCGATCAATGAAAGGCGGCGTTGCAAATCAAATACAAGTTTGGTTTCATAACCAGAACGATCAAAATGCCTGATAAATCAGACACAGATCTATACGAGTTGTGGCTGAGGAACAACAACATAATCTCATAGTGGATGAAAAATTGTTGTACCAAAGAAATCGCGACAAGCATCAGCTATGGAGACTCAGCCATTGATGTCTGGAATGATCTACGAGAAAGATATGCTCAAGGTAATGAGTCACGAATCTTTGAACTCAGTCGTGATATCATGAATTTGGTTCAAGACCAGAAGTCTGTGAGTGTTTATTACACTCAACTGAAAACTCTTTTGGAAGAGATTGTGGGATACAAAATACCTTGCACCTACAATTGTGGAGGAGCCAAACTTCATCTTGGATTTATGAAAAATGAGTACGTGACGAAATTACTAATGGGACTAAACGCTCTTCAACATTGTGCAAGGACAAATCTTCCAAATGTCTCCCCTGCCTCTGCTTAATAAGGTTTTTTCTATGGTATGTCATGATGAAAAACAAAGATCAGTCACAGTGGAAACTATCACCTCTTCCGAACACAATCCGATGGCTATGGCTTTGAGTGAGTCAAAGAAATTCAACAATACAAACAAGGTATTTTGCATCAGTTTTCATGTGTTGAGACCCCATCAGAATTCAGTTGTTGAGCGGAAACATCAACACCTACTAAATGTAGCTCGAAGCTTATTTTTCAGTCACAAATTCCGATCTAATATTGGTCTGAATGTATTATGACTGCAATGTTTTTAATAAATCGAACACCTACTCCTTTGCTTGCACATAAAACTCCTTATAAGATTTTATTCTCATCACCAGTTCAATATTAACATATGAGAGTTTTTGGTTGTTTGACTATTGCTTCTACATTATAGTCACATAGGACTAAATTTCAACCACGTGCAAAAAAATGTATTTTTATAAGATATCCACCGGGTGTAAAAGGTTATAGTTTGTTAGATTTAAAAACGAGAGAAATTTTTGTCTCTCGTGATGTTGTATTCCATGAAAATATTTTTCATTTTCATAATATTATAGACAAATTCATATTCACCGATCCATTTTGTTTGTTTCTCCTAATATTGTTCATACATAGGAGCTTTTTGGATCATCAAACAGAAAAGAGGACCAAAACTGTCTATGCATCAGACAAAACTGAAACAAGTAATTCTTGTTTGCCACATGATCACATAAGTCCCGAGACTGACAATCTCTCTCTGGAATCATTCCCTTTACTGGACATAATTCACAAGAGGACGCACAAATCATTCCCTCAACAATACAAACGCCAATCAGAATATCTACACGACCAAGGATTCACCAACAAAGTTGCAGGATAATCACTGCAATGTCATTCAGAAAAATCCTTGTGACCATGTTTCAACTCATCATATCTCTAAATTATGCACATATAGTAGATTATCTAACTCTTATAAGAATTATGTTTTATCTGTTCCTACACATTTTGTTCCTCAATTTTATCATCAAGTTTGCAAATACACAATGTGGGTTAAATCCATGAATGAAGAGTTACTAGCTATGGAAAACAATAAAACATGGGTTATAGTTACTTTACCACTGTGTGCTAAATTCATTGGGTGTAGATGGGTGTTCACAAATAAATTCAATTCGGATGGTTTACTTGCTAGACGTAAGGCACGTTTAGTCGTTAAAGGATATAATCAACGTGAAAGAATAGATTTCATTGATACTTTTTCACCCATAGCAAAACTTACAACAGTTAAGGTTGTTTTGGCATTATCAGCTTCTCCTAAAAGGTTTTTAGAACAGTTGGATATCAATAATGTTTTTCTTAATGGAGTTTTGTTTCAAGAGGTTTATATGGACTTACCTCCGGGATATATGATTAAGGGGATTTTAATGAAATTAAACAACCGAGAGTGTGCAAATTATTAAAGTTAATATATGGCCTAAAACAAGCTTGACGACAATGGAATATAACCTTCACTAATACTCTTATATATTTTGGTTTTACGCAGTCTAAATAAGACTATTCACTGTTTTTTCGTGGTACGCTGTTAATAATCTTGTGATTATGTTATTATACGTTGATGATATAATACTTGATGGTCCTGGCATGTCTTTAATAATAGAAATAAAATCCCTTTTACGTTCAAAATTCAAACTGCGAGATTTAGGTTGTTTGAAATTTTTTCTTGGCCTCGAAATATCAAGATCTACCTTTGGAATCGTTGTGAATCAAAGGCAGTGTACATTACTGTTATTGGAAGATTATGACTTTTTAGATTCTAAGCTTGTTTATAGTCCTATGAATCCAAGAATTAATTTGAATAAAGAAGATGTTGTTTTATTGGATGATGTTACACATTATAGGAGTATGATAGGACGACTATTGTACTTAACAATTACTCGGCCAAATATAACGTTTATTGTTTATACTTAAAGTCAGATTTTACAAGCACCAACTACGATCCATTTACAAGTTGTTCACCATTTATTCAGGTATTTGAAGGGATCGCATCGGTTTTGTCATCAACACAAATTTAACAGCCGAGTCATTTGGTGATGTTCCGCGATAATCAAGCTGCTGTGTATATTGCCTCGAATCATGTTTTTCACGAACGCACGAAACATATAGAGATTGACCTCTATTTTGTGCGTGAACGTGTACAACGTGGTGTGATAAACCTCTTGTCGGTCCGAACAGAACATCAATGGGTGGATTTCACGAAGCCACTGGCTGCTCCTGGACTGTTCAATATCATGTCCAAGATGCCAATAAAAAATATTTATTTTCATCTTGAGGGGGAGTATTAGAGTATTAGTTAATCATAGTTAGTTTGTTAACTATGCATATTAATTAAAAGTTAGTTAGGCTCTTATTTGTAATATAAGTAGCCTAATTGTCAACAATGTATTCAACTGAATATTTTATCAACTTCTCATTGTTCTGAATTCTTCGTATCCGATTTCTCTCTACACCTTTTGGTTTCTCAAACGTAAACGAGGTTACATTTCTTTTACTGCGATTTTCTATTTATTTTATGAAAATATAATTAATTTTTACCTAATTATTTCTTGGACTAAATAATGCGACTGCCTTAAAATAAATCCACCTAATTATTTCTTGGACTAAATAACGTGCCTGCCTTAAAATAAATCCAATACCAAAAGTGACGACTTACCACACATCACAAAATATGTGTATACGTATATATCTACAGAATAAAAAAATTCAACAAAATGCGCGAACGTGGGCAATCCTCAAAGTTGTCAATTATAACATTATTCAAAAAAAAATTATTTAATTTAAATTATTTTTGTTTTTAACTAATTTATGTGTAAATTGGGAATCAGGCGTAAATGATTACGTAACATTCTTAATCTTTAGAGCCTCTCAATCTCTACTGCAAAACAACAAAATGCAGTAGAGATTTACTTCATGCTTATTCTATAATCACCTCCATTTTAGAGTTTGCTACAATATCACGTTATATTTGGCGTGACATTATTCATCCCTTCATTTTCTTAGTTCTTATAAACTCATTTTTTTTAAAAATCATGAATTATAGTTTAACAATTTTACCATGTTTACATTGATTTGTAATTTACATATTTATAGAATTATATTATGTTTGCAATGGTTTGCAATTTACGCATTTGTAAAGTTATATGATGTTTAAAAAAATATAAATTTATCATATTAAATATTTAAATTACCACAAATACTTTTATAATATTAATACCGAAAGAAAATAAAATTAATATAAAATTCGAAATAGAACATTATAATAATTGGGCAGAACTAGAAATAACGAAAAGACATTAGTTTGTGTGTATTTATATATTAAATTATTTTATGCAGCGATATTTTGTTCAAATAAGTGATATAATTGAAAGATACTAAGTAAATATAGGGTTATAAAATTAAATAAAAGAAATTAAATATAAAATTAATATATCAATTTGGTGTGAAAAATGGAATGAGAATAAAAATGATGTAGTGTTTGATGCGACATTTATTAAAAAATAGAGTGCAAAGTGGAGAAATAGATTAACGGGATGTCGATGGTCTTTCTATTTTCTTCCACAAGTGACACTAGCTTTAAACAATCAGACATCATCATGGTACTACACTCCATGTTAATTAGTTCGTATTACCAATTAGCTAAATAGCTATCGACCGTGACATTGACTTTTTACACTAACCTTCCCACTTTTTTTTTAATAAATTTTCGTTATCCGTACATGGATGTATCGTATTTGTATGTGCGCACCATGTTTATTTATTACTCGTCATTTAAATTCGTCGGATATTTTGCTTTTCTCTTTTCGTGCAACGAGTGCTCAAGTTTCTTATTTTATTTCCTCGAGCCTCGAGAGGTGCCACTTTTTTCCTTTCTTTATAAGTAAAGCATACATTTTTTCTGATTATGACGCAATTTTACCATATATGGACAAAATAGGCCACAAGCCAAACGGATAAGAGAGAGAGAGAGAGAGAGAGAGAGATTATTGATCTTGATTAATAAACTGAACAGCTCTCCTCATTATTGCATAGCAACGTAACGATTTAATATTAGTGCTAATAATATAGAGAAGAAGTCAATAAACAAAACAATTTTCTTCGATGATTAATATTCCTCTTACGACTGGTAGATAGCGAAGCATATAACAAAAAACAGAAAACATGTTACGATTGTTCGTCATCATCACGTAAATATTGTTTAATCAAAGTTCATCAGATTTGCGTTTCCTTAATATAACAAAGAATTATCGATGAAAGATGAACGAAACAGTACAGACTACAGAGTAAGAAAAACAAAATCTTATCCTCTGATCTACGCCTCATTCTACTAAAAGCATATTTTTTTTCTCTATCCTTATAGACTATTAAAATTTAATCACCAAGAACAAGATCAATGATCTCAAATCGGAAAAGAGCTATCTACTGATAGAATGATCATCAAATTCTTCGTTTCCCATTCCATCCAAGACCATTTCTTTGTGTCTGCATTCCCGGCTACAAAACGCCTTCTCGCCTCTGCATAACACAAAACCAAAGACTATTTCCATAAATAACTCAAATAAAATTCTGAGAGCCAAACTAGATGGATAAGATAATATAATAATATTAAATCAGTTTTTATTTTAGTTTTATGCATATAGTCAAAGAGACCTGTAAATGTAAACGTCAACGTTCTGCTCAAGATTCTTCTCGCACGTGTGACAGAAGCTGAGGAAACTCCGAGGCCGTGAATCGAAGCTGATTATCTTCTTGGGATTATGATCGACGACCCGATTCTCGAAAATGTGAGTGGTTCTGGGAACCGGGCCGTGAGAGATCACGCACGTGTAGCTCTCGGAATCCTGGTCCACCGATACCGCCGATCTCGGAGCCCGAACGGAAGAAGGCACGTGTGAACAGATATTCCTCGTCTTCGTCCCGAAGTCCGTCGGAGGGATCTGAACTCTGAGCTTAGTCCCCAACACGACTTTATTAGCTCGCCGGTGATCGTCGTCGTTGTCGTTTCTCTGTCGTCGCTCTTCAAACGGCTCGTCGTGCTTCAGATTCAGAACCAGTCCGATTCCCCTTCCTTCTGACGTGTCGTCCCACGATTGGTGCTTGTTTCCCGGGGGTGGTTTGGTCTTTGCGCGGAAAAACGGGTTTGTGAGGGAGAAGAAGGGCTTGGAGTCGAGAATCGAGGTCGGGCTGAGAAGAGCGTCGTTTTGATGAGTCGTGAAGGCTTTGAACGTTGAAGAGACGAAGAAAGAAGGGGGTTTCGATCCTCTGTTGTGAGTTTGTGTGTGCGAAGGAGTTTGAGAGCTGTGATCGGCCATTAAAGCTTGCTTGCTCGTCACTGCTCTAGATCTGTTCCTCAGCATAATCATCTCTGTTTTTCCTTCTTTCTGTTCATCAGCAATCAGTATAAGCAAAAGCGAAGAGATTTGAAGAGAAAAGAGAAAGACTATGGAAGTTAGAGATAGTCTATACCTGAATGATTATAGAAAATTCAGTTGTAGGAAGAAACTGAGGAGTGTGGTATTTCTAATCAGGACTAGCAGACTAAAAATAATAAAGTCACTACTGATATTAATAGAAAACTACTACTAATTAAATATAGATGCCAAACAATTGTTTTGTTGGTTACTCTCAGAAACCGTCAATGACTCGGTTAGGAAAAAGAATGGTTTTTTTTTTAAAGAAAGAAGAATGGTTTTTTTTGTTCTATTTCATTTTTTTTTCTTCGGTCAAGAAACGAATACTGTGAGAGAGAGAGTCCAAATGTTTTGCTAAATATATGTGGCTTACATAAAAATGAACACAGAAAGGCCAAAAAGGAAGCAAAAATAAGACAAAACAAAGAGCTTAGTCGGTTTATGAATATATATCTATATATGTTTTTACTGTGTTGGAGAGGAGTTAAATAAAAATAGAAAGACTAAATCCGAATCATCACAGCTCGCATGCAAAGCATGTGAAGAGCAGAGATGTGGAAAGAGCCTGCAATTTAGTTTTGTACACAGAACTGGAAAGTGGAACTACAAACAGTGTCTCTTATACTCTCTCTCTCTCTCTCTCTCTCTCTCTCTCTCTCTCTCTCTCTCTCGTACTTAAAAGCAGATTTGGATTGCTTTGCTAATTCCTATGAGAAAAATGGCATCATTACAATGAAGGTGAATAAAAGATAAACGGCTTTTCTTTTGGTACGATGTGATCAATCCAAGGGCAAAGCTTCACTTAAAACTTAGTGGATTTTTGGAACTCATAAACACGTCCCAATTAAATTTTGGGTTAATGTAGTATATAGGCCTATATAGGTTTTGATATTTGGAAATGGTTCATGTTTTATAAAACTTAAATAAATGTCCACATATAAAATTAACAAAAATTTTGTGCCCAAATTACCCAAAATTTGTTCCCGCCCAAACCACACAATATATCCGGAAATTAATTATAAAAAAACGTAAATATTAGTCAGTTAATAAATCCCGAAAATCATCCCTTGCATTAATCAATTCGAAAACAGAGAGGGAGAATACGAAAAGCCACCCAAAATCAAAACCCTCTTTCCAGTCAAACGAAATCCAACATTAACGACGATCGGAGGACCTTCAAAATACAGGTAAGTTACACTGTCTTTTCAGTCAAACCCTCTTTCGTTTTTTATTTACTTGTTTAATGAAGTTACACTGTTTTGCATTTTTTTTTGTTTTTACACTAGCGATTTTGTTTAATGCCATGACCAGCGATTTTGTTATCTGGTTTTGTTATCATGTCGCGATTTTCTGGTTTTTCAAGAATCGATTTTGTATCCGTTGTTTCGTTAACCCTTTTTCCTAAAAGTTTCGATTCTGGTTTTTGCATGTCTAAGTTCATGTCGCGATTTTCTGGTTTTTCAAGAATCGATTATGTATCCGTTGTTTCGTTAACCCTTTTTCCTAAAAGTTTCGATTCTGGTATATGCATGTCTAAGTTTGAAAAACAAAAAGAATTATTTGCATGCAATAAAACAGAGTAAATTTCTAACATTTTTACGTGTTGATGTTAATTTAGGGAAATAATTAACGATGACGAAGGTAACAAGATCTGTGAGCAAGAAACGTAAACACAACACCCAAAACAAAGGAGGCTCCACAGAACCAGAAAAAAAGAACAATAAGGTTCTTCATAAACTTTGTTAATAAAATGTTAATTAACAACGAAAATTGTTAAATTTGAAGTAAATTGTATTATGCTGTTTTAGGTAGGATCATACTTAATTGATCCAAAAAACTGGGATCTAGATCAACGAATAATTGTTCACACGAATTTTGGAGCAATTAAGGAGATTCTGAGGAGTTTAGAGAGAAGAACATTTTAAAATTTTCTCTAAATCACCTTTCTTCCATTTCCAATATCTCAAAGGTGACATTTTCCCAAAGAAGTTAATTCATATTCTAGTGCTCAGCCAGGTTGAATCTGGTAAACCAGATGAATTACATTTCAAAATAGGAAATCATATCCACCGATTTACAATCGCTGAGTATGAATTAATGTCAGGTACGTATTTACAAATTAAATTGTTTTCTTATATTGATAACATTTTATATACAAACTAACTAACACAAGTAAATGTCGGTGTAATTTACAGGATTAAACTGTAGCAACATACCTGATCTAAAAGAAGGTTTAATCATCGGGAATCCATTAAAAGAAACTTTTTTCAAGGTTAAGGGTATGCAGAAAGCCTATTACCTTTTAGGACTTTTACAGGGTAAATTTGGAGGAACAGACAAGGAGAGAATTGCCCTCATCAATGTGCCAATATTGGAGACTATGGTTCTTCCTAGAGAGCGTAACCACATTATCTCCAATGACATACTGAGGATGGCGTCAGATGAAGACATATTCAGGTCTTATCCATGGGGCAGGGAAAGCTTCATGAGGTTGTGTGATTCATTTAAAAGAATCAAGAAATCAGGGAACAAGACAAGATACAACTTGGATGGATTCTTGCACCCAATACTGGCCTGGCTGTTTGAACTCATTCCAGCATTTGAAGAGAATGGTTACACCAAATCAAACACAACATACACCATCCCACGAATGTTGAAGTGGGCATACCACTTCAATCCTCAGTCTGACGATGTGTTAATCATCTTTAACCATGACGAGGTAAATTAATAATTTCTCAATTAACATTGTTTTGTAATGTAAATTAACATGTGTAAATTTTGACTTCCTGATCAATGTAAATTGTAGCTCCGATTCAATAACCTAGCAACAACAGCAGAGGAACAAGAGAAAGGGGCCCCAATTGTGAAGATAACCAATTTCCCTGAATTTGATGAAATGCCTACATATGAAGATGGTAACAACCCACATAAAGGAAATGCCCAAGCAAGCAGTTCAAGATGCCAGAAAGGGTACGTGACTACGGACGTGTATAATGAAGTTTGCGAGAAACTGGACACAGCACTCGAGGAAATAGAAATACTAAAATCCAGAGTGGAAAAATGTAATGAAACTTGCGACATTATGCTCGACATCGTAAATGTATACCTGGAGAAGGAGAAAGTGGAAGCATTTTATCAGGTAATTAATATTGTAAATTTAACACTTATTAACATTGTTAATGAATATGATTTATTTCAGGAAAAAGCAAAAGCAAAGGAAACAACAAATCAAAAGGTAAATACAAAATAATTGTTACATACTCATTTAAAGAAGATTAAGTAACAAATGTTGCCTGAATGTAGGAAGAAACAAAACAGAATGAAAGTCCCCAAACAAAAGACAAAGAGATACCAAAAAAAGCACCCTTGGAAAAGAAGGGAAAAGGAAAACAGAAAGGAGCATTGCCAACTAGACACTCACCACGAACAAAAAAAAATAGATGTGGTATATCTAAATAATATTTTTATTTTAGTTATAATATCAAATGAAAATGATATATTCTTTTGTACAGGCTGAAAATAAACAATATGAGCTGGCTGCCAAAGGAATTAGCATCGCTGACCAGGAACAATTGACACTTACAAACATGGTAAATAAGGTTTTGAATTAACTGTGTTAATGATGATATAATTAACAATGTTTTATTTCAACAGTTCAAAAAGACCAAAGAACAAAATATCGAGAAAAAAGTGCCAAACGTCCAGCCAAATATGGAACCTCCAAACATAGATGTTTTGGCGTCTGTCAAGTTACTGGTAATATTTAATGTTTAATAAAACTATGTAAATTGTGTTGAACTGCTTTGTATTAATTGTGAGATTATAACTTATTAGTTTAATATATCAGTTTAAAAAGCCAGTAGATAAATGTGTGCCAACCAATATTCAACAAGAAGAACCAATGCTTCAAACAGAGATGGAACATCCTACCAAGAAAATTTCCCCACCCCTCAAATCATTGGTAAATGTTTTAGATTTGAAATAAATTACATTGTTTATGTCCAATCAAATTAAGTTATACTTATATGCGTAAACAGTTTAAGGTACCTAAGAATAGACAAGAGACACTCAGCCAGAATGAGCCAGCAAGTGGAAATCCCCCTCAAGACATATCTCCCCTATTCGGGGCAGATAATGCAAAAAATATGACCCCAGTAAGTAAATGTATTTATAATTAACATAGTAAATTATTTCGATGTTCATGAATATTTCAGGAAAGATTACAACAACTGCAGGATGATTGGGTATTTGCAATAAATGATGAGTTCGAAATGGATCCTAACGGAAACTTTTATGAACAGGCGGCCAAATATAAACGTCTAAGCAAAGGTTTACCCAAAACACGAGCATTGGATAACATGGTGCCAAAGAATATCGTAAGTAAAATATGTCTTAATTAATATATTTAAGACCTTTCCTCTAATAATATCGAAATTTATAGGTACAGGAAGATTTACCACCAATTCCAAAAGCAACAGAGAATCAGCAACATCCCAGCGTATGAAATAAAAGTCAATTTACATCTGTTTTTATGAGATAATTTACGACGGAAGTGTTTAATAGGACATACACAAATCCAAAGAAGAAGATAATGTTGCCCTTTTTAGAGCTAAAAGGAACGTGAGGAAGTTTGTCTACCAGCGGCCACCGAATACGGCAGAGAAAAAACCAAAGAAAATGAAGAAACAGATTGCAGGAACTGATGTCACAGAAGAAACAACAAGTAGCCAACCATCTTTTGATTTAGGACTTGGACTAAATGAGTAATGATTTAATGTTGTCTGATGGAGAATTGGATTTCTGGAACATGTTATGTTAATTGTCTATTTTGCGTACTGATGAACAGTTAATCAGTACAAAGAACATATTTACTAGGATGTTATATAACTATGTTAATTATCTATGTTAATTTAAGACAATGTTAAGTATTGAGAAATACTCTGCATATAATTTCTCCACATTATTAATTTCATTACGTTATTTTATATAACCAATTAACAGTATCATATTTCCAACGTTCTCATCAACAATATAATTTTATAAGGTAAATCAGATAGTAAATAGAAAAATATCCAATTAACGTAGTAAATTTTAAAGTGATTTACAAAATGCATAAAAAAAGGAAAACTTACTTATTAATTTAAATGTCAGCAGAACTTGAATAAATCAAAAATAATTCTGAATCACACCACAAGGAAACACCACAAAGAAACACCACAATGAAACAAATTTAAAAAAAAACAATTAATGTAGTAAATTATAAAGTGATTTACAAAATGCATTAAAAAAAGGAAAACTTACTTATTAATTTAAATGTCAGCAGAACTTGAATAAATCAAAAATAATTCTGAATTACACCACAAGGAAACACCACAAAAAAAAAAAACAATGCTATTTAACCCTGACAACAACGTTTATTATGACCACTTTGACCACAATTTCCACAACGTTGGACATATGGATGAACTTTTTCAGATTTTGATCGGTATCTCTTTTCCTTAGGCCGCCCAGATTGACGCTTTATAACAGGAGGTTTAAGAATAGCTGCATCTGATGGCAATCCCTATTCCCCTTCATGTGAAATTGGAAATACATCTTGTAAATACGTCATCCTAAAATACTCTTGAGTGTAGAATGGAGAAACATAATCAATAGGATGTAAATTTCGTCGATATAACACAGCACAAGCATGAGGACATGGAAATTCTTCAAGCTCCCAAAACCGACAACTGCAAGACCTTTCTTGAACATCAACTATTTTCCTAATAGCCCCATCAACAACTCTATATTGAAAGTCATTGATCGCATTAACCTGAAATATAAAAAAACTCTAATCAATTAACATCGTAAACACAATACTAATTAACTTTAAACATAAGGAAACAATTAACATAGTTAATTAAAAGATAAAGAAAGGTAATTTACGTTCATAGTGCGTGCAGCTTCTTGAGCTTCCTTCAATAATGTAAGTCCAATGTCTGTTAAACCTGATAACATCTTAGGAATAAGTCCCCTCTTCTTGACAATCCATCTTTGAATAAGATCTCGATAACTCAAAACAAGACAAGAAACTGGCCATCCACGAGCTTCATGCAAAACTGAATTCAGACACTCCGAAATATTGGTAGTCATGATATTAATCTCTTCCCTGGAAAATGACTACGAGACCAAACCTCTGGATTTGATTTCAACAAATATTTTTTGATTTTCCGATCACCAGTAGAGAGTAAATTCAGCCAAAAATCAAATTCTTTATATGTATAAGCCTTAGCACACTTGTAGAAAAGGGGCTGAATATGACTACTACCAAATTGAGCTTTAACATTACCCCATAAATGTTGCATGCATGACGCCCATTTAACCTCAAGAAATACCTTGACCACAGCTTTCTGAATGGGTTTGTGCCTATCCGATACAATGACCATTTCATCACGTACACCATAAACATGACGAAGCTGCAACATAAACCACGACCACGATTTATCATTTTCTGAATCCACAATACTAAAAGCCAGTGGGAACAAATGATTATCCCCATCTTGTGCAGTAGCAAGCAACAACGTCCCATGCGATTTTTCTTTCAAAAAAGTACCATCTACAGATATAACTGGGCGACAATATCGAAACCCATGAACACAAGCTCCAAAAGCTAGGAAAAAAATACTTGAAAGTACCATCTTCTACTACTGTTTTCGTATAAGAACTTGTCCAAAATTGATATTTCAAAAATAATTATCAGTGTAAATTGAGTAACATATACTGACGTAAATTGATATTTCAAAAATAATTATCAGTGTAAATTGAGTAACATATACTGACGTAAATTGAAAAAAATCAAGATTTAGTCATGTGATGTAAATTGAATAAAAAAAACGTTGTAAATCATATACTAACCTGGATTTTTGGCACACATCATATCACCAATGATTGGAAGATGACTATAAGAAGAGTCAAAATCACCCCGTAAATCAATCAACGCATTTTTACGTCCCTTCCAAGCTCGATAATAAGACACTTCCACATTCCAACGGTTCCTCATAATATCAGCAACTCCAGCAGGTCTAATTTCCGAGGCTAGTGATCCCCTAAAATCATCTCTAACGCATTGACTAATCAACATAGACGAAGCATGCTTATTTTTGTTGATAACCACACGACCAAAACATGAATGATCCTTGAAAAAACTTCTAATGACCCAAATACCGGATTTAGGGCTAACAGTAGCATATAGCATCCAAGAACGATTAACATCCTTACAACACACACGATACCTTGTCTTGTTGGATTTTATAGTCCTAAATTCAAAACTATTACGAACAGCCAACATAATCAAAGCTGTTTGTAAAACAATTTTGCTGGTGAAAACATTGTCAACATTCATTTCAAATTTCAATGGAAAATTTTGCAAATCGAACTGATCAAACAAGACGACATCTTCCTTTGTGGTTTCTTCATTGGCAGTAATATCAACATCACGTGATTGGGAACATTGTCGCTTGAATAATTCTACTACAAAATAAGAAAAAAATAAAGTTATACTTATTATAATTAAAAATAAAACAGGAAGACACACGGATAAAGCAGTACCAGATTGTTGTAAAGAAGAACCCTCCCCAAACTCGTAAACCATCTTGAATAAATTAACTGACGAAGAAATATTTTCGTAAATTGATTATCAATTTCCGACTAATACCAAAACTCTGTAAATAAGTACAGGCTTCGTGTAGAAAATAACAACACAATATTAAATAACGAAAATCAATTACCGAAAATTAAAAAAGGAAATTAAAAAGGGACGTGAATATTCAAAATTTTAAAAAGGAAACAGATTCAAAAGGAAATTCAAATAAATACCGGCAATCAATTTGAATACAAAAAAATTTGAAATTAAATTCAAAATGTATTTTAAAAACGTCCAAAATATAAGGGCAATAACGTAATTACTTAATTAAAATATAATTATATTAAAAAGCCACATAAGCAAAATGGACATTTACTTAAGTTTAACAAAACGTTGGTCATAACCAAATTACGTTTGCCAGCCAGGGCCAATTCTCCAATTTTTTGTTAAATTTTTCACTCTTCAATACCTTGCCTTAAAACTCGCCACGAATTTTTCAACTTGGCACGACTGAGAGAAAAAAAGTATCAAGCTTTAAAGGGAAAGCGGTTTTGTTCATGATTAGAGTGTGGTCCAAGAATTTGATTGATTGGAGCGTTAAAGAAAAAATAAATCAATTGTAACGTACACTTTTTTAGGGGGCATACAAGAAATAAAAAATTTAGAGGCTTCAAAAGTGGCTCCATAGCTAGAAACAATCAATAAAATGTTCTTTTTCGAAATCAATAAAATATTAAATAATTATAGGTAGTACATGTATAATTGATTTGAAATTTGTGCACGCTCTTACGTTTAATTGCCTCATTCAACGACTCTTGTAAGCTAGTAGGAATTGCTTAATATTGTAAGGTTTTTTTTGTAGTGCTCAACGAAAGTTAGTTTGTAATGAAAATTTAGTCTCTTATTTTCATTCGATCGCTACCTTAAACGTTGGTCGTAAACGATTCTTCTGCCGATAGATTTAAGTTATTGATTCATTTAGTCTTTTATATGTATTCTTGGTCGTGTAACTCCACCGTGGACTGTGGGTTTTGGTGTCTCGGTGATCTGTGGACTAGGAGTGTTATGTTTAGTTTTCCCATGAGAAAAGAAAACGCAACCGAGGATGAAGATGAGGCATGGTTCGATGAAGAGTTTGAAAGAGGAGTTGAGCCGAAGAGGTAGACTTACCACGAGCTAAGACTGGCTACGAGAGATATCTCCGAGGAAAGCTTTGAGAGGGCGAGTTTGTGGGTGTCTATAAGGGACTCTTGTCCAAATCTAACGCATAAATCATTGTGAAGGCATACTTTGAATATGAAGGCTTATCATTCTTTATATTTGAGCTTATTTTTAAAAAAATATTGAGGTATTAAGCAATTGCTTAGGTCGTTTACTACTTGGGCCGGACATGGAAAAAGATATAAAAAAAAGGTCTAGCGAAAGAGAAGATGGAATACATAATGGAAATTGACAATCATGAGCCGTTTGTGACACATGGACTTAGTCAAACTCATCGATTGGTGCCGCACAAAGGCGAGTAAGGAGTCGTTGACATTGGTGCTGCACAAAGGCGAGTAACAAGTCGTTGACTTGAGAAGCAAGAAATATAACAGCCTATGGATCGTCCACAACATTGTTGTACCTCCACGAATAGTGGGAAAGGTGCGTCACAGAGACACCAAGTCAAGCAATGTCATGTTGGACTCAAACTTCAATGCCAAGCTCGGCTATTTCAGCCTGCTCAAATTGTGGACCATACTTGGATTCGGAAAAGGCATGTAAAGAGTCCAATGTGTACAACTTTGGTATGGTTCTCTAAATTTGCTGTGGGAGAAGACCCCTTGAGCGGCAAGATGACCCACGAAAGGCGAGCCTTGTAGAGTGGGTGTAGGCTCTATACTGCCAAGGACAAGCCCTCTGAGCTGCCGATAAGAGGCTAACTAGAGAATTCCATAAGAGAGAAATGGAACACTTATTGCGGTTGGATAACAATTGAAATGTTTAAGAAATATTGTGGTATGTAGAATATTTTTATGACTAGAAAATGTGCTGTCTCTCAATAAATATATATATATATATATATAATATCCTCCCTGAAAGGTGGATGCTAGAGGTATAGCAATACAATGATTTTCAGTAAAAAAAAATACAACAAAATGGGTAGTTGCTTCTGGACCAATATCCCAAGATGCTTTCAACTCTATAGTGTTACATTAACTCTGGAACTACAAACATGAGTTTAATTGCCGCCTAAATTCGAAGATAAAAACCTCAGAAAGAAAGAAACTGGAAAAATTAGTGCCCGCTCTGCTCCACTAGGGAGAACCTGTGCTACTTTTTAGTCTTCTTATCATTTCTTGTTCTCTTCCTAAACTCTCGGTTTTCCGAAGTGTAGTGCTTCTTAATAAGCAGATTGCTCATTGCCGTTTTCACAGCTTCAGCAGCGGCTACAAAAGCTTCTTCACTGTATGACAAACTGCCCTGCAATTTCTCAAGCAGTTTTGTTGCCCCCGGTATCTTGTTATCGTCCAGCACCAAAGCCTCACTCTGATCAGACTCCGATTCACTTATCTTTGAAATGGAGATAGCCCTGACACGAGCCAAATTTCCACAATCTGAATCAGGTAGACTAGAGGCTCCTGTGACCATCCACAGCAGCCCTGTAGAATTGCTCATTCCAATGCTCGTGGGAATAAATGTCCCTTCACTGATTAAAACCACCTGTTCGGATAGCAAAATTGCGCAAACGTATTTTATCTATTTCTCTGTGTATGTTAATTTCGTCATCATACATGTGCGAAGCTTGATAATTGAAATAGCTCGAGGTTGTGTTTAGTGTCCGGTAAATATCATATTTTAATCACGCTTCGAGAAAGGTCATTGTCAACCTCCTGATTTAAAGATTATAATTATAGTGTTGTATCTCATCGATAAAAAAAATCGATATTTTTTCTTTCAAATTACCTTTTGTTCTATCCTTACAGATTACCTTCTTCTTCCTTAATATGCCCACACCCCAGCCTCAGTTACATTTCCTAGATAAAGGTCTAAACGTTAAAAGTACAATCTTTACAGTGGCCAAATAAACTTTGTAACTCAGTATCCTCATGAACCTCAACAGGAAGATCCAAATATTGGGTTTCTGAATGCTTTAAAATGACTCCTGACTTTATTTAGCTATTTATATGTACCTAATACAGTTAGTCTCACTGTTTTAAGCACTAATTTCGAAATGATTTCCTAGAAGTTGCTTTTTAATCAATTTCACATATAATTTTAAACATATTATTGACAATAGCTAATAGTAATATTGATACCTTGGAAAAGGAGAGTGTTGGAGCAGAAACATTACAGTTTAACAACATTATTCCTTGCACACTGCATCAAGATATTTTAATTCGGGTTACAATACTGATAAATATATATACATCAATCAGAGAGAGCTGTGCAAGAATACAGATGCCGAAAAATCTTACTGAACTTACTCTTGGATAGCTACCGCAAGAAGAGTACCGTCTGCGAGAGTGCATATGTCAGTGACTGCATAATGGCATTCTGGCTGTATACCATTTGACTCTGAAACTCCTGCCTACAGAAAGAAAGTCGAAGAATTCATAAATTTCGGTAGAGAATTACTGGATAGAATATGTAACAAGCCCATCATTTTGCCAGAAAATTGTCAATATTTAACCAAGCATGAACCCTTTAGAGCAGAAATCCCAAACACAGAACAGTTAAATCACCTTTTCTCCAATTTCACAAGTATCAAGAAGAGACCCAGAGGAAATATCCCACATGCGGACCTGCGAAAATATGACATATAGACCTCAAACAACAATTCAGAGTGAAAATGTAACACAAGATCAAGAGTGTAACCGATTTGGAGAACTAACAGTGGAATCACCACTCCCAGAGACCATAAGATCAGGATTGCATACAAAGGCAAGGGAGGTAACAAACCTGCATAAACATCAGAAAAGGTTCAGAGCCAACATAATAAGCAGGAACCAGAAAATTACATTACACGGTAAAATAAATATAATAAACAAAAACTCTCACTCGGTGTGCCCAAGGCAAAAACTTTGTATCTCATGAGCACCATCCTCATGATTCTTAGGAAATATTGTAACCTGTAAGTATAACAATATATATTATATATATTATATATATATATATATATATATATATATATATATATTATATACACACAAACTTGATCATCCAGAAAACAATTCTCATAAGTTATGTGGACCTAAGTTTGAACTATGGCGTACCCGTATTTTAAAATCTCGGTCCGCACTTATGATATACTTTCCATCCGGCGAAAATTCCTGCAAATAATCCAAACAGAATGCACTTCTTTATTTCATAAACTTTTGTGCAGTCGCTAAGACATAGTAATCAAACAAGAAATATAAACAATGATTCAGAAAAAAAAAAAAAAAAATCACAAGAAAAAGGAAAATTTACAAATTGCAAAGGAAGCACCAACCAAACTAGTGATGATACTACAATAATGGGAAAGTATCGGCACAGGTGCATTGTCATCATACTCAACAACCAGAGAAAAGGCCCAAACAACTCCAAACTTGTCAGCATAGCAGACATACGAGCCGTCCTCGCTTATGGCAATGGCAGTCACTTTTTTCTCTGTGTGTCTGCTCCAAATAATAAGCAAAATCAAGAAAGGCAATGTTTTCCAAAGCATAGCAAAAACAGTACTTATAGTTATACCCTTTCATGGAACAATACATATGGTCATCATGAAAGACTTACGCAGTGGTTTTGAACTCCCAAGGCTCCGTTGACCATACTGTGACTAGTTTGTCATCACCAGCAGAAACAAATAGCTTTCCTTTAGCTCCATAACGGATAGCCCTCAGCGATTTGCAATAAGAATCTCCACCTTGGTCTAATATAACAGCGCAATCACGGCTGTGGCATTATAGAGTTCAGAATCGAAATTCCGTCATAGTGACACTTTCTTGCGTGGTCCGATTCAATTCAAAACACTTTTTTTACATTGGAATGAGTAAACTCAAAACATATATAGATTCATTCATACCAGTCTGCTTGTATCATTCCTTATGTTTAATGCTCATGATTGAAAAAATAAATATATCTTTAGAGAGCTCACCGGAGGTCGAAGACTCTGAGTTCGAATCCGACGGCGACGGCGACGGAATCTTGAGAAGGATGGACGGCAATGAGAGCCGGAGCAACTTCAATGTCTTGCTTTGATTCACCGGATTCAAGCTGAGCGTCTTCCATTTCTCGTTTAGGGTTTTTCGCGCTCTTAACTTCTCCTATTCTCAGGGTTTAGGAATTTTTAAGACTTGGAGCCCGCTAAATAGAATGGGGGTCTTATCGGAATTACGCTGAACTTAATCCGCTTAATTCCAACAATATGTATTACTATTTATCAATTTAATTCCAAGAATAAGATTTTTAGTGTTCATTTACGCGTTAAGTTATGCTGTGACTTGTGAGTTTAATTTTTATTTATTTATCTCAATCTTGTCGTTTGGATTTTGTTAATTCACTCTTTTCATTTTACAAAATCTCCAAGTCAAATTTATCAATAATTTATTATTCAAGAGGCAATACTTTCCCAATGACTTGAAAATATGAAACTTGATCGATGTGTTTGAAATTTCTCGGTTACAAATTAATTTTCGTCGGCGCATCATTTCTCCTTTCATTAAGTTGTTTCAGAGTGTACTTAAATTAATCAATTGTTTCTACGCTAAGAAATAATTTAGGAAAAATTGTCGAAAGTAATTAAAAAATTTATATATAGAATTTTTAAGCGTTAATTAGGTGAATTTGAAATTTATATATTTAAAATTTGTTATTTTTGTTCTCCCTGTTTTGGAGAAATTTAAAATTACAATTGCCGCATAAATCACATCTCACTGTGTAAACTACACCTACGCTGTCTATTACCAATATAATTATGATCATACCATAGTATGCACAACTACTAGCTTCTGTTGAAATAATTTGAAGAAGAAAAAAGATAGTGCATTAAAAAATTAATAATCTAAGAATTAAAACAGGTTTAGACAGTTTGCAATATATAAAATAAAATCCAGTGCATATGTGAATGTCGTTTAATTATATATATTAAATTTCCCATAGTATTCTTCTTCTCTTCAATTTATCTTACCAAAATTGTGGGAAATGGATTTCTCTAAATTTGTTAGTGTTAGGAGCTGAAACATATTTTTGTCAACAATACCATTCGTTAATGAAATTTCAATCCTTTAAAATGACAATTAGACACATTTGTAGCAAAACATTAACAGAAGCCCCACCAGAGACAAAGGTGGCCAAATGTAAACCATGACTTGCCAATTGAACAAAGCTAATCAATCGTCACTTCTAACATGTTCAAAATAAAATGAAATATAAGATTCCCACCACTAAAAATTCGTCCTACAACATGATGTTACCCACTTCAAAACTGGGTTCTGTGCTGACACATACAGTACATACTAATTTTTGCTTAAAGCAACCTGAGAGAGAGACACGAAAGGCCAATCAGAATGGCTGCTCAGAGCATGAAAAACAAGGCAAGCCCAAACCTAGATTCTCAACTGTGTACAGCCAAGGATAGTTCCGCGGCACCGAGTCATCGGGGCTGCCTTGCGCCAAGCTGGCCTATCTCCACCGCCGATCGCCAGCACATCGACGTCCGACATGGGCTTGATCTCCCAGTTGCCCTGGTCGGGACCTATCACACCTCCGATCACGTAGATCTCATCTCGAAGCCCAGTCATTGCGAACCCGATTCTCCGGCGAAACTCTGACGCCGAAACCACGACCTTGCTCGCTTTCCCTTCCTGCTTCGAGACCGACCCGTGGCTCAGGACATACAGCGTCTCGTGAACGACCGCCATCGGGCCCTGAAGCCACCCGTGATCCTCCACAGCCCACCCGAGCCCTTTGCTCTCCAAGACCTGCAAAGTCGAAAGCCCCTTGTGGAGCACATGGAGCTTTTCTCCGATCACCACCCCCGAGCAAGCCGAGTTGTGGGTCCGGTGGAGATCGGGTATCGGCGACCAAGAATCCCTTTCCGGGTCGTAAATCTCCGCTCGGGAGATCGATTTCCGACAGCTCGTGAAACCCCCCGCCACGACGATCTTCCCCTCCAAGACGCCGCAGGCGAACATGGCTCGCGGGACCAGCATCGGAGCTCGAGGAGACCATTGTCGCATCATCGGATCGTACGACCAGACCTCGTTCGTCGCGAAGCTCCCGTCCTGATCTCCCGTCTGGGGATCCACGGCGTCGCTACCGCCGCCCAATACAAAGAGCTTCCCCGAAGCGCAGACCGCTCCGAAGTGAGAGAGGTGCCTGACTTTCGAGGGAAGAACAGGAAGCGTGATCCAGAGATCGCGCAGAGGGTCATAAAGCTGCCATAGATTTTCCGGGTCGAAAGCGCAGATGCAAAGTAGGTCCTCGGCGGAACCGACTTCTAGACGGGCTCTGAAAAGCTCGTTGCTACGAATTGCAGCTCTCCAGGGACGGGAAACCAGCTCCAACTTCGGATGGAGATAAAAGGGAACCCGAGCAAGGCACCGGAGAGCTACTGCATTGGGGAGACCTTCAATCAATTCAGACATAATCTTCACGGTTTCATCTGTTTCAGGCGATTCTTCGTGGTTAAATTCCGAAAGGACTACAAGAAATTCGCACAACCGCGAAACAGGAAATCGGAGTCAGTACTAAAACTATGGAAGGAAAATGAGACGACCAAATTATCACAGAAAACATGTATATTAACAAACTCAGCTATATTTGTTTCGGATGAGCTAAGAAAAACATTCAAGAGATGTCGAAGAAGCTGTAAATTAACCACAGCTAATTATATAACTGTACAATCTTGTATGGCTCAAAGAAGACCAGAGCCTTAAAATAAACAGTTGTCTTGACATGTCAGCCTGTGCAGTGTTTACCTTTATTTTAATTAACCTTCAACACACACATAGACAATAAATACAAACAAAGAGAAAACCACCTCAAAGATCTAGGATTTAAAATAGATTTCTGAATTCACCTTAATGTTTTCGCAACAAAGATCTAACAGAACCGAACACAATCGATATATGAGACTGAATTTCCTAGTAAACCCAAGTAATCCAACCAGGGATCAATATCAATTCCTTTCCCTATACTAAAACATAGATTTCACGGTGAAACTGGTAATCAGTCGTTGATGATCCACATCCCAAGATTCCAAATGGATTCTAACCTTATAACATAAATTTTAACTAACTCGATGAAATCATTAAATTATCATTGTTAACATATTAAGATGCGCCAAGGGATATCAAACATATATATAGTAAAATGATTTCTTGCAGAGCAGGAAAGTTAACCACAAAACAAAGACAAATCGAAACCCCTACAACCTTCACAGCATTAATGCGATACTATTACATGTAACACATCAACATTTCAGATAAACCCTGAAATTTGCCCCAAATGTATGCTAAAGAATCGAGAATCGAACATACCAATTCAACTCTAATGAAATTAGTTTTAACCTAAAGTCAAGATGAGCAAAGTAGTTTTCCTATAAAATATGGTCAAATACAAAGTTGAAACAAAAAGAAATAGAAAACGGTATAATAAAAAAGAGATTGCTTCGAATCAATAGGGAGAGAGAGATAATAGATTTACCTCAGAACAAGCGACCGGGTTGAGAACACGAGATTTGGGTTTCGTAGCTCGAAAATGGCTTAGATAGAAATTGGAGTGTTTGGATTGTGGAGAGAGAGAGAGAGAGACTTAACAGCTAAGGTCTGAAAGGAAAATAAAAACGCAAACGCAGCGAGAGAGTTGGGAAACACGAAATGAATTTGTTAGTTTTCTAATAATTCTGTGTGCATTGTGTATTGGAAGACTCTTACTAACATTTGAGCGTTATGTATGTGACAAAACGAGAGAAAGAAAATTGAGTCATCTTTTTTTTATTATTATTATATTGCGTGGTTTATTTCTCTGCTCTGTTTAAGCGTTCTACCATTAAGTTTGACCTATTTACTATTGTGCCCCCCGCAGAATATTCCTCTTTGTACTTTTGATTTTTTTTTTGAAGAATTCTTTAGTTTTAATCACAAAATAGTTGTCTCGCGCAAAGTTTAAAATATCGATGGTATATTTTGTTATACCTATGAAATATTCGTAAAATTAAAATTTCAGGATTATCGGAATACCATTAAATATTACTTGTATTAAAAAGTTGTTTTCTCTCAGATTATAAAAAAAAAAATTGGTTAGTTTTTAAGTTTTTTTATACTCAACCTGTAACTTATTCTGAGTTTATTTTAGAAAAATTATTTGTAACACTTGAAAAAAAAAATTAAATTTATTGTTTATCATAAAAAGTGTAATATTTGGTTTTTATTTCTATAATTTAAATTTATGACATATATAATTTTAATTATTTAAAAATATAATTTTTATACAACTTCTATCGACATATTTGTCAACATTCGGTATATCAGTGATAAATTATTGATATTATCAATATTCGGTGTAAATAGTTTTATAAAATACACATAGCTATATCTATCGATATTCAGTATATCTAGAAAATCATAACCTCCATATCGGTAATGAAAACCGACTCTCACATAAGAACGAATATACTACCCGACCGAAATCCCCTAATAGGTCACGTAAAATCCGCTCAAAAAGTATTAACAGGTATAACCCGATACCAATTTAATGTGTATGGCTGCGAATAGCGAATATATCATTCAACTACGTGAACCGACTTGTTACAATTTTAAAAAAGTAAATTTAATAAACTACTAAATATACTTTAAGTTAGTATTAGGTCATGAAACAAACTCGTATTTCTTCATTAATTATTAAGAAAAAGTTCATTTGAAACAAATAATATGTTGTACTTTTGATTTTCTTTTATTTTAACGTTATAATTTGTTTTCTTCTTGTTATTATTTGAAAAGACGGGTTAACGACTGGTATACTTTTTTTATTCCCGTTACTCGGAGAATATATATTCATCATCCGTAGCGTTAAAAATACGAGTTAATGGATATTTTTTTTAAAAAGTATGGGTAATAAAATAAGAGCATCCATTCAAATATGTAACCGATGTCATACTAAGTCTCGATATATAATTTATTTTCGTTAATCTTGATCATGATACTAACATGGATGAAATATTGAAACAAATAAGTATTTAAAAACAAAAATTTGGAGAAATGGCCCTGTCTTACAAACAGATTTTGGATTTGGCCAACGTTTCGTTAAACTTTCATAAATGTCCATTTTGCTTATGTGGTTTTTTAATTAATTTATTTAATTACTCTATTATCCTTTATATTGGGTTGGCCGATTTTTTAAAAAATCATTTTGATTTGAATTTCAAATTTTTTTTTGAATTTTCATCTTAATTGCCGGATTTAAATTTGATTTTCATTTTCAAATTGTTGCCTTTTATATTATTTCAAATATAAACGCGTATTATTTTGTTCATGAATTAGTAGATCCTAGAATTATGGGATACATCTTTGACTTGTTAAATAAAGCGGTTAGTAATTACGTGATATTTAGTTTCATTTTTTAATTACGGTTTATTGATTTCGGATTTTTATATAATTAATGTTATTCTGTATTAATTCTATTCGAAGCCTATAACTATTTTTTTAGAGCTATATATTTTTGTCATTAGTCAGAAATTGCTATTCAATTTACGAGATTAGTTGTTCATCCCGATTTCATCTACAACAGTTTTTTATTGTCAATTTACGCAAAATGGCATTTGTGGATGGTGAGGGATCTTTATATACTTTCGTGTTTTGTTTTTTATTTAAATATGTTTTGAATTATTATTTCTATTTTTGCAGTTGAAATTTTTGAGCGACAATGTTCTCAATCACGAGATGTTGAGACTATTGACTGTGAAGAATCTACAAAGGATGATGTAGTTTTGTTTGATCATGGTGATTTGAAAAATTTCTCAATGAAAATTGATTTGAACGTTGGCAATGTTTTCACTAGTAAATCAGGTTTATAAACAGCTTTGAGTATGTTGGCGGTTGGTAATAGTTTTGAATTTAGGACTATAAAATCGAATAAGACAAGGTATTGTGTTTGTTGTAAAGATCTTAATTGTTCTTGGATGTTATATGCAAATATGAGCCCAAAATCTGAAATTTAGGTCATTAGAAGTTTTTCCAAAGATCATTCATGTTTTGGCCGTGTGATTATCAACAAAAATAAACACGCGTCGTCTATGTTAATTAGTCAATGTGTTAGAGATGATTTTATGGGATCTTTAGGTACTGAAATTAAACCCGCCGGAGTTGCCGAGATTAAGAGGACTCGTTGGAATGTAGAAGTTACTTATTATCGTGCGTGGAAGGGACGAAAAAATGCTCTTACAGATCTTCGGGGAGACTTTGATTCTTCTTTCAGTCATCTTCTCATCATTGGTGATATGACATGTGCGAAAAACCCTGGTAAGTCTATATTTACAGCGTTAATTCATATACAATTTACATATGTTTATATGCTTAACTTATAATTAATTTACTTTGTAAAATATTTTCAGGTTCTTACACGAAAACATTAGTTGAAGATGATTATACATTCAATTATTTTTTTCCTTGCTTTTGGAGCTTGTGTTCATGGATTTAAATATTTTTACCTTGTGATATCCGTCGATGGTACATTTTTGAAGGGAAAATCGCATGGGACGTTGTTGCTTGCTACTGCTCAAGATGGGGCCATTTTCCGAAGGGCGGAAAGTTTGGATCTTATTCGCGGTTTGAGGTTCGGGAACCCGGGAGTTGTCGTCTCCCACCTCTTTTTCGCGGACGATAGTATGATATTTTTCAAGGCGAACCGAGATGAGATTTTGGAGGTGAAATCGTGCCTCGACCGCTATGCTCGGGCATCCGGCCAAGTCGTCAACTTCGAAAAGTCCGAGGTGTGTTTTGGGAAGAAGGTTCCGGAGGGGGACAGGGCTGCCCTTGCCGATGTTCTCAATGTTCGTCTTGTAGAAAGTCACGATCGGTACTTGGGCCTCCCGACCTCGATGGGGCGAATCAAGAAGGATATTTTCCAATATATCCGGGATAGGGTGTGGGCGAAGATCCGGAGTTGGAAGAACTCTTTCTTTTCCGCGGCGGGCAAGGAAGTAATCATAAAGGCGGTCATCCAAGCCATCCCAAGCTATGTGATGTGTTGTTTCAAACTCCCGATGAGCCTTATTCATGACATCCATCGTTTGGCGGCCAATTTTTGGTGAGGTAGCAATGATGTAAAACGGAAAACGCATTGGGGGTCTTGGGATAAGCTTTGCGCCCGAAAAAGCGAAGGAGGGTTGGGCTTCCGAGACCTAGTGTGTTTTAACCAAGCGCTTCTCGCCAAGACCGTGTGGCGTACGATCCGATTCCCGAACTCCCTTGCGGCAAGGGTTCTTAAGGCGAGCTACTTCCCTAACGGAGACATCTTATCATCTAATCGAACGAATAGGGCCTCGAGTTTGTGGAGTGGCTTGAAATGGGGCCGGAAGATCATCATGAACGGCTCGAGGTGGCGCATCGGGTCCGGGGCCTCGGTGCATGCTCGTAGCGATCGGTGGATTCCGAGAGCGGGAGGGTTTATGGTACGTGATAATTCGAGAATCCCCGTTGGCACACGGGTGGCGAGTTTCAAGCTTCCAAACGGGGAGTGGAACATCCCCCTTCTCCGCGAACGCCTTTGCGAGAATGATGTTCGCGAAGTTCTTAAGATTCCGGAGTCTCGAGTGGTTTGCCATGATGAGCTTGTGTGGCATTTCGGCACTAACGGAGAATACTCGGTCCGTAGCGGGTATCGGGTTGCTAGCGACGGACTTTGTTTGGCGGGTCCGTCCGATACGAAGTAGGTTAAGGCGTGGTGGACCTATCTTTGGAAACTTCATACCCCCAAGGTACGTCTATTTTTGTGGAAGGTGGCGAAGGATTGGATACCCACCACGGGTAATCTCTCCCGAAGGGGAATGACGATCGACCATCGATGCCCCCGTTGTCCTATGGGATGCGAGTCCACCTTCCACGCGCTTTGGGAGTGCCGGGAGAGTGTCGGAGTTTGGAAGATCCTCGGGTGGTGGAAGGAGGTGAAAACTTGTTTCCGAGGGAGGACTATCGACATCTTAATCACCTTTCCGTCGCTCTTCCTATCCACGAGTTCGAGCTCATGGCCACGGTCCTTTGGTTCGTTTGGAATCGCCGGAACAATTCGGTCCATTGTATGCCGGTCAAGGCCCCCCCGGCAATCATCAACGACGCCATTGCTCTCCTCGGTGAGTTCCGACATGTCTACGTAATCGCCAAAATCACAAGGCCTACCCCTCCCCGACCTTCCCGTTGGCCCCCCCCCCCCCCCCCCCCACCTCCGAACGTCACGGCCATTAGCGTGGATGCGGCTATCGGGGCGAATGGCGAGAGATGCGGCGTAGGAGGTATGTTTCGTGACTCTACGGGCTATGCCTCTCTCTCCTTTTGCTCCCCTATATTCCGGAATTTCTCCCCCCTCATGGCGGAAGTTTGGGCGATTCGTCGAGGGCTCGAAGAGGGTGTCATGAGGGGCCTCGACCGGGTGACTATCCAATCGGATTGCGAAGTGGCAATTAAAGGTATCTCGGCTTGTGCTTTACCTATCACGGAGGTGGGCCTCCTAGTGGCGGATATAAGGTCGCTTGCAACTCGTTTTAGCTATTGTACCTTCAATTTTATATCCCGCTCTTGTAATAGTCTTGCTCATGCTTTGGCCAAGCGGGCTCTTGAGTTTGATTCGGATGTAATTTTGTTTGCTCCTCTACCGCTCGAATTTCAAGCGGAAATTTTGGCGGATATGCCTAATGTTATTTGAGGTCTTGGGACCTTTTTCCCTCAAAAAAAAAAAAAATAACAAGGATGAAGGACTTAAAATGAAGTTGGGTGATGTATTTTATTTTTCTTAGAATGTTTACTGTAAAATTAAAATATTATCCTTTCAAGTACTAGCAAATCACCATTACACAGATGCCTCCGAAGGAATGTTAAGAAACCAAATATTGCTTCCCGAACTCGAATGAGATAACCAGTACTTTTATGTATCAGTCAAATTTCTAGTCACCGATTATCAAACATTCAACACCATACAACTTCGCTGAACTTTCTTAAAGCTCTAGGATCTTAGAACAGACAATTTCTAACACCAACAATGACGAGGCTAAAGACCCTATTTGTAGATGATTATGAAGAAGAGTTCATGTTAAAGTTGCAGAGGTAATGAACTTTGTTTTTTCTAAGAGGTGCTAAAACTATTTTTATAAGGGATAAGTAGCAATATAGCACTTTGAAACATAATAATTGCTATATAGCTAAATGTTTGGAAAAAATTGGTTAATATGCATTAATCAAAAGAAATCTGTATATATTAACTAAAAAAGTAACTACTAACAGCCACGTCACAATAGATGACTATTTATTAAACAAACAAAAAAAATGATCAATCAACAATATCAATGTTTCATTTGATTATTTAGAGCAAATTTTGTTTTTATAATGTGTCACGACCCGCGAGCCGCGACTCATCGACACTTGTACAATAAAATAATTAAAATAATCTTGAAAATAATGACGTATAGCGGACGCAAAATCAATATTTGAAAAAACTGGAATTTTTTCTTTTAAGATATAAACGTGGAGTTTTATTACAACTCCTATACAAACACCTTCCGGAAGGAATTTAAAAGACATGTCTCACACTTACTTGGAATAGTTCGGCAGAAAACGAATGACTTCACAAATATGTGCGTCCTACACACTTTGAGACACCTGATACTCTATCGGCGTTGAAAGGGGAGTAAAACGAGATTCTGAGTTCTGTTTCGATCCTCACTTCAGAGTTTCTGACCCGATCGACAGTCGTACAATCACGTAAATCTGAAAACAGATTATAAGAATCCGATAACGGATTAACTCATATTCTTACATTTATCACAATTCCCAATTCCTAAATTCCGAAATCGAACCCCGAATCTCGATCTAACGAACCAAAAAACCCGATTCAAAACAAGTTCTCATTAACATAATTTCGATACCAAAATCAAACTACGAGTCTTAAGTGTTTGTACAATTTCTCGAATTCAAAAATCAGATTACAAACTCGTGTCCTCTCTCACGGGATCTCAAATCCCCCTTCCACAAATCCAATATCATAGTTCAAATTCTCATATTCAACCAGAATCTATAAAATATTTCTTCCATTTTCAATTCAAATCTAACAAAATTATACTCCAGCTTAGATTTCGATTTCAACTCTATTATAATTAAAACAATGATTCTCAAATTACCAAAATCCTCAAATTCCAAGTATGAACCTTAACTCCTGATATCCAAATCAGATCTAACGAAAACATAAGAACTTATTCATTCAAATTACATTCACAGTACAACCGAATCAATTTGATAACCAACTCTCGAACTAAACAGAATTCCCAAAACAAAAACATCTAGCCGAGTCCCTAATTTTCAAATCCAAAACTCAGTTCAATTCAAAATCGCGATGATTCAACCTAAAGCATAACTCAATACATACAAAAATATCAATTCCATTAAACTAAGCTCGAATCTTCAAAACCCCAAATTTTAATCGACGAACTCTAAATTTTGAAATCCAGAATTCAAATCCTAGCCAAAATCAATTTAATGACCGATTCTCGAACTAAACAGAATTGTCAAAAAACAATATTCACAGCCAATGTTTCAAATCCATATTCTAATACAACACAATTATAACTACCGCAACCATTTCTGATTCATTAAAAGAACTTCTCAATCTATGTCATACCTAAACCCCGAGCATAAACCCTAATTTCTAACTTCTCAACGAATTTCAAACCAAAACAAGAATCTTTCCACCTCAATTCACGTTTCAAAACACAACTAGAGTCATTACCCAACCAATTCAATCATCAGATTACATATTGAGCAAAAGCCCCAAATTTCGAATATGAAAACCCCAAATTTCTTCAATCTGTCCAAATCCAAAATACAGTCATGGAAAGTTGTAGCTAAAATACACATTCGAGTATTGAAAAGCTTGTAATTCAATCAATTCGTGCAACCAATTTCAGATTCATTACCATTTCTAAAACCGAGTATGAACCCTAAATCCCCAATTTGATTTCGAAATCAAAATTGTGGAATCGGAGTTTGTCTCACCTAACTTCAAGAGCCCAGACATTTTTCGACATTCGTGGCTTCTCAGACCTTCGCGCTCACAAACACCGACCATCGACGAAGCTCCAGGCGGAGAACAGTGACGCGACGAGGAAAAAGAAAAAGGAGAAGAGAGAGGCGGTGTGTGCGTGGCAGTGATGGCTAGGTGGGTTCGCGACAACAAGGAGAACGTTTTTGTAGAAGGACGGCGGTGATGGTGGTCGGTCTTGGGACCGGTGGAGAGAGAGAAGAAGAATGTGAAGAAAAGAGGGAGAAGAAGAGATGATGCACGAGAGAGAGAAGAAAGGACGAGGAATTCCTGCCGATTCTCATCAAGGCGACGAAATTTCCAATTTTTCCGACACTACCTCGAACCACAGAACTATTTTAATAATACAAAACCAAATTGAATTGGAAAAAAGAAGACCTGATAGGAAAACCCATTGGTGATCTTGATACTCGAATACAAACATATTTTATGACCCTCTTAATAATACAATACCAAATTGAATTCGAAAACAAAAAACGTGATAGGAAAACTCATTGGTGATCTTGATACTCCAATACAAACAGATTTCATAACTATTTTAATAATAAAAAACAAAATTGAATTGAAAAAATGGAAACCTGAAAAACAGAGCCTTTGAAGAAGTAGAAAATGACGCTGTGGATGGAGGACCTAAGTCTTGGCAGTGGTGAAACATTGAAGTTTGTTCGAAACTCAAAGCATGTGTGAGAAAATAAATTGGTTTTTTCATATTCTTTTGTCGATGTTTCGGTGGAAGTAAAAAAAAAATGTGAAAAGAAGATGTATGAAATGTAAATTTCAAATTAATATTGTAAAATAATATTGTTAGAATGAAAGATCTTAGAAATTCAATATAGGCGCATCTGGTGTAGTGGTATCATAGTACCCTCCCACGGTACTGACCAGGGTTCGATTCCCTGGATGCGCACTACTGCAATTTTTGTTTTCGTCCATGTATTTTATTCACAAATCTTAAGTTCTTCATCTTTTATGTATCAAGATGGCAAATCGTATGAACGGAGTAATTTTAGAAAAATTATGTTTTCGTCCACAAATATGTAGCTAACGTAAATAAGTAACTAAATTATGAATCTTCTCACACCCCGGAATCTTCTGTACGATGATGATTAGCAAATCGGGTGGACGGAGTAATTTTAGAAAGATAATGAAATTAAATGAAAAGCTTAATGATAACGAGGCTGAAGGCCTGATTACGTACAGGAGTTTCACTTAAGATTGGTGATGGAGATTTTATTTCTCGGAGGGATTATAATAATTGTTACAATAAAATTTAAAAACTAATTTTCATGAATGAAATGAGAAATCATTAAGACTTCTTTTAATATACGGATGATCTAGTGGTAATAATGTTCAATCCAAAAAAAAACATCTTTTATATATCACTTACGATCGAGGCTCAACACATAGATAGTTATGAAAAAAAACTAAGTTAAAGAAACAATTTTTTATAATGTAAATTCTAAAAAAAAACTAATTCATAACTGTAAGCAACTAAAATTAAATCGAAATTTCAGAATTTTTTTTTTTTTGAGCAACATAATTTTCTTTATAACTAATTCGTAAGTCTCCATCATTTCTACCTACCGAAAGTTTATAGTCGATTTATCGTTTTTATGCAACTGAGCCGCTTGGCTTTATCAAAAGATTATACGCACACGTCAAAGGAGTCAGACGATCAAACTCAGGACTCGTGAAAATATATAAAATTCTAAAGCTTCATTACACAACACAACACAACACAACAGAATCTCTCCGATAGAAGTCAGACTCAAAAAACAAGAACTCGCATGTTTATTGCAACGATAGTTATGGAGCGTCCAAATTCACGAGCACTCTTCAAGGGGAGACGACCTTGAGCCAAGCGGGCCTGGCGGTGATATCGGCCGCCCAGGCGGCGACATGTGGACGGGCGTGGAGGAGGTTCTTGGCGGCGGTGCCGGAGAGGCAGTGGAGCGCCGGGAGGTGGTTGAGGTCGGCGAGGGTGAAGCAGTCGCAGGCCAAGTACTTGGAGGCCGACAGCCTGGCCTCGTAGACGTCGAGGACTTTGGCGAGCTTGGCCTCGTGCTCCTCCACTTGGGCCGGGTCGGTGGTCATCCCGAACATGGGCTTGTAGTGATACTCCCAGCACAGCTTCGACGCCGCCGGGTCGAACTGGTGCGCCTCCGCCTCCATCCACGCGTACATCGCCGTCTTCGGCTTCGCGTTCGTCGGCACCAGACTCGTTCCCTTCTCCGCGTACGTCTCCGCTACGTACTTCGCGATCGCCCTCGAATCTGTCCCCAATTCTCAATTAGAAATTGTACGACCGACGAGTGATTTTCAATCAGGGGATCTAGAGTAACTGCTCATTGTTGTAATCCCTAAGTTGATTTTAAATTATTCAGATCCAGACTTAAATGAGTGAGCCAGAGAGAACACGTGAGCATTTATTGATATTCTCTGTTGCAGTACCGCACGGTTGATATGTAATCCAATATGAATGATTCCATTAGCTGTTTGTCTGGATCTAATGACAAATAAGAGAAAAAAGGAAGAACTAATATTACCGAAAACTTTCAAATCTCCGTCCTCCAAAGCAGGAACTTGGCCGAATGGCTGAATCAAACAAAGAAACACATAAAAATGTGTCAGATAAACATTACAAATTGTGTGTGCGTGTGTGGGAGAGATAGAGCTGTAAATTCTTGTTTCTGAAGCTTACGTTCAGGGAAATGAATGGTTCTTGTTTGTGAGCACCGGATTTCATGTCGACGATGACGAACTCGAAATCAAGGCCTTTCTCGTGGAGGCAAGCCACGGCTCGCTGCGTGGCGGTCGAGATCGGGCTTCCGTAGAGTTTAATCGCTGCCATGGCTATTTTTTGTTGTTTTTTTTTTTGGGGTTGTTGTTTCCGGAGTAATTAAATTTAAGAATGCAAATGAGAATGAGTGCGGTTTAATAGAGGAGAGCTTTGACCGAAGGAAGGTTCGAGAGACAGAAATATTTGGCAATGGCCTTTCCACAATCTACTGTCGGTGGGTGAACTAATATCTCGTATTACATATATGTTCTATCTAGAAGGAACGGTTACGTGGCTCTTCGACCATTCGCGCGATCATCTTGACTTTTCCTTTTTCTTCTTTTGAGGTTGTGCGTTTAGTTTTGATTTCTCTGCTATTAATTTTGTTTTTATGCTATCGTAGAAAAAGTTCTATTTTTGTACCTCTTTACTTGAATATTGTTTTTGTACGAACAAATAGATTGACGTAAGACTCGATGGCAACACGATACCAATCGACGAACTTGAACACGATACCAATCGACGAACTTGAACACGATACCAATTGTTGGCATGAGATGAGAGCAAATACAATTCTAAAATGGGGTATTTATAAGGTATCTCCGACCCCACCGTAAAACACCAATATTTGGTAACAAATTTACTCTAAATTTGGTGATATAAACAGTATCCCGTTATATTTGACAGAGTACTGTTCACACGGCAAATTTTTTTTTAAAATATTATTTTAAACTTTCAATTACTTTAAAAAATATATACTAATAAAAAATAATATAAAATTAATAATAAAATAATGATGCACAATTTTTTGGTGTTAAATTTGATATTATGATTGGAGGTAAAAAACTTTAACATCAAATTCTTACTAAAAACACCAAATTTGATGTTAATGGTTGAAAATGGCCTAAGACATCATTATTTACAATGCATGTGTTTTATTTAAATATTAAATATATTATACTTCCATAAATTGTTTCAATGTGAGCTTTTCAGAAGTTGTCCATTTAAATATTATTTTATATACTTTATTTATTTTTTCATTTATTTTATGTTCAATTATATATATATATATATATATATATATATATATCAACTAATTGGCTGTTTACTCACATTAATGTTTACTATTTTAGAAATATTCAACGTTTGATAAACTTTTCGTAAGTACCCAGCAAAAGTTGTTTACACCTTTTTATTGACTATAATATGTTCATTAACAATCGCTAATTATAGTCCGTAAAAACGTATAAACAATTTTTGCAGGATATTTACAAAAGTTTTACCAAACGTTGGGTATTTTGAAATTAGTAAACGTTAATATAGGTATATAGCTAAAAGACCCTATATATTATGTTTATGAATAAAATAATTGTGAACATTAGTGTCATGTATAAACACAATCTTGAAATAACTCACCTTCTTTTGTTAAACAGTAATAAATAATCATGATAATTACGAAATTTTGGGACCAAAAATACCTAAATATCATTTTTCCACCCAGTTTTCAGTCTTCAATTAACATTAATAGATAAATCAATGTATAACTTATTGTGAACGTGAATCAAAGATACACTCCATCATTTTCGACGGTTTCAATCAATTTTTTCGAAAAAGAACAGATAAAACCGAACTCAAAAATCTCGAACGAAATCATGAACCTTACAAAAATCTAGAAACCGTCGGAGGTTACAGTAATCAAAAAGTTGCTTTAACAGAAATAGTAAAAGACAAATGTACGAGGTTAAGATTTATTCAAATTGTTAACTTATACATTAAATACTGAACACAAACAATATATTTACATGTAATTGACAAGCCTTCCATTGACGCATCAGCTTTAATGCGGGGAAAAATAATACTTAAGAGGTCGGTGCATTTAAGTACTCAATATACCGCAAAAACGAGTGAGAAGGACACGAGCTATGGATTGTAGCATTGGTCGTAAACAGTAACAATGATGAGGTTGATCGAGCAGTCAATATTCATTGTTATTAGAAATTGAATGAGGAATGTCATATTTTGACAAAACAGTTTGCTTAGAAATAGTGAAAATCTCAAACTCAAGTTTATATTTTGTGTTTTTTATTTAGAACAAAGTAATAGTGAATGAACGTGGTACAAAACAATATCTTTTGGATGACATGTATAAAATATGTATATATTATTTGTTGGTTGATGGAAATATTTTGCATCTAATTTTTGTTTAAACTGGCTTAAGACCTCCATTTTATGATTTAAAAGTGAAAAAGTATGTTATTGATATTTTTAGTTTTAAAATACCCAATAAAATATTCACCATTAATAAGTTTACAATGCAACATCAATACTTTAAACAGTCAACAAAGTATGTTATTTGTGTGTGTAGTGATCAAATCTCAAAAAATTGGTTGCAACATTAGTATGTTTACAATAACTTAACACCGACAGCAACATCAAATGATTTAACAAGTAAAAAAGATATGTTATTGATATTTTTAATTTGAAAATACCCAAAAAAAATTCACCATTAATCTGTTAACAATGACTTAACACCATCATCAATGACTTAAATAGTCAATAAAAAATGTTATTTGTATGTGTAGTAATCAAATCTCAAAAAAATCTTGCAACATTGATCTGTTTACAGTAATTTAACACTAACATTAGATTATTTAACAAGTGAAAAAGTATGAAAAGAGTAACAATTACGCATAACTGTTTTGAAATTATTTACACTAATAATCTGTTTACAATATATTAACACCAACATCAATTTATTTAACGAGTAAATCTCGTATGAAAATAGGTATGTTTTGTTTCTGAATGTTTATAAATATATTGCGCAGTGAATATGTTTACAATAAATAAATACCAACATAAAACCTTAAAGAAAATTGTTAATGAACTTAATATAAATGGATAAAATTACATCAAAGTGACATATGCCATAAACAACATCTAAAAGTAACATAAAACTAATTATTACAAGTCTTTTTATTACGCTCATTTTGACCACAATTTCTGCGACGTTGAGTAACCAGGTGCATTAGTTCACATCTTGATCTATGCATCTCCTTTTTTGGCATCCCAAATTGTCGCTTGTCAATATGAGATTTTATGATTTGAGCATGAGGATGCAACTCCTAGTCACCTTCATTCGAAAGAGGAAAAACATCTTGAGCATACATAGAGAAACATATCTTTTTTATAAAATTGTGACACATAATCTATTGGAAATAAATTTTGACTGTATAACACAGCACACACGTGAGAGCAAGGAAAATCTTCAAGTTGTCAATAACACCATGTGCAAGTCTTCACCTCCACATCGACAACTTTATGAATGGCACCATCAAGCACCTCGAATTAATTTTCACTGATTACATTAACCTATAAATGAAATCTAAATAAGTAGGATGTTTGCATGTGTAACATATAATGTACATGCATTAACGTATCATTTACATAATTTAAACTTACATTCATTGATCAGGTAGTTTATTGAGCGTCAAAAAGCATATGGAAACATGTATTGTTTAGCCCATAATCCATCTTCGAAATTAGCATCCTCTTCTTGAATAAGGTGCCTATAACTCAACACAAGACATGCAACCGGTCACCCTCTCGTTTCATGCAAATTTGAATTCAAGCATTCGTATATGTTTATCGTTATGACGTTGAACATCTTACCAGGAGAAAATGATTATAAGACAAAATTCAGGGTTACCTTTTAGTAATTAATATGTGTTTTAAATTATATTTATTGATTATTAGTTTACCAAATTAGTTAAGATCTTATATATTAGGAAAGAATCACATTTACGTGTTAATTTGCTTACTCGGTCATTTAATTTCATTACTCCATTAATTTGGTTCTTTATTATCTCAGTTTCTCTTTCTTTAGTTTTGGAAAATGTAAAATTATGAAATGAATTAAAATCCTATGTATTAAGAAAGAATCACTTTTAGGAATTTATTTTTAAATTCAAATCAGAAACTTCTTGTACCTTCAAACTATAACAACACCTGATATTAAAAACACAAACAAGAACAGATATTGTTAAATTTACAAGTTTTTAAAGACAAAAACAACAACAAATATCTCTGTTACAACATCAAAACCCATAAAAATAACCAACTTTCGCGTAAATATCCCATTTATTTACTTCGACAAAAAATAGAACCCTTTTTTTTACATGTTAATCTATCAAACATACAAAAAATATATACAAAATCAACAATTCAAACTCATCAGAAATTCAATGATTCAAATCCAAGAAGAACAAACCTATGGAAGTGCAAAAAGAGTAAAAGTAAACAAAACAAAAATCGCTATAACCTATGAGTTTTGAATATTTACCTGATTTGCAACACCTTAATTGCAAGCCCACGTCAATTCAAATCCGTTTTGTTGAAGTTCTTTTTAACATTTTTAGCTAAGATTTTGGGAGATTTATTTTTTGCAAATTTCGATGCGACAATTAAAATGTTTTGGATACCGATTTTCTCTCTTCGTATTAATGAATTTAATTAATTTATGAAAGTTATTGCTTCCTCGTTTTTCGGTGTTACTATTGTAATTTTTCTAATAACCTGGTGTTTGTCATTGAGCGGGAATATAATTGGGGTAAAGTTCTATAAAAAATTTGTAAAACAGATGGGTTGATTATTTACAAAAATTTTACAAACTTAAGTTATTTCCAAATTCACCTATGTTTGGATGGCTATTTTATATAATAACCGTTTATAAGGACTAAAATGTAATATTTTTAAGGACTAAAATATAAAATAGAAAAACGACAAACAATTTATTGAAAATGGCCTCTTTAAATATCTTAGAAGGTCAACAGTAGAGTGGCTATCTTTATTTGTAATTTTTTATATTTATTTATCCAAAAATTAGTGAATTGGCTATGATTTGCAAATGTATTTAGGTTTTGTCCAACGTTTTGTAAAACTATTGTAAAATGACCATGGTGTACATATGGCTTTACGTTGTAATTTTACTTTAATGCCCTTGTAATTTTCTGCCGAATATTTTGAATTTTTAAATTTAAATTCGTGTGAGAATTTTAATTATTTCCTATAAATTTCAAAACGTGTCGGTTATATATTATTTGACATTAGTTTCTACATTAATGGGTTGACTATTAACTCATTTAATATCAAGTAATTATTTATGATTATTTTATTTTATTGCCGAAAGCAATATAATCTCGAACATAATCTTTTTGTTTATATATCTGGAAATGATTAATTCTTAATTACTTATGATAACTCTTTCATTAAAAGTTAAAATTTTTGTCAATAGTTCATCTAATATATTTGTATTCGTAATTGACATTCCATTTACAATGATCACTGTTTTATAACTGTTGGATATTCTCTTGTAAGTTTCTTCCTATTTCTGAATTTTGAATTATAAGTTTGTTTGAAATGTTTAAATTTTTCTCTGAAATTTAAAATTTTGTTCGTTGAGGATTATTTGGTCGTAGTTCCTAAATTAATGGATGGAAAATTTAAACATTAAATATCAAGTAATTGTTTATTTCCAGTTTTATTGCCGAAAAAAATATATATATATATCGATCATCATTTTATTTTCGATAACATTTCATTAAAATTACAAATTCAATCCTCCTCTTTCTAGAATTGATTATACATATATCCCAAATTTTTTTTATTTTAGTTCATCCAATTTATTCTTCATCTTTTCGAGATTCAGGTTAGTGTATTATTCACTTAAATTGAAATGGCCCTGGTGCACAACGTAAATTGAAATTAGTTTTACAACGTAAATTATATTTTACACCGCTAATTGATTTTTATAATGTAAATTGAAGTTTTTTATCGTTAATTGCATATTTATTAACAAAACACTATTTTGATTTTTTACTACATGATAAAAATCAAAATTTCATATATGAATTTGAAATCAAATCAAAACACGAAGAAGAAGAAGAATGAAGAACGAAAAACGAAGAAATTTTTTTGAGCTCGGCGAAGGACCACGATGATCATCTCCGCCCTGAAAGCTTCACATCGTTCTTCTTCTTCATCATCGTCGCTGTCGTGTTCCAGTTCCAGTGTCATAAAATAACCTCCGCAAATAAGGTATCGTGCTCGATCGCGAACTCCTTGATTCCAGGCCTTCTTAAACTACAAATACATGCTTTTACGAAAACTAAAAACATAGAACTGAATAAAAAAATTGACGAATTGGCCCTACTTGAAAAATTCAATTTGAAAAAGTCCAATCTTTTGTAAGACTTTCGTAAATAGCCCTATTGATGATGTGTCTTAATTTTCATCTTTGTAGTTTTACGTTTATGCCCTTTATAATTTAGCCGAATATTAAGAATTGGCAATATCAATTTCAAATTTTAAACCTTAATTTTGTTTGAAAATTTCAATTAGTTTCAGATTTTGAAAGTTGGCGGTTATTTGGCTTAGATATTGGTTCCTAGACTAGTGGCTTGACTTTATTCTTAATTATTAGCCTATTAATTCAAAATAACTTATTAATTACATATTATTTCCATCCTTAATTTTGAAATGATTTCATTTTAATCTGTCAAAAATTTGTTAATTGACTTTCCATTTACAATGTAAATTGAATTTTACGTTGATAATGTTTGTTAATTGATATCCAATTTACAGTGAAAGAGAATTGTACCAAAATAAATTGAGTTGAATTTTACAACGTAAATTGATTTTTATACTGATAATAATATTAATTTCGTTCGAAAATTCAAATTTGTTTCTGAAAATTAAAAGTTGGCAGTTTATAGGCCTTGAATATTGTTTCCTAGATTAATAGGTTGAATTTTGATTAACTTATTAATTACAGATTATGTTCATGTTTAATTTCGAACAGATTTAATATCTATCAATTAGTTATCCTTTTTTATATTTGGAAATGATTTTTAATCTGTCGAATATTTGTTCTGGAGCAGTTCATACGATTTTATTCTTTCGTTAATTGACTTTTCATTTACAGTGTAAATTGAATTTTACACTTAAAATGTTTGTCAATTGATATCCAACTTACACTGAAATAGAATTGTGCCAACGTAAATTGAGTTGCGTTTTACAACGTAAATTAAATTTTACAGTGATAAAAACACGATTTTGATTTAAAACACAAAGAAGAAGAAAAAAATAGCGTAATTGATTATTAATGATTAAAACCGCGACGATCCTCTCCATCATGTAAATTTTACATCTCGCCCACACCTTTCTCAGTGTCTCTTTCTCATATCCCCAGAAACAGAAAACCTAGACCTATTAACACGAAACGCAAAAATAAGGAGCGGAGATGAAGAACCCGATTCAAACAGATCTCCACCTCGAGGAAGATCTCGTGCTCGGTCACGACCTCCTCTGTCGGACTCCGTCGTCTTCCTCTCATGCGTCCGACGAGATGTTTTCCATTCCTCGTGCATCGCTTTTAGATGTTCATCGTCTGTTTTCAATTTTGGAAAGAAAAAAAAACAAACTATATTCAAAACTTACGTGTAATCGGTTATCGAGGTTTTTTCGATTACCCGGTGATTTTTTTCCGACGATTTTTGATGTGGTAAGTAGTGAAGAATTTGAATCGTCGAAGAAAGATGGACGGTTTCTCCGAGTTTTTACAAAGAATTGGGGAAAATATTTGTTTCTCTCTCTCAATTTATTGAATGAATTTAATATAAATCCCAGTTTTGAAGCTGACGTGTAATCGAGTAAATTTAATTTAATTTTTGATTTTGTATTTTAATATTCGTTTGGGCGCGAGAATGTTTTTGGGTTTTGTGGGAATGAAATTTTGGTGAAATGATTTACTGAACTTTTACCAAAGTTTTACACAATGTTGGACAAATTGAAATTAGGAAACCTATATAGGGCTATACTATACAATTACCCTAAAAAAATCAAAGTTTTACCATGGCGATTTTTTCGCGATGAAAGGGCATACTTGTTAATCTTTAAAAATGTTCAAGATTATGAACCTTGGAAATTCTGGGTTAAACTTCTCGTTCAACAAACAGGAAGCATTTTTTTTTGGTTTTCGATTTTGTTGATTTTGAAGGGAATTAGTGTTTTGATGGAAAATGTAATTTTTTTGTAGCAAATAATGAGAGGTTGGGAAAACTCAGGAAATAGTCCCAAACCCCAAAACGATGTGCGGGGATGTCTTATGTTCACACGGGCTTTAAAAATTGATAAATCAGATGTTAAACCAGAGACAAGCATCGGATGATAAAGCAAAGACAAGCATTTGACAAACATGCCATAATTAACAAAAAAGGTCACTTCGCATCGTCAACAACACTCAAGGAAACGAACAGTACATGTGAAACATGACAGACACAAAATGGCTTTGCGAAACATTTATTTTCATCACATAAAATAAAATAAAATAAAAAACGACACACTGTTCACTCCATCAATCCTACTTCTTAGAATTGCCAATAGCCTGGTTCCTGAGGGCGACCACCTTGAGCCAGGCCGGCCTGGCGGTGATGTCCTCCAACCAGGCGCTGACACGTGGACGGCTGTCGAAGAGCCGCTTGGCGGCGGTGCCGAGCAAGTACTGGACGGTGGGAAGGTGGTGGAGATCGGCGAGCGTGAAGGAGTCGCCGGCCAAGTATTTGGAGTGGGAGAGCCTCTCCTCGTAGACGTCGAGGACCTTCTCGAACTTGGCCTCGTACTCTTCCACCACCGCCTGGTCGGTCTCGAGACCCAGCATCGTGGGCTTCACGGAGAGCTCGAAGTTGATCTTTTGGGCCACCGGGTCGAAATGGTGGGCCTCCACTTCGATCCAAAGGTCCGACACGGCTTGCTTCTTCGCCCCATCCAGCACCAGCTTCGTCCCCTTCTCCGCGTACTCCGTCGCAATGTACCTCGTGATCGCCCTCGATTCTGCGTTGTTGTCACCAATTACGAAATGGGTATAAGAGATTTTTCAGTTTGCCTTCACATCTTGTAATTGAAAACCAAAATTCATAATGAAATTGAGAAACTGATCATTCACATACAAGGTGAGAGAGAGATCTTACCGAAGAGCTGCAGATCTCCGTCTTCAAAAGCAGGGACTTGACCAAACGGCTGTTCAGTGAACAGAATTAAATCAAACGATCATGAATTTCTCTCTCTCTGTGAGATGGGAGTGTGAAGGAAAGAGCTATACGTACGTTTCTGGAGATGAAAGGCGGTTTCTTGTGGTCGCCAGTCAACATGTTGACGAAAACGAGGTCATACTCCAAATCCTTCTCGATCAGAGTGCACAGCACTCTCATCGCCGCCGTCGAGTACGGTGCTCCGTGGACTTTGATCGGTGCCATGCCGTTGAAATCGAGACGAAGAAATAAGTCAGAGGTTTCCGTTGGTTGGATATTAGATGAGCTTGAGAGATATATCCAAAATAAAAGCGGGTCGTATTTATAATTGTTTCGATTGTCCTTTAGCTGGCAATGTGAACGCGTTATGATCTTTTCTTTATTATTGTCCATTTGTGAAAATACATGGGAACACTGCTATGTGGTGGTCCCCAGTATTGAACGCTACGTCCTCGATTATGTCAAAATTATCGTTTTTTATTTTTCGAATTTCGAGGAAGAGTAATGTTGTATGGTCCGACGTCCCTCTCATTCAACGCACAGGAAGAGATAAGGCACCACGTCACAGATTTAAATAATTGAGAATATTGGGAGTAAAACGACATCGTGAATCCCAGTCCCAGAGACAACATCCTGGCCAATTTTGCCTTTGGAAACCAATTAAATTATTTAAAGGAGTAATCATCGCCGTCCATACTCACAAAGTAATGTCCCGCATTAGATATTCTTTCTTACCTTTGTTATTCTCTACTCTGTAGAGAGAATCTTATGTTATCCATGAAATTATTATTAGGTATATAATGTAACAACCAATTTCTCATTCTTCAATTATTTGTTGGTAATAATTGATGTTGGTAATAATCATATAAATATAAATGTTATTGGAAATAATCAACGTTTAATAAAACGTCTATTTATTATAATATTTCACTGGTTATTTAAGCTCAAAATTGTTCTTGTCTAAAGCCAACAATTAAATAATAGGTTTGTAAATTAGTTGTATTTAACAATGTATTAATAATAAAGCGAAAAATATATTTAAATTTATAAAACGTAAATCGATAACAAAATTTGGGAATTAAATTATCAAATGTTTAAACATGTTGATCATTTATAATTAATTTTCTGATTGCAGTTTAACAAATATTAGCTCAAACTTTGATTAAAATAAACTTTAGTTGAGTCAATTTCATTTTCTCAAGCTTTGCATAGTTAAATCTGTGCTTATTATGACCGTCAATTTCAAAGTATATATGTATATATATATATATCAATACTAAATTTGTTGTTGACTTCTTGACATAGTATCAACTTGTTAACACATGTACATTAACAAATGACAATAGTTTTGTTGTCCTAAACTATAAATAAATAAAGTTATTCTTTTGGATATTACCAACATTTTGTAAAATTCTTGTAAATGTCTATCTATTTTGTTATAGAGAAATTTCATTCTCCTCCCGCCCATTTTCTTAAATTAAAAAAAAATTCACGTAAGTGGCTTCCTAAAGAAACGCATAGCATTAACCACGATTAATTAAGACACTCGAATTCTAAAAGAGAGAAAAGATATTTCAAACATGTACAAAAAATCGAACGGATACTTTAAAAAATCCAAAATCCAAAAAAATAAAACAATATTGCCATTTTTTTTTATCAAAGGTACCTTCACCGGATTGTTGTCGTCGGGTTGAAAACGTCGTAAAACGTGTTGTGATTAACGTGTAAAACTATTTCGTATCCCTCGTTTTTTTAAAAAAAAATTGGAGAAAATTGTTTGGTTCTCGACTATTTTTTTCGAATCGGTTTTGAAATATCTTTTTAATGGATTTCTGATTTTTAAATTTGTTTGTGGTATATGTTTTTTTCTTTTAAAAATCGCATGCAAATGATCTAGTTAGACTTTTTTATTTAGGATTTTAACATTCCTGGGTTTTGTGTTAATGGTGATAAAATTTATTTAAGAGTATCAAAATTTCGTTATTCATTTTGCTTGTGTGTGACATTTTAATATTTTTTCTTCTAGTAAAATAAACCGAAATCGTGTTATAAAAATTAATAGCCAATTTACAATCTTTTGTGATTTATTTATGTGATTTTAGTGATGTTCTGGTTACATGTTTTGATTTTGGGTTTCATCATTCTTATTTTTGGTGTTAATGATGTTTGGATTTATTTCGGGTTATGAATCGACATAGGTTAATGGTGTGTGAATTTCTTTATGGATGAATAAAAAGTCATTTATAGATGTAAGATTTTGCTTATAATAAACTATAGAAGTTGTTCATCGAGTTGACTTCCCGAACATTGTGTTTTGTTTTCATTAACCTCTATTTTGATTGGTTTCAAGTGTAAAATATTGGTAATCAACTGATTGTAAACGTTTACTGGACTACGGATGTCTCCATCAAGAAACTCAAAATGATTTACATTAGCGTTGACCTGTAACATGCATTTCAATTTACGTTCTAAAATTCAACTCAATTTGAGTTGTAAAACTCCGTTATAAGCTGAATATGTTTTCCAAGAAAAATGTTTGATTTTAAACAAAAATGAGGTTGTTCCATGATTCGTGTACATTACATGTCAATTTCCAAATTATAGAATGATATATGATTTTCTAGAAATATGCTTGAACCTTAAACAATTTTGATGCTGCTATGGTATAAGAATATTCGAATATGAAGAAGAAAAATGAATATTTTGTCCGGCTAAATAAATTTTCATAAATAAAATATAGATGTTTAGAAATGGTAAATTTTGATAAGTTAAATCGCGTTAATTAATGACAGTTTAATTAATGATAAAGATAAATATTTCTTTACGGATCTTTCAATTATAATATGAACAAATCAAATTAATAATAAATAAAGCCACCAAAATTTTGAATTAATCAGGGGATAATTCAGAGTTTTAACCCGAAATTAAAATCTCAAATTCAAACAGATAATAAAAAATTTGAAAGAGCATTCGAATAAAATTACTCTTTAAATTGACATGACACGACACGTAAGCAATTGAGTCATTTACAAAAGATATAGGAAACGTTAATCATTTCAAATTAAATTAGTAAACAAAAGTCAATTCGCCGAGTGTATATATATATATGATTTGTTTATATATATATATATATATATATATATATATCAACAATTGACATGATTTGTTTATATAATTATCTACAAATTACACTTTTCTTTACAAATTTACTAATATATTTGAATTAAACATAATTAAAAGTACCACTAATAAAATACATGAATACGAAAAAAACAATGATATATATTCATTTCTTATTATGACCAATGCAAAGTAAATTTAAAATTAGTCTTTTATAGTTGCGAGAGCACTTGCGGTTAAAGGCTAAAAAATTATATATTTTTTTTCAAATAAAAAAAAGTCATTGAAGTTCTAACATATCAAACTATATAAATTTTGGATTTAATTTGAAATTTGTAAATTATTGATAAATAACCGACGCAATGCGTATACAACATTTGAATGACTAGAATTAAAGAGACAAACAAAAAAAAATTAAAAAAAATTGATGCCACATAAATTGATTGATTATTGACAACTAAGTAACGAAATTGTTGCTTATATCCGAATTTACTTAATTTACGTTTTTTAATTATTCAATTTTTTGATAAAAAGAAATTGTAAAAATTACATGGATAACAAGTACGTACCCAAAAGAAACAACATAAGAAAAAATTTGCGCTTTTAGTTCACTAAATTACTATCAAATCAATGCGTGAAGTTACGAACTATGAATCAAGAATTGGATGGAATTCAAGCAAACCATATCAAATAAGAATTTACAGTCTTAATAAATACAAAATTATCAAAGCTCCAAAAATATGATAACACCACTGGTGATTGTAAGACAGCTCAATATATATGCCTGCTAAATATGCCAACTCACCGGAGGTTAATTAGGTAACCTTCTATGACAATCGAGTATAAAATACTCTACAATTTATTTTTAAGATGTTTTTTTTTCATATTAGATCCATTATCATATTTGTGTCCTCTAAGATTTTTAATATCAAGTTTCATATTTAAGAATTTCAAAAAATAGTATTAGTTTTGAATTGTACTTGTTAATATATCCACACACCTCAATATGATAGACATTTGTTCTTGTGACTTGTATATGGAGTACAATAAAGTATAATAGAAAAGTATTTTGTTACTTTTTTTTTTTACTTTTTGACAATTGTAGTTTTGAATTCATGTGCCAACAAATGAATGAACTTCATGTCCCAAATAATGGTTACCGATTTCGTCGTTCCTTAAACGCCTTACATGCTCTTGCATTACCGGATTGAATTCCGCTACCATCTCAATTAGACTAATAAAGTTTCCATTATTTTCTTGATAAATCTTTTCGTTTGTTACTCGGCCGAGTTCTTCTTAGCCAAGTTTTTAACAATAGCAATGATTATAATCAAAACACTTCTATAATGTTCTTTCTCTTTGTTAATCATGTTTTGAGCACTATGAGCAATTGTTTTATTTTTGACCAACCTCAACTCCAAATCTAACCAATATTTCATATTAATGATGTGTTCATCACTTATTTCATGACTTATAAATTTGACACCAAGATTTCACCAATAATTTGTTCCATCATTTCTTAAAAGGTTTGAACTAGTCTTTGTATCAAATAAATTAAAACAAAAACAATACATTTTGTTCGATTCCCTTTAATAGACTAACCATAGTGTATCACATATTTCGCCATTTAGTAATTTTTTCGTGTAGAAAGAAGTTGAAAATGTCTACAATTATCATTTTATGAAAATGTTATATCATTATCTCTAATGAGGTCTTTTTCCATAAATAAATCTCTCAACTTATTATATATATTTTTCCAGTTACACGGGTCAAAATATATTGGAATTTTCAAAAATATCACGTTTATCAACTTTGATGTTCATATCAATTTCATCTTCTTCTATGATTTTTTCACATTCTTCATCACGCATTACAAGATCACATGTAACATCGATATGAATCTCTTTTTTTAAATTTTCTTCTACCAATACTTTGTCACATCTATTTGAATCAGGTAGATTGTTTCTTTTATTGTTGCTTCATTTGAAGTTTCATGTATTTTTGTAAGAAATTTTTCAAGTGCTATTTTTTTAGATTGAATCAAATTTTATTTTTTTCTTTTTTTCTTAATTTTATCACACCCAATTGATATTATTTACTAGATATTTAAATCAAACCAAGAAAACATTATAATTCTAAGAGATAAATAAAAAAAATTCACACTTTCTAATAAATACTAACTTATATCTAAATAATTAAATAATACACAACAATATAAATAAAAATTAAATTTAAATAGATAAAATTTTGAGTTCGATATTCTTTTTCTTTTTTCACGTTCTTTTTTAAGATGGCGAGCTATTTTCTTTTTTCCTTCTTCGCATTTGTAGATGATTTTATATTATGCCAAGAAAAAGATGAACAATTGCTTTTTTAATACTGTTTCTGTTGTTTTAAATTTTGTATATGGGCCTCAAAACAACCTAGCATCGTACAAATATAAAGTAAATTCTTATTCTTTTAATATATTAAGGCATTTTTGTTGCGGATGCGGATGGTGTCCGAATGCACCACTTTTTAATTAAAAGTTATGTGTTATTACTACTAGGTAATTCTATTTACTACTCGCGCATTACTGCGGATTGATTAATGTATATTATTTAAAATTATTAATATTTTGATGCAAAAGATGACACAATAACAAAAATCACACAAAGTTTTTCATAATGTTAATTAATAATGTAAGTTATATTTTGTTGAATTACGACGTATCATATAAATAAACTCAAAGATCAAAATTAAATCTGCTTAAATCATAAATAATTATTACATATTTATAATTATTTTAAGTAATGAAGAAATCTGCCATGACATTTGACTTGTAATGACATAATTTGTAATTTTAAGTAATGATGTGGTTAAATATATATTTGACTTTCAATGACATAATTTGTAATTTTAAGTAATGATGTGGTTAAATAGATACTTTTTTTTTTACAGTGAACAATAAAATGTCGACAAAATATTATAAGAAAAAGAATACGTAATACATGAATAGTTATATGCATCATGTTGAAGAAATCTACCATGACATTTGACTTTCACTGTTATAGTTTGCATTTTAAGTAATGATGTGGTTAAATAGATATTTGACTTTCAATAACATAATTTGCAATTTTAAATAATTATGTGGTTAAATAGATATCTTTTTTTATAGTGAACAGGAAAATATCTTTGAACAGTGTATTTGATTTCCTTTATATATATAATAATGAGTTTTTTTAGGTTAAATATATATATATATATATATATATATATATATATATGAGTTTATTTCCGGGCCTAGACACGTGTGCACACTTATAATAATATTATTATTGGATGCTCAAGTTATAAGTTATTCGTATGTGTAATTGAATTCAATAAATGAAATTAGTTGAATCTCATTTGATCCCAACTATGAGAGGTAATTTAACATATTCTTGTATGTTGTTTCTTCATCACCATAAACAAATATATCTAATCCAAAATTCAAAACACCTATTAATTTTCTTAATTTGTTTCCCTATTTCAAGTCCTTTTGATTCCTTTTGATTCAGTAATTTGCTCAAACCCTCAAAAATGGCGGCGACGAAGCTCTTGAAGAGGTTTGCGTATTTACCATTAACACTATGCCGAGGATCTGCTTAACTACATAGATCAAAATATCGTCGCGACTCATCAAAGGAGTCAACAATTGGAACTATTTGTGAAACTTGACGTGAGGATCTGATGCATTTCTTACCGCTAAATTTCGATTGTACGACTTCGTCCTTCGCCATCTATGAGATCGAGAGATAAAATCTTAATATTGGTTTAAGTTGTAAGATGCTTGGGATAAATATTTAGTGATAAAATTGGGCGAATATGAATATAAAAAAAAATGATTTCAGGAATCGCGTAAAATTTTAGAAATTCCGACTTAAAAAAAGAGAGTAGCAAAATAAATAATTTTCATAATTTTGAAATTATAATTAATTGTGAATTGTTAGTATATAAAAAAAATCAAGTACTCGTTGCTTAGGAAAAACTGTCTCAATCTCAAATGTTAGTAGGCCACAAATTGAAGTTAGATTGTTCCCATTGTTTCAACTTTTCTAGTGAAGTAATACAAACACGAGATGTTATTGTCAAATTAAATTAAACATCACCTCAAATTTCCATGATATTATTTTCGAATTCGGTTGCACCTCATCTTCTTAACCAATCATCTCATCCGGGTCAAAACAACCAAATGCCATTTTCAACGTGGACTTCTTCTCCTTGGCGTATAGTTTCTAATTAACATTATTCTTAATTAATAATAGTGCTAATTAACACTATTGCCATTAGTATTAAGTATTGACATAAGCTTCAATATTTTTTATATTAAAAAACAAACACATCGAAGTTATCTTTTCCATTTGATACATCAATTTAAAACAAACAAACGTCAACAACCACCTTTCTTCTTCTGAATAAATAAACAATCAAACGACGACGAAAGCACTTCAACTAGTTGTCTTGAACACGCATACCCTCGGCCACTTTGAGGGAAGCGGGGCGAGAGGAAATGTCGTCCCACCAAGCCTTAACGTGGGGTCGATCGTTGAGGAGCGAAGCCCACTCGGTGCCCATGAAGTAGACGGTGTACGGCAAGTGGTTGAGGTCCGCTAGGCTGTACGCGTCCCCACCCAAGTACTTGCTCTTCTTCAGCCTCTCCTCGTACACATCCACCACTTTCTTCAGCTTCTCCACGTTCTCATCCACCACCGTCTGATCCGTGGCCTTTCCCAGCATCGGAGCCACGAACTTCTGGTACACGATCTGAGATATCGCCGGATTGTACTGCTGAGCCTCCACCTCCGACCATACCTTCACCATCACGTCACCGCCTCCGCTCAGCTCCGTCCCGCTCTCCTTGTACTTCTCCGCCAAATACGCCGTTATCGCTCTAGACTCTGATGTTTAATTATGTTATAATCCATTCATGTTGTTGTGGAGCTAAGGTCTCTAAGATTTTCAAATAATTGCATTCTTTATTCCTTTTATTTTATTTTAGACATTTTTAGTCCCTTTAAAACATCTCGTTCATATTTTCTTTGAAAAAAATACATTTTTTTTAGTGTATATTTTAAATATTATTTTTTTAAGAGAAATTAACGTTTTCTTTTTTATTTTTATATAAATTGAATAAAATACCGCCTATTTTCTAAAACGCAGTACCTAGAAATGTCACAAAAAAAGAGCTGAATATTAGAAGAATATATGAAGTCAGATTAAGCAGTAATGGAGACTTACCGAATAGGACGAGTTCGCCATCTTCTAGCACTGGGACTTGACCGAATGGCTACAAATATGAAATGTTAAGTAATAACATGCTATATATATTATATATGGGATTGGTGTAACATCATTTCTGAACTTACGTTCTTGGCGAGGAAATCTGGGTGCTTGTGTTCCTGCTTGAAAAGGGCGACTGGGATGAACTCAAAGTCGAGGCCTTTCTCGTGGAGGCAGAACAGAACGCGTGCCGTGCATGTCGACAATGGAAGACCGTACAGCTTCAACCCCATTTTCTTCTTCTTATTTTTCTTTCTCTTTGTGGAAACTAGCCTAGCTAGTGATCGGAGAAAGAGAGAGAGAAATGTTTTGAAATATAATGTATCGTGTATTACCAATAGGTTCCTTATATACGGAAAATATTAAGATTTCCCCTCCATCCAAGATTATTTTTTAAAGCCACTTGTTAGTTTTTTATTATTATTTATATACTAGCTAGTCATAGGGTAGAAAAACTTATATGATCTTTAAACAATTCTGTATAAGGATATATGTGTATATATATATATATATATATATATGTATACATGTATTAGTCTTTTGTATTATCTTCTTGAATATAAGAAGAAGCTCATGTGAATAGAAAAAAAAGTCTCTAGCAGAAATGGTTTGGATTTGTATGTGATAGATTTGCTAGTGAGTAATGTCATTTTCACCAGCTTTCTCCTGTAAAAATATTTTAAAATAATTAGCATCATGCATATATAAATTTATTGTATGATCGATTTTTTTATTATATATATATATATATATATAGTAAACTACACGAGTTAAGTAATAATTTTATAAGTGCGAATGAATCTCTCTTTGATGGGAGGATTCTGAACTTCAATTATAATTTCAATTATTTTTTCTATGTTGTAGTTTTAAATTAGTATAAATAACTATATATTGTAAATTGATTTTCATAAATTCAAGAAAACCTAAATCATGAACCAAAAAGGATAGTGAGAACCACCATTTGATAATCGTCATTTTACTTCTGTAGAAAAAGAGTTTAAATTTCCTAGAATAAAACAATAGATTTAAATGTGTTTAAGCCAAGTTGCATTTAGTATCCGAGCTAAATATTTATGAATCATGCACAAACAAGACAAAAATACAAATAAATAAATAAGAGAATCAAACAAATCATGATGAAATTTAAGTAAAAATAAGAGAACATTAAATTCAATTATAAAAAAATATTGTTTAAATATGTACTTCAAAATTCATAGAACGGACTTACAAATTTTGTTTATGGAACTAAAACTATTTTTTAATGATAGGTTATTTAATTTTAATATAATAAAACAAACTTCAGTGGCACTTCAAACAAAGATTACTAAGACTATTTGGGTTCCCTTAAAGTTGAGATGACATTTGAGTCAAAGTTCGTAAACCTCATATTAATATCGATTGGTTAATTATGTAACCGTTTATAAATTAATATGGTCATTGTAGTTATCTATACAAATTGCCAATAAATTTGAATAGAAATAAAGTTGATGTTTTATAAATATTGAAAAATTGCTAGATTAAAATATTAAAATAAATCAGAAGATCACATGGTTTCTAACTTGTATGTATAGATATTTTATAGCTACCCTTCAAACGGAGAGGAAATAATACATATCACATATATCAAACCCGCTTCCTAAAAAAAGAGGAAAAAAAGGACAAAGAAAAACACGAAACCTACTACCACATGGGACATAAAGGAGCTAGACTACTTGTACTACTGATTATTTAAAATAAAATTATAATTAAGTATGCCAAGTCAGATATGATCAGTCAAACCACAAAATTTTCCTGTAATTGATTTCAGTGCTTTGGCATCATTTGAGATTTGGTCGCTCTTTTCTATAAAACTTAAACCATATTTTTTAACTATAGTTCCCTCACAAATTTAACATTTTTTAACGATGATAAATTTACTAAACTTTAATGCGTTTGACCGTTTGCAATCAATATTTCAAATCTGTATATTTACACGCATTACGCGTTTACTATTTTAATAGCGTCTATGGAGTGAAGACGAGTGATTTTACTAAGATAAATCTTCCAGCTCTTGTTACAACTATTTAAGTTATGAATAGTGTATGAGGATATGAATCAGATAATAATGCGAATATATGTACATATATATTTACCCCCAAAAATACAAACACACACATATATATGCACAATATGTATGCACATTAGTAAAAACACAGTGAATATTACTGGTATATAAGCTTAATTACCTTCCTCACGTCATATCCTTCTATATTATTAACCATAGTTCATCTTATCATCTGAAAACATGTTTGTAAACTAAGAAATCTATTATTAAATTTTATATAAATAATATGCCTTAAATACACTATGCACAAAATAAATAATTTCGGATTTTTATAGTGAAAATGATATTTCTAAAAATTGTAAACAGCTTACTTAGGCGTTGGGTTTTGTATAAGAATAAAAATCCAAAAGGATCAAAATCCCATAAGATCAATTAGTTATGTACCAACCACAGCCTATATGCAGAAATCCCAAAGAATAATTACCTGTTCTTGTAAAGAGGTATTTTAGGAAATTTATAGCTCGTCGCTGAATCATAGTAATACGAGCCCAACTTTACAAATAGATTCGTGTGCTTTCACATTTAAAAAGTCCGTGATGTTTTAGCTAGGTCATCGAGTCAAACTGACATCGATAGAAGCTGCAATACATATTATTAAACAGTAAATTAATCAAGAATTCATAGAAGCTGCCCAAAATCAGTAAGCCAAAATCTGTCAATTGTTATAAAACCAAGAATTTATAATGTACAATTGTGAAAGCGGGGGAAATAGAGACAACGAAATATTAGGTGTAAGTATGACTTTTTTGGTATTCGGAGAACAGAGAATAAATACACAAGCAAATATGATTTCAATATTAACCGACAATTATACGTTTATTATTAGAATATTAAACATAGTGAATGCTTACATAGTAGAATGAAATGAAAGACTGTTTTCCTTTAAAAACCCAAATTTGTTTTTTATTCTACTGAGTAGACCATCGTCTCATTATGACATTGTATTTGTATTGATATAGCATGTTAGAAATCTTATATAAGATAAAAGAAATTCATAGAATATAAAAGACACTATTTTCATGTGCTAACTAGGATGGGCTAATGGTACTCTCTCTTAGTTGGAGGGCATGAGTTCAATCTCCACCACAAACAAATTTTGTCTTCAGAAAAAATAAAAGACATTCTTTATGACGTTGTGTAAAGTGAGGCATACTAGAGCGTGTGATTTGACCTAACCAAGTAGTTTTTGGTGCAGATCAATGCTTCCCACCTTTTCTGAATGCAAAGAACATAATAAAGCATTCAGAATGGGGTGGAGACTTCAAAGTTCAGAAGGAAGCGTCGATACTAAAACCATAGATGTTCAATTATATGTAACAAACTTAGATACAAGTAAACATGTCCTATCGGGAGTCCCGGTACCTCTCAGTACCGTTCTGGTGGGACTCCTGGTAGTGGACTGGACGGGAGTCCCGGTCTCGGTTAAAATCGGGACCTACCAGTATCGTTTCGGTGGGACTACCGATAGTGAAAAAAACGGGAGATTAGGTCCCGGTTAAAACCACCCATTTTTTAAAGGCTGTCGGATGTAAGATCCGACAGCCTACAATTTTTTTAAAAAAATCTGGTAGGAACCGGGAGTCCCGCCTCTCGATACCCAAAAAAATGGAGTTTATCTCCCTGTCCCGGTTTCTAACCGGGACTCCTGCCTCCCGCGTTTAGGCTTACCGAGACGGACCTTCAGGTCCCGTCCCGTCCCGGTAGGCCAAGCTTAGATACATGATAAAATTTAGAAATATTTAGTCGAAGTAAGCTATAATCACGAATTAAAAAAATAACAATCGTTCATCAGTTTTATATAAATAGAAAATTTAATTATGCAATATCAAATTTGTGAGTTTTATATAACATACATTTAAGTGTTTTTTTTAATTTACATTTTTTTAGTGATTCAGCAGATATTGAATTCAAATACTTTCAGTTATTTTAGACTTTATTGTGTATAAATCATTTGGACCGATTATTTACACAACTAAAAAACTATCGACTATTTTCCAATTCCCCCACGAAAACCCGAATTTAAGTGAAAGGAGTTGCCACGAGAACATGATCTTCGAGCATTCCCCGCACAACGTCGTTCCGCACTTTCTACCGATGTAGATTGTTCAATCTCATCACAGAAAAGCCTGTATTCGCAGTATGAAAGAGAATGCCGTGCTTTGGAACTTACACTTATATCAGAAAATCGAGGACTTCTGATTTCATATATAACTAATATTCTACCATTTTCCCAATTAAAGTAAGAAAACTCTTACAAACGAGTTTGAGTCAAAAGGTTAGACTTCAGCACATGATGGTTAAAAACTTTAAAGTCAACCAACGCAAGAAGTCAAACATTCACAAAGAACTCTACCACAGAAATTCAATTTTCTTGGAAAGCTCAACAAATTAAACCTTGGATTTAAGTCATACCTATCTACATTTATGAGCAAAACAAGAAAAACATGGGAGCCAAACATCTATTACAATATTATATATATATATAAAAAGTCAACAAAAACCGCAACGACCACCCTATTGACCTCCATAACTCGGACCCACCACCATAATCTCCGGCCTCGAATACTTGGATTATCGATCCTCCACTTTTTCGTAGTCCTCTGCTGCATCGACCCATACCTGAGACCAGACCTGACCTGTTGGAAATACACAGGTGTATATCCCATAAGAAGCCCGATCCGGAATTCCTCATTGGGGGAAAAGGCTGCCCTTCTGGTGGCCCATTGAGGTGCTTTCCATTGAGCTGATATGCGACCCACTTGGCGACCTCTCCAACCTGAGCCGGAGGCTGAGGTGTCCTCCATCATCGGCCACCACGTTGAAGCTCGTCAGAAAGTTCCAGTTCAAAGTAGCGACACGAGCACGTACATGTCCATTTTGCTCATGTGATATTCATCTCTCTGAACTGACAGAGGGAGACTAGTTAAGGCTGATTTCTAATTATGATCAATGATTTATGGGTGGTGATCTAATGTCAACTCTAACCAAGGAAACTTTTTAGGGATAACAAGTCGAGCGTTATAAGGCTTTTGAAAAGTAACTCTTTCTCAAGAGAGCACAGTTCACAGCCAGTCACTGGCCTATGGTTAAATGTGTTGCATACTACACACAGACACAAGAAATATGTTGCAGATGGTGTTTCTCAAAATATGTAATAGCCATTTGCAAAGTCTGAATGGATTGGTAGACTAATCAACTTGGTGGTATAAGAAATGAAGTACAGCAATGTGTTAAGCTAACGAACACGGATTGCGAATACAAGTACTCTTGCATGGCACAGAGACCAGAGAATTTTTATGTACTATTTTGTGATCATAATCAAAGAAAAAAACTGACTATTAAACGAAAATGAATATGCCTTATTTTGACAGCTAGCTGTATCATGCATGACATTTAAGGCCTATGTGATATCCTATTGATGAAAGCGTTTTTCTTTTTCCTAAGATCTTACCTCGGATTAGTTTAATTGCAAGTGGGAGGAGATATTATATACAGAAAGATCTGAATTCTTCAGCTAGAAATTGGAAAAATAAGCTGCCAATATTATGCTCTCGTCATTGCGTACTTTGACTTCCTTCCTGTCGTACAATTTCACCACAGAAATTGAGATCAGGTGATTTAATTTTTAGCGGTTACTTAGACCCCAAGCAAGCTAATGATCATGTAATTATTACACTTGATGACAAAGTTAACAAAAACATTTAGTATGACAATCGTACCATGGTGGGAAAATCCGCATGCAATTTCCAACTTCAAGTTCCACATCACCAGAGACTCTCTGATTGAAAATTATTGTTTTTCTTGATCCTTTGTTTTCCAACTGAGTCAGAGGCTCTAGTTCTTGGAGGACCTGCAGATACAAGATACAGCACCAAAAGTCAAACCCAGACCAAAATGCATCGCCATGAAGCGAGCGACTTAGGGACCTAATCAGATTGAACTAATAATTCTGTGAAGATAATACCTCCAAGTTATCACTGACAAAGCAATTGCAAACTGTCAGCTTCGCTTCCAAGTGTTTCGACTGAAGCTTGACATAAATGCAGCTCTGTTCGTCTGTCACATATATAAAAAAAAATTACTCAACACAATAGTTTCATAGTTTTTTCAGTGCCATGCATGCAAATTGATTTCCATAACTGGTGAAAGCGTCTTGGAACTAGAAAAAGTGTAAAGTAAAATGAAAAAAAAATATCAAGGGAATGAGTACCTTGTAATGCTTCATTCGCTTTCTTCTCCAAATAATCCATTTCCCGTTCCTTTTCCATCTGCATAACCTGTTGCAGTCTCCAAAACAATCCGCCTCTGCAAAATCCGAGAATGTTAAAGCACCACCAAGATTTATACTCGCACCTATTATATTCTTCTCAATGTCATTTTTCTACACTAAACACAACTAACCTCAGTGTTTTAGACACATTATAAATAGTTTTAAAATTCTCATTCGAGAAAGTATCACCAAAAGCTTCATCGAACTGGTCTGCGATGGTTTTTCTGTTCACATCAGGGATAGCAAGCTCAGTGTCATTGTCACTCATCTGCACGAGAGCATCGATAAGAATATAACCGCGGATGAACTTCAACTAGGAAAAAGTTTAACTGGGATTTCAAATTGGTAACCTCGCTATCACCGAACGGCTCACAGCAATCCACATCATCAGGTGATACTTCTCTGCTCTTCATTACCCGTTTTCCTCTTTTATTACTACTCTGTAAAGAGGATGAGAAAATAAGAGCGCGAAAAGCTGAATGTTGAAAACAAAGAAACAAACCTTTCTTGAATTTCTGGGAGGGAGATTAGTGCTATCCTGAAGACCGTCTAAAAGCTCAGCCATCGATTTGGATTGCTCGATACAGTCATGCTTATTGGTTTCTAATTCCACTTCGGGAGGGGTTTCCTCTTCATTCTGAATGTCCTCAAGAAGCTCAGCTACGGGTTTTATCGCATCCAAAATTTCGGGAACTTCCTCAATGGCCTGAATGTTTTCATCTTTAGGTGTAGAATGAGAAGATGGTCCTTCTCCACGTGACTGGAAACGGAACGAAAATTTGGGCTTGCCTTTCCCTTTAGCTCCTACTATTTCAAGTTTTTGAGTAAGATTCGCAGTCAGGGTTAACAAGCATGGTTGACTCATTCACATTATATATACACAATCCGAATCTGGGAAATAACAGCAAGCTGGAAACTTAGACGTCGAGTGTATAAAAGTAAAATTTAGCGATTCTCATATACAATGCATGACATAATATCATTCTATCCTACTCATGTACATTCCCAATGTAAAAACCGAGTCCAGGAAAATCAACTGTACATCTAGAGAAATTAAATGGAATCACAAACGCCAATAACAGTTTGGAATTAAGATACCAAGTACTCTGTCAATGGAACCAAAAATCAAGACATAATTAACCCATAGACATTACCTTTAAAAGATTTCTTTTGTTTCGAATGGGATGAAGCTGGTTTGCTAAAATGAGCAAGAGTCTTGGCTTCTTTGCTCATAAAAGACCACGAGTTCAAAAATTCTTGTCCACCAGCTCCTAAATCAGGCCTGGCTTCTTTAAAAAATCTTTGGGGTTGGTCTGGACTTGAAATTTTCGACTGCACATTCTTCTCCTTTTAGAAAATAAAAAAAACACACAGACACACACAATTGAGGTTTCATGCACAATAAGAAAAGGAAAACGATAAAAAGAAGTATACCTGGTCTTCTGATATCAAATCATCGTCAAAGAAATCGGGAATCTCGACATCATCTTCAAGTGCCGGAATTATTTGGTTCTAATTACAACCAATGCCATAAATAAATTATCATATCATACTAGAAAAGGAATAGCAAATCTCTCTCACTCTCTGTCTCTCTCCCTCTCTCACACACACACAACCACAAAGGAATTAGAGTACCAAATGCGATAGGACCCGATCTTCATTTCCACTCTCGTGAATTCCTGGGAAAGAAAAACGTTATAGCTTTAATACAGCGAGTGATACATGAAAATAACAGATTTCTATTGAGTAAACGATAAGCACCTTTGAGTAGTTCAAAGCGCGACAAAATTTCCGACCCTTCCTATTAATAAAATTAGCCATTAAAAACTCCGAGAATCTGAAACGGTCAGAAGTGAACGAACAGACCGAATGTGTACCTTTTTCTGAACAGAAGCGACGAGCGAAACGCAATCGTGGCCCAACTCTTCTTCATCTGCAAAGTGAGCACTGAAATTATTACTGAAAGAAAAGAATCGACGAGATTCAAAGTGTACACCATCGACCAAAGGATTGATTAGTCACCGGAGATGCTGTGGTCGGAATCTGGGTTTGCCTAGAAACGCAAAACTCGAAAGGTAAGAAAAAACGAAGTCACTGGCTCTTCTGTGGAAGAAGAAGAAGAATCTAAGGGTTTCGCTCACCCAATGCGGTGGTTGCCGCCGCATACTTGGATTTACCTCCTCCTTTTGGTCTTTAGGGACTATGTTTGCCTCCAAATTCAACTACCCTTAAATTTTGTTCTTCAAGTTTCTCTTTAAAAAATTGTTTTAATTTTAAATTATATTTTATTACGGAAAACTGGCTTTAAAATCTTCTAAAATATCTTTTTTCGCAGTTCGTCGAGAGATTTTTTTCAAAGACGACTTTATTATCTAAGATTCGAACTCACGACTCTGACTCTTTAACTGAAGTTCCGTAATACTATCACTAAATTATCTTAGAGAAATTGGCCAAAATACCACTATTTATAATTGATTTTCTCAAAATTCACTAAAATTAATTTTTTCCCAAAATACCACTACAAAAGTCTGAAATACCCCTAAAACAATTTCTTTACATTTTACTCCATATTCATATTAACCAGTTACTGTCTAATTTTTTAAAAAAAAAATTTAACTTAAAAACGTAAAAATTACTTAACCTTAAAAAAAAATTAATTTTTTTCTTAATTTTTTTAACCGGTAGTATAATGTAGGACATTTGTGTTAGTTTTATTTTTTTAAAAGGTATTTCGTCTTTTCACATAAAATTTACTAGTATTTTGAAAAAAAAACATGTTTGGGTGAATTTTGGGAAAATAAATAATAAAGAGTGGTACTTTATGCAATTTCTCTTAATATTTTAACTATTACGACTTTCGGAGATTTTATTTTATAGAAAAAATGCAAAATACTAAATCTAATATTTTTATGATATTTTTATCCAAATTTTAATTTTAGGTCAAAATGTTTCTAAGAAAAACACATTTGAGTTCATCGAAAATATGAAAATTCGACGGATTCAAATGAATTTCAATAAAATTTGATGAATTTTGATTATTTTCAATTATTTTGGTTTAAAATTGAATTTAAAATCTCATTTCAGATAAAATTATTGCATGACACTACGCTATTTAGTTTACAAAATGAATTTTTCTATTCATCCCAATCGACCATCCTTACAAAATCATAAAAATAAAAGAGCCTTGATCGAGATTTCGAACACAAAAGCTTGGATCATGGATGAGCAATCAAAACATAGAAAGCTGCATCGGATTTAATAAGAAATCAAATACTCTGTCATTAAATTCACTAATTAATTATATATGTTATAGAATAGAAAAAATGTTCAAAATATCACTATTTATTTATTTATTTTCCCAAAATCCATCCAAACATAATATTTTCTCAAAATACAAGTAAATTTTATGTGAAAGGACGAAATACCCTTTAAAAAATAAAACTAAAAATGTCCTACATTATACTACCGGCCAAAAAAATTAAGAAAAGAAAAATTAAACTTTTTAGGGTTGGAGTAGTTTTTACTTTTTTAAGTTAAATTTTTTTAAAAAAAAATAGATAATAACCGGTTAATATGAATATGGAGTAAAATGTAAAGAAATTGTTTTAAGGGTATTTTAGATTTTTGTAATGGCATTTTGGGAAAAAATTAATTTTAGTGGATTTTGAAAAAATTAATTATAAATGACGATACTTTGGGCAATTTCTCTATAGATTATCATCTTATAAAGACATCATAGTATACATATAAGGCAGCAAACAAGAAATCAAAAGTCTGTATAGTTGCAATTTTATTCACTGATTAATTATATAATGCGTAAATAAATAATAACGAAACTGCCACGATCCAAGATTACACGGCATAAGCTAACAATCATTTGTTAACACCCAAAATTTTGTTAATTTGTTAACGTGAGTGTCAATAAATAACATGATTTATTTACATAACATGAAAACCCTGAGTTTGTTTATATATATGTTATCAAATAATAAACATGTACATGTTCATAACAATTTATTTTTTCAAACAAAAACATATATCAATGTAATCAAATACGTTAGTTAGATACTCCCTTTAGTTGTTATTAATATTTTAAATAATATTGTCTGAAATGAAACACAATAATAATAAAAATTAAGATATTAAATTGGAAGTAAGAAAATAGGCAAAAAATAATCGAGCATATTGAACGATTTTCTTGGAGTTTTATATTGCCCTCCGTAAGTGTTGGATAAGTTGAGCGAAAGCCTCCCAAAATACAAACACTTCAAAACAACTCTAGCACCACTTGATTTGTCTTCGGCGAACTAGGACAAAACTGTCAAACTGTTGGCAAAGATGTCCATAAGAAGATTATTTATTTGCATATCGATGTAATATAAATCTCTCATAAGTCCTTATTGTAATTTGCTGATTAAATTAATAAAAGTTGAAACTTTCATTCATTCTTTTTTCGTTTGTTTGAAGTTTTGTGATATTTAATAATCTTATAGTCCTTAATCAAATGTAGAGTCAAACAATTAAAAAAATTTCATGGTTTGCTTAAAACAAAATATTCACAATTTAAAGATCATCGGACTGTTGATCCTAGTATGATTGTTGGAAGAATCTACAATGTCTGGTTCGGAGGCATAGAGAGTTGATAACTCTATAGTTCTTCCTATGTATCTTTTGAAAATACTGAATCGACTAGTGCACCTTTAAAGACAATGTATAAGAACAAACCGACTTCTTCTATCTCAAAATCACTATGTATGAATTACATCGTGCTTACATAAAATCATGAAACGAGACATGTCATTTCATAGCTTACATATTCTCATTTGAAAAAGTCAAATTTTAGGTCTACTTTGTGATCTAGACTAGACTAATTGGTTAGATATTGAGCTATGGAGATGTTATGAACTAGTTTTGTGAAGTTCTCATGGATATGGATTTCATGTATAAGATTGCTGAAATGCAACGTATATCACGTCATGCTTTATTAATTGGATTGTGAATAAATGAACCGCGCGGTATCCAAAATTAAGTAACGACTTTATTTGGATTAAAAAATGTGACTTGTTAACTCATCGTCAATACATTGTTTCTAACTTATTCAATGAGTTGAGGAAATAACAACTAGAAGAGTAAAATGATAATTTTATAAATCTCATATAGTTGATGATATACATGAAGGTATGTTGACAGAGATGCCCACAAGAAGATTATTTATTTACATATTGATGTAATATAAATCTTTATAAGTCTTTATTGTAATTTGCTGATTAAATTAATAAAAGTTGAAACATTCATTCATTCATTTTTTGTTTGTTTGAAGATTTATGATATTCAATAGTCTTATAGTCCTTAATCAAACCTAACAATGCATGAAGAGACAAATGTATACTTGCGTGAACAAGCTCTTTATGGTTTGGTTAAAATAAAATATTCGCAATATAAAGATCAACGGACTATTGATCCTAGTATGATTGTTGGAAGAATCTATGATGTCTGGTTACGAGGCATAGAGAGTTAGGAAATCTATAGTTCTTCCAGTGTATCTTTCGAAGATATTGAATTGACCAGTGCATCTCTATAGACAATGTAAGAACAAATTATTTAAACTATTTTGTCTCAAGGTCACTATGTATGAATTGCATCGTGCTTACCTAAATCCTGAAATGAGACATGTCATTTCATAGCTTTAATGTTCTCAACTGAGAAAGTCAAATTGTAGATCCATTAAGTGATCTAGACTAGACCAATTGGTGAGATATTAAGTTATGAAGATGTCATGAACCAGCTTTGTGAAGTTCTCATAGATATGAAATTCATGTACAAGATTGCTGAAATGCAATGTATATCACCTCATACTTTATTACTTGGATTTGTGAATAAATGAACCGCGCGGTATCCAAAATTAAGTACAGGCTTTATTTGCATGAAATAATGTGACTTGTTAGCTCCTCGTCAATACATTGTTTCTAACTTATTCACAAGTAACAAATGAATTGAAGAAATAACAATTAGAAGGGTAAAGTGGTAATTTTATAAATCTCATCTAATTGATAATATTCATGAAGGGTAATCATTCGATAATATTCAGTGGATCCGCTCATCACAAATAAGTAGATTTTTTAGCATAAAAAAATATTCATTTGAACTGATAGATTTTAAGTGTCAACTCTTTAGTGGAGTCGGTTGACATTAAACTAGACTTGTAAAAGTTTGTGAACTTTGAGTGCAAGAGTCCTAGTTAAAGCTTCGTTCATTTGGGTAAATGAGGTCACTATCACAAGTGTTTAAAGTAAAGTTTGTTAAACTAAAAACTAAGTCAAAATAAGTTCAATTGTTGAACTAGACGTATTTTTCGAAAATGTTCTAAAAGATATTTTTGTCCTTAAGGATAATTAATGGAAAATTTCAGAATAATATTTTGAATGTTAAAATAATATTTTGAATGTCAAAATAATATTTTGAATTTTCTCACAAATTAATTTAAGGTCACACGGCTGAAAATTTGTTTTCATGCTTAGTGAATTAAATTTTGTGACATGTTATTGTATGGGCAATAATGCGAGGGCTTTTCCGTAATTTGTTGTGAACAAATTAGGAAGTAAATATGTATGTGTAGACACCCATATGGCCGGCCACTTTACATCAAGGGAGGGAGATAAATATCTTCTTTTATTTGGTGCATTATTGCATATTGGTAATTACCCAAAAGAAAAGAGGAAATGAATTTCTTTGAAAAGAAAACAAATGTGTTAAGTGAGGAACAAATTTTCCTCACTAAAAACACAAGGGTGGCCGACTATTTGGAAGAGAAAGGAAGGAAAAAATCAACTATTATGTAATGAATGCATAATAGGAAAGAGTAATTACCCTTGCTTGATTTTCATTATCCTATAAATAGAGCTTCACATAGAGATGTGAAAATAAGTTTTTTGGTCTTGCTCTTTCTCTTCTAGCCGACCATGTTCCTCATTCTCTCTCTAAAATACTCTTTTATTTTGGCACTTAGATCCTCACTTGATCTAGAGAATTAGCTTATGATCCAAGAATTGTTATTGGTTCATATTGTTTAATAGTGCCCACTCACTAAACTCTTCAAACTCTCGAAGACTCTAGTGGTAAAAACTTTCGTGGTTGCTCGAGAATCCAAAGACAAAACGCAGCGAGACAAGAAGAAGGATCTTCATCCAAAAAGGGACTACAAGATCAAGCAATAAGAGAAAGATTAGTATTCAAGTGTTTTAAATAATGTTTTTAAATTGATACATGTTCATGCACTTTGCCTAGGTTAGTAAAATTGTTTACTAGTAAAGAAATTTTATGTTCCGTCATTAATATGATTAATGATAATTTTTCTTAACCCTAGACCTATTCCAACAAATGGTATCAGAGCTATGGTCAAATGAAACGTTGCAATTGTAAAATACTCAATCTTTGGCAAACGTTTAAAAAATACCCAATTGGTCCTACGTATCAGTTTTATGGAATATACAATCCCAATTATGCCATTTTTTTAATTTCCAATTAAATTATTTAATTATTTAAGATATTTCAAATTAATGCTAATTAACCAAAAAACCGTAATTAATGAATTTATTATATATTTGAATTAGTCAACTAATTAATTAAGAAGAGATTTTGTTGTTGATTTGATTTTAAAAAATAATAGTTCATTAAAGGCTCGATATTTTTAATTAAATTTTCGTAAGTTAGTAAATATATAATATTAACGCAAATTAACTTTAATTTAAGAGAATATAAAAAGTTTACTAATATATTTAACTAATGTTAAAATAGTCAATTGAATAATTAACGATTTTTGGTTGATTTCGCTTTTATTTTAAATATATTTGATTAATGTTTCGGTTATTATAATAATTAATGTTTAATTACAACTAATATGGATTGATTTTTTTATTTAGACTCACAGATAAAATATTAGTTAATTTCTTTTAATTTTTATTTTTAAAAATCGTTCAGATGAAATACTAGTTAATTTATATTATTTTTATTTTAAAAATCGTCCAATTTGATTTCAGAACCAAATCAGTCAAATTCAATCTTGTCTCACCTTTGATTCACGACGCACAGACTTTCTTCGACGTGACTTCTCAAACCTTCGCGCGCACGAACACTGATCGTCGACGAAGATCCACGGTGAAGAACAGTGACACGACGAGGAAAAAGAAGAAGAAATGAGAAGAAGAAATCGGCGGGTGCGTTGCGGTGGCGGCCGGATTGATTCGCGACAACGAGGATAACAATTTTGATGAAGGACAGTGGTGATTTCAGTCGGGGTAGAGTGAGCGGTGGTGAGAGAGAACAATGACCGTGAGTAATGTGAAGACAAGATAAATATGGGTTTAAGATATATCAGGAGAGAGGGAGAGAGAGTGATGCATGAGAGAAAGAGAGATTAGGATAAAATGAGGATAATCACGAGCAAGAGAAAAAATGAGAGGAGAGGAGAGAGAATCAGTGGGACACGTGGCAAGGAGAGAGAGGGTGAGAGAAAAGTGATTGCCACATGGAAGAAAAATAAAGAGAGAACGAGAAAGAGAGAGTTTTACAGAGAGAACCGCCTGATTTATTAGAACAAATAAATGTTTGAATATACCATATTTAACAACCGGTCATTAATAATGTTAATTTTTTAAAATTTATGCTTCAAAATTTATAACCAAAAGGAGATACACGTCTTTTAATTCTCGTTAATTTCTTGAGAGAGAAAGAGAAAGAGAGAGTTTTACAGAGAGAACCGCCTGATTTGTTAAAACAAATAAATGTTTGAATATACCATATTTAACAACCGGTCATTAATAATGTTAATTTTTAAAAATTTATGCTTCAAAATTTATAACCAAAAGGGGATACACGTCTTTTAATTTTCGTTAATTTCTTGTTTTGGATATTAACTAAAATTGTCAATAAATTAAGTATTTTGCAAACTCAATATTATAAAAGGTATATAACTCTTTATCCCCAAAGTTATTAATCACATTTCATAAAAAAAAAGTTATAAAAACACACGTTAACTATTTTGTTTTTTTTTGTAAAAGAAATTTTTTTCTCTCTCTAGAAACCCTAAATTTATAGTCGCCGCCAACGGTAATATCGCCTTCCTCCTGAATTTTCGGGCGTGGTCTCAAGCGACCCAGGCTCGGGGGGAGGGCTTTGCCTACCGCCGCCTCTCATCTCGCCAAACTTTTTCGCCGCGACCGCGTCGCCGACGGTTCATCGCCTCCGCTCTTCCAATGACGACGACGACCGCCTCGCATCTCAATCCCAACGACAGATGCATACCTCTTCTTCAAGTCTCCCCCGTATCTCCATCTGCAACGCCGTCGCCGTCGCCGCCTACCTCAACTCCACCTTCGTTCAACCGCATCTGTCACTTCCACGACTTCTGGAGAGACTCTGCAAGTTTCGGCGATATCTACAACGAGAAGTGTTTCATCGGTGCAGTGGCGGAGGAGGGGTAGGCGATCAGGGAGATCTCGAAGAACATCATGAATCCGTTCATCAACGGAAGAGCATCATCTTCCAGGTCGAGGTCTGCGTGTTACTTCAGATTCGGTCCGATTATGAAGAAATTTGGGTGAGGTTGAGATTTTCGGATGAAGTGTTAGGAATTTTAGTTGGTTAGTGGCTATTTTGGAAGTTTAGTTTTGGTAGCAAATTTTATTTGACTGCTTCGTTAGTTGTTTATTGACTCTCGGATTAGTGCATTTTGATTTGGAGTTAGAGGTAGGCAATCATAGTTTTTTCTTAAGTTAAAAATGATTTATGTCTACTCTCTGGTTGGTTTAGTGTCCTTTTTGGATTGGCGACGCTCGGTGCGCGCTTCGGATTTGCAAAAGATCTCTTTTGAAGGGGCCCGATAGTATTTTTGTTAGATTACGTTTTAGTTACAATTAGCACATCGCCCTCTTTATTATGATTCTACTCTTTTTGCTTCTCATTAGTATTTCAGACTAATTATTCGTGTATGAGGTTCCGGTCTCTGTCCGGATTGCTTGTAAGGCTTTTGCCGCGTCTGTTTATTAATGAGATTATCCGTAAAAAAAAATTAAAAAAGGAGTTGCAAACCACATACTACCCATATCTGTCAGATGGAGCAATGGACATAGAGCATGTTCTAATTTCAGTTTTTAAAAAAATTTAAGTTATCAAAATTCATTTTATATATTTTATTGAATTATTATTCAAATACTTTAATTTTATTGTATGCTATCCGAATTAATCGAAAGAAATCAAAATCATCTTAACTATTAGAATTTCAGCGGAAACAGATTTCATCTTATATTTAATAAAATATATGTAAAAAAAATTAAAGCTATGATATGTGATCACTCTAATAAAGCTAGTAGTTTTTGTCATTTTTGAACCGAAATTCCAAATCCGAAAGAAAGAGAATGAAAATAATGATAAATTAAGTAATATAATGTCCATAATGAAATTAATTTTTTTTTTTTGATATTTTCTTAACGTTCATTTCATTACTATTGTGACCCGAAAGTAAAATTGCTCTAAATATATTTCCTTCAAGAGAAAAAACAAACTTACATAGTACGCTAGATATAATCCCCGCTGCACCACCATAGACAGCGTAATGGGACCCTCCATCACCTAGCGAACGGTTCAGATCGGATCAATCTGACACCCGCGTCCCATTTCAGCACCTTTATTTTAATCCCGCGCAATTTGAAATTCTTCCGAATTCCAGAGGCCCCCAATTTCAGAGACTCTTACAAGTTTATTTCACTAATCTCCTTTTTTAGTACCTTCGATCTCTCTCTCTCTCTCTCTCTCTCTCTCTCTCTCTCAAACCCACGCACAAACTCAGACTGTTATTTTCCAAGGGAGAGAGGGAAGATAAGAGAGAGCGAGAGAGTGGATGAGAGGGACGAGAACACTGTATGGAAGTAGTAGCGTCAATAAGAAGAGTAAGAGGAAGATGAGAGAGAGTAACAGCAAAATGAAGGGAACGCTTATGAGGCATTTACAGGTTCAGCTCGGCCAGAATCTCCAACTCTCGTCTCCCATCGCTTCTATATCGGAGCCTCCGCAAATTTCTAACCCTAACCAAAACCCTAACTTTCCTTCTGAGCCCGATTCCGATGACAGAGATTTCATTCTTAGCCAAGACTTCTTCTGGTACCAATTTTTCGTCAAATGTTTTGAATTTTGAGGCTTTTTTTATGTTTTGCTTTATAATTACCAGTTTTTTGCGTTAATCCAGTACTCCCGATTATATTACCCCGGACAATCAGAATTTGTCATTTAAGGGCTTTGGTAGCATCGAGGTATTTGTTTGCATTTGACGACAATATGTTTTTTTTGTCTCTTTACTGAATGAGGATTTAGTGTAGTAAGTTTCCTATCTTGTTCAGGAAAACTGCCCCAAATCGCCAGAGAAACCGAATACAATAAGGAATAAGAGATGTCGACAAGGTAAAACACTTTACCTCACTGATCATATTATACGCTATTATAAATAGTGGAATCATGAACTGAATGGTTGTCTAAATCACATCAGACTATGTTTATGAGAGTTTATAGTCTCGATAAATTCAAAGAAAGGCATGCTTTTGGTGAATCCACTTTGCTATTATGTATTATTTGTAGTCAGCAACAATAAGATTAAGAGAAAGAAACGAAGTAATACTTTACCGAAAGAACAGTATCTCATATATCATCTGTCCCATGGCTGATTATTAAGTTTTATCAAATTTGAATCGCTTAAATATAAGCTATAGCATATGCGTGAACCCAATACAGTAGGATAACGTAGAGAGGTGATGGGGATTCATTGATCCTTGCCCAACTAGTCATTTCAAGAGTGTGATAGTTACATGATTTGTTTTAGCAAACAAAAGACCATCTTGAATCATTGTACACCACACAGAGAGGGTGTCAATACTTGCTGTTCTTTGGTGTGAAATTGCAGCCACAAATTTACATCTAGAATTGTTAACCCTTTCTATATCATTTTAAATTGCTTATGCCTGGAAAAAAACTTAAGTTTGGCAGCTCATGAGCATTTTAATTTTAATTTTATTGTCTCTTTCCTTAAGCTAATATAGTGTAGAAAAAATGCAGACGATTTTTCTCTAAATCCCCTGAGTCCCACATTGTCGAATATTCAAGACATTACAGAACTCGCGGATGATGATTACGATCAGGGTGAAGTGAGGCTGGAGAAAATCACTGCAACTGGAACGAAACGGATTCAAAACTACGTTTCCCAATCTGCAGTTGCTTTGCGCTGCCGGGTTATGCCCCCTCCTTGTATCAGGAATCCATATGTAAAAGATACTTCAGAAACAGACATTGACCCCTTTAGCAACCAGAGATCAAAATGTGCAGGTACATACAGTAGTGGATAATGTATGAAAACGCTTATCTCACTGAATAGAAACGGGAGGAAACCTTGTTATGGCCTGAATTGATGGAGGCTTTTGATGATGTTTGTATTTGATGGTTTTCAGTATTATTTGGTTTTTTAAGCTGAAGGTTGGATAATTTCTGAATCTGTAGATATTTTCCCTGCAATTGTTGGAGGTAATGGTCTCTCACGCTACCATACCGATTTCCATGAGATCAAGGTATATATTGCCTTCACTATTGTTTGATAATGGATCGTTTTGAAATCTTCTGATTATTGTCTTTAGTTAGTTCTTATAACCAGTTTTATTGCTTTAATAACAGTACATCGGGTGTGGCAACTTCAGTCATGTATTTAAAGTCCTGAGGAGAATCGATGGGTGCTTGTATGCTGTGAAGTATAGCATCAAACAATTGCATCAGGACAGAGAAAGGTTGGATGGATATTCATTACTAAGTAATCACTGGGTTGACAATATGCTGATATAACATTTCCCTTTACATAGGAGGAAAGCTCTAATGGAAGTTCAATGTTTGGCAGCGTTAGGTTTGTTCTAACTTCTATATTTAAGCATACTCATTTTTGTCTGTTTGAGATATTTGTAACTGCATTTAACAAGTCTTTATCTTCTCCCATCTTCCAGGGTCACATGAAAATATTGTTGGATATTATTCTTCTTGGTTTGAAAACGAGCAGCTTTACATTCAGATGGAGCTTTGTGACCACAGCTTGTCTAACCATGAGTCTAAGCAACTATTCACGGAAAAGGAGATTTTGCTAGCTCTATATCAGGTTAATTTTTTTTTTCATCCAGTATTCAATGGCACTTTTTTCCCCTAAAATATAAAAGATCTCATGTCCAAACTCTGGCATAAATAATGCAGATTGCCAGGGCATTGCAGTTTATTCACGGGAAAGGAATAGCCCATTTGGATGTAAAACCCGATAATATATATGTAAAAAATGGGGTTTATAAGCTTGGGGATTTCGGATGTGCAACTCGTCTTGACAATACCCTCCCAATTGAAGAAGGCGATGCCCGTTACATGCCACAAGAAATCTTAAACGAGAGATATGATCACCTCGACAAGGTCGATATATTTTCACTGGGAGTTGCTATCTATGAGCTAATACGAGGATCATCTTTGCCAGAATCAGGGTCTCAACTCTTAAATATCAAGGAAGGAAAATTGCCGCTCCTTCCCAGTCAGTCAGTGCAACTCCAAAACTTGCTCAAGGTACTATGTCTGTTTGTAAGGATTCTTAATTATGTCAGCGTTTCTAAGGTTTTGAGTGGTAGCAAAAATGATAAAAATATATTTTTCGCTTGCCAAAATTCACAAAACGCTAAACTGAGGCCTTTCATCAAGCTAGGTGTAAGCCTCAGAAGTACTAGCCCCATGATTATTGTTCTTTATAAGGGCTGGAAACATCGAATACTTGTACTCGTAAAACAGAGAATATATTCATCTCGTACACAACATTATATCAAGATACTGGCTTAAACATCTGAGCCAGTTTGTTTTGACTGCCAAGGTCTAGGATGTTAAAAGGAGTTAAGTACGATATTCAAATATAAACTATGCTAACCATCATTGCTGCCTGAAGGTAAGCCTAGATGTCTAAGCTTCGAACGGATTTAACTAAGTAGCCAATTTAAAGTATAGATTAGCAAAATAGCCAAGGTTTGTCTATAATTAGTAACCTAGCAAAAAATGTGCAATAACCAGATTTTAAAACTTTTTGGACCCTATGATTAATGTTTTTGGAAGTGTTATTATGTCTGAAATAATCACCAAATTTTGGGGTAAAAGAACACCTGACTGCATAACTTTGGCTACTCTGCTCAAAATTTGAAACTTTTGCTATTTTGCTAATCAATTAGTCTCAAGTGGCCATTTTGTATAATTTTTCCTTTAAATAATCAGGATGCACAAGAAGAAATGTTATGGCCCAGAAGTCTGTTGTCTACTAACATTTTTTTTGACATGTGAACGAAGATTCTGTTTTTTGAATCCAATATTTGAAAAGTCTAGGGTAACCCTTTTTTTGGCAAGTTAGAGAACTCTGAAATGACTGGGCATTTCATTTCATCACATAAACTGATACAAGAGTTCCACGTGGGATGCTGCCAAGTTAATTTCATTGACTTGACTTCTAATTGGAACAAACTAATGTATTTGCCGTGAACAATTTTTCTCTATTCCAGTGCATCATTATCAGTTGCAATTTTTCATACAGCAACTTGCTGTTATTATCTTCACGAATTACATATGCTAGTAGTTCTTTTCAATACAGAAGTTGGTTTTGACCTTAATACCTGTTCGAATAAGACACGCATCAAATTTCTCTACTTGTGATCACAGTGCCAACAGTGACAACTAACCAAAATGAAAGAGCAGACCTAAAATACCTATTTTTCTCTTTCTACCAGGTCATGGTGGACCCAGATCCAGTTCGGCGCCCCACGGCTAAAGATTTGGTGGAAAACCCAATTTTTGGAAAGGTTCTTACTAATCAAAGAACCTAAAGGTAACACCAATGCTGCTATAACCACGGTAAACAGATAGGAAAATCAACCTTTTTGAACTGCTAGTCTTTTGTGTGCCATAATTTTCAACCCATCATGGTGCAATTTTCCCAGTATGTGGCAACTCACGGGAAGGGTTAATAATACCATAGACTTGAGGTATTAAACTGTTACTTGTGGATGAATAATGACCTTTTGATTTCAATATCATTAATTTGGATCGGTAAAGGAAAACAATGCTGATAAAAAGCTCATGTTTTTGGTAGGTTTGCTACGGCGAGGAATGAAGTAGATCACTCTCTACTTGTTTATATTGTCCTTTACTAGTTTATGTCTTTCTTGATATCCATGTATTGAAATTGTAGAGATATGATCAAACGACACTTGGTCATGTCAATTCTGTACTGAAAGGTGTAACTGTAACATGAGAAGTTTGTTTGTTTCAAAAGGATTCGGAGCTTTCTTTAGCTTTTCTTATCCACTTTTAAGCAGTGGAGAACACAGGAAAAGATTGCAAGAGGCACAAAAGCCTTATTCCCAAAATTAAAGCAGTGTCATTTCTAAAAAATTTAGCATGTTTATGAAAAAACTACAACATTTTAGCAAGTCCGATTATATCTTTTTTTGTATGATCAAACTAAATAAAAATATATAAGACTTTATTAAGCACGTATTTAGTAATGTATTAACCGAGTTAATTTTTTTAATCTTGTTTGAAGTATACTTGCAGCATTTTATCAGCCACATAATTAATTTAAGGATACATTTTACATTTTCTTCTTTTGAACATTAAATTACTTGTCCAATCCAAACAGATACATCGACATAAATGACATTCTTGATATTCAGCAACCATATACTATAATGTAATCTAACATTGTCATGATTTGGTTCCTAGAAAACCAAATACTTCAATACAATTCCCAACAGTACAATCCATCTATAACTAATTCATTTCCGAGTCATATATCATTTTCATCATGTATAGCTCTCATGGTTTTAGTAGTATTTTAATAGTTTGATTTTAAGGCCTACAAAATATTAAATGTAGATTATCATTTTATATACCAGAGTAATATTCAACGGGAGAAACTTTATAGCTCCAAAACTCGATATTTTGTGTTTTTTCACCGAATGAATAATGTCGTACCAAATAAATTACACCAAATATTTAGTAGCAATTAGGCCAGTAGTCCAATAATCTACTCTCATTTTAAATAATAGCTCAAGTTTCGTTGTACTAAAAACATAGCTCATCGTTAACTAAATTAATTTTTCACTTAATTCAATTAATTGATCACTTAATTAAATTAATTGAACAATTATAACTTAGGCTCGGTGGACTATTTGCCTTAAAAACTTGGTTAGATACTTAAAATTGGGTCGAAAATTTGCTAGTTGCTAGAAATACTTCTACTGTTTAATGATTATTTTCTAATCCATAATTATAACTAAATATTCTAGCTAATTTAAGTTTAATTAATACAATTTTAATTTTTAAGGTTATATTTATAATTCAAATTATCATCTTCAATTTTAATTATATAATTTACTATACTTATCATCTATACTTATCTTCTCAAACATGTTATTTTGTCTATATAATGAATTTTCTTAAATTATACTATACGTTGTACATAATTATTAAATAAAATACAATAGGATCTTTTTATGTAATTAGACATAGCTAATAATTAATATAATTAAGAAGCCTATTTAGAAACATATTATTAAAATATTTTTAATATATCAGTGATATCATTAGAGCTAAAAAAATTAATTGGTATATATTTTATAATGAATATAATGTAAAAATTACACAAAATCTGCTCTTAATTTTGTTTTATCAAGGGCATTACGTGGCCATGGCGTGTCTTTTTTCAATTTTGGGAATTTGGACTTTGTATTTAAATAATGATTTGACCAAATAAATTAAATATATGCATTATGTAGTCTGGGAAAAAATTACATTAGATAAAGCTCAATTATTGCTGTGATTCTGATGAAGAAGTCCTATGCCCAGTCAAAATGGTTTCAGTTTCATTTGTTAGTATTTAAATATAGTAATTTATCATGTTGACATCAACATCTCAATCTTTTGTTTTGTCCCCGTATGTATTGCCGTATGTAGCTACTCACTAAATCATAACTGTGAGCATCGTAAGAAATCATGTCTAAAACATAAAATTTCCTAGTCATACTATTTCAATTTCATATTTTTAAGCTTTAGGAATTTAATAGTATTGAACTAATTTGTTTTTCTAAGACATATATACAACTTATATTCAAGGGGGAATATTCTGGTATAAGCATGTTCAATAACTGAGCCACAAGTGCATAACGCGGCCATTGCGCGTCTTCGATTATTGGATACGTTGCACTTAAATACTAATTTGACAAAATATTAAATAAAATATATGCATTATGTAGCCAGAGTAAAATTTTACATTAAAATAGCGCAATAATGTCTTAAAAAAATAAAAAAAATAGAGCAATAATTGTTGTGAATCTAATGAAGAAGTCCTATGCGCAATTAAAACCATTTCCACTTTATTTGTCATCGTTCAGAACAGCCAGTACAATTATTTAAATCGATGTTTTTCTATTTTAAATTGTTGACAGAGAGAAGAGGATTACTGACCGCGAGAAGGTCTTGGAGGAGTTACATATTTCCAATACATTCAAAATATATTATGTTTTTGTTGTACGAGGTTGGAATTGGAACCTTGATTTCGCCAAATCATTTTTTTTTATGTATAGCAACGCTTTATACAATAAAATTATAAAAAATAGTCAGACAACTTAATCTCTTATCAAATTTACTTTTTTAGTTGGATTATTTTATCTTAAGATAGCGCAGCAAATATATTTAAATACATACTAATTTTTTTAAAAGTAATTCAAATACAAATTAATTTTTAAAATTATATATATGTATATATATATATATTTATTTTGAAGAAAAAAGTAATTATATTTATAAACTTCTATAATTTGGCTTTATCTCATATAAGATAGTAACAAAAATCCAATTTCTAACATAAAGCTAAATATATTAAGTCACAGCCAAATTACATAATAAATCTTTTTAGAATAAAGAAAAGAGATGTAATGGCGACACTGTATCTACATTCTAAACCACCAGCGACTTGGTAATTTTTTATATATGTATATTTTTTTTTATGATTAGGGTTCGTTTGTTGTTTTCCGTATAACAAGGAAATGTGATTCCCAAACAAATTCTAGTCTTCCCGTGTGGTGGAAACAAAAAGCACACGTGCCACATGTGAAGACGACGAAATCCGCACGTGACTTTTATCACATTCCAAGAGAAATTTTTTAGACAGGAACAAACTCCCATTTCAAAAGTTTAGGACTTTGATTCCCCTGTACGTGTGTTTGCGTGACACTTTGGGAATGTAATACAAATCTGGCGGAGAACTCAGAGAAACAAACGAACTTAAATGTGTATGTAATATAAAGAAGCAACGAAAAACGCATAATAGTGACAATTGTAAAAAGATATCCAAATATGTATAACATAACTCAGAGTTTTATCTTTTTTACTATACTTTCATGAGACCGTTAGACCTTAACGCTACAACTAATGATTTAGCTACGATAAAGAAGAGATAAATGTCAGTAGATTGGAAGCTTATTAATTGTACTTCCTCAAAATAAAAATCCTGTTTCTTTTATCGAAGCTAATGACTATAGTCTTTTTTATATAATAATTATCATATGGTTTGGTAATTTATACAGCATTGGTAGAAGTATTTTAAATTAAAAAAAAAACAGGTCAATAAATAGGTGAAGGATTTAAGTGAAACAAATTTTAGTTGTCAGAACTTATTAGCAAATTGCTCGTTGACCTAGTAGGTAATTTCTTTTGGTCCCTATGCTGACGCACGTTAGCTTCAGAAGCCGCTTATAAATACTAACTAAAAACATATACCATTGTCTAAGTTATTTGTTCCATTAATAAACTTATTGAAACAAATGATCATTTCTATGTTTTCATAAAGCTCTCTCTAGGGTTTTTTGCCTGGCTATATATATATACCTATATCTATACGAAGTAAGTATATATATAGAATGGAAGAAACGACGAGAAATGAATCTATGGTGCATTCCGTTGAAGACGAAGAAACGCCTGATCTCTCGGCGGAAGCTCAGAAGCTTCGACGTTCCGATTCCTTGGACATCGAATCTCGCAGTGTCCGCGGTCACCGTAGCTCAAAAGTATATATAGTTATATATACTATTTTTCTAGTTGCTTTGATAACATATATATATATATATATATATAATTGTTTCAATTGAACCTAGTGGATTTCTGCCGTGCTTCATATATTATTGCTATTTTCTAATATGGAATTCTACGTATATTTTTAAACTTTTTGATACCCCCTATAAGATGGAGCTGGAAGCTAATTCTTTTCAGATAATCATCACAATAAATTCAAACATTTCATCAGACAGCAACTTATTTGTGTTTATATTTTCGGATTATTTTTTGTCGTTAAGTTGGAACTATAGATCACTGTAAGTGCAAACAGATTAATTTTAATTCTTTCCAGAAAAAAAGAGAACATATATATTAGATCTACCTCTAACTATATATATGATGTGTAAGTGTAGGATTCAACGGAGTGGTCAGTTATATTACACTTGGCATTTCAAAGTATCGGAATAGTTTATGGTGATATTGGCACGTCGCCTTTGTACGTTTATTCAAGCACTTTCTACGGCGGAATAAAGCACAACGACGATATTTTGGGGGTTCTTTCTTTGATATTCTACACAATCACTCTCATCCCACTCATCAAGTATGTCTTCATTGTCTTACAAGCCAACGACAACGGTGACGGTACGTCATCATCATCTCATCTCGTAATATATTCTATATATATAGTCACCAAAAAACACACCTTTGAAGAAAGCTCTACTAATAAAATCAGCTAGAATATTTTTCGGAGAATTTTTAAAATATATATGCAATAGTGATGGGAAGTTCCATTTCATGTGTGATAAAATTTTATTACAAGATATGTATGCAAAAAGATAAAAAAAATTCTTAACAAAATTTTAACCAATTGTGATATGTTGTGGTCAATTGCGTTATCTTGCAAAATTTAATACTAATTGCGATATATTGTGGTCAAAACTTTGTTAAAAAAATTTCTTCATCTTTTTGCACATATATATATCATAGTAAAAGTTGGTTGTAGAAACAAAATTTCACTCTAAAATTATATATATATATATAGAGAGAGAGAGAGAAAAGCAGATGTCATATATTTTTTAGTCTTTGTCCAATTAAAACAAAATTTATATTGAAATTTTTTATGTCCAAAAATAAATACAACAACTATATATTGGTATTACACGAAAGCTGATTAAGCTTAATTATATGTTAAATGTAAAAGTCAAATTATTGTATTAGACGAATCTCAATTGAAGTTTGCTCTGATTGTTCTACGTAACTCTTACCGCTTGTAAGTTATATTGACGGTAATTGGTGCTTGCTTAATCACTATAAGCTTTTGTTGACGAGTCATTTAATATAGCGATAGCTTTCTATTATTTATGATTATATTAATCGGTATCTGAAGCTTAGTTTATGCTCGTTCTTAACATAAATATTTTATTTTGTAATCTCAAAGGATATTATCAAAAGTCATCTTAATATATATATATATATATATATATATATAAACTTACAGTTTTAATTATTTCATTTTATCTGTAATTAATTTTCATCTAGAATTTCGGGGATATAGATAATTTAAACAAGCGACTTTTACCAGGACATATTAATGACCATTCACTTCACAAGGTTATGATATACACGAAATAATTGAACAGTCAAGTATTGCTGCTCCTTACTACTAGTCATCAAAGGCAGGCATATCTGACGGAGGAATATTGAATAGTAAAATCAAGGAAAATATTGTTTGGTGTGAATTTTTGTAAAGTTTCCAAATAAATGGGTCATTGCGAAAGTGGGATGCAATGTTATTAGCTGTCACGTTTTTTTCGGTTAATAATGATATCGGCATATATATATATATATATATATATATATATATATATACATATATATAAATGTATGGTTGAGGATGATACTAGCGTTTTTGCATACAAACCAAATCTCATAGCTATGCACGTTTTCGATTTTGTCTTTGTATTGGTTGACATAGATAGCGTCACCTGATATATCATGGAACCAATATCTTAAGGGAAATTATAATTATATATAATAACAAATAAGTTGAAATAATGAACATAGGCAGATGAGAAACGTCCTCTGATAGCTACGGCTAACGGCTCTGCCTTGATTTTTGTCTAATAAAATAATTACGACACTCAAATTATCTTTTAAATGACCTTTGTGTGACATTATCTCATTTAGGGGAAAAAATGACACAATTTTTTTTGGAGGAGTTAATTTGTAAATTTTCAAGATAAAAAAAATTAGGTAAAAAATGTATACAAATAATGAGGGGGACTTTAGCTGGTGGTGTGTCTGAGTTGGTTTCGGCCGTGCTTATGCATATCTTTCTAATGCAATATAGAATAATAATAAAAATTAGAAAACAAATCTTGGCTTAATGTAAAATAAGTAAATCGTTGATTTATTTCAAGGAACTAATTATTAAATAATTGATTTATTAGGAGGGACATTTGCGTTGTATTCTTTAATTTGCCGATATGCGAAGGTTGGATTGACCCCGAGTGAGCAAGCAGAGGATAGAGAAGTGTCGAACTTCAAGATTGAGCTTCCGAGTAAGCGCTTGAAAATGGCTTCAGGGCTGAAATCTAAGCTCGAGAAGAGTAAGACTTCCAAGTATATTCTCTTGTTTGCCACCATGCTCGGCACGTCTATGGTAATTGGCGACGGCATATTGACTCCTTGCATTTCAGGTGAGCTAAATAGTCTATTTCTTGTAATATATATAAAGTCGCACATCTGTATGTATTTCTACAATAGTCAATTAGTGCAATTTTGAACTACAACTAATGCAAACTTGATAAACGGTTAGGACTTGTATATCCGACTTCTGGATTTTATGGCTTTCCTTTATAAAATGAACCCCACATGACAAAAAAAAAATGTTCGGTCTATTAGGCTTTCAATATTATACAAAATATATAGTTTTGTGTCTCTCGATCATCAACAATCGACGTTATTATTTTAATGAATTCCCTAAAAAGAACTAAAGAAGTCCAAGATTCGTATTAGCATGTCGGAATTAACTGGTTCTCCTGACTTTTTACTTGATTCAAAATAAATACAGTATTGTCGGCTGTTGGAGGTATGAAAGAGGCTACATCTACAATGACTCAAGGTAGGCATAAAGCCCTTTACATTCTTCGCATGCTCCAACATACATAAATTTGGACTCTAATCACATGTACAAATCTTGTTAGAAAGATCTAGTATTATGACAATAATTTTGGTAGAAAAAGATTCCGAAGAGGATTACTACTAATTTTTTATGTGGAATTTTATTAGAAATAGAAATGGTAATTCTCTGAATACGTTAAATTTTTAAAGATGCCTCAAGTATCATTGCTTTTTGATTTTTTTTAAAGATTATTCTGCATTTGCTTTAAATGAAAGTTCGAGAAAACTAAGCACAAGTTAAGTTTACGTTAGGGTGTGTAGAAGGAAACATCTGTAACATAAAGAGTTATTCTTGGGCTACAATAGACACAAGAACGAGGAGTATACAAAGAGAAACGAGATTTTAATGTAGCGGTTAAAAAAAAGTCAAATGCATTCTCTTCTTGGAGGCCTAAAATAATCGTTCGATCTCTGTAGAAGTCAAGTCGGGTCGGGCCAGGCCTCACCCATCGTGCTACGTTTAAGAGAAAAATAATATTGCTTGAAATAACTATACTTTTATGGTTAGTTTTATTTATTTATTTGCAATTTATAACACCTAGATATAATTTGAAAAGGTGGGTCCAATGCATTCTCTTCTTGGAGGCCTAACACAATCATTTGATCTCTTTCGAACTTAAATCGGGCCTGGCCTCACCCATCGTGCTAAGTTTAAGAAAAAATAATCTTGAATATTGCTTGGAATAAACATACGTAAGATAAGTTTTTCTATGTGCAATTTATAACAACTAGATATAATTTTAAAAGGTAGGTCCAATGCGTTCTCTTCTTGGAGGCCTACAACAATAGTTTGATCTCTTTAGAAGTCAAGCCGGGCCTGAACCATTGTGCTACATTTAGAAAAAATAATCTTAAAAATTACTTAAAAATGACCATAACTAAGATTAGTTTTTCTATGTGCAATTTATAACACCTATATATACTCTAGGTTGATAACCTTCTGTTTTCGTATTTTTATGACGCAGATAAAATTGTTTGGACGTCAGTGACTATCTTGGTAGCTCTATTTATGTTCCAGAGATTCGGAACTGACAAAGTTGGCTACACTTTTGCGCCAATAATTTGTCTATGGTTTGCCCTCATTGCTGGTATTGGGGTGCACAACTTCATCAAGTTTGACACATCTGTCATCAAAGCCATAAACCCTAAGTACATCATAAACTACTTTCAAAGGAATAAAAAAGATGCTTGGATTTCCCTTGGAGGCATTGTTTTAGCCGTAACAGGTTTTTTTTTTCTTTTTCATTTCTTCTAATTATGTTAGCTGATATCTTGCTTAAGAATTTTAATACCTAATTCTCATGCTCGGTTAATTTATTAATTTACATGAATATTTTCCTTCATAAAAATGTTGAAATTTTCTTGACTTATTATTTTTGACGGACAAAGTGTATTTGGATTTTCAAGAACGTGTAAGCATATTTAAATGGAGTTACATATATTCTGGTAATTATATTATATATTACATAAGTTTATTGAAAAAAAATTAAAAGCATGGGGGACTCAAAATTAAATTCTTGGTTATCACAATAAAGGACTTTCTTTTAAAACATAAATGCACAATTTTATTATCACTCATGGATTCCAAATTGATCGAGTCACCTCTGTATTCTTGCACTTTTATGTCGTATATGAAATCATGTTTGTCGTATATTTAACATTTAAAAGAATAATTTTAATTTACAATTTATTATCTTAAATTTGTAGGAACCGAAGCATTATTTGCAGATGTTGGTCACTTCACGGTGAGGTCAATTCAAATAAGCATGTGTGCAATAACATATCCGGCTCTCATAACAGCGTACTTGGGACAAGCATCATTTCTTCGAAAGCATAACGATCTTGTTGCCAACACTTTTTACGAGTCTATCCCCAAGCCTTTATACTGGCCAATGTTTGTTGTGGCTGTTGGAGCCGCAATCATAGCAAGCCAAGCCATGATTTCGGGGACCTTCTCTATAATCCAACAATCTCTAGCATTGGGGTGTTTTCCTCGTGTGAGGATCATTCACACATCGACTAAGTACGAAGGGCAAGTCTACGTACCTGAAGTCAACTACTTGCTTATGATCGCTTGTGTTGCCGTGACTTTAGGATTTAGGAGCACCGTCAAGATTGGAAATGCATACGGTAAGTACAACTACGATTTCCTATTTAGGATTGCTAGCTTGAACAAGAGTACTTGAAATTTTGTGAATATAGGAGTTGCATTTTTATTCGTATTGAAACTAACTTCGCATAAAAATAATAAGTGTTCATCAAGTGAATAAGATGGGAGCAAATGCTTTAGGATAGGTCAGTTTTTTTGCTCTCAATGGAATGAGTGTTGACGAATGATAATATAAGAGCCTCCTTGGATATGGTGTGCATCATGACAACCTAGCCTAAATAAATTATAATTATACTCGGTCCAACCTATGAAAATTGTAGGTTAGGCCTAATTAAATTATTTTATATAAGAATATAATCAAAACGCTGTGAATACAGGAATTGCGGTGGTATTTGTGATGACACTAACTTCGGGATTTCTAGTCCTAATCATGGTTATGATATGGAAAACAAACATATTCATTGTCATCGCTTATGTCATCGTCATCGTATCGGCGGAGCTTGTGTACCTAAGCTCCGTCCTCTACAAGTTTGACCAAGGTGGCTACTTCCCCCTTGCTTTCGCAATTCTCCTCAGCGCTGTCATGTTCATCTGGAATGATGTTTATCGCAGGTAATGACCCCTAAATAAATCATATTATTTAGACTAAGGAACAAATATAGTTTTACACAACATATTGTTAAAACATTTGAGCGGTTTTAGAGGGTCATATTTACATAATAGTAGCTGTTTCAAATCTTCTAAAATAGTTTTTTCTCGTATAGAAAAAAGTTTTCTAATTTTTTTTGTTAAATTTTAGAATACACAGTAAACAAAACAAAATTGAATATAACCCGAAATGACAAACGATATTTTGCAATAATTAACATAAAAAAAATTGTTTAAAACTTAAAATCACAAGTCTCACTCTCATCACACTTCTCTCCTACGTCTTGTCACACTCTGAAAAATTTCTTTGTAGTTAGTTTCATTAAAGCAGATCACATGCAAATTTCCTTTTCTCTCGTCTTTCAGCCATTTGATTTATAAAATAATTACAAGCATTCTAGTCTATAAATATTTCGTAATAGTAATAACAATATGCTTTACATTGAATTGAAATGGTCCCATACACCATTAAATGTGGGTCTCTATTCCATAGGCATGTACACTAAAAAACAAATTCGAAAGTTAAATTGTATTTATGGCTCCGAAATCAGGAAGTATCAATACGAGCTGGCCCACAAAGTGTCACCGGAGATGCTCCAAGAAGTCGCCGCCAACGGAAGATTCCAGCGGCTCCCTGGGCTTGCACTCTTCTACTCCGAGCTCGTCCAAGGCGTCCCTCCGATCTTCCGCCACTACTCAGCCAACGTCCCGGCGATCCACTCCGTCCTCGTCTTTGTCTCAATTCGCTCCCTCCCCATCGGAAAAGTCCCGCCGGAGGAGAGGTTCCTCTTCCGCCGCGTCGACCAACCGGAGCTTCGGGTGTTCCGATGCGTCGCCAGGTACGGCTACACCGACACCCGCAGCGCCGTCGCCGGCGAGGACGATGACGAAGAGGCGTTCGAGAGATTGCTGGTCGAGAGGCTCAAGGAGTTCGTGCGTGGTGAAAACGAGGTAGAGGGCGAGGAGATTGAGGCGGCACGGCGGTCTGGCGTGGTCCACTTGATCGGAGAGAACGAGGTGGTGGCCGGAAAAGGCGCCGGGATGTTGAAGAGAGGGTTGATTGATTATGGGTATAGCTTCTTGAAGAAGAATCTTAGGCAGACTGAGAAGGTCTTCCATATTCCTCATCAACGAATGCTCAAGGTCGGAATGACTTACGAGCTCTAGACTCTAGTCTACACCATGCATTGTATCTTCTTCCTTACTGTAACCTGATTTTCAATCCTCTTCTTTTGAATATGTAAATGTTTCATAACACGCGCGTCGCACGGTATGAGACAAAAGACGCGAGTTTGTAATTTTGTGAGTGTTATCTAGTGTGATGTTTCTATGAGTGTTAATAATACGCAATCATTTTAATGTCAAACAGTGATTGGGATTGCACGTTGAGTTTATATAACATTTAAGAATTTTCAGCCATCAACGTCGATACGGCTATGTCTCACAGCAATGATGAGACCATCTTTAGTCAATACTATTGCTCTTAAATCTAGTATTTACCTTTGCTTTAAGAAAAATGATTTTAATTTTTTTTGTACAAAATGACTGTTATTTTAAGAGATAACGAGAGCGTATAGTAAACTTTTGTAAAATAATTAAAGATATTAGTAAAAGCTAATTAGTGTTTGATGAAATATATATATTTTGGTATAGAATATAATGAACAATAATAATATATTTTTTGTTATATAAAGAATATCTATAAGCTGTCTATATTATAAGAATTTATAATGTTCGAAATGAATGACATCAGAATTGATAGAGTGAATGAGAGAGATAAGCTTGGAAAAGTAGTTAGAATATTATGTATATTTCTCATTTACTGTTAAAATGATTACAACTTGTTTTTTGTACACTGAGAAAGTGTACAATATATATGAACTGAATCATTAACAGAATAATCAAAATAATTAACCGAGAATAACATATAGCCTAAGTAACAATAACATATAGCCTAAGTAACAATTAATGAATACAACTGCAATAAATGAGACAATGTAGTTATATCCTCAATACACCCCTTGAAGATGATACATAGATACTCTTAAGCGAGATCTTGCCCATTAGAGTTATAAGCAAATGTGACGCCAAAGGCTTTCTGAAGATATTGGCAATTTGTATTTTCGAGCGTATGTGAAGAAAATTGAACTCTCTTTTCTTGAGATGCTCTCGTACAAAATGTATTTTCTTCTCTCATGAAATGTTGGATTGGTAACAATATGCATTGTTGCTTTGTTATCACAAAATAATAGTGTCGAGTCAGGCTGCTTCGCTTTGAAGTCTCAAAGAAACTAACCTTGCAACCATGGGATCTCACTTGCTGCAGCTGCGATGTTTCTATATTCAGACTCCACATATGATTTGGAAACAATACTTTGCTTATTTGACTTCCAGCCGATAAGTGACTCACCTAGGAACACATAAAATCATGTGACTGATCTTGTTGTTCATGAAACATGTTGCCCATTCGGCATCAGAGAAGACTCGTAACTGAAGAAATGATATGGACAAGTAGAACAACCCAAGTCCTTTCTGGCTTTTAAGATAACATTGGAGATGATGACATGCGTTCAAATGAGGTTGTCTAGGTTTTGCCATGAGCTGACTCAATTGATGAACCATATATGTAATGTCGGGCCTCGTAATTGTGAGATATAGCAGTAATGCAACAAGATTCCTAAAGACTGTTGGGTCTTCCAGTTATTCTACGATATCATATTCCAAACTGGTTCTTGAGTCCATAGGAGTCGTAGCCGGTTCAGATTTAACAAAACCCTCGTCCGAAAGAATGTTAAGATGCCGCCAGAGGAGACGAGGTCGAACGGTGGTGGTTGGAAACTGTGAAAGGAGGGCGGAGGTAAGTAGAGTGGACAAATTTTGTGGAAAAAATAAATTAAAACAACACATTTACCAGCGAGGGCAGGCGGCGGAGGTGGAGCTACAGCCAGCGGAGGCGCATGGGCGGAGCTCGGCGGAGGAGGGGCGGAGCTAGGCGGAGGAGCTGGGAGGGCAGGGAGGGCGGGAGGAGGAGGAGAGCTGGAAGGCCAGGGATAGCGGAGGAGGAGGGGAGGCGGATGAGGGGCGGAGCTGGGCGGAGGAAGAGGGCAGGAGCGGAGCTTGGTGGAGGAGAGGCGGAGCTCGGCGGAGGAGGACGGGCGGAGGTCGGAGCTCGGAGGAGGGCAGAGGCGGAGCTCGGAGGAGCTGGAGGACGGGCGGAGCGGGAGAAGGAGGACGGCAGGGAGGCGGAGGAGGGGCGGACCAAGGGAGGGGAGTCGGAGAAGGGGCGGAGGAAGGGAGGAGAAGGGGGAGGGGGAGGACGGCGGAGGAGGAAAGGCGGCGGCCGGGGTTAGGGCGGAGGGCTGGTCGGAGTTGGGGAGAGAAGGGAGAGAGGAGGGAGATAGGAGAGTGAAGGAAAATGGGGAGGGAAGGGAGAGTCGGGCGATTTAAAGCCCTAGGAACATTAGAAGTGACTAGTCGCTTGTCCTTCACAAACAAAACAAAGTCGTTTTGATAAGTGGGAACATTAGAAGCGATTTTAGAAGCGACTAGTCGCTTCTAATGCCCTGAAATAAATACTTACGAAATTTTGGCGGAAGAGATTTGGAGCTAAATATTTGGGGCATTAGAAGCAACTTTAGAAGTCGCTTCTAATGCCCTGAAATAAATACTTAGCGAAATTTTGGCGGAAGGGATTTGGAGCCAAATATTTGGGGTATTTGAAGCGACATTAGAAGCGACTAGTCGCTTCTAATGCCCAAATATATTGAAATATTTGGCGCGGAGGTTGAGAGCCAATATTTTTGGCAATTAGAAGCGACAAGTCGCTTCTAATATGTTGACTCAAACAATTAGAAGCGACTACTCGCTTCTAATGCTCAAAATATTAATATTTTGGGAAAAATCGGGGTGTTTACCTTAGAAGCGACTTGTCGCTGCTAACGCCAAAATGTCGCTTCTAATTTTAAGCGACTAGTCGCTTCTAATTCTCCCCGTCGCTTCTAAAAGTATCTTTTGTAGTAGTGACACATTTTTGAGGTCGAGGCTCAAATTTAGACCTGTTTTGTTTAAGTGTTGACACAAATGAAAGGTAATAAGAAACTCTCAGGTAGTTATAATAAAGAAAAATCAAATAGAATTTGATAAGGACTTTATTCTTAAGATTTGGAGTTGGTGTAAAAAAAATGAGGTCATGACACATTCAGTCCAAAATTCTATATGCATGTGAGACTGAAATAACAATGATATACTAACGTTAAGTAGGTGTTGATGTTTTTTTTCAACCAAATCGTTTTGTTGTAGAGTATCTACACAGGAAAATTGGTGTATTATTCCTTTTGATTAAAAGAAATCTATGAAATATAGTTCTTTTGCATTATCAGATCTGAAACTTTTAACCTTTTTCTCTAGTTGATTATCAACCATTTTGATGAATTTAGGAACAATGGACAATACATTTTATTTTCAACAAATATACCCATGTGAATTTACTGTAATCATCAACGAGGGTTACAAAAAATAATATGAAGCCATTATGCGATACTTCTCTGAACGGATCCCAAATATCACAATGAATGAGTTCTAATTGAGATTTAATTTTAGTTACATAATCAAGAAATGGGAAGCGTCTTTGTTTTGCTAAAGGGCAGATAGTACAAAGTAAATATATGTTAATAGACTTGGTTTGTAAGACATTTTTGAGAGCCAAGATTCTTTTATGTGAGGGTTCCCGAGTCAATTATGCCCTATATGGTTGCTATGACATTGTTGACAAATTCTTGTGCATTTGTTTTCATGTTCTCTAACAAGTACAAGACTTTAATGCAATCACCCTTGCCAATCGTCTTCCTAAAATTGAGGCTATTCAATGCGAATCCAGTTTTAGTTAAAGATACAAATATATTATTTTGTTTAGTTAATGCACTAACAGATAATAGACTGAATCTGAAACTGGGAACAAAAAGGGCTTCTCTAATTATGAGGTTGAGATTGATTTGGACATCACGATATTGGTGCACATAAATCACAGTGCGATTTGGTAAGGTTACTGTAGATTTACTTGGTGGTTTTAAATACATGAACATGGACTCTATGTTGCATATATGCTTCGATGCTCCGGAATTAAATATCCATTTATCACAAAAACATTGTTATTATTAATTGACTCAACCTGGCTACAGGAACATGTGATCATTGTGGAAGTTGATGCTAGGTTAGCTTCCGTGTTGGTGTACGTTGTGAGCTTCCCCGATAACTGGTGACACTGGACGTTGGTTAAATAATTGATTGATGTAGTCATGTTCTTTGGTGTGCTTTATGTTCTTGATTATTGGATTGTGGTGTGAAGCCATATGAAAATGCATGGATTTTGAAGCATTTTTCCACGGTATGACTCGCCATCTTGCAATGAGAACAATAGGGTATGTCATTTTTGATGACTTTCTTGGAGTTTGAATCATCCCTCACAGCCATCGCCAAGACATTTGATGAATTATTTGGGTTGATTCGTCACCAACAGCCTGATGATCTTCTTCTTGTGTTACTAGTGATAACACTTTGTTCATCTGCGGTATAGGCTCCATGAGCAATAATTGACTACTCGTGTTAGCATATGCATCATAGAGACACATAAAGAAGTTCATGACATAGACAGATTCATTAAATGTCAATTCCTTAACCAGCTCCACATCAGCATCTTGCACACAAGCAACTTGGTTTAAAATTTTGGAAGTGTTCCCACAAGGCCTTGATCCTAACAAAGTAAGTAGTGACTGATCTCGATTCTTGCGATTCATCAGTTTTTTTAGCGTCGAGAACACTTTTGGGCCATTTCGTTTCTTGTATCGGTCTCACAGGTCCTTCCACATCAGGTAAGCTACATCTCCATATTAACTACACCTAGAAATTTCATTTGAAACAGAGTTAAGAATCTAGGAAACAACAATGTTGTTCGACCTTTGTCAGGAACTTGATTTTGGATGTCCACTCGGCGGTTTAGGGATTGATCCATCTATGAATCCAATCTTGTTCTTGACTGAGAGATAGATCAGTATTGATCGGCTCCAGTCTGCATAGTTATCACTGTTGATTATTTTAGAAACGAGAATTACTCTTGGATTATTGTCGTGGTTAAGGTATAGGGATTATCAGATGGATCTTCAATCGACGATGGTTGTGCGACAACAATTCTTGAATCCTTCTGTGGATCTGTTTGCATTTCTGGTTGTAATTCAAGTTGATGATTTTCACTCCGACTTGACCCTTCAATTGTTTTCTTTGTGGATTAGGTATGTGTTTTTTGATCTTATGGAACACATGAAGATAGAGTTGCACAATCAGAATTTGTGCTCTGCTACCATATTACGTTCTCGATTCTAGGAATGAATGACACCAAAATTTGAAGAATGAATAAAATAGATAAATTGAGAAAGTAACTAGCATATTTTGTATATTCTTCATCGACGGTTAAAATAATTACAACTTACTTTTATATACACTAAGAAATGTAAAACATACGTGAACTGAATCGTTAACAGAATAACCGAAATAACCGAAAATACCAACTAGTTTAACAATAAATGAGTTACAGTCGTAATAAATGAGACGATATAGTTACCTCCTCAATAATATTATATTAAAAAATGTTGGTGATCAATAGTCAGTAGCTAAAATCAATAATCGAGAAGGTTATTCACCTTCTATCCCCCAAATTCTCTAGCTCAACTTCTTCATCCAATCAGTAAACGTGTTTATGCAAATTCGCATTGGTTATCTCCAAAACTCTTTTTTCATTGTGTTTATTGTTATTGCATGTGTGCATATAAGGTAATTATCCTGTTGAGTGAACTATCCAAGGAAATAAAAGGAGAGAGGTCTATCCACGTAGTCCGAGTGTATGAACGACATACACACACACACACATATATATATATATATATATATATATATATATATATATATATATATATATTAATGTTACTAAATAATATATGGGGGAAAATAATTTCACTGAAAATTGTAGTAGTTAAGTCCTAACAATATCTATGTACTTTTATGGCTAGAAAAAAGATTTGAAATTCGATTACTTTGTTTGTAAAGTCGATTATAAACATCAGAATTAATTATAAGAAATTTTTTGGAAAAAATTAATTATAAGATAATAAGACTGAATTTAAGGTAAGCTTGTAACTCCAGTAGTAGTTATCACTCCACGCTTATATAACACGGTATATGAAAAAGAAAATGAACATCTTCACCTGAACAACTAAACGAATCGCTATACTTGAGGAACGTCCAAATATCATTAAAAGAACGCGGAGAAAGAGTGAGAGGGAGAGAGAGAGAGAGAGCGCGCCAAGAGATAGGAGGTTATATTCTCCGCTATTTTCTTTCCTTCAAATATATAAACGTCATTGATCTTTATCTCACATTGGTACGTACCTAAGGCCATAGATAAAAAAAAATAACAAAAAACAGAAGTTATGGGCGACGGATTGGAACCTCAAGCGGAAGACTCGGTCAATAAAGAAGGTGATTATGATCGAAAGAAGATCACGACTGTGGAGAAGCTTAAGAGATTTGATTCCCTTGACATCGAGTCTCGCGGCGGGTCTCCAGACCGTGCTTCCAAGGTTTGAACACACACACACACACACACGCACTCTTATTTCCATTTACAATATTCTTTCTGATCCAAGGAATTGAACTATATATTGACGCGTTGTTTTTCTTTTGGACTTGTAACGAGAAGGTGAAATGGTCGATTATTCTGCGACTGGCGTTTCAGAGCATCGGGATTGTGTACGGAGATATCGGAACATCGCCGCTATACGTATTCTCGAGCACTTTTCCGAACGGAATAAAGCACAAAGATGATGTTGTGGGTGCGCTTTCGATCATACTGTACACAATCACCTTGATCACTGTGGTCAAGTACATCTTCATCGTCTTGCGAGCCACCGATAACGGTGATGGTACGTACGTCTCATCACCACCGTGGATATATGTTACTCGTACAGTTTGCTCTTAATTTCGTGATCCAGTTCCTGTTTGCCTTTGAATTGTAGTGATGTATTTAGAATATAAGGTTTTTTTAAGCTTTAATAAATGTGCTTAATTGTGAGAGAGTGAGGGTTTAGTTATATTTAAATAAAATAAATAATTTCTTGACATTATTTAGGTTTTTTTTTATCGGTTATAAGGAATTAATTTCACTAATTCTTTTTACGCCTTAATGATGTCCATTATGATTTGCCCATGAAATGATGTTAATATAAGAAACTGAAGTATTTAGCAGCTATATAATAAAAAAAACAAAAAATTGGCTTTATATCCACTTCAAACATAGACAATTGGATATATCCGACGTTTTATAAACAAGTCGTAAAGAGCCAATGTTATTTATTTATAGTTAATTTTTTGTCCAATTCATCTTAAATATTTTATTTAATTTTTAGCAATTTTTGAGTATTTTTGTCCGTAAACAAATATTAACTTTTAACAGTTTAGTCGGGTGGATACGAAAATTACCCACAAATGTTATATGCATATATTCCCATTGATTAATTGTATTCAGCCTAAAAAGTTAGTTGATTAAATTTCTTCTTGGCCACCTCTCTTACCAGGAGGGACATTCGCGTTGTATTCCCTCATTTGCCGATTTGCCAACGTGGGACTGACCCCGAGTGAGCAAGCCGAGGATAGAGACGTGTCGAACTTCGAGCTCGAGCTTCCCACGAATCGTGCAAAACGAGCCTCTTTCCTCAAATTGAAGCTCGAGAACAATAAGATCGCCAAGTATGTCTTGTTGCTCCTTACTATGCTCGGAACTTGCATGGTCATCGGCGATGGAGTTCTCACTCCTTCCATGTCAGGTTAATGCTCACAACAAATTTCTAACATCACGATGTGTGATCATCAATTATTATATTTCCGTGCACGTATAAATATTGAGTTGTTTCAAATCGATTTCAGTTCTAGCCGCTGTTGGAGGTATCAAGGTTGCAAAACCTGAGCTGAGTCAAGGTGATTATTATTGCTAATAATGTGTATTGTTCATACCACATTCAGGGAAATAGTTCATACTAACCTCTATTGTTTGTGCATCAGATATGGTTGTTTGGATATCGGTAGCCATCTTAGTGGTGCTTTTTGTGAGTCAAAGATTCGGGACTGACAAAGTGGGATATACTTTTGCTCCTATCATTTGCGTTTGGTTCGCGTTCATCTCTGGCATTGGAATCCACAACTTCATCAAGTACGATCCAGCGGTCATCATGGCTCTTAACCCCTGGAACATAGTAAATTATTTCCGAAGGAATGGAAAAGATGCTTGGATTTCTCTCGGTGGTGCTGTTCTTTCTATAACAGGTACCACAATTATCGATTTCCGTTTACGATACAGCATCTAATCTCTAATATCAAGTCGATATCCAGATCAACTGTCTCATTTTTCTCTCTAAACATGATTCATTATTAAAAAAAGAATTAGACAAATTTTACGATATCTATAGGACGATAGACACAAAAGGAGGACGTATTATCCGCATTCAATCATAATAACAAAAACATCAATGATAATTGAGTTTTTATGGCTGTACATATGTATTGCATTTAAATTTATTTTAATATTTATCAGATAGGAGTGACTTCATTCATTCAGGAGGGAAACATTTGAAGCAAAAAAATCTACCATATAATTAAAAAGAAAATAAATGAAGATATAAAGTGCAAACCCCCATGTAGCTTCCCCTTGACACTAAGGTGATTCTAATACTAGGTAGATAAACATATATTTATAATGGTTTTCTATGAACGATATATATAGTAGTAGTAGTAGTAGTAGTAGATAGGGAATAATGAGTTTGGATATCGATCCGCGGTGTGATGTAACAGGGGCGGAAGCTCTATTCGCGGATGTGGGTCACTTCACGGTGAAGTCCATCCAAATAAGCATGTGCTCGTTGGCGTACCCCGCAATCATAATGGCTTACCTGGGCCAAGGCGCTTTTCTGCGCGAGCACGGCGACCTCGTCGCCGACACCTTCTATGAGTCCATCCCAAAGCCCATTTACTGGCCCATGTTTGTGGTGGCCGTGCTCGCCGCTATCATCGCCAGCCAAGCCATGATCTCCGGCACCTTCTCCATCATCCAACAGTCCCTCTCTCTCGGCTGCTTCCCCCGCGTCAAGGTCGTCCACACCTCCACCAAATACGAGGGTCAAGTCTACGTCCCCGAAGTCAACTACCTCCTCATGTTTGCCTGCATCGGAATCACCCTCGCTTTCAGGAACACTATCCAGATCGGAAACGCCTACGGTAACACCTCACTCCTACACCTTTATGATTTAGCCCCTAGCTGACATGTGTTGTAAATCTGAGTGTTTTGCAGGGATAGCGGTGGTGTTTGTGATGACACTCACGTCGTCGTTCTTGGTATTAATCATGGTGATGATATGGAAAACCCACATAGTCTTCGTGATAGGGTATATCCTTGTCATCGGCTCTGTGGAGCTTGTCTACCTTAGCGCCGTCCTTTACAAGTTCAACGAAGGAGGCTACCTCCCTCTTGTCCTCGCGGCGGTCCTCACTGCAGTGATGTACACGTGGAACGACGTGTACCGTCGAAAGTACCGGTACGAGGTCGCGAACCGGATCTCGCCGGAGCAGGCGAGGGAGATCGCCGACGACCCGAAGCTCCAGCGCGTCCCGGGACTCGCCATGTTCTACTCGGAGCTGGTCCAGGGTATCCCGCCGATATTCAAGCACTACGTGGAGAACTTGCCCGCGCTGCACTCGGTGCTCGTGTTCGTGTCCATGAAGTCGCTCCACGTCAGCAAGGTCGCACCGGAGGAGCGGTTCCTGTTCCGGCGCGTGGAGCCGCGGGGGCTTAATGTGTTCCGGTGCGTCGCGAGGTACGGGTACACGGACGCGAGAACGGAGAGCCGTCCGTTCGAGGAGATCCTCTTCGAGAAGCTCAAGGAGTTCATCGTGGAAGACAATCTCTTGTCCCGCGGAGGTGGTGACGTGGCGGCGGTGGAGGAGAGGAGGGTCGGAGATGTGGAGAGGCTGGAAAGGGAGATTGAGGCGGTGGACGCGGCTTGGAACGCCGGAGTGGTCCACTTGATCGGAGAGACTGAGGTGGTCGCCGCCGAGGGTTCTTGGATTGGGAAGAGGATTTTGATCAACTACGCTTATAATTTCTTGAAGAGGAATTTGAGGCAGACTGACAGAGTGTTTGATGTCCCACGCAAGCGCATGCTTAAAGTTGGTATGACTTACGACCTTTAGTTTAGATAGATTGACTTTATGATTTCTCTCTTTTTTCTTAGACTCGCATGGCATTAGTATCTTCTATTCATGACAACCCGTCATTACTTTACTGGTTTCTTGTTGGTTATTCTTTGGTATGGCAATTGATTGGCGTGCTTGTTTGTCGATCAGTGATTTATATATCAAATCACTATCTTTTTCGTTATTTTGGAATTTTTTTTTTTTTTTTTTAAGGCGGAATTTTCTTTTGAAGCCCATAACTCTTTAGGCCATATGATATATATCGTTCAAGTATATGCGTAACATTAATCTTATTCTAGTTTAGATTACTTCCTTAATTTTATAAATAATTATGTTAGAATACTATTCAAGAGTCTAAATTGCAATGCCATCAAGAATTGGTTCTCCATGGGAGATCAGTGAGCAAATTCAAGGGTCAGGTTTTATACTCTATCGACCACATTTTCCACTGGTCAAATCATGTTTGATCAAATAGCTACTTATGGAGCCTTGTGCTAGTCAACCAACTACATGAGACGCGACATTGACCGCTCTCGATTGCTCGTGGTTGTGGTTCGTCGGATATGTGAACTTTTTAAACCCAAAGATTTTGGTTTGAAAAATGATGGACGTAAAAAAGAATCCACTAATGAGCGGACTTCTTCTCCGGCAGATTTTACAATAGTAACCAAGAACTCTAAGTCAACAAAATAAGCGTATTCTTAAAATTTCGTTGCTATGAATTCATATAATTTTGAATGACTCAATTTCAAGTCCTTATAAGAAAGATGTGATTTTTATTGTGGAAATTGAGCCATATATATATTTGAAAGATGAAATACATGTGAGTTTTTGGAACTAGTCAACATTTTGTAAAATTACCTAAAATGTCTAGCTTAGAGTGTGACAAACTTTTTAGGATGAATTTGCCTTATTTGATTTCCCGCCCCAACCGTTTTGCCGCTTTAAAAAAAATTGCACAGGAATAATGGTTGCAATAACTGCCACATTTATTAAAATCATATCGATCGAGAGAGAGAGAGAGAACAAAATCGAATTGACGGTGAAAAAAGTATTGAAATCCATTAATAATTGTTTATCTCCACAACACAAAAATTTAAAGACCGGGTCATACGTTTTATTTAAACTTTGTAAAGATATGCTTTTCGAGCGCAATTTTTTTAGGCTATTACTTTTTGGGTTGATTATTTTGTGGATTATGTATTGTTTCGGATATTAAATATGTTGATCTGTTTTTTGGTTGATTTGCATATAACATTAGCATTGATTTGTGGTGTTTTTTTGTTAAAAATATTGATTAAAGACGATTGGGTAAATTAGAAACTTGCTGTTAATGTCGTTCATGTAAAGAAGATGATAATATGAAAAATAACGAATAAAAACTTAGAATTGCATATTGTTTGTTCTTATTTTTATTCCTCATTAATATCTATTTTAATTTGTTTCAGGTATAAAACACCATTAATCGATTGATTATAAACAAAATTGAACTACAGATGAGTACACCAACAATCTCAATCTGATTTTACATTAACATTGACTATAGTATACAAATAAAGAACATATTAAAGTGTATAGCACATTTTAATTTAAAATAAATTAATTAAATATTAAACAAACTCTAAAAATAAACAATGAAGCGTACTTATTTTTAAATGTATATGAATTATGAAAGTTGAGATCAGCAAAGGGGTACAACTAAACGTGGCCCTACCGAGACGGGAGGTAACCGAGAGTCCCGTCCCGGTAGGAAAAAAACCGGTATTGAGAGTCCCGATACCATGGCCGGGACGGTACCGGGACTCCCGGTTTTATCCAAATGGGAGGTACCTCCCGGTAGTTTTTTTTTTTAAAAAAAAAAAAAACTGACCGTTGGATTGAACATCCAACAACAATCCAACGGTCCACAAAATTACCATTTTTTATATTTTTTTTTAATTCTTTTTTTATTTTTTTTAAACAGTTTTTATTTATTTTTTTTGCTTTAGACCGGGACCGGGAGTCCCGCCTCCCGTTTCCTCCCGTCCCGGTTAAAAACCGGGACCGGAATTCCCGTTCCGGTAATAACCGGGAGTGGACGGTACCGAGAGGTGCCGGGACTCCCGGTACAGCCACGTTGAGTACAACATCATTTGCCACAACATGCATACGAAGCAAATCGGATGAAATGAACCTCTGACATCAATCAATGCATGGGTCACATCAACATGAAGACCATAAAGAAGATATCCACATGAGAAATTAATCATGAAATAATTTGTGAAAATTGTCAGAATGAAAAACAAACTAGTCTTACACAAAAGTACCACTCAAAATCATGACCAAAAAATCACTAAAGTTATTTCGATGGGGCCAATTAAATATATGTTGTCATTTTCGGGGATAATTACTGAAGATTACATAGATCAATTTCCTCGATGAGAAGTCAGACCATTTATGTCGTCATGATCTTGTATCCCCTCATGCGTATGAGGGTGTTGTTACAGTTACGGTGCTATTAATTTTCGAAAGAAAATCGAGTAAAAAAAGATAAATAATCTCGAGCTTAAGAAGATCTTAAATATATTATCCTAGGTATTGAAATAAATTTTTTTAGATCTAACATCATTTTTAACCTAAAATTTAAATTTGAATTAATTCTTTTATCAAATTTGATGCAAGTACTATATTTTTAGTGTACGATTCAAAGCGGACTCTTCATTAACTAGATAGAGAACATCACCAAAAATATTATTTCTTTACACTTTTAAATATTAATTTATATTAATTTTATATTAATCATTCTATTAATATATTATGTCAATATTAATTTATTAAATATTAGTTTATTTTTGTATGTCAACAATGTTAAATTAATTTGATATCAAATATTATATTAATATTATGATATTTTGATATAAAAATTAACTAAAAAATATAAACATTATTTAGATGAAATTAACATAATTTTTTTTTTATTGATAGTATATATTTTTTATAAATTATTTAATATTAATATTAATATGTTTGTGGGTAAATTTATAATTAAAAATAGTTTAAAGATAGATAAATAATTTGTTATCCAAGGGTGGGGTGGGTTTGAGCACCCACGCCTCAAAAATTTCTCTATCCCACCCAATTAAGAGTGTGGTTTGGCGATGATGTCGGGAGATTTTAGGTTTCAAATCAATACAGTTAACGTTTACAAAAGAAAGGTTTATGAAACTCAATATTATTAACATTATTATATTTTATTATTGATAGTGCATAACTTTTTATCTGAATACTCGTTGAAATAGATTCATCACTACCAAATATAATTACCAATTTCTTGCGTTCATACTTATATTTATGTTTTCATTAATTATTTGATTGATCATCAACGAATAATTAATTAGCTGTGACCATCACACGGCATAACTAATTTCACATTATTAAAAATGACAGCGAATATAAATAAATTAGCTCAAAATAAAGAATTGTAAGCGTTGGATGTCTACATATAATATAGTATACAACATATTCACGAATGGCAATCGCCGTCTTTATTGCCGCACCAAAATGTGGACGACTACAAAATTGTGACATTTTTACAAGAATGTCCAGATCCATGCTAGTTTATTCAACGCTTGAGCAGAAACGACAGAAAGAGAAAGGTAGAAAAGAAACTCTGGCCTTCCCAAGCTAAAACTCACAGTAATTGGGCTTTTGGGTCATGAACTGCAAAAGTCCGTACTTCCAAAGACGCCCAACGAAGCATCAAATAAGCCCGGCCCGTTGAACCCCATGGGAGGAGTGTCGAAATCTTTAGCCATCTCATTGAACATCCCCCGAAGTTCCTCTAGGCTGTACTGTGCCTTATCCTTCAAATTCAAATATTAAATTTATCTCCAAACGCTTCAATCATATGGCTAGCTAGGCAACATACTAACAAACCAAAAGTATTTTGTATATCATCAAATATTTTAAATTATACAAACCTGAGGTGTTGTGTGAGCCATTAGAGAGACCATCTCTTGCAAGAAATCGGAATAGTCTTCGTCATCGTCGTCGTCGTAAAGCTCATACAAACCCGCGTCATATATCGTCTTCTTTCTCTCATCCGACAACACTGTGTGAACCGTACATAATATAAATACACACATCTTATATATATACACATATATTATATCATATATGTATATACATACCTGAATAGGCTTGTTGGATTTGTTGAAACTTAGCGTTGGCCTCGCGCCATAGAGACGGACACCTTGTCCACCTATCGGGATGCCATTGCTTTTTTATTTTCGCGTAATCAGAACCATGAACATTTAAGTCAGTACAACATCACATTATATTATGTATTTAGATATAAATATATGTATTAAGTAATAGGAAGAACTACCATGGCAAGCTTGTGATAAGCCCGTCTTATTTGTTGCGGGGAAGAGAGAGATGAGACTCCAAGAACACCGTAGAAGTCATCGCCATCAATCATCGTCATATTCTAATTATTATTGATGATCAATCTCTCTACTGTTTCGTGCATATGAGTCACTCGTTAAAATGAAGGTGTATCTGTATATATAGTGATTTAAAGTCCTAGATATTACACTGAATTAAATCTAAGGGACCAGGGTCTCTCTCTGTCTCTCGCCTTAAAAAATATCTTACGTACACTCAGCTTTCTTCCGGAAGGTTCCCGACTGTGTTTAGATGTATTAACTTTTCTATGGGAAAGAAATTCCGTTCTTTAATAGATATTTTCTGATTCTTTCTCTTTTTGTTTACGTGTTTTTCATGTGCGTTGTTGGGTCCACATACATGTTGATTTAATATGATCCTCATCGCTACACGTTTGGCTTACAAGCTGCCACCTGGCCTGACTGGGACCCACTCTCCACAGATGAATAAGGAAGTCTCTAGAAACCAATGACGCTGCATGTTTTGATATTTTTATTCTTTTAGTGATTATGTAATATGCAGACAAGAGCTTTCTGAGGGCTCATCTTCCCATATATATAGACATATTATATTAATATAAATGCGGACAAAATATACTTTCTTTGAATTTGAAATAGAAGGTAGTTACTTTCCCTTAAGATTTCCATTATTTAATTTGTTGGTATATCAATCAATCAATCGAATGATTTAATATATTTTATTTAAAATTGATAAAATAATTATGAATTACTTAATGTATTTTACAACGACTACCTAAATGTATTTAGATGAGTATGTGTTTTTCAGTTTTCCTATATAATAATAATAATAGATATATGAGTAAATATTTTATGAAAATATTTATATTAATAATTTATTATTAATATCGAACACCGACAGATGTATTGATAAAAATTATATAATATTTTTAAATAATTTACATTATATATACAAATCACTAAATTTAGATTATAAAAAGATTTGCAATATTTATGACAAATAATAAATTTAAAAATAATTTTCAAATGATAAATATTAAAAATCCAACAACAAACTCACAATAAGTCAAAATCATAAAAAATGTCATAAGCCTAAAAATATTTAAGAATTAGAGAAAAAAAAAAACTTTCTATTGTTACTGATATCGATACCGAAATTCTGATTTTACGAGTATATCGTAAATATATCGAGATAGATTGTGGGGTACTTTAAACCTTTAGTCCCACTAGTAATAAAGTTATCGTTATTATTTATGTTTTTACGAAGATGGTATAATAAATGAATGTCGCAATATTAATTTGTACAGTAATCTTATCCTGTAAGTTAGAAAAAATTAAAAACGATGTCGAGGACGATAAACTCAACTATGAAGTGTATCTCGATCTATCATTAGTAGAGTTTAGTAAAAAAAAACTAAGCTAACATTTACCTCTTAAAAGTGCTACAAAGATTAGTTTGCAGGCTGAACGACGGACAAATACTATTTTACATTTTCTTTTGTATGCATACCTCTGCGATGTCAGCATCATCCCCACCGCTTGAACATTGGTTGTCATGGATGATAAATTTTTTAAAATTTTCGAAGAGAACCTTCTCCAATGGCTGGTTTTGAATCTCCCTCGAAAAATATTGGTTTAACAATATTGACAAGTGTGTTAATCAAGTTTAAAATACTTATTTTTCGAGCTTAAAATTAATGAGTCCTCGAAATCCTTTATAGTTTTTAATGTGTTTGTTAATTTTTTGAGAGCTTTGGAGAGAGAAAATTAGAGCACTGTACTCGCGACAATTGTTTTTTTCTTCTCCTTTAATCCATTGAACTCCAATTTTATGTTAATGATGATGATGTTTGTTTATCAGTTATTTTTTTCTTCCTCTTTTTTCAGCAAATTTATGAAATAGTACTGATGGATTTCTTATTATTCTAAAGTTTTGTTTAATACTTATTTGAGATTCACAACCTCATACTTATTATGAGTAGCAAAGTTTGAGCAAAAATAATATGTATTTAATTTCCATGAATCTGAACCGTAGATTGAACTTGTGAAGCCATAGTCCTACCATGTTCAAACCAATTTTCTTTGCTTTGTCTAGTTACTTTGTTTTATGTAAAAGTTCACCTATCCAATTCTTTAGTTTCTATTTGAAAAACATATGTGTTTCGTGAATTTTCCAATTTGACTAGGGATCGACTCATTCTTTTAATTTTATTACTATTTCGCTCATGTGTGTGGGATTTTTTCAACTACTTTTGGAAACACATTTTTTTTACCAAAATAAAATCTTTGATGAAAAGTCATAAACACAAAAAAAAAACCAATAAAAATACGCCAAACCAAAATGAAATGATAAACACTATTAAATAAATGGTTAATGTATAATATAACCCTATATATGTTTGAACGTTTTGTAAAATTTGTTGTAAATGTCCTGATAAGCGGGATTTATTCACGCTTATCTATACTTTTCTAAGCAAGAAACGTAGCTTGACCTAAGTGTTTTTTATAGTGTTTTGTAGTTTTTAGTCTACTTTCAGGGATAAGAGAGTGTGAAGTCATAATGGAGCGAAATCGAATATTTTTGGAGCAAAAAAACGAACAAATTTGGTCTAAAGGAGCAAAGTCAACAAAAAGTCAACGGAACAAAGAGAGGCGAGTCGGCGCGTCGCGTGAACCACATCGCGTCGCGTCCCGAAGGCAAAATTCTTTACCGAGAGCAGCTCGAAGATCCACGCGTCGCGTGCTTTAGTTGGAGCGTCGCGCCGGGCAGAATGTCAGTTACCACGCGTCGCGTGGTTCACCTGGCGCGTCGCGTGGTTGTCGCGACAGTTCTTTTTAGTGGCCTATTTTCAGCCGTTTGATGGCATCCAACGGCGGAGATAGATCCGAACTTTCTCATTGTAACCTAGGAGAAGTCATTTCGGAAAAAAGGGGAGAAAAGAATAAAAAAGAAAAAAAGGAGAGGAGAGAGGAGAAGAAGAGCTTGAAGGTTTTGAGAGATTTTTGGAGAAGAAGAAGAAGCTCACATTCATCTTCATTTTCCTCCATACTAGTTCTTTCTTACCTCTCTTTCTCATTTACAATTTATTGCTTTACTCTTATTGCATTAATTGTTGTTTTTAAGCTTAATTAGTGTCTTAACTTTCGTTGGATTATTGAATATTTTGAGCACTTGAACTATATAGATTGGAGATTTGTTTATTTGAACCTTTATTGAACTTGTTTTGTTTTAATCATTTTGCATTGTGGTAAGTTAGAGTAGTTATCAATGTCTAGTTTGTTCTTAGTGTTGTTGTTATTGCTTATCTCTATTTTGTTGTGTTTGTTCAAGATCATGTTAGGCTAAATTATTTAGGGGATGTGATGTAGCTAGGGAGTTGATTTCGGTTGGCTAAGTCTTAGGTGATGACGTGTTTAAAGAGTGGATTAGTATAAATATTTCACGGGATGAGTTATGTGTAAATCCTAAGTAGATTAGCTACCTAATTAGGAAAATTTAGGTGAGTTTTGAGACCGAGAGGAGATAAACGAGCGTGCTCTACCCTACTCGTCATTTGCCTTACTAAAACTAGATATATGATAGGAGGTAAGTATAATCGTTGAAATTCCGGGCTTAATGCGAGTGTTTGTTTTAATAGGACCCAAGCCGAGAGGTGAAAGTTCGTCAAACATTTAGATTCCTAAAACTCGAGAGAGATTAGTGAATAATTCAAGGGGAATGAGATTATGATTATTTATCACTAACCCGTAGTTAGAGCCGTTACCGATGCCATGCCGACCGAATCGACAAACTAGTGAAGTCATGTCCCTTAGTTGTTATCTTGAGTTAATCGTTTTCTCTAATCATTTTTCTCTTGTTTCTTGCAATAGTTGAAAGACAAAAATCACCGAAAACAATTCCCATGTTTACAGTTTATATAACTCGAAAAAAAAAAAATAAACTAGCTAAATTAATCGAATTTGCCTCAGTCCTCGTGGGAACGAAATCCGTGCTAATTGCACCTCATTACTTGACGACACGTACGCTTGCGTAGTGTGAAATTTAGCCAACGAAGAGAAATTTCCCATCAAGTTTTTGGCACCGCTGCCGGGGACTTTGGTTCTATTTTCGATTAGATTACCGAGCTTAAGAAATTTTTTTTTTTGAGTTATTTGATTACTTTTGAGCTTATCGTTTGCCTCTTGCGTTTTAAAGGTGTATGCGACGAGTTGGTCATCCGCCTATTCCACTCAATCCCGAGATTGAACGAGCTTGTCGACGAAATCGAGTGGAAGCAAGAAGACTAGCCATGGAAGAGGCTAATCAAGCGCAACAACGTGCTCGTCATATTCCGGAACAAGTCGAAGAGAGGAGGACTATATTAGATTATGGTCAACCTATATTCGATGAGCACCAATCGGCTATACGAATTCCGGAGATGGAAGGGAACCCGAATTTCGAGATTAAAACCTCGATCATCCACATGGTTCAAAATAACCAATTCACCGGTTCTCCTTCCGAAGATCCGCAAGACCACATCAACAATTTCTTGCGAATTTGCAACACTTTCAATCTCCCTCGACTGTCAAAGGAAGCCGTATGTCTCCGACTCTTTCCATTCTCTATCCGAGACCGTGCACATGGATGGTTATCCTCACTCACTCCGGGCTCAATCACCACATGGGAAGACTTGTGCTCTAAGTTCATCTCCCGATTCTTCACCTTCGAGAAGATGACTCGAAGGAGAAATGAGATTCACAACTTTGGCCAATATGACGGAGAATCCCTCTACGAGGCATGGGCTCGCTTCAAGGATATGTTGCGGAAGTGTCCGGGCCATGGTTTGGCGGAATGGGTACAAGTACAAACTTTCTATAGTGGTCTCATGCCTTCGACTCAAGATCGAGTCAACGCCGCGGCGGGTGGTTCACTTCTCGACAACACCACCATGGATGCATTCGCATTGCTCGAGAAGATGGCTCTAGTCAACGACCAATGTCCGGTAGAGAGGAGGATAGCAAAGAGAGATCCGCTAACCCCAGAAATGGAGCTTCTCAAGTCATTGACACTTGAGGTGGCTAACCTCGCGAAGAGCGTCCACGGGAAAGAGGCAGCGAAAGCAGTAGAAACTTCATCCCACCACAAATGTGGGCTATGCTCGGGTCCTCATCCGACGGACGAGTGCGCGGAGATTGAAGAATCAAAATTTGTGGGAAACTACAATCGCCCCACATACCAAAACTCGGGGAATTATTATACGGGGGCAAGGAATAATCATCCGAACCTCTCGTGGAAAAATCCTCAAAATCACGTGGCGATGCAACCGGCTCCTCTTCCACAACAATCGTTCTACCAACCCCCGCAACAACAACAACCACATCATCAACAACAAGGGAGCTCGCACTACCGAAACGCTCCTCCCCCTCAAGAAAAACGACCGGACCTCGAAGAATTAGTAGCTCGAATGGGTGTTCACAATGAGCGATTCATGGCAACCACTCAAGCTACGCTCGAGAGTCAAGCCGCGCTACTCCAAAGTCAAGCGGCAATCCTACAAAGCAATTCGGCTCAACTAAGAAGCCTTGAAACTCAAGTAGGACAACTTGCAAAGTCTATGAGTGCAAGACCGCAAGGCTCTCTTCCAAGCAACACCGATGTCAACCCACGACCACAATGTAACGCCATTACTTTGAGAAGTGGTAATGTGGTTGACACGTCGGTTGGAAGTCTAGAGAAGAAAAAAGGAAAAGAGAAAATGGATGAAGCATCACCGACGGATGCGTCTTCACCGACAACGCTCCCGATCATTCCACCAAACACCAAAGTCACTATTCAGCTCCCCTTCCCTCAACGCCTCAACAAGGGAAAAAGTGACAAACAATTTGGCAAGTTTCTTGAAATCTTCAAGAAACTTGAGATCAATATTCCATTTGCCGATGCAATCGAGCAAATGCCAAAGTATGCCAAGTTCTTAAAGGAGATTATAACGCATAAGAGGCGGATTGAAGAGTGCGATACGATCTCCCTCACCGAGGAGTGTAGTGCAATTATCCAACGAAAATTGCCTACGAAGTTAAAAGATCCGGGAAGCTTCACCGTCCCTTGTGACATTGGAGGCTCACATCTCGGGAGAGCACTTTGTGACTTGGGGGCAAGCATCAACTTGATGCCATACTCCATTTTCTTAAAGCTTGGAATTGGAGCTGTAAAACCAACGCGGGTTACTCTCCAAATGGCCGATCGACCAATTAAGCATCCTCGGGGAGTCATAGAGGACATACTCGTCAAGGTTGACAAGTTCATCCTTCCCGCGGATTTCGTTGTGCTTGACATGGAAGAAGATCGAAACATCCCAATAATTTTGGGAAGGCCTTTCTTGGCGACCGCCGGTGCCATCATCGACGTGAAGAAAGGGGAATTGATATTGCGAGTCAACGGAGAAGAAATACTCTTCAACGTCTTCGACTCAGTGAAATACCCGAATGCTAGTGATGATGTATTCCGAGTGGACGCGTGTGATGCCATCATCAACGACTATGCTCTTCAACCTACCGACTCACTTGAGGTATGCCTTCTTAATTCATTTGAATTCTCTAACGAGTTGTTGAAATGTGAAGCTCTAGATGACGCAAAATACATGGATGGGTTTGATTCAAATCGGAGGAAGTACTTTGAAAGCTTGGGGGAGAGTCCACCAAGGGTGCTCCCATCTATCGAGAAGCCACCCGTGCTTGAGCTCAAGGAGTTGCCGTCGCATCTCCGATACGCATATCTAGGAGACGAAGCCACCCTCCCGGTGATCATCTCATCGCACTTGAGCAAGAGGGAGGAGGAGAAACTCTTGGATGTTTTACGGAAGCACAAGACCGCCTTGGGATGGACGTTGTCCGATATCAAGGGCATTAGTGCATCCTATTGCACGCACCGAATTCTCATGGAAGATGGCCACCGTCCCTCGATTGAGCATCAACGACGACTTAACCCGGCAATGAAGGAAGTTGTGAGGAAAGAGATTTTGAAGTGGCTCGACGCCGGGGTCATCTATGCCATTTCCGATAGCCCATGGGTGAGTCCGGTCCAATGCGTCCCAAAAAAAGGAGGGATGACGGTTGTAAAGAACGCCAACAACGAACTCATTCCGACGAGAACGGTGACCGGTCACCGAATTTGCATGGATTACCGCAAGCTCAACAACGCAACTCGGAAAGACCACTTCCCGCTTCCCTTCATTGATCAAATGCTCGACCGTCTAGCCGGCCACAACTACTATTGTTTCCTAGATGGCTATTCCGGGTATAATCAAATCGCCATCGCTCCCGAAGACCAAGAGAAGACAACATTCACTTGTCCGTACGGCACATTTGCGTTCCGGAGAATGCCGTTCGGGTTATGCAACGCACCGGCAACGTTCCAACGGTGTATGATGGCTATCTTCTCGGACATGGTAGAGCGAACTATTGAGGTATTCATGGACGATTTTTCGGTTTTTGGTTCTCACTTTGATCAATGCCTTGAAAATTTGTCCATGGTACTCTCTCGTTGCGTTGAGACCAATCTCGTGCTCAATTGGGAGAAATGTCATTTCATGGTGACGGAAGGAATTGTGTTGGGACATCGAATTTCGGCGCAAGGATTGGAGGTAGATCGAGCTAAGATCGAGACGATTTCTAAACTTCCTCCTCCAATTTCGGTGAAAGGTGTGAGAAGTTTTTTGGGTCATGCGGGCTTTTATCGGCGCTTCATCAAAGACTTCTCCAAGATTACAAAGCCTCTTTGTGGCTTACTCGAGAAAGAGGTGAAGTTTGTCTTCACCTTGGAGTGCTTGGAAGCCTTCAACACTCTCAAGAAGATGTTGAGCACGGCCCCGATCATCACCGCTCCGGATTGGAGTTTGCCATTTGAGTTGATGTGTGACGCAAGTGATTTTGCGGTGGGAGCGGTTCTCGGCCAAAGAAAAGAAAAGGTGTTCCACACCATCTATTATGCGAGCCGCACCCTCAATGAAGCCCAACTCAACTACACCACCACCGAAAAGGAACTCTTGGCTGTGGTATTCGCCTTCGACAAGTTCCGACCGTACGTCATCGGAAATAAAGTGACCGTCTACACCGACCATGCCGCGATAAAGTACTTGATGGCGAAGAAAGATGCGAAGCCACGACTCATTCGTTGGGTTCTTTTGCTCCAAGAGTTCGATGTCGAGATCAAGGATAAGAAAGGAACGGAAAATTTGGTAGCCGATCACCTCTCCCGTCTCGAGACGTTTAGGCACGTTCATGACCATGCTAACCCCATCGACGACTTCTTCCCCGACGAAAAGCTCATGGCGGTTCACGAACTTGCCGTACCTTGGTATGCCGACTATGTCAATTATTTAGTCGGTAATGTGATTCCGGAAGACATCAAGCCACATCAAAAGAAGAAATTTCTTTCCGATATCCGAAGGTACTATTGGGAAGAGCCGATCCTTTATCGACAATGCGCGGATCAAATAATCCGTCGATGCGTGCCGGAAGACGAGATGGATTCCGTGATAAGACATTGTCATAAATTGGAATGTGGAGGACACTTCGGCCCAAATCGTACCGCCGCTAAGATTCTTCAAAGCGGATTCTATTGGCCCTCAATATTCAAAGATTGTCGAGAGTTCATCATGTCGTGCGATCGATGTCAACGCACGGGGAATATCTCCAACCGAAACGAGATGCCATTGTCAAGCGTTCAAGAAATTGAGCCATTTGATGTATGGGGCATCGACTTCATGGGGCCATTTCCGTCATCCTACAACAACAAATACATCCTTCTCGCGGTGGATTACGTGACGAAGTGGGTCGAGGCCAAGGCAACCCCGTTAAGTGATGGTAAGGCAGTTCTAAACTTTCTCAAGAAGAATATATTCTCTCGTTTTGGAACTCCTAGAGCCATTATTAGCGACGGTGGATCTCATTTTTGCAACCGTCAATTTGACGCTCTCCTCACTAAGTATAGCGTCACGCATCGGAAAGCCTTGGCGTATCATCCTCAAGCGAATGGCCAAGCGGAAGTTTCAAATCGAGAGATCAAGCAAATTCTCGAAAAGACGGTTGGAGGATCCCTAAGAGATTGGTCGAACAAGCTTCATGATGCTCTTTGGGCCTATCGGACTGCGTATAAAACGCCATTGGGAATGTCTCCGTATCGACTTGTGTACGGTAAAGCGTGTCATTTACCCGTAGAGCTGGAGCACAAAGCTTTGTGGGCTATGAAAAAGCTCAACTTCGATTATCAAGCGGCGGGACAACAACGACTTCTCCACCTTAACGCTCTCGACGAGCTAAGAACCAACGCGTACGAGAACGCGAAAATTTACAAAGAAAAGACGAAAGCGTGGCACGACAAGCACATCGTGCGAAAAGAGCTCAAGGTGGGACAAAGAGTTCTTTTGTTTAACTCCCGGTTGAAACTCTTTCCCGGAAAGTTAAAGTCTCGGTGGTCCGGTCCATTCGAAATCACCCAAGTATTTTCGTACGGCTCGGTGGAGTTGAAAGCCGCAAACGGATCTTTGTTCAAGGTGAACGGACAACGCGTGAAGCCATACTATGGGGGAGTATTCGAAAGTGAGAGGGTAGTCACTTTCCTCGCTCCCGAGCAATGATCATAAAAACGGTACCCCGTCGACGCTAACGACGTAAAACAAATGCAATTTCTTTCGTTGTCGTTATTTATCTTGAATTTAATTTTAGTTTGTTTAAAGAAAAAAAAAAAAAAAAAAAAAAAAAAAAAAAAAAAAAAAAAAAAAAGAGTTGTAAGTGTGCAATTTCATTTCGTGTGTAATTTTGATTATTTTTTGTTTTTTGGCGCGGTAAATGTTTATCTTCGACAATGTATTTGTCTATTTGAGTTTAAAGTCTAAGTTTGGGGGAGACATATTAAGCTTCAAATTAGAGAGTGAAGTTTGGTAAAAGTGAAAGTATATTGTTCGTCGGTGAGTTGAGTTGCTAGGGTAACGTTTAGCCATTAAAAATTCTCATATCCTACCTTATGTCCCTTGCCTAACATTAAAAGCAAATAAAAGACCTTTGGACTATCATTTTCTTGCCTAAATCAAGTGGAGAGTGAGTGGTGAAAAGTATTATGGTGCTTCGATTTACTTGAGAATCATCTTTTATCGAATGTGCATGCTAGGAAAAGATGGAAAGTCTCCGATACATTTGACTTGGTTTCGAAATACACTTTTACACGGGGATTCTCAAACAAAGTAAGATTACATGAATTTTGATTGCTCACTTGTATTCACTGAGCTATATTGTGGTTGTTCTTACTTTGTGAGTCAATTTTATCTAGGCGAGACGTTCATGCAATTCTAAATAATTTATGCATTTCTACCGTTCATTCTTTTTAGTTTAGGTTAACTTCTTTGATCAATGCTTTATTGTTTAGTTTAGTTTAGGTTAATTTCTACCAGTTATTTTTTTTAGTTTATTGTTTGTTTGTTTCTTGAGGACAAGTAACGGTTCAAGTTTGGGGGTATTTGATAAGCGGGATTTATTCACGCTTATCTATACTTTTCTAAGCAAGAAACGTAGCTTGACCTAAGTGTTTTTTATAGTGTTTTGTAGTTTTTAGTCTACTTTCAGGGATAAGAGAGTGTGAAGTCATAATGGAGCGAAATCGAATATTTTTGGAGCAAAAAAACGAACAAATTTGGTCTAAAGGAGCAAAGTCAACAAAAAGTCAACGGAACAAAGAGAGGCGAGTCGGCGCGTCGCGTGAACCACATCGCGTCGCGTCCCGAAGGCAAAATTCTTTACCGAGAGCAGCTCGAAGATCCACGCGTCGCGTGCTTTAGTTGGAGCGTCGCGCCGGGCAGAATGTCAGTTACCACGCGTCGCGTGGTTCACCTGGCGCGTCGCGTGGTTGTCGCGACAGTTCTTTTTAGTGGCCTATTTTCAGCCGTTTGATGGCATCCAACGGCGGAGATAGATCCGAACTTTCTCATTGTAACCTAGGAGAAGTCATTTCGGAAAAAAGGGGAGAAAAGAATAAAAAAGAAAAAAAGGAGAGGAGAGAGGAGAAGAAGAGCTTGAAGGTTTTGAGAGATTTTTGGAGAAGAAGAAGAAGCTCACATTCATCTTCATTTTCCTCCATACTAGTTCTTTCTTACCTCTCTTTCTCATTTACAATTTATTGCTTTACTCTTATTGCATTAATTGTTGTTTTTAAGCTTAATTAGTGTCTTAACTTTCGTTGGATTATTGAATATTTTGAGCACTTGAACTATATAGATTGGAGATTTGTTTATTTGAACCTTTATTGAACTTGTTTTGTTTTAATCATTTTGCATTGTGGTAAGTTAGAGTAGTTATCAATGTCTAGTTTGTTCTTAGTGTTGTTGTTATTGCTTATCTCTATTTTGTTGTGTTTGTTCAAGATCATGTTAGGCTAAATTATTTAGGGGATGTGATGTAGCTAGGGAGTTGATTTCGGTTGGCTAAGTCTTAGGTGATGACGTGTTTAAAGAGTGGATTAGTATAAATATTTCACGGGATGGGTTATGTGTAAATCCTAAGTAGATTAGCTACCTAATTAGGAAAATTTAGGTGAGTTTTGAGACCGAGAGGAGATAAACGAGCGTGCTCTACCCTACTCGTCATTTGCCTTACTAAAACTAGATATATGATAGGAGGTAAGTATAATCGTTGAAATTCCGGGCTTAATGCGAGTGTTTGTTTTAATAGGACCCAAGCCGAGAGGTGAAAGTTCGTCAAACATTTAGATTCCTAAAACTCGAGAGAGATTAGTGAATAATTCAAGGGGAATGAGATTATGATTATTTATCACTAACCCGTAGTTAGAGCCGTTACCGATGCCATGCCGACCGAATCGACAAACTAGTGAAGTCATGTCCCTTAGTTGTTATCTTGAGTTAATCGTTTTCTCTAATCATTTTTCTCTTGTTTCTTGCAATAGTTGAAAGACAAAAATCACCGAAAACAATTCCCATGTTTACAGTTTATATAACTCGAAAAAAAAAAATAAACTAGCTAAATTAATCGAATTTGCCTCAGTCCTCGTGGGAACGAAATCCGTGCTAATTGCACCTCATTACTTGACGACACGTACGCTTGCGTAGTGTGAAATTTAGCCAACGAAGAGAAATTTCCCATCATGTCCACTCCTTTAATTAACGAAAATTCTCTTCCAATTTTTCCCCAAAAACAAAAATCTCGCTCAAATTTTAAAGAAATTTAAATATTTAATTTCGAAAATTAATTTACAGCGTAAATAGCGGAATAATAATTGCACCACATTAATTTTATATATGTTCGGATTTCAAGAGAGAGAAACTTCAAACGCATGCAAAAAACCGCCATTTAAAAAAAATTATCTCTGAAACCAAAATCTATCGACGAATAAATTCAAGCCATTTTCTTTGATTGATCATCACCAAAAAGTTTTTATGGAGTTCAACGACGTAAATCAGTCGACGATTAGTAGGTGTTTATGTTCTTTTTAGCATCTAATTTATTTTTGTATTTGAAATTTTTTCTGTAAATTTTTTTTTTTTTAATCGATTCCTTCATGAACATGATGGCGACAATGAAGAAGAAGAAGGAGGAGGAGGAGGAGGAGGAGGAGGAGGAGGAGGAGGAGGAGGAGGAGAAGAAAAAGAAGAAGAAAAATGATGTGAAACTTTCATGGCGGAGAAGGAGGTGAAATTTTCATTGTGGAGAAGGATGTGAAGCTTTTATAAACACGACTTTCGTTCTTTTTTTCTTCTTCTTCTTTTTCGTGTTTTGATATTGATTTTAAATTTATGTATGAAATTTTAGTTTATTTTTTGTAGTAAAATTAACAAAAATCGTGTTTTGTTAATTAATATGCAATTAACGATGAAAATTTTAATTTACATTGTAAAGATCAATTAACATTGTAAAACGCAACTCCATTTACGTTGGAACAAATCTATTTTTGTGTAAACACAGAGAGATTCGGAAAGAATAAATGGAAATAGTAATTGACTGAAAATAAATATTAGCAAAAAATATATAATATTAGAGAAATAAAAACGGTTGAAAAATATTAAATTTTCGAAAATATATGTAAAAATAAAGTAATCCGGCCATAAAGGAATATTTTTAATTTAAAAAGCTGAAAATAAATAGGTGAATTAAATATCTACGTTTCTAGGATCTAAAAGGACTTAATCAACCGCTGATAAATTTTTTGAATAAAAAACGGAACTATTTGAAAATTTGAAACGAAATTTTCAAAAACAAATTAAAAATTAAAAAAAACGGCAGAAATAATAAGGGTATAAAAGTAACTAAACAACGTTAGTAAATATACTCGTAATCGTTTTAGACATTTACAAAAGTTTTACCAAACGTTGGACAAAACCAAAAAACGTTTGTAAGCTAGGGTAAATTCGTCAAATTTTAAAGAAAATAAATTACGACGAAAGAAAACACGTGATGTCTTCCGCGAAGCGCTTTATTTAATGTAAATAGCTTGATGGGGTACCTATTTTTTACTAGAAGAAGCTTAGGTACACCATGGTTATTTCGCTCTTGAAGACTCTTCTTTAGTACGTCTTCACTCGTCTGTTCACCACGAACTTCACGGCATTGACTCCTTCAATCTCTAACATGCTCGATGAGAACGATTGTGTGACTAAGAATGTCCAGGAGCATCTTGACTTGAGGTTCTCAGAAAAGAGCCTCAAACGGGAATTATATAGAATGACTTGTTGTCACGGGTTGATCTCTTTCGACACGATGTGCTTGTCGTGTCGCGTCTTCGTCTTTTTTGTAGATCCTCGCGTTCTCAAATGTGTCTAGGAAAAACTCATCGATTTCGTTAAGTTGAATGACTTGTTTATTTACGGTTGCTTTGTGGTCAAAATTCAGAAGTTTCGTCGCCCACAACATTTTATGCTCTTATCAAGTGAAGTAAAGCTCAATGAAACGTCATAAAACTTGGATGGTATAAAGCGTCTTAATCAAGCTCTTATCATCAAGTAGCGACGAAGTAACGATAAACTTAAGATGCTCGGTAAGAGCTCATCAATGGACTGCAAAATTCCAATCCATGTTGTGCTTTTGTTTCTGTGAAAAGAATGGTAGAATTCGACCCGAAAACATTCATCAATGAGATCAAAAGATTCTCTACATACGAAGTTGAAGTAAAAGCAATAAAGGCGTGTTCCAAATCGCAGAAAAACCTCAAGGTTCCAAGCTGCAATCCTTTCAAGTAGAAATAATAATATCAGGAAAAAGAAATCTCACACGTAAAAAAAAGGGTAACTAATAGATGCTAAATTTTGATAATTTTTTTTTATACATTGTTGTAAAGTTAAAATTTCAAACAATTATAACTCTTTAATTCATAGAACTATTTACATTTTTTATATCAACAATCACAATTCTAAACATCAAAATACTTATTTATATTGTACCTACCCTCTCTCACTCTATTCTATGAACAATAAAGGATAAGCATCATGGCACACGGTGGATACTTTGAAGTCTAGAGGAAAATTTAAGATCAGACATTTTTTCTTTAATTTATTTTTTTACGGTAACTGCGTGTGATGTTCGAACACGCGACCTATTAACCAAAATCATGTGTTATTATCGCTCCTAATATCCTACAAATTCATTCAGCTTTTATTGATACATTAATACTTATCAACAATCTTTCTTTTATCTACTTTACATATGATGTGTTAAGTTGTTAAAGTTTTTAGTACACGATTTAGTAGCTCTCACTTATTTTTTACCTAATCAATTTTAGATTATGAACTCCATTTTGAGGAGCTTATTTCCTGGCGGCGAATATGAAAATCATATAATTTTGAGCTAAAAAAAATGTAAAATATGGTCACTATTGCCTTGACGTTAGAAGAAAGTATCACAAGGATGCCGGAAATATAAAACAAAATCTTAATCAATTGTTTCTTACATTAAAATATCCGAGCTAAAACAATATTTCTCTTTTTTTTTTTATAGTAAATATCTCTTTTTTTTAATTCTTATTTTAAGAATATCTAATTTTACAGTTTTATTTACTATTGGCTACATTAATTATACTGTTGAGTTTCATTTAAAAGTTTATTAGTTTTTTTGGTTTCATATAACATAATGAAATAATTAGCTGAAAATTAAGTTATACGATATTTATGGAATATTTAAAAATTTAAGCTATTCAAAAGTCACCATCTTCATATGTGGAATTCCTCCTTTCTAACCTGGAGAAAATTTGGTAGTAATGGGCCCATTTAAGAAAGATACTCTTTCACATCACATGTAAGCTCTTGTTTATATTTTTATTATTAAAGATATAAAATAAATTAAAAGAGCTTGGCCATATCGCGTCTTGTACCCAAGTCCATACTTTTTTTGAAGGCTGGATCCCTTCTAATTGGAAGTTTGGTATTGTCATTAGAGTATCTTAAATACCGCAAGCCCTTACTAAAAAATAGCAATGTCAACATTAGAATCAGTAAAACTGTAAAATATAAAAAGAAAATATTGTTTTTATAATAAGCTTGAAAGAAGCTATTGAGTATTTTCACGACTTAGGTTTTATACTATAGGCCAATCTCAATTCTTTACGGCCCAACCTAAGAGTGAACTCTAATAAAATGGTTTAAATGACTCGTGGGAGGGGTCATTCTCTCTCTTATAGCCCTCTTAATCCAAATCCAAATTATTTTTCTATGAGTAAAATTGAATATGTTTAATACTAGAAAATCGATAGTTTTCTCAACAACAAAAAAAAAAAAAAAAAAAAACTAGAAAATCGAACTTATGAACCAATGCTTAGATTGGACACAAACCTAAATGATCATTCAAGATATCATTGGGTGAATGCGAGACCCCAATAGATGCGGTTGAACAATTTAACCACTTAAATATAAAAATTGTATTATAGTTATTTATTTGAAAATTCACGTCAATAGTCACTAACCAAACTAAACGGTAGCTTTTTGGCCAAAATATTTATAATGTTTAAAATATTTCGAAGTAAAATTAATTCGTTTAATATGGATTTGATCTTAATTTTGAATAGAAAAGTATCTCCGAGAAATGAGAATTCATTATTTTTAATTGATAACATAATAATCTTCGGTAGTGTCCATTAATTACATTATTCTCTTACCCTTTACTTTTCATTATCAGATGATCGAATTTCTCTCATCGAAAGTTTCTCGCCGAAACCCACATCAAAAAAAAAATTGAACTAGGTCGGAGAAGTAGAACTTAGTTTGCATAAACCGTAATTAGAAAATAATTTGAAATAAATGAATTTCAAAATGTTAAATATATTTTTTACCTAGAAATGATTTTAGTTTCTTCATCAATGTCAATGAATTGTATGAATATGAAAAATAGAAAATAAATCAAAATAAATGAGTTTCAAAATTTGAGTACAATGTATACATTAAATTAGTAAAAATTAACCATATCAAATCTCGTCATATGAAATTAAATTAGGGTCTTTTAAGTATATACACATATTTATGTTTACCAATTTAATATACCCAACGTTGCGTTAATTTTGTGTAAAAATACTCAGTATAAATTGTTTACGAAAAATTTTGGACTGTTTTTTGCCCTTTTATTTGAATAAATTAAATAAATTATTTACACAAAATAGTCATAATATTTTTCGTAAACAACTTACATTTGATATTTACACAAATTAACGTATCGTTAGGTATATTGAAATTGGTAAATATATACATGAGTATTGAGCTAATTTTTAGATTAAATTAACAACAATTTACCTGGACTTACGTAAAAGTTGAGAAACACCGAACATAAACTTAAATCAAATGTGGTATGAATTATTTTGAAACAGAAGTTATTAACCCGCTTGAATTTAGACTCTTGAGATTTTGAATAATACAATTGAAAATGCGGTAGCTGTATATCCCAAAAAATAAGCCATACAATTAAGCTATCATTAATTATATTTAATAATCGAATAAGTTAAAAGATTGGAAACTTAACTTACGCAACGAAACTAACCAAAATTTATACAGCTTAAAATATTTATTTTCATATTTTCACCAGATCTGGAATACGATAAATTAATTTATTTTTTGACATTTCAATTTTGGATTTTATCTAATAAAGGAACATAAGATTTCGAGCATTAGATAATTTCAAATATTAATTAACCAATTAAAATATATAATATATAATTCAATGATTAAAAAACCAATACAATACAATTATGTAAAATCAGCTTTCACAAAACTGTCATGTCATTAAAATTGACTATTTTTCAAAAAAAATGACAAAATGCAGTTAGAACGTTTTAAGTCGTTTTCGTGCACACAGTTGATCATAATGTCTGTTTCCTTTGGTTTTGTAATCTATAGTGTTATTGCTGATATCCTTAAATATTAACATTTAAATAGTTTATGAGAAATGATACTTTAATATAGGGCCGGTTAGTTTCTGATCCTTTTTACTTGTCTCATAAATTTTAGGATTTTTTAATATTGAGAATAATTGCTATATTTTTTAGTTTTCTTCTATTTACTTCTTCTTTATAATGGGTGACTTAGTTTAATAGCAAATTTAAAATAATGAAATTACAAACTAGTCAAGTTTATTTACAATTAGTTAAGTAGCTAAAATATGAAATAATCAAGTTTCAAAATTTATTTTGAAGTTATAATTATCTTTTTAAGTGAAAAGTTAATTATAATAATTGTCAATATTTTAAGTTTCATGCCCCAAAATTTATTATTTTTAAATGACTACTAATTGAAAGCTATGTGTTACAAGAATGAAACGCTATCTCAGTGTGTATATCTCAATATGAAATGTCAATAGATATACTTAACTACCGGTACACGTTCAAAACATAAAATTGTTACAACTCAAAACAGTATAAAACAAAAAACTAAACGAAACAGAGTGAACTAAGAAACGACATGGTCGTTTATTTAATACTATAATGACTTCCGTGACATCAAGATTCAAATCTTAATTGTAGTGTTGAAAAAGTATATTTTGCAAACGTACGCACGTAGTTTCCGACCCAAATTGACAGAACTTTCAATTAATTAAATTTCAAAAAAACACTAAGAATATGAACCAGTATAGATGAGATTATAATACTGCGATATATATTTTAAAAAAAGGTTTATTAGTAGTATAGTCTTTTAAATAGAGTGAAATTTAAAAATGGCTAACGTTTAATAATTTTTTGGTAAATGATTATGTTAAACGTTAATTTTAGGACGAATTCGTCTAAATTTTCAAAAAATTTCGAAATGAAAAAAGGCAAAACTGTAAAGTCATATTATTAATTATTATGTAACGTAAACAATATGGTCATTAATCAAAATTAATCAAAACGTTGGTCATTTTACGATAAAATCCAATTTTTTGTTTAAAAATTGGCCTATTCTTGGGACGTGTACATAAAATCTCGTGATGTTAAATTTGGCAAAGCTATAATAATAAATTTTATGAACTGGTTTCGCTAATTCTAGTTTTGGAAGCCTATTGAACATGTCGTATTTGGCTTACTATTAATGTGTATCCTACGCCAATCGATTCATGTGAGTAATCAGGACTGACTGACAGGTACGTTACAAACTACAAATTAATTCAATTATAATTTTTGTCGTGGGTTACTACACCTTTATGACAATAACAAGTATCTCTAGACCATATATAATTAGATCGTGACTTAATTAGTAGGTCGTGATCATGTTTTGGGGAACAAGATGACTATCTGTACTCTCCAGATTTGGACACAAATATATATATATATATATATATATATATATATATATATATTAAGTAATATAGTTTTACAAACATATGTTATTTCTGTTTTATTTAACGCAGTGTAAAACTTGTATTCATGTTCAGTGGTTAGTTTAAAGCAAAAATTTGGACGGTTTTTGTCAAAAATGTTGTTCTCGTCCATTCCATGTCACTTCATTAATTTAATTGAAACATCGGGCTTTAGGCGTGCAATTATTGTACCATTAACACGTCAATCAGATCAATGAAAATCGAAAAATATCAATTAAGTAAATTTGATACGCATTACCAGCGTTGATTGAGTTCCATTAAACGCATTTCATTGATCACTCTCTTTCTCATCAAAACTCTCTCTCAAATTTTCTCCAAAAATTTATAAAAACGCTAAAATCACTGCGGTCATCAGGGAAAATTATTGTATCTGACGATGTAATAGAGGTCAACATCTTTTCCAACGACGCTAAGGAACGTGTTACAAGTGGGTGACTTTTTTTGTTTTATTTTATGAGAAGAAAGGTTAAATGAATATAAATCGGTTGAAAAATTAACACAAACGTAGCATAAAACTTTTCCAGCGACTGTTCTTCAATGAAAGTTTTTTTATCGTTAATTTTTGCACGTGGTTTACAATTTTTTCCCATTGTCAATTACAAATTGAATTTTGTATTGTTTGTTCTTACTTTTGTTCTTACTTGATTTATATTTTGATATGTTTCATGTGTAAAACATTGTTAATTGATTGACATATATTATGATTGTAGACTAATTTACGATAATTTACAATATTTTATCCTCAAAATTATGAGAATTAACGTTTAAAACAATTTCTAATGTCCATAAATTAATTAAAATTTTGGAAAAATAAGAGTTTTTGAAATACGCAAATTGAGATGAAATTATGATATAATTCGAGAGCGATATATAACTAGTAATTAATTTTCCAGAATATTGACGATAAACAAACCAATAATTTTGTTTCCCAAATTATAGGATCTTACAATATTATAGGAACTAAATTCTCGACTTGTGATTAAAAACTGGCGGAATTGAATTCATATCTGAATTCCTAAACTAAATCGAATTTCAAACTCGGGTACCAATGGAAATTCAAAATTCGAACACTAAAAAATCTTGGCCGAAATTCAAAAGGCAAAGTAGTAAACAGACATAATTAATTAGTTTGACACGTAAATGTTAGGACCATTAATACAAGTTTAATAAACGTTGGGCGGATTAAAAATAAGGTACTAAACGTTGGTCAGTTTGCAATTTTTTTTTTATATATGTATATGAATATATAAATATATGTTTTTGTTTACCTTCATCCATGAGGTCGAACTACTTTTTCGACGTTTAAAGGTGCACTCATCGGTCTTGAGATAAGTTTGATTTTGATACCATTGATGTTGTTCGGCAATATTATTTTATGAGCTTGTTTAAAATACATATTCATATGAAATTTCAAATATTGCCATCTAATCAATTTTTGGTAAATTTTAAATAAAATTTCAAAAAAACTATTAACATAATAAAAAAAATATTAGCTGTTTTGGCAAGTTTTCATTCTAAAAAATTATGTAAGAAACGACTTTCCACACATGATTCATTGCAATTAAGAGTAAAGAAATCTTAGGAATATATTCATATTTTGAATGCTACAAAATTCGATCGACTCGTTGCCCTTAGATCATTAACGCTTTTGATCGAAATTATAAAGACGTGCTGAACTGACGGAATGGAAATTTATTATCTTGATCATAGCGGTGTGAAACTCAATTCACTCATTGTGTTTTGATACGATTGAATTTGTATTACTCGTGATAGAATTGTTTACGATCAAAGAAATTGGAGAATCACTGAATATTGTGAAGAGTGTTAATTAAGTGGAATAGGGCGGAGACACTGATTCAAGTGGAGAGCCTGACTTAATATTCAAATATAGTTAACTAATATTTGACAGTGATATTGAAATTATTCATATAAGACCTTATATTATTAATTATATTGATCTAGTGAATTTATTTTACTAGTAGTTTACTCTCATATGTAGGTGACAATGTACTGAATAAAATTATTATTTCTTTTATCATTTACATACTTATCGTTAATTAAACAATTATTCCACATAGTGTTACACAAATTATCTTAACATTATGTATGAAATCTTGAACAAAATTTAAATAAATATGCGCTAAGAGTAATTAATAATTCTCACTCTCTAGAAACACAAATAAAATGCTAAAAACTTTTTAATAAAGTATCATAATAACTATTTATCAGATTTTGTTGATTTAATTAATTATTTTCTTATCAATCCAAATAATTTTTTAAGTGTTCAATCTTTATTATGAAAAATTGTAAGAGCATTTAGTTCAATAGGGCCATTTCTATGTTACCAGCGCTTAATAAACGGAATCATCTTATTTATTACAGATAATAATATAATAATAAATCAAAACTAATGTTATAGGAATAGGAGTCTTAATTCTTAACCGACCATTTTCTGCCACGTTAATCTATATGTATATTTACGGTAAAATTAAATCTTATATTAATGCTAATAGATAATACTAAAAAACCACTTGGCGTAGACTTATAATTTTCTATAAATCTGTTTGGTAAGACATAATCTCATGTTGGAAACCCAATACTACGACCTAACATAAATATAAATAACATAAATATACATGATTAATTACAATAATCCCTTCTTTTTAGGTCTTAATTTGGCTGTATCACACGTGCACTTCTTTTACTCCCCAAATTCAAACTTATACCAATTATTTTCCCAGGCTCATCGCAGCACCTTAAATTTATTGATCAGAGCATCAAATTGTACTATAGTGGGGACCGTTTATCCATTAACAATTTTAGTCTCCTTACTTTAATTATAAACTTATATAATTAGTAAGCGGTACATATCTCCAAGAAACGCTACACAGTCACACGCCTGAACATTACCCTAACTACACACACACGCACATAGAGAGCTAAAACCTATAGAACAAGGGTATTATTTTAGACCATTAAAAAAGCCAATCGAATAAGCATAAGTTCCGAACCAGGCCTACCACGTCACCGTGTCTCCGTAAATCTACTAAGCTATATATCTTTACCAATCGCATGGTTCACACGTACCCATATAAACTTAATTATAATTAAACAATTTTTTTTATATTATTATTACATTTGCGTATTTCTTAAATCATCCTATAAAGACATTGAATTGCTAGTATTTGATACGCGTGTCTGTATTTGGGCTCTTATTTAGATCATCAAAGACAAAACAATAATATGGTTGATAATAACCTAGGCGACCATAAAATCTCAGACTTGCAAAGATACAGCTACAACACAAATTACAGTTCAGGAACAAGTGGAGGGAATAACGAGGAGCAAGATGGGGTTATTATGGTAAAAGAGCAAGACCGTCTTCTCCCGATAGCGAACGTGGGTCGGATCATGAAGCAGATTCTGCCTCCGAACGCGAAAATCTCGAAGGAAGCCAAGGAAACCATGCAAGAGTGCGTTTCGGAGTTCATAAGCTTCGCGACCGGCGAGGCATCGGAGAAGTGTCACAAGGAGAAGCGGAAGACGGTGAACGGAGACGATATTTGCTGGGCTCTAGGGACTCTAGGGTTTGACGATTACGCTGAGCCTCTCAGAAGGTACTTGAATCGCTACAGAGAGCTCGAAGGCGAGAGATCGGCCCACAACAGGCCCGGCCCAAACCTCGACGACCCGACCGGACCCGAAGTTTCGAATTTCGGATCGGGACAGCCCTTCGAGGTAAGCCGCAACCTTCCCGGATTCAACGAGGCGAGCGGTAACCGCTCGTTCTCGCGGCGGTTTTGAGCGAATTAATTCGTCTGTCATTGTTGACTTGGGGAGGGTTTCATTTTTAGGGCTTTTGTGTGGGAATATATACTTGATCTCGTTTTTTTTCCTTCCTCATTGATTTTTAATTCTTAGTTGTTTAATTATTCATAAGCTTTAGAGGTATTGTGTGATCACTGAAATTGACATCTGTCCTTTTTTTATGTCTTTTTGTTCTTCCAAAAATAAAGGGGCAGTGAGCTTTGTGGAAGATGGTTGTGTAATCGAGGTGTACGTACATGTAATTATTAATCATACCTTCTAAAAATAATACTTGTCTTACATGAATTTTGTATATATACATCGCTCTTTGTATATATATATACATATAAATTAGTTAAGAATATATGCCTCACTCCCAATTACAGCGTTTTATCTTTACACCAGAATTCCGGTATTGGATGAACTAGTATTTACAATAAAGCATGTAGACCTGTAATCGTCTGTGACACTTTACCTTTACTTCATGAAAATATAAATGCAACTTGATATCAGTACCTGTGCACGTTCATACAAACTATATATAGATATAATATATATATATATATATATATATATATATATATAAATGTTAGGGTTTGTACTAGCAGGCCTTTTGTTTCTGGTATTAATTTAGTTGCATTATATATGTCCTTGGTTTTTTTTCTTTTCTATTATGTATTGTTTGAAACTGCATATATTTTTTTTCCTCTTTATGCTCTTTCATTTGTTCCATTATCTTTAACTTTTTCCGATTATGAATGTCTCAGCTAGACTCTACGACCTAACTACTCACTGCAGTTTTGTTCTTCTCCTTGCAATGAAGACTATCTTCGTTGTATGAATAGACCGTTAATTAAATGTACAACATAGAGACTAAACGGCCTTCTTGACGCGGATATTTCACGACTCTCGTCAGATCTTATATAGTCCACTGCAAGAAGTGGTTTCAAATTATAGATCTTTTTTGTGGAGATTGAGTGCTTCATATGCCCTTTTGCATCTCTTTTATCTTGTTCTGGATTTAATCTGCTGATTTCATCCATTAGAAAAAACCTAGTTAGTTAGTGTGTACATATGGGGAAAAATACTACAAAAACATACTGGACTGGTGCAGTGATTACTGTCCTTTCTGAGTGTATTTTCTTATGTTTTTGGTATGTATATAAAATTATATATTATATGACTACTAAAATCATAAATTGGGGTATTTTATTCTTCTTTTTATTTGATATTTTGTTTGGCCAAATTAGTGTTAATGACGAAAACAGTACAATGTTTCGGCCACATATGGCGGCAGAAAAAAATGTTGCGGTAGCAGGTATGACTAAAAGAGTTCTATATCTTTAAGTTCTTTTTTTCTTTTATTAAATTTGAACAAAAAAAAGTTCATAACTTAAAAAAAATTTGTTTTCAAATTTTTTATGTGTATACATAGCGTCAAATCAAACGATTCACATCTTTAGATCTACAGGTTTATGATCCTTGCTAATTTATAATATATGTTTTCATAACTTACATTTTATCTTAGACGACTTTTTATTTTCATTTCTTAGAAGAAAATCAAAAAAGGTGTTTGTATTGTTTTAAGTCCCAACCTCTTGGGTTGGGACCACTATGATTAGGTGGCTCAAACATATTATTACCTTCCAGAACTTGCCGGTAAAAATTAAATAGTTGTTTTCCTCAAAATAAAAAAATAAATAGTTGCCTCGATCATCATGACGCTTTTGTTTTGTTTTGTTTTGTTTTATTTTCCTCTTTTCTCATTAAACTTATTTCTCACACCAGTAAGGGCAGCTTTACAAGTGTCAAAATCATTACCTAGCAGGGACGTTTCCTGTGTTAAATATACTCTTCACACACAATGAGCAAATTAGCTCAGGATTAGTTAATAGTACAATTTACAAAGATTTCTAATTTCTAGGTCTACTATCCAAATAATAACTATTAACTTCTATAATATGCTATGTCATGGCATTTATCTCGATAATTACCTAATAGATCGAAGACGACAAATTATTGAAATTAATACAGAAACTAAACTAGAGCATGTAAGCAGCCTTTTTTCCTTTTATATTGAGCAAGTTATAAAATACACAGTTTATCAAAATATGATTAAGAAATTTAAAAATGATTTGACGACCGCTTAAGATATATAAATAAGGGTTTTCATTTGTTAGTAATTTACTCGTTTTAAAATGTATAATAACTACTATCTTCTAATAAATTTTCCCCCAAAATATCTGCAAATTTTTTCTGAATGATTTTGAAACCCTATTCATTAATATTTTTTTTTCTTATCGGACCGGATTGATCCGATCCGATAAAAATACGGTCCGATTATTAACGGACCGGACCTTAGTGGACTAACAGGTTTGCTTCGTGCACCTTAATATCGCAACCGCCTCAAAGAAGCATCTATCTCAATCTCTCTCCGAGCAAGAATAACTAACAATGATTTTGTCAAAAAAATCCTGGCGTCGAAGTGCAACTTCATTCATGGCACGTGAGCTCAAGAATCAAAATTGTGTCTGACAGAAAGCATGTGACAATGAGTTCTCCATGTGACACTTAGCACTCCTCTCATATGCTCTCCCCGACGTGACAGATGTCCAAGTTGCTCTGTTATAATATTCTCCCATTTTTCTGACGCTCAAGTTTTTACAGGTCGTAACTCGTGCATTTTATAATGTTCTGTATTATGCTACTTTACGTGGAAGTCCTTGTAATATTGATAAATTAAAAATTATTCGTATTTTGAAAGTACTTAAATTATCAAAGTATGATTTTTTTTATTGACAAGTTTGGTTGTAATTTTGAATTCTTATTTTTATTGGATTGGTCAAAACTTTCTATCTTGTCATAGTTTTGAGATGGTCTCATGAATTATTTTGGGGTGATATTCAGCTCTAAATATTTGACTGTATTGAATAAATGTTAATATATTAAATATTTTAAATAAAATATAAATATGAATATTAAACTTTTAAATAAACTAAACATATGAGCACCTTGATTTGATGTCGCTTGAGGATGTTTTGAATTACACCTATTAGGATCAGAAAATTAAAAAGCTGAATAATAATTAACATACAATATTATAACTAACATTACTACAACTATTATTCTAAGACATCAAAAACATGACTTACAAAATCATTCGTCTTATTTTTTTAAGTAAACTTTTTTTTTGTTTGCAATGAAAATTAGTGAATGTATTAGGAGGTTTCATTTTAAAAATCAATTGTTAATAAAAAAAATCATTATTTTTATAAGCTTTGGTTAGTTTTCATTCACTTTCGATATGAGATTTCTAACACGTCCCTCAAGATTGAGGCTATTTGCGTTCGCTCATCTTGGGCCGAATTCCAACGGTTGGATCGGATACCTGTTTGGATTTAATGGGCTCTGATACCAAGTTAAAGTATCATGAGGTTCCATCTTAAAACCAATTGGTAATAAGAGAAGTAACTCCCGACCTTTATAAGCTATTTTTAGTTTTCATTCACTTTTGATATTGGATTCCTAACAAGATTAACATATGGATGTATGGATGTTGTGAAATTACTACTAGTTGAAGGATTAAAAAGAATATAACTTTAGATACCTTTATAAAATGTCTAAAATATCTCTTAAAAAAGACGACTATAGTTTTCTGATAAATGACATAAAAAGTGACCACGTTGACATAAAATTGTTGAATGTAGATATTCCTACAGAGACTTTTAAAAAACACCTCAAATAAACATCTTCATACATGACTTAAAATACACATCACCTTGGCTGAAATGGTTTATTTGGAGAAACATATGAAATCTTCTATGTTTCATGTGTTTTGAATGTTGATGTCGACTTTTGTTGTGAAAACATTTTTCTCTGTTTTAATTTCAAAGTTTTTTTAAAGACAACTTTGATGCGGTAGAATTCGAACAAGAATTGTTTATTTGGAGAAACATATGAAGTCGTCTGCATCGTGTATTTTGAATGTTGATGTCAACTTTTGTTGTGAAAGCATTTTTCTCTTTTCTGATTTCAAAAAAAAAATTAAGGCAGCTTTGTTGTGGGTAGGATTCGAACTCACGACGTCCAAACTGAAAGTCATGTGGTATTATCACTAGACTATCTTATATATCACCTAATTTCAAAGTTATATTTCGTTACTTTAGATAGCTAAACATAAGCATTTAATTCGTGAAATGGAAATACACAAGAATAACATTCTTTTTTGTATAAATTATTCATATATAGATAGAGTACATTCGGGCAAAATTGATAGATTTTCTGTAAATAAAGAAGTACAATTATAGTATGATAATCAACTCCTTGGTGACATTTTCTTAAATCTACCTGTGAACTCAACTAGAGTTTTCTCGAATTCCTGTCACATTCATAGAATCGCTCACCAGCTTTGAGCGAGATTTTTTTATTAATTATCAATAATATTTAGTTTTCTAATTAGTTATGATCTTATATTAAAAGAAATTATTTATTTATAATTAACTATTACGTGTTAGGCTGATTAATTTATGCAGGAAGTCTTGTTTTAGAGTATTTTTGTCTCCACAATTTTGTAAACGAATTCGCTTAAGTATTTTCAATTTATTTACGAAACCTACGATATATCCTAGTTAGCTATAGTTTACATAACTATACATCAAAATTACCATATATATATATATATATATATATATATATATACATATATATATATGATTCTAAGAGTCACACCCACACAAAGTGAGTTTTATTGAAACCTAGCCTCTTTAAAAATAGACTGTGCGCAAAATACTCGATGAATCGTATGCGAAATCTAGAGAAGAAAAACATACAAAATGTTTTTGTGAGACATTAAACACATAATGCAGGAATCAGAGATCAATCTTGAAAACTACAATTTGTGCATTCCTCTCACAACAATACGTATACATAATAGACTAATATACGGACACTACGTTCTTTTTAAATAGACTATTAATAAACACTACTTTTACATAAATCACGAGGGATTATATAAAACGTCTTCGCGATCAATATCATATTTTTCGATCATTATATGGTAAAAGTTCATGAAAATCTAATAAATTGCACAATACTCCATAGTCTAAATCTAGGAATCAGACAAATGGATACTTACAAGGGGTGAGATTATCTAATAAACAAAAATGCTTATAGCCACAGTACGTGAATGTTGGTAGATCCATCTAATTTACTCTTGAACTGTCGTTTTCTACACCTATCATTAAGTTAACTGAATCTTTGCTGGAACCATATACTTACTTTTGATGTATCAATTTTTACGATTCACTTGAATCTATCAATGTCAATTGATCCCACGACAAAAACATAACAGAAATAAAACTCTTGAATATTCAAACTATTATGCCGAATCGCACGAATATCCATCTTCATTTGATACTGTTTGGCAAAATTGGACAGGATATAGAGTCTCTCCAAATGTCTTCGGACCTCCTTCATAGTACCGTACTTTGTTAATTGAGCACCGATCGAGTGAGTAACAAAATTGTTAATGCACGTGAAATCTTAGCATTATCAGCCTTCCAAGTATCTATATTGCGGTTGAAAAATCTTTAACTTTCTCATTGGAAGGCTTAACGCGCACAACCGTCACATAATTTCATGTCGACTTTTCGCGCAAAAAAATTCTTATAACATAACTCCAATATGAGTAATTTTTGTCACTCCAGTTGAACACCAATAACTTGCATAAAATTATTCTTACCACCCGCCATCTCAAAGAATACGAAATCACACAAACTCATAAATCCCAAATAAAAAATCACAACGAAATCAAAAAACCCCAAAATTGAAAACCATAGAACATCCGATAACACCAAAACAAACAAATTGACGAATGAAAATCAACATCAACATATCAAAGGAATATGGCAAAAATACCAACTGTACGGACACTTCCAAAAGTTTGATCCGCAATAGTGTGTTTTGGTGTTAACTTTCTTCAGTTAATTACAAATTTCATAGATAAAACCTTTTTCTGATACCACGTAGATTTAGAGATTTTAAAGAGGAAGAAAATTTACGACTCAATAATAAAATTATACAAATATAACCCTAAACCAAAAAACATAACAATAAAATAAGTGTACCTTTGATAAGATATAATAACATATAAATATATAATTATACGCTAATAATAGCAATCCTATCTTCTACTTCCTTTTTACTTTGTGCATAAACCAAGCTAGCAACAATCAATAACATGTAAAATTATATTCCTTTTCAATTTAAGAGCTAATTCAATAAAATAGAAAACCTTGATTGAATATAAAAATAATGATTAAATAAAAGCGTACTTCATGTAGAATATTTTGCCTTCATAACCCCTATTCAAATTGCAATAATGGTATATATTAATGAAACAACTGTTTTCCTGGCGATTATGTAATGCGCTCTAGGAATGTATAGACTGACCCACATTTAGTTCGTATTTTTAATTAAAAGAAAGGACATAGTTACTTTTAATTACACATTATCTTTATTAGAGGTACGGATATATGACAAGCACACTCACCGGAATGAACTAGAAGCAGACGTGTGAAGCAGTTACATGCCAAGTGGAGAATGTATATTTCCAAATTGAAACATCAAAAAAACTGTACTGAATACTTTAAAATCAATGTCGAATATATACGAGTGAGTAAAATAAAAATAAACTAATAGTAACAATCCATTGAGTATCGCTCCAATATATGAGGGCCAACCTCGAATCATAATAAAGATTCTATCTATAGTTTAATCTATGGTCCTAGCGGCATCTAAGCTGATCTGATCAAAGATTTTTTATGATTTAATTTAAATAAAAAGATTCCAGGCTAGGGAAGTCTAAATGTATATTCAAAGGTGCTGGACTTATTATTATTACTATTAAAACTACCCCAGCTTAATTATCCAGCTAGCTAACTAATCTTTGTGTTGTTTCTCATCTGCCAATATTTTTATTATATTCTTTAGAGCGAATAATGTCATGTTTTGTCCCAAAACCAACTAAGATTTGATGAGCTTAAGGACTTTGATCTGGTACTTGTCAGTATGAAAACAAATCATGCGTGTTGGAAATACCACGAAAACAACCACAAAATTTCTCCGAGAATACACACGCAAATCACAAAAACAGATCCAAACATGAAACAGAAAAAAAAACACAAAAAATGTACAGTGGTTCGGTGTAAAACACACCTACATGCACGTTGAGCTTCGGCGGTGGAACTCGGTCCCTAAAACCGGTAAACAAGCCTTCGAATCTTCACCAAGTTCATACATCACAATATACTATGAAATCGAAAAAACAAAAGCAGTTGTAACTAGCCTATATCCAGATACTATACCATGCCCTAGACTTTACCATTACAACAATAAATTCGACCATCTATGTACAAGAACTAATAATTAAGAACCTGGCTACATCAGATGAGAAGAGGTTAGAGAAAGAGATGAAGATGAGAAACCGTTATCGGCTATACAACTGAAAGCTCTAAAAATGAATTTCAGAAGAGGCTAGAGAGAGAGATGAAGATGAGAAACCCTTATCGGCTATACAACTGAAAGCTCTAAAAATGAATCTTTTAGGTTACAACAGGTTACAACAACTTATATACTCTGAGTTGGAAATGAAGCCCACTGATATCATCACATGTTTGGACTATCGGGTGGCAAAGTGAAACGACACTTTCTGATGTCATTTAAAAAGTGACACCCAAAAAATTTTGTCGTTTCTCTATCTAAACCAACGACCATACAAAGCAATTGATGACTTAGACATGTGAACTGCATTTGGGCTTCACACATCCAACAATGTATAATATGTTTAAATATGAGGCAACTCGTATAATTCTCAAGGAGTTCTCTGAATACGAGTTGAGTCGTTTTTTTTTCATGAACGCAACCAAAGCAATGTTCTTCGCAAGACACGAATCACTAGTATATTGAACTTTGTGACATATTGGTTCAGAAATAATGAGCAAATCCATAAGGCTCGAATATGAGTATCCATTCAAAATTTAATAATATGTGCGATCATGACTATACAATACTCTCGCATGAAGACACGTCCCATTCTTATGATCTAATGTAAAAGTTGTCAAAAATAGATCTAATATTTTAAATTTTATTTAAACGTCGGTTATTTCGATGTTTTAAAATATTAGATTGTGAGTGTACACAAATACAAGTGTAAATAAAGAGGATGAGAGTTAGAAAGTTAGTTCGGTCACATCTACTTCTGAAATGAAAAGATGGAAGCTGTCACTGAAATTCAGAGAAAAATAAATATAAAAAAATCGATTAAATAACTAACATTAACCTGTATAATTTGTAAACGACAACCATTTTATAAAAATTCTATAAATTGTCAAAGCGTTTAAGTGTGAGTTTAATTTACATATTATATTTATCGGTTTATTTTTTTAATTTTAATTTACAATATCAATTTGAAATTTGAATTCGTCGTGTTGTTTATATTAATTTAGTTTCGCGGTTTATAAATGGTTTTTATAAAATATTAGTAAATTAAATTTTATAAGATCTTATAATTTTGTGAAGAAAATTTCATTTGCTTGTTAATTAGTTATCCAACGAATTTTGTATCTCTTATTCTCTTTGTTTACTGATGCAAATATTTTCAGCGCCATTTGTAAGAGAAAAAATCAAACATAAATAATTTGAATTATGAAAATCAATCTATAATAATTCATAGACATTTTTGGAAATAATTATGTGTCATTGTTCAAGAACTTAGTCAATGAAATTTGTTCAACTTTTCAAGAATCATGTGTTTTTGGTTTATCTTAATACTATTTTTTTAAAAATAATTTGCAAAATTTATACGATTAAATATTTTTGACAGTCTAATAGTTTGAACATCAATGTTCTTATGCTCGAAAAGATGATTTGATAGAAGTTGAAGATAATAAAGATTCGAAGATAGTGTTATATAATGATTCCAATTTAAATAATTTTCCTATGAACATTGAATTGGATATTAGTAATGTTTTTAGAAACAATATATTCTTCAAATCCGCTCTTAGTGTATTTAGCACATAGAAATAGTTTCAAATTTCTTGGGTTTGGGTCAAGTAAGACAATATATAAAATTGGATGTTCATATTTAATTTGTTCGTGGAAGTTGTATGTGCCGAATTGAACTACGTCAGGAATGTGGGTAATTAGATCATATTCGAATGTTCATATTTGTTATGGAAAATATGTGGTCTATAATAATAAGCAAAATCATCAATTTGTATTAGTAAATGCGTAAATGATGATTTTAGGACTTTTTTAGAAAATGAGATTAAGCCAGTGAGTGTAGCAGAAATTATGAGGACTCGTTTCAAAGTAAAAGCTTCATATTATCGAGCGTGGTATGATCGTAAAAATGCGTTGAAGGATCTCTGTGGTGATTTTTGAGCTGTCATACAATCATTAAACAATTGTTGGTGAATTGATTAAAAAAATAATGGTTATCAATTACGTTAATTATTACACAGCTCACACGTCATTTACAATTGTTTACACGAATTTACATATTATTTATATGAAGGTTCATACATGGTTATGGAAATTAAAGATGATGAGACTTTTAAGTGTTTATTCCTAGCATTTTGTGCTTCTGTTTTTGGATTTAAGTTATGTAGGCGTGTAATCACATGGGACACGCCTTGTAACTTGCTTTTAACTACGGTTCAAGATGAGGATAATCATTTGTCTCCATTGGCATTTAGTATTGTTGATTATGAATATGATAATTTTTTGTGATGTTTTATGATGCAGATTAGAACAGTGTATGGTCTATGATAATAGTTAATAAGATTTGCTGATTATTTCATATAGACACAAATCTATACAAAAAAAAAACGGTTAACACAGTGTACCCGGAAGCGAAATCTGCCTCATGCATGTAATATTTAAGGGAAAATGTCGAAGATTAATTTGGTAAAAGTCATATTTAGTCTTTATTTTATATTTGTGCAAAGTGTTACACACCTAGAGAGTTTTATATTAAGTTAAATATCATATCCAATAATAATTGTAAAATTATGAAATAATTACTCAAAGCTAATCTCAAAATATGGTTTTATAGTTATTTTCCTGGTAAGAAGTTTCATGTTATGACCACAAAATATTTCAGAATGTTTGAATTCCATTTTGCATGAAGAAAGAGGTTGGCATGTTGCATCCCTTGTATTGAGTTACATGCACCTAATTCTAGATTGGATTGTCAAGGTAAATTAGAAGCTCATACCTAAAATGATATCTGGACTAACAAACATTGGTCTTAAGATACTGAAAGATGGTCAAGAAGTTGCTCGATGTATGAGCTTAAGTCTTCGCAAATGTATATTGTTGTTGATTCATGTAAGTATATTAAAATGTTACTCGTTAATTATGTAAATTTTACATATCATTTACAAGTTAACGCTATAAACAAAAAGTAGTTTGAGGTAGTTGATGAGGTTATCTGTAAAGTGGTTGATGTTAAAACGCGGTCATGCACTTGCCCTTTTGGCAACTTGAAAATTTTCCGGCTGCTTTGTATTGTACGAATTTACGTCTCTTTAACTACGTTTTTCTTATTAAAAGCAAGAGTTTAATGACGTATGCGTAAAACATTTTCCCAATTTCTCATCATGGTGATTGAGATTTGCCACCCAAAGCTGGTGTGGTAAAACCTCTTATTTAAAAGCGTTAAGTTGGAAGATCAAAGGAGAAGAGGTATCGTTCGAAGGCTGAAAAAGTTAATCTTCATTTACAACAGTGTGAAAAATGTAGTCAAACTGGTCACAATAATAAGGTTGTAGTAGTTAGTTTTTGTCAATTTCTATATGATCACAATTTGTTATTTCATTTTTTTGTGGCACACCATTTAATGTTTTATTATTCTGGTTTATGTGTGTGGTACGAAACGTTGTTAATTTACAAGGTTATTTTTTTTCATTCCTTACGACTTGTATAGATCATATTATTAGTTAAAAAGAATACAATCACGAGTCATTGACATATGTTACCAATTCATAGTAATTTACATGTAAAAAGTTAAATGTCTATACTTGTGTTGTTCATTCCACTACACATTTAACATGTGTACCAAAATATATTACATCATTAAGTCTGATTTAATAACTAATAACTTTCAACTTGTCCCAAAAATAAAACACATAACTAAACATTTTAACATGTTTTGTAAATCCGTCTTTAGTCACAGCGGCATCCTCTTCAGTTTCTCTTACCGATATTTATTCCTATATTGCCTTTGTTCTCCTTTATTTATTCTCTGCTGTGTAAGGTGTTTGTCGATATACCGACTTTTGAACTGTTCTATCTGCTCTACCATATTGTCCAACTTGTAAGTCTTGAACCTCTTCCACTTGTTACCAATTTACATAATATTAGTTGTAGGAAACATAAACATACAAACAAATCAAGTTTGAGAGTAATACATTTGGAAATGGTAACATAGGTTATACATTTTCTGCAATAATGTTTGATCTTAGTGCAATGACTATCTCTGGTACAATCAGTAAATAAAAGTTTATTAAAATATAACGTATAAAAATAATAATTTACACTAACACAATTTTTACCTCATTATTTGTTTGGAACTGGAAGTTATCCACCAGTTTGGGTCCTAGTTTTAGACCCTTTTGAAGGTTCTTGAACCTTTTTTGTTGTTGCACCATACTAGTTTCATTAATATACTCGTTAAATATCATGTGAATTGCGTCATTAACTGCAATATCCAATCGAGCTTTTGTAATTCTTCCTATTTGTAATGTGATAAAAATGTAATCTTGATAATGAAAAGTATGCAAATAGATAGAGAATATATGCCTTTGTGTATTGAATAATATTCTCTGTAGTAATAATGAGATAATAATTACACTGACTGCACAATGATTATATAGTATCAGTGACGGAGAATCCAAGGCTATGTGACCAGTAAGGTGTGAGCAGCTGGCACTGGGTCATCCATACAATCAGCTGCACAATCCTTGCACAGTGATAAGGACTCGTGCATATCACTGTGAGCACACATAGCAGTCATGAGATGATGTTATCACTATCAGCCCCCCTCAAACGAAGCGTCGTTTTACCAGAGGAAAAGACGAGCAGTTTGTCCCGTAGACGAAGGAAACGAGTGATAGAGAGAGTCTTCGTGAGAACATCAGCAGTCTGATCTATCGTAGGCACATAGCGAATCTCGAGGCGCCGATCAAGAACCAGATCACGAATAAAATGCAGATCAATCTCGATGTGCTTGGTACGCGCATGAAACACAGGATTGGCAGTCATCGCAGCAGCTCCCAAATTGTCACACCAAACCACATGGGTCGAGCGAAGGGACACACGGAGTTCAGCAAGCAAAGACTGAATCCAAAGAAGTTCAGAGGCAACATGTGCGAGAGCCCTATACTCAGATTTAGTGCTTGACCTAGCAACGACACCCTGCTTCCTCGAGCTCCAAGAAATCAGACAACCAGCCAAGAAGACGCAGTAAGCACTCGTAGACCGACGATCATCAACATTGCCAGCCCAGTCAGCATCGGCAAAGCTGATCAGGGACAGAGACCGAGAGGGCGAGAGAAGAAGCCCATGATCAAGAGTGCCTTTCAGATACCCGAGAACACGCTTGCAGGCGAGCCAGTGGGTAGTGGACGGAGCAGACAAGAACTGACTGAGCTTGTTCACGATATAGGAGATATCCGGGCGCGTGATCGTAAGATACTGAAGTGCCCCAATAACACTTCTACAAGTAAAAGGATCTGAGAGAGGAACACCATCCTCTTTAGATAGAACCTGATTCGGGGCTGCCGGAGTCAGACAGGGTTTAATACCTGTAAGTTGAACCTTATCGAGCAGGTCAGTGAGGTATTTAGTTTGAGACAGAACAATGCTCCTGGAAGATCTCGAAACCTCAATTCCCAAAAAATAATGAAGGTCACCCAGGTCCTTGAGAGCAAATTGATCATTCAGGTGGGAAGTGAGACGATGAAGCAGGTCAGACGAGGTTCCCGTGAGGATAATGTCATCAACATAGACGAGAAGTGTCAGCCTTCGAGCCAACAAAGCCCCAGGCAAGCAGAGTCAACCTCAAGCGATCGAACCAGGCTCTAGGAGCTTGCTTTAGGCCATAGAGTGCTTTGTGCAGCTTGCAGACAAAATCAGGCTTGGACTGATCAACAAAACCTTGTGGCTGAACCATGAAGACATCCTCTGTAAGGACACCATTAAAAAAAAAGCGTTGTTCACATCCAGTTGAATCAATGCCCAGTCATGGAAAGCAGCCAAGGTGAGGACAATACGTATGGTGCAGGGCTTGACAACAGGACTGAACGTCTCAGTGAAGTCCACACCAGGTTCTTGAGAGAAACCCTTGGCAACAAGACGAGCTTTGAAGCGTTCAACAGCTCCTAAAGCCGTGTATTTCACTTTGTAAACCCACCGATTACCAATGACATTATACTCTGAAGAAGGAGGTACAAGAGACCACGTATTATTTTTAGCCAGAGCATCAAGTTCAAGAGTCATGGCCTTCGACCAAGCAGGTTGAGCAAGGGCTTGATTTACCGTGGTTGGTTCACGCGGACAAGGGTCACTTGCGATTGGATATTTAGTTGCCAACAACGCTTTCGGGCGATGAACACCAGACATGCTCCTGGTAACCATATGGTGAGAGGCTGTCGACGGAGCTGGTGAGGACTGAACAGATGGTCGAGGCAAGGCAATACCAGGAAGATGAATGGAGATGGCACGAATTGGGATCAAGGGTTGAGCAACAGTCGAGGAAGAAGAACTAGGTGAATCAGATGTCGCAGAATCCAACAGAGGCTCAGTCGCAAAATTAGGGTTTTCAGCCACGAAGTCAGCACCAGTAGAAGGATGCGATGAGGAAGGTAAGGACACAATTTCTGGGATATCTGCGGGTGAAGGTACTGATGGTGTGAGGTGAGAAGAGATTTCTGGGTTTAGTGTGGGTATCGGGACTGAACACGTTGGAACAGGGATAGGGTGTGAATGGTTTGTGATGGGTGAAGTATGTGGGTCATCGGGCAAAACAGAGAATGACACAGATGGAAGAAGAATTGGGTGAGCATCAACAAGAGGTTCATCAGAGTCAGGGTAAAGAGAGGCATACGGAAACTCAACCTCATTGAAGATGGCATTCCTAGTGATATACAATCGGCCAGAGGGATGAAGACATTTGTAACCTCTATGAGTCGGACTATAGCCGATAAACAGGCATTTTGACGATCTGTAATTCATCTTATTGGAGTTGTATGGACGCATGTGGGGAAAAACTGTGCAACCAAATACTTTGAGAAAATCATAAGGTGGTGGTCGACGAAACAACTTCTCACAGGGACTCAAACCCCCAAGCACTACTGTGGGTAGAGAGTTGATGACATACGTAGTTGAAGAAAACGCATCCCACCAGAACTGTAAGGGCAGAGACGCCTGAGCAAGGCTCAACAGACCAAGCTCTGTTATGTGCCGATGCTTACGTTCAGCCTTGCCGTTTTGGCCATGAACATGAGGACAACTGTAGCGAGTAGCAATGCCATGATCCTCGAGAAATGGTTTCAGAGGACGGTACTCCCCTCCCCAGTCACTCTGAAGTGCACAAATTTTCAGATTTAATGACTTTTCAACATACTTCTTGAAATTTTTGAAAACTGTGAAGAGCTCAGACTTAAGCTTGAGAGGATAAATCCAGGTAAATCGAGAAAAATCATCCAGAAAATGAACATAGTATCTGAAACCATACGACGACATTACAGGTGATGGGCCCCATAAATCACTGTGAATAAGCTCAAGCGGTCTAGATGAAACACTGGTTGACAAAGAAAACGGTAATGCATGACTCTTGCCAAGTTGACACGCATCACAGAACAAATCGTTCTTCTCTACAGGAATTGAAACATTACATTTGTTCATTACAGACTCAACAATTTTATTTGAGGCATGAAACAATCTCCGATGCCAAGTATGCCATTCGCTGCTCTTAGTAATTGCAAAGCTGACAGGACCACCAGAAGGACCAAGACTAGCAGGCAGACTTGAAGATGCCTTCTCCACGAGCAGGCTGGTTTTTGGAGACTCAAGTCCAGGTGCTAGAACATAGAGCCCATTCTCAATTGGTCCTCGCAGCACCTCTAGACCCGACTGCGAATCCTTAACAACAACTCTGTCAGCATGAAACTCAACCACAACATCATTTTCAGCTGTGAGTTTAGATATGCTGACTAAATTTTTTGCAATGTTAGGAACACACAGCACATCATTAAGAGTCAGACTCTGATCAAAGTAAGAGTGTAAATTTGAAGAACCAGTATGAGTGATTGGTAAGCACATACCATTACCAACCATGAGTTTTTCACCGCCAGAGTAATTACTGTTGAGAGTCATGTTGCCTAGGTCAGCAGTGACATGATTTGTGGCACCCGAGTCAGCATACCACATAGGATCAGCAACAGTTTCTGGTCCTGCAAAGAGAGCTGTCTTGGGCTGAGCAGGTGGTTGGATCGGACCTTGAAACGCCTCATCCAACCTGTGCCAACACGCAATAGCAACATGACCCTGTTTGCCACAGATCTGACAAACAGGCCTAGAGTTAGAGGAACGACCATTTCCAGATCGACCACGAGTACCTCGACCTCTAGCCCGACCTCGATTACGTACATCAGTATAATTTGCCATAGGACCAGAGTAGTGCGTAGATGAGTTATCAAGAGCAGAGTAAGAATTGAGTTGATCAATTCGTGATTCTTGGGAGAGAGCCATAGCCAACACCTCCTGGATAGACATTGAAGACGACTCATCGGAGCACTGTTGGAGACGATTATTTACGAGAGCAACAATTACATCGTACTCAGCAGGCAATCCCATGATAATCGCCAGAATTAAATCATCGTCAGAGACATCACCACCAGCTAAGTAAATAGCATCTGCAATAGCCTCCATATTTGTAATGATGTCGCTAATGGTGAGGTTACCTTTTTTGGTTGTTTGGAGCTGAGATTTAAGAGGCATCAGTCGGGCCTTTGATCGAACAGCAAAGCGCTGCTCAAGAGCAACCCAGACTTCATGCGAGGATCTGATCCGAGTCACAGATCTGAGAATCGTCGTTGACAGGGACGATAGAATCCAGCTAAGCAGTAACTGATCTTCTCTCAGCCATACCATGTAAGCAGGGTTTGAGGCCTTGACAATGACTCCTTGAGGATCTGCACGATCGATAAACTCCGGTGGGCACAACTTAGTGCCGAAAATTAGGCCTTCGAGACTGTGACCGATGACAGCAGGTAAGACTTGACTCCTCCAAACAGAGTAGTTGTCTTTGTCCAGCTTGACAGAAATGGCAGAGGTGAGCGTGGGAGCAAAATGCGACGCCGTCGCTGTCCTTAGGATCTCAGATGGTGCCGAGGAAACTCTTGCGTGCGCCATTAAAAAAATCTGATACCAAGATAGAGAATATATGCCTTTGTGTATTGAATAATATTCTCTGTAGTAATAATGAGATAATAATTACACTGACTGCACAATGATTATATAGTGTCAGTGACGGAGAATCGAAGGCTATGTGACCAGTAAGGTGTGAGCAGCTGGCACTGGGTCATCCGTACAATCAGCTGCACAATCCTTGCACAGTGATAAGGACTCGTGCATATCACTGTGAGCACACATAGCAGTCATGAGCTGATGTTATCACTATCACAAATTAACAAAAAAAAAACACAAAACTATATAGGAGTCATGTGGCAGTCTTTTCAATCACAAAACAGTGGGGATATATCCTAAAGCGGATTTTTGATCTCTCAAAGATCTACGGCTCTTTATGTTGAAACTTATACATGTACTCTATTTTTTGAAGCCTTGAACTAAAATACACGCAACAATGTATTATTGAAATGCTGATAATATAATGCTAATATATACTCAACCTTGTTTATACGTACCATATTAGTCAGCCTTTGTTGATCCTCAACAAAATTATTTTTCTATTTTTTGGACTTTTCAACCACTACTGATATTTAATAATGTAATCCGATAATAAGCAATCATTTCAATCCAGTCCACGAGGTTTGTTTCGGTCATTTCTTTGCATCTTGATTATGAGGTCGTTTGTTTCGGTCCGCATGGACTCAGTGTCATTCACATTTTTTTTTCGTATTGTGGTTGTTGGATCTTGTAAATCAAAGATATGATATGTAAAAAAAAATTCAACTTAAATTGATTTTTAAAATAAGTTACCTTTCGTTTTCCAATTTGGAACACAAGACTGTTATGTTTGGCTTCCCTTCATGTAAAGATTCACTATTTCAAGCATGACATCGCAATTCGTGTTACACTTATCTATTGTTATGTTAACCTCTTCGATTTCTTGGAATGCAAGGTCTAACTTACCACACACTAATTTCATTTCGTGAATAGTTATGTAATCATCTGTATAATTGAATGAGATCGCCTTCTCTTTAGTTTTCAAAATCATTTTCTATGGGGAATCTCGATGCGAGACTGAACATTGATCGTCTTTTTGTGTAGGCACTCGTTCTGCCTCTTCAGCTTCCGTTTCATTTATTGTGTTGAACACAAGCTTCAAATATCACACTCGAGTTATTATTAATTTACACAATAAATAAATAACACATTTACTGACTAATTAGAATTTATATGTATCTTATCATTCTTGAAAGTACGATGGACATCATTTATTTGATGCTGAAATTATAATACCATTTCAGTATTCTCGGTATCACGTGCTCCAAACTCTATTTTGCGCACCCATTCTGTTCAAAAGCGAAAATCAGCTCGAAAACCCATGCTATTAATGGCGAAAAGATCTATCATTTTTGAAGCCTGTATTGCTCTCTGGAACTTTCATTCTTTTAAAAGATTAACACAACCAATAAAAAGCTAACTCTTCCCTATATATATTTAGAAAAGAGATTGGTCATCTTTAAAACATCGTTTGAGATGATGTGTTGTCGTTCCCTAGACAAGATTAACAACTCTATAATGGCAACATTAAATATTATCATTATTTCCTCATCGGTGCAACCAAATTTCCCTTGAAGAATACCGAGTAGAAATTGGGGATGTCGTGTCCCTTGCACATTGAAAATTGCCTCGATCCCTTATCCGGTACTTTGGAATTCGTGGAATCAAAATTCAGTTCCTTCATTTTTTGGACTGTTGATTTTTCGGTGATCATTGAGATGTGGTGGGGATATTCTCAACCCAATCAAACCTTAATCGCATGGCACATAATTTGACTTGGTTACAAGCGATTAAAACGATCTTCGTTGCTCTCATTCTCAAGAAGGAATTATCTCGATGACTTTGCAGATATTCGAAACATTTTTTCCCTCCGGAATGATGTGTCTAGTCGTTTTGGAGTTGGCATGTGATGCAATATATTAGCTCCTGGGGAGTCTACTTGCATTCTTCATTAGAAGCGATTTCATATAGAGGAATTGCTAAAGTACCACCATTTAAAATTGGTTTTCTCAAAATCTACTAGAACTAATTATTTTTTTCTCAAAAATAGCAGTACAAAAGATCAAAATATCTCTAAAATAATTTTTTACATTTCATTTCATATCTATAATAACCGGTTACTATCTATTTTTTTAAAACAAAAATTATACTAAAAACGTTAAAAACTATTTCACCACTACAAATTTTAATTTTTTTTTATCAATAATGTAGTGTAGGGTATTTGTGTAATTTTTATATTTTTAAAGGACAAATGATCTTATTAAGTGAAAACTACTTTTAGTTTGAGAAGAAAATAGATTTTGATTGATTATGAGATACCGAAAAAAGTGATAATAGTGGCCATGGAAAAACAAATTTGTTCAAATTACAATATATATATATCTACGAAAACAACAAACACAATTTTATTTTCTTAAGAGTATAAAAAATTCCGAGGGAATAAATAAGTAAACAAAAAACCTGTAGGACTGAACTGAGAAAGGGTAAAATGCTAAAATTTTGAAAAGTCAGGAGCATATGTTTCATATCCAGTGGATGATACTGAGTAGTAGGCAGCAAAAGAAAATGGAAATTTTAAATACAATAGTGAGTACAAATAATCTCTCTTTTTCTTCTGGCTAGAAATCATCTATCTATGCCCAACATAATATATTTTTAGCAAAAATGAGAAATAATCAGCGGTCTAAATTAATATAGAGTTATTATGATTAGATGTTTAATAGTGTTAACATATAAGTAAACCATCTAGAAGTTTCAATGAATATTTTAGGTAATAAATATTATTTTTGAGTACTGTATTGAAGATGATTGAAGCATTCGGCGTGTTTATAGGCCCATTTCTGTTAATGGGTGGAAATAAGGAAGGGCTTTATTTTTACCATCAATGTTTAGGATAAAGAACGTTGACTGTTGGACTTCCAGGGCCAGATGATAGAGAATTTGATGCTGAATAATTTCAGGGGTGGTTAGATTTTAAAAAATATCTCACGGTAAAAAATTATCTATCCACACACATATAGAAATTGTTACGTGATTTAAATATTCTTAATCTTTTTAAATGAATTCTTCTAGTTGATGTTAATATATTTGTAACTAATCATTGTCTTAGATGCGATAAAAACATATTGTTTCCAATGAATTTTTGAAAACTGTATATTTCTGTTTTTTCTTTTGCTTGCTTGAAATTTGCGTGTGTATATATAGGGGCTTGTCCATAAGCCCAATTTGCCTCTCTTCTCGCCGGCCCTAAAGGTTTAATGTACTATTTACATTCTTTTCGTCGTTGTGATATCACTGTATTTTCCTTTCGTACTTGCTTTTATATTTATTTCCTTTTTTCTAGATATCGTTGTATCTTCCTAAAATATTTAGTAATTATTCTCTCCTGATAGTTCAATTAACTGGAAAGTTGTTTTATGTCGGTCAAATCCCTTTAAATTGCTTCCAGACGTAGTCTAATTAGTCACGACCCATCCAAACATATTACATTGTATTTGGTCTTTCGTTGAAAAAATTTGAAATTTTATATGACTAATATTTGGAAACTTTTTTAATTTACTAACACAGAAGTTTCAGAAAGGATATAAGTTATAAACCCTAGTTAATTTTAAAGGAAAGAAAGTTTACAGTTGGATTCCAACCAATTCAGTCTGACTTATCTGTTAAAAACGCGAGTCAGGGGTAGTTTCGGTAATTCAGCTCTATACACTAGGAAAAATAACACCACTGTAATGTAAGTAGCGTATTTGGGGTCTCAGGGTAGTATCAAAATTATATATATATACATATACTCCAACGACATTTGTCACTGTCATGCGTGAACTCTCTCTCTCTCTCTCTCTAGTCATCTGTACTTCAACTTTAATTTTTTATAACGAGAAACCGAAAACGCTCTCCGACGAGTCATTACGGAACAGGTAGTTTCAGAATCTAAATAAAATATATTTGTCTTTTCTTTCATCTCTGACCCATTATTTGGGCGTATCATTATTTTAATGTTTTCTTCGTCAAAATCTTTCGATTATAATAACGTCAAGTGAGACCTTTCTCCTGGCACGTCTGTTTCTTTACGGCTCTCGTACTTTGCGTATTTGCTTCGCTGAAATTAGATTGCGTATCTAGTCTTTGTTATCGCTTTCTTTGAAGTTTGACTATCGTGAAATTACATTATGTTTTTGTTCGCCTTTGTGTTTTTGTTTACTCTTTTAGTTCTCGATTCAATTGAAGCTTCTTCGTGTAGTTGATACGAGTGATGTTGATAAATCTTCAATTTCTTTCCGTTGCCGGAAATTTCTGAGATTTGTCTTCTCTCACTCTTTCTCTCTTATAATCGAGTTTCGCAAAGAGCAAGAGACTCGATTATCCTTGGATTGATACAGATTCCGTAGTTTATTGAATATTTCCCAGGGTTCGGCTTACGATTGATATTTAATTAACGATTAGTAATTAATTAGGTATGGAATCGTTCAGTGATATATTCAGAAAGACAAATTTGTCTGCTCTTAGGGGAAATGACGCACGTAGTCGATTTGATTTGTATATCTATCTTCTAGGGTTAGTCTATTGGATTATAACAAAGCGAATCTAAATCCGTATGAGTCTCCTATAACTGATTAACTCGTTACCACAATACCCTGATATGCCCTAATACTTGTAACGTTTTACCCAGATCGCCAACAGTAGCAGTTTTTTTAAGAGGTAAAATAAAATGAGGAAACAGACGTCGAGGAAGAAGAATGTTAAAAAGCTCGGCCCTCACATCGGTAAGAATCATCAGGCAGTCATTCCAGACTTGATCGGGGTCCGGGATCGGCAGATGATCAACGATGTTCCCGTTCCCGATCAAATAGAGTGGAAGACAATCGAGAAAAAGAGCTTTTTGCTCGGCCTATACCTGTTTGGGAAGGATCTGGAGCTCGTGAAGCGGTTTGTGGGGACCGAGAAGAAAATGGGAGATCTCTTGAGGTTGTACTACGGCAACTTCTACGCCTCTATCGAGTATGATAAGTGGGCCGAGTTTCGCAAGAAGTCGAAGGGCGAGAATGTACTTTCCGGTTGGAGGCACGAGAAGTTCTCCACTCGCCTCTTCACTCTCACTTCCGATGATTTTCAGGACATATTGTTTGAGGTATTTTCTCTCTTTATTTTATGTTGTATAATCCTATGTTCCTTTAATTAATTTATGTGCAGTTAAAATGTTACTCTTTCTCATAGTACATATTTTGTTGTTTAAACATGAATTAAAAAGTGATAACATCGTAGAATTGGATTGGAAGTAAACGTAAGAAAAAGAACTACACAAAGAGACTAAATAAGTTAATAAATAATGCTAACACTATATATGTACAGTGCTCGAGTTCAACACTATTTTCAATCGGAATCGAGGTCCATTTCTCGTTTCTTTTGTTGTTTATGCGATATTTGATCTATTATTGTTTGACTTTTATGCTTCCAAGACATCGGTGAACTTTGCGAACAAATCGCTGAGGTTCGTGGACTACGTGTTCTTGTTGAGGGAGAAGGTGGGAGTGAAGGTGCTGGTGAAGGCGGTGGGCATAGGGAGAAGCAAAAGTGACCTAAGCGAGGTTCCTTCGAGGAAGCCGAGGGAGAACGATCCTGAGCCGTTGGATAAGAAGCTCGATTCGTACGCCTCTCTCGACCCCTCGCAGATCATCGAGGAGCTGAGAGCTGAGGCGGAGCTGAGGAAAGGGTTCTTCTGGAGAGCCGTGTGGCCTCGGCTCGTGTCCAGAGGGTGGCGCTGCGAGCGGGTCGAGGGCAAAACGGTCTTTATCGTCGACGGAGCCAAGAAGTTCTCTCGAAGGCTCGCCAAAGGAAGACAGTACTTTGAGTCCGTCCAAGAAGTGGTCAAGACTGTGGCTGAGCAGCCGAGGCTGCTCGGTCACCGCGAGAGACGCCTCAGAAATGGAGTTACGAGCAAGAAGGTCAAAGCCAAGGAGGCTTTTACCGTCGTTGACACGAGCCGCCTCACTGAAAATGAAACCCTAATTGAGCTCCGAAATCTGCCGGCTGGAAGCAATGTCACTTCTTCGGTGAAGATCAGCGGAGGAGATGAAACCCTAATTGAGCTCCAAAATCTGCCGGCTGGAAATGCTGTGGCTTCTCCGATAAACAGCGGAGACCAAACCCTAGCTGAGCTCCGAGATTCACTGATGGGAAGTCGTGTAGCTTCTCCCGTCAAGATCAGCGGCAGAGGTGAAACCCTAATCGAGATCCCAAGTTTGCTGGCTGGAACAGTCGTAGCATCTCCGGTCAAGGCCAATGGCGGAGACGAAACCCTTGTCGAGCTTCAAAATTTTCCGGCTGGAAATGCCGTGGCTTCTCCAGTCAAGATCAACGGCGGAGACGTTCACCTAATTGAGCTCCAAAATTATCCCGCTGAAAATTATGTGGCTTCTCCGGTCAAGGTCAATGACGGAGACGATACCCTAATCGAGCTTCAAAATTTTCCGGCTGGAACTGCCGTGGCTTCTCCGATCAAGGTCAACAGCGGAGATGAAACCCTAACCGAGCTCCCAAAATTGCCAGCTGGCAGTGCTGTGGCTTCTCCAGCCAAGATCGACGGCAGAGATGAATCCGTGATAACGCCCCGGAATTGTGTGGTGGAGATTAAGAGTGCAGATGCATCCGAGGCGGTTGACGTGGATGGGCAGCCGAGCAAGAAGATGGAGAAATTCGCTTTGGACTTCGACCTAAACGTTGCTGTGAATTGGGAGGAGGAAGGTGACACGTCATCAGGCATGGGAGCGAAGAAGGTGCTGATAGACTTGAACGTGGCTTACGTTCCAATGGACTGGGAACTCGCCGAGCTCGACTCGTCGGCGATGCAGACAGCGGAGAAATCAATGGTTGCAGATCGCGCTAAGAACACTGGTACGAGGAAAAGCGTGAGAAAAAGGAAAATAACAAAGAGAGCAATTGAGGCGCTCGTGCCGTCCAAGAAGAGGAAACAGCTTTCCAGTTTTCAAGAGTGTATCTCATCCTGATCAACTTTTTTGGTTTACAGCGCAGGGAATAAATGGCGAATTGTGTTGTTGATGTTGTTTTTTTTGGAGAAGAATTGTTATGTTGTTGTTTTAATAAAAGCCCGGTCAGGGAAATTGACAGGGTTTTGGTTTTTGTGTTTTTACTGTCGTTTTTCAATTTGCAGCTTTTGATGAAGATGTGGACGTGATTTAAGTGCTTTTTATTTTAAAACAAACTGATAATGTTTTTTATTTCCTTTCGTCTTCTGTGTGTCTCAGTCTTGTCTTAGACATACTTTTTAGCTTCGATTTTCGTCGGTCTGTGAAGCAAGAAGAGAAGTAGAGAATTTGTGAATCAGTGCTATAAAGTATGTTGTTTGATATATATATATATATATATATATATTAGAAAGCAAGGCTCACAATTATGCTATTTAATTATCGATTTAGTTTTCCTTGCAGTTTTTGTATGACGATCACGGTCTTCTTTAAGTCTGAAAGAGTTAAATCTTTCGTTGCAATGGGTTCTGTAAGTTTCTAACTCTAATAAGACATTCCTACAACTCAGTCAAACGAGTTGAGCGGAAACAGTAGATCTTTGTAATTGTGTTACATTACTTTAAAGGCCGTTTGGCCCAGTTTCAGACTTTCAGTTATTAAAAAAAATATGATTGGGTACAATAAATTCAGAAAATAGGTCAAACTTAGCGATACGGTCGACATGGATTTTGACCCGTTAAATGATAATCTATTATCCTTACTAAGTTCACTTCTTATGAAAGAATTATTGCAATTTTCTCCTTATTGAAAATAATAGAGGTTCATAATTCGTCGGAATTCTACATTTACAATATGTATTTTTTAAATACTGAAAAGACGCTTCATCTTTTGCCGAAACATTGTAAAATAGAAGTAATTCAAAAAAAATACATATACTTAAAAAGCTATCATTAGGAGACGTACTGCGATTTCTTCTTCATTTGAGTAATTGATCATCGTTGACAATGTGTGAAGTTTAGGTATATACGAGTGCAAGTGTTAATCTTCTTGTTACTGATATTTCGCGAGTGTGTTTTTTTAATGACCCAAAATTGTATTTGTCTGAGTCTCGGATTTGGTTTCTTTTCCTGTGAGCAATCCTCAGCGACTTTTAACAGAAATCTGATTTAATACAACGAGATACTTGGTCTAGATTTTTTATTGGAAATCTGATTGACCTTTCCAGTACCCTAACAAAGAATCTTGGTTCTTAATATAATGTATGAAACTCGGTTCTTAATAGTCATGTCTCGCATATTTGAATCAATGTGCAAACAGTTTTCAACTATCTCAAGAAAAAGGCGAAGAAGAAGAAGAAGAATAGAAGAAGAATAGAAGAAGAAGAGACAGTGTCATGAATCATACGAAAACCAAAAGATTAAAAAGGAAACATACTCTTTCATCGCAAAATCAGTTCTGCTGAAGTTTATGAACATTTTTGGATTCATCGCCCGAGAGAGTGTGCGTGAAGCGTAAACGAAACAGTCACAGGTGATTTTGTGGTATAGCCGCCTCTACCATGAAGAAAAACAAATACACTTTATATTTTTGTAAATGATGCACAGTGTTCTCAGAAAACCCTAATAATTTAGTGGTACTTCACACCCATTAATTAGGCACATAGTCATAAGTTGGTAGTCTGTTGGACTTCGCGAAGTTAGACAATGACCTAATAATTTCTTCCAACTTATATGACTGTAATATATATTTAAATTTAAATATATATATATAAGCGCATCCGATTAATTATCCTTATATAATACACTGCCTAGTTTTCCCTATAATATTCTCCCGCATATGCTATAAAAAATAAAATAATAAATCTATATCACAGATATATTCTTCGTAGTATGTTATTTATCTTAATTAAAAGTGACTCCAAAGACTCCACCTTAGAGCAAATTTTTTCACAAGTTTATACAATGACATTAAACCATGGAAACCGATATACGAACATACTAAAAAACAGCCCTTAAAAAAATTAACATATATCATTGTACCTAGGCCACATATACCCCAAAACCCACAACCTTATTGAATAGTTATAGATTAAATGCACATTTATATATTTTTATATATCCTCGTGTTCTTATTATAAGGGAACAGAATGTTAAATAAATCTTTATCTTATAGGGAAAATATAATTTCATAGGTAAAAATAATTAAAGAAGCAAATATGATATTTCATTTATATGGCTATTACATCCACAATACATGACATGTATAGTATATTATGCTAGTACCTTTTTTGCATGTAGTTATATGATAAAATATTATTTTATAAATTTAAATTCAATGGTCACAAGATTTTATTTACGAAAAAAAATAGTATTTTTAGTTAATAATTATAATTACTATCAGCTTAGGTAAATAGAATGCGCTTAACCCATTCAAATGATGTCGCATCATGGTAATGGTTAATTATATTAGTTATAAAAAATGAGTATTTGCACATATCCAAATCTTGGTTAGATATTTACTCAATTAACTTATTCTTATGTATACTTTACCCCTGAGTTTAGCAAAAACGCTACAAATTAACATTTATATTTTTACTTAACATCAATTACCTATTAATATTTGGTATCTTGAATAATATATTTCGTAAGGTATATAAATATTATAATCTATTAAAAAATCAAGTTAGCCTCAATTAAATTCCATATAATTGATATTCCTAATGATCACAAACTCAGTGTTCCAATTTAAAGAGTAGTCATCCAATACCAAATTCTTCCAGCTTTTGATAAATAAAAAGTTGTCAAACTTAGCACAAAATAGGTTAACTCCCTTTAAACAAGTTTCCTGTGTTAGGACATAAATCATATACATACATCAGTAGGCGAAGCCAGGAATTTAGATTAAGGGGCTGATATGTATAAAAACTACTATAAGTAAACATTGTAAATACTTAAGAGAAATTTTACAAATAAAAGCTTAAAAACAGGACCAAAAAAAAAAATCGAAGGGGACTGTAATACTCTCTGAGCACTACGTGGTTTCATGCCCTGTACATCGCTATAGCGCCGTGGAAATGTCAGCTAGTATGTCTGTTTTCAATTGGTGCTCTTCTTTAGACTTAGAGGATCAAATTCATTGCAGATAAAAAGTGAACAATACAAAAGCAATTCATGAAAGACAAGATCACCAACTTTGCAATGCAAAATTATAAGATCTCTATATATGAACGACTCCCGCTTTATCGATTATAAACTGAATTCATAATTTTGCAATAAAGAATGCTCATGTGTAGAACAATTTATATCTCAATATATAATCCACTCCATATTCTTTAGCGTCAAATATCGCTTCACGTCTACCTCAACAAAAAGAATATCGCTTCATGTCAAAGTGGCCAACTTACATTGAATTGCTGTACATCCATCAACGCCCTATTGCTTTCTTTTGAGGTATACGACCTATTGTCCATTCCTTACTCACATGCACTGCATCTAGTTCATTAGTCATGTCAGCTTCTTTTTCAGTTTATGAGATTAGTGGTGAAGTATAACTCTTATTAAGAGAAGAACACAATAATTAGTTTCTCGGCCTCTTTGACACTTTTATAGAATAATATAATTTAGTTTGGTTGCTTTTGAGTGTGAGTGAGAATGAATATATCTTCCTGTAGTCTATAGCGATTGTTCCTATTTCTGGTGTGAAGTTTGACTAGTGTGTTGATCTTTATTTTTCTTGATTTCAGTCTCAAATATGTTTTATATAAGGTATGGTCGAGTACATAATTTTGAAATCTGGTTGTGGAGAAAAAACTTGGTTGTTGTCTTTAATATTTGTAGTGGAGTGATGATGATTAGGGATAGATTTTGATAAGTGTATTTTACACGTAACTATTAGACGATTTTAAATGAGAATTAATTTTAGAATTCAAATATTTTGATGGTTTTGTGCAGTTGTGCGTCAAAATGTAAGTCCTGATAATTTAAGAAGTGTAAATGAGTAAAAATGAACAATCAAATCGCAAACAATGAAGAACGGACACTATCTACGAAAGACGAGTGTCGATTGGTCACTCAAGTGACCATTAAGACATCATGGTGGTTCAGCACGACGTGGCTAATGAAGAAAATCATTGGTCATTCTCACCGAGTGACAGTCGACACATTACTAATTGTTCATCGCGAAGCACTCAACGACCAAGAAAATCCTACACTTGCCGAGTGACCATCGCGATGTCAAGAAGTCTAGCCACCTCGCATTGGCATCATTACCATACACCGCGACGCGATGAAGCTGTATAAAAAAATCTAGGATTTTTCTAAGTGCAATTATCTGGACGGTGTAAACATTTTTCAAGGCCCCCAATCTGCGTGATTTTTACTGAAGGTCTGCGTAACCTAGGAGCTCAGCGAAAAATATTCATTCAATTCTTTTCGCGAAGAAAATTTACAGAGGGAGCTAAAGGAGATAAAAGCGAGATTTGGAGAGGAGACTCGTTCATCATCACCTACCGCAGCCTATATCATTTTTGTCTTATCTCCATCTTTGAAACTCTTGTAATTTATTAATTTATCGCGTTATTTTTCTATGAATATTTTATCATTTTTTTCCAGAGTCTCCACAATCACCAATGACTTTTATGTCATTTATTCTAGATTCATCAAAAAAATTTCTAATTCTTATTTTGTGTTTCTCGTGTTTTGATAAAATCTCCACCATCATCAATGATTACCTTATTCATGATTGTAGGATTAATTGAACACTCTAACAAAGTTTAATTAGTTATCCGAATAAAATAGGAGACTTTAGTTCATTCCATGATGTCTATATACAACCATGGTTGTTATCTAGCCAGTTATGATAAATAAATAAAATACAAAAATTCGTGATAACATTTTATTGGATTTGTGTCAACTTCGTCACAAAATTTTGAAGTTTCCTGACAAACTATTGTAAGAAATTCAAACTTCCGTGACCAACATCTCACGAGATCCAAAAAGTATTGTCGCAAAATATCTATATTTTGTGACTACTTAATCACGATGTAGTTGGGTTCTTGACTAATTTCTCACAAAATTTTATATAAAAAAATTGTAACACATAACTTATAGCATATATTATTAATGTTATAGTGTAACAAAAAAATAACTAAAGATTCCAGACGAACATATATAGCAACTTGTATTAGTAATATTACTTATAATGTTTTTATGACATTTGAAATATCACCCAAAAATCACTATATTTATAATATTAAAAAAACAATCTTTAAAGTTACGTACTTCACTAGCTCAACTGTCATCTTTTTACGGTATACACTCATAAAAATTGGCTGTAAATTTGAAAGAGTGGTCTCATGAATTAGGAGTTATGCACCCGTGATGCAAAATATGGCGCAACCACTCCAAAAATAGGATGGTCAGTTAGTTGTTTTAACTCGAATATAGATAAAGTTACATAGGAAGGCAATAACTCTTATCAGTTTGTTTGTTGTGGCATTTCTACTATTTTTAACGTACATGGGTCTAAGTTCTCACTCACGAGACTAAAGACGTCAAATTCTTTTGGTAGGAAGTCGGCTAATGCCAATACTAGTGCTTAGTTGTGGTCAAATTCTTGCGATTTTTCCATACGCAAGTGGACGTAGTTGCTCAAGTAGTAAATTTTATAAGTAAGAGTCGATCACACGAGGAAAATGATTAATTAATTTGACAAGATTATTAGTACGAATTGAACTCGATGAGTTGATAATTGTGACGAATATTAAAACGAACACAACTAAAACATGAAAGATTACGATAATGAGAAAATAAGAACTACGGCTTCACGAGTTATTTATACAGTTTGGATTCATAAATTAAGCACAAAACACACCTCCTTATATTTATTAATCATGCTCGTGATAATGGTAATCTATGATTTCTCTCAAACATCTAAGAACCTAAACCTATGCGGGGATATCTTATCTCGATCTCAACCCCCAAAAACAACGGTTAACATTAAAAACAATAACGTTCACACGACTCTGAAATAGTCTAACTATTTCTGGCCTAGGAATGTATCCCGACAACTTAATCCTTGTGCACAACTAACCTAATCTCTTCCGAGCATCAAACAATCCTAATATCATGAAAATGATAGATGATCGACTTCAAGCATTGTACATGGAATTAAGATAAATAAGCATGATAGAGCATATGAATATTAATCAACATGATTGAATTCATAGCCATATTCCTAACTCGTACACCATAGCTCTTACTAAATTTAATGGACAATTGAACAAAGAATAAATGGAGATAAATATAAAAGACTCATAAATAAAAACGAAATTATATTAATAAAAAATGGAGTTCCAAATAATCAGAGAATGGAGATAAAAACTGTGAATGGTGAAAGCATAGTTGTGGCAATGATGACTTCTTCGAATGCTTCTTCTCTCACATATGGCTATGGCGGAAAAGAAACCAAAAGTTAAAAACAAAACAGAAGATGTGTTTATGAATAAACCAAAGTGTTTTTGTAGGTTTCCTAGGTTTTTCAGAGCTCATATGGGATGTTGGATTGAGTCCAACGAGTTAGATTACAACTAAAACGCGTGAAAAATAAGTTGGAATCGGGACATGTGGGCCGCACACACATTCCTGAGCACCACACAAGTCTTTTTGGGAAGTCTGTGCGCCGCAAACCTAACGCACAGGTGGGCGCACAAGACTGGTATTTTGGCGTGGCAAAAGTGGACATTTTTGGGAAATTTGTAGGCTGGACACCAAATGCACATGCGGACACACATGCTCTTCTTCTGGCTGTGCACTGCGCATGGACTGCACATGCCGGCGCACAGGGTCTTCTTCTGGTTGTGCACCGGACAGGGACCGTACAGGGCAAACGCATAAGACTCCTGAAGTTTGTGCGTTGTCTCGCTTTGAATCACCTATCTTGAGCTCCGTGTGTCAAAATTGAGATCCAAAAAATGTTATGAACCAGTCCTTGCAATCACCTCATCGTCGTCAGATACTCAATTTGTCATTTTTAACTCCTAAACTCTGAAAATCAAGAAAAACACTACAAAACACGTGAAAATACTCTCGAACTAACTTATTTTCACTTGTGAAAGTATAAACAAGCACGTCAATAACGCGCTTACCACAGATCTTGAATGCAAGGAGTTGACACCGTGATGCTTCTTTAGAGAATATTAATGACGACAAAAATACAATGTTTCAAAATATTTATGGTCATGTATATGTTCTCAAAGTCTGACCAGGGTGTGAGGCACTATCCCCTTTCATGATTTCTCAACATCTAGTTAAGCACGTCTTCGTGCAATGACCAATTGTAATTCATTTGATCATTTGATTTAGCCCATTTGTTTCTAATGGCCATCAAAATCCCATAAAAAGTACCAGTTTATCATCGTGAATTGTTTTCCCATTTGATTTATACTACCTTTCTTCCTGAAGTAGTAGTAAATTATGTTGATCTATCACCATAAATTAACCTTAACACTTTTAATTTGTATTAACGTTTGAAGTTTAACTCAGTTATTGTGGTCTTCAGTGACCATGTTTTCTCCTTGCATATATTTTCATCACAATATTTGACAAAGGAAATGACATATTTTGTTAAGTGTCTTGCAAAAATTCTTATTTCATGGCACCTTGTTTACCGTTGATCCCTCATTTTCATCAAGTGGATTTATTGTTGTTCAACATTTTCTTCGAGTTGCTTCACATTTGCACTGAGACATATTAATTATTGGACATTATGACTCTGTTTGCGACCGTAAACCCCAAGATCCATCTTCCTACTCATTTCTTCATATCTGTGAAAAGGACTGTTTATTTGGAACCGTGAACCCGAAGATCCATCTTCAATTTTATTTCGTTTTTTTCTGAGCATTTTTTGACATTGAACTCGGTGTTGTTATACTTTCATTGGCTTCTCTTCAAGAAAATCTCAACTCTAATTCATCGTGGTTAATGTTCTTGTGCTTTCATTGAAATTAACCAAACAATAACAACTCTCATATCAACATACAAAACAACTAGAATATTAACATCTTGGAAAACAAACCTAATAATAATTAAATATGGATCATTAAATTACTTAAAATTAACAATCCAAATTCATACATGTCGTCACTTGAAAATTGTATTGAGTCATCGTGTACAATGATGGCCTGCGATGGCGTTGTTGCTGCAGGTGTTTCTTTGCTTGAGCAGGATTGGCTCTCTACGTCGAAAAAGGGTAAATACTGGTAGTATTTGTCCAACGACGCAATCTGTGTTGTCAGCCATTTGCTGGATTCATAACTCTCGTCTGAACCAGACCCTACATTAAAAAAATGTAATGGACTTCAAAACATATGACTCTACAAATCAATATAAATCAAATAAGTACCTTCGTTTTCTTTTTCGTCTACTGCGGCATCCGTCTTTTCTAGGGCCTCATTTTCTCCTTCGTCGTCTACGTTGTTTTTATCTTCTCTGTCTACTTTTTTCTCTTCGTTGTCTTCTTTTTTCTCGTCGTTATCTTCTTTTTTCTCGTCCTGGTCGTCTTCGTCGTCGTTTTCTTCTTCTTTCTCTTCTTCATCTTCTTTCTCTTCTTCTTTCTCTTCTTCATCTTCTTTCTCTTCTTCATCTTGAACCGAAACTGGTTCATCGGGTTTGGGGTTCGCCACCGGCAATTGGTCGCGGATAATTTGTTTGAACTTTGCATCATTTCTAACTTGAAGCTTGTCCATTCTCCCTTCAAATTTTTGCATGTTTCTTCCACAGTCTTCAACCGAACCTCCAAAACTTAGTCAACTAATCATTCTAAATTTCAGTCTACAATTCAATCTACAGTTCAGTTTACATTTCAGTCTATAATTCAATCTACATTTCAGTCTATAATTCAATCTACATTTCAGTCTACATTTCAACATACAATTCAATCTACAAAACAATCAACATTCCAGTCTACATTCCAATCTACAGTTTAGTCAACAATTCAATCTACATTTCAGTCAACAACATAATCTACATTTCAGTCAACAATTCAATCTACAATTCGTTATATATACTTACATCCGAATCGGTATCGGTGATGGACTCAGTAGATGTCGGGGTAGGTGTTCTCGGGGTTTTTGGGACTGGGGCTACAATTTCTCGAGCCGAGACCTGCAAAATAAATCAAACATTATGAGTATAACAACATAAACATTAAAGTTACAAACTTACGAGATATACCTCATGTACGCCGGAAAGGTTGTGGAAAACGAATTTCGGATTTTGAAAATTCGTTTTGTGGAAGGCGTCTCCCACAACGGCCAACCCCGTCTTCCACTGTCGCATAAGCGGTTGCTCGGAGGTCGAGACCCTCTCGCAATAATGAAGCGCGGTCGATATGGGCATCGTCTCGTACGCCCAGATCTGAAGTGGGTACAAAAAAGAGGGAAAATTTATTTTCCCCTTTGACCCCTCCTTCCCAGCGGAATTCTTGAGGCACTTCCGGGCAGCGTCCAAAAAATACTTCCACACCATGTTCCCCCACGGGTGCGAGTTGAAATCGTCAAAATGGTCGACCAACTTCGCGAACGTCCAATCGGGAACGTTGGTATGATTGGGTGCGCAAAGTAGAACGCTTATCAAAAAATGCACGAGCTTGAACTTCACTCGCTTCTCAATATCCCATGCTGCCGTAATTTGTAGGAAGGCAGCCAAGCCCGCTCGGGACTTCACGGTCCCGTTCATGTTGACGTCGTAGTAGACTCCACCGTCGATGACGTCACAAGCCGGGGGAACGTAATTATTAACTATTCGGAGACCGGTTATATCCAAAAAATGTTTAATGGTGAACGCCCTCGGCAAGCCGCCGATCTCCATCTGTAGAAAATTATCGTTCTCTACCCCGTCAAAAGTTCCAACCCTCGAGAGAAGGTTGTTTATGATCCACGACGAACGAATCACCTTTGGGAGGTTCAAGAACTGTCCGGAACAAGATTTTCCAAAGAGAGCCTTCTCCTCTTCGGACAATACCACCTCTGCCTCATATTTTTCAAACGAACCATAAAAAACTGAATTTATGGTCCGCTATACATTCCTCCTTGATGGCCCGTGTCCATCCCTGAAAAGAAGAAAATAAATCAGGTCTACAATCAGGCTCAAAATCAGGTCTACAATCAAGTCTACAATAAGGCTCAAAATCATGTCTACAATCAGGTTAAAAATCAAGTCTACAATCAGATCTACATTTAAAATCAGGTCTACAATCAGGTCTACAATCAGGTCTACAATCAGGTATACAATCAGGCTCAAAATCAGGTCTACAATCAGGCCCAAAATCATGCTAAAAATCAGGTCTACAATCGGGTCTACAATCAGGTCTACATTTAAAAAAATCAAGTCTACAAAAATGATCTACATAACAGTCCAAAAAATTGTATACATTTAAAATCTCAATCATACCTTCAGGTACACGTCCCCTGCTTTCTGAGAACGTTTGGGGTTTGTCTTTACAAAATCAGAGTCCAAAGACTTAGCTATGCAAGGTCGTTTTTGGTGTTCAGATGGTATGCGAACGAACTTCCTTTTTTTCTCTTTTTTCTTTGAAGGCTCTACGGGATGAGCTACCGGCACCGCTCGAGATTTCAGCCTCCCGCTTGTACGTTTGTTCTCCATTTTGATTACCTGTTACAATATCTATGAGAAACCGAAAATAAGACCCATGCAAAACCAAAAACAAGACCACGAAGAACACGACGAACACCAAGAACCAAAACCCACGAACCCAAACCCAAACTCACGCACGCTTTCAAAACATGAAAAATACGAACCCAAACCCATGAATCGAAACACAAACCCACAGACCAAAACCCACGAACCCAAACCCAAACCGCGAATCCAAATAGAGAAATTCGCGAAGCCCTAAACACCAAAATCGTGAAACCCTAAAGCATACGCAGTTTACAAAATCGCGAAAATTCTTACCTGGTTCAAATCGCCGACGACTGAAAGAGGGGCTTGAAAAATCGAGAGCGAGATAGAGAGAGAGGCTTGAGAAATCGCGACCGACAGAGAGGGAGAGTGAGAAATCGCATAGAAAGGGAGAGGAAGTTCGAAAATGAAGAGTCGGAGAGAGGGTTTCACGCCGCGGGAGAGAGAGAAATTTCTGGGAGAGGCGAAATGAGAAATCGCACAGAGAGGGAGAGGGATTCAAAAAGTGAAGAGTCACGCGGCGGGAGAGAGAGAAATGGGAGGGGGAATTCTTTTTCCTTTTTTAATTAAAGAAGTAACCGGTTACAAAGAAGTAAAATGAAAGAGGGACTAAATTTGAAAAAAGAATTAATGTCAAGGGTATTAGGTCATTTGCACTGGCAGATGGAGAAAAATTTATTTTTAGAGGATTTAGGGAAAGAGGGGTTAGTAAAAGTGGTAAAATGGGCAATTGCTCTTTCTTTAATTTATAAATACCACCATGATCTATTTTCAAATTTTGCCTCTTAATTTTTGCTTTCGCTTTGCTGCCATTTTTAGCTCCTTTGATTATTGTCATCCTTGCTTTTACATGAACAGTTTCAACATGTCTATTTTCAACAATTTCCTATTTTACTTTACAGCGGTACGGATCGCATCAGTATATTGCACAATAAACAAAAATTTATGACATCTACCCCACCAACAACGATTCTACTAATTTAGCCCTAAAAATTTACACCCGATTCTCCCAAATTCTAAACCGGATATTTATCAATATAGTATATAGCCACTAAATTAGTGTTTGAGAATACCCAATGTTTGGTTAACAAGTGGTAAATAACCAGTGAAAGTCGTATACAAAATATTTCGGACGAAATTACCAAAAAATCGTACACATAAAATAAAACAATTTTTTGGATTTATTCGTCCTAAATTTTTTGTAAATGATTTTCGCTGACTATTTACCATTTATTTAATAAACGTTGTCTATTTACAAATTGTCAATGTTTAAGGTGGCTATAGAGCCAATTTAAGAATCTTTTTGGTAAACTCAGTAATTCATTTTTTTCATCGAAACAAAACTGAATATGTTCAAAAATCCAACATCCCAAAACATGGTCTAAATTTTTTCTATAAAACAGTTTTGCGTCATAAGAAAAACTGATTTTTCAGAAGAAGAAAAAAATATACCTTTAACACATATCGTCCTAGGGATAAAAAAAAACCTTCCTCGCTAGTTTATATCCCGGCGTCAATTCTTAGAATTGGTTCGGCTAAACTTTTTCCCAATATCGGCGACGATTTTGAGTATTTTTTGAGAGAATAATGTGAGCGAATACATATAATGTAGAAAGTGAGAGGACAGAGAATCAATTTGGTATTCATGCACTTTATTTCAGCCCGGTGCAACTGACCAAAACATTAATGCTTTATTCTCCAAAATTTCATTAAATTAATGCTTTATTCTCTCTAAATCTAGCCTATTATTAATAATTCAAAATTTCTTGAAATTAATTGATTTCTACTTGTAAATAAAATAATATTTTAGTCAGATAATTAACTACATAACATTTTTTCTTATAAACTATTATACTTAATTGCAAAAAAAAAAACATAACTGAAAAAACCAAAAATTTTACTTGAAAAAAATCCCAATAAAAACACGTTTACTCGTACAAGCAGTTGTAAAGTTTACAACTTGAATTGTAACTAGGCCCACGGTCCTCTTACAAAGCCCATAACCCAGTAAGAGAATAAGAACCGAGGGGTGTATTCGTCATTCAGATCGAACGCCGCCCCTAACCCTAATTACGAATTATTTCTTCTGTATAAATACACCACTCGTTGTAACCAAATCTCATTCCTCATCTGACGATTTGTTCACGAGTCTTGCTTTCAGCGTTTGTATTCTCTCCCTCCACCCCCGAACAATCATCGGTGTTTACATTACTCGCTTTTTGTGTTTTCTGTTTTCAAAGAGATTGAGGCAATGATGCTGAAAAACTACCTATTTTCTGAAGGAAAAGTTCCTTAGTGATTATGAAATTTACCAATGGATCCTTCTGAGCACTCAATCTCTTCTCTCTATAGTTTTGAAAGCTTTTTTCTTACTGGGAACCATTGAGGTGACGAACACATTTATCCTAACTTTATATGTGGATCTAAAATGTTCAGACTACAATTATCTGATCAATGGTTCCTTCATTTATATACTGATGCTTATCTTAAAAAAAACTCAAAATGTTGCGAGATTCGTATTTATAAAATGATCACAACATGCACAGATGCACATCAATGTTTTTTATTTCTGACTTGGGAAAATTAGACATCAAAATTTGTTCTAGATATAAACGCAACGGCCACCCATTCCTGCAGTGGGCAAATGGAGAAGTGTTTCTATGGCTATTGACTGTTGGGATTAGGAAATGGGTGGCCTAAACGGAGCTGGAAGCTGACGTTGACAATGTCCGGATCGGCCTCTGATATTTCATCTTCTGCTCTTATAGCTGCCTCCATTGCATCTCTATTATAGGACAGTATTAAACGTGACGGAATCGTTGCCTAAACTGTGTTACGGATTTAACTGTGGAAGATTTACCGAATGAGCATGTTGGAAGGCATTGAGACCTCAATTTGGAGCAGCTCTTTCCCACACAGCGAGTGTCTGTTTATGCGCTCTACCACCGTTTTCTGCCGAATGTTGATTTAACTTTTTTTTAAAAAAAACTAAAGTAAAGCTTTTGGATAAAATTCCACAGCCTACGTACCTGTGGAAACTTCGAAGAGACGATGCTAGCAACGATAGCTTCAATGTCGATGTTATTCTCTTTCTCGGCCAATTCGCTCTTGGATATGGGCGCATCTTTTAGCTCGGGTAGTATAGCCGGTGAAATTTCAGGATCTAGCTTCGGCAACACGAAAATGTTAGTAAAGCACTGACCTTGTTCACGGAATCTATACTCGACTGGGTGTAAAGTTGCATTACCTATGTGTATGAAGACTTCAGAGACACCTGGATGGGAGTTGTGGATTTGACGACGGACATGTTCACCGGTCTCGTGAGCAGCGCTGACGCTACAGAAAGGATCAACCTGAGAGAAACTAAGCTTGGTTGTCGAGCTTTGTTTGAACGATGTAAACAGTGTTTCACAGAAAAGAAACACAAACCACGATATGCACATCGAGATAGAGAGATGAACCCGCTCTTCTCCCCCTCAACCGATGGCATCCCTAAATAAACTCACGCGCACACACGAAATCAAACTTCAATAATTTATCCCTCCAAGAGTTTTTATAGGACTTGAATTACATGACAGAGTGAGAGTTTATGATGCAACTCGTTTGAAAGTGTTAAACACCTGGTACAATATCAGAATGGTGATTTTTCCTTCCTAATTTACCATTTTTAATATGAAAGGAAAAAAAGTTACACAGTAGCAAGCTTCAGAATCGAGAAAACATGTTAAGTAGGCAAATAACATGTTATTTATTAACTAGGCAAATAACATGTTAAGAGATTTAAGTTATATTAGCTGTTAAACAAGTAATTGATAGCGATGACAATAAAAAATTAATAAGTGAATTCAGGATCAAGTCACGTTTGGATCAACTGTTTGGCGAGTTGTGCTTCACTTGTTGACCCGAAACATCAGCTTGAATTCGTATAACACTAAGTTTCGTTCTAATAGAACAATGCTCTTCTTTATATATAGGATAGTTAATAAACTAGTACTATTACATCAGAAAGTACTGGGTTTTCTAGGAGAATAAGAGGTTTAAGAGCATCTCCAATGCAAGCAATCAAAGTTGCTATACACATATATTTTTTTCTTTTTTCGTCCATTTCAATATGTGATTATTTTTTACAAAAATACTCTAATTAAATAATTGGTCATCACTCAATTAATGGTCCTCACTCATATTGAACTATTGGTCTATTTATTATTTTATTAATTTTTTATATTGATAATAGTGTAGCATGGGTGCCAAAATTTGCACCATTGCCACAATGATTACTCTATAAAATAATAGTACTTCTAAAAGTAAATGACATGGCATTGCCATGTAGGCATTGAGCAACTATTGTTGCCAAGCATTGGAGATGCTCTAATAGTGAGCACAAAATATTGATGTTAACAAATTGATTAAGATACCACCTAGAGTCCTAGCCCCGGTTAATATTAGCTGAGTTTGATTAATAAAATAAACAAGCAAAAATAGTCGCACGTTATTGCAAATTGTTTAATGTATCTTATTTGAAATTGTTAAAATAACTGCGAATTGTTTAATATATTTTATTTGACATTATTAAAATAATTGATAATATTTTTTTACTGAAAAAGATGATAATTAAAAATCGCACACAAAGTCTTTCATAATGTCTATATTTTTGTTGAATTACATTAGTGACGTATCATTAAATAAACCCAAAAATCAAAGTTAAAGTTGTTGAAATCGTAAATAGTTAGTACATACTTTTAATTTTTTTTTATTTATTTGGTTCATTTGATTTTTCTTTGTTGATTTTTTGCAGCAAAAGTTGGAATATATAAAAAACGTGGAAATAAATTTTTTTTTGATATATATGATGAGTTCAATAATGCAATTCTAGAAAGAAAATGATTAATAATGCAATTTTATTAATGTATAAGATAATTCTGTAATTTTATAAGGTATATTGTGTCAATCATGTAAGTTATAAAGAATTCTACATGATAATTTTGGATGGTGTTGTGTTATTTTACTTTCAAAAACATAGTTTGTAATTTTTAAGCAATTATATGATTAAATAAATAATTTTACAATGAATAGTAAAATGTCTCTAGATAAATACTGTTTTTAGGTTTCTTTTATATATATACAAGTAAAAATACCCGCGCGTTACTGCGAATTGCTTAACGTATCTTATTTGAAATTGTTATAAAAATTGAAAATATTTTTTAATGAAAAAGATGACGCAATAAAAAAATTACACAAATTTTTTTATAATATTAATTAAAAATATAAGTTATGTATTTGATGAATTACATTAGTAATGTAACAGATAAATAAACCTAAACATCAAATTTAAAACTACTGAAATTAGAAATAATTATTAAATACTTTTAAAAAATTCTTTGTGTTGATTTCTTTGCAGCAGAAGTTGGAATATATAGAAAGCATGAAAATGAAAAAAAATTATATATCTGATGAGTTCAAGATTCGTCAAGAAAATTCCAAAAATGGAATAACTAATGATACAATTTTATTAATGTATAAAATAATTATGTCATTTTATTATGTACATGGTGAAAATCATGTAAATTTTAGAGAATTCCACCAAGTTGTGACATTCTACTTTTAATGGCATAATTTGTAATTTTAAATAATTATGTGGTTAAATAAATAAGTTTACAATGAATAGTAAAATGAGGCTTAAAAGATAGTGTTTTTTAGGTTTCTTTTTAGACGAAATGACTCTATTTTACTAACTCATTTTGGATATGTCCAACGTTTCGTAAAACTCATGTAAATGGCCCTAATGCTTACGTGTCATGTCAATTTACGTTGTCAAACTCAATTTATGTTGTAAAATAACAACGTAAATTGATATGACATGTAAGGACTAGAGCCATTTACATAAGTTTTATAAAACGTTGGACATATCCAAAATAGCAAACTAGAGAGCACTGCAATAAAACATAGTTTTTAAATTTAATAACATACCTTTACAGCTTCAACCTGTAGTATCGTTTGTCTAATAGGATCCAGCTGATTTGATGGTATCGCAGCGTCCACTAGTTCCAACACACTATAAATGAAAATAACTCTCAAGGACTTGGTAAGGGAGATTTGATGATAGCCATAACCAAACGAGGAATGAGCTCAACAAACCTTTGATAGCCAGTTTCAAGCCCTGCTTTGAGGATCATACCTGACACAACTAGTCCAGCCAAGGGATCAAGAAACTTAACTCCGAGAATCGACCCTCCTATAAATTGAAATCCTCATTTAACCAGTGGAATCTATCAAAAATAATTATATATCGAACATAAAATGTCGATTTCTAAACATATTTCCGAAATTAATATTTAAGCATGCATGACCAAAAAGTCTATTTAACAATTGGCAATAATGTTTTTTATCCTGTTCAAATAAATGATTTTCAGGTGAAGATGGATGGACATAAATCTATACACCCAAACACACACACATATATATAAGCTGAGAAAGAGCCAAAGCACCCCACCAACCCCAATGAGAGCTACGACTGATGAAATAGCATCGGAACGATGATGCCAAGCATTTGCTATCATCAACCCACTGTGTTGTCGTTCTCCGGCCCGTTTTGTCATCCAGTATAACCTACGATTGGCAACTTTGAAGTTTCACCAGGACTAAAATGGTACAATAATGGACATGAAAACACATATAAGTCGAACTACTTAATAATGTATCCGAAATATCTATAAAGCGATTCGAAGAACGAAAGTTAAGGCCTCGAGCCACTAACGTTACAGGCTATAGAAGGCCACGAAAAACAGAAGAAACGAAAAGAAATTTCGTAATCACGAATCCACCAACTTTATCAATCGGCTTTACGCTGAAAATAGTCCATGAACATCTTCTTACCCCTCTTTGATGGAAATTGACATAATAGTCACTGTCAAAGCTAAAATTGGATAATCCATGTCAACTCCATGATGATCGTGCACAATATGCTGATCTGTCGAGATGACTCCCTGAAAAAGAAAATTGCAGATATCACGTTCGACGAATAAGAGCATGCTATATTTCAATTTAAAAAAATCCCTACAAGATATAAGACATACCAATAAAAGTTCAAATGCATGCCATGCAATTCCACCAGAAGTTGCCAAAAGCATACCAGAGATTCCAAGGGCTCCCAAGGTCTCAAATTTTCCGTGTCCTGGAAAATTAATCACAGTAAGTATCAAAAAAGAAAAAATTACTTGAAATCGTATATGGCAATCGAGCGCCGATAAAACCCTGTGACAACTCCATAAAAGCCCGCGAAAGACTATTTTTACAATGCATAATTGAAATTCAATGAGAAGGTGCTACAGATCAAAAGCGACCGTAGGGATGTTCGTCATCTTTGGGTGTACTTGCAACTTTATATGATACCAAAGCAACCCCACTAAGAACCTGCAGATTGTGACAACCAATTACACCATGTCAAAAACTAGACATGATTCAACAGCTTTCATTGTGCTTTAATTAGGCCTCTTCTTAAAGAGTAAGGACTTGACTCGTTCACATTTGATGCAGTAAAATGATTATGATTTCCCAGGTAAGACCTTACAGCAATTCAAAGAATCAATTCTCACTCACAACCTACAGAGTAAGACAGTTTCCCAGAAATTAACTTTCAGATTAAAGCTTCCAACATCTAGTAATATGACCCTAAAGATCTCTAGTTTTATTTCAAATGCCATTCAATCTTACCGAAACCCCATCAATTATGATACCACAAACGAAACGAATTTCATCAAACAGTCTGGCTACTTGAAATCGTCATACTAGCAACCACTTCAATTTGAACAATACGAATTATTATTTTTCGTTTTCTATAGATAAACAGCGATTGGCGTAGAAACGAAGTATACCACATCGGAGACCGAATGAGCAGCGTCGGCAATGATCGCAGTGCTACCGGATAACCAACCAGTCAGAGCTTTCCCGGCCGCCAAGCCTACATCGGCGGCGAGACCGAGCTTGAATATTCTCTCACCGTCCTTCCCGTGGACACCGCGGCGATCATCGCCTTCTTGGCCTGGGTTCGAGTGCCCTAAATGCCACCTCCTCTGCAGAATCGGAGAAGAGTCTCGCATAAGGTGGTTCGGTGATCGAGTGAGAGGGTTTGGGCTTGAAGAACGAAGACTGGTGACGTAAATCCTGCGAATTGTGTTGAGATTTTGGAATCTGAATCCCATAGTTGGATCGAGAGCGTAGGGTTTTCAGGAAGGCGAATTTGGCAAAATGAAATCAGGAACAAGTCCGGGTAGCTTGCGAACGAAGAAAATCAAGATTCTCGGACATTAGCAATGAAGACGATGGTCAACGGTCTTTTTGGTTCAATACATTGTTTGCTCTGAAATGGAATCGGATTCGTGGGTTTTGAACGTTTTCCTCTGAGTACTAATATGTACGATGACACTTGCAGACAGTTTGATTCTCATACTATTATTTCCATATCTATGATTTTACTAGCATAGTGTTCTTAATTGTGGTTCCTGTGTGTTTCATTCTTCCTTTGTGAAAACGAGTGATCTTTCTATAAGTGTCACAGTTAGTGCAAAAGTGCAAAAGATTTCGTAGACTTGTTTTTTTCACCTATGGTTGTACCTCGGTAAAAATTGAGAACAGTTTCAACCTCTCCTTGAAAAAACTTTTATACTTTCTACTATAATCGATTGGAAAATAACAACGTTTATATAATTTACGGATCCAAATTCCAATCCCTTTCGTCAGAGAGTAGAAATGAGCTCATTTTCAACAGCTAGTAAATCTCAATGGGCTACTTTTACATCTTTGCCATGCCAACCATCCATAGCCCAGCAATCAACCAAGCTCAAAAGGAAATCAAGGAAACAGTCTTTCTTTTTTCCTTTTCTTCTTTGCGCTTCGTAAAGTAGAATATCTTTTACATCAGATAAACGAGAACTCCGTTCGGACTTTTGAAACCTTTAATCCAGTAGTATAAATAATGAAGTAAACAATAGTTTATTGAGCTCATCTCTAACAAAAAGTCGGTCAGAACAAGTAATTAAACAAATCTCTCTCTTCTCTAGGGCCATTGTATATAAATCAACTATTAACATACAAGTAGTAGCACCATCAGAACCAGTCTGATCATTTCATCATCGTCTACGGTCATCATGCCACTTTCTGCTCCCGTACCTATTATTATAGTCAGAGTAACCAGAAGAATTCGAAGAATTTCTCGCCCTCGAATGATCACCCCTGTACCCGCTCGTCCTTTGCTCCGAGAAATTCCTTCCCATCATCGCAGATCCTTCTCTATTCCTACTCGGACTGTTTTCCGGGCTCCAAGTCTCGTAATCCTCTCTCTCCCGATATTCGTTTCCTTCCCACCACGGGCCCACTGGAATCCTCCGTGCCGGTGGGCCCGTTTGGGCCGGCCCATCATACAACACATAACCATTATTGCTTTGGCTGATCAATGAGCTGTTGTTGTAGTCCCTTGCTCTCCAAGACTCCGAGCTCGAGTTTACGTATTCTTTGGCGTACGCTGGCCCGGCCTGGTAATGCTGGCGCTGCTGAGGTGGCAGACGAACCAGCGGAGGAGATGGAGATAAGGCCATCCGAAATCTCTCCTCCGAGTTATTCATCGGAGAGGATACTATGTGTGACGAATTGGTGATATTGGGGGTGTATAAATTAGTTCGTTGTACAGAGGAAGAGCTTGTTAAGGAGTTATCTTTGTGGTGAAGTTGACCACCAAACTGGGCATATTTTTGGTGTACTACGCTAGTTACTTGGGCCGCCGAATATTGAGGAACTGCTTCTGAGACGACCTGTGGTGTTGGCAAATGGATCGAAGACACTTGCTTAGCCGCCACCGTCGTGGCCGATTGATTTCCGGCAACTCTGTGGAGTTGTTGTGAAAAAGGATTCCTAGCGACTTCTGGTCTCCATCCGCTCTGCAAAAATGGAAAGCTAGAAAAAATCAGAGGGCAAGAATACAACTTTTACGTTTATGTGATAATGAGGGTGTGGTTAATTTGTTGGGACGTGCAATTAAGCTTAAACTGTCAGACCTCTCTCTTGATTATTAACATCAATATTAGAATTATCATCCATATTTGGTTTAGTCCTTCAACCAACAAGCGAAAATTAAAAAAGAAAAAAAATATCTATATACAATAAATAAATAAAACCCTTGTGTGGCAGCACAACAATGTTCTTGGCTGTGATAAGTTTGCATATAAACCAAAGTGACGCACCGTTCCAGGATTGCTTGGTGGCGTTGGGGACGGAAGGGAAACTTCAACCTTGTGTTCCACTTGTTTGCTCACCACTCCGTTGAGACTGGTAGTGGCATTTCTACCAGCCTTGATCATATCAAGCAGTTTCATCTTTTCCGCAGATGACATGTTGGCAGTTTGACCCGAGGTCAAGGCAATTACCAACTCCGGGTTTTTCAGAAGTACAGCAAGTAACTCGAGATCCGGTTCAGTTGCAGTTGCATTACCAGCATGGAATTGCGAGGCGGTACCAACTCCGTTCTCACTTTCAGTAGGAGAATCGATCTGAGTCTCAATGATATCACCCTCGGGCAATTGTTCGGCTGGGATCACGGGGGTCAGTGTATCGTCGTAGTCCATTTCCCGGTCCCAAGGCTCCTTAGGATTCTGCGGAATTTCCTTGGCTACCAGGTACATGGTTTCCTTTTCTCGGCGGTTCCTGTTCTTCTGGACTTCCACTTCTTTACTATTCTCACCAGCACCTACACTCCATGGATCACTGAGTTTTACTTCTGCAGAGAGGAAAGAAGGGTATTTAAAAGGCTGAACTCCGTGGAGGTTTTTTCTGTATAGCAGTTAACAGTCATCCAAGAACAGAAGAAACATATCATTTTTTTTTTCCGTTTAATTTTTTTTATATCTTCAGTACTTTCAACAAAGGCAGGAGGAATCTCTTGCGGGCTGACTTAATGCATTAATGATATTTTACGCTCTCCAGAAATGTCTATTACACTGGTCCAAGTTTTTGTTATATGTTTATACGTGGCTGCTTTATGAGCGTTAAACTTGAACGACGTCCTCCTAAAATGTACATTGGTCCGAGTATCCTCCACATCTGGGAACCATATGAATTCCAGGCACAAATTTAACACCTGATGATTGGAATCAAGTAAAGGCTCCACATAGTGCCTGTTCATAAATGCTTGTATACCACAAAGAACAAAAGCCGTCAACACAGCTCATGGGTACATTTTACAAAGTCAGCAATGACGCTTGAGCTATAAATGCTTAACTAGAAAAAAGTCACAAAGATAGAGTCCGCAAGAAATGAAGAAAAAGAAAGTACAAGTATGCATCATAATCATTAAATACAAAGCCAATGACTGGTGATTAAGTTGGGGAGCATAGTTGCAAGAAAAGCATACATGTTTAATAATGTTTTAAGCTATACACCTTTAAGTCGGAATGAGTTTAACCTTGATATGGATATGCGAATTTCCGACAATGAATTTTCAAACTATCAGAAAGCATAAACAGAATTCAATACTAAAAAATACCATTAATCACAATGACAAATTGACGTCACTTAAGTTTTGGGCTTGACTTCGATACCACCTTTCATTTTTTTTACTATAGTTTGTCATACTCTGCTTATTTTATACCATAATAGTGGCATGCCTTAAAACACAAGCGTGGGAGAAGGGTCATGTTGATAATACAAAGAATAAACATACATGTTTTTGTAAGGGAAACTTTGTTCAGGCTGTGACTCAAACCCATGAGAGCTACCTCACTTAGTCGACACATTATAACTATAATAAAGTGGATTTTTTTTGTCTATTTTCTAATGAAGTCTAGCTTGCGGTGTAGTTAATCCACATTCAAAAGATATTTACCAACTACGAAAATGCATTAGTTATCCTCAGCATGCACTTATAAAGTCTGATAAAAACTGCAGGTGACCATTCATATCATGCAGCGTTTCATCTTTCCAGTTGCATTGAAACAACCAGAAGATCCCAGGTGCATTGAAATCTCAAGTATTTTCCAGCAAAAATTCCAGAGAAGTTTAGATTTTTTTTTTCTGTCAAGAACTACTGTTCCCATCTGACAATGAAGGCAAATAATCAAGTACCAAGATAACGCAGAAAGAAAATATACCTGGAGGCGTCTGCCATGGTATCTGGACCCTCCTACACCTCTCCCAAATGGACTCTTTCAAATCCATTTTCGGGTTTAAGTCAAGAGAATTTTCCAATCTGTTGGTAGCTATTACGGGAAGTGGCACATGTTTCTTGTGTTTGTCATCTATAGGTTGAACTGGAACTCTAGGTGCAGGAGGCACAGTACCAGTCAGAGTTGAAGGTCTATTTTGTATTTCGGTTTTCAATTTTTTATTTTCATTAGATAAACTTGCTTTTTTGTATTTGTTTTGCATAAGTTGTGCACGCATTTTGGCTTTTTGAATATCATCAGTAGACATTGGTCTGCTCTGATTCGATGGTCCTGCTCTACCAGCCTGAGGACTTCTCCCAGATGTTTTCTGGCCAGGTTGTTCCACCAACTGGACTTTTCTCCGTTCTCTAATTTCTGTTACTAGTTAAGAAAGTGACCTGATATTCCACATATATATAGATGTATACTGAAAATGAATAATTCATATTGAGATTTTTTGGTTTTCAAAGAAAATACGAACCTTGAAGAGTATACTACAAATATCTAAAAAAAGAAATTGGAGCAAGCAAAATATGACAGAAAGGAATTCCGTCGCAAGGATACGTGATGAAGATACGCCAAGAATGTTCTTCTTATTTGAATCATCTGACGGTGGCGGTAGTATTCTCAGTACTTGTGTTGGTTCTAATTTCCTTATAGAAAGAAAATGAAATATACTTAAACCCTCAACAGTAATTTAAACTCTAAGGTAAATTAGTTTCGAAAAGATATCTACATACCAGAAATCATCTGAGCAACTAAGAATATTTTCCTGCAAATTAGACAAAATATTTTAGAACGCTGAGCAATGTGCAAGGACATACAGCAATGTCGTATAACTTATAGCACTTACAGCACTATCAAAGTTTGATTGCCAAGATTCATCAGCAACGACGTCCTTTAAACTGCACAAAATAACAAATTTAAAACCCAGCTCAAGTAAACATTGGAGAAACTAATGTCATTCACTATTGACAAATAAGAGAGAACCTACCTCTGCTTCAGTAGTATTTCTCGTTGTGCATCAATATACTGAGTTCCACCATTAAATTTCTTCAAAGCTTGACTTCTAGCAAGTAACTTGCTCCACTTTGCCAACAATACTCTTGCCCTGTTCGATATGTCTGATCTTCAAATCAGATAAATGAGACTCAAATTTTTACAAAAACACAGCTGCTCATATTCATCGATTACAAGATTTATTGGATTGTTTTTTTAAATGAAATTGATGTAAGCAATTAAAAAAATATTAAAGATGCAAAGAAATTAATATAACAAAAAAGAAACACATATTAAAGATGCAAAGTCATGTTTTTTAGTCTTCTCACGAGAGAAGCACATATAGCAAAAGATGAATGTTTTGATATATTGCTAGAGAACAAAAATACAAACTTCTGCAATAAAGCGCACCTGATGACTTATAAAATCGTAATCTATTAACACTTTGCAATATGGCTGACATGTGTATTGGAAGAGCTTTATTTAGAGGCAGATGACATAGAACCTGTTGAATCATTCTGATATCAAATACAGTTTATAAGAGAACGTAAATAAATATACCACAAATAATAGACTTACATTTAAGATGACAAGAAGAACACTTGTTTGTTCTTCAACAGCTGCTTGGGTTAACCATGTGGCTAAAATCACCGTACCACCTTTGCTTAAGAACCTGCAACAAATTGAGGGGTGAGACACTGAGCAATAGATTACAACCTATATTCGCACATGAAAGTTGTTAAGTACCAGCTCAATACTGCAGAGTTTTGTATCCGCAGAACCCACTCCATCAGTTTCACCTGACCCGAGAAAGTTTCCTCCTTGTGCATCAAGCTGAAAATATTCTCAACAAATTGCTTATCTGAATCATCTATGCCAGATAGGACATCATCCTCAGTTGAGCAAAATGGGGGTTCTTCGGATTTATTTGGAACAATGGTATTTAATGGAACAATATCCATGGGCACTACTAAAGAATCAGTGCTTGTCGGAATCTCCTCTGGAAGTTCCAAACATGTATTAGAACTGATAGCTTTCTCCCGGGACGAACTGACTATTTTCCGCACTCTTGAACGTTGACTTGCAAAATACTCACGAGCCTAAAATCCAAAAGAATAATGACTAAAAAACTCGGAGAACTGAAATAAAAAGGGATATGGAAGGAAGGAAGGACGCAGTAGAGGGAGAGAGCCGTCATCCATTCCGTTGTTGTATGGATGAAGGAGAGGATAGAAGGGACCGAACCCAATGGATGCATCTCTCCAGGGGAGAGGTGTAACAGTCAATTCAATTCAACACAAAAACTTAAAAGGAAAAACGTCCCATGTTAAAACTTAATAAGTAGTAACATAACACAACATAGTTATTATGTTAGTAATTCACATCCGCCTTTGAATTCTTTCTTCGTCTCACTAAACAACTAGAGGAAATTTATCAATCTCCCCATCCTTTCTACAATCTATTTCCTAGCCTAAAAAGCATTAAGGAAGAAAAAGATACTAGGTATCTTAGTAAAAGAAAAGAAAACCTGGGTAGCTGTAACACCAAATAGAGCACTGATCTCACGGCATTCCTTCTTATTAACAACATCTTTGATGGAGAAAATATACTGCATATACTTTACAGCCTTCGGGTTTAGCAAATCTCTAGGCCTTTTCCCTGAACATGTCATGACACAGTTAGACATGTAATATGAGCACTGACACCAGTATCCAGGGATCAAACCTAATGTACTTTTGAAAAAAGAGTAGACTGATGTCAAGTCTTAGATATACAACCCCAAAATGATCCCGTTTCAACATGGTGGCAAGTCAATAGCCCATAAAATATACACCCAATAAAAAGAGAACCATACATCAAATACGACTGCAGAGACTTACCAATTTTAATTGAAAGAGCACCCGCAGCCTGCATACAAGAACAATAATGAAGATGTTATTTGTGTCTGGATCACCATTTTGACTACAATTATGATGAGACATAAAACATTAAAGAGGCACACTCATCAAGCAATTCAAAATCACTGGCATTAAATAATGCTTACAATCAAATGAAAATCCAATAACTCTATTCATACTCAACGTCCCTTCCCTAAAATAATAAGGACCGGCATCGAAATCCTCTAATAATGAGATGCTACTACCATTGAGACAACTCCAAGATTTTATATGTGTATCACAGATCTAGTCCCTGCACTGGGCTAATTAGTTGTCAGTTACATGTTCCATCCAAAGTGCAGCCAATTTGAAAATCTTACATTTCCGAGTGCCTATATCCACTAACTGGAAACAATCCTCGAACTATGACCTTGCCCTCTAGGGTAGACACTAGTATTAACAAGAAATGGAATCTTTTAACGACTTCGCAAAACAAATTCTTAAGCTGATGCAACCAAACATATACCGTATGCATTTCACATCCAATGAGAGGCATGTTGTCGACTTGCGATCGATTCTATTTGTTTTATTTGGAACAAAACGAAAAGAGGCTAGCAACATGGAAAAAACATCGAAAGAAAGCACACCATCTCTTGGGCTAGGGGATTGACGCCGGTGAGATTGCATTGCGCCAATACGATTTTCTGAAACTGGTCGATCTGTTCGTGGAACAATTCTCTCTGTGATTCCAACGATCTCCGCAGCGACTCGGCCGAGCCTTCTGTCTGTAGGTCTGAGAAATCCTTCTCCATGGCCGACCGCGAAGTTCAGAGCCGTGGAAGTGTACAAAACGAGCATGAAGAACCCGAGTCTCGCTCGTCTCTGGTACCGATGAGCTTTTGGGGGTTAGGGTTTCGTAATTCCGGTAAAAAGTAGAGGAGATGAGAGAGAAAGAGAGACTTACGAGAACAGAGTAGACGCTAGGCAGGTAAGTAAAGCTCCCGATGTTTCACGTGCAAATGACACGCTTAACACTTTTCTTTTTTACGTAGAGCAATTGTTAGGATACCATCTCTCCGACTCAAATAATTACTCAATTTTCCACTATATTTTTTTATTTTATTTTTAAATGAACATTAAATCATCTCTGTTTCCTATTCTACTTATCACTATATTTTCATTTTTTTATTATTATAATTACACACATACATATATATTTATTTACCAATTTCTAATTAGATCATCTTATTTAAATTACTAAAAAATCACTCACATTTATATTATCATTTATATTATGTATTTTAATTTCTTCTTAATTTCTTATTAATTTTCTTTCAAGTTTCTAATATTTGTATTCGCGTTTGGTATTTAGTTTATTAAAATCGCGTTTGATATTTAATTTATTTGCTATTGCAAAAATCATTTCAAATTATTGTTGTCTTTTAATTTTAGATAATATAGATAAGTTGAGGATAAATATTAAGCATAAGTATAAAATTTGGGTTACTAGATTAGTTATAAAAAGTATTAAAAAAAAAAATTATAGTGAACAGTGTTGCGCCGCATGTAGCTCAACACTGTATACATTTTATATAAGACGATATAATGAAGTTGAATATAGAGCTCCGTCGAAAAGGTCAAAAGCAATTATAAGTAATATAGAGCTAAATTGGAGTTGCTTCTAACCAAGCACGACGCTATATTTCATTTGGAAATTTTACTTTGTGGCCTCGATAAGTCCACCTCCAACTCAAAATTCAAATTTCGGTTAACATTTTAACAAATTTGATGTAATTGCAGTGTTTTTACTTTAATCCACAACACCAAATTCTACCCAAAAAAATATTATATTTTTTATACTTTTCAATATTAATTTCATATTAAACACTCTATTAATATGTTATGTCAATATTAATCTTATCAAACATTAATTTTTTTTTTTATGTTAATAATATTAAATCGACTTTATATTAAATATTATGTTCATATTCCAATATTAAATTAACTAATAAAAACATATATTATTTTGGATAACATTAATTGAAAAAGATATTATATAAAAATTACAAATATTGATACTCGTTACTCGTTTCAATTAGTATACTCATTCACATTAAATTTGTGTGTTTATTATAAATTATGCATGCTTTTATATATTTTTTTATATGACGTACTTTGTCATTTTAATTTTTATATATTGTGTTTGTGTAACTATTAGTATAGTTGATATGTATTTAATTTAGTTATATTGTGTTTAATTAATGTTATGCATTTTATTAATATCGTGTTATTTATTCTCTTTTCTCATTGATAATATGTATTTTTGTATAAATTATTTAAATTATGGTCTAAATTACATATTAATATTTTGTGGGTGAATTTGTAATTAAAAATAATTTATCAGCAAATTTAGATGATGAATAGTTTGACCCCAAATTTGAGTAAATACTATTCATCGTACCCAAGTTTGAGTAAATATTTGGGGTGGGTTAGACTACTTCCACCACAAAAATGTCTCATCCCCACCCAAATTAAGGGTGGGTTGGAGATGGTCTGATAGGCTAAATAATTATTTAGGCTAAAAATGGGACAAAAATATTTTTATAACCAAAAATTTAAAATTTCCACTATTAATTCTTATTTATTCACTCAACCAAAACCTTCAGTTTCTCTCAAAAAAGATTTTCCAAAAACTCTCTAAGTTGAATGTGATGATAGTCTACGATAAAATACGATGTATTCGAATTCGGGAAATCATGTAACCGGCGGTAAGAAGGTCCAAAACTCAAGAAAAAAATATCCAAAAAGTATAATTTTTATGTTTTTCGTGCTTAAATCAATTGTTGTAGTTAGTTTAATGTTTTCGAGTACAATGGTTGTTAAATCGGTTTGATTTGGAGAGATTTGAACAATTTTAAAAAATTTAAGATTTCAAAAACTTTTTAACACGATGAATGTCATCGTACGTACGATAAGATACGATGTTGTACAATAAGATATGATAAACGTACAATTGAATACGATATTGTTATGATAGTCTTCAAACTATGATGTATGATGGGATATGATGAGACATGATGGTTGTACAATAGCATACAATAAGTTTTTGTACGATAGCATACGATGATTATACGATAATTTACGATACAATTTTTTACGATACTATACGATGATTGATGATACTTTATATTTTTTTTGTGTCGGACCACTTGAATCATTTACGGTGGGACTTCCATATTAAAGTTGGTCAAGAAAATATTTGAAGAATTCAAAGTTTTTATCGAGTTAGAGTACTCAACTTAGCTCCATTCCTCATATACGGTCTATTGGAGATGAAGATTCAGTCAACGTTGTATGAGAAATTCACTTTAGTCTAAGCGAAAAAAGATTTCATTTCGGCCCGCCTCGTATACGCTCTCATCTTGGGTTTAGATTACAGAGAGGGTCCTATAAAGATAAAGAAAGAAAAACACGATGATAGAAGACTCATAGACGAGTACACTCATCAATTTTAGAAGACGATCAATTTTAAACTTAGCACACTCATCACGGGTTGGATCGCGTGCAAGACTTCCGACGATGTCTACAAGCTCGAGTTGTGTGTGGTCGTTCTTGGCTACTTATTTAGACAAGTCGTGAACAAAATTATTGAGCTGAGTTGACAGAAGTTTGTCCATTACATTAAAGTCCTCCTTTTCTTGTATAACTTACTATGAGGGAACATGAACCGGGCTGACACGTTTCTCAGTATTTGAAGCATTACCACGAGGGTCTCGAGAAAAGTTAAAATTGAAGACCGACGTTTTCCAGAATCAAACCAAGTCCATGTTGACTTGTAATCTACATGCTTTTTAATATTGAGCGTATACTATCCCAGAAGAAATCGGGGGTGAAATAAGGGTTATGCAACTATGTTGTGATGTTATAAACAATGTTCCAACCAAGAATGATAACAGTAGTGAAAACTAGAATGTAAATGACATCAAGACGTTGGTAACCCAGTTCGGCAACTGCCTACATCTGGGGGGAATAATGAATCCCGGTGAATGAGTATACTATATGATGAAAGAGCAAAGTTACAAAGGTTTTACAAGCGAATAACTTATTTCTTAACCTAACACTTCTTTCTCTCAAAGTAATACTCTTCTTAAGACTCCCCCTAGGAGTGAGCTTCCACTTAATAATCTCAACAAGAACCGCGTCCTTGTATGTGTCTTGAACACTGAAGGTAAAAAAAAGATGCACTTACAGAAAGTTTTTCCTTCACAAAACTGTTCTTTACAATCGAGACGCACAACGAAGAAGAGGACTTCTTATCTGTATAGTAACGGCGCCAGAAAAGAAGAAAATGCATAAATCCTAGAAGAGTGTATGAGAGGGTTTATATACTTCACAAAATGACGAAGACCCACAACACCCGATAACCCATAAAGAATGGGAAAGGCGCCGAAGAAACAGTGAAACAGGTACGAGCGTCAGAAAAGGCAAAAACATGTTCTTAACACATGATCAGAACATCTGCAGAAACATCAAACTTTTGACGAATCAACGAGGCCAATACACACTAACAGGGGGCATATGTTTAATTGCAAAAATATTGAACAAAAGTAAAAACATGCATATGTGTAAGAGAAATATAATATGATATATATAATTCTTCCATGACTCTAAATAATCAATATTTTTGTTTAGAGGTTTTTATTTTTTTTAAGGTAATTTTGTTGTGGGTGTGATTCGAACATACAATTTTTTAATCGAAAGTCATGTGTTATCACTGCTAAACTATTTTATCTACCACAAATCAAGTTAATTTGAAGAGATCAAGTGCATCCTTCATACCAATTTTGTATGACTACTGAGTTAATATAGGCAATATTACATATTATCATCTCAAAATTATATATATATATATATATACTCATTTTAATATTAGGGAGATACCAAAAATTGCTTTATAAATGCTACGTAGGTGAGCCGTTAAGTTGAATTAAAGACAACGTAAAATTTAACGAATTTTTTTTTCTTAAAACTAATTAAATCTTCATTAATAATTATATAATAAAAGAAATTGAGTGACTACCCAACTTAAACCTCATAAATTAGATATAGTGTATGTTTCGCTAATTATTAGTAAATAGTCTAACTACTATCAAATTTTTGAATATTTGTTTGTAAATAATATGTAAATAACTGGTAAGTTTTTATATTAGTGAAATTGATGGAGTTGGTTATTTATAATATAACGTAGACTATTCCCGAAGCTTTTATATTTTATATGGCCATAACTACAAGTTGTAACCATCATCATTATAATATAACGTAGGCTACAACTACCTTTATATCATCATTATAACCATTCAAAATAAAAAATAAATTATCTCCTCATTAATGTACAAAAGCTATCAATTATTTCTTCAAACTACTTAAAAATTATTTATCTCATTTTATAATATAGTTTTACAGTACTTTTTCTTAAATCTGATTAAACATTAGTTATATAGTTTTTAAACTACAATTATTTTATTAATTTATCTTAAATTTAATTAAACATCAACTATAACATTTTATAATACAAAAGTTAATATTAAATATTAATAACATCATTTAATGATAACAAGAAAATTTATCGCTACTTTTTTTAAAATTAATTGACCATTAAGTATGATTTTAGTATTGATTATATTTTTGTTAATATAATTCGTTTGGATTATTAATTTTCTATATTTGTAAGAAAACACCGGAAAGCTTACAATAACCCAAGTCTGAATGTAATGGTTAACGCTTATGAAGTGCTCCTATCAGTTATATTTTCGCATACTTGTGTGATCAATTTATAATTGTTCTGAGATTTTTATTTGCTTTTTCGCATTTGTATAATTTGTGTAGTTGAAATATAATTTTTTCCTTTGCTCTTCGTATTTTCGTTTCCAATAATTAAGTTGAATGCAGCTTATTCAAGTGAATCCCCACGTTAGGCAAACCTCATGTGCACTAGTCAAAATTAAATGGATCATCCTCCCAAGTTTATCCCTTCTTTATTTCAAGTTAAAAAAGAAAGGTATGTTATTTCATTCCTTCGCAACTCCAGGTTCTTCATTGTCCAGAATCAGCCATGCAGGCTTCAATCCTCATTCTACCATTAAAAAGAAAAAAGCTTCGTTCTTCATGAGTTTAAGCAATGACTAGCTCAAAACTTTCTAGAGATGCCAACTTAATATTACTTTTTTTGCAAATGAAAAATGAGGGTATATCTTGATAGCCAAATTTTAGGGAACTTCTTGTGGTTCCGATACTTCATAATACTTCATATAGTACGCCACATCATCATCATTCTCTAAAACAATTGGAGTCATACAGATCGTGTCGACTGCGTACGGAACTTCAAGTTTCAAATCAAACTTTAAACAGTCGACACGGATCGTCTTGTACGATAAAGTAATAAGTTCCTCGAACGTGATATTCTTTGCAAGCTCGACACTGTAAGTCTTTGCATTATTAAACATCCATAGGTTATTTTTTTTCACCCAAGTGCCGTTATAGATCATGTACCCTGAAAACATAAAAAAAAAAAAAAACAGACTAAATCATCAAAAATCAAACAAACTTGAAAAGCATCGGATATCATCAAAATTTATAACTATCGGAAACCATCGGATACTATCGGAAAGTTCAAGAAATAATTTTTTTTAAAGTGCTCCCTTGTTATCGGATTCTATCTCATTCCATCGGATCCCATCAAAATTTTTAACAATCGAATTCTATCGGATCCCATCGGAAACTATCAAAAATTTTGAAATGAAAAAACCATCTGAATCTATCGGATTTCATCGGAAATTATCGCAAATTACAGATAAATTTCATCTCTTTTCATCGGATTTTATCGGAAAAATCAATATTTTCAACAATTTCATCGTAAATTCTGGTATTTCACACCGAAAAAGAAATCGTAAATCTACTACCTTATACGATTCAATGAACTATAGACTTTAATTAAAGTGAAATGTAATGGAAAAAAAAATAACGTACCCATTTTCAAGTCTAATCCCGAGTATAGATAAAGATATGAATGGAGATCTCTATGTAATTGAGAGAAGAGAAAGCTGAGAAGAGAACGTGAGAAAAAAAATGAGAAAAGAGAGAAAGATAGAGAGAAAGAGGGAGAAGGGATTCGGATGGTATTTTGGTCCAAAGTTAGGACAAAAGTCCAATTTTAGATAGAGTATACATAACAAGTCCAATTTTGATATTCCATAGCCCTGAAATTTCTCTTTTAGGACGACAAACCACATGTAACCTTTTTATTTTAATCATCATGAATCATTACCGCTTCTACATCCAAAAAGAAGGAGACAAGATTACTCCGTGGGGATGAATTTTTTTCCCAGTAACTGAGCTATCTTCCGATGAACTGAAAACAATGTACATCTTGATGGAGACAAAAATTTACAAGTAGGCCAACCAATCACAAGCTAGTCTTTTATCACGCGCAAATTGCAACCACAAAAGTTCTTCCACTCTATCTCAAAAAGCCTTTGTTACCACTTTACACTATCAATAATATAAATGAAGTAAAGAATCCCAACTACAATAAGCCCCGAAGACTAACAACCTGCACACAGAATGATAATAGTCAGAATTATCATCATTATATTGCTGAGAGAGAGAAGGAGGGAGGGAGAGAGAGATGACTAACCTAAGATTTGACATCTTCATCTTTCTTAAGACAAAAGATGTTAACCAATTTCTCCTCGTAAAACTAAAGCTTAATAATTTATGCACAGGCCAGCAACTCCCAATTCTTGGGTTGTCGCCGATGATAGTAACGAATCCCCTTTCGTGTTTATTCATATGTATTCACCAAAATATCCAGTTCCTTTGTGAACCAGTTCTCATCTATCTGCAAGACCTCGAAATTTTCTCCTTCTTCAGAAAGACCCTTTGATCAGAAAGGGCACAAGCCTCCACAGTACAAGTTATAAACCACCTCTTCAGGCTGGGGATCTCGGAAATCATAGAAGACTTTTCGCAGGCAGAGAGATTTGAAGCCTTTGGCAATAGACAGAGGACTGAGAGCCTCGTCTCTCATTCCCAACCGACCCTTCATTATCTCGCAACCTGAGGTCTAAAATATTTCCACGGGAAAAAAAAAATATTCACAGCCTTTATCGACCAATGGCTTCCATTGCGACCCGTACCAAAGGAAGTAGCCCGTCAATATTTTGGAAACCAAATTCGAGAACCCTCTTAACAGAAGAAATAGGTTCCCCATGTTTGGCCTCGGGCTTGTTCCCATAAGCACTCGAATAAGCAACCCACGATTTTCTCGACGCTTCCATGGCAAAGTTAACATCCTGGGCCTGCAATTTCATGGCTTCCATTGTTAGTGATAGTATTGCATATCCATGACATATATGATAAGGAGCCGAATTCCTCCAACTTTCATCTAGAAGCCGCCACACGGCTTTGCCAAGCGTCAACATGTGGCGGTTTCTGGGTTCTTTATGTTTATTCCTTACTTATTCCGCCTCTCTCTCTTCTACGGTTCTTTTTTTTATCTTCCATTGTGTTCCTTCTTTTGTTGACTTAATTTAAAATATCTCTCACGCACTAGTGCGCTGATCGCACTAGATATCGCATAAGGGTGATAAAGATACTTGTTGGTATATATGAAGTACCAGATAGTGGTGAGTACTCACAAAATGAAGCAGCCTAACATAATTGGGGCGATTACGGGCAGCGATGACATGGTTTGCAGCGACCTGAGGAGAACCAACACCCTTTGATAAGGCAGCCTTGTCCGTGATGGTGTGGTTGTTCAGGTTATCAACATCCGAGGCTGAAGATGAAGGAGATTCACCTGATAAAAAAGCAGAAAGGAAAAGTTGGATAATTATGCAAAGATATACAAGAACCAACACCAATTGACTATTTTGTTGGGGTAATAAGGCTCAAGAATTTATTAGGATTCAAGTCTTAACAAAACAAAACTGCACAAAACAAAACTGCTGAACAATTTTTTATTTAGAGAAGATTACTTCAGAAACTCAAAAGAGCATATGATGTCATATCGCACACCATTTAACAGACCGTACTACACAATTTCAAAATTCCGAGAAGAAACAAAGAGCATTAATATGCATCTTACGGGAGAGTATTTTAGACAATGAGTGATTACTTACCCGGAGGAAGCAATTGGAAAGCGGTCTGCAATTCATGTCGATCTCTGCTGGCGCTGGCATTAGAAGAATAAACTGCCCTCATATACGCCACCTCTGTACACTTGTAAGCCAGAGCCGCAGCAGCTAAGTCTTTGGATTTCTCATATTCATGGGCACAAAACCTGTTTGTGTAAAAGGCATGGTCAATGGACTCACAGAAGAACAAAAAAGAACTCGGAAAGAGATGGGCATGAAATAATCAAAGGCATTTAACCAATTGCTTAGGAACAAATTACTATAGAAGAATGGGTGGAAATTAAAAACTAGCTATGTTGAGACAATATGGAGTTACTCGAGAAGGAATCAGAATTCAACTCATCAGTGCGAGGCTTTGAGAGCAGCTTATATTTCAACTTACTCGCACAACTTAGCAGTGTCTCCGTAGGTTTGTCGTGATCTAATCAAGTCATTATGATTAGGACCGTCACTGCAACCAGTCTCCAACAAAGATGCTCCGTGAAGAAACTTGAGCGCTGCTTGGAAGTAGAGCCCAGTTCCCTCATAGCTCGAACCAGCACTCTGCCAAAAGGATTGATATAGGAATCAGAAAGGGAGAACAGAGATGCACAAATAAATGAATGAAGGATCTATGTATACCTTCAAACGATCAGCCATGTGTTTTAAGTCCTTAGCTTCTCTCAAAGCATTGGTTGCGGTATGGCTGGGAATATCCCTTCTAATTGGACTTGGGACCTCGATATCACTCGCCTTCTGTCCATTTTTCGTAGGATTCTTCGAGCTTGTTGTCTGAGACTGAGATTTCTGATTATCAGACTTTCTGATCTGTTTCTGAAGCTTCTGTGCATTATCAGCGTTGTGAGCATCGATTTGCGAAATTTCAGGTCCAATTCCTTTTAGGGGTCGATTCGTCACACCATTTTGAGGTCCAGCAGAGGGTGGTAAGAGTGCTGGTCTGTCCCAACTAGAGACGGTTTCCACTTGCTCAGTTTTGTCGGAACCCAATCTCTTTGAAGACCTCTCATCGTTGCTCTCCAATAACATACTTTGCTTCGGGGTTGACATGATGTCTGCTTTTATATCCGCACCATCGTGCAATTTACCATTTCGCCGACTTTCTCCCTTGCTCGTCTCACTCATCTGTTTTCCTGATACAAGTCGTGTACCAAAATCTTTCTCCTCCGTTTCATCTGACTTAACCCCAAGCTTCACCGGTAACTTTTTTTTACCATCTTTAGTTTTTACTTCACTGGACGAAGGTACTCGGTCATGCAGTTCACGAGCATCAGAGCTTTTGGTCCTGACCACATCAGAATCAGATTTTAAGCTCCGACTCTTGTCCGACTTTGACGAGGACCCCTTTGCAGACTTTCTTGGATGAGAACCATTAGTGTCGAGATGATACTCACTCTGTTTCTCTTCATCAGCAAAGTGATCCAAAGCCGATGGTCTACCAGGATACCGACCATCTTGGCCTGCAATATTCAAAGCACTACTCCGAGGATGGTGATTTGTTGCATTCGGAGAAGGAGCAATGTGTAATTTACCTTTACTATTTGACAGGTGAGGATGTTCTTGAGGAGGGTACTCAACAGACCCTCTGTGAGTCATGTTGGGTGTATTCTCACTCCTTCCTCCACGGGGCTGTTTAGTCCCACCCATATCACTGCCATCAAATCTTCTAGAAGGAGTATCACCAGCGTGCTGTGATTCTTCTTTCATTGTGCCATCCCTACCACCTGACGTAAACTTGTCCAGATTCGAAATTCTCATTGGTGATGAAGATACTGATTCTACTGGTGAGCCCTTCATTTCCTGAAAGCTGGATCTCGTCTTATGTGAACCAGAAACTTTGGAGGAGCTTGAAGTGGCAGCCAACGAAGGCTGTCTCGATCCCAAATCCTTTTTTGATGAATCCAACCCATGCAAATTTTTCTTGCTATGACTTCGTTTTTTGTCTGCCCTGCTGTGGCCTTTGCTCGCACTGGATTCTTTTCCATCTGATCTAGACACTCTCGGCTTCTTTTCCTTCCTATAGTCATTGTCACTGAATTCCTCTTTCACAAAAGGTGAATTATTTGGGAGATTTCCACCTGAATTCAGATAGGAGCCGTTCTGAACTTCTTTGCTCTTTCGCTTTCTCGAACCATCTCTAGCTTCTGTATTACCCATGTCTAGAGAGCCATTGTCAAAAGAAAATTCGTCTTTGACTCTTCTTTTTGGCAAGGAGCCTTGTAACATGTCATTTACATCAGGCTTTGAGTCCTTGGAAAAAGAGCGGTCGGAGTACTTGGGCCGATCCTTTCCAGCTGAAGACGTTGGAAAGACACCACTTGTACTCGGACCTATCTTCCCGACAGCTCCACTGTGGTCTGATGCCCAACCTTCATCTGTAATGTTCTTAGATTCACTCCTGATCTTTTTGGAGGCTCTTGAAGAATCATGGTCAGAATCCCTTCGGCTCTTTGAGTTCGAATTCTTGGAATCACCTGATGACATGTCATAGCTGTTTTAAAATGTACTTTTCAATTTCAGAGTTCCACAAGATCAAAAGGATCGGTGTAAGAACAAAATACCTGGAAAGGCATGGGGCTCCAATCCTTTATTCTTTTCTCTGTACTTCTGTTTCTGATCTTCACCTGATACGAAGTCATTTGACCTGCCTAGCTGCTGCAAATCGGGCTCATTTAAAAGAGGAAAGTTGTTGACATCATTCAGGCTTCTACTCTTCGATGATGTCTGTGCATTTTTCTTCATAGCTTTTGATGACTGAGCGGAACTATCTTTTACTGCATTTGACATCACCTTTACTCCAAATTTCTTCTTCCCAATTAAATTCCGTAGATTCTGATCAGGGTGACTAAAATTAGAAACCGATGGTCCAGCGAAAGACCCACCAGGGTTATTATGAAGATTAAGTTGACTCTCGGGAGCAAGAAGAGCCTGATTCATTGCAACAACAGCGTTGTTTGTCTCCTCCTCAGTAAAGCTACACTGATTCATTCCAGGCCTACATTATAAAGTGAGATTTGAACTTAGAAAGAGATGAGAAAGAGAAAACATTTGTAACAAGGGCAGGGAAGAAACTCCTGAAACTGTAGTTGCACAAGTACTTTATCCCAATGTGTAAATGATATGGAAAATCGCAATTCAGAGGAAAAGAAAAATGGAACTTACAGCCAGTCCAGCATGATACACACCCACTTCTCAGGTAGACCTTCATCGCTGGTACCCACAGGAAGAAGCCGCCATTTTTGACACTTGTCACAACAAACCCATAAATCTTTAGCTCCCGGGGGCTGTGTGGGATGAGCCAAATCAGGAAGATGTCCATTTTCTAATCGTGGACTTGTTGCTCTTAAAGGAACTGTCGCTGGCATTGATAAGTTGTCACTCTTCTCAGCACCTGGTCTCTCCTTTGCCACATTGTTGATTGCAGACCTGCTCTTACCCAGCACATCAGATTCCTTCAGCCTATGTGTTGGAGCTTCCACCAGAGTATGTTCTTCCTCCATATCCCCGAAGAACTCTGTATATGTCTCCCTTATCCTCCCACGATCTTTGTATGACTTCCCACTCTCTGCTTCGCCTGTATTCATACTGATTTCTGCTGTGCTCTTGTTTGTTTTGACCATTGAAGAACAAACCTTCAAACTTTCTTTCGGTATCCCTGTAGCCAAGATGCTATGACTTCCCTTTGATTTCTTTTTCTCCCCAGGAACCGGATATTCCTTCTCAAGGGGTACTCTTGTACTCTCTTGCTCATAGGATGCTGTCTTCTTATTACTCTTTTGCCTTGAAGTATCCATGCCTTCAGTAATCAGTAAACTGTTCTTCGCCTTTGAAGCATTTGAGTTGGGTTTTACAATGTCATAGATTTTTTCTCCTCTTTGTTGTCCTTCTCTATTTGAAGAAGCCCCAACTTCATTAGCAGTAAAGTTATTTTCACCTTCAACCTGGATCACTCCAACAGCGCTTGCTCTTCGCTTGTCAACCCATCCATCTTCTTGGGTGAACATTGTCTCTATTTCTTTATTTTCTCCTCGAAATGAAGAGACGTTGTCTTTCATGACCCCCTTCCTAGATTCCTTGCTCCTTTTTGAATCACTTGAATATGGATTGGATAGGATCGGAAGTTTCAAGGTATTAGAAACAAGCTCATCACAAGCCGATGCATCAAGATCCATCTCCTTCCTTGAAAAATCCCGTGCTCGTGCATCCTTATCCCTTCCACTCTTCGATTCCATTGAGTGATCATTCTTTTCGACTGATTTCATGTTCTTCTCGCCTAGATTTTTTCCATCGCTCTTCATACTAGCAGATCCATTTATTAAGCTTGCGCTTTCCATACCGCCCCTTGGGGAAGGTATACATCTACCCTCTTTTGGTAGTTTTGGCTTATCCAGCAGGTTGATAAGATCATCGGGAAGAGGTGATAAAGGTAGTCCTCCGCGAACGGGGAAAGATGTCATTATCTGGTCCAAAACATTACAAAAAAATATTGAATCAACTTATAGCTACTCTAGGAATAAGAGGATAGAGTAGTTGCTGGAAGATTCTCACCTGAAGAATACTAGTTGGAGACTGAAATGGAACATCTTGGCGCTCATGAGAAATTCCCTCACTCTCCGAGGGGCTGTCATCCATAGAGGAAGATGGCGAATCATCAAGGCCAAGCCCACTGTATATTGCTGCATTTTTTCGAGCCGACAAATTACCAGGACCCATTTTGATTCGGACCTTCAGTGTTTTCTGGTTCAATGCATTTGAATGTTTCTTGTTTTTGGGGTTAATCCCAGGTGCTAAATCTCCAACACGGCTTTCAGGCAAGACAATAACTTTTTTCCCCTCGTTTAATGACTTCACTGCAGTAAATGAGGTGGAACTTGTAGATGCAGGTCCACGACCCCCTGACTGCGGCGCAGTCGAAGATACTACAGAGTTAGAATTACCAGCCTGGTAGAAAACCATATAACGCTTGATCAAATCGAAATTTTAAGAGATGATCTGCAGCGCGATACAGTAGTACCCAAAAAGAGTAATGTTCAAGTATTTCTTCTTTGTCTGTACCTCCTGAAGCAAATTATTTGGAGATCTGGAGATACTAATGCTCTGAAATTTCGTAGGCGTCCTTTGTGATGAAGCTGGAGAACGCTGATAGGTAGGCAAAAACGAACCATATCCACCAAATGCCGCCCCTATTCCCGAACATAGTTCAAGTATTCAGTGTCAAAGGGAAGAAGAAAACTTAATCGACTTAACGAGCTTCTGTGTTTTGAACATCAAGGTAGTACAAAATCTACTGATTCTGACTTACCCAGCTTTTCTGCAGACACGCCACCTTCGAAGTCTTTCTGAAAATGCCCCAATACACCTTGTAGCTTCTCGTCCTGTAAAGAGAGCAATAATTTCCCATATAAGATAAAAGATATGAAAAAGACGAATGCAATATTTAAGAAGACACCTTCTTGCAATATAATTGTCTATTTGAAAGTTAAAGACACCAGATTTTGCACTTCAGCACTCAACAGCATTTGGAATAGTACCAACCACGTCGTAACCCAGCTCTGTAATTATGAAGACCCTTATTTGCATTCTATTTACGCTTCTATTTCGAATAAGACTCCGTGTCATCACACTCATTCATGGGGTCTCACATCTTAATCGTAATCTGAAAAGATGAGCTGCGACGCTTGGAAAAAATAGTATAAACCGCCTCAAAGAAGCAAGCTTTCAGTTTTAAGCATGCCTCCTAGAATCTTCTAATATGAATTCCATTTGCTCCTAGAAGCTAGTAGGACCACTAACATCTATGTTTTTATGATAATCAATTGATCGAGATTAAAAACACACCACTACAAACCATTGCCAAAGTCTAAGGTTCCTTCTAATTTTAATATTTTCATGATCATCTTGAGTCAAATTCCGAACGGCAGTGGCAAGGACTTAGCTTGATGATACAATTTAGCACCCTCAGAACTGATATAATCGTAATTAATGGTCAAAACCTTACCCAGCCGTCGAAATGGATCTAAAGAGCAAACAAAAGTCAAACGAAAAAAATTGACACAAGCAATTCCAATGAACCCAGAGTAGAAAAAGATCAATACTGTTCAAGAACCATAGATTAGCACGCATATAGAGCTATAGCTTACGAGATAAGACAAGTCAACATCCGGATCGAAGCTCGCATCGTCATCGTCGCAGTTGCTGTTGTTATGGTACAAATATGCCTCTCCTTCTTCAAGCTCAGTGTCGTCCATATCTCTCCTCCGAGAGCTATTACCTCCACCGCCAAACCCTAACCCTAGCCCCTTCCTCCCATCCCTACTTCCCACGGAAATCATCCACCGAAAATAGAAAAAACAAATTAACCCACCGAACTAGCCCTCAATCAAACCCAAGAAGAACCAGAAACTCGAGGGGAATCGCCTCGGACGACCGTAATCCGACGACAATTCGACCATCGGAGCCGATCAGACTCGCACAATCAACACCAACGAAAACCTAAATTCTTCGCCTTTATTGTATTTTATTTTTTTATTATTATTTTTTCTATTTTTTTTACGAACAAACAGAACCCCCGAAAGAGGAAATCGGAGTTCAATACAGGAACCGAAGTTTACGAAGAATTAACACATCGAAATGTATTCTCACGACACTATCTCTGGTCCGGTTTTGAATAGCTTGAGAATCGATTTTGAGCAGAATTTCTCTTTCTCTTTCTCTTTCTCTTTCTGTTTCCTTTTTCTTATTTTCTTCTTATTTTCTTTTTCTCTCTCGTCTTCGGTGAATACAGCAACCGCGTTTTTTATTTATTTTATTTTAATTTTCATCCCTTCTTGCTATGTGCTCTGCTTTGTTGCGTCATTTTTGTAAATGATGCAACTCAAAACTATTTACAAAAATTAGTTTTACCATAGGACAAGTGAAAGCAGATATTTTAACTGAAAATAGTTTTTTTTTTCTTTTTTCGTATATATACGTGACTAAGATTTAAAAAATGCTTTCCCGAATAAGGAAAAATAATTTGATGGGGCAGAGAACACTAAAATTATAAATTAACCGTTCAACTATTTTTAATCAACTGTATTAACTAATTCGATAGCTTCAATTGTTTGTACTATATAATTTTAAAATAATAATTATTCACCGCTACTGATATTCCAAAGAAGTTAATAATAAAATTTCAATGTTTTTCTAAAGTGACCAAATTGGACTCTTTTTTTAAGAGACAGTTGGACTTCCAAGGACGTCCAACATTCCATCTAGTGGTGTATCCATTTTGATTGGTTATCCAACTAATATAAATTGTCAAATCATCACTCAATATTTGGATTAGTTTCTTTTATCAGATCATAATTCAAACGTATCAAAGTAAAGTAATGAAAAATTTCCATAATATTCATTTTCAAGATTGTGATTTATTGAATATCTCAAATTTTTATGTACTTTCCGAATATCTTCTTGTTTGAATGATTTTGTCAATTTTAAAGAAACCATAAACAAATGTATAATAAAACCATAAACAACAAAAACAAAAATTTAATAGTAAAACAAAAGAATCCAAGAATAAGAATAAAAATGAGATATTCTTGAATTATGTTTTTTTAAGAAAAAACAACTCAAGATTTCATGCCAAAAAAAAAAAAAAGTGAGGCCGGCCTGCTCTTCTCTAAACTTCTCCATGTAAGTAGGCCACATCCCATGTTGGGGATCGCCGCTCTTAGTTAGATAAATTTCATTAATTAGATTTACTAACCGTTAATATATTAGACTTAGACATTATACTTACACTTTATTTTGAATTTGACTTTTGTCCATAAACAAAAACACCTTGAACCCTTATTTCGTCTTTCTTTCTCTTTTCTTTTCATCTCTCTCTTGTCCTCACTCGAGTCACCCTCGAGAGATGACAACTTACGATAAGTTGCGACAGATAAGAAAATCGCGACATAGATTGGCGACGGACTTTGAGAGAGATTTTCGAGACTTCTCCGACAGCTTACGGCGACGCTCATTTGTTCGAGTTTCCTACTTTGGTTTCGAGCTTTCTGTTTCGAATTCGAGTTTCTGGTATCGATTAAAGATCGAGCTTCCTTTTTCCGGTTTACAAACGATGAAGAAAAAAGTTAAACGTTTCATTCTGTGAAGTAGATTTAGGGTTTCTAGCTGTGAATTAAACCAATTGAATATGAAAATAAAATTTTCGAAGTTAGGTAAAAAAAATCATTGTTTTGTTGCGATGATCTGCGATAAAAACATATAAAGTTCGATAAAATCCATAAAGCACGACGATTTTCATCGATAAAATCAAATAAAATTACTCAATACCTAAAGATGAAATCAAATACTTTGCGATAGAATGCGATGTTGAGTTGTGTTTTGTGTTTTCTGATGAAATCCAATATGTTTTGATGATTTTTTATGAGTATGTTTTTCGATAAAATGTGATAGTTTACGATGATTGGTGATGAGTTTTTGTCTTTTTTTGTCATTTTTTATAGTATGCGATGATTTTCGATTATTTACGATAAGTTTGCGATGTTTTGAACAAAAAATTAAGATAGTCTGCGATGGTTTTTGATAACTTACGATAGTTTGCGATGATTTTAAAAAATGACGATAGTCTGCGATGAAATTTGATAATCTACGATAGTCTGCAATGCTTTTAAAAAATGACGATAATTTGCGATGGTATTCATGTTTTTTTTACTATTTTTAATAGTTTGTAATATTTTGCAATAGATTTCGGTTGACTGTTTCTTAATGATGATATTTCATGAGAAATTGCGGTATATATGCAACAAAATCTTTTCGAGATGCATCACGTACGAAGAGTCAAGTGTATTAAGAAATGTCAAAAAAAAGTTACCAAACTCGGATTAAATAACAAAGTTCAACGTTCGCGCAATTTTTCCATGGAAATCAACTCAACTGCGCTCTAGTTATCATACATGAACTTTTTGACAGCAAAATTTGTCCATAAAAACAAGTTACTAACATGTTGAAGTCGACAAGTACGGTTGTGTACATGGACTTTCTAAAATAGGGACAGTGAATGAGAAACATTATTTTAAGTTTAAAAAACACGAATTGGGAAACATTATCGTAATAATTTAAAAAAAATCCAAAAATTGGTTATGAAGGGAAATCTCGGAAAAGTGTATTGACTTGAAGAACATTCCCTATAAAGATAACACAATGAGGTTTTACACTTTATTTAGTACAAGGAAACATACATGCGCGTTGCTCTGAAAACCATAATGCATTTTATTTGAAATTGTTAAAATAACTTCGAATTGCATAATATATTTTATTTGAAATTGTTAAAATAATTGATAATATTTTTTTAATGCAAAAATGATAATTAAAAATCACACAAAAATTTTCATAATGTTAATTAATAATATAAGCTGTATTTTTGTTGAATTACATCAGTGATGTATTGTACAAATAAACCCAAAAATCAAAATTAAAGTTACTGAAATCATAAATAATTATTACATACCTTTATTTTTATTTTTTTGAAAAGGATAGAGCCGAAATTGGAGTAGATTTATTTGCTTCATTTTATTTTATTTTTTGTTGATTTTCTTGCCGCAGAAGTTGGAATATATAAAAAAACGTGGAAATAGAATTTTCTTTTATATATCTAATGAGTTAAAGATGTCAAAAGAATTTTAGAAAGTGAATGACTAATAATGCAATTTTATTAATGTATAGGATAATTCTGTAATTTATTAGTTGTCAATCATGTAAGTCGTACACATGATAATTTTGGATGGTGTTGTGACATTTTATTTTCAATGGTATAGTTTATAATTTTAAGCAATTATATGATTAAATAAATAACTTTACAATAAATAGTAAAATGTCTCTAGGTAAATAGTCTTTTTTAGGTTCTCTTTATATTATATGTATATATATATATATATAGTAATGAGTCTACAAGAGCATTAATTAAGTGATAAGTAGCAATATAACACTTTGAAACTTATTAATTGCTATATAGTCAAACATTTTGAAAAAATTGGTTAATAGCCAATTACTAGCAGTTTCGTCACAATAAATGTCTGTTTACAAAACAAACAAAAAAGAATCACCAAACAATAATATCAATGTTTCATTTGATTATTTATAACAATTTTTTATTAATTAATGCTAATGGAAGGCAAACATTTTATTTATATAAATCATAGCAAAAAATTTAAGAGACGTGACAAAAAGTTTCAAACATACACTAACGTATTTTACAGTTTTATTACGTTTTAATTATTTATAATATACGGAGTGACAAATTTAAAAATTAATAAAAAAGAACACAAGCTCGTAATATTAGAGTACAACACATAAAATATTTTTCATTCATGTATATATATATATATATATATATATATATATATATAATTTTAATAAGTTTATTGATCCCTTACTAATCCGTCATTGAAAATACGTGTCATATAAAAAAATGATATTCACGTCATCAAGAGCTTTAGAACATTTATTCACAAGAGCTTACTTGCTCTTCCAGATTTTAAATAAAAATAAACATTATAAAATCACAAGCTCCATTTTTTCAATGGATAGATTTCATATGTTTTTATAAACCATGTATTCAATTTAATAAGCCACACAACAATATTTCTAAAATTCCATATCTAAGGGTTGACGAACTCGTGTGAACACTTACACACCCACGTGTAAAATGAGGGTGGTTCCATAGTTTCAGTCAGATGATCGTTTTGGAAAGAATTTTGAGCCCCACTTCGATTCCAAAGCAATATAAATTCAGAACTACCATCGTTACTACCAAAGGATTCTTCGTTGTTCCAATGATTAAGGAAGTAAATAAAAATTTATAAATAACACGTGTCCTATTTGGATTTCGTACCGAAGTAAGTTTTTTCTTAAGAAATCATATTGTGAAAATTGCTTATTGCAATTCTTAGCAAAAACAAACGTGTCAACAAAATTATTTCGTTAAAAAATATTATCGACACCCTTAACATGGTTTATACTTTATACAAAGCTCATCCTATTAAGCGCTGCTGATGTAAAGTTTAATAAGTTTGGACTTTGGATTAAACTTTACTTCTATCATTATTGTTTAATAAAATACAATAACGAGTATTGGGACCCTAATCTCTCTTTTGTGTCGATATCCATATGTTAAGATTTTTGTCTTCTTCGTTGTAATTTTCATGTTCTTGAGCGATCTATTTGTCTTGATTGGTGTTTTCTTGTTTGAGGCCGTGATAATGACTGTTCTACTGAGTGAGATGTGTTTTTTGTTGAGAGTGTGAAATTCGATGGGCTTTAACGTGTATTTGGTTCTTGATAGCGCACACAAAACTACTCTGGTGGAGCTCAACGTACATGTAGGTCGATTTTACTGAAACGCGGTAAAATTTGTGTGTTGTTTTATTTCTTTTCTTTATTTTCAGTGTGAATAATTTTGGCATAATACGAGTTAGATATGAAGTTTAAACGATAAATGTTGCTTATATATATTGTTAGATATTTTGTTAACAACTATGGTGTACCTCGATACTTAGAAAATATATACTACATTTGTTCCGAAGAGTTTTATTTGAGAAATTTCATTTTGTGGGCCTCATTTTGTTCGAAATATCAAAAATAGACTCCTTATGTCAACTCTATATCAAAATGGACTTTTGACCAATTTTCGGTCAAAAATACCATTTAATTCATTTTATTTCTTTGAATTTTCCGATGGTTTCCGATGAATTCCGACAGTTTCCGATGATTTTTTATTTTTTATTATTTCCGATAGTTTTCAAAAAAAAATTTCAAAAACTTTTAATTTTTTATTAATTTTTTTTAAATATTCCGATGATTTCAAATGATTTCCGATGATTTTCAAATGATTTAAAAAAAAAAAAGAATTCAAATTGTTTTTTTTTTATTTTTAAATTTTCGATGATTTTCGATGATTTTCAGATGGTTTTCAAAAAAAAGTTTATAAAAAAAAATTAAGAGTATTTTTGTCCGAAAATGGATCAAAAGTCTATTTTGATATAGAATTGATATAATGAGTCTATCTTTGATATTTCGAACATATTTGCTCAGAAAATGAAATTTCTGTTTTTGTTTGGGGACAATGTGTTCTGTAGTACCATTTGGTTGCTACTTAGCAAAAACCAACCCTAACAAAAAATTAGATAGTTTTATCACTATATAAATATGAAAAGACTCTTATACCCATAATAAACATGTCTCAAATTTATTAAATCAAGTGACACGAATTGTTTAGCGAATATTTCACTTGTGTAAAAAGTGCAATTAAGGGTATTAACTACATTAATTTAGTCATAGATCTATCCCAGTTTTAATTTTAGTTGATTTTTAATACGTGACAGTTAAATATTAATATAAATGTTAATATCCCTGAAAAAATAAGTGATTTAAACATAGTATGCGTGTGTTTTTTTATATACATGTGTGTGTATATATATATATATATATTCCATAATGGCAGCGCAGATAACGTGTCTATTTAGCAATACATAAGTCACATGAACTGGGACCCAGCATCCGTTTGCAGATCAGGAATAATCCTTTTCGTCTAATCATTCTGATCATATAATGAATTTGGTATATGCCGTTTCGATTTTATCATTGTCATTGTTACCCTCTGAATCTTTCTTTTTTCAAGGATTGGTAGACAAACAGTCGGAATAACTGTGTTTTCTATTCATTATTCAATAACTATGTTAAAGTAACAGTATAGTTAATATTCAAAATTCGTAAATCAACCATGAAAGGTATTAAACTAAGAGATGACTAATGTTTTCTTCTATTTTTCTTACTTTTGATATCGTCAAATAACACACTCTCTATCTGAATATATTTGGAAAAAGTCCATTTTTCCCAAACAAGGAATCCTGATAAATAGAAAAGAAGAAACAGTTGAGTTTCGGCCAGATTGACCACCAACGGTAATAGCAGATGAAGAATTCCAGAAATGCCACGGCAAGGCCTCATTTTGAAGCTCCTTCAAACTGGTCCCGAAGCATCTCATACTTCTTGAGCTCCGACATGGAGAGAGAAGGAGAGAGATCTCTCAAGACCTGACAAGTCAAAGCCAGAGAGCTTTCAAACGTTTGATAATAATAATGACTGAAAAAACGAAAAAAATAACAATTCAGATTTTAGAACTCCATAGAATTGTCAAACTAGAATGTCCACCGCAATTTCTTGCATTCATCAAACTTTGAATCGGTAGACTTTGCAGTCCTTTTTCATGGTGACGGGGACTTTTATCAAGTTCAATAATTTGACACGCAACACAATTCTATCCCTTTGATGCTTACAAACTATCAGAGATTACAAGTGTGGTCAGGCCCAAAAATAATTTGTTCAACATGTAAGATCGTAATGGGTTCTACCATTGGCACAAAAAGTTTAACGAAGTAATTCCTTAATGTAATATCGGAAGCACTGCTAAAATAGCTGACACATACCTCAATAAAATCTCCATGCTCCACAACAACTGAATCCACTTGATGATCTGTGGAAGAAGAATCTGAACCCGAACTCAAAACCTACAGTGAAACAAGCATGTCATTCTAACAGCTAGTTTTAGACAGCTCAAGCACTCAACCGACTGAAAATCCCAGAAAATTAAATTATCTATCCAGTTGTCATCATTTGTAGGCACTAGGTGATTGGTATAATATGACATTGTGTTACTTGAGTAGTAAAAAAATGCTACTTTTCTTGAAATTGTAGCACTATTGATTGCAATGATCACTTCACCTTGCGCTTTGCTGAATTAAACCATGCATCTGCGCACAAGGCATACATATCTGCGCCAGTGAAGTTTGGTGGGCATCGTTTTGCTATTGAAAACAATGAAACATCTTCGTGCAATTTGAACTTCCGTGTTAGCGCCTTGAGAACCCTACACGACAAAGAAATTGAAAAAATAAAATTTGAAAAAAGGTTTTAGTTGATGTTCACAGAGGAGATGATATAAAATGGTAGAAACCGGACCTCTCTCTATAAGAGGCGTCGGAGTTTACTCCAACATATAGAAGCTTATCAAATCGACCAGGACGTAGAAGAGCAGCGTCAATTAAATCTGGCCTATTGCTTGCTCCAATGATGAAGAGATCCTAACATAGACCAAGATCACTAGGGTGGTAAATATCCAAAGAAGAGTAGTTTAACCAAATCAAAGACATTTGTTTCACGTACATAAAGGAAGAGAGAAAATGGATGAGTACCTGGGACGAATCACTTAGGCCATCAATTTCTGCAAGCATCTGTAAAGAGAAGATTCACAGATTAGATGCCACTGAATAAAATAGAAAAGAGAACTAAGTAGGTAAATTAAAAGCATGGTACCTGAGAAACCACTCTGTCCATTACACCCCCAGAATCCCCAGAGGCACCACGTGCTGGAGCAAGAGAATCAAGCTCATCAAAAAAGATCACACATGGGCGAGCTGATCTAGCCTGGAAGTGCGAACTATGTTAATGCGTTTATAATTTGAGACATTTGGAAATATATTATCAAGTGCATAGATCATTTTCAACTCTCTCGGGAAATTATAGATGGAATTTTATAATCAAACCTTCTGAAATATATCTCGAACATTTTTCTCCGACTCTCCTATGTACATATTGATCAGTTCGGGTCCTTTTACACTGAGGAAGTTCAATGAGCACTCAGTTGCAACAGCTTTTGCCAACAAAGTCTGAGATACAAGAATAAGCAACAGTAAAATTCATGAGATACCATTTAAGCAGATGTGCTTTGTAATAATAACTTAGCAATAAATCAGAACTCACTTTCCCTGTGCCAGGTGGGCCATAGAGTAGGACCCCAGAGCGTTTGCGCAAGCCAGACGAAAACAACTCCTTATGCAGAAGAGGTAACTAAACAAGCAAAAGGAAAAGAGTATAACATCCGGAATGAAGATGTACACGAGACATTGTAGAATCGAATTTTGTTCAAGATTATGCTAGCTGCGACCACTTAATTAATCACCATTAATATCTACACATAAAATAGGCCTGGTTACCCAAAAAAAAAAAAGCAAATACTTTCTCTAAGACAACTTGAGCCAGTCTCAACTTCAAAATCCGAAGATGTAACTAAATTTTATCATCATGTAAATACCAACCTGAACAGTATCCAGAATTGATTTCTTGACATCCTCAAGCCCACCAACATCATCCCATTTGACATTGGGAACCTACGTAAGAAAATATTAGCTATAGATGTCTCCACCTCAGAGTTCCACTACTAAGACACTCTGAAAAATTAATGTTAATAACTCTTATAGTTAGTAGTAACGACAATTATAATCAATACAAGTTCTCATCTTATGTATAACAAGCTGCACTTTCTCATATCACTAGAATGAAGAACAACAAGGAAACTCACCTTGGGGGTACCCAATGCTGAAGCATTCCTTTTCTTTGACCTTTCCAATGCTTTTGTTAAGTTTTCTTTACACAGGACCTGAGATGCCAGTTCACTAGACTTATTTTCTGATTCTCCTTGAAGTTTTGTAGACTTATCTAATTTCCTTGATTCATTTGAGCTGATAGGAAGTTCTCCCCCGGTAAACAAGTTAGCACCAGTATCAGCAATCAAAGCATTCATATCTCTGGGCATGAAACCGGATGTCTGACCAACTACGCCTTTCACAAAATCATCAGTATCAGTCTGCAAACAACAATGTCTGACCCATCAAAGTCAGAAGCTAGGATTAAAAGCAGCAGCTTCTGAACTACTCTTAGTTGAAATATCCATTCAAATTTGAATGGGCTTTAATAACCTAAATAAAAAAGAGAAAGAATATGAAAAATCATAATAAATATTTACTGAGATGGGTTCAAGATATCTTTCAAGGAAGTCATTCAGATGAAACAGCATGTAATTCATTACTTCACGGGTAAAAAGTAATAAACATGCTGCTTATATACAGTAAAAGATGATGAGAATAGGGGGTAGACTAAAAAAATTCTACTAAAGTGGTAGTTAATATGCGAGAGAATACGTGCATCGGGGAGGAGTTCAGATATGCTTTGCAGTGATTGTGATAGCATTGTGACTCTTTGCTCTTCTGTTAAAGCTTCCATGCTTATCTCATGGGTAAAGCAACGCCTAATTGTTGGAGGTAGACCTTCAGACTCATCAGCAGCTACAACCAACAGCACTTGATGCTTCTGCATTAGAATGTTTGAAGAATTATCATTTTGCAGAGTCCACAGTTTACAATGGACTACATTCACCTCAGATTAAATCCTACAAATACTCAAAACTATTCTTTCCATATTTGGATATTCCTGGCAAAAATCCAACTTAGATGCTAAATACATACAGGCATCTTACATAACATAAAACTAGAAATAAGTTGGAGATACATGATATCAAGTCCTCTTTAGATAAAAAAAACATGTACTTTACAATGATGCATTAAAAGAGAATCAGCACAATGTCCCATTTTTTTAAAGAAATAAGTTCTGGAGTCTGATGATGTAAATTTATTCTTACAAGTCTTCATCAGGAACGATACCCTTTTTCTATTCTTTCGCTTTGTTTATTCGTTTGGGAGTGTGTTTTTGTCTGTAAAATCACACAGATCGTTATACATAGCTAGATCTTACATATCCATCGTCTAATTTATTGTCAGGATCATTGTCCGCATCTTCAGAGTTTGGTTCAGTAAATTCTCTGATTACTGATGCAACTTCAGAAATGACACCTGTGTTATCACTAGGTGAACCGTCATCAGATCCCATGTTTCGAAAAACATCAAAATGCCGAAGAAGCAGAATTGTGGCGGAGTATCTGTCATAGATAAGGAAGAGGTATGATAAATTACAAAATTTATTAACCTAAATCTTATGTTCTCAAGTCACTTTTGTGTACAAATAACAATCTAGCAGTGTCAGATTGTATCGTGATATAAATGTTATTATACTAATTAATGGTTGAGTTGAAACGGCTAGGCAAACACTACTTTCCATATTAGAATCATTATATTAACATACTAGCTAACATTCACAGTTTCCTAAAAGGAAATATAAACCAACAAAATTAGATGGTCAATTATTCCGTGAAACTACACCACTCAACCAACGGTTAGTGTACGTGCCTTTGAGCTGTACTGAAAGCTTGAGCTAGTGTAGCTGATGCCTTCCTCTCTGATGATGCCATTAGATCATGACAGCTATATTCAACAACATGCAGACCCAATCGACGAGCAACATATTTCACAACAGTCCTCTTTCCACAACCTGAAACAAATGAATGTAATCAAATCTTGCTGCTATAAAAAATTATAGTTGAAAAAATTCTGGCTGGGTTTCATTTTGATAATTTTACAAGTACTCTTATAAACTAAGAGCCTGACACAACCCATCGAGTAGAACTCATCCCCAAAAGCTAGCTAGTAGGGAGAGAAAGCGGAGGAGGATATAGACCCACATAATAAGCCCATAATTTTGTGGTGTGAGAATCCAACATGCCAATCCCATACTTGACAATTTGAGAGTCAACTAGGATCGCAATAGAGCCATATCTATTAATTTTAAACGAAAAAAAGACTTCGCCAATGAAGATGTACCTGCCAAGCCATATAATAGAACTGAAATTCTGAACTTGGAAGAAAGTGTGGATGGACAAACAGCTGGTGTGAGTATGGAAGCCATAAGTTTCACCGTTTTCTCGTGCAACGGTGCAAAGCCTTTAGGACCATCAATCAGCAAATCTGGGGGAATGGACGAAGGAACATTGCCTCCAAGAACAAGGGCCGTTTGGGTTCGGTTTACCCGCAAAACTAGCTCCTCTGAAGGTTCTGTTGCCACAACCTATAGAAAAAGTTAATTAAAGTCTAATCCGATATTCATATGCTATTGAGTGCAAATAAAGCCCAAAAAACAACACATACTTACCTTAAAATAAATATTTTCATCAGTTTTAGATGTCGAGCATCGGTGACAAGCGAGACAAATGAGCGACATGCAGTTCCAATCTATACGGATGCTAAAGATATCACCTTTAGCTAGATATCTATCCACCGCAAAGTAATTTTGTAACGCCGTATCAATCATCTCTGAACGATCTTCAGCTTCAACAGTCGAGTTACCTTTCAGAGATTCGAGCATACCACACTCTGGTATCTTCACGAAAGAAACCCTAAAATGCGAAGCATATCTTGGCATTCGATAGAGAGGTTCTAGATGCACACTGATTGAGGAATTTTCAAAACCTTTCTGAATCTCATCATCATCCACTTTATCTTTGAAATAAGACGCTATCGTCTCTTCTCCTCCTTTGATGAGAGACCTTAAGCATGATACATGCAAATCGAGATTGAATGCTAACGCAGGAGATATATAGGCAACTTCATGGTCTACTTGTTCCTGATAAGTTTTCGGGTAAGTACACGATGGAAAAATAAGCATTTCCCGGCAGGAATTAGAAGTTGATAGCTCAACTTCAGCCAACGACCTTTTGTGGTTTAATGGAGGATCGAGAACAACCGCTTGACCAATTCTCTGCTTTCCAGTCTCAACATTCTTCACAATAACCTATTTCCAACGCAAGAACAAGGAAAAACGAACCCCTCGTCAATTCAAGAAATAAATATCATTTCCGCACTATCATAATCTACCAAAAGAGACACACATATAGTAAACTATGCTATAAATGAACTGCAACGAGCAAACAATTTTTCACTTATTTGACAAGTGATATCATATTTTATTTTTGCATCTCTTCCCTTATCCTATATATCCATGTTTCTCACAGCAATCAAACAAAGGAGAGGGAAAAAGAAAACACCAAAACAAACTGCAACAGGAATTACAACACGAAGTTACAGAGATCAACAAAAATCAAACAAAGATACATAATCAGTCAGTTCATCTTTCACCCTATCAAACCCGAAACCAAACAGAAGCCCGAGGAATCGAAAGAGAGCATTTACCAACGAGCCTGAAGTCACACGAAGCCTTTTGAGCACGGATATCGAGAGACCGACTAAAGCCGACTCGTCAAGCGCACTCGATTTCGGCTCTCCGATCTCCGAATCGGTGTTCAATCGGAGGATTCCGGCAGATAAGCTCAGATTACTCGGCGCGTCGACGCCGCCGCATTGCGAGGAACCCAGCGCGGAATCGAGGAGAGCTTTCGTGGAAGCGAGAACCAACGGCTCTCTTCTTCTCCTCTCTCTTCCCGCCATTGATTCGGATACCAAGCTACTTAACCACTGCCAATTTCCCCGAAATATATACCGAAAAATCTCTCAAGCGTTTGTTGTGGATGAGTTGACATAAAACTTAATAACGCAAAACGATGCGGAGTCAGTGCAAGTTGGGTTTTCGCTGTAAATCTGTCAAACTGAATTTACATTATTAAACATTGAATTCTGGTTTCCATTTTTGTTTTTCCTTCGGTCGGAGAAATTAAATTATTGTAAAATATTACTATTAGATGTGTTCTGCAAAGCATAGAACTTATATGCTGTTAAATTCTCAGGGACTTAAATAAAAGAGAGAATGGAAAACATGGTGAGAAACTTTGGAGATGCGGGGTATCGATCCCCGTGCCTCTCGCATGCTAAGCGAGCGCTCTACCATCTGAGCTACATCCCCATGTTATGAGGTGGGGTTATTATTTTATAAGACTGCTTAAACAGTTAGGTTCCCAGCCATTTCAAGCCCGGTCCTAACTTTTTATGTTAGAAACTAGATCAACTTAAATTTACAATTTACTTACAAGTTGCAACAACATAGAGCTTGGGCTTGAAATATAATATTCTACCAATTTTTTTTTTCGATTCGGGATCGAGAAGTTTTAACGAGGTCCTTTCATTTAAAAAAAATAGATTGTAAAATTTATTATGATTATATTATGGTACAAATCAAAGCAAACATGTATGGAACACGTTGAATGGATTTTTATTATAAATACAAATATTTTGGTCCATTTTATGAGCTTGTAATTTTTATTTTTAGATACAACATAAATGAATTCATACATGTTTAATTGCATTAGATTTTTTTCTATCAAGCGTGATCGGTGCTACGAGATATCATATAAACTCTCACGTATGACGGAGGAAAACCGTGGTTACAAATATAAGAATAAAATATAAACCACCGGTTATAAAATGAAACATAATAAACACGATAAACAACGGGCGCTATGATGTCGCACGAGACCTCAACTCGCGATCATCGGTTCTAATGACCTCCTCCGAGTAAGGCGGGACTAAACTCAATCAGGTCGAAGACGAGTGATGGTTAACCGCATAGCGCACTAAATTGTGCGCAAAAACATTGCAAATACGAGAAATATGCACAATACTAAAACCCTCAAACTCCTTCACCTCTCTGAACTGTGGTACAAGATTGTCTCAAACCCCGTTGCTGGTGGGATATCGTCCTCGATCATCCTCACCACCCCCAAGCACTCAGACTGAATCTCCGCTCTCCTGCCACCGACGTTGCGAACTAACTCTATCCCACAAAGGACATCATACGCTTCAGCAAGTTGGGGGAGAATCCCCTAGCCAGAAAAAGTGTACACGAGGCAATCACATATCCGGTGTGGTCTCGAACAATACAACCGACACCGAAGCCTCCACGGTTGCGAGTTAGTGTCGCGTCAACGTTAATCGAGAGGGTCCATCCTTTGGTGGGTTCATCTGGGGGTTGTAGTCACCCTCGTGATCATCTGAGTCTCCCTAGTTATAGCAACTTTGTACTCCCCGAGAAAACTCACCGTCCACTAGACTAGTTGAGCCTGGCTTCGACCCTCGTGCTCATCTGAGTCTCCCCAGTCGTGGCCGATCTCCAACCTGATTTTCCAGGGGGACCCTAAGCTGCCAGAACTTTGTTCACCACCGAAGAGTTTCACCTTATGAGGGACCCTAAGCTGCCAAAACTTTGTTCACCACCTCTCAATCACCGTCGGATCTAAAGAGTTGGCGGCCGGAGTACTAGCTGTCTCCATCGCTATGCGGTAACCGCTCTTGGCGGAATACTCTATGTCCTCAGTAAAGTTCCAGCGACGCACGTCAGGGATTCCCTCGCCACAATACGGGATGCTCAGGATCGCCGCATCGTCCTCCTCCCCGAACATCGCAGTAATAAGATCAACGTCCAGGTGACTGGTTTGTCCCCAGGAACCCAATTTTCGCCCATAACCAGCACAGACTCACCGTCTCCGATCCATCATCTCGAGCCGTGAATGAATCTCTCGACCCCATAAGAGACTACGCCATATGGATGGTTGTATGATCCTGAATTGTCCGTCATTATATCTCCATCGGGGAAGTAGCCCTGCCAAAATCTGGAAATCGCCGAATGGATGCCCCAGACCGTACGCTGAGGGATCTTGTGGCAAGAGGCCACGTAGCTGGAAATCGACTTGTGGAAGGACTTAATGATACCCTCACTTCCAGCCTGCGAGAGGGAGAGACCGTTCCAACTCTTAATCTTATCCCAAATACAATCTCTCACAAACCCAAAAAGCTCTGTCGTCCTCCGACCAGTAAGCGCGGGGAGACTCAAGTATCTCTCAAAGCACTCAATCATCTTGACACCAAGGGTCAGGGCCAAGGCCTCGCCCTCCTCACTGCTAATATCCGTACTAAAGCAGACATCGGATTTTTGAAAGTTCACCATCTGACCCTGAGGCCTCAGAATAAGTCCGTAAAATGTATGTGACCCTCTCACACTTGTCAGGAATCGCACGACATAATATCATGCTATCATCTGCGGAAAGAAAGTGAAACACGTGTAGATCCCAAAAACGGACTCCAGAAATCTCTCCAGCATTATCACTCGCTTGGAAGAGGCTCAAGAGACTCTCAGAGCAGAAGAGGAATAAAAAGTGATAGAGGGGTCCCCATGGCGGAGGCCTCTGAAAGAGTCGTTGATGTTGAAGGCAAATCTGACTGAGGTGACACATCTCATTATAAGGTGTACCCCAACCTCAACATCATCAACTCCAAGTAGAACCACTCGACCCTGTCACATGCCTTTTCCATGTCAAGCTTGAGAGCCGAACACTTTCCATTTCTGAAGCGTTTTCACTTTATCGTATGGAGAGCCTCAAATTAAATCATGACACTATCAAAGATTATTCTACCACCTATAAACGCGCTATGTGACTCAGAAATAACATTGTGCATAGTGATTTAAGACGGTTGACCAATCACTTGGCCACTATCTTCTAGATTACATTGCACAGACTAATCGGCCTAAAATCGCTAACTCGTCTCGGGTTCTCTACGTTGGGGATGAGGGTGACCACAGTATCATTTATGGTAGCCATCTCATAACCATCGTTGAGAATCCTAAGACAGCGTTTCAAGACAGACTCGCCAACTACGTCCCAATATCTCTGGTAGAATATCGCGGGAAAGTCGTCGCTCCCCGAGGCCTTGATCGCATCCATCGAGAAAAACACCTTTTTCACCTCCCTTGGCTCAATAGGGAGCTCCAGCTCGGCGTTCAAAGCCTCCGAGATCCTAGGTTGTACGCCCGCAGTCACCAACTCAATACTCTACGGAGAGGGTTTCACCGAAGAGAAAATATCCTCGAAGTAAGCAAAAACGATCCTCTCAATCTCAGTGTCTCCACTGTGCCAATTCCCGTGCTTGTCCTCTAATCCTCAGATGGTGTTCCTCTTCCTCATAACAGAAGTCTTGTAGTGAAAAAGCTTTGTATTCTTATCCCCACAGCGCATCCAGGACACTTTACTCCTCTGTCTTCAGTACTTCTCATCTCTCTCTACTAAGGCGTCGATCTGCCTCTCCTCCCGTCGGAAGGACTCCATGCAGAATTCTGGGCCCGATTGTCCCGCAATCTTGATGATCGACTTCTGCTTCTCGATCATGTGTCTGATCTCTCTGTTCCTCTCACCGCCCTAGCGGGAGAGGCTAATTCTGCACTGACTGATCGCGTTTGCTAAGCCTGGTCTCTTATCGCAACTCAGGTCGGTCCCCCAAGCTCCCGAATCTGCTCGTCGCACTTGGGCTCTCTTATCTAGGACTCCTCGAAGTAGAATCTCCCCGGCCTCTTGCTCCTACGACGATCTTTGAGCCCTGCTGTAAGAAGAGGAGATGGCGATGGTCTGAATTCCATTAACTCAAATGTCTAACTGTGGCTGACGGGAAGAGATCGCTCCACTCGTGGCTCGCAAGACATCTATCAAGACGCTCCTCGATGCCACCTCTACGCCAGGTGAATGGGTCGCCCTCGAAGCCTAAGTCATGGATATCGCAATCCAAAATCATCTCCCTGAAGGCTGCTAACTGAACGAGACCCCTGTCTCTGTCGCCTCTAATCTCAGAGTTGGAGGCGACCTCATTTATATCGCATTCAACCAACCAAGGACCCATTGAAGAACTCCAAAGACGACAAAGTAACTCTCAGGTATGTCTCTGCTGAGAGCTCACCGGATTCCCGTAGATCCCCACAAATCTCCATCTCTCACCTGACTCGTTAACCATATCACCCTCGATGTGATATCTTGAAAAAGTTTCGAGTAGGAATCTCACCGGCTCCTTCCAAAGTAACATCAACCCTCCACTCCTACCAAGACAATCAACCATCATACATCCGTCAAATCCTAACTGCACTCTCACCCTCTAAGCCTCTTCCCTCCGTAAATTAGTCTCTGAAAGAAAAATAAAGTCGGGTCTATATTAACTTGATTTAACGCTTATAATACTCGAAATCAGTATACAAACAACATGCATTAACTTTAAACCCGAAAAATCACAAAACATATTTTTTTGAAGATTTCGTTTCTTGACCTTTTCGGCCTCCACTGTTGCGGTTTTAAACTCTGTAACTTAAAATCATTGTATAATACAATAGAATGGCGTACCCAATCGTACACAATTATATATTTTTTTCTTCGTATTTTTAGGTTTTGAAAATTGGGGTCGAGAGAAAATGAGAAATAACTAGTATGGGTTTAGAGAAAGTTTGAAAATAATGAACTTTTTTATTAGCATAAGAGCATTTTTTGAATCAAGAATTTATTTTTAGATAGAATGTCAATAATGGACCTAACGTGAATATTTTGAACACTAGTGGATCTAAAAATAAAATTTCGCAAATAAATCTTTTGCATTCTCTTTTTCTAATTATATATATATATATATATATATATATATAATATTCATTTTTTTAACTGTTAATTGCAAAGATTTAAAAGTTACAAATTTCTAGCTTTCGCCCCCTCCACTTTAGCATTTCATTAGAAGAAACCCTCCGTATATATTGTCTTAATACATGAGTCATATGGTATCAAATTTTTATAAACTACTGCCCTTAATTTTTAAAGGTACATATATATTGCCTAAAGCTGTCAAAATTGGGTAAAATGACTATGCACCTTTAGCCTCAAACAAGGATTTTTAAATTCCGGAGTACTTTGAGAAAATCGCATCAAATTTGCAAGTTTCGGTGATTAATTTAGTCGCGTTTTGGTGTTAGCCTAAAGTTGTCGCAGGTCTGTCATCGTTTAGTCAATTAAACAAAATTGTTGTTGCTTCTAAGTGTTTTGTTGATCTTAGTATAAGAATCTTGCCTAAACGTCTACTTGTTCTCAGACGCTTAACCGATGGAAGCAAGAAATCATGAGGGTATGGATTTCGATACTGAAACTCGATTTTATACGCTTTATGAACTCGGCTTCTATCGGGCTAAACATGTTAGACAGCTCATAGAGAATAAAGACATATTAAGGGCTATTGTTAAATCTATAAAGTAAGTCCAAAAAGATTTAATTGAATTAGGACCTCAGAGATTCATTAAAAAAAAGGACCAAAAATGCTACAAGATCAAATAGGTCACGGTGAGCTGCGAATATACTGTAAAATGAAAAATGTACTCTAGATGGCAGATATGAAACAACACTCCATAATCATGTTTCTAATCCTACTTTCTTCTTCTCCTCTGAATACAAGTGACTGCTAGAAAGGAAAAAGAAAAACAGAACATATAACAACCTCTTGAAAGGAGATCCCAAATGATACCTGCAATTCATCACTCTTGAAAGGATTAAAGAAAGAAAGATTGCAAATGGATCTAAGCGTCATCAACTTGAACCTTGCCCTTATACACCCTCATCAATAAAGGCACTTGCTTCTCGTACTTGGTCACGTACTTGGCCAAGAACGTCTTCTCCGTGGTCTGAAACACACCATAGAGCTTCAAATTGCTACTCTCTACCAAACCTCTCTTCAGCAGAACTCTGAGAACCGAACACCTCGGCCGTATTCTCTTCTCAAGGCTGTAGCACAGAATCACGGGGACTCTCGCAATCTCTTTTGTCGGATGCCCCATCACATTCACCAGATAATCCATCACTTTGTCAATTCTCTCCTCGGAAAACGCCATACAATCTGGATGATACTTATACGCGGAAATGATATCGGATTCGGACCAACCCCACTTCTCGTAAACCTTGAAATTCTCTCTCCATCTCTTCTCGTAAGCCTCCGAAGAAAAAGTTCGCAGTGCAAACACGAACGAGGATTTATTCGGGTCGAAACCCATGTCCATGACCTTCTTCACAACCTCATTCAATCTTTCTGGCTTCAGGACCATAACACTTGTGACATTCACGAACACGGTAACGATTCTCGAACTGCTGATCCCTAAACTCTTCATTATCCTGATATTGGACAAAACATTTTCCTGGTATTTGAGGATCGAGAATCTGCGCTTCAACACACTGAGCACTTGCTCGTCGGATGCTGAGAGGCTCTTAAGGAGGTCGAAAATAGGAACAATGCAATTCGTCAAGCTTCTTTTCAAAACATAAGCATTTGAAGATAGAACTTTTGCCATTGTCTCCTTCGACGTCCCTCTGGAGTAGAAAAACTCGAGCTTGGGCAAAAATGTCTTTTCGGGGTCAGATAAAAGATAGTGCGGGAACATTCTAACAACATTCGAAATTTGAGCATTCGAGAGCTCGTGTTCTCTGAGGAATGCGAGTACAGAGTCGGGGATTTTAGGGTTTCGGAGGCATACCTTCTTGGAAGCAACAATGGAAGCTTCGGGGGACAAGCCACACGAGTTCACTAAATAGGAGACGGTAAAAGATTTAGCCTTTTGGAGTTCTTCGTTCGCTGATGTTACAGAAGAGGTGGCGAAAGTGAGAAATTGGAGGTAGGGTCTCGATTTTGAGAGAGAAGCTCCATTAATGGCCGCAAAGATTCGGAGCCTTCCATACAGAATAACGCCGAACATAACTGAGCTTCAAAGCTTGAACGGAGAGATTGAAGGGCTGATTGTTGCGACTAGCAGAGAATCGTCAAAGGCTAGTCTTGCTAAGAGAAGTATTTTGTTTATCCAATTGGTGGCAAACGTATCTAATTGCATTTCTGAAACTTCTAGGAAGAATATAAATTTGTCCCTAACCTCTTTATATAACATTTTAAGTCATAAATAAAAAAACTTTGCAGATACCTTTTTTTTGGGTATATTCTTTGGAGTTATTTAATTTTGTTTATTATTTATAATTGTATTGATGAAAAATATATACAAAATAACGGTTCACGTTTTAAAAATTATCATTTACGAAAGGATTCAAAGTATAAACAACAACTTTATATGTTAGGCCATCTCCAACTGATCACTTTATTTTCCACTCTATTTCTTATTCTATTTTTCAATGAACATAAATTATTTTCAACCGAACTCTATTTTTCACTCTATTTTTCAATCTATTTTTATTCTCTTTTATATTGTATTTACACACATACTCTTATATTTATTTATCAATTCCTAATTAGATCATCTTAATCAAATTATTAAAAACAACTCACATTTAATAAAATAAAAATTACAGCACTGAAAGAAATTAAGGAAGAAAATAAAATATTGTTAAAGGATTTAAGTGCAATAACAGATCCACAAGTCCGTGCATACGCAAACCGAACAAGCAAAAATTATGCAAAAGAGGCTTGGACAACAACAATCCCATGCACCACCTCCGACTTCCGATTCTTATTCTCAATAATTTAGCGGTCTCGGGGGATCCGGAACCAATCTTCCAGAATATTAGTTTATCTATTGGAATTTTATTTTGTTGTGTTCTGTGTTTTAATGTCTTTTTAGATTCGTTATTATTTCTTCTAAGTTGCTAATGTTTGTATTCGTGTTTGGTATTAAGTTATTAAAATCGTGTTTGGTATTTACTTTTTATGCAATGTACAATCTTCGTTCATTTTAACTTTTTGTTGTTTTTTAAATTATATAAAATTTTAAATATTAATAATTTATATAAATTTAAGGATAAATATTAAGCAATTATATAAAATTTGGATCATTAATTAAATTCTAAAAACTAAAAGATTGAAAAAAATAATACAAATGCATAGTGTGCGCTAGAAATAGCGCAACATTGTGCAATGAAGACATTGAACGTTATTATAGCGTAGCATTTGAAGATCCATTGAAGAGACTAAACGTTATAATAGTTATTATAACGTATCCACTAGAGAAGCTCTTACACTCTGTATATAAATAAAATGCTAATAGATTTTTTTTGGCAACCAGCTAATTCATTAGTTTATTTTAAATTTTTAGTTAAAATTCCACTTTATAAATAAAATACTTGAACACGTTGAAGTAAATTAGTTAACCAACTTGGTACATTATTTTCGAAGTAAATTAAATTAAGCTAATCCATTAATTAATTTATTTCAATCTGATTACTATTTTCTTAATCCGATGAAAGGTTGACTATTTAAAAAAAAGAAGATAAAAGTGCATTATTGAACTACTTCTTGATTGATAATTGTATTCCCATGTGATTTTGAAATACAATTGAAACTAAATTTTTATAAAACTTCACGCGTACAAATAGGGCGAAGAAAGATTTTGATTGTTTGTCAGCACATGCTCTCGAATACCGGCTGCGAATCAGAAAATGCGGATGTTGGATTTGAGATGACTCTTATCATCCGGAAGTTTGGCTGTCATTTATTGTTTATTGGACCATTATTCGAGTTGTTGTTTCTGAATTCAAAAGAGTTTTTATGCGATTTCGAGAAAAATACGTGTTTCTGGTAATCTCGAGTAAGTTCATACTTGAACATAAGTCTAGTCGGTTCTTGGGTGGAACCTTTAGTTGATCTACTCATTAGTAGATTTTTTGGTTGAATGAAATGTCTCTCGAGTACTATTTTTTTTATCCGAATTTTTAAATAATTTTTTTTTGTTCTTATTTAGATCAATAAAATCTACAGTACTTTTTAGCGGAAAAAGTTGCATTCGAAAGTCTGAAATTTCGCCGGAATTCGTAAACATAGAGCTGTATGCACTTTTGAATGCAACTTATTCATAGTCGCACTCGCATCCATATTGACAGTGCAATATTTGAACCATTGGATATTACAAAGTCCTAGATGGAAAAAAAAAGGACGCATAAATGTGTTTTAATCTATTTTCATCGTATTTTATCATATATAATCGTTTTTTCATAGTTTTTAATTCATCCATCTTGTTTTATCTTATTCCATCGCTTTTCTTTTTGTGTTCCATCTTATTCCATTTTATTTCATCGCATTTCATAATTTTTTTGTCCAGTGTCCATCTCATTTCATCTTTTTTGTTTTTTTATCATTTTTATTTGTTTATTAAATTTTTATACCATCGCATACCATTTTACTTCATCTTATTTTATCGTTTTTCTAAAATAAAGGAAAAAAGAGGAGAATGAGATTTAATAGACTTGGAGGGTATTTTTGTCCGAAAACGGGTCAAAAGTCTAATTTGAGATAGATGTATACAGAAGAGGTCTAACTTTGATATATTAATGATTATCCATTTTAATGAAATTTTGTCCATATTTAAACTTTGTAAGTTGGAAATAATGTGGCCCAATTGTATATCTATTAGGGTTCAATAATAAATAAGATAAATTTATATTGGTTAATAAATAAAAAATAATTTTATAGTATACTCTGATGGTAAGTCTATATAAATGGAACTCAGGGATTAGTAATTTCTCAACCAATCACGTTGTTTTCTTATGTCATCTACTGAAAGCTCTCATACCAAATGTAAGCTGTATTTTCAAAAACTCATTATTGGACTTTATAAGTGGGAAATATTGTGGCTTTTATATCTATTAGGGGTCAATAATAAAAAAAGGTAATTTCCTATTGGTTAAAAAAGATAATTACTTATATATTATGATGGTGGGCTATATACATGTAAATCTAAGGATTGGTCATCTATCAACCCATTACGTTGTTTTCTTATGTCATCCACGAAAGCTCTTATACTAAACGTAAGTCGTATATCTTAAAGTCCATTATTGGACTTTGTAAGTGGAAAATAATGTGGCCAAATTGTATATCTATTATGGTTCAATAATAAAGAAAGTAATTTCCTATTGGTTAATAAATACAAGATGATTTCCTAATATACTATGATGTTGGGTCTATATAATTGAAACTATATGCATTGCTCATCTCTCAACCCCTCACGTTGTTTTCTTTTGTCATTGTCTGAAAGTTATGATACCAAATGTAGGCCGTATTTCCTAAAACTCATTATTGGATTTTGTAAGCGGAAAATTATTTGAAACTATTGTATACCTTTTAGGATTCAATATAAATAAGGTAATTTCCTATTGGTTAATATAAAAAGTTAGTTTCCTAATATAGTATGATTGTGGCCTAACTGTATACTTATTAAGTGTTCAATAATAAATAAGGTACTTTTTTAATGATTAATAAATAATAGGTAATTTTCCAATATATTTTGATGGTAGGTCTATATAAAAGTAGCCGTAGAATTGATTATCTCTCAACCTATTATATTGTTTTTTTATACCATCCACTAAAAGCTCTTAAGTTTAAAAGGGTCAAGAAAGAGAAATCAATTCCGGTCATTTCGCCACTGCGTCGCTCTCATCATGGATTGAGATAAGTTTTTCTAATACCCTAATGCATTATGAAAATCATCTAATTCTAACATCTTGACCTTTAAGCTGTTTAAGTTATACTTATACAACCTTCATTTAACTTCATCCAAAATCATCCAAATTCGTTAAAATTTATTATAAATCCGTCAAAACTCAAAAACTATCGCATTTCATTGAAATTAACTAAAATATAAAGACGTTATACTGAAATTTATCAATTTATTATATTTTCCTCAAATTATTTAAATAAAACATGACTAAATAAGCAAAATTACCTATTTTTACCGAATTTCAATAGCTACACTAACAGAATTTGGAGAGAATGAAAGAAAAATAATATAAATTTGAAAAGTGATTAAGAGATGGAACAAGGTTATATTGGCTTAAAGGGCATGTCCGAAAACATGACGAAACTAATTCTATGTATTTAAAAACTAACTAGTACATTTGTGATATGTTCTTTAACTATTGAAAACACCACATTTCTTAAAACAATGCAGTTGTTTTCTTCTACTTTATAACAAACGTCTAAATTTAGCTTTTCTTTGTTTCGAATTATGCATATATCTCTCCGTAAAATGCCTATCTCAAAAGGAAATATAGATTATTCTTGAAATCGTTTATGCTTTTGGATCAAAATTCATTAAGTTTAATTTAATAAAGCTTTGCTTTCAGTTCTTCTTAGGAGGAAACCAATATTTTGTGCCATTACATTTGTAATTTTATTATTATTTTTATTTTCAATTAATAAACTATGTTTAATAAATACAAAAGCGCAGCTCTCTCTCCCTATCTATCTCCCGTCAATTTACTTTTTCTCAATTCTTCTTTTATTTTTTGCTAGAATTTCATATATCCTTCTTTTATACACCTATTTCTTTGTCCCCACCACTATTGCTTTCTTCATCTCAACTACGATCTTTGTACTTCGTCAATGTATGAACTGTAATTATTTGGTAAAAATCTAGATGAACAATGTCAATATCAGCGTGCTTCGTGATTTTCCGCCTCCCAAAAGTTTGGTTGTGGTTGTTTGATGTTGATTGGGCATATTTGTTTGACTATATGCTTAGCATTACAAGCAAGTCGGCTCTATAGGTAAACGAACAAAGCATGGGCTTAAGATCCCAAATTTTGTGTGAAAAAAATGCCCCCAAATTTTAAGAAAATAATTTGTCAAATTATTAAAGTTTACAGCCCAAAATATAATATATGAAAGCTAAATAGAAGGCCCATTGCTTGCATGATTATAACATTCATATTAAATACTTATATGCTAATTTTTTTTTGTTTATATGTTGATTTATATTATTAGGTATTTTGATAAAAAAAAATGAACACGTTGAAGACGCGTGTTCATGAGAAGTTTTAATTTCTTTTTTAAGAATTTTTCATTTTTGTATTCGGCTTTAGGCCCAAAAATAACTGAGTCGGCCCCGAGTACAAGGTACTGACATTTCTACGAAACAACTTGATTAATTTGTGCTCACTAAAAGAAAGTGTTTCTAGATCTAGTTGTGAAGCCGAGTACTGTACGGTTGCATAAATTACTTCTACTCATCGAAGTATCAAGCTAACCAATTCTTTGGTGAGACAATATAGGAGTTGCACATTTGGCCTCAAATTATGTGTTTTATGCGCTATAAATGTATTGAAGTGAATGGGCAATCTGTTAGAGACAAAGTGATGGAGAACGAGCTTGAAATCCTAGTATGATCTTTCAAAATTTCATATCACACACGTGTTTACAAAAGCACTCTCAATAAAGCGATTTTGTTTCTTACGTGAGTAGCTAATATCAACGATGTGACTGTGTTTCTCTCGTTCATCATCCAGCTTCGCTCGAGGGGGTTAGTTACGACTAAATCCTATGCGAAGTCGGTTATTAACGCTAAGTCGTTTTCTTATAGATAGTTATTTATTACTCTTTGCAGTCATTTACGTAGTTTGTACGGCAAGCCTATATAAACTTGTCTCTATTGTAATTCAAATCAAGATCGTCACATAAACACTTGCCAAACAAATATCCTTCTCTAGAATCTCAATGACCTCAACACGTACTAATTAACACCAATCTGACGTAATGCTAAGCTATTTATCCTTCACGAGTCCTATTGAGGCAATTTAAAAAAAAACTGTGTGAGATCACAACCAGACGTACTTGAATGTTATCGCGATATGGATTCAATTGAATAATGTTTTTTTTTCTTCTTTTTGTTGCCATTAAATCTATTGACGTAGATACTGGCAAGAGTAGACCTGGCTTAACTTTTGGGTGATCTCAAAAACACATAAAATACTTCAAAATACACAAAATTACTCAAATATATTTATTTGTTTTTTTGAGTGATTTATGCATTTAATTATAAACTAGTATTCATGTACTAGGTAATGTTAATTTTAATAGTAATAGTATTTGTTATGTTTTTATTTATTCATTAATTTGCAAAAAAAATCACATTTTTACATTTAAATGACTAAATTGTAATATATTTATCAATATGTACTTAAAATAAAATTAAATTAAAAATTAAAAAACGGATTCAATTTTAATTATTTATACAAAATATAAACTTAAAAGTGTCTTTGAGGTATATACCCATATAAACATTTACAGATTTTGAAATACCCAATGCCTGTAAAATCGTGTAAATACCCACGTTAAAATGTTTATGTATGTGAGTATTAAGGACAATAAAATTGCGTAAACAGTTTGGGGTGACTATTTCAACAATGTTTACATGATATTTCAAAAACATTATATATTTTAGTAGCCAATTTTATATAAAAAAAAATATGAGGTTTTATCGAGAGAGCAGTATCCACTATTCATTTGCGAAAGGTACACTCTAGATCCAAGTTTGTGAACTAGATGCGCTCTATTGGTGATATATTGGGTTGTGAAGTGGACATGAGTATACTTTATGAAGTTCTCATAGATATGAAATTCTTGTACAAGATTGCTGAAATGCAATGTATATCACCTCATGCTTTATTACTTGGATTGTGAATAAATGAACCGCACGATATCCAAATTTAAGTAACAACTTTATTTGGATGAAACAATGTGACTTGTTAGCTCCTCGTCAATACAATGTTTCTAACTTATTCACAAGTAACAAAGGGGTTGAGGAAATAACAATTAGAAGGGTAAAATGGTAATTTTATAAATCTCATCTAGTTGGTGATATTCATGAAGGGTAATCATATGTAACATTCAATGGATCCGCTCAATATAATTAAGTTGAATTTGAGTAAAAGATAAATTCATTTGAACCGATAGATTCTCAGTGTCAACTCTTTAGTGGAGTCAGTTGACATTAAGCTAAAACTCGGAAAAAGGATTGTGAACTTTTGAGTCCACATGGACATAAAATGATGTGAATGTCAAAATAAGATTTTGAATATTTCATGTGATGGAAATATAAATTAGTTTGTGAAGCCGAGAAGTCGTTTGAGGCATTATGAAATTAATTTCATTATTTGTGAAATATTAATTCTACAATGGGTATTATAAGAAATAAGTAAGCATCTAAATGTCAATCCCTAGGTGTAAAATTCGGCCAAGACACATCAAAGAGGAGATGATTCTTTGCCTTTAATTATAAAGATAATTACTCAAAAGGAAAAGAGAAAATGAATTTCATTGAGAAGGAAATAAATATGTTAAGTGAGAAAACAATTTTCCTTCACTAATGAGAGCATATTGGCCGACCATGTACTAGAGAAAGAGGAGAGAAAATAAAAAATTATGTCATGAATGCACAATAGGAAAGGGTAATTACTCTTTCTTGATTTTCCTTCTCCTATAAATAGAGCCTAACATAGAGATGTGAAAATAAGGTTTTTGCTCTTATTTCTCTCGTTTTGGCCGTCCATAATTCTCTCTCTCTCTCTCAAAATACTTCTTTTATTTTGGCACCTAAGTCCTCATTAGCCTTAGGCTAAATTAACTCTTTAGCTCATAGACTTTTTCTTGAGTTATTGTGTTTAATTGTGCTGACACACAAATCTTTCAAACACTCTAGAGACTCATGTAATAGAAACCTTAGGTTTCTCGAGTTCACATGTAGGTATGAAGGTAACGAGCAAGAGACGATCTATCTTTCCCAATGCTCATCAAAGATCAAGTTACAAGAAAGGTTAGTGTTCAACTATTTTAAATAATGTTTTTAAATATATACATGTTCATGCACTTTACCTAGGTTAGTAAAAATTGTTTTACTAATAAAGAAATTTTTTTATATTCCGCCATTAATGTGCTAATGATAATTTTTTCTTAAGCTTAAACCTATTCCAACATCTCTGACATGGAGGATAATAGGCAGGACAAGAGAAGTTGATCTTGTTGATCATGCTCCAGAAATTTTGGATTCATAGATCCAAATTTTCGATCATCATTAGTAAGGAATTCCGATGGCATTCCTGTATTTTTGATAAATCTGAGCAGCTTGTGTCCTCTATTAGCTGCAAGCACTTGATGATTCTAGAGAAGAAAATTATCTTGATAGAGTGTAATCGACAGAGAATGAAAAAGAGATCGGTCCAGGTCGAGCCGAAGACGACGATCCGATCAACGTCATGGAGATCGGAGTTTGTTGTTCTGATACCATGATAAAATCAAGAGAGAGATAACGAGAGAAGAATTGAATGAGAGAAAAAGATAAATTCTCATTACTGATAACAAGTACACAACTCTGTATTAATACAAGATGAAAACAGTTATAACAGAAAGTGCCAGATGGTAATCTTTAAAGGCTAAACTTTGGAAGAAGAAGGTGGGATGGCCGGGAAATGCTATACGCAATCAATGTGAGGCAATGACAAGTGACAACTGTGGTCGATGTTTATTAATTGGCGCTTATATAATATATAAGTAGTTCAAATTCCTCACAATATATTTCATAAGAATTTTTTTAAGACATTTTTCTCATCCATTCTCGTCGATGTATATAACACTTATTATATTTTTTTTTTCTAAATAACTAGTGGTCTTTGAGGAAAAGGAATACATAATCGAGACTTTCAGAGTTTTGGAATCGTGCCTTCTTTGAAGCGACAACGGCATATTGAAAGGACAAATCACGCTAGTTGACTAAGTAAGAGACGATAAAAAAAAATTAGAATTTTACAGACATAGTTGAACTTCAATGAACTAGATAAATTCTCGCTTCAGATAGATCAAAGTGTTATAGCCGTCTAACAAAGAATTAAAAGATAAAAATTAAGAGTTGACGGTTAAAATTTACTAAAAAAAGAAAAGAAAAAAAAGAGCAATACAAATGTATAACGCCCTTATGTTTAAATAACATATTTTACGGTATTTTAGTCAATATTTATTTTAAGGCAGCTTTGCTGCGGGTGGGGTTCGAATTCACGATCTCCGAACTGAAAGTCATGTTCTATTTTAGTCAATGTTAAAAATTAAAGAATTTAATTATTAAAAAAATATATTATTTGGTTAGTATTAAATTTAATCAAATAAATAAATAAACTTAACTACTTAACAATTTTGTTACTAATATTTGACATAATTTATTTTTTTATCTATTTTACTCTCTACACACAGATATGTATATAACTATTTTTAACAATATATTTTGTCAGTTTAAAACAATTAATAGTAAAAAAAATCTATGTTTTAGAATAATTTGTCTTTTGCGAATAATAGTTTATAATGCTTATTTGAAACATTTGAACTGGAAATTATACAAAATAAAATTCTTTCATCGACTAATCTATAGTTCTTTTTTAAACTATAGTTCTTTTTAAGAATTTCTTTAGAACTCATCGACTAATCTAAATTCATCAATAGGAAGATTAAGTTTTAACTAATTTTACAGCAAACAATAAAATAAATAGGTTAAAATCTGATTTTTTAAGAGCAGTAAATATTATATTATTCTATCTCAAGCGGTATGTACATAACTAAGAAAAAATACTATTATTTTTAAGAGTACTTAGACCAATTTGGTAGATTTATAGACGTGTATTTTTTTCGTTGTATTTAAATAAATATTTGATTGGAAAATCGTATATATTATATTATAACGTGGAAAATCTGTATAGAATCCTTGTAAAAAGGAGTATATATTATCTCAAAAAAGTCGAACTAGTAGTGTTGTTTATAAATACCTAAGCAAAGAAGACGTCGAGAAAGGAAGAAAAAAAAAGGTGGTTGCGAGGATGAGGAAGAGTCTGTCGCGATCCATTGGTAACGCGCTGAGTAATTTTCCGAAGAAGGCTAGGGGGTCGCCGGCCACTGGTAAGGCTGAGAGTGATTATCCGCTGCCGTTTGCGGTGGTTCCGAAGAAGACTAGGGCGTCGCCGGCCATTGCTAACGCTGAGAGTAATTCTCCGAAGAAGACTAGGGGGTCGCCGGCCACTGGTAAGGCTGAGAGTGATTATCCGCTGCCGTTTGCGGTGGTTCCGAAGAAGACTAGGGGGTCGCCGGCCATGGCTAACGCTGAGAGTGATTATCCGTGGTTGGATCCGATGGAGATGATGGAGTTCAGCCGCCTTAAAGATGAGAGGAGTCGGAGGTGGTTCGCCCTGATTGAAGCTTCGAGTTATCTGCACGACGAGGAGGAGGAAAAGAAGGCACCCCAACTCGAACTCACGCTCGCACCCCCGCTCGCACCGGTGGAGGAGAGAGGAGCAGCACTCGCACTCACAACCCATCTTGCACTCGCACTCGCACCCGCACTCCCGCTCGCACTCGAACTCGAACCCCCACTTGCACTCGCACCCCATCTCGCACTCACTCTCGCACCCCCACTCTCACCGGTGGAGGAGAGAGGACCGGCGAAGAAGAGAGGACCGGCGAAGAAGAGAGCAGCGGCGAAGAAGGGAGCACCGGCGAAGAAGAAGAAGAAGAAGTTAAGGCCGCGGGAGAGGGTCGAGGCGGAGTTGCCGGGGGCGCTGCGGGCGAGGCTGGAGGAGATTGGCGGGGAAGGGTTCCAGGTGATGATGGAGAAGCTGGTGACGAAAACGGACTTGGCGGAGAACAACAACAGGCTCTCGCTGCCCTCCAGCTGGCTCGTGTCCAGAGAGTGGGAGGAGCTTCTCACGCCGGAAGAGAATGTTGTGAAATTCGTCGAAGTTGAAGACGTCGAGGCTTGAATCACGCATGAATGCGCTTTCCTTATAGTATTTCTTGCACCTCGAAAATGTCTTTAAGGTCTCTGACAAGAATACCGCAGGATACGACAAACCTAAATTCGGACTGCACCAAGACGTAGTGAAATCCGAACGTAGACAAGAACGTTTTTCTGGAGAAAGTATTTCAGAGAAGAAGAGAGAATAGGTTCGGAAAAACCAGTACGGATTTCTGAAGCACAGCGTTGCTTATAATGAAAATTGTACCTGTTCGTTTGAGAACGACAGTTATAATCGCAAACGACACGATCGTTGGCCAAACGACCGTTCGCTCTAAACGACACGACTGTACGTTCAAACGACAACCGAAAAATAACCGCCGGACCGAGGAGTCGCGTCCGTAGGCGAGAATCGCCGCGAGAAGCCCGCGGAACCGCGCCGTTTCAAAGTGCGCCTACAAAGCGCCACTAAAGCCTCTACGCCCGAGCCCGAGCCCGAGCCCGAGCCCGAGCCCGCGGCCCGCGCTCGCGCTTGCTCGCGCAAGCGACGCGCGAGAGAGTGACAAATGTCATTCCCTTGTCTCCACTTCATTTAATAATTGTTATTAATTGGTACATTTATTAAGTGCTCTACTTCTTTGTATTTGTTCCATGTGGGACTCTTTCCCACACACATTTCTCTCTCATCCACATACACTATTTTGTCTTTAGTGAACAACCAATGGAATTAATCCATTTAAATAAATGAAATTCCAACAATCCCCCACTTGTTCAGAAAAACAAAATAGAATCCAGAATAGAAACAAAGAATGTTAGTACAGATAAGTATCTTTCGATTTGAACTTATCCTTAGTAAAAGCAATACAAAATTTCATCGGAGTTTAGGTAGCTAAGCTTTGAACCTATTTTCCTAGTGATAAAATCGGTATTACCCTACACACACTCTTTAGGGTTCTTTGTCTACATCACTCGCTTAGCACCGTTAATGGCCATGTGCTTATCCTGTCTCGTGAACTTTTCATGAGAGAAACTCCAACTCTCAATTTGGGACGGCACCATCCCGAAATTCACATAGGTGAAGTTCTTACAGTATCTCTGTTACTTATAGATACTTGTCCACAAGACTGAACTTCATTAAGAGTTAACAATACTCAACCTCCAGGTGTAACAGCCAACATTATTTTATAATGTTGCAAATATCCAAAACAATGACTTGTTCGTACCCATTGAACCTAATGTTAGTCATTTCCTAACGTTAGGTTGGGTTGCCATCATCGTCAGATCACTACTCAAGGAGTTTAAGACCCATGCCTCTCGAGGTCGATTTCACCAAATCTCTTGCAAGAGGTTTAGTGAAAGGATCCGCTATGTTATAGCTTGATCTCACGTATGTGAGTGAAATGACTCCATCCTTGATCAATTTCCTCACATAGTCATGTCTAAGACTAATATGTCTAGACTTCCCATTATACACTTCACTGTATGCTCTTGCTAAAGTGGATTGACTATCACAATGTATCGACACAGTAGATATGTCATCTTTAGCCAATGGAACTTCTAAAAGAAGATCCCTCAACCACTCAGCCTCTTGTCCTGCTGAAGCTAGAGCCACAAACTCTGATTCCATGGTCGAGTGAGTAATACACGTTTGTTTCTTGGATTTCCAAGAAATCGCACCCCCAGCTAGTGTAAACACCCAACCTGTCGTAGACTTATTATCTCCGACACTTGATATCCAACTAGCATCGGTATATCCTTCTAATACCGCAGGAAACCTTCCATATTGAAGACCAAGATTCTTGGTTTTCAAAAGAAATCCAAGAATTCTCCCTATAGCCCTCCAATGCTCACCACTGGGATTGCTAGTAAATCTACTCATTTTACTAACTGCAAATGCAATGTCGGGTCGAGTACATTGCATCAAATACATAAGACAACCAACCGCACTTGCATATTCCAATTGAGCAACAGCTCTTCCATTATTCTTTTCAAGTTTGACACTTGGATCAAATGGGGTGTTCGCCTCTTTGAACATTAAATGTTTGAACTTATCAAGCACTTTTTCAACATAGTGTGATTGACTAAGTTCATAACCCCCACTGGTTCTACGCACCTTGATTCCCAATATAGTATCAACTTGTCCAAGATCTTTCATTTTGAAAGTGGAAGATAGAAACTTCTTTGTTTCTAATATTCCTTTCATCTCGTTGCTAATGATCAACATATCATCAACGTAAAGACATAAGAAAATCACAATGTTTCCACGCACTTTTGTGTACAAACACTTATCACAAACGTTAGGGACAAATCCATTCGAAAGTATGACGGTGTCAAATTTTTGATGCCATTGTTTGGGTGCTTGTTTTAATCCATATAAAGATTTAACAAGTTTGCAAACCTTTTGTTCATTACCCGGAAGCACATAACCTTCCGGTTGGTCCATGTAAATTTCATCGTCGAGATCTCCATTTAAGAATGCCGTTTTGACATCCATTTGATGAACATTCAAGTTATGCAAAGAAGCCAAGGCAAACAATACTCGAATTGTAGTCGTCCTTGCTACTGGTGCATATGTGTCAAAATAATCTATTCCTTCACGTTGTCTAAAACCTTTGGCTACAAGTCTAGCCTTGTAAGTGTTAAGAGTACCATCACTATGATACTTCTTTCGGAATACCCACTTACACCCAATCGGTCTCGAACCTTTAGGTAATTCGACAATTTCCCAAGTGTGGTTTGACATAATAGAATCCATTTCATCTTGGATAGCATCTTTCCAAAAAGCAGAGTCACGAGAAGCCACAGCTTCATTGTAAGTCTTAGGATCATCTTCCACGAGAAGAATTATTGGAATCTTTCGAGCAAAACTCTCTCGATCTCCCTCAACCAAGAAGAAGGAATTTATTGAATGAGAGAAAAAGATAAATTCTCATTACTGATAACAAGTACACAACTCTGTATTAATACAAGATGAAAACAGTTATAACAGAAAGTGCCAGATGGTAATCTTTAAAGGCTAAACTTTGGAAGAAGAAGGTGGGATGGCCGGGAAATGCTATACGCAATCAATGTGAGGCAATGACAAGTGACAACTGTGGTCGATGTTTATTAATTGGCGCTTATATAATATATAAGTAGTTCAAATTCCTCACAATATATTTCATAAGAATTTTTTTAAGACATTTTTCTCATCCATTCTCGTCGATGTATATAACACTTATTATATATTTTTTTTCTAAATAACTAGTGGTCTTTGAGGAAAAGGAATACATAATCGAGACTTTCAGAGTTTTGGAATCGTGCCTTCTTTGAAGCGACAACGGCATATTGAAAGGACAAATCACGCTAGTTGACTAAGTAAGAGACGATAAAAAAAATTAGAATTTTACGGACATAGTTGAACTTCAATGAACTAGATAAATTCTCGCTTCAGATAGATCAAAGTGTTATAGCCGTCTAACAAAGAATTAAAAGATAAAAATTAAGAGTTGACGGTTAAAATTTACTAAAAAAAGAAAAGAAAAAAAAGAGCAATACAAATGTATAACGCCCTTATGTTTAAATAACATATTTTACGGTATTTTAGTCAATATTTATTTTAAGGCAGCTTTGCTGCGGGTGGGGTTCGAATTCACGATCTCCGAACTGAAAGTCATGTTCTATTTTAGTCAATGTTAAAAATTAAAGAATTTAATTATTAAAAAAATATATTATTTGGTTAGTATTAAATTTAATCAAATAAATAAATAAACTTAACTACTTAACAATTTTGTTACTAATATTTGACATAATTTATTTTTTTATCTATTTTACTCTCTACACACAGATATGTATATAACTATTTTTAACAATATATTTTGTCAGTTTAAAACAATTAATAGTAAAAAAAATCTATGTTTTAGAATAATTTGTCTTTTGCGAATAATAGTTTATAATGCTTATTTGAAACATTTGAACTGGAAATTATACAAAATAAAATTCTTTCATCGACTAATCTATAGTTCTTTTTTAAACTATAGTTCTTTTTAAGAATTTCTTTAGAACTCATCGACTAATCTAAATTCATCAATAGGAAGATTAAGTTTTAACTAATTTTACAGCAAACAATAAAATAAATAGGTTAAAATCTGATTTTTTAAGAGCAGTAAATATTATATTATTCTATCTCAAGCGGTATGTACATAACTAAGAAAAAATACTATTATTTTTAAGAGTACTTAGACCAATTTGGTAGATTTATAGACGTGTATTTTTTTCGTTGTATTTAAATAAATATTTGATTGGAAAATCGTATATATTATATTATAACGTGGAAAATCTGTATAGAATCCTTGTAAAAAGGAGTATATATTATATCAAAAAAGTCGAACTAGTAGAGTTGTTTATAAATACCTAAGCAAAGAAGACGTCGAGAAAGGAAGAAAAAAAAAGGTGGTTGCGAGGATGAGGAAGAGTCTGTCGCGATCCATTGGTAACGCGCTGAGTAATTTTCCGAAGAAGGCTAGGGGGTCGCCGGCCACTGGTAAGGCTGAAAGTGATTATCCGCTGCCGTTTGCGGTGGTTCCGAAGAAGACTAGGGCGTCGCCGGCCATTGCTAACGCTGAGAGTAATTCTCCGAAGAAGACTAGGGGGTCGCCGGCCACTGGTAAGGCTGAGAGTGATTATCCGCTGCCGTTTGCGGTGGTTCCGAAGAAGACTAGGGGGTCGCCGGCCATGGCTAACGCTGAGAGTGATTATCCGTGGTTGGATCCGATGGAGATGATGGAGTTCAGCCGCCTTAAAGATGAGAGGAGTCGGAGGTGGTTCGCCCTGATTGAAGCTTCGAGTTATCTGCACGACGAGGAGGAGGAAAAGAAGGCACCCCAACTCGAACTCACGCTCGCACCCCCGCTCGCACCGGTGGAGGAGAGAGGAGCAGCACTCGCACTCGCACTCACAACCCATCTTGCACTCGCACTCGCACCCGCACTCCCGCTCGCACTCGAACTCGAACCCCCACTTGCACTCGCACCCCATCTCGCACTCACTCTCGCACCCCCACTCTCACCGGTGGAGGAGAGAGGACCGGCGAAGAAGAGAGGACCGGCGAAGAAGAGAGCAGCGGCGAAGAAGGGAGCACCGGCGAAGAAGAAGAAGAAGAAGTTAAGGCCGCGGGAGAGGGTCGAGGCGGAGTTGCCGGGGGCGCTGCGGGCGAGGCTGGAGGAGATTGGCGGGGAAGGGTTCCAGGTGATGATGGAGAAGCTGGTGACGAAAACGGACTTGGCGGAGAACAACAACAGGCTCTCGCTGCCCTCCAGCTGGCTCGTGTCCAGAGAGTGGGAGGAGCTTCTCACGCCGGAAGAGAAGGCCACGATCGCCGCTAGAGAGTCCGTCCGCGTGGAGGTGGCGGACGCCCAGGGCACCATGCATGAGATGGAGCTGAAGAAGTGGAAGATGACCACGAATGTGCTCAACCTCATCGGCAACTGGAACTGCGTGCAAGCCTCTCATGCCCTCAAAGAACACCACTTCATCCAGCTTTGGGGATTCCGTCTCCGCCACAACAACCGCCTAGCTTTTGCAATCGTCGAATGCGGCTTCCGTCCCGCCCCCGAACTCATCTATACTGATGCTGAGTCCAGCGATGATGAACCCAGTGCTTCACTGTCATTCATCTAACTCCCATTTTTTAATTAGGGTTACAGTAATCATATTAGGGTTATTATTATCCAACTCCCGTTATTGAATTAGGGCTATATCAATCATATTTGGGTTATTATTCATAGATCTCCCATCATTGAATTAGGGTTATATCAATCATATTAGGGTAATTCTAGTTCTCAATAAAATGTTACTTTTTACGAGGATATTGTCATATTTAATTACTACCTTTATTTTTCTCAAGGGTTTGTGCTTTCATATTTTTATTGAGAACTATTTTAAAAAGAGAGATCCATTCGCTACTGCGTGCAATGTCAGCTTATGTTTATATTTCTGGCTTTTTGTTTTTACTTGCTTATATGAAAACCATGCATGCTCATTCGGCATGACTTTCATTGCTTGTTTTCCTGTATAATATCAAAGCAGTTTCTTTATACTTCGGCATGTCCATCAGTATGAAGGGTGAACACTGAAACAAAATGAAAACCCACAAGGTTTCCTTCTCTCCACGTATGGATGAATTTGCATGCACAACTCTCAGAATATCATTGTCGATTAGAATTTTTGGCTTACAAAACTACAGCATAATAGAGTCCTTGAGCAAGAACATGTGCTTCGATTTTGCATATTGCCTCGTCCTATAGCCGAAAGAGTACATGGAGGTCGTAGAAAAAGCAACATCTTTTGTCAAAGCGGCATCATTACGACGAGCAAAGCTCCCGGGTTTAGAAACAGCCCCGCAAAGCTCCCGGGTTTCTCGCTGACTATGCTTTCCTTATTTCAAGCCTCCCGTCTCTTCTCCTCTGGAAACTCTCTGCCATCAATCTCGTCAGACTCGCTTCTATGGATAAGTCCGATCGCACAGGCTTGTCGCAGACATCTCTTCGATTTGTACTTGACTTCCGTTTTCTGTCTTCCCTTTTTCCAGTCCCTAATTTATCCGTCCCAAACAGGCTGTTTTCGGGACGAGACTGAAAGAGATGATCGAAGCCTTATTTTGAATTGGGAGTATATAAATTAAAGTACTAACCCGTATTGAATTCAGATATTTGTCTTGATTTTAAGCGCAATTTTTTTAAAAAAAGTGTTCATTTTTTTGGTGCTTCGTGTTTGAAATGTAGTGTTTAGAGTTTAGACTAAATTTGAACTATGAAGTGAAATATAGAATACTTGATGATGTTTTAGACAAGGAGACATGCGAAATAGCACATATGGAGTCATGGCTGTAACTTCAAGAGTGGAAAGAATCTTTCCCTGGTCAGAAGATCTAATACTAACAAATACCCCTGCATCTGAAATCAATATGAAATTTCCATGTAATTTGAATATTTATGTTGCAAAAGTATCACTCTAAAAATCACATCTCATTAAAAGAGGCACTTCCTTCTCATACTCGGTCATAAATTTGGCCACGAAGTTCTTCTCCAAGTACTCTGTCACGCTACAAAGCTTGAAATCGTCTCGCTCTACCAATCCCTTCTGCAACAGAACTCTAAGAACCGAAAATCTCGAGGCAGTAGCTCAGAATCACGGGACATCTCGCAAGTTGTGTTGGTTGGCCGTAATCCTTGTTCTGAGTTCGAAGATATGTTGGCTGTGGCGCATTAACTGTATGATCAAAACAAAACGGTGAGTAATTGAAGATCATTGTTTCGGATCCAAATCGAAATGGAAAATCTGGGTTTGGATTCTCACCGGGTGTTACAGGTCATTCACATCGATCCTTACTGTGCGGAGGAGATGGGATTCTGGGAAGAGAACAACTCTAACATCGCTCAGATGGCCAAGAACAATGTCTCTGATCCCGTGTCACTGGTAGTGCTGCTCTCACAGAGATCCTTGTCTTTCTTGTGATCGCTTTACAGTTTAGCTTCAGGCGTTAAATATGCATGTAAGTTTTACACAGAACTTTACTCACCCTCTCAAAGCTTCGAAGCGACAAGGCATGTGTAGTTTGTTAGCTGAATAGATTAATAAGCTATGTGTATATATAGTATAAAGTGACTCTAAAAATGACATCGATGAACACATATTAATCTCACAATGATTATTTTCAGCTTCTATCTCTAAGTCGGACCTAAAAAGTAACGAGTAACAAATAGAAACCATCTGAGTACAAAAGAAATCAGCAAAGTCAGATGCTGATAAAAGAAAACCAGTACGTTCATCTAGAAAAAAAGAACCAACTCAAAGGAGAGAGAAAGACCTGTGTTTTATGTGTCGCTGATGTCAAATTTGCCTTCATAAACACTTATCAAAAGAGGCACTTCCTTCTCATGCTTGGTCACTTACATGGCCAAGAGTATCTTTTCGTGTACAGAATCAAAAAGCTAGCAATCATTGTAGAAAATATAACTGCTAAAATCACACACACAGATCCTAATTTCACAGGATAGCAGAAATTCAAATCAGATAACTTGCACAGTAATTAAAACAAGAACACAATAACTTTTTCGAGGTTCAGCACAGATATGGATACGTACTCATCGAACTCCTCGCATGAATTCTATTTGCACTATAATCCAATGTCTCGATTACATACTTAATGATGCTCAGTCCTCGCTACAACAAAGTACTCCTTAAAACTGGACTTGTTCTTCACTCGAACTTAACCTGTCTATAATTCCTTGTTTTCTATTACATGAGTTGTTAGTACTAATTCATAGCAATGATCTAAGTTAACAATGTATGTAAATCAACTAAGTATTTATACAATAATCAATTACAAATAATCTTTAATCTTGCTTCAGTCTTGATGTTGACATTCGATTACTGTTTTGTAACTGATTACTTCTTCACGTCAACTTGTCTTGAAGTTAAGTGATGCTGATACTCGGCCAAACTCTTAGTCGATTCTTAACAACCAAAAATCTCGGATGTATTCTCTTCTTGAGGCTGTAACATAGTACCACAGGGACTCTCGCCATCTCTTTTGTCACATATCTCATCACATTTACCAGATAATCCATCACTTGATCAATCACATTCACCAGATTCGGGTGGTACTTGAATGTGCACAAAATGTCGGATTCAGACCAACCCCACTTCTCGTAAACCTTAAAATTCTCTCTCCATCTCTTCTCGTAGCACCTCATTGAAAACGTCCGCAATGCAAACACAAATACGGATTTATTTGGATCGAAACCCATGTCTGTGACATTCTTCACAACTTCCTTCAGTCTTTCAGGCTTAAGGATCAGAAAACTTTGGAAATTCACGAACACGGTAACGGTTCTCGAATCGCTAATACCTAAGCTCTTTAATTGCCTGGTATTGGACAAAACATTTTCCCTTTGTTTGGAGGATTCCTGGCATTCAGAACGCAGAGTACTTGTTCGTCGGGATTCCTGGCATTTTCCCTTTAAGAAGGTCGAAAATAGGAACCATACAATTAGTCAAGCTGCTTTTCAAAAAATCTGCATTTGGAGATAGAACTTCTGCCATGGACTCCTTCGAAATCCCTTTGGAGTAGGAAAACTCGAGCTTGGGCAAAAATGACTTCGTCGGGTCCGCTACGAGGTATCTTGGGTACTCTCCAACAACATTCGAGATCTGAGCATTCGAGAGCTCGTGTTCTCTGAGGAATGCCAGTACAAAATCCGGCATTTTAGGGTTTTGGAGGCATACCTTCCTGGAAGCAACAATGGCGGCTTCTGGGCACAAGCCACGCGACTTCACCAAGTAAGAGATGGTAAAAGATTGATCCTTTTGGAGTTCGTCGTTCGTTGAGGTAGCAGAAGAAGGGCGAAAGTGAGAAATCGAAGTTAAGGTCTTGATTTCGAGAGAGAGATACCATTAGAGAATGGCTGTTGAGATTCGGAGCCTTCCGTAGAGAGTTTTCAGAATATTTTCAGGGATGTTTAAAACACCACACGGTGTACTTCGGTATAACCACGATGTCAATAGACTCAATACCAATAAATACACATGTATTATAAAATAATATTTTTATCAGATTTTTAAATATTTTTAAAGTTTTAAAGAGTTTTTAATTTTTTTATGATCAATCGATGGCTGATTTGAGTTTATTAATGAGGTTTTTAATATTTAGAATTTAAAAAGTAGGTTTAAGTTTATTTTTTTGTCATAAACAAGATTTGATTTTTAGAATTTGAATTTTATAACCTATATATAAAATTTACATTATTTTAAAATATAATTATTATGCAATTATCACTGACAAAATTGTCGGTATCATTGATAATCGATATTGATATTTTTATAAAATATCTATCACTATACCCGTCGATATTCGGTATACTCAACAAATTAAAATTTCGGCATTGATACCGGTATCGATAATGAAAACCTTGATTATACTTTATTTAATTATTTAGTAAAGTTAGTGGGTAATATGCGTGGGTAGTGGGGAGTGTTTATAAGATCATGGTTTAGTTGGGTTAGTGGTTAGTGTATTAATAGAGAAATTTCATTTTCTAGACTTAAAATTATAGAAAATATTCATATTAGACTCATTTTCTCAAAAATATCTAAAAATGGACTTTACCCTCAAAATTGGACGAAAATACCCTTTTTCTCAAAATTTTCAAAAATTCACACGATTTTATATGACGGGATATGATAACTTTTTGTACGATGGTATACGATGGGATACGATACTATTGATAAGGGTATTTTCGTCCAATTTTGAGGCTAAAATCTATTTTAGATATTTTTTAAAAAATAAGTCTAATCTGTATATTTTTATACTTTCAGGTTTAAAAAATGAAATTTCTCCATTAATAATCGTATGATCGAAGTGTAAATTGCCAAATTGGTGTGATCGATACAACATAAAATCAGTAGAAAAATCATTTCCAAATTTTGTTCTTAATTCTCTGTCGTATTTTATTATACTATTCAATGTACTTTTATCTTTTGTTATTTTAATGTTTTGATATAGGTATAATTTCCAACGAGAATAACGCCAAACATAACTGAGTTTCAAAAAAAGGGAGCATAATGTTTAGCGATGAACTACAAAATACAAAGAGAACTTTAGGCTTAAGAAAATATAATGTGTTGTCGCATTTTTAATAATAAAAAAATGTATTTAGGCTTAAGTAGACAAAAAGAATATTGGTAATGAGCATAACTTAAGGTATAATTTACACTATTTCAAATTCGGAGATTAAGAGCAACTCCAACTTATAACATTAAATTTGGTGTTGATTCAACATTTGATTTAGCGTTAAAGTTTTTTCATCTTCAACTAAAACACTAAATTTATACTAAAAATATTATTCGCTATTGTTATATTATTAAATTATATCATTTTTTTTATCAATACATGTTTTATAAATATAAAAATTCAAATTTAATCATAATAAAAAAACGTATCACGCTATATTTGGCGATTCCAACACCAAATTTGATTTTTTACCTTCCAAGTTGGCCTAAAAATGATAGTTAAGATGGTCTAATTATAATATTACACCACCATCAATTTAAAAGTCATTAACTTAATTCTCACCGCAAACAAATGAAAACTTACCTTAAAAAATCGAAGATTAAGAGCTCACTCTGGAAGCATAAAATTTGCACTAAAAACAAACAAAATATTTTTGAGGCAATTTTAAAGATAAATATCATTTAACGAAAATAAATCATTAATCACATTCACAACCTTATTTAAACTTTATCCAAAAACTCATCCAAATTTGTTAAAATTTATTCAAATACTATCCAATTTCATGGAAATTAACTAAAATATCCAAAGTTTTATACCGGAATTCACCAGTTTATTATATTTTCCTCAAATTATTTAATCAAACATATAAAACATGAATTAAGCAAACTCCTATTTTTGACAAAATTTTAATAGCTACACCCACAGAATTTGGAGAGAATGAAAGAGAAACAAAATAAATATGAAAAGTGAATAAAAGATGGAACAAGATTATTTTGACTTCAAAGGCCTTTGTCCGAAAACACGATGAAATTAATTATAGATGTTTAAAAACTAACCAGTGTATTTGTGAAATTTACTTACTATTGAACATGATATTTACTTACTATTGAACATGATATTTCTTGAGGCAATGCACTTGTTTACATTTGTAATTTTATTATTATTTTATTATTATTTTATTATTATTTTATTTTTCAATTAATAAACGATGTTTATTTATTAAAGTAAAAAAAGTGCACCTCTCTCTCTTTATCTCTCTCTCGTCGATTCACCTTTTCTCGACTCTTCTTTTTTTTTTTTGCTCGAATTTCATATATCCTTCTTTTACACACCTATTTCTCTTAGTCTCCACCACGACTTGCCTTCTTCATCTCAACTACGATATTTGTTCTTCGTCAATGTAAAAATTGGAATTATTTGGTAAAAGTCTAGATGAATTATGTACATATAAGCGTGCTTCATGGTTTTACACCTTCAAGAAATTCGTATATACCTAATGTTTTATGAGATACACCAATTGTGTGATTCTATGATGCTGATTGGGCATATTTGTTTGATTATATGCGTAGCACTATAAAGTATTGGACCTTTATTCGAAACAAATTGATTAATTGGTGTCCACGAAAGAGAGATTGTTATCTAATCTAGATGTGAAGGTCGAGCACCGTACAATTGCATAAATTACTTTAGAAATTGTTTAGATTCATAATCTACTCATCAAAGCATCAAACTAACCAATTCTTTGGTGAGACAATGTAGGGGTTGCACATTTGGGATTTTGCGTTTCATGCGGATAGTAAACATATTGCAGTAAACATATTGAAGTAAATGGGCAATTTATTAGAGATAAATTGATGGAGAAATAGCTTGAAATCCTAGTATGATCTTTCTAAATTTCATATCGCATATGTGTTTACAAAAGCACTCTCAATAACGCAATTTTGTTTCTTACCCGACAAGCTAATCTCAATGATGTGAATGTGTTTCTCTTGTTATCGTCCAGCTTCGATCGAGGGGGTAGTACGACTAAATCACATGCGACGTCGCTTATTAATGCTAAGTCGTTTTCTTATAGATTGTTGTTTATTACTTTTTGCAGTCATTTACTTGATTTTTACGGCAAGCCTATATAAACTTCTCTATTGCAATTCAAATCAAATCGTCACATAAACACTTGCAAAACAAATATTCTTCTCTAGAATCTTAATGACCTCAAAACGTACTAAATAACACCAATCTGACGTAATGCTAAACTATTTATACTTCACGAGTCCTATTGAGGAAATGTTAAAAAAACAAAAACAAAACTCTGTGAGATCACAATATAACGTACTTGAATGTTATTGCGATATGGATTCCATTCAATTGAATAGTGTTTTTTTTCTTCTTTTGTTGCCATTAAATCTAAAGACTAGTTACCGGCAAGAGTATACGTGGCCTAACTTTTGGGTGATCTCAAAACACATAAAGTACTTCAAAACACACAAAATTAATCAAATATATTTATTGGTTTTTTTTTGTTGTGATTAATGCATTAAATAATATAGTAATATTCATGTACTAGGTTATGTTAATTTTAATAGTTATAGTATTTGTTATGTTTTTATTTATTTATTCATCTGCAAAAATATCACATTGTTACATTTGAATGACTAAATTGTAATATATTTATTAATATGTACTTAGAATATAAAAAAAAAATCAAAATAAAAAACCGGATTCAAGTTTAGTAATTAATACAAACTATAAAATTAAAATATAAAAAACTGAGGTTATATCGAGAGTGCAGTGTTTGACATCCACTATTAATAAGAGTAAGTTTGGAAATCCTCAAAACGAGAATTCAGATGATCTAACACACAAAAAACAGAAAAGCTCTCCGGTTCCTCTCCAAATATTGAGTTGTGATCAGAAAGGGATATCACCGAATCTCAGCACATATTAGAAACAGAAAAGTCCTGTATAAGAATTTCTGTTGATCAGTCTAGCACAGACCAAATCCACTGCTGGAATATATAATATAATGTACATGGCAGATGTGAAACCGATGACCAACTGGTCATAACCATGTTCAGATAACCCTCACTTCCTTTCATCCCCAAAGTCACAAAGTTGGAAGCTTTAGTGTTATATAAAAGTGAATACCTGAAAGGAAAAAACGAAATACATAACCTCTTGAGAAAAGAACCCAAATCTTACCTTCAATTCATCTATTCTTTAAAAGAAAAACAAAAACATTTAAGCCTCGTCGATGCCAACTTTGCCTTGATACACACTCATCAAGAGAGGCACTTGTTTCTCGTACATGGTCACATACTTGGCCAAGAATATCTTTTCTATGATCTGTACCACACCATAGAGCTTCAAATTGCCTCGATCGACCAAACCCTTTTTCAATAGAACTCTGATAACCGAACACCTCGGCCGTATTCTCTTCTCGAGGCTGTAGCAAAGAATCACAGGGACTCTCGCGATCTCTTTCGCGTCGTGTCCCATCACATTCACCAGATAATCCATCGACTTATCGATCTTTTCCTCGGAATACGTCATACAGTACGGGTGATATTTATATGCCTCTAAAATATCAGATTCAGACCAACCCCACTTCTCGTAAACCTTGAAATTCTCTCTCCATCGCTTCTCGTAGCACGTCATTGAAAATGTCCGCAGCGCTAACACAAACACAGATTTATGTGGATCAAAACCCATGTCTGTGACCTTCTTCACAACTTCATTTAATTTTTCGGGCTTTAGGATCATAACGCATGGAAAATTTAAAAGCACAGAGACAATTCTTGAATTTCCGATCCCTAAACGGTTCAATAGCTCGATATTGGAGGCAATATTTTCCCGGTTTTTTTCAAATGAGAGGCGCCATTGATTCAAAGCAGCGATCACTTGCTCATCAGATGCAGAGATGCTCTTAAGAAGGTCGAAAATAGGAACAATACAGCTTCTCAAGCTTCTTTTCAAAAGATATGCATTTGAAGCTAAAACATTTGCCATGGTCTCCTTCGATATCCCTTTGGAGTATAAAAACTTGAGCTTGGGCAAAAATGACTTCGTGGGGTCCGCTACGAGGTAATATGGGTATCTCAGAACAAGATTGGAGATCTGAGCATCCGAGAGCTCGTGTTCTCTAAGGAAAGAGAGTACGGAATCGGGCGTTTTAGGGTTTGGGAGGCATACCTTCTTGGAAGCAACAATGGCGGCTTCTGGGGATAAACCACACGAGTTCACCAAGTAAGAGACGGTAAAAGATTGATCCTTTTGGAGTTCGTCGTTCGCTGACGTTGCAGAAGAAGAAGTGGCGAAAGTGAGAAATCCAAGGTAAGGTCTTGATTTCGAGAGAGAAAGGCCATTAATGGCTGAGGAGATTCGGAATCTTCCGTACAGCATAACGTCAAACATAACTGAGCTTGAACGCTTGAACTCGGCTTCAGGCAGAGAGATGGAAAGGTTGAGCTATCCGACTGACAGAGAATCCACAAAGACTAGGGCTTGTAAATGAAAGAGAAATGGAATTATTAGAGAAATCGGATTGACATAAAATAGGTTTTTATTTTTATCGCCGATAAAATAAAACTCTAAAACTAATTAAACTGAATTTTTTAATAAAATTTCTCTCATTATTTTTCCTCCTCACTTTAACTTTTCATTTACTCTCACGCTCTCGAAAGATTCAAGAAAATTCGCTGACGTACTATAAAATATGATATTGGCTACGTTAGCTCGGTTTCAAATTTGCTGCTCGAAGAAATTGTTATTTTAGAGAACAAATGAGTATTTGGTAATTTTTTGTAAAATTGTTGTATTCGTTAGCTGAAGTTAATTTGGTGCTTGATAATATATATAAATATAATAATTATTATATATACAAACTGTAATTAATAATAATAATATATTTTTTGGTATATAAAAATATGTTTAAATGAGTGTTTATAAAATGCAAAAGAAAAATATTATAAATTTCGTGATATTAAAAAAGTTATTTGATAAAAATATAAAAAGATAATTAAAATTAAAGTTTACTGTAAAAGAAATAGGGTGTAACATATAAACAAAACAAAATACAAAACATACAGTTTTAGAAAGTTACAAATTTTAGTTTTTAATAAGAGTTTCTCAATTAAGTTTTTAATAATATTTTTTTAACTTTTAACAGAAGTTATTTTACCAAACACACACTTATATAGAATTTAGCTTTTAAGAAACGCTAATAAAAATAAAAATAAAACGCTAAAATTACCCATAAGAAGTTTAGTTCGACACACTCATTATACAACATTACGAGAATACAATTACGTACAAAGTCATTTTCTCAAATCACCGATAGTTATAGTCCAGAAACTCGATATTCAAAAACGTTAAAAAATGTTTATTTTCTTGTTAAATCAAAGTATAGATAAATAAAATAGTGAATTAATGAAATATGGTAGGATAAGAGGAAGGCCGTCTAATTTTATATCATACGTGTTATACTATAGTATACGATGTTAGTGCGATATTTTATAAAATGCATATGAGCTCGAGTAAATACAGCGTCGTGCGATATTTTAAGATACTAGCCAATAATTTTTAATATTTTCTTTTTTTATAGGTACTACGTGGTACGGTAATATTATTATATAATACTGGTCTTGTGGACCCCTCATGCATTCTGTGTTCTAGAGGGATAGAGACCACCTTCCATCCCATTTGGTGCTGTCCAGAGAGTAGCCAAGCTTGAAAATCGCTTGGGTGGTGGAAAATGATCAATGAAGGGTTTCACGGTGACATGATCTCTTTCATAACCCATATATATGTTGGAATTTAATTAACAATTAACCTAATTAATTACGAAACATATCAACATATGGCGGAAATTCATAATTCAAATTAAAATGTTAAAACGTTTTAAAACATATTCAATAACCATGTCATTAAATCTAATCTAGCATGTCAATAAAAAAATAATCATATTAATAAATTCATTCAAACATGCAAACGAGTTATCTAAAATTTCTAACAATCCTACAATGATTATTATATTCAGATCCAACTCGTCTATAGGAGACTTACAGTGGGTTCAGTTATGCGAGAATCAGCCCCGGGGATGCGTCAATGAAAATTGTCATTGCTCCGTTGCTCCAATAAGTGGCCGGCCCTGTGGATTAATTATCACTCAAACAACCACAAGTTGAATCAATGATAATACTCAAGGAGGTTTTATGAGACAAAGAGGGTGGGCTCTTTTGTGGGAACAAGGGGAGAATGTATAAAACAAAGGCTTAACAATTTCTCTCTCTGAGAATTTTTGGCGTGTGATTTCCTCCCTGGGGAGAGAAAATAATCGGCCAATACAAAGGGGGAGGATAGAATGAGCGTGTAAAACCCTAGGGCAAAAGAGAGAAGAGCCTTCCATTTATTTCAGGGAGAATGATCTTAAGTTAGGTAAAAAATAATTAATGGCCTATTAATCAAACTTAAGCCCAATAATTCATTTAAACAATTTTCCAACTCACTAATACCATATAAGTGGCCGGTCATGCTGTCAAAATTATCTCCCAAATTTACTTGATTTATTTCTAAAATAATATTTAATTAATTTAGAACATCTCATTTATTTAATAACAAGTCATTAATTATTTTCATACTAATCAATGTAGTACGAAACGAGAAAATATTTATTTTCATCTTTTATTTATTTGAATTATCAAATTATATTATTATCAATATAATAGCATAATATGATTCGTTAAATAAATGTAATAATAAATAACCAATTATTTATTTAATTACTTAAAAAATAATTTTCTTAGCGTAAATCACAATTTACGTTGAATGAGAAAATCAATCATTTCTTGTTCACCAAAATCTCGTCTGAGAGTCTATCATTGAGACCTTATGGACCCACATGAACGAAGCTTTAGAATAAAGCTTGGACACAAAAGTTCACAAACTTTTTCCGACTTTTAATTCTTAATATTAGTCGATTCCACTAAAGGACCAATATTGAACATCTCTAAGTTCATATGCGTTTATATTTCCGTTTGATGTGACAAAACTATTCTTAACATGGTCCACGGTGTATTTTACGATATTACCCTTTGTGTGTATCATTAACTCAGAGGAATGTAAAATTACCGTTTTACCCCTGAGTTATTATTTCACCAAGTCCTCTGTTATTTGTGAACGAGAAAAACATAAAGTGAGATGTTTCAACATGTCACATGTTTTATTTCAAAGAATTCTTTATTCGATGAATACCAGACCTGATTTATTCGCTCACACTCTCATAACAGAGCATGGTGTGATACTAATGTCTTAGCATTGTTTCAACACAAATTCCATATCTGTGAATCTTATATTTCAATGAAACAGTATTCACTACTACAAAAATGACCTTTCGAAGCGACGGGTGGCATTAGAAGCGACTAGTCGCTTCTAATTAGAAGCGAATTTTAACCATTAGAACCGACTAGTCGCTTCTAACCTAAACACCCTTATTTTTCCCGAAAAATGAAATTTTTGACCTTTAGAAGCGACTAGTCGCTTCTAAAGGCCAAAAATATTGGCTCGCACCCTCCGCGCCAAATATTTTAGTATGTTTGGGCATTAGAAGCGACTAGCCGCTTCTAATGCCGCTTCTCATGTCCAAATTCTTTGGCTCCAAAACCTTTCCGCCAAAAATTTCACTAAGTATAGATTTTTTGGCATTAGAAGCGACTAGTCGCTTCTAATGCCCAAACATACTAAAATATTTGGCGCGGAGGGTGCGAGCCAATATTTTTGTAAGATTTTTTGGCATTAGAAGCGACTAGTCGCTTCTAATGTCGCTTCTAATGCCCAAATTCTTTGGCTCCAAAACCTTTCCGCCATTAGAAGCTTACCAAAATGCCCCCGCTTACCAAAATGTCATCGTTTTGGTTTTGGTGGACATTAGAAGCGACTAGTCGCTTCTAATGTCGCTTCTAATGTCCCTAAGGTTTTAAAACGCCCGAGCCTCTTCCTCTCTTCCCCTCTCTCTCATTTTCTTCCGCCCCACCCTCTCTCTCCTGTCCCTCATCTCTCTCTCTGACCGCCCCGCCGCACCTCCTTCCTTTCCGGTCGCCCTTCTCATTCTCTTGCCCCTCCTCTCTCTCTTTACGGCCACCCCTCTCTCTCCCGGCCTTCCGCCCCCTCTCTCCTCTCTCCTTGCAACCGCGGGTCTCCGCCCCTCCGCCTCCTCTCTTCTTTCTCCCTGCAACCGCGGGTCTCCGCTCCTCCGCCTCTCCACCTCCTCTCTCCTATCTCCGGTAAGTTTTCTCTTTTTTCTCTCTATTTGGATATCCTCCTTGAAGATCCCCTTTTTCGGCAGCCCTTTTCCGGCGCCTTGTTGCGAAAATCGCGCGCGCAAGTGCACACGTCGAACAAGTAATATAGTTAGCAAGTTCAGTTCGTTCCCACGAGGATTTATAATTAAATGCGAATCAAAGCCGACTACAATTTAATTCAATAGAGAATGTGATGTGAATAGAATAACTTCTAAAATATAAACCAATTTAATTAAAACTAGTTAAAAATAAATGTGGGGGACAAGGGCGAGGTTTCACTTCTCTATCCTATTGTCGGGATTTCTAGACAAACGAAAATGATCAATCCTATGGCTGTGCTAATCGTGTTCACGTAAATTTTATCGCTAACCCTTGCTAGAGTGATATTAACGACCTAAGACTACGAACTCCTTTTACCTCTCGGTCTCAAGGCAACGAACCTAGCTTGCTTTATGTTTTGGAACACTCACTCGACTCCCTAGCAGCTGTGGCTATCTCTAGACTTCACAGAATATACTACGGTACTCTATTTTATTCGCACGACTAACTAAACCTCGCTAGAGAGAATAACTAATCCTAAAATCAAGCATACGATGATCAGGCATATACGAGCATTAAGAACAAAAATAAAATAAACACCAGCCAAAGAATCAAATCAAACCTCAAAGCAACTAGAATAAATCCATGATAATTATCAAGAAAAGATCCACCATCACCCTCTAAGGGATTAGTTCATGGTGATGGTGGAAGAACTAGAAATGAAACAATAAAAATAATCCATGACAATAGAGATTCAGAAAGAGAAGAGAAAGAAAAACTAGATTGGTTGTAGCAGACTCGTTGCAGCCTCCAGAACGTCTCCGGTCTTCTTCTCCGTTCATCCCCGGCTCTTCCGTTGTGTTTTCTCTCCCCCGAACTAAAAACCCACCAAGAATCCTTCTAAATGGCTGTCATTACGTTATGAAGTCAAGCTCCTCAACATTCTACAGATCTGGCCTTCAAAATTTGATCCAACGGCTTAAAATCAAAGTCCACGGGTCAATTTAAGCTGTTGTCGGAGCTCCATCGCGTCGCGGTGGATTCCATCACGTCGTTATGGTCTTCCGTCGCGTCGCGGTGGACCTCATCGCGTCGCGATGGGCACTCTGGAGGTCTGCGCGCTGCTTCACTTTTTATCCCATATCTTGAGCTCCGGGTATCGGAATTGAGATCCGTAAAATGTTCCGGAATCCTTGCGATCTCCCCGTCATCCTAGGATGCTCTATTTCTCTTTCTCTTTTGCATCTATAATGCTCGTTTTTTCATCTTTACATCTTATAGATCTTTGCACACCTGAATGTCCTGAAAACTTCACACGAACTACAAAAACTATCAAAATACTTGAGGATAAACATCGATTCTTCGCTTAAGTTCATCTTATAATCACGTAAGAAACGCGCTTATCACGCCTGCGCGGCGGCCTTGACGCGATCTGTCGGTCATCCCTTTTCCGGCGACCTGTGAGGTAATTTTTTTCCTTTTTTTATCCTATTTCACTTAAGGTATGTTTTTTGAATTTTTTTTTCTTCGGTCGTAAATTTCTGGCCGCCACCTAACTGCTCCGGCCGCCTCCCGCAAACAACGACTCTCGGTATGTTTTTTTTAGTTTGATATATAGAAGTTTGTTAATTAATTTTTAGTTTTACAAATATATAGTTTTGATATACATAAGTTTCTTTTTTCATTGTATCATGTAATAAAATTTTAAATGTATTTTTTTGAATTTTTTTTAATTTTTTGAATTTTTTTCGATATTTTTTCGATTTTTTTTTTTTTTTTGAATTTTTTTTTTTATTGACCTTTAGAAGCGACTAGTCGCTTCTAAAGGTCAAAAAGTCGCTTCTAAAGGTCAAAAATAAAAAAAATTGAACGTTTTTTATGCGACTATAGATGCGATTAGTCGCTTCTAATTTCGTTGCTTCAAAACATTAGAAGCGACTTTTTAGAAGCGACAAAGTCGCTTCTAAAGGTATTTTAGAAGCGACTTTTAAGCCTTTAGAAGCGATTTTTGTCGCTTCTAAAGGCCTTTTTTGTCCTAGTGATTATGACACCAACCGTCGGGTCAATGAAACTTCACTTAGCCATTGCCCATTGACAAATCAAATGTCGTAAAGTGTTATAAGAAGATATGTACTCACTTCAGGATTAAGGTAATTGCTAAAATACCCCTCGTATGTGAGTTTGAGGTTTCGAGTAATTAAACGGTTTTATCTCGAACTTCAAAACTTCATAGGTCTTGTTCAATATCTTCATTAAGATATCAATAATGAATTACAGAGTCACAACTCTCCATATCACAAGATAATATATCGTTTAATTCATTCTAACAATCATTACTAAGAATCGATTGCCCAGTTGATCATTAGATTGCGAACTATTATTTAAACTAGTCATAAGAAAGTATCTTGTCAAGTCTGTACTTAGCACTTCTTTCGTTGATGACAGTTTCAGGGCGTAGACATTCATGCATAAACACAATCTTAAAATAAGAATGAATATTCAATTTTTATTTAAATTAAAAACAAATAAATACAAAAGTATTTAATATCAAAAATCTCCTTTGTGGGCATAAATGCCAACAATATATACTACTCTATGTTCTCAAGAGGGTGAGCTCTTTCCGGTGGTTACGTGGAGTCTTTGGCACCGCCGGAACAATATGGTTCATAATTCCCCGACCGGAGGTACGACCGATCTTCTCAAAATTGGTCCCTTAGCTACCTTGAGGAATATCAGAGAGCTAATTCCGAGAATGGGTGTACAAAGATTTAAGTTCAATCCGATTGTGCTACGGCGGTCAACTTTGTCAACTCCAAAACCCCTCCAACAAATGAGTAGGGTCGTAGTGGAGATTACTAAGGTATCTATGGTCTTTTCTTCTTGTGATTATGCTCTTGTGTTGGAGAATCTTGTATGTTGGAAAAATATCTTTCCTCCTTTAGTTAAGGATTGCATTAGAGCTGATTTGACATTAATGCCTTTGAATGAATGAGGTTACTACCTTTCAGTTTATAAAAAAACATGTTGACTAGTGTACGGTGGAACCATTATCTTGAAGCACGTCACCAACAAATTCGAAGTTCTAAAGATAAAATAGTCATTTCCTGCAGGTGCTCACGCACTTTATGAATGCAAGGTTGTGAAAACGACTTGGGGGGAGGATCCATTTTGGACTAGGAATCTCAAATACTCTTTAGTATGTGAATCGATCTACGAAGATGGTCTGATTAAGCATGAATGAGATAAAGAAAACAATGATAGGTTCGCCACCCATGAAAGCACAATCAATTGCAAGTTCACTGATTGGTAACGACCTTTAATCATAGTTAAGATCTAAACGATGTTTTCAATATGGACTTGTGTGTCTTTGTTATGTGGTATTAGGTCAAGTCGGGAATAGAGTGATTAAAGTAAAAAAGAAAAAAAAATATGTGTCTTAATTATGTGGTATCAAAGTTTTTGAATTCTCTCTTCTTCCAACACTTGGGGATAGAAAATATATGTGGAGCCTTATGGATGAGAGAAAGAATGACTCTATCTAGGACTTTAGTCGCACACTCAAGGGGAGAGTCAGGGCTAATTGGTTCTTCGGTGCTTGAGGAAAAAGACTCTTCCTCGGAAGAATTGTCCTCACGAGAAGAGTCCCCGTCAATGTGCTCTAGAGGATTCTCGTTGCTAGAGTTGGCCTCTTGATCGTTGCTTTGTTTTTCCGAGAATATTTGATTGCAAATTTTCTTTTGTCACATGAATTGAATCTGGATGGGTTCACTAGAATAACCTTGGCGAAGAAGTTGTGCCCGAGAGGAATCTCTATAATGGTTGACCCATTTTTCAATGGAATTGGAAGAGAAAGCGGGGTAGGAAGAAAGTTGGGACCATCAGAGCAAAGTCAATGAAGTCGATAAAGTACAAGGAGCGATACCAGAGATTCCTCTGCACTGATCTCCAGTAAAGTCAAAGTTCTCGAGCATCCAAAAGTCTAGAGGGAGTTCAAAATTTTTGATTCGACAGTTCGACACCGGGAGAATTCGATAATTTTGAGTTCCAAGACGAGATAAGAACGACTCGTTTAGCATTTGAGGAAATCTCTCCGAGAGTTGTCATTTTTTTATCCTCGTTTCCATGGCACCAACTTAAAGCTTTGTAAGCGCCAAATATGGTATAAAGATATAAGCGAGACAAATTGATCGATTTCTGCTGATCTTCCAACGAGGTGACGAGGAGATGCGAGTGATGGTGATTGCCAATTTCTAGTTGGGGGACTTGAACTCCGGGGTTCCTGTGAGCAAGAGAGACCTCATGGAAAGGGGGAGGGGACGAGAATGCAAATTTTTGACCGAAACTTTGAGAGCTCGCCTAAGAGACCCAAAGTGATTGGAAAGAATTAACAAGCCTGTTATCTCTGTTGAGGTCGCTCCAGGAAGTCGAGGATGGAACCGAGGGCATCCATTTCCAGCCTAAAAGACAGCTACCCTCGGGAACCAGAATAGGGCACGAGTCGGTTTTAGCTATTATGAGGATGCGAAGACATCTGCCTCATCGATTCTTAGGGAAGTCCAACATGACCGAGTAGTTGTTGCCTAAGAACATTTTTCTGAAACTGTTAAGATTTGCTTTTCCCAATTGAAATGTATTACCCACATTTCTCATATTTTTTATAATTACCCGAACCTCACCACGCTGATGATCATGACCAACTTGAAAAACAGAGAGACCTCAATTTCGTCCTTCATAACGTCATGTTCAAGTAACGCCATGCCTAAAGAGAGACAGAGATAGAGATAAATGACCAAATATTATTAGGACTAAATTAGTAGAGAATACTTTGGATATAGAAACATAGAACTCACCAATACCAGCCACTCTATATCCTACTCTGAGTTCTCCACATTCTACTCCGAGTTCGCTAGCACGTTTCCTATTGAGTTTGGAGGCGCAAAATTTTCCCCTCCCGCAATTATTTTCCTATAAAACACGGCATACATTTTTTAACGTTAAGATCACAACAACCTATGTTTCAAAATTGGAAAATAGATTATTACGAGAAATTTTTGCAAACACGAGCATACGATAAATTTTCATGGTTAAAGAGAATCCACGAACAATGAGATTTGGTGACCTAGAAAATATGGAAAATAGTAGCCGAGAGAATTGCAAATAATGGCCCATAATCTCTAAGCAAAAAGCAAATAGTAGATAATTTAGACCTTTGAATACATGAAACATTACCATGAAATAAAATATCCATAAGTTCTCCGGTATACTAAATTAAGAAATCCTGAAATAATATATTCATTATTCCTTAGATACACTAATTAATGAAGAAGAAAAAAGTAGAGAAAATCATATTCAGAATGAGTTTAACACAATTCTTAAGCAGCAGCAAGAACATTGTTACATAATTCTCCATTACACACACATATAACGTTCAACCACATAAATTTCATATGGATGAGTGTGGATTAATGGATGAATTCTAATATAGCAAACAAAAGGAGAATTCTCTCTTCATCCATTAGAACTTCCCGAATTCCATTTGAAGACACAGCCGTAGACATGGATTTCCCATGCCACAAAATAGAAGCAATTAACATGAATAAAGAAGTATTTCAGGGGAGGAAATTAGAATGATATACAAAAACGCAAAGAAAAAGAGAAAAGAAAAAGGAAAATAGAGACGAAAAAGGCCACACCATGCTTGGTACTCCATAGTGGATCTCCTATCAAAGCCGTTGGCTAACCATGCCCTTGTGACCACAGCAAAAACAATGGCACTTGATGCAGTGTTGTGTTCCACATTATTTTACCAGCTAAGTTTTTATACCATTATGCAAGTTCCAACCATGAATCGGGGTGGCTAAAATGTGACCCTTAACGTTAATTATACCCAAATTCAGCTTAACAAACATCTTAAACTCAAGAAAAAAGCCAATGAACTATGTAGCCCTGCAATGTTGTATTAGATGATAGCAAAACATACACGTAATTGTATAAACATACTTAAATTCTGAGATCCAACATACCAGGTTTGGCGAAGCCTGTACCGAGTGTCCCATGTTTGTTCCAACCAAAAGACAGTGATTGACCATCTTCAGTCACCACAACGGTGTGGTTCCTTCCAGCTCCAGCGCTTATAACCTTATACCCATTGTTCAAAATGAGCAAGAAAAAAAAGGGATAGTAAGTAATATAGCCATTTTAAACTTAACAATTGCAAAATAGTCAAACTTTTGAAAAAATTGGTTAATAGCCATAAACCTAAATAAACCAAATATGCTGACTGAAATACCCCTGATAAATATCGAAATTAGGAAAAATAAAAAACCGACATATAGCCCACTAATCACGAATAAAATAAATTAAAAATAAATTACCCCACTAAAGACAGTTAATACTGAAATAGGCGGGATTTTAACATTAATGCTTCCCACTACCTCAAATTTCGAAATATTTTTCTCTCACTACACTCTTCACCTTCCGAAAGCAAAATCCGTAAAAATTTACAGTTTGTAACGGCGATTGAAGCTTGCTATCGGAAAAATCAACAGAATAAGGTGAGTCTGTAGTTAATTTATGTCAATACACAAAAAAATAAACATGCATGTCTTGCGACTAGAGTTTTTTTACCAACGCATTTCGGAAGAATCTGAAGAACATGCATGTCTACCGTTTTTTGTTTCGTATTTTGAGTTAAATAAATAAATTTGTTTTAGTTTGACGTATACATGAAGAGTTTGATAATTATTCGAAATGAACATGTCAATTTTTTTTTTATTATAATAGAATCTAATTTCAAGGTAGATATATCAAAATAAACAGAAAATAACAATCTTATTATTATGACAGTAATCACCAAATAAAATTGCAGCTTTTCGTTTTGGGTGTACAAACTTACAACATTTTGACTGAACATGGTTTATTATTGTTTATTTTGGTATATTACAGTATTAAAAGGGATTAAAATTGTTTATTGTGGTAAATTTTGGGTTATTTAAGAGATGGGACAAGTTTAGAGTGGTTCATTGTCGAACGCATTTCGGAAAATCCTTAGAACATACATGTTTAGCGTTTATGGATATTTTTTTGGGTTTAGTAAAGTATCCTGTTTTGGTTTGAATGTATACATGAAGAGTTTGAAATTATCCGAATAAACATATCTAGAATATAGTAAGCAAATATCGATAGGTAAATAATCAAAAATAACGTGTAATTACAATATTATAATTTATCAATAAAGATCAGAAGCATTTGCTAGTATTTCGTTTCGGGTTTACATATTTAAACCTTTTTTACGGAACTTGATTTATTATGGATTAATAGGTAACTCACAGTATTGATAGGGATGGAACATGGTTTATTTTGATTTATTTTGGGTTATTGTTTTATATTGTACAAGTACAATGGCACGAACAAAGAACTTAACGTCCTCGAAACAAAAACAAACAGCTAGACAAAATGAGGTAACATAAATAATAAATTTTATACAAATGTAAAGTTTGCCATGAATGTCTAAATACTAAACAATATATAATTAATATATTTATCCTATAAATATTGTTTTAAATTACGTACACACTAATAGAATTGATCAAATTATGTATTCAAAACCAATACATCTTTCTCTCCATTTACTTAAAAATATTAATTAACGTTTATTTTGGTTAATAATAATAGGAGTTTGTTTGAATGTCTTTTATAGGAGAACATCTACGTGGTAGATCCAAAGATATGGAATCCTACTCAGAAAATCATATAACACTAAAACATGTCACACCTGAAGAGCTTATTAGAGTGTTTGGTAACAGATGAGCAAAAAGTTACTTTAAAAAATGGCCAATTTGGAAGGAGCAACCTTCCCAAAAAATCTTGTGCACTTATTACAGCTACATCAAATTAACAAGGGGAAATCAAATGAACTGTGGTTCAAGATTGGTGGAAAGATATTGGTATTTGACCAATATGACTTCGAATTGATGACAAGTAAAAATATATATAACTACATATATATATAGCACAATTAATAACAGTTTATATTGGTTAATTTTCAGGACTAATCTGTGATACTCCACCAATAAATGTAGAACATGTACCACCTGAGGAAAACATACTAAATCGATTCCTCATGAAGATAAGCTCCCTCAGAGAAGCCACAATGGCGCGATCTTCGCCGGATCCTCATCCAGGCCGATCTTCGGGCTCTCTTGAATCGACGGTGGCGGTCGTGACAGAAGAGTACGACGAGTTTGAGAGGCAGAGGTGGGCAACGGCCTCCCCCGAACTTGAGTTGCGTAACCGAGTCCGGAGCCCAAGGGGTAAGCGGTTTACTGATTGCCGACCGCTGAAACTAGGGTTACTAATTCGAAGGGGAGAACGCGTTTTTATTAATTATTAATAGTAGAGTTTCATATATATTAGATACATGTTATTTTGACTTTTAATCTTTTCAGAATTTATATATTTCAAGATGTAAACAACTATTTGAGTATATTCTCTCATAAATTCAATTAAAACCATAGAGAAAATTAAATAAGTCCAAAAATGAAAATAAGAAAGATACTGAGAAGAATATAATATTTAAGATTTATTCATTTATTTATGCAAAGTTAGATTAAGATTTAAGAGACACATATTTATTCTTCCTATAACGTTCAGAAATGCAATTAGATACATTTTTATTAGATATCAAGAAACAAAATCCCATAAAACTTAGACGATTCTATGCTAGAAGAACAATCATTCCTTAAATCTCTCGGCAGCGGCGTTCAAGCTTTTGAAACTCAGCCATGTTTGGCGTTATTTTCTATGGAAGGCTCCGAATCTATGCGGCCATTAATGGCCTTTCTCTCCCAAAATCAAGGCCATTCCTTCAATTTCTCGCTTTCGCCACCTCTTCTTCTGTAACCTCAGCGAACAACGAACTCCAAAAGGCAAAATCTTTTACCGTCTCCTATTTAGTGAACTCGTGTGGCTTGTCCCCCGAAGCCGCCATTGTCGCTTCCAAGAAGGTACGGCTCCGAAACCCTGAAACGCCGGATTCTGTTCTCGTATTCCTCAGAGATCAAGGGTTTTCAAATACCCAGATCTCGAGAGTTGTTCGGAGGTTTCCACGATACCTCTTGTCAGATCCCACGAAGAATTTTTTGCCAAAGCTTGAGTTTTTCTACTCCAAAGGGATATCGAAGGAGACAATGGCAGAAGTTCTGTCCAAAGATGCTACTATTTTGGAAAGAAGCTTGACTAATTATATTGTCCCGACTTTTGACCTTCTCAAAACGGTGTGCGCATCCGACGAACAAGCGGTCTCTGCTCTGAAGCATCAGTGGGTCTCATATGGAAAACACTGGGAAAATGTGTTGCCCAATATCAGGCTATTGAAAAGTTTTGGGCTGAGTGATTTGAAAATTGGTTCTGCCCTGATCATTTTTTCGGGAGTTATGATCGCTAAACCTGAAAAGTTCATTGACCTTGTGGGCAAGGTCAGAAATATGGGTTTTGATCCTCGTAGAAACGCGTTCATGTACGCTGTCCGAACGTTTGCAATGCCGTGCTACGAGAAGAGATGGAGAGAGAATTTCAAGGTTTACAAGAAGTGGGGTTGGTCTGAATCCGACATCTTGTGCGCATTTAAGTACCACCCGAATTGTATGCTGTGTTCCGAGAAGAAGATCGATCAAGTGATGGACTATCTGGTGAATGTGATGGGATATCCGACAAAAGAGATAGTGAGAGTCCCTGTGGTTCTGTGTTACAGCCTCGAGAAGAGAATACGTCCGAGATGTTCAGTTGTTAGAGTTTTATCGAGCAAGAGTTTGGCAGAGCAAGATGATTTCAAGCTTTCTAGCTTGATTCTGTACACGGATAAGATATTCTTGGCCAAGTATGTGACCATGTACGAGAAACAAGTGCCTCTCTTGATGAGTGTGTATCAAGGCAAAGTTGGCATCGACGAGGCTTAAATGTTTTTGTTTTTCTTTTAAAGAATAGATGAATTGAAGGTAAGATTTGGGTTCTTTTCTCAAGAGGTTATGTATTTCGTTTTTTCCTTTCAGGTATTCACTTTTATATAACACTAAAGCTTCCAACTTTGTGACTTTGGGGATGAAAGGAAGTGAGGGTTATCTGAACATGGTTATGACCAGTTGGTCATCGGTTTCACATCTGCCATGTACATTATATTATATATTCCAGCAGTGGATTTGGTCTGTGCTAGACTGATCAACAGAAATTCTTATACAGGACTTTTCTGTTTCTAATATGTGCTGAGATTCGGTGATATCCCTTTCTGATCACAACTCAATATTTGGAGAGGAACCGGAGAGCTTTTCTGTTTTTTGTGTGTTAGATCATCTGAATTCTCGTTTTGAGGATTTCCAAACTTACTCTTATTAATAGTGGATGTCAAACACTGCACTCTCGATATAACCTCAGTTTTTTATATTTTAATTTTATAGTTTGTATTACTTACTAAACTTGAATCCGGTTTTTTATTTTGATTTTTTTTTTATATTCTAAGTACATATTAATAAATATATTACAATTTAGTCATTCAAATGTAACAATGTGATATTTTTGCAGATGAATAAATAAATAAAAACATAACAAATACTATAACTATTAAAATTAACATAACCTAGTACATGAATATTACTATATTATTTAATGCATTAATCACAAAAAAAAAACCAATAAATATATTTGATTAATTTTGTGTGTTTTGAAGTACTTCATGTGTTTTGAGATCACCCAAAAGTTAGGCCACGTATACTCTTGCCGGTAACTAGTCTTTAGATTTAATGGCAACAAAAGAAGAAAAAAAAAAGACTATTCAATTGAATGGAATCCATATCGCAATAACATTCAAGTACGTCATATTGTGATCTCACAGAGTTTTGTTTTTGCTTTTTTAACATTTCCTCAATAGGACTCGTGAAGTATAAATAGTTTAGCATTACGTCAGATTGGTGTTATTTAGTACGTTTTGAGGTCATTAAGATTCTAGAGAAGAATATTTGTTTTGCAAGTGTTTATGTGACGATTTGATTTGAATTGCAATAGAGAAGTTTATATAGGCTTGCAGTAAAAATCAAGTAAATGACTGCAAAAAGTAATAAACAACAATCTATAAGAAAACGACTTAGCATTAATAATCGACGTCGCATGTGATTTAGTCGTACTACCCCCTCGATCGAAGCTGGACGATAACAAGAGAAACACATTCACATCATTGAGATTAGCTTGTCGGGTAAGAAACAAAATTGCGTTATTGAGAGTGCTTTTGTAAACACATATGCGATATGAAATTTAGAAAGATCATACTAGGATTTCAAGCTATTTCTCCATCAATTTATCTCTAACAAATTGCCCATTCACTTCAATATGTTTACTGCGATATGTTTACTATCCGCATGAAACGCAAAAACCAAAATGTGCAACCCCTACATTGTCTCACCAAAGAATTGGTTAGTTTGATGCTTTGATGAGTAGATTATGAATCTAAACAATTTCTAAAGTAATTTATGCAATTGTACGGTACTCGACCTTCACATCTAGATTAGATAACAATCTCTCTTTCGTGGACACCAATTAATCAATTTGTTTCGAATAAAGGTCCAATACTTTATAGTGCTACGCATATAATCAAACAAATATGCCCAATCAGCATCATAGAATCACACAATTGGTGTATCTTATAAAACATTAGGTATATACTAATTTCTTGAAGGTGTAAAACCATGAAGCACGCTTATATGTACATAATTCATCTAGACTTTTACCAAATAATTCCAATTTTTACATTGACGAAGAACAAATATCGTAGTTGAGATGAAGAAGGCAAGTCGTGGTGGAGACTAAGAGAAATAGGTGTGTAAAAGAAGGATATATGAAATTCGAGCAAAAAAAAAAAAGAAGAGTCGAGAAAAGGTGAATCGACGAGAGAGAGATAAAGAGAGAGAGGTGCACTTTTTTTACTTTAATAAATAAACATCGTTTATTAATTGAAAAATAAAATAATAATAAAATAATAATAAAATTACAAATGTAAACAAGTGCATTGCCTCAAGAAATATCATGTTCAATAGTAAGTAAATATCATGTTCAATAGTAAGTAAATTTCACAAATACACTGGTTAGTTTTTAAACATCTATAATTAATTTCATCGTGTTTTCGGACAAAGGCCTTTGAAGTCAAAATAATCTTGTTCCATCTTTTATTCACTTTTCATATTTATTTTGTTTCTCTTTCATTCTCTCCAAATTCTGTGGGTGTAGCTATTAAAATTTTGTCAAAAATAGGAGTTTGCTTAATTCATGTTTTATATGTTTGATTAAATAATTTGAGGAAAATATAATAAACTGGTGAATTCCGGTATAAAACTTTGGATATTTTAGTTAATTTCCATGAAATTGGATAGTATTTGAATAAATTTTAACAAATTTGGATGAGTTTTTGGATAAAGTTTAAATAAGGTTGTGAATGTGATTAATGATTTATTTTCGTTAAATGATATTTATCTTTAAAATTGCCTCAAAAATATTTTGTTTGTTTTTAGTGCAAATTTTATGCTTCCAGAGTGAGCTCTTAATCTTCGATTTTTTAAGGTAAGTTTTCATTTGTTTGCGGTGAGAATTAAGTTAATGACTTTTAAATTGATGGTGGTGTAATATTATAATTAGACCATCTTAACTATCATTTTTAGGCCAACTTGGAAGGTAAAAAATCAAATTTGGTGTTGGAATCGCCAAATATAGCGTGATACGTTTTTCTTATTATGATTAAATTTGAATTTTTATATTTATAAAACATGTATTGATAAAAAAAATTATATAATTTAATAATATAACAATAGCGAATAATATTTTTAGTATAAATTTAGTGTTTTAGTTGAAGATGAAAAAACTTTAACGCTAAATCAAATGTTGAATCAACACCAAATTTAATGTTATAAGTTGGAGTTGCTCTTAATCTCCGAATTTGAAATAGTGTAAATTATACCTTAAGTTATGCTCATTACCAATATTCTTTTTGTCTACTTAAGCCTAAATACATTTTTTTATTATTAAAAATGCGACAACACATTATATTTTCTTAAGCCTAAAGTTCTCTTTGTATTTTGTAGTTCATCGCTAAACATTATGCTCCCTTTTTTTGAAACTCAGTTATGTTTGGCGTTATTCTCGTTGGAAATTATACCTATATCAAAACATTAAAATAACAAAAGATAAAAGTACATTGAATAATATAATAAAATACGACAGAGAATTAAGAACAAAATTTGGAAATGATTTTTCTACTGATTTTATGTTGTATCGATCACACCAATTTGGCAATTTACACTTAGATCCTACGATTATTAATGGAGAAATTTTATTTTTTAAACCTGAAAGTATAAAATATACAGATTAGACTTATTTTTTAAAAAATATCTAAAATAGATTTTAGCCTCAAAATTGGACGAAAATACCCTTATCAATAGTATCGTATCCCATCGTATACCATCGTATCCTATCGTACAAAAAGTTATCGTATCCCATCGTATCTCATCATATCCCGTCATATAAAATCGTGTGAATTTTTGAAAATTTTGAGAAAAAAGGTATTTTCGTCCAATTTTGAGGGTAAAGTCCATTTTTAGATATTTTTGAAAAAATGAGTCTAATCTGAATATTTTCTATAATTTTAAGTCTAGAAAATGAAATTTCTCTATTAATACACTAATCACTAACCCAACTAAACCATGATCTTATAAACACTCCCCACTACCCACACATATTACCCACCAACTTTACTAAATAATTAAATAAAATATAATCAAGGTTTTCATTATCGATACCGGTATCAATGCCGAAATTTTAATTTGTTGAGTATACCGAATATCGACGGGTATAGTGATAGATATTTTATAAAAATATCAATATCGATTATCAATGATACCGACAATTTATCAGTGATAATTGCATAATAATTATATTTTAAAATAATGTAAATTTTATATATAGGTTATAAAATTCAAATTCTAAAAATCAAATCTTGTTTATGACAAAAAAATAAACTTAAACCTACTTTTTAAATTCTAAATATTAAAAACCTCATTAATAAACTCAAATCAGCCATCGATTGATCATAAAAAAATTAAAAACTCTTTAAAATTTTAAAAATATTTAAAAATCTGATAAAAATATTATTTTATAATACATGTGTATTTATTGGTATTGAGTCTATTGACATCGTGGTTATACCGAAGTACACCGTGTGGTGTTTTAAACATCCCTGAAAATATTCTGAAAACTCTCTACGGAAGGCTCCGAATCTCAACAGCCATTCTCTAATGGTATCTCTCTCTCGAAATCAAGACCTTAACTTCGATTTCTCACTTTCGCCCTTCTTCTGCTACCTCAACGAACGACGAACTCCAAAAGGATCAATCTTTTACCATCTCTTACTTGGTGAAGTCGCGTGGCTTGTGCCCAGAAGCCGCCATTGTTGCTTCCAGGAAGGTATGCCTCCAAAACCCTAAAATGCCGGATTTTGTACTGGCATTCCTCAGAGAACACGAGCTCTCGAATGCTCAGATCTCGAATGTTGTTGGAAAGTACCCAAGATACCTCGTAGCGGACCCGACGAAGTCATTTTTGCCCAAGCTCGAGTTTTCCTACTCCAAAGGGATTTCGAAGGAGTCCATGGCAGAAGTTCTATCTCCAAATGCAGATTTTTTGAAAAGCAGCTTGACTAATTGTATGGTTCCTATTTTCGACCTTCTTAAAGGGAAAATGCCAGGAATCCCGACGAACAAGTACTCTGCGTTCTGAATGCCAGGAATCCTCCAAACAAAGGGAAAATGTTTTGTCCAATACCAGGCAATTAAAGAGCTTAGGTATTAGCGATTCGAGAACCGTTACCGTGTTTGTGAATTTCCAAAGTTTTCTGATCCTTAAGCCTGAAAGACTGAAGGAAGTTGTGAAGAATGTCACAGACATGGGTTTCGATCCAAATAAATCCGTATTTGTGTTTGCATTGCGGACGTTTTCAATGAGGTGCTACGAGAAGAGATGGAGAGAGAATTTTAAGGTTTACGAGAAGTGGGGTTGGTCTGAATCCGACATTTTGTGCACATTCAAGTACCACCCGAATCTGGTGAATGTGATTGATCAAGTGATGGATTATCTGGTAAATGTGATGAGATATGTGACAAAAGAGATGGCGAGAGTCCCTGTGGTACTATGTTACAGCCTCAAGAAGAGAATACATCCGAGATTTTTGGTTGTTAAGAATCGACTAAGAGTTTGGCCGAGTATCAGCATCACTTAACTTCAAGACAAGTTGACGTGAAGAAGTAATCAGTTACAAAACAGTAATCGAATGTCAACATCAAGACTGAAGCAAGATTAAAGATTATTTGTAATTGATTATTGTATAAATACTTAGTTGATTTACATACATTGTTAACTTAGATCATTGCTATGAATTAGTACTAACAACTCATGTAATAGAAAACAAGGAATTATAGACAGGTTAAGTTCGAGTGAAGAACAAGTCCAGTTTTAAGGAGTACTTTGTTGTAGCGAGGACTGAGCATCATTAAGTATGTAATCGAGACATTGGATTATAGTGCAAATAGAATTCATGCGAGGAGTTCGATGAGTACGTATGCATATCTGTGCTGAACCTCGAAAAAGTTATTGTGTTCTTGTTTTAATTACTGTGCAAGTTATCTGATTTGAATTTCTGCTAACCTGTGAAATTAGGATCTGTGTGTGTGATTTTAGCAGTTATATTTTCTACAATGATTGCTAGCTTTTTGATTCTGTACACGAAAAGATACTCTTGGCCATGTAAGTGACCAAGCATGAGAAGGAAGTGCCTCTTTTGATAAGTGTTTATGAAGGCAAATTTGACATCAGCGACACATAAAACACAGGTCTTTCTCTCTCCTTTGAGTTGGTTCTTTTTTTCTAGATGAACGTACTGGTTTTCTTTTATCAGCATCTGACTTTGCTGATTTCTTTTGTACTCAGATGGTTTCTATTTGTTACTCGTTACTTTTTAGGTCCGACTTAGAGATAGAAGCTGAAAATAATCATTGTGAGATTAATATGTGTTCATCGATGTCATTTTTAGAGTCACTTTATACTATATATACACATAGCTTATTAATCTATTCAGCTAACAAACTACACATGCCTTGTCGCTTCGAAGCTTTGAGAGGGTGAGTAAAGTTCTGTGTAAAACTTACATGCATATTTAACGCCTGAAGCTAAACTGTAAAGCGATCACAAGAAAGACAAGGATCTCTGTGAGAGCAGCACTACCAGTGACACGGGATCAGAGACATTGTTCTTGGCCATCTGAGCGATGTTAGAGTTGTTCTCTTCCCAGAATCCCATCTCCTCCGCACAGTAAGGATCGATGTGAATGACCTGTAACACCCGGTGAGAATCCAAACCCAGATTTTCCATTTCGATTTGGATCCGAAACAATGATCTTCAATTACTCACCGTTTTGTTTTGATCATACAGTTAATGCGCCACAGCCAACATATCTTCGAACTCAGAACAAGGATTACGGCCAACCAACACAACTTGCGAGATGTCCCGTGATTCTGAGCTACTGCCTCGAGATTTTCGGTTCTTAGAGTTCTGTTGCAGAAGGGATTGGTAGAGCGAGACGATTTCAAGCTTTGTAGCGTGACAGAGTACTTGGAGAAGAACTTCGTGGCCAAATTTATGACCGAGTATGAGAAGGAAGTGCCTCTTTTAATGAGATGTGATTTTTAGAGTGATACTTTTGCAACATAAATATTCAAATTACATGGAAATTTCATATTGATTTCAGATGCAGGGGTATTTGTTAGTATTAGATCTTCTGACCAGGGAAAGATTCTTTCCACTCTTGAAGTTACAGCCATGACTCCATATGTGCTATTTCGCATGTCTCCTTGTCTAAAACATCATCAAGTATTCTATATTTCACTTCATAGTTCAAATTTAGTCTAAACTCTAAACACTACATTTCAAACACGAAGCACCAAAAAAATGAACACTTTTTTTAAAAAAATTGCGCTTAAAATCAAGACAAATATCTGAATTCAATACGGGTTAGTACTTTAATTTATATACTCCCAATTCAAAATAAGGCTTCGATCATCTCTTTCAGTCTCGTCCCGAAAACAGCCTGTTTGGGACGGATAAATTAGGGACTGGAAAAAGGGAAGACAGAAAACGGAAGTCAAGTACAAATCGAAGAGATGTCTGCGACAAGCCTGTGCGATCGGACTTATCCATAGAAGCGAGTCTGACGAGATTGATGGCAGAGAGTTTCCAGAGGAGAAGAGACGGGAGGCTTGAAATAAGGAAAGCATAGTCAGCGAGAAACCCGGGAGCTTTGCTGGGCTGTTTCTAAACCCGGGAGCTTTGCTCGTCGTAATGATGCCGCTTTGACAAAAGATGTTGCTTTTTCTACGACCTCCATGTACTCTTTCGGCTATAGGACGAGGCAATATGCAAAATCGAAGCACATGTTCTTGCTCAAGGACTCTATTATGCTGTAGTTTTGTAAGCCAAAAATTCTAATCGACAATGATATTCTGAGAGTTGTGCATGCAAATTCATCCATACGTGGAGAGAAGGAAACCTTGTGGGTTTTCATTTTGTTTCAGTGTTCACCCTTCATACTGATGGACTGCTTTGATATTATACAGGAAAACAAGCAATGAAAGTCATGCCGAATGAGCATGCATGGTTTTCATATAAGCAAGTAAAAACAAAAAGCCAGAAATATAAACATAAGCTGACATTGCACGCAGTAGCGAATGGATCTCTCTTTTTTAAATAGTTCTCAATAAAAATATGAAAGCACAAACCCTTGAGAAAAATAAAGGTAGTAATTAAATATGACAATATCCTCGTAAAAAGTAACATTTTATTGAGAACTAGAATTACCCTAATATGATTGATATAACCCTAATTCAATGATGGGAGATCTATGAATAATAACCCAAATATGATTGATATAGCCCTAATTCAATAACGGGAGTTGGATAATAATAACCCTAATATGATTACTGTAACCCTAATTAAAAAATGGGAGTTAGATGAATGACAGTGAAGCACTGGGTTCATCATCGCTGGACTCAGCATCAGTATAGATGAGTTCGGGGGCGGGACGGAAGCCGCATTCGACGATTGCAAAAGCTAGGCGGTTGTTGTGGCGGAGACGGAATCCCCAAAGCTGGATGAAGTGGTGTTCTTTGAGGGCATGAGAGGCTTGCACGCAGTTCCAGTTGCCGATGAGGTTGAGCACATTCGTGGTCATCTTCCACTTCTTCAGCTCCATCTCATGCATGGTGCCCTGGGCGTCCGCCACCTCCACGCGGACGGACTCTCTAGCGGCGATCGTGGCCTTCTCTTCCGGCGTGAGAAGCTCCTCCCACTCTCTGGACACGAGCCAGCTGGAGGGCAGCGAGAGCCTGTTGTTGTTCTCCGCCAAGTCCGTTTTCGTCACCAGCTTCTCCATCATCACCTGGAACCCTTCCCCGCCAATCTCCTCCAGCCTCGCCCGCAGCGCCCCCGGCAACTCCGCCTCGACCCTCTCCCGCGGCCTTAACTTCTTCTTCTTCTTCTTCGCCGGTGCTCCCTTCTTCGCCGCTGCTCTCTTCTTCGCCGGTCCTCTCTTCTTCGCCGGTCCTCTCTCCTCCACCGGTGAGAGTGGGGGTGCGAGAGTGAGTGCGAGATGGGGTGCGAGTGCAAGTGGGGGTTCGAGTTCGAGTGCGAGCGGGAGTGCGGGTGCGAGTGCGAGTGCAAGATGGGTTGTGAGTGCGAGTGCGAGTGCTGCTCCTCTCTCCTCCACCGGTGCGAGCGGGGGTGCGAGCGTGAGTTCGAGTTGGGGTGCCTTCTTTTCCTCCTCCTCGTCGTGCAGATAACTCGAAGCTTCAATCAGGGCGAACCACCTCCGACTCCTCTCATCTTTAAGGCGGCTGAACTCCATCATCTCCATCGGATCCAACCACGGATAATCACTCTCAGCGTTAGCCATGGCCGGCGACCCCCTAGTCTTCTTCGGAACCACCGCAAACGGCAGCGGATAATCACTCTCAGCCTTACCAGTGGCCGGCGACCCCCTAGTCTTCTTCGGAGAATTACTCTCAGTCTTAGCAGTGGCCGGCGACCCCCTAGTCTTCTTCGGAACCACCGCAAACGGCAGCGGATAATCACTCTCAGCCTTACCAGTGGCCGGCGACCCCCTAGCCTTCTTCGGAAAATTACTCAGCGCGTTACCAATGGATCGCGACAGACTCTTCCTCATCCTCGCAACCACCTTTTTTTTTCTTCCTTCCTCGACGTCTTCTTTGCTTAGGTATTTATAAACAACTCTACTAGTTCGACTTTTTTGATATAATATATACTCCTTTTTACAAGGATTCTATACAGATTTTCCACGTTATAATATAATATATACGATTTTCCAATCAAATATTTATTTAAATACAACGAAAAAAATACACGTCTATAAATCTACCAAATTGGTCTAAGTACTCTTAAAAATAATAGTATTTTTTCTTAGTTATGTACATACCGCTTGAGATAGAATAATATAATATTTACTGCTCTTAAAAAATCAGATTTTAACCTATTTATTTTATTGTTTGCTGTAAAATTAGTTAAAACTTAATCTTCCTATGAGTTTTGATGAATTTAGATTAGTCGATGAGTTCTAAAGAAATTCTTAAAAAAGAACTATAGTTTAAAAAAGAACTATAGATTAGTCGATGAAAGAATTTTATTTTGTATAATTTCCAGTTCAAATGTTTCAAATAAGCATTATAAACTATTATTCGCAAAAGACAAATTATTCTAAAACATAGATTTATTTTTTACTATTAATTGTTTTAAACTGACAAAATATATTGTTAAAAATAGTTATATACATATCTGTGTGTAGAGAGTAAAACAGATAAAAAAAAATAAATTATGTCAAATATTAGTAACAAAATTGTTAAGTAGTTAGTTTATTTATTTATTTGATTAAATTTAATACTAACCAAATAATATATTTTTTTAATAATTAAATTCTTTAATTTTTAACATTGACTAAAATAGAACATGACTTTCAGTTCGGAGATCGTGAATTCGAACCCCACCCGCAGCAAAGCTGCCTTAAAATAAATATTGACTAAAATACCGTAAAATATGTTATTTAAACATAAGGGCGTTATACATTTGTATTGCTCTTTTTTTTCTTTTCTTTTTTTAGTAAATTTTAACCGTCAACTCTTAATTTTTATCTTTTAATTCTTTGTTAGACGGCTATAACACTTTGATCTATCTGAAGCGAGAATTTATCTAGTTCATTGAAGTTCAACTATGTCTGTAAAATTCTAATTTTTTTTATCGTCTCTTACTTAGTCGACTAGCGTGATTTGTCCTTTCAATATGCCGTTGTCGCTTCAAAGAAGGCACGATTCCAAAACTCTGAAAGTCTCGATTATGTATTCTTTTTCCTCAAAGACCACTAGTTATTTAGAAAAAAAAATATATAATAAGTGTTATATACATCGACGAGAATGGGTGAAAAAAATGTCTTAAAAAAATTCTTATGAAATATATTGTGAGGAATTTGAACTACTTATATATTATATAAGCGCCAATTAATAAACATCGACCACAATTGTCACTTGTCATTGCCTCACATTGATTGCGTATAGCATTTCCCGGCCATCCCACCTTCTTCTTCCAAAGTTTAGCCTTTAAAGATTACCATCTGGCATTTTCTGTTATAACTTTTTTCATCTTGTATTAATACTGAGTTGTGTACTAGTTATCAGTAATGAGAATTTATCTTTCTCTCTCATTCAATTCTTCTCTCGTTATCTCTCTCTTGATTTTATCATGGTATCAGAGCAACAAACTCCGATCTCCATAACGTTGATCAGATCGTCATCTTCGGCTCGACCTGGACCGATCTCTTTTTCATTCTCTGACGAATACACTCTATCAAGATAATTTCCTTCTCTAGAATCATCTAGTGCTTGCAGCTATTAGAGGACACAAGCTGCTCAGATTTATCAAAAATACAGGAATACCATCGGAATTCCTTACCAATGATGATCGAAAATCTGGATCTGTGAATCCAAAATTTCTGGAGCATGATCAACAAGATCAACTTCTCTTGTCCTGGCAATTATCCTCATGTCAGAGATGTTGGAATAGGTTTAGGCTTAAGAAAAAATTTATCATTAGCACATTAGTGGCGGAATATAAAAAAATTTCTTTATTAGTAAAACAATTTTTATTAACCTAGGCAAAGTGCATGAACATGTATATATTTAAAAACATTATTTGAAATAGTTGAACACTAACCTTTCTTGTAACTTGATCTTTGATGAGCATTGGGAAAGATAGATCGTCTCTTGCTCGTTACCTTCATACCTACACGTGAACTCGAGAAACCTAAGGTTTCTATTACATGAGTCTATAGAGTATTTGAAAGATTTGTGTGTCGGCACAATTAAACACAATAACTCAAGAAAAATTCTATGAGCTAAAGAGTTAATTTAGCCTAAGGCTAATGAGGACTTAGGTGCCAAAGTAAAAGAAGTATTTTGAGGGAGAGAGAGAGAATTTTGGACGGCCAAAACGAGAGAAATAAGAGCAAAAACCTTATTTTCACATCTCTATGTTAGGCTCTATTTATAGGAGAAGAAAAATCAAGAAAGAGTAATTACCCTTTCCTATTGTGCATTCATGACACAATTTTTTTTATTCTCTACTCTTTCTCTAGTACATGGCCGGCCAATATGCTCTCATTAGTGAGGAAAAATTGTTTTCTCACTTATCATATTTATTTCATTCTCAATGAAATTCATTTTCTCTTTTCCTTTTGAGTAATTATCTTTATAATTAAAGGCAAAGAATCATCTCCTCTTTGAGTGTCTTGGCCGAATTCTACACATAGGGAATGACATTTAGATGCTTACTTATTTCTTATAATACCCATTGTAGAATTAATATTTCACAAATAATGAAATTAATTTAATAATGTCTCAAACGACTTCTCGGCTTCACAAACTAATTTATATTTCCATCACATGAAATATTCAAAATCTTATTTTGACATTCACATCATTTTATGTCCATGTGGACTCAAAAGTTCACAAACCTTTTTTTGAGTTTTAGCTTAATGTCAACTGACTCCACTAGAGAGTTGACACTGAGAATCTATCGGTTCAAATGAATTTATCTTTTACTCAAATTCAACTTAATTATATTGATCCAAAATTTCTATACTTAGCAAAATTTTTGGCGAAGGAAATTTGGAGCCAAAATTTTGGGGCATTAGAAGCGACTAGTCGCTTCTAATGCCCCGATCCAATAATTTTGACGATTAGAAGCGACTAGTCGCTTCTAATTGTCAAAATATTGATAATTTGGTTAAAATCGGGGTGTTAAAGGTAGAAGCGACTAGTCGCTTCTAATTCCCAAATGTCGCTTCTAATTCACCCTGTCGCTTCTAAAAGTATCTTTTGTAGTAGTGTGAGCGGATCCATTGAATGTTATATACGATTACCCTTCATGAATATCACCAACTAGATTGGATTTATAAATTTACCATTTTACCCTTCTAGTTGTTATTTCCTCAACCCCTTTGTTACTTGTGAATAAGTTAGAGACAATGTATTGACGAGGAGCTAACAAGTCACATTGTTTCATCCAAATAAAGTTGTTACTTAAATTTGGATATCGCGCGGTTCATTTATTCACAATCCAAGTAATAAAGCATGAGGTGATATACATTGCATTTCAGCAATCTTGTACAAGAATTTCATATCTATGAGAACTTCACAAAGTATACTCATGTCAACTTCACAACCCAATATATCACCAATAGAGCGCATCTAGTTCACAAACTTGGATCTAGAGTGTAGATTTCTCAAATGAATATATTGAAGTCATGAAATGACATGTCTCATTCCAGGATTAAGGTAAGCACGATGCAATTCATACATAGTGACCTTGAGACAGAAGAGGTTAAATGGTTTGTTCTTATATTGTCTCTAAAAGTGCACTTGTCAATATAGTATTTTCGAAAGATACACTGGAAGAACTATAGAGTTCCTAACTCTATATGCCTCGTAACCAGACATTATAGATTCTTCCAACAATCATACTAGGATCAATAGTCCGTTGATCTTTAGATTATGAATATTCCATTTTAGTCAAACCATGAAGAGTTTGTTCACGCAAATCTACATTTGTCTCTTCATATATTGTTAGGTTTGATTAAGAACTATTAGACTATTTAATATTATAAATCTTCAAACAAATGAAAAAGGAATGAATGAACGTTTCAACTTTTATTAATTTAATAAGTAGTTACAATATGAGTTATGAAAGATTTATATTACATCAATATGTAAATAAATAATTTTTTTGTGGGCATCTCTGCCGACAAGAAACACTACTTACTCGCATGATCGAATGTAATGAATCTCATCAAGTGTGGTCAAAATTGGAACATTACTTCACTGTCACTAAGTCTAGAATCAAGCAACTACGAGGTGATCTGGCTTCAACGAAGAAAGGCTCCAAATCTATTAACGACTATCTCCTTCAGATCAAGACTACTGTCGATCTCCTTGCATTGATCGGTGAAGAAATCAATGATGATAATCACATTGATGCAATCTTCGAAGGCGTTGGATCAGATTATAATTTGTTCATCACTTCCATTGAAACACGAAAAAGAAACCTTCAGTGTTGCTGAAATTGAAGCATGACTTCACAGTCAAGAGAGAAGAGTGGTTAAACAACACAATTATGTTGACTCTGCAATGTCTCATATGGCCAATTTGGCGTCTACTAATCAATCTCGTTATCGCTCACAACTTCCACGCTCAAATTCTCAATCAGCTCAGTCTACGCGATTCTCAGGCAATACACGTGGTTGTGGCAGGCAAGGTCGTGGCAGAGGTCGCTCGTGGAATTCCAATAATCGACCTCAATGTCAACTATGCTTTTGCATTGGTCATCTTGCACCACAGTGTTGGTTTTGATTTGATCAGGCATTTAGTGGAGTCTCTCAGACACATAATCAAACACCTGGTGTGCAAGCTAATTCTCAAATCAGTGTTGGTCGAGGCTTCTCTCATTAAGCCTACTATGGACCTGTTCAACCACATATTGCCTACAATCACTTAGCGTTCATGCCTCAGATGAATTTTAACTCACCAGAAATGACTAATGATCCTACGTGGTATCCTGATTCCGAAGACACAGCTCATATCACTCCTGAGGCTTCGAACATCCAAATGCCAACTCCTTATACCGGTGCTGAAAAGGTCATCGTTGGTAATGGTACAACCCTTTCTATAACTATCATTGGCTCCTCATCTATTAAATCTCCTCAGTCTAATGCTTCACTCAAGATACAAAATATTCTTCATGTTCCTTTGATAAAAAAAAGAACTTGCTTAGTGTTTCTCGGTTTGCCAATGACAACAATGTTTACTTTGAGTTTCATGCTTCTAAATGTTGTGTTAAGGATCTTGTAACCAAGCAAACAATTATTGAGGGATCGTGCACAATGGACTCTACACACTTCCTATTTCAGCGTCTGCAAAGCCTCCTCATAGTCAGTCTGCACATTACTCAGGCACAACTTTTGTTGATGATCAGTCTTCAGCTCAAATCTCAACAAGCTCAGCTAATGTTACAACATAATTTCTCCTCTTTCTTTGTGGCATGACAGGCTCGGTCCTCCAGCTCTGCCATTTGTAAAAAACATTTTGAACAGTTGAAATTTATTGTCTAAGAAATTGAATAAAGCTGAGTCTTGTTTCTGTACTGCATGTTGTCAAGGCAAATTTCATAAATTACCTTATCCTCTCTCACATAGTGTATACAACTTGCCTCTTCAGTTGGTTCACTCTGATCTTTGGGGACCGTCTCCATCAACGTTTGTTAATGGTTACATATATTACATCCACTTTGTGGATCATTACTCTTGATTCACGTGGATTTATCTTCTTCATAACAAGTCTGAGGCGTTTTAATGTTTTGTGAATTTTAAAACCAAAGTGGAGCTGCGAACTGGTCATAAACTCAAGGCTATACAAACAGATTAGGGTGGTGAGTATCGTGCCTTCACTTTATACCTTGTTCAACATGGAATTGAGTATCGTATCTCGTGTCCCTATGTACATCAACAAAATGGCTTGGCCGAACGAGAGCATCAACACATTGTTGAGACTGGATTGACTTTACTTGCTCGAGCTTCCATGCATGTGAGCTTCTGGGATGAGGCTTTTCGAACAATAGTTTATCTCATCAATTTAATATTGTCTCCAGTAATAAGCAATAAATGTCCCTTACAGTTCTGTTCAACATAAGTCCAGATTACTGATCTCTCAGGACAGTTGGCTGTGTTTGTTTTCCTAATCTAAGGGCTTTTAATCAGCAAAAACTTGACTTCAGGTCAAAACCGTGCCTGTTCTTGGGCTTCAATATAAACCACAAAGGCTACAGTTGTATTGGATCAAATAGGTAAAATTCTCATCTCCAGAAATGTGTTGTTTGATGAACATTGCTTTCCTTATCCATCGCTATTTGCTACACAATCAGATATTCCCTCCTCATCTGTTACCTCACAGTCACCTGCTCAAATACATGTCCTTTCAAACCCTAGATCTCACAATCTCATACCTAGCCTTGATCCTCTTACCTCACTCATACAATCTCCCTCTCCTCAAGTTTCCGCTCACACTCCCTCAAATTTACATCATCCTCTAACCACTCATTCCTCTCCACATCAGCCTCACCAAATCAAACAATCAACCCTCTTCCCTACCTCTTATTATTCAACCTAAGCAACCAGAAATTGATCACCACATGCTCACTAGATCTAAATCATGTATTTTAAAACTAAAAGCTTTGTAACCACAATGACAGAACCTGACTCGGTTGGTGATGTCCTGGGTGATGCTAATTGGAACAAAGCCATGATCAGAGAGTTTGATGCACTCATTCAGAACAGACTTTGGTCGCTAGTTGACCTCCCTCCACAGACATGTTATTGGTTGCAAATGGATGTATAGGGTAAAATAAAATGCGGATGACATTTAGAACAAGCTCAAAGCTCGTTTGGTTGCTAAAGGATTTCACCAAACCCCTGGCTTTGACTTCTCTAAGACGTTTAGTCATGTTATCAAGCATGCCTCTGTGCGCATTGTTATCACTATTGCTCTAAGTCGAAATTGGAGGATTGCTCAACTTGACATCAATAACGCGTTTCTCAATGGAACTATAACCGAGGAAGTCTACATGTGTCAACCTGAGGGATTTGTTGTTCTTGGAACTGAGACGAATGTATGTCCTCTCCACTAGGCGTTGTATGGCTTAAAATGCTGCCCTCAGATCTTTTGGCTTCAACAGTGCTAAATCTGATAACTCTCTATTCAATAAATTGGCCAATATATAATGTATGTATTGGTTTATGTTGACGATATCATCATCACTGGCAGCCAAAACACTCATGTTCAATCAGTCATTGACAGTCTTCACAGAATGTTCGCTCTGAAAGATCTAGGTGAACTCAATTTCTTTCTTGGTATTCAAGTCAACAAGACGACCTATGGTTTATTGCTCAATCAAACCAAGTACATTCGGGACTTGCTTTGCAAGACTAATATGCTCACAGGAAAAGGCATTTATACTTCTATGGTGAATAGTCAACACTTGTCTAAGCAAAATGGTGTTCCCTTGCCTGATCCTCATCTCTATCGGAGTGTTGTCGGTGCTTTGTAGTATGTCACTGTGACTAGGCCTGAATTAGCCTTTTCTGTCAACAAGGTCTGTCAATTCATGCAAAGTTTCTCTGACGTGCATTGGAAGGCAGTCAAGCGCATACTCCGGTATCGTTGTGGCACAATGAAATTTGGTCTCCATCTTCGTCGTTGTTCTCATTTGAGTCTCACGACCTTTTGTGATACAGACTTTGGAAATAGCCCAGACGATGGTAGGTCAACTTCAGGGATGGCTGTCTACTTCGGGTCTAATCTTGTGACGTGGCAGTCCAAGAACAGCAAGTGGTTTCTCGCTCCAACACTGAGGCTGAGTACATGAGCCTTGCTTGTGTTGTTGCTGAACTCGCGTGGCTCAAGTCTCTTCTCTTTGAGCTTCAGATTCCTCAGCCATCTCTATCGATTGTGTGGTGCGATAATCTCAACATTGTGTTTGTCTCGACTAACTCAGTTCTGCACGTTCGCACGAAACATATAGAGCTTGACATTTATTTTGTGCGTGAAAAAGTTGCTGGTCGTGAAGTGGTGGTGAGGCGCATTTATGCTCATGCTCAAGTCGCTGCATGTTGACCAACGCTATCTCCAACTCGAGTTTTAGTTCCTGGCGGCTGAAGCTTTGCGTTGAGGACCTCTCCGCGCTGCGTTTGAAGGGGACTAATAACTAAAGAGTGTAGTTTAGGGTCTCACAAACTACCATGTGGCACTTTCTATTATAAATGTTTTCATCTTGTATTAATACTGAGTTGTGTACTTGTTATCAGTAATGAGAATTTATCTTTCTCTCTCATTCAATTTTTATTTATACGTACCTCTCGAGATTATATATATAAAATATATGTATAATAAAAAGAAGGCCGATTAAATATAGCTCATTTAAACTTCAGGATTGAGTTGTTATGAACATTTTAGCTAACATTGTACATATGTCACATTTTTGTTACAAAAATACTCCCATACACAATTTAAGTCGAAGTATATATTGAATTTAATTGCACGTTGTAGTTGTCGTAGTAAGAAATTGTCAAAATTAAATTCATGGTGTAAATCCTATCTTAAATATATTTTGTCAGACTACAAACCTCTTCCAAATGGTTTTCGTTAAAAATAAAGAATTGTGTCCCAACTAATGCAAACAATTGCAAATAGTGAATTCAAACCCATATAATCGCAAATAATATGGCACTTTGCTTTTAGAGCGATAGGTTAATGTACCCGTTTCTCCTGATGATAACCAGAATATAATTCATGTTTTTAATAAATAATGACAATGATCACAACTAATCATGTAAGATTATATTCAGTAGTGCACATGAAAGACTTACTAGTAAACAAAAATTAGTTTTTAGCTAATATTTTAACTATTATTTTACATTTTTTTTAGCCAATTAGCTCTATAGAGCTAATTTGCTAAACCATATCTATGAGATCCACATTCATATATTATTGATATGTGAATTAAATAATAATTTTATTTGTATCACATAAATAAATTAAAATGTTATTGGTAGTAAGTGAAAATTGAAAAAAACTGATTATTGTCCTATGAATGAAGTTAAAGTTAAAGATAACTTAGCTTACCACTAAAGATCAACTTATGTTATACATGAAAATATGAAGTAGCAATCTAAATCAATATCATTTTAGTTTATCAATAAAGATGCTCTAAGGTCTCAAACTCAACACTATAACACCGAACATAGTCTGAGAAAGAGGTTCAACCACACGGTATAGTGGACACCAAATTTGATGTTTTAAACAATACCACGCTAAATATATCGTGTTACTGTCCACACGATATAATTCTTTATTTTTTTTTAATTCTTTATATCTATAAAACATAAAGCCTATGTATATATATACCATATATCATGACTTGATTATAAATACACATAAAAATAAACTGTATTTAAACATAAAAAACTTAAACACATCAAAATTTAAGCACACCAAATAAACATAAATCCAAAAAGAAATAACATTTTTTAGGAAATAAATAACATAAATTTATAAGAATAGGAATGTTTATATTGAACTTTGAAATGTATTAGTTGAGTACTTGCGGAATGAGTATGCTAATTCCGATAGTTAGTATGATTTAATTTATTTTTCAAAATGTATTATTTTTTATGTTAATTTTTTTAAGTAATGTAATTTTATTTATTTAGTTTTACTTTGTTATATATAATTGGTAAGTAATAAATAATTTTTATCACTTAATAAAAAAATGGAAACATTATAATTATTGATTCAAATATTCATTAATAATTAGATTATATTTTAGTAATATAATAATAGTGAATAATATCTTTAGTATTAAATTTGATATTGTGATTGGAAATGGAAAAATATTTGGTGCTAAATTTAATATTAAATTGACATGAAATTTAGTGGTGGCGTTGTAGACAGTCTAAGCAAATTGAGTTAATTGCTGCTAGAATTTAGCCGCAAAATCTATTCCCGATGATATCCATTCAAAACTTAAAAAAAATGCCACATCTCCTAATAAAATTCATCAAGCTCTCTAACAGAAATACTATTTATAATGGAAATTATGAAAAATAATCATGATAGTTTTGACTAACTAGTCTCCAATAAAAAAATATCCAACTCGAGTGGCTACGGCTTCATTTTGTCTAGCTCCGCCTTTGGACATATGAACATCTTTCGGACCCCAGCACGAAATACCCTGATCCAAAAATAAAAGAATTAAACACCAAATTTATATGAAATAATGATACAAAAAAAGGGTAAAAGTAAACTAAACTGCCAATCATAATCTCCAAGAAGCATCAAGTCAGAATCTTCATCCATGTAGGTCACTTTCCACTCGCTGCTTTCATCCACAAGGCTTCCGTGGAAGTCAAACATCTTGTCCAGCTCAGCTATAAGCTCCTCGTACCCATCAAAGCTTGCCACGTCAACTGACCTTCCAAGCGCACTTCCATGTTTGAGCACCTAAAAAACATTGTTCATGCTCTATACAAAAGTTTGTGTTAATATCTGCTTTGCGCTTTATGATAACAAACCTTGGTGCAACTTCTGGTTTTAGTATTCCCCGAGAGGCAGAGCTTCTTGAGACGGTTGGCATGATAACAGCTGCTCAGCGCTTCGCCTGGATGTGAAGGAAGCTCTTGGTCAACCATGGAAAGGTTGACTCCGAAGAGGATTGGCCCTCCGTTGTCGATCGAGTAGCTTGATGAAGTCACGGTGGATCCATTATCATTGTCGTGGTCGGGGTATATTGGAAACAGAATCTCTCGCCGCCTCTGATTCTGTGGGCCCCCACGAACGTTGCCGATAATTTCTTGACCTTGCAAGACCTCGCTTTGTCTTTCAGGAAAACGCTCCACTGGGTTCATTTTGTTTATAAAGCTTCATCAATTACTATTCAGGATAATATGAACCAATTTCTCAATGAACAAATATATTCAAAAATGTATTAAAAAAATCGAACATCCAAAATAGAACCATTGGCCAATCAACATTTTACATATTGAAAAGAGTTTTTTAGCTATATACTTGTATTAACGTTTACTAATTTCAAAATAACCAACGTTTGATAAACTTTTCGTAAATACCCATCAAAAGTTGTTTACACATTTTTATGGATTATAATTAGCGATTGTTAATGAAGATATTATAGTCCGTAAAAACGTGTAAATAATTTTTTATTGGGTATTTACGAAAAGTTAATCAAACGTTAGGTATTTCTAAAATAGTAAACATTAATGTGGGTAAACAGCCAATTATTTGTATCGAAAAATACTATAAGAAAATAATTTTGTATAAGGCCATAATTATTAATCAGCTCTTAAACAAGAGATAGTGTAACAAAAACCATCTTGATATCATAGTCTCTAAGTGGTCAAGAAATTGTGGAGTTAGAGGTATGTAAGGGTATACTGACCTTCATTTGGAGTTCTGGGAAATCCGAGCGATTTTCGGAAAAGATCTTCCACGGCTTTTGTGGATATGAGATTGATTTCCCAAGGAGAGAGTCTTTGTGGGAGCAAACACGTGTTTGGACCGGCGTCCCAGCGGACCTGCACTCAAAAGACAAGTAATTATTTGAGAGAGAAAAAATAATAAAGAAGATGAATTTAGCTTTTGAGAGATGGGATTATCTTTTAACAAATACCATAAGACACTTCCATTTTGAATTCGGCCACCTAATCGGGTCCTGATCTCCCACGCTTATGATAGTCCCTGCGACGCTGCTCAAAGCCGTACATAATCAGGAAAATAATGAATGGAAAAACAAAAATTTTGTCAGGTAAACCATCAAAATATTACGAATTGAAAAATAGTCATACATGTTTTTGTTTTTTTTTTTTTTGTAAATAGTCAAACGGATTAAGCGTCGTCAAATTTGTGAGTTTTTGTTACTTGTTTATCTTTTTTTTCACAAGGTATATGAAATACGTTTGAGAATTTATTTTTCAAAATTTGAATTTTTTATTTAGTGTTTAAGAAAATATTGACTTTGATGTGTTTTTAAAATTTTGAAGTATTATATTTTAAATTCGGATGAAAAAATTAGGCAGAAATGTACTGAGTTATTTTAGACAAATACGAAAATCATTTAGGTTGGTTATTTATACAAAATTAATAAAAGATAAAGTTATTTCCGATCCACCTAAGTTTAGGGGACTATTAACCAAACAAAGACCCATGAAAAAAATGGTCTTGAAATTAATTACCGTTTATGTACATAATCTTCTCCTTCAAAATCATATCGGAACCTCATTCCCGGGACATGTTCGATTGCAGTCGATCTCTTGTACCGATCGTATGACACCACAAAATGGGGATATCTCCTAAACAAAAACATACACAGGTAATTAGATTGATGGATTAAATTTTCCTCCTAATACAAAATTAATGAAAAAAGGAAAGAAAAAAAAACCAAGGGTGGTGAAAGACGACGAAGAGGGCGTCGTAAGAGATGGCATGGTAAGCGCTAGCGAGAATGCCGTGCTTCATGCATTGCTCCGTTATCACTGACCGCGACGAGCTCTTCGTCACGTGCCTTACTCCAACGCGAAGTTCTCCGTTCTCTCCCCTAATATTAATTCATTTAAATTCACCGTTTCGTAATATTATTGTTTTTATTTTACATTTTTCACTAAATAAATAAATAAAGTATTGCGGTTTACTAAAACACCTGACAAAGATGCAAGCGTCCCCGGCGACGAGCTTCTTTGCTAATACAAATGTGCTCCAACCACTTGTAAGTAGGTGCCGTTTCGGCTGCCCTGCAAAAAATAAACAAGGTAATAAATTATAAACATGAGAAATATGACCATATAGGATTCGTAAATTACCACGGTAAATGTGGCGAAAATGCCATTCATGGCCGTTCAAGTCCTTGGCTACAAGCTCTTGAACAGGAGGATGAAGTGACATGTCCTGAAATTGAATTTTCAAGATTAAAATACCATAACTTATTCTCGAACACACGAAATGGTATGAGATTAAAGTACTTACTAGCCCTGGAAAGCATTCATCGGCACATCGTTTAGGGACTGAGAAGCCTCCGTGTGTGCTTGTGTCCGACGGAGTGAGTGTCTTGCTGAATGAAAAAACCGCCTTTTTCGGTGGTACAGGGACATCCTCTTCCTTGTCCGTCCACCTCGCCAATCCTTCCTGCCCAAAATAAATATATGATATAACCATGCACTAAAACATATCATCGTAAGAATTCGGGGGAATTATATATTCCGGGTGTGACCTCATTCCTTGTTATCAAAGTGATCTGAGCGATGACTTCATCCGTGACATCCTCGGCCTACAAAATAAAATAAAAAATGTATTGGTTACAAGCTCTTTTTTCAATATAAATTGGATCATACAGTGTTTAATTTATTATTTGTAGCACCTTGAGGGCGACACTAGCGACTTTGCACAAGATTTTCGACGGCACATCGTACACGGGAAAATTTGAGCCGCCGTCTTGGTCCCCACAATAAGCTTGAACCTGCAAGCGCGAAGTCCAAATTAAATAAAATTTTGCGAACACGAATTAAATCATATATTATTTTTTTCCTTCTCGTTTAGTGGATATTGGCTAGATTTCGCGTATTCATTGGAATTTTAACATGACATCAATAAAGATTACTACAACACCCAAAAATATTTAATAAATGCTAAGAAAAAAAAAAACCTGTTCTGCGTGGCCTTGGGGAAAGTAGAAGACTTTCTCTCCGCAGCGGGGAATGTTAGCGTGAGGGCCGGCACAAGCTTCCCATAAATCCTTGTAATGTATGTCTGGTTCATCTGAATCCACCGTATACAATCTCACATGATTCAATAAATACCTTTTGAAGAAATACAAATGTATATAATAAGTGCTTAAAGGGATTTGTTTGAAATTGAAAATATTCAAAATTACATCCTCGATTAGACAAACACATTTCCGCCGGGAATTCGCACTATCAAACGTACGAAATAACACAAAAGGCCATACTCTTTTTTAGAACTCTGAAAATCAGGATTGCTTTTTTTTTTTTTACATATTTCAGAGAGATGAACTTTAAAAAGAATTGAATTTAAATTTCCATTTCAATGTCTTGTATGTAACCTTCAATCATAATCAATGAGCAGGGATTTTATTATTTTTCTTTTAATGAAAGCCGCTTTTTAATTAAGGTGGAGAAAAAAAAGGAACAGAGGCAAGCTATCGTAAACTACATGCGAGTCAGCAATACCAGAAAATATATAATAAAAATAATAATGGAAACTAATCAAGAGTCAACAATCAGCATCAAAGGTCTATTCTATACAAAGTTACTTCCTGACCCAACAACAATCAAAACAAAACATGTTTCAAAATAAACAAATACTTATTCGTCTGTTCTCGAAAAGTAAATTTGTAGCTCAGATATATATATATATATATATATAATATTAAAGTAAGATATGCTTCGTCGACCTTTGTTGTTGAGAGGAACATCGTCACCACTCCCGGGGAGACTTCTGCCGTAACTGCCCATTTCTCAAACAAAACCAAAATCTTGGTTTTTTTTTTTTTTTTGTGTGGTAATAGCACAGAACCAGGAAGCTAATATTTATAATGAAAAAAAGAGCGTTCACTGTTTTCGGGTCTTCACAGCCTCTTTCTCTCTCTCAGACGCACACACTCGCATATACAAACACGAAGACCACACCTTCCTCTCTACATGTAACACACACACACATATATATATATATATATATATATATATAATATCCCTATTTGTAACTCCCTTTGGTTTTCCAATAGAGAGAGAGAGAGAATGTGTGTATTTCTGTGCGTATGTGTGAATGAGATGGTTGTAACGTTTGATGTTATTATTGTTTTTTGTATTTTTGTTGTGACTATACTGACCAGAGATTAAGCAAGAAAAGAAGAATGAAAAACATACACACACACATACACCAAAAAAATAGAAAGGACAAGAGGTGAAAGGGAATAAGAAAAAAAAACAATGTGGTGGTGGTATGTACTGTACACCTGCACTCCTATTTAACTCTATATCTTTTTTCTCTTTTACGTATTAAATATTTTTGTTTTTCCTTTCGTCTTCATTTTCTGTGTAGCCTATATGCCTATACTATATAATACGGAAAATTATATTCTGCAATTTCCCCGTTGGCCCGTTATTAAAATGTTACAATGTTTTGATTGATTTGATGTTACAATATACATATAACTTTTATGTACTTAAAATAAAAATTTATTAGGTAATTTAGAACAAAAAACTCAATAATCTATATCCGAAACAATTTTATTTTTAAAATATTATGTTAATGTACTAATTAATAAAACAAGGGTGGAGGACTGACTGACTGACTAAATACGAACATCCATAATTCCATATTATATATATTTTTAAAACTAATAATTCCATAACATGGTCTTAGTGTCTATCATACTTTTTCCCCTTAATTTGTTGTTTTAAAAAGACTACTCGTATGTATTATATAGTTATATATGCTAGCGACATTTGCTAATTTGTGCCGATTAGTCCTATAAGTAATGCGCCAACATCTGTTATTAATTTCCTTTTTTTGAATGCAAGCCTTCATTTGTTTACAATGACTGTGAATTAAACTCGACGTCTAACTTAAAGGAGTATTTAATTACCACCAGACCATCCTAATTATCACATATATCTTATTAATTAGTATATAGCCTGCATGTTCAATTTCTTTATTAAATTTACATGTTATGGACAAATTACATTTTCGTGCATGCAAATAGCTGACATTTGTGTCGTTCCTTTTTCTTTGGCGTTCTACCCCAATCTCCAACCATTTATTCTTCTCTCTGTTTCTCATACGCCAATGAAATTTTTATTTTCTTTTGTTTAGTTTAATAAAAAATCTTAACATGAAAGATCACAAACTTGGTTTGGATGGTACTACCAATATTTGAAACTATTTGTGTTTAAATGTCCAGAGTAATTTAGTATATACTATATATTTGTGACTGGGTGTGAAAATAAAATATAAATAAATGTATAAATAACAAAAAGAGCGGAGAAAAAAAGGGAAAAAATGTTTGTAATTACTTAAATGATATAAATGTTGAAAAATACATGTGAAATATGATTGGAGCTACCGAGACAGGTGGCAACATGCATGACCGTCAACGAGGCGTGACAACCAAAGCGACGGTTTTGATTGTTTGTTGAATAATCATAATTATAAAAACGCTTATAATAATTGGTTAAAAAAATCAGTTGAATTCAAAATTGAATAATATTTCAATCAATTTAAAATTCAGTTAAATTCATAATTAATCGTTTTGTATCGTATATAATTTTACAATATATTATTTACTATAACCAATTGTCATAATTACTATAGAAGTCAAATGTTTAGTTTATGTAATGATATATTAGATACCATAAAATACACAAGACATTATGGATTTTGATTAATCATACCATAAATGATCACGTATCGAAATGAAATTAGTTATTATACATGTATCATGTACATATTCCAACCCTTAATTAATTTGTGTATACAATATTAATTTAATGGGATCTAAATGGCTCAAATACTTTAGTTGGAAAAAAGGAAATATATATAATCATGTGTAAATTTGGATAACTATCGAATAAAACTATTAGTAATGCATGTTCATTATACTTTCCTAAACTAACTCTTTATGTGGATATTCTTTTAATAGTTTAAAATGTCGAGTAAAATCTTAAGAAAACCATAAATAAAAAATCATTAACTTGGAAGCTTAAAAAGGCAGTATGTTTGGTTGCGTAGGAAAAGTCAATAACGTACATTTCAGGATTCATATGTCACAATTTTGACATTTGAATAGGAGTACGGGTGACCTTCAAATGTAATTAATCTCATAAGATGTAAATAAATCACCGAACTAAATTTTTTGGATTGAAAATAAGTATGATTGTGCATGTGGTATGTCGCTTTTAAATAGTTAGCATCTAAAATTTTGACTTTTGTATGCAACTTTTTTACTTTGTAGATACGAACTTTCATATGCAATTTTGTTGTATCTATTGTCGCATCCGGATGTTATCTAAATCTCTATTTTGTAGTATTGTCACTTTTTTTATATAATATTGTTGTTGATTAAATACTCTAGTATGTCACAAACAGTATACCCTCATTTTCCTAGCTCGACACCCTTCTCCCTATTCTCGTCAAGAATATAATAGTCATCGTAGCTACGATCAGGGGTGACATGCCATCATTTTACGAAGGTTTTGGCGTTCGAGATCAAAAGTATTGGACGTTGGAGGCATACGATCATAGAGCTGATAACCAGTGGTGCATTGCTTGTTAATGAGACATGTAATATAATTGGAGTTATAAAGGGAGCATTTTTGTTTTAACGTATAAAAATGTTAGTACACGGCCAAAAAAAAACGTGTTTTCCTTTTTTTCGAATTTGAGAAACTTGTTAATAGTTTATTTTTAGGTTAATCTAGTTATAAACATTTAACCTAGTGTCAATTTGGAAATAGTCAACGTTTGGTTAACAAGTGGTAAACATTTATCGTTACGATGTGACATTTGTTTACAATGTTAAAAGTTAAGGTAATCTTAACAAAAATTTAATTGTAAACAAATGTCATGTTATAACATTGGTTATTTATCATTTGTTTACGAAATGTTATGCATTTTCAAAATATCAATGTTTAGAGTGTATAAAGGCAATTTTTTTATATTTTTTTTTTTGTTATCCACTTAGTTGTATAAGGTGGCAATTTTTTTTTTGTAAAGAGGGGAGAAATTATTTCAGATTATTATTACATTAAAACTTTTATTGTTTATGTACTTGATTCGCCTAGTGGTCCTTGTGTGTTTTGGGTACATCAAATTGTAGGTTTGTCAAAGTTTAATGTGTTAACCCATTGGATGGTAGTTCTAGTTTGATTTTCTTACACTTCCTCTTTTTTACTTTAAGAACCGTGCGCGGTACTACGAAAATAACGGAGAAAAATCATGATTACAATTAAACCTGGCTTATCGGTACCGGACGGACCGGTCCGGTAAGCCAGGAACCGGACCCTAAAGGTCCGATAAGAGTAACGGACCGGTCCGTCCGGTAAGGTCCGGTATCCTGTTTTTTTTTTTTTTTTTTTTTTTAAATCTGAGCCATTGGATGTAAAATCCAACGGCCCAAAAAAAATAGCCGTTTTATTACCGTTACCCCCCCCCCCCCCCCCCCCTCTAACGGCTATTTTCACTATTTTCCCTATTTTTTAATTTTTTTTTAACCCTCAATTCCGAATTCTATATAAACGACCCTCCCCATTCACATTTTTCACACCAATTCTCTCAACTTCTCTCATTCTCTCAAAATTATCTCAACATTTCTCAAGCTCGGTTTTTAGTTTTCAAGCTCGGTTTTTAGTTCTCAAGATCGGTTTTTATTTCTCAAGCTCGGTTTTTAGTTCTCAAGCTCGGTTTTTATTTCTCAAGCTCGGTTTTTATTTCTCAAGCTTGGTTTTTAGTTCTCAAACTCAGTTTTTAGTTCTCAAGCTCGGTTTTATTTTTCAAGGTCGGTTTTATTTTTCAAGGTCGGTTTTATTTTTCTAGGTTGGTTTTAATTACAACTTCGCTTTTATTCTATTTCTTCTTTACGCTTTTTAAATTCAAACTTCTTCTTCTTTCGATACACAAAATTGTTTTTTTTTCAAAAATCAAATTTTTCATATGGCTTCTTCATCCCAAAATGGAGGCCGAGGTCGGAGGGGAAGAAGTTCACAAGAACCACAAGTTCACCAATTTGAAAGAAATTGGTTGAATTACTCCCAAGAAAATGATGATACGGTTTACTCATTCGACCCAAATTACGTTCCCCCAAATGTTAGAGATTTTCTTGGCACCCAAATTCCAAACACACAACCACCATTTCAACCCGAAATGAATCCCGAAGAGGCTTATCAAGCACAACTTCCACAACCCGACGCCTACCAAGTGTACCAAGAGTTTTCTCAACGCTTGGAACAACAAGAAGATGAAGGCGGCGACGAAACCGAAGAGCCGGACGAGGAAGTGGAGGAAGCGGAGGAGGTCCGAAATACCATCCCCCGACCCCGCCAACGTGAAAAACGGGAAGCGACGCAACAACGACAACAACAACGAGCCCGCCAACACCAACAACAACAAGACGACCGTCAACAACAACCACAACGACACGATGTTCCCCTCGCCGAACCACGACTACACAAAAGGAAGCACCGTTCAGCGATGTGGAACTTTTTCACGAAGGTGAACTACAACGGCGAACGACACGGACAATGCAATGCTTGTGGGAAGCTCGTTAGCGCTCACAATCAACGGTGCGGGACGTCTCTACTAACGAAGCACCAAAAGAGTTGCCCGGGAAGTCAAACCGCCGGTTCTTCAAACGTTGTAAGTCACGTAGATCCCGAAGCTTTTAGAACTAGTTTAGTAGAATATTTTGTTTCTATCGACCAATCATTTAGTCATATAGAATCAAAAGGTTTTGTTCGCTTTTTAAGTTATTTAATTCCCGGTGTTCAAATAATGTCTAAGAAGGCGCTACGTTCTGATATTTTGAAATGGTTTGTAAAAGAAAAAGAACAACTAAAAAATGTAATTGCTTCTGGAAAATTTAGCGTAGCATTAACTTCCGATATTTGGTCCGGTCAAGCTAAAACTGATTACATGTCCGTAGTAGTCCATAACATAGACGTTGATTGGAATTTAAACAAACGTATGATTGCATTTCCTAGGATAGAAGGAAATCACACTAGCCAAAACATTTTAGATATAATGATGAGTGTTATAGAAGAATGGGGTTTAAAGAATTGACTAATTTCTATAACTTTAGATAACACAACTAGTAACAACGCAATGATTAGGGAACTAAAAACACGTTTAGAAGATGAAACACTTTTACATCAACGTTGTGCGACACACATAATCAACCTAATAGTACAAGCAGGAGCCGCTAACTACGAACCTGTAATCCATAAAATAAGATGTTTTATTAGTTGGATAAACAGTTCAACCGCTAGGGTCGATGAACTTAAAAAACGATTTAGACATAACTTATTAGAGGAACGAACATTTCATTTAGATAACAAGATTAGGTGGAACTCAACCTATCTAATGTTGAACAACTTTTTATCACCCCGTTATGTAGACGTAGCTGTAGCCTTTATAAACAACGAACTCGGGGAAGGATCTTTAACCCCTTCTGATATTAGCATGGCTGAATCATTTGTGTCTTTTCTTGATATTTTTTATAAAGAAACTTGATACCTTTCCGCTTGTTATTCACCGACTTCTCAATTAGGAATCCATACTATGACTGCTTTAGCTACACATTTTGAAAAATACCGGGACGATCCCATTTTTAGCACTTGTATTCAAGACATGGAAACTAAATTTCTTAAGTATTGGGGCGCTGGGAAGGTTCCATTACTCTTTGGTTTTGGAGCCATTCTAGATGTTCGAACTAAAATTGGTGGACTTAAAAAGTTTTTCAAATTTCTTAGATTACGGTTTTCCGGTACGCAAGATTACGTCTCACTTGATCAACCAAGGATCGTAGATGCTTTTTATTCTCTTTTCAGGGTCTACGAGGCGAAACTTCTTCCGCATTACCGAACTACCCAAAGTCAACAGTCGCAATATGCAAGGAGGCATCAATACGCGAACGTCTTCACCAACGCTCCCGCGTTTAGTCCTTCTCCTCAACAAGAAGCTGGAGGCAGCACGCCAAGAGGAAGTCAAGACCACCCTCGTACTCATCCCGAGATCATGGAGTACGATTGCAACGATTGGGTGAGGAATGATGACGAGCGCCTGGACTTGCTTCACTGGTGGAGGCAAAACGGTAGACGGTTTCCAATCTTGTCCACAATGGCTCAAGATATATTAACTATCCCGGTCTCTACAGTTTCTTCCGAGGCGGCGTTCAGCAGTGTGGGACGTATTATCGACGACCGAAGATGTAGTCTCAAACCAGAGATGGTTGAGGCACTCACTTGTGGAAAAGATTGGCTTCTCCACAAGAATCGAGCTCAAGAAACATTCCACTGTTTCGACATTTTAGACGATTTTGATTTTGATTTTAGTACACTTCACTTGAACGATTAGTTACTTTTATTTGTAATACACTAAAGGGAGTCCCGACCCTTGTTCGGGAAACTTTTTTTCAAATTTAATTTAATAAAAGTACTCTTTTTCCTCATCGTCGCACCTTTCCAGGGGTCGATGAGGTTTTTAAGGAGGCCGTTTAAAAATTTTCACGGAGTTTATATTTTTTTTTAACTCAATTTAGAGTATTTACAATTACCTCCTTCAAAAACAAATTCTAACAATTAGATCCATCCAAAAACCCCTTTCTATTTACTTTAATTCGTTTTTTTTTCTTTTTTTTTTAATACCGGACCGGACCGGAATGTCCGGTCCGGTAAGGGTCCGGTTAAAATAATCGGACCATAGCGGACTACCGGACCGGACCGGCCCGTCCGGTCCGGTAGGCCAGGTTTAATTAGAATAGATAAGAAAATAAAAATGAAATCACAAGTAGTAAAGATAAAGTTCAAATCAAGACGAGCTCTAATTTGTCACACGAGATTCTAGCTCGCGATTATCGGCTCTAATGATTTCATTTTAAAAAAAATGGTATAACACAATTAAGTCGAATACGAGTTATGTTCAACCGCAAAATGTGTTATGCGCCGTGACAATAGAAATACGTCTAATGTCTAATGCTAAGCTTCTCATGTTCTTATACTTTCTTTTCAAAAAATAAATAGGATAAAACAGTTATGTTTCAGATTAGCACATTTATATTTTAATCAATTTCTTATGGTCCCACGTTTGCGTATATATATATATATACACGCAAACGTAGCACCATAAGAAACTGATTTTGATCGTGCGCGCTACAATATGATTTGCTTGATCGTCAACAAACCTACCAAAATTAAAGAAATCACAAATAATGATAATAACAATATATTTTTCGCATATTATCTTTATTTGTGTAAAAGTACACCGCTTTTTCTCAAACAAGATTTAGGAGTAATATGATACCCAAAAAAATTGCAAATGAAAATGTCGGCCTCAGACCATACATGAAAAAAGTACAGCATGTATATAATTAAGAGCTAAGCATATATATATATATATATATATATATATATATATATATATATATATATATATATATATCTTGAATTCAGTTATTCTTTTTCATATTAGACCATTTCCAACTTAAAATTCAAATTTGCATTAACATTTTTCGCATTTAGTGTAACTTTAGTGTTTTCTCTCCAATTCACAACATCAAATCTTACCCCAAAAAACAATATTTTTTTTATACCTTTTAATATTAATAATATTAATTTCATATTAACTCTATTTTTAATATTTTATGTCAATATTAATCTTATCAAACATTACTTTATTTTTTAATGCCAACAATATTACATTAAATTTATATGAAATATTATGTTAATATTATAATATTAAAAATATAAAAATTAACTAATAAAAACAAATATTATATTAGATAAAATTAATATAAAAAAGTATTTAAATAAATATTACAAATATTGATACTCTTTTTTTTATCGATAATATGTATTTTGTATAAATTATTTAAATTATGGTCTAAATTACATATTAATATTTTTTGGATAAATTTGTAAATAAAAATAATTTATCATCAAATTTGAGTGATAAATAATTGAACTTTAAATTTAGGTAAATACTATTTATCATACCAAAATTTAAATTAATATTTGAGATGAGTTGGAAATCTCTACCCAAAAATATATTATCCACATCAAGTTAAAGGTGAGTCGTAGATATTGATAGTAAACTATTTAAAACAAACCCGAATCGTAAACGGAATCAAAACAGTGTAACTTGCCTAAAAACACTGAAGTGTAGATGACAGATACACAGTGAGCAACTTGCGAAAGAGAGGGAAAATAAAGGACAAAATGGCAGGGGTAATTACGACGATGATAGCGACACGTCACAACGCATGCCGGGGGTATTAATGGAAAACAGTGCCTCTGTCACTGTTGGTAAGCCGTCCGTGTGAGCCGTTAAGATGTCCCGCCAAAGGAATCAGCTCGCTCCGTCAGCACTAACGGTGTTATCCTCGTATAATTGATGATGGGCCGCCCGACCGTCGCGGCTTCAAGAGCCGAAAGAAGAAGACGAGTTCCAAAGCCGACACGTGGATGTTGCTTTTTATTATTTATTCTTATTAGAAAGAGCATTAACTGCTATTACTATTTTAAAGGATATATAATTTATTTTTTTCATGGGTACGTTTAGTCTGCTAACACTGCTGCCTGCTAATCGTCTTTCTCTTTCGTTCACCTACGTCAGACCTTTCTCTTTCGACCGTACTAAAGAGTTTAATTCAATTGAAAGTATTTACTTAAAGTTAGGATAATTACAGATCTATACTAGATTCCAATCCGAGGGTTTACGTTTAAGAATATAAGATAGGTTTAACAATGTAAGATATGTTGCTTGCAAACTCTAGAATATGAATTTTCAACAAATTAGGTATTTAATCATTTAATTAAATAGTTATAAATTTAGATAGTATTTCTGATTTTACATTTTATTGAGGTAAGAAAAGTAGTATTTACGTTAATTAATGTATGTAAATATATACCTATACGAAACATTAACTATATAACAATACAAATATGTAAATACGAGTATAAACTTATTGGACGTATTATTAAATTAATCTATAATTACTAAAAACCGTAGAAACTTGAAAATCAGTGGATTTTTAATTTTTAGTATTTATCACGGACAATAGTGCACTTATCTAATCTGTCGTCATTCTTGGATTGGGAATATGGGCAGAGTTTTGGTGTCACTTTTACACTATCACAATCAAAGTTTAATAAATAAATAAAAGTGGGAAATTTGCAAATAAAAATACAATATAACTTCGATGTATTTTTATTTTTCTAAGGTGCTTTTAGGTGATTTTGATAGCCCAGTTTGAGAAGCATGTCTCGCCAAACATGGACATAATAAAAGCCTGTGTGAAACGGTTCCACCTGAGCCTGGGACTTCGGTACACAGAAAAATAGGCGGAAGAATTCCTTCCGCATCCATGCGATAGGGACGTATCGCGGAAGGCTGACGAGCGGCAGGCGAAAATGACATTTCTGTGTCAGACACGGAAATAAATGACATCATAGAAATTCTCGGGATCGTTCTCGCACTCTCAGACAATCTCTGAATCGGGAAAAAAATTAATCAACCGCCACGAAATCCATCTCCCCGACTCCAATACCCCTTTTAAACCTATCGGAATTTTCAAATTTTGATAATACTGAAAATCCAATTGTCACTCATGCTCCTATACCAAATTACCATCCACCAACCTTCCCGTACAACCAACAAAAAATGACGGAGCTAACTCAATTTGCCCCGGTCAATCCATGCATTAACGGTCAACCAAATTATTCGTCTCAACCACAATATGTTTATCAAGATCCATATCAAGTTTATCAACAACAATTTCATCACTTCGAAACACAATCACCAACACATCCTATTTCACCTCGTCCTCGTCGTTCACAACCTCCCCGACCACCATCACAACCTCCACCACCCACATATCCTCCACCTCCCACATATCCTCCACCTCCAACACAAGAAGAAGAAGAAGAAGAAGAAGAAGAAGAAGAAGAAGAAGACAACATCCCCGAGACTCAAGAGATTCTAAGGACTCAAAAGAAGAAAATGAAAGTAAGGTCCGAGATGTGAAATTACTTCTTGAAAATCGACGATGACGAAGGGCGGAAGGGCATGTGCCGGAAGTACGGGAAACACATCAAATGTGATAGTAGAGAACAATGTACTTTCTCTTTGCGCCATCACTACCGAAAATGTCAAGGTCCCGAATCATCTTCTTCATCTCAAGTACGCCATGACCCCAAAAAAATTAGAAAAGAATTAATTAGATATATTGTTTCCGATCAAGCTTTTTCACATGTAGAATCTAAAGGGTTTGGTAGGTTTGTTCATTACGTAGTTCCTACAATTTTATTACTTTCTAGAAAAACTTTAAGAAATGACGTAATGATATTTTATAATAAAGAAAAATAATTACTAAAAGTTTTGTTTCAAACCGGTGATTTTAACGTAGCGCTAACGTCGGATATTTGGTCGAGAAACGCTAAAACGGATTATATGAGTGTCGTAGTTCATAACATAGACTCGGCATGGAACCTTAACAAAAGAATTATTGCGTTTAAAAGAAATGAAGGTAGTCACACCGGGGATGCTATTTTAGAAATATTATAAAGTGTTATAGAAGAATGAAACTTAAAAAATTGAATAATATCTATAACTTTAGATAATGCAACGAACAACGATGCTATGATTCGAGTTTTACGTGTTAAAATTCCTAATCAAGAAGCTCTTTTACATCAAAGATGTGCCACACATATAATAAACCTCATTGTAAGAGCGGGATCGAGACATTTTCAAGATTCGATTGATAAAATTAGAGATTCAATTTCATGGTTAAATAGTTCAACGTCTAGGCTAGATGAACTAAAAAGAAGATTTTTATTGAACGGATTAGCGGAGAGAACGTTTCATACCGATGTTAAAGTTAGATGAAATTTCACTTACTTTAAACCATTTTTAGCCGATATGTACGTAAATGTTATTGTAGAATCTGTTAATCGAGTTGGAAACCATGACATAAAGGATGATGACATAGCTAAATGTTCATGTTATATGCGATTTTAAACTTATTTTACGATGAAACTTGTGTGTTATCCGTTGTTTATACTCCAACTTCATATTTAGCACTTCATAGCGTAAGTGCAATTGCGCAACATTTAAGTAATTCTAATAGTTTTGAATTTTTTCAATCTTGTGTTGCTTCAATGAGAGCTAAATTTGATAAATACTGGGGGTTGGTAAAATTTCTTACTTATATGGTTTTACGGCTATATTAGATCCTAGAATTAAATTTAGTGGTTTTCTTACATTTGCCAACTATTTGAAACGTCAAATCGGACAAGATTACGTTACACATTATCATCCAAGGATTGTTGAAGAATTTTATTCGTTTTTCAGGATTTATCAACGACGTGAAATGCCGCAACATGTAGAGATGAGTCCACCAAGGCCACCATTTCAGCCTTTTATTTTTTCATTATTTTAATCCGGAACTTTTATATTGTTTGAAGGGTAATTGTATAGAATAGTCTTATATAAGTTTCCTAATTTCAATTTGTCCAAGGTTTTGTAAAACTTTAGTAAAAGTCCAGTAAATTAATTCGGCCAAATTTTCATTCTCAAAAAGCCCAAATAAAAACTCCCGCCCAAACGAAAATTAAAAACAAAATTGAAAAATAAAACCAATTAACATGGTTACACGTGTGCTTAATTTCCGGGATTGATAAATAGAAAATCAATTTATGCCAATAAACATAAATGCATTATTAAAAAAAAAAATTTGAGTAACCATGTTAATTGGTTTTATTCTGATTCTCTGAACTAAAAATCGTCCGAATTCTTTTTTTTTTCAAAAACACCACCGCCATTCTTCCTCAAAACGCAAGCGTATTTCGGAGAGCTGCCTCAAAACGCAAGAGAATTTTTATCGGCGACGAATTAGGGTAAGTAAACTCATTCCTGCATGTTTTCAAAATGAGTAAATCTTTTTTTAATCTGAGTAATCGAAGGGTGTTCTTCATTTTTTTCCAACGAATTGTTTTTCCAAAATCCAGAAAATGTATTCGCGAATAATGCATTAACTTTAAAAAAAATTGAAATCTGAATCTCCGAAGGTATGTTCTTCATTTTCTTAAAAAAAAGCCGCTGAATTTATTTTTATAAATAGGAGTTTATATGTTTTTTCTCCGCCATCGCTGCCTCCGGCGACGAGTCTGCTCGCAAAATCATGTTCGAAGAATGCACTCTCGGACCGTTGTTTCGGATAGTTGAATATGCTCTCGTGGCGATCAGAGAGAAAGCACCCACCGCTGTGGAAGCCATCACCGTCGATCCGGAGAATGCCTGCCCGGGCTGTCTCCAGCGAGCATTTACGTTGTAAAACTCAACTCAATTTACGTTGTAAATTCATTTTACGTTATAAAACTCAACTAAATTTACGTTGTAAATTCAATTAACAAGCGTAAAAACTGGACGATGTAAATGAAGAATTTGAAAAAAAAATTGAAATAAGCAGTTCTGTTATTAAAATCGGTACTATGATATGTTTTCCATTAATAAAAATATATGAAATTGTAAAAAAGAATTAAAATCAACCAAAATTGAATGAAAATCAGTATATTATGAAAACAAAGTCAAACCCATAAATTAAGGAAATCAATCAAATCCTGAACAACCGCAAATATATACACGGAAACTTCAAAATTCAAAACGAAAATTAATATTTAAAGGGGATCCGGAGCTATTAGAATCCATATTGTGAAAAATTATTATTCGAATTAATTAAACCGGATAATTAGAAAAGGACTATAAGGTAATAATAGATATGTACACGTCATCAAAAATGCTATTTACGAAAGTTTTACCAAAGGTTGGACTTTTCGAAATTATGTTTGCCAACCAAGACTAATTAGTCGAATTTTTGTTATTTGAATTCATAATTTTAACTTCATAGAAATAATGCGATAGTTAAAATAGTCAAGTGTTAATATTCCACGATTTCCAATTAAGAGGTCTTGAATTTGTACTCCACCTGCAGTAAAATGTTATTTTAAAAAACCTTCATAGAAATGACAATGTTATTTGTGAGTTTTTCTTCTCACTTTTTTCATTTTTAAAATTTACACGGACGACATTCTAACAAGATTTAAAAACTATCGTCATTATATCATCAAATACTGCCAAAATATCGTGTTTTCAATATCTCGATAAAATATCACTTTCAAATTATCGTTTTATAAAATACTATTTTAATATCACGATATACTAATAATATACCGATAAGATATCTACAATGTAACATTGATATTTGGAAGAAAAAAGCGTTCACTTCTTACCATGAAATACCGTATGGCAAATAAGAGATTTTATATTTTACCGATGATACCAACAACGATAAATGCTTATACACCAAACTGACATTTAGGTTTTGAAACATTTGCTTTTTTTTTTGTTAATCAGATCGTTTTAACACATATTTTGTGAAATACTTTTACAGACTTGAAATTATGAAAATTGTTTCCTTTTTTATTCTTAAATACTTTTGAAGTTCTTGCGAATTTTTTAATTTTCCCGACATTCAACTTACAATTTATTCAAAGTTTATTGTTGTATTCTGTAATTTTTAGTATTTGAAAATTATTTTTAAATTTATTGTTTGTCATAAACATTATAATTTTTTGTTTTTAATTGTAATAATTTGAATTTGAAGACTTAAAATATAATAATAGGATAGTGATATCGTTTTCATTATTTTAAATTATTTGCGCTTGAACCAGGCCAACTTTTTTTTTTCCAAGAATTGTTTTTAAATTATTTTAATTTGAAATATTGGTTTTTAAATGAATTGTTATTTTCTTAAAGAATATGTAATATATATAAATCTTCCTTGATATATCAGTTTAATTTTTGAACAATTTGATCACCTCTTCGGTGTGGTCTCGAACAATACAATCGACATCGAAGACTCCACGATCGCAAATTAGTGTCACGTTAACGTTAATCGAGAAGGTCTCATTCACTACTATAATAATGACCTTTAGAAGCGACGAGTGGAATTAGAAGCGACTAGTCGCTTCTAACCTAAACATCCTTATTTTCCCCGAAAAATGAAAATTTTGAACTTTAGAAGAGACTAGTCGCTTCTAATTATTCGAATCGACAAATTAGAAGCGACTCGCTTCTAAAGGCCACAAATATTGGCTCGAACCCTCCACGCCAAATATTTCTATATGTTTGGGCATTAGAAACGACTAGTCGCTTATAATGTGGCTTCTAATGCTCAAATTATTTGGTTCCAAAATTTCTCCGCCAAAATTTTACTAAATATAAATTTTGGGGCATTAGAAGCGACTAGTCGCTTCTAATGTTGCTGCTAATGCCTAAAATCTTTGGCTCAAAAACTTTTCCGCCAAAATTTCAACTACAGGGACATTAGAAGCGACTTGTCGCTTCTAATGTCCTCACTTACCAAAACGACGTCGTTTTGGGTTTGGTGGACATTAGAAGCGACTAGTCGCTTCTAATGTCCTTAGGGCTTTAAAACACCCGTCCCTCCTCCTCTCTTCCTCTCTCTCATTTTCTCCCACCTCACACTCTCTCTCCAGCCCCTCCTCTCTCTCTCTGGTCGCTCATCCGCCCCTCTATCTCTCCCGCCCCTCCTCATCTCTCTCCGGCCGACCATCTGCCCTTCTTCTCTCTCCCGCCCCTCATCTCTCTCTCTCTGGCCGCCCCTATCTCTCCCGCCCTCCGCGCCTCTCTCTTTTGCGGCCGCCCCTCTGCCCATCTCTCTCCTGCCCATCTCTCTTTTCTGGCCGCCCCTCCGCCTCCTCTATCCCCCGCCCCTCCTCTCTCTCTCTCCAGCCGCCCCTCCGCCCCTCATCTCTCTCTCCAGCCACCCCTCCGCCCCTCATCTCTCTCTCCAGCCACCCCTCCGCCCCTCATCTCTCTCTCCGCCACCTGTTTGCTCCGGCCGCCACCTCATTTCTCCAGTATCGGTAAGTTTTTTTTGTTAAATTTAAGTTTATTAATCATTTCCCACCGACCTCGAGCCCGACACCGCCCCTCATCTCTCTCTCCAGCCACCCCTTCGCCCCTCATCTCTCTCTCCGGCCGCCCCTCCGCCCCTGCGACGCCGGTCTCCGCCCTCCGTCCCTTCGGCAAGTTCATTTCTCTCACAAGGCCATTTTTTTGTTTTTCATTTTCAGGTCTAATTCCCCTTTTTCGGTCAGCTATTTTTCGGTGTCCGCCTTGACACCGACCGCCACCTGTTTGCTCCGGCCGCCACCTCATTTCTCCGGTATCGGTAAGTTTTTTTTTGTTAAATTTAAGTTTATTAATCATTTCCCACCGACCTCGAGCCCGACATCGAGCCTTCTTCCGGACCAACAGAAGACGCGGAGGACGAAGTCAAGGACGCGGAAGAAGATCTTAGTTTTATTCATGTTGTATACTTATCGACTTTTTATAACTATTTTGTTTATGATTTTTATTAGTTTATGTGTATTTATGAATTATCAACATTTGAATTTGAATGTTTAACATTTCGACTTAATATTTATTTCGTTTTCATTTATTTAAATTCAATTAGTATATTTAATTATGATTAATTTTAATTATATTGCATACAAATTTTAATTAATTAATAATAAAATTAAATAGGAATTTTAAAAAAAATATATAATTTCGACTTTTAGAAGCGACAATGTCGCTTCAAAGTCGTTTATAAATATGGTGGATAATACTTCTAATTTCGCTTTTAAATGTTACACGCCAAGTTTTTCCTCCCTTTTTTCACATTTTTTGGACCTTTAGAAGCGAATTTAGGGGCTGTCGCTTCTAATTTCGACGCTTAAAAGACATTTAGAAGCGACAAAGTCGCTTCTAGACTTTTAGAAGCGAATCATTAGAAGCGAATTTGTCACTTCTAATGTCGATTCGAAAGGTCATTTAGAAGCGACTTTTAGACCTTTAGAAGCGACTTTTGTCGCTTCTAAACACCTTTTTTGTCATACTGATTCCTTGGAGGTGTCCATCTAGGGGTCGTAATCACCCTCGTGTTCGTCTGAAACTCCCTACCCGTGACCGCTATATACTCTTCGAAGAAGTTCACCGTCCATTGGACTAGTTGTGGTTGGCTCCATGCTGATCTCCCGACATTGTTCCCCAATGCCATGGTTGGTTGTTAAACAACATATTATCATGAAGACCATCTGCGCCATATGCAGATTTATATATATGTAAAAATACAACTTACGATACTAGTTAATAAAACATAGATTCTACATTTTTAATAAAGGGTCTACTAAGTAAAAACTCAGAAATAGGTTTACCAATTTCATTATATACAATGTTTCGTTAATTTTGCGTAAATATCCATTAAATTTTGTTTACAAAAATTTCTGGACTATTTTTGCCCTTTTTGATTCCCGCCTACGGTTGCCATGTAAACGAAAAAAAAATCGTGTTCAAATCAAAAAATAAAATCTCGGAAAAAACATTTACATTGACGGTTTAAAGGATATTTTTGATCCAATGATCTTCTAATAAATTCAATTGACTATTTACACAAAATTAACGAAATGTTAGGTATAATGAAATTCGTAAAAGTAAATATGAATGAACAAGTAATTTTTTGTTTAATAAATGAAACTACATTCAAAATAACAAGTTACTGATTTATAAAATTAATCTGTAAGCAAGTTTAAGTGTTCCAATATAAGATTTAACTATTTATATTGAGAAAGAAACATCGAAATAAGTTTAGCGTAATACAATTTTGCGAGAAATAATAATCCTATCAATGAGAAAAAATGTTCAATTATTTTATTAATTCAGCAAATGCATTAAACATTTACATCAATCTTAAGTTGTGAGACTTATTCTATTAAGTGAAGCCGAGCTCAAATCAACTTTCATTTAATTTAGTAAGCTACTTATTTTTGGAGAAGTATAACCAGATCATAGTGTTTGAAGATTTTTTCGACGACTCAAAAATTTAGTGGAGAGAGTGTATCGATATAGTTACTTTCGAGATGACGACATAATAACTATTTCTCCAGGATCATATAGCTCTTTCATGTGGCTCAACATGTTGTGTGATAGAGAGGTTATTCTAATTGGGTCGAGATGGAAAGTTAATTTTAACCATGTGAGACAAGTGGATCCCCCCGAGAGAGGTAAGCTACTTGGGTTGAACCCTTCGACCTCACCCGATACGAGAGTAATAGAGTTGATGAGATTGAACGACAGTTGGGACGAGAATCTCATCCGAGCGATGTTCGGGGATGAGGATGCGCAACTATTATGAGCATCTCAAGTGGCGGAGAAGAGATCCCAGATGTACGTACGTGATAATTTGCGGAGGATGGATAATACTCGGTCAATAGTTGGTACATGATAGCGATGTTCTTTATATCAGATATTAGCTCGTCATATCTTTCAATATGGAGGTATAGTAGAAGAAATTCTGGATGTCAAGAGTACCTCCCAAGGTCAAAATTTTATGTTGGAAAATTGCAAGGTTCGGATCTCGAGTAGACTCGCGCTGATATCGTTGCGAGTTATTACGGACGACTTATGCTCTTTGTGGAAAGGGAAGACAGAGACTGTGTTTATGCGATGTGGGGCTATAAATAGGTTAGGAAGATATGGAAATGAGTGAGCTTCAATAAGATTCTTCTGGCTTCCAGGACATGGACGCCTTTGTTACTGTTCTCAGAACGAAAAACATTTTTTAGGTAAGTGATTTCGATTTTTATAATACTATTATTTGAGAGTATTGAAACGACATGAACAACGTCATCTCTTTAGGTAAGCGTGGAACCATCTAAAACTTGAGAGTTTCCTCAAAGAGTTTAGAGCCGTTTTTGCAGTGGAGGTGCGAACGAGTGAGAAGAGGACGACGACCCTTAGATGGACTCCTTAGGGGCGATACTATTTCGCTTAATGTTGATCACGAAAGATTTGATATTGGTTGTATTGTATAAGATCATACATATTGGTGATCGCCTCGCATGCGCTTTCTTTAGGTAGGGAGTTCTCTTCTAGCTTGCAGAGGCGTACACCGTTCTACAGAACATAGAGTTAGCGCGCAATGTCGATGAAAGAAGAGTGGAGATCAAGTCTAATTGCTTAAAGATGGTGTAGTTGGTAGCTGACGGCTTGATATCGCGACATAGCTAGGGACGATTTTGCACCACATCTTCGAAAAGAGAAAAAAGTTAGAAGAATTTTTGTATTTTACATATTTTTTGTTTTTATAATGTCGTGACACATAATTTAGCGCGCTATGAAGTGAATCATAATTCGAGTTCGACTTAAAAAAGACTTGTTTTTCCTTGTTCAAAAGAAATCATTAAAACTGATGATTATAAGTTGCATCTCGTACGACGGATTAGAGCCTTCTACGTTCGAGTTTTAGTTTTTATTAAGCGTAGTTTTAATTTTTATTGTTATAGATTTATTATAATCACGATTTTCTTTCCGTTGTACATGAAAACTATATATATAATGTTTTTGATGGTGCTGATACGGTTCTTTACAAAAAACACTTGTTTAAACTTTTGTGATACTGTACATGTCCAATTCCAATTCCTCTTAAGAAAAGTATCCTTTTAAAATATTTTCTTCTACCTTTTTTTTAGAGAGGAGACATCAATAAAAGAAGTTTGCTTTTTGTTTTATTGTTTACATTTCGGATAGGTTAACTTATAACTACACTCCTGAATTGGATATTTATTTGAAAGTTACATACTCCGGTGAAAAGGGAAACTTGGAATTAAGATGAATCAGCCTAGCATTTTCCAATTTCCTTCCCAAAACCAAATGAGAAGGATGGGCTTCTTGAGTAACTGAATACAAAGCATTAAACGGGCTCATGGGTTTGAATAGATCCACACTGCAGAGTAGCACCAATTTACTCAAAATAACACCTTTCTCTAGGCGCCAAAACACGCGACCTAAATCTCCAATAATCTCTTTCAGCGAGAGAGAGAGAGAGAGAGAGAGAGAGAGAGAGTGGATAAGGGAACGAAAGAGAAAAAGAAGGAAGAGCAAACATAATTTCTCCGTTCGACTATCAATGGCGACCGCCGTGGCAGTTAGCAACTGCTGCTTCTCCGTCCTCAACTCCAGCGTCAAGCTCCGATGCTCTCTCTCCACTCGTCACCACTTCTCCAATTTACCTCACTCGCTCCGTTCCGCTCCGCAGTCCAGGAAGGCCTTGAATTCAACAGCCAGAAAGGTCTTCTCCAAAAAACCCTAGCTCTCATCGCCACCGAGCTTCCTTGTTCATCTTCGTTCATTTTTCGATAGTTTTTATTCCCGTGTTGTAGAATGTGGTGGCAAATAAGGAGGTTCGGGCTAGATCATGTTCTTCCGAGGAAGGAAAAAGGCCGTCATTGTCCGCCGGAAAAGGAAGAGATGAAACCGGAAGGCCACGGACGGTGGCATATAAGCCGTTCGGGGTGCAGAGGAAGGAGAGGAAAGAGTCCGTGTTCGATTCCAAGGAACAGCAGGTACTAATGCGATCTTTCATTGATTCGTTTGAAGAAACGAGCTGTGTCCGAGAGTTGATAATGGAGAGAGGCTGTTTGTTTGAATGATTCCAGGTCGATCCGGGAAGTCTTGAAGGTGCTGCTTTTCTTAATGCCGTCGTCAAGGTATGATATTTTGTCCTGATCTTAGGTGTAAATATTTAGGATATTTGCGTCGAAATGAAGTTTAGTCACTTAGTTTTACGTTTCAACGACTATTAAGCTTGATTTTTTGGTGTGGTACCAAGTACCAACAACTGAGGAAATTGGGAATCCAAATTGAGTTTGAAGTATTTAGAGTGTGTTTTTTTGATGAATTGGATAGGTTTACTGTACTCACACTGCACCAGACTATTCTCTACCATGGCAAAAGCAAAGACAGTTCACAAGTACTGGAAGGCAAGTTTGTAAGATTCGGCTGTTAATCGAACTGGCTACCAATCAGCATTTCTTATGAAAATGTTAAAAATAGCTTAACTGTTTCATTATGCAGCGCTTTCATGATCGGGAACGGCAAACTGTTGACAAATGCACATTGCGTTGAACACCAGACCCAGGTGATTCAGAGTGTCTGTCTCAACAATACAAACTAAAAGCCCTTGCAAACTTGAAAATGACGTCATATACATTGTTATGTTTCCTTTTTTTATACTATAGGTTAAGGTGAAGAGAAGAGGAGATGACACCAAGTATGTAGCCAAGGTACATCTTCTTGTCACAGCTTTGATTTTTTGATCAACAACCATTAGTTATTTTTTTCAACATCCTCTCCTAAAACTTTCAAGTTCATACTATTCATATATCTATCTTTATTGATGAAATGGTTGGTGCTTTAGCTATTCGGCTGTTGAGATAAAGTCATATGTCAGAGCCTTGTTTCTTTTTAGACACCGGAAATAAGAAATAAGGTCGTAATTCCATCAGTTTTGAAACAATTATTGAGCCCAAAGTTCTCTCATCCGGTCTATTTTTGTGGCCAATTGCTCAATTGGCCACTTTTTTAGTGCACGGTAAAAGTTAAGGCGTCTTAAATTTCTCACTGAGTAAACTGCAGGTTTTAGCTAGAGGAGTTGACTGTGACATAGCTTTGCTGTCAGTGGAAAGTGAGGAATTCTGGGAAGGATCTGAACCACTCCAATTGGGTCATTTGCCACATCTTCAGGTCCATAATCCTTGATTTATTGCCGCGTTCGAATTTTTATTCTTAAAAACAATTCCTCTAGAAAGCGAAATTATGCAAATAAAAGTAGATATTGTGAGATTATCTAGTGTGGAAATAACTTAGTGCCACCTTTTCATTGAGCAGGATTCAGTAACTGTTGTTGGCTACCCTCTTGGAGGAGACACCATCTCAGTGACTAAGGGTGTTGTATCACGAATAGAGGTATGATCTCAAAATGATCGTCGTCCAAGTAAATTGTGCTCCCTAAAGTTGTCACTGCTGCATGTAAATTTCTATTTTTGGTGTAGCAATAAATGGTACTTCTATTTTCTCTATTACATTTGTACTGACCTGATGTCCAACTAGTCCATAGTACATTATTGTGATTTGTGGATGATTAGGTGACATCATATGCGCATGGATCATCTGATTTGTTGGGGATTCAAATTGATGCAGCGATAAATCCTGGTTTGTTTCTTCAGCCATGCCGTCCTGTTTCTATTCTTTTTCTCATCCAGCTTAAATTTTGTATGCTTGCAGAAGCGTTATCTGCCATGATATGCGTTGTTTGATTTTCTGTGCTAATCGAGTAATGGTTATGCCCTCAAGTATATTACTTAAATCATGCCTTATGCTCAAATTTTAGGTAATAGTGGTGGTCCTGCATTCAACGACCAAGGGGAGTGTATTGGTGTGGCCTTTCAGGTAAAGCTTAGGTCATACTGTTTGATTTTCCCTTCCTTGTACGTTGGGTTTCCTCACTTGAGACCTCTGATAGGATTATGAACAATATATTATACTCAGGCATATAATTTCCTGTTGTTTATAATGCTCTATGTGCGCGGGAATGTGTGTGTTTGTGTATATATGTCATAATTTTTTAGTTAATGCAACGCTTTTTTGTATTGTATCAATACTATTTGTTTACGAAACACTACCTTTAGGTTTACAGATCTGAAGAGGCTGAGAATATAGGATATGTTATTCCGACGACGGTTGTGTCTCATTTTTTGAACGACTTTGAGAGGAACGGGAAGTACACTGGTTAGAACCTCTTCTAAATTCCGTATCTTATTACAGTAATATAAACGAAATATTCTTATATAGCAAGCTTAGCAATTGCCCTGCACTGGAATGTCGAATTCGTGATTTTAGTTGTGAGCTTTGTTTCACAAGACTAGTGTAGAAGTTATATTTTTTAGATGGAGATAGTATTTATAGAATATACTTGATAGTAAAGCAACTATTTTCTTGAGATCTGTTATTTCAATTGAAGTGACATAAAATCTGCAATGGTGTTGAAAGTCCTTTTATTGGGTTTAATCATCCAAATTTAGATGAAATACCTCAAATTATTTATAATTTCTCCAACTTCCAGGTTTCCCCTCCCTTGGCGTGTTGTTGCAGAAGTTGGAAAATCCAGTACTGCGTGAATGCCTAAAAGTAAAGTCTACTGAGGTATGCGTCGAAGTTCAATGCCTAGATTTATGCTTTCGGTGTAACTCATATTAGTGTATGGCACCGTCTAATGATTGTCGATGGATTAATCTTCAAAGGTGCTTTGGGGTCCCATCATTGTCATACAATGCTTGTTATATATGTACTCTGATATGGTTGTTAATAAATAGGGTTGGGCTATTGAGAAAAGTAGAATATTGACATAGGAAAAAATTTCAATTTTTTGGCTCGCATTAGTCAATGGTGTTTCTGCTGTAACCAACAAAGAAAGAGTGAGAGACTTAACAGTAGACTTTGTGCAGTGTAGCAGATGGAATACTACTAAAAGAAAAAAACAATCCGCAACTGCTTGATTCAACAATCTTATAAGCATGCAATACCTTATGTATGTAGTCAATGAAACCAAAAAAGAACCCATTTCATGCATGTGTACTTATATCCATGAGACTTGAGTCAAGTGGTCAGGCTCATAGTTTGCTTCCTTGAGGTTTGAAGTTGATTTCTCATCGGTATCTACTATGTAATACAGAGTTCCCTCCTCCCAAAGATTATAGGGTCCAACAAGCTGCCAATTTAATATAGAAATGAATATTATACGTTATTTTCCACTGGGATGAATCCAGTGTCCATGAATAGATGTCCACAATCGTTTTTATGCATGTGAAGGCGCTTAGCACTAAGCTTACCTCTCTTGGCAGCGCATTATATCTGTTATATATATGCTAATCAGGTTTCTGATTCTTCACCTCATGTGCAGGGAGTATTGGTGCGTAGAATCGAACCGACTTCTGATGCTTATAATGTCTTGAAAGAGGTATGAAAATTAAGCTTCCAAATTCTGTACCATTTTCGGACACTCACGCTTTCTTGCATTGACTTTTCTAAGTCTGTTATCTTGCACATCCAAAAATCCATTAAAGAAATTTTTTTACTTTACATTGGAATTTTTCTTGGACCCCTCCCCAAGGATTTCTATCTAGGTGTTATTGACTTGCTCCTCTGTAGGGGGACGTGATTGTAAGCTTTGATAATATCCGTGTTGGATGTGAAGGGACAGTGCCATTCCGTTCAAGTGAGCGCATCGCTTTCCGATATCTTATTAGTGAAAAGTAAGATATTTTGATTTTTGTAGTTTTTTTAAGATATAATTGTTCTCCACATAGATTTAAGAAGTGGAAGATACAGTAGGGACAATAGATTTCAATTATCTGCTGTGATATTTTCACTACTATACTTCAAAGTCCTACATCTTTCGAAGTCAATTTGCCATTTACCCCATGCAGTCTGTCAATTGAAAAGTGATAAAAAGTTTAATGCTAATTGGCCTTTGTGACTTGAATCCAGTGTTGCAGTGAACATTATTGTACTACAATCAAATTTTGACATTTTAATGCATATTCCTAGTTCTACCTTCTACCCGCGTCTACGCTTGTCACTATGTCATCCATAAACTTTTGCGCTCCGATGCAGATTTGCAGGTGATGTTACAGAGCTTGGTATAATAAGAGCAGGAGAGCTAATGAAAGTTAAAATAGCTTTGAACCCACGAGTGCATTTGGTAAGCCTAGTCCTTAAATTTAATTATAGAGAAGCTACTACTTATATCTGATTGTAGACAGAGTTCAAGTAAAAAAAAACATAAAAGTATTATGAAAGAGTACATTTTAGAAAACTATAAAAGTAGTATTTGGTAACCCTAGCCAGAACTTGGGTTGGATTTTACATAAATATCTTATTTAGCGTCAATTGATGCCAGGTCCCTTATCACATTGATGGAGGTCAGCCTTCATATTTAATCATTGCCGGTTTGGTGTTCACACCATTATCAGAGCCGTTGATTGAGTATGTTTCAACTCTCTCCCTCCCTCACTCCCCCCCTCTGATAGATATTCCTTGTCTTTTTAGATTTATGTTTAGCTTTTAAGTTTGCTCTTGCTGGTTGAATCTGGACTTAGTTTTTTCTCCCTTTATTTTTGACAGAGAGGAATGTGAAGACACGCTAGGGGTATGCTATGAATTATAAGGGACTGATTTCAAATGTTGTATTTTACTGCTTGAATTGAAGGAGCAATTCCCCGCCGAAATGGATTATTTTTGGCTTGTTTAGCTAATCACCCTTTTTGTCCCCTTGATCAGTTGAAGCTTTTGGCTAAAGCACGTTACTCATTGGCTAGATTCAGAGGGGAACAAATTGTAATATTATCTCAGGTGAGTTAAATTGGCAGAACTTTGACACTCCCGACTTTTGGTGTATCATATCTCGTTTATTTTGTACTAGTGTTATGGTTGGGAACCGGGTATGAACTGTTACTTAGTTTCGGCTTTTTCACCCTTGGTTCAACTTTTAGGTCTTGGCAAACGAAGTTAACATTGGGTACGAGGACATGGGAAACCAGCAGGCAAGTTATATGCTAATCTGACAGACTTAAACTACATTATTATGCTATTTGCGCAGACCATTTCAATTTGAAATTTTAAATGCAGATTTTGAAGATGAATGGAACTAGAGTAAAAAACATTCACCACCTGGCACATCTTGTTGATTGTACGTGTGGTTTCTCATTATCTTGTATATTTTTCTTTTGTTATTTTTATTATTATAATGCTTTTACATATTCTTGATTCGTTTGTGCGCTGAATCAGCATGCAAGGACAAATATTTGGTCTTCGAATTCGAAGACAACTTCATAGCTGTCCTTGAGAGGGAAGCAGCTATGGCTGCTCAGACGTGCATTCTCAAAGATTATGGAATTCCAGCCGAAAGGTCTTCTGATCTCTTGGAAACCTATGTAGACACGGGAGATAACCCAGGCTTGGATCAAACTTACGGTGATAGCCCAGTCACAAATTACGAAATTGGTTTTGATGGGCTACTCTGGGCATAATCGCTGCAATTCTTTCTTTTAGGGTAATTTAGAATCTTTGACTGCACCAGAAATGGAATAGTTTGACTGTCTCTGGTAATTATTTTTTTACCACAGTTGGGTGCTTTCACATTTTTGGGTGGTGGTGTTTATATTTCATTTTTTTATTATTTATATGGGGTTGAGTGAGCCTTTAGTCAATTAGAGCAGCTCCTCACAAAGTAATTCTTGTTGTGGGAGAGTAGTTTATTAAAGTTGCTTCTTGCAAGTTTGAAATGAATGTAAGACAAAATTATTCAATACTTTCTTACAGGAAGACAATTTGACAGTTCTATTGTGTTTTTTCTTATCGGAACCATACATTCGACCAGAAAGCCATCGCAAAGACTTGTAGCATACTTTTCAAGGCTGTGTTGTTAATTGTAACTTAGGGTTTCATTACTCTTCAGGCTAATATCGAAAAATCAATGATTATGTTGAACATTGGAGAGTGAGAGTAGCCTAAATTATATCCTAGAGGTGAAGGACGTCTACGAGGCCTGTCAATTTTCTGCAAAGGTTGCTGAATGCTATATACTTGCATCGATAAGCAATAAGCACTGTGTTGCGATGATAATGATTATTGCCATGGCATATATATGATAATATCATTGATCCACAAAACGTTGATAATATCAATGCCATGGCATGTATGATAATATCATTGATCCACAAAACGTCTAGCCTTCAACGCATTTTGGCTACCGAATGAGCCTTTCCTTCAATCCATTTTGGTCATCAAATAAGCCTTGCTGCCAACTCTTTTTGGCCACAAAGCAAGCCATGCCGCCAATCTGCCAACTCACTTGATACTGCCAACACATTCATTTCCCAGTAGCCCCACCTAACGGCAGCCTCCCTCTGCCATTAACACATGGCTTTCCTCCAACCATATAATTTCTGATAACTAGGCACGCTCCAAGAGAGCCTTTGCCGCCAACTCCACTTGCCACAAGGCAAAACTCTCATGCAACCTCTCTTTGCTTCAACTTGTAACCAAGACAAGGCTCAAGACTATGTTAGTACCCATCTCAACAGTTTCTAGAAAATAGCGATGAGCACAAATAGTTCATCACGAACACAATACAACAAGCTAATATTTAGCAAGGAAGCGTGCACTGAAGAAAAACTTTGCGTCTCTCTAGATTCACATTTTTTATGCTTAGGCGACGATACAGTGATTCGAAGACTTGGCGAGGAACTATGTCCACTAGTAGAACCGGCCTTCGCCGACACGCTCATAAAACCCTTCGGGCAGTACCTCTCCTTCAGAATATCAACCCAAAGTTTATTCTTCGCCTCTGCCATATACCACGCTAATTTAGAGATGAAACCTTGATTAAAAGAGTCTAGGTTTCAGAATCCCAAACCTCCTGAATCTTTGGGTTGGAAAATCCGAAAGACACGAATCCATGTATTTTTAAGACACGAATCCAATAAGCAGACTCCAAGACTAGTCCGCAATTTCTCAAATTGAACAACATCGAGAGGCTTTGTAAAAATGTCTGCAAGTTGACTCTCCGTCCCCACGTGTTCCAGTGAGAGAATCTTATACTCGACAAGACCTCGAAAAAAATGATGACAAATTTCAATATGCTTGGTCTTACTGTGTTGGACTGGATTTTTGGCGATGTTTATGGCACTGGTGTTGTCTGTTGTCACATTACAGCGTAATGAGATTTTGAGAGACACCATATTCATCAAGCATACACTAGGTACACCAATTCAGTGCAAGCTGCACCAGCTGCTATATATTCTGCTTCTGCAGTAGAGAGAGAAACACAGTTTTGCTTCTTGCTGAGCCATGAGATAAGGTTATTACCAAGGAAGAAACAACCCCCGGAGGTATTTTTTTGATCATCTACATTCCATGCCCAATCAGCATCTGAAAAACCTGCAAGATGATGATTCGTGTCTTGAGAATAAAAGATACCATAGTCGATGGTTCCATGAACATACTTGATGATCCGCTTCACATAGCTTAGATTATTTTCAGTAGGATTGGATTGATACCTGGCACTATCCCCCATGAGAAAGCAATGTCAGGTCTACTAGCTGTAAGATACAAAAGGCTTCCTATCATACTTCTGTAGGTCTTAGAATCCACAAGATCAGTTGAGTCATCCTTAGAAAGTTTGACTGATGAAGAGGCATGAGTCCTCTTAGGTTTCCCAGACTTAAGACCAAACTTCTTAACCAGTTCACGAGCATACTTGCTTTGAGACAAGAAAATCTCATCATGACGTTGATTGATCTAAAAATTCAAGAAGAAAGACAATTCTCCAACCATACTCATTTCAAATTCATATTGCATCTTATCTACAATGTCATCAACAAGAACCTGAGACATTCCCCCAAATACAATGTCATCAACATATACCTGAGCAAACATCATGCTTGAGTCAGAGTTTTTGATTAGCAATGTTTTATATTTGACTCCTTGCGAATACCCTTGAGATATCAGATAGACAGCCATACGCTCATACCAAGCCCTGAGAGCTTGTTTCAAGCCATACAACGCTTTGTTGAGTTTGTATACATGATTGGGAAAATGAGGATCAACAAAACTTTTTGGTTGCTCAACAAACACTTCTTCATTGATCACACCATTTAAAAACGCACTTTTTACATCCATTTGGAATAACTTGAACTTCTTTAAGCAAGCGATTCCAAGTAGGAGTCTGATGGCTTCCAGACGAGCTACTGGAGCAAAAGTCTCATCAAAATCAACTCACTCAATCTGTGAGTAGCCTTGAGCCACAAGCTAGGCTTTGTTCCTGGTCACATTTCCAAGAGCGTCAGATTTGTTTTTGAAAATTCATTTGGTTCCTATGAAATTTGCAGAAGGGCGAGGAACAAGGACCAACACATCATTTCTTTCAAACTGAGAGAGTTCCTCTTGCATAGAAGAGATCCAGGACTCATCAAGAATGGCTTCAGACACATTTTTTGGTTCAATTCTTGAGGTGAAACAGACATTACCGATTAATTCTAGGTAATTGACAAGATCTTTTCTTCTTGTGGTAATCCCTTGGTGAAGATCACCAATAACCGCATCCATGGGGTGATTCAATGAGACCCTACTAGATGGTATTTTAGAGACAGGAGAATGACCAATTTCACATTCACAAGAGGGTGCTTTCTCAGTGTCAAAGACAACAGGAGGGACAACAAACGATTGAGAGTCTAGAGCTACTAGCAGAACCTCGTCAGACTGAGGGATCAACGAAGACACTCCCTCATCACCAAACTTCACATTCATGGATTCCATGACAGCTTGAGTTCTGTTGTTGAAGACCCTGCAAGCATGACTTGTAGAGGAGTATCCCAGAAAGAGAGTTTTGTAGGCTTCAATGAGCACGTCACCACTGATCTCATCTTCCTCGTGAGAGGCATTGAGAGAATTTGAGAGCTTGAAATTCGGATGAGCGGACAAAACATCATATGCATGGGAAAGAATTCATCAGTGAGTTCTGAACTGTTTGTAGAAACAAAAGATTGACTTGGAGGAGAGTCAGATACACCAAGGTCTGCAGGAGCCAGGCAAACCCCTATATTCTCTTCAAAAGAAGAACTGCACTAACTCACAAAAGCAAGGAAGTTATTATTAGCGCCACCAACATTTCCATCATCATCACCAGATCTGACACTCTGATCATCATCCGAAAGAGTAGAATTATAACTCTTTTGTTGGCGCTTGATAAAGGTAGGGCATTCAGACTGAATGTGCCTGAAACCTTCACATTCATAAAACTGAATTCCTTTACCTTTAGCTGTCTGACCAGATTGACGATCTTCTCAGAATCGTCTAGCGAGAGTGCTTGGTCGTAAGTTCTAAGATGATGTGGGCTTGTAACCAGAATTTTTGAATGAGGTTACAGGCTTTTTATCAAAGTTTTTCATAAATCTTCCAAAGATTTTAGCCAGAAAAGCAAGAGAGTCTTCATAGGTGTCTGTGGAATCATCACTCCTTGAGTTAGAAAAATCAAGGCCAATAGATTTCAGAGCCAGATTTTGAGTTTTTGCATCAGAATTGGACGACGAAGACATCTCATAGGTGAGAAGGGAGCCGATAAGTTCATCAACCCTCATGGATGAAGTATCATGAACTTCATCGATAATGGTAACTTTAATTTTAAATCTCTCTGGAAGAGACCTGAGAATCTTTTTAACAATTTTAGCATCAGTCATGTGCTCGCCCAGCGAATGAGACTCGTTAGAGAGATCACGAACTCGCACATAGAAGTCACTGATTGATTCATCTTATGCCATCTTTAAGCTCTCAAACTTAGACGTGAGAAGTTGCAAACGAGAATGCTTGACTTTGTCAGTTCCCTCATAAGTGGTCATAAGGATGTCCCAAGCTTCCTTCGCACTTTTACAAGTGTTGATCAACCGAATTTTTTTTTATCTACTCCATTATAGATGGCATTCAAGGCCTTGGAGTTTGAGAGAGATGCTTCGTCCTCAACAACAGTCCACTCGAGGGCAGGAACTTCTTCGAGAGTAACTCCATCAGCAAGGAGTCTCTTAGGAGTACTCCATCCCACAACTACAAATTTCCAGGTCTTTTGATCAATGGATTTAATAAATGCCCCCATTCGCGCTTTTCAGTAGGCATAATTTTGCCCATCAAGTAAGGGGGCACGAGTCACTGACTCACCTTCTCTGAACGTATCCATTCTAGAATACACAACACAGTGAACAAGATAGAATCGTAAACCCAAAAAATTAGGGCTCCCACTCTGATACCAAATGAAATAATGATTATGCAACTATATTATGATGTTATACACAATGTTCCAACCAAGAATGAAAATAATTGTGAATACTATAATGTAAATGACATAAAGACGTTGGTAACCCAGTTCGACAACTGCCTACATTTGGGGGGATAATGAATCCCGGTGAATGAGCATACTATATGATGAAAGAGCAAAGTTACAAAGGTTTAACAGCGAATAACTTATTCCTTAACCTAACAATTCCTTTCTCTCAAAGTAATACTCTTCCTAAGGCTCCCCCTAGGAGTGAGCTTCGCTCACTTAATCACCTCAACAAGAACCGTGTCCTTGTATGTGTCTTAAACACTGAAGGTAAAGAAAAGATGCACTTACATAAAACTTTTCCTTCATAAAGCTGTTCTTTACAATAGAGACGCACAACGAAAAGGAAGACTTCTTATCTGAAAGGTGACGGCGCCAACAAAGAGGAAAAATGCATAAACCCTAAAAGAGTGTATGAGAGGGTTTATATACTTCACAAAACGACGAAGACTCACAACACCCGAGAATCCAGAAAGAATGAGAAAGGCGCCGAAGAAACATTGAAGCAGGTACAAGCGTCAGAAAAAGGCAGAAAACATGTTCTTAACACATGATCAGAACATCTGCAAGAACATCAAGATTTTGACGAAGCAACTAGGCCAAGACACACTAACAACTAGAAAGAGATTCCTTAACCATAAAAAATTCAGTTTAGATGTATCAGATGTAGGATATCTATCCAGAAGTTTTCGCAACTCAATCAAAGATTTGACCATTTCGAACTCTGTGTGTAACTCACTATAGGCTGGAGAAACAAAAAGAAGATGGGTACGAACGAGATATCCAGCAACAAGAAAAAAGAAAAGGATTGAATAGAGGAACTCCGAACATTTAGCGATCTTAGATGTGTCGATATCAATGGTGACTCATTATTTTGATGAAATATTTCTTTAGATAGAACAAGATCACGTAAACACTTACTCGAAATCTCAATTATCAGATTCCATTGTGAAAAATACAATTTTTTCTAAAGAATTTTCCATGATATATCTATATTTTTTTTAGGTAAATATATATACATATATATTTATATGTATAAGACTCGCGTATAAAATAACACATATTAAATAATTAGATGCGATTCATAATATTACTTAGTTGGGAATTACACAACCACATCCCCACCAGCAAATAAGTATACTACTAAGAATCAAGTCAAAAACTTTGAACACTCGTAGTAATTGGTAAATTTGATTTTGCAAACTAGGTAATTAACATAAACAAGAATAAACGGATCAATAATGATCACAATACTCTAAAGTTACCAGCTCATGTTTCATATATAATCACAAACTAAAGAAGGAAAGTGCCGCTATATTCCTCCATCAATTAGTCATGCCACGACTTTTATGTTTCATTCGATCCTGTAACCAAACAGTATGGTAGTATATTATCATCTTGGTTGGTTGCTTTCTCGTCGGTTCCAATATTGGGATTTAGACGAGGCATTAACTATTCTTTAATTATTTTGAAAGGATTGATGGTGGAGTACAAATTCTCCTCAAAATAAGAAATTCGTTACTAGGACATTTATGAATCGTTTTTTCAGCTGAAAATCAGCATATAAATTGAAATAACTTCGAGATTTTCATTACGTAGTGAATTGACATGAAGAAAGTCCGTCAAGATTTCTATCAGAATAAATTTGCAAGTTCAGTTGTTCCAATATATATATATATATATATATATATATGCGCGCGTACATGTTTCATACTAATTGACTTGTACTTAATTTAGTTTCTTAGCATTCGAAAATTCGAATCAAAATTGTGTTTTAGTAAAACAAAAATATGTTTCAATTGATTTGTTAACACTCTTAGTGTTATTTTTATTGTATTTAAAGTATATTTCCAAGTATAATTTGGATTTTTAGCTTAATATTATTATGAGAAATATTTATGAGTGTTATATATTCATTGTATTATTTTGTTAAGTATCCTTTAAGTATTTCCATAATCTTTTATCAATATTATAAATTTGAATATAAATTAGGTAACTAGCCAACTTAAACTTAATGTTTCGCTAATTATTTGTAAATAACCTACTTGTTTATGTGACATCCAACTCGTAATTTTTTATTACCATTTTACCCTTATGTTCGAAGCGGTTTTGGCCAATTAATTTTTCAAAATTTTAATTTTCAATTGCCACCGGTCATTTCAAAATTTTGAAAAATGCTTTAATTATGTGTTATGTAATTAGTAGTTGAATTTTTGTTTGGAGAGTTGATTATTTGTTAATATAAGATCCTATTATAATGGAAGTAGTTATTTACGTCTTCAATTAGGTGTACTATATCTATTTATTATGTAATATTTGTGTACATGTTATTTTTTCATCGGATAATAGCTTATGCTCTTCATTTTTAACGTTCTACGCAAGAACAAAGAAAATTGCGATTACATTCTATTCACGCATTTACTAACTGAAAATTTACATAATTAACTAAACATTTACAAAACACGCAAAGATCATCCCATCCCAATTCAACGAAGATCGATATAATTAATTAATTTATTTTCATTTAAAAATCATAAAAAAGATGACACTTGAAGTGTGTCAAGTCAGGAAAAATGTGGATCAACGAATAAATTATAGTGAAAAGAATAAGAAAGTGAATGAGATTTGTGTTATCGTGCGAGTTCTACGACAAGTATGTGACATGTATCACATTTGTGACAAGTGTGCCTTTGATGTCGGCTATGTCTACTGCTCTATTGAGAATCTCCTCATTTGCCTCTCTTCCGACCTCGACATCAAGTTCTCAGTCAAGCAGAACCATCGATCCCCTCTTAACTCCTTCTTCGGCGGCCGCTCTGCTGACCATCATGCTCACCTTTGAGGTCTCAATCTCCATTTGATATTTGATAAGCCGATTCACCATGAAAGTTGATGATGTCCTCGAGAATCCAAATATTCACCGCCCTCTAATGTTTACCGGTAACATTAGATGTCGTGTAAATTGCATCGTCGACACGTGCTACTATCATTTAATTCATAAGAATGAATTAGTCTTTGAATCCAGGTTAATTCACCGACCTAGAAATTTTTGTGCTAATTTTGACATTTAGTAGTGTGAATAATTGAGCTGACTATTTATCCATCATTTATAAAACGTAAATTATTTTAAGTTATATATAGTTTGAAGAAGAATTGCTCTAACTAAGTAAAATCAAATGTTACAATTACAGAATATCCAATCTTTTACATACGTTTGAAAAATATTCATTCGGTTTTACGTGGCAATTTTTATGGAAGGTGCAATTCCATATATACCCTTTTTTATTTAATTTAATTATTTTTCTGGATATTAATAAATATTAAATATTAAAAAAAAATTAACCTAAAATTAAGGATCTCATGACAGTTATTTTAATTATCAGATTTGAAATATTTAATTAATGAATTCAATTAATATTCGAAATAGTCAACTTTTCAGCTACGATTTTTGAAGATTTCATTTTATTTTAAATATATTTCATTAATGACTCAATTTTTATAGTAATTATTGTTTAAATAATACTAATACGGTTGCAAATTGCTAGTTAATTTTCGTTAATTTTTTTTAATATCAGCGATCAATTAAATCTTATCTTATCCCTTAATTTCATGGATTTATTTTGGAATCTGTTACTGTTTATATACTTAATTGACATTAATATATAATTCATTTTCAAACCAAACGAATATATTTTGAATTTCAAAAATTATTATTTTTACTTCTCTACTTCAATACTCCATTAATTGATGTTAAAATTAGAAAAAGTATGCGTTATTCACTGTTTTCGAAAACACTAAAAATTATGTATACGTGTTAATTTTAGTTAATTTATTTAACTGGCGTATATTTGTTATATTACGAATTAGATTCCTTTGACAATTTTAAATGATATAGTATTTATTTCATTCCTTTTATAATCTAAAGTTATTAATAGAAATTAATCCAAATCAATATAAATTAATCCAAATGCTTTCCTAAAAAAAAAAAATTAATCCAAATGGATATTCTCTTTTACATACATATGAAAAATAAATATATATTTCCTGCATTTATTTTGGCAGTCGTTATTGATTATAAACTTAATTGATATTTCCTTTTTATATATATAATTAATATAGTCAATAATTGTGTTTCGAATCAATCGAATATAATCTTGAATTTTGAAATTTAACTTTTGATTAGCTATTTAAAATCTGTTAACTGATCTGAAAAAAAAAATTGACGTGTTAAGTTTGGTGAATTTGTGTCTCTGAGGATAACGTGATGCACAGTTACGATTTTCCTGCTTTGTAGCCTTTATTTTGGCAATTTTAATTGATATTATCTTTATTCCATCCCATTTTTTATTTTAACTATTAATTCGAATAATTTCAAATTGATATTAAGATATATTCTTTTCGAACATGTTTAGTCTAAAATCTTTTTCGATTTTAAAAACAAACATTTTCTTCTTTCCTAAAATGATGCCCAAATATTCGGTATTTATTACTAATAACTGAAATTCATATCAGTCGAATATAATCTTAAGAATTTGAAATTTAAAAATTTATTTTGTAATTTAATTTTGGTTACTGATTTCCAAAATCTAAATGATTTTCGTGTTAATTTTGGTTAATTTGTGTCTTCGCTGATAATGTGTTGTACAGTTATGAATTTCTTATTTTGTAGCTTTTTGGCAGTTTTAATTGATACCATTCCTTTTTATATTTAATTGTTAATCTAAATAATTCCAAATTATTTTATCAATTAACATTCAGATTTAAGCGAGATTAATTATTTTGTCCTAAATCTTGTTGTCATCTCTCGCATTTAGTGTATGTTTCGTCGATATCAATTATCTCATTATTCAACTACTATTAATTTTCATTAATTTCTTATACGTCAGGTTCACAAATCTACTGTCATTCATTTATGGTGAGTAGTTTGGTTCAATAACCATTAATTTTGCTTAATTTTTTGACATGTACACTCCTAATTATTGCATTTTGTTCAGAATTATTCATTTGAATAAAAAATCATGTCTGAAACCATTTCTCATCCATATTCCCGTCTTGTTGAACCATCTAAAAAAAGAATAAGTATCCACCACAAAAGCTCCAATATAAACAAATAAGAACACTCGTTAATTTTCGTTAATTTCTACGACGACATGGTTCATAAAGATTTTAGGGGAAAAGAAACTACAAATCTAATTGCAATATTTGAGGGGGGGGGGGGGGGGGGGGGGGGGGGGGAAACTACAAATATACTTGAGGGGGGGAGAAACTACCGATATTTCTGCGACGACATGATTCATTATGAACGATCTTTAACACAAAGATCACTCGGGTTCGATGAAACACATCAAGATAATACGTTTCGAAGCTTTCTTAACGAGTTATTCTTCGTCATCTTCTTCTTCTTCTCTCCGGCCACCGCGAAACCACCTTCTTTTGGAAGCTTCTTTTCTACTTCGGCTTCTTCTCCGCCGGATCTTTCTCGACCGCCGGAGTTTTCTTCTCCTCCATCGGCTTCTTCTCCGCTGGATTCTCCTCTGCCTTCCGTGTCATTGATATCGTAGATTTTTCTTCGCAGGGAGAGAGAGAAGAGAGGAGAGAGTAGTATCGTTTTTAGTGAGAGAGAGAGAGAGAATAAAATTGGAGTGTTGAAAGGGTTTAGAATTTAAGAGGTTTGATGTAGTATATAACAACTTTCCAAAATAAAAGTCTTCATTAATTTTTTTTTCTAAAATATCCGGCACTTTAATTGGAGAGAAAAAGTGAGTATATCCATGTACACAAAATCCGGCCATATTTTCGTAATTCTTCATAATTACCATACCGGAAAAGAGTATATTAGTCTTTTAACCAAAACTTTCAATATATTGGATATTTTGAAAGTCAATACCATAGAAAATTATACCCTAGTTTAAATGGTCAGTATCTACTATACTCTTATTTTTTTTTTGTAACATCTTCGTTAGTAAATGGTGTCTCTATAGGATTGAATATTCAACATTTGATGACATGTTTCATAACAAATATTAGATATTTACAAAAAGGAAAAATTATGGTAATCCCACAATAGATCTACCCCTAATATCCTAAAACATTTATTCCATGAAAAATAACAAAAATATTGAGGTGGCCATAACTTTACATGGGTGGGATTTAGTGTTTGATTAGAAAATCATTCCATCTCTGGAAAGCTGCGGTCAAAAACCTGAACATAATTAAGTAATATCTTCAAAGAATCTTCTTCTTCTTTTTTTTCTAACAAATATATGTAATAACGAATGGTTTTCATAGAACTAAAAGATGCTCCCTTGCTGCCATTTATCAGAGATATTCATGTGCTTTTTGTCACATTTGTGATAATAAATCCGAAATAATACCTAAACAACTACGTTAGCCTTTTTGGCATAATAAAATGTTGTTTCACGTGAATATTTTATTTTTACAGTGATGCTCTCTGCTCTATACTGTGTAACGACAAACCAACTTATTAAAATACAACTATTTATATTGTATGGTACGGAAAAGTTTATACCACAATTGTATTTAACGTACCACAAATTTAAATTGTTGGGCTCTTATATGCATAAGTTCTTCAAATTTTTAACTCAATGTCTTTCTCATGATATCTGATAGTAATTGATCAATGAGCCGTAACAAAGTTGAAAAAAAAATCACATTGCAAACAACGACAAAACGTGATTGGCGTCTCTACGTGCATAAAATTCAAAGCTTGATCACGGGAGTGAGTGAAAACTCATCAAATCCCAAATGCATATTTGTTGACACCCAAAAAGATTAAAAAGTAATAAATATTGGTATCCAAATGAGTAACAACTCACATACTTTAGAAAAACGAAAAACAAAAACAAAAGAACAACCCACATGCATATGATATATGTCGTCTATCTCATGTGCGAAGCAGGAAAATCACAAACCATAAGCTTGTCATGTAGCACCACAAACTTTTATTTTCAATTATTATTCCTTCTTCTTTCAAAGATATAGAATTTCCATCTCCACGGTATCCAATTGTCTTTTAGCTAACCTGGTTGGTCCACACCCACCTCCACTACTCAATCATATAACAATATACAACTACGAACCAATATATACACACACACATATATATATATATATATATGTATATATGTAATGCACACACACTCTCTTAGTTATTTTCTTTATTCTCTTTCGTTTTTCTTTCCCATCTCTCTCTCTCTCTTTCATCTTATCTTTTGCAAAAGCCTCATTGATTTCACCATCATTAATGGCTTCCTTTTGGCCAGTACATCTAATTCTAGTACTACTACTACAAATCTTCTCGTTACACTTTGCATTGTCTCATAAATATAATACTAATGATGAAAATAATATCGTTATCAAAATCTCGACCATATCAGCAGCTCCTGCGGTACTTCCGGGCCCGCCGGCGTACGACCCCTCGCCGGCGCTCTCGCCGGACATCTCACCGCTGTTTCCTACTCCGGCGAAAGAGCCGCCGCTCGCGCCGGAGGAATCGTCTCTCCCGACGATCCCGTCGAGTCCGAGTCCGCCAAACCCGGACGCCAACGTGGCGATGGGTCCCGAGGCGGCTTTCCCGCCTTTTTCCGGCTCAATGAGATCGGCGGCGTTTGAGTCTCACGCTCGTGGAGGCGCGTGGGGGAGCTCCGTCGTCGTGGCGGTGGCCGTAATGTGGACGATTGGGATAGGCTTCTAAAAGAGTGTGAGTGGTTGTTTTTCAATTTCATTATAAATTCAACGGCTTCAAATGATTACTATATGCGTAAGTGGTTTTTTTGGTAAGAGTCTGAGTTTGCTTGGTGAGCGTGGTTGTTCTGGTCTTTCTGTGGTTTTTCTTTTCTTTTTTAGTAGGTACATTTTGATAATAGGATAACGGATGATTGAAATTCTTGAAAATAAACGTAACAGTAAATAAAAGAAGGAAAAAAATGTTCTTTACATATTCGTTTCATTATAATTATATATGCTACAAGTTTTTATTTTCCCTTCTATAAAGTATGGTGATTTTGTTGTTGAGACTGGCAACTGGCAAAGGCTTTTTCTTAAAAGTGAGTTCTATCATAAAAGGCGTTGTGGGGAGACCAATGAACAGAGAGATTATTGGAGGTGTCTTTGTGCAATTTTTTTCATGAGAATCTTTTTTATTTATCTTCTGTTTGGGAAAATGTACTTCCATCTTTAAATTTCAGTAAAATCGTCATGTGAGGATGATAGTCGATTTTCTCAACAAATTCACTTTAAACAAAACGGATTTTCATTTGTATTGATTTCAAACTTCATGTCATGGATCAAGTGGGGTCAAAAACATTAAATAAAACCGAGCATAAACATAGCTATAATGACCGATAATAATAACAAAACGAATTACACACCGGTATATCCTGTCTTAAAAATAAAAGAACATCTTTAAATCCCCTTCCTAGGTAGAGCAGTATATAATGTACTAACTGTATAAACACATCAATAAATCTTGTAAACCTAAATGTTTTTTCTTTCTCTACATATTACCCATAACCACTTCTCTGACCGGTTGCTTCTGACTCTGAGACGACCCATTGAACCACTTCCCAAAAAGTCCTTCCTTAATCTTGCCGAACTCGAAAGAGGTCTTCTTCGGAACAACCTCTCTAACTTTCCCGGCAAGCTTCCTCAGAGACACATTCTCTTGCTTGAGCATGTCCACAGCCAGACTCAGATGCCGAATCGCCTCTCTCTTCTCCTCGTCCTTGCGCTCCAAGTCTTCCCTGAGCCTCGCGATCTCTTCTCTCAGCCTCCTCAGCTCGTCCTTATCCTCGTCCCCGCTCAAGGCAGAGGCTAGTTTCGTAATTCCGCGATGACGATCTGGGGTGACACATTCCTCAGGATCATCCGGGTCATCGATCTCGGACTCAGCAGACTCGTCGTAGCTCAGGAACGTGGAGACGCTCGGGGACTTTTCGAGGTGATTATGGTGATGATATTTGGTGCCGGAGAACGGGGAAGAGAGGGTTGCGAGGGCGCGGGTCCCGCCAAATTCGACCTTGGCTTGGTCGTGTTTCTCGGCCAAGGACTTGTGGCTTCGGTAAAACTCTTCGACCATGCTCATCAGCTCGGGGCGCTTCTTGTAGTACATTTCGGCTCGCTGGGCAAACGAATCCGCGTCCGATTCTATCACCTTCAACATCGCCTCGGTCTTGTGGTCCAACTCTGAAAAGATACAATGGATTAAACAACAAAAGATTACCATGACAAAACCGCGAATGAAGAGGCAAAACGAAACTTGTAGGCCAACTTCAATTTCCAAAACCTACTAAAGTCATAAAATGGGGAAACCTGTGTCGAAACAGAGGCCCAATAGCGATGGCTCATTTCAATGGCTATGAATTACCGTTACTAAGTTATAAATGTTTCATTTAAAGGTTTTTGGAAGATGATCCTAATGTAATAAAGAGGAAACAGTAAAAAAAAAGATTTTTATTTATTTATTGAGGGGACCACCACCTAGCATCATAATTACCAGGGACTAGTTTCACTCCATGCAATCATCACATAAATAAGTGTCACCGAAACTAGATAGAAAAGGCAACAGTGGTTCCTAGTGAAGATCTCAGGGTTCACTAGTGTATTATCTCCACTTTCAATCATCACGTCATTAAGCTTCTTCTCTGCCTATATATAATCCTTTTGAATACAATCTTAGTACCAAGAGGCTTCTCTGCACATTCCTTACCTTTCAAGGTACCAAAACTCGTTTGCCCTCTTTCTCGACGAGGCTTCACGAGATTATGTTATGAACACACAATAGGACATAAACAAAGGACCTGAACCACGATCCCAGAAACTCTTCCATAACTTATTAATTTTAGCCCACTAAGTACCTACTAATTATTATAAATCCTATAGTAACAAGATCCTAACAGATTACAAACGCAACAATACTATCTGTAGATAAAAATATCCCGAGTATTAATGAGATAGCTACAATGGAAACATCCTTTCCCTATTCCGCCACAAGATGTTTGATCCTATACACACATATATAGGATAGGTCGCTTTTTCAGGCTGATGTATTGTTAATTTCACTGTTTTTTCCCTTGTAACTCGAATATGTAAAACCTGAAAAAAAATGGTCCCAACTTGCAAAATATGTTTAATAAACTACTACTGATTCGTGGTTCTCACGGTCCTTTATCATTTCATGGAATCAATGATGAGTCTAACGAAAAGTAAAAGCCATTTAAAAAGGCCAAAAGCAATTTTATATTCTCCATAACTAACTCACAGAATTGATTTATTTACTTTACACCTAATTTGAATTTCGAACCATATAAATTCCACAGGGCCTCAAAAAACTAGATAAAAAGCTCCAAGTTTCTCAAAAACTTTAAAAAAAAAACAACTTAAAATCTTAAAATTCTCAATTGTTTTCAGCTAATCAGAGGTACCAGTAATTTGGACGTAATATGTACTTCCATGGACAAGTTCATGCTCTCAACATTTATAAATACCCACTCATCTCAGTAACAATAAAAAAAATACCCATATACAATTTTCACTTTATTTTACTAATTGACAACCAATGAGAGAAAAAAAAAACTTGTTAGATTCTGAAAAACTAATTCAAGCAAATAATGCATATCGCTAGTTTTACACTCCATAAAGTCCATGTGAGTCCCATATGTAATTATTTTTTTATATATCTAAACGATCTCACTATTCCAGCCCAAAGATGAATTGTACCCGTTGGACCAAAAGAAAAACAGGAAAGACAAAGATCTCAACTTTATAACAAGACCGTACCTAAAAGCGCCTCCAACGGTCCAATACCAGAAACAAACAAAAAAATCTCTAAAAACCACTTGCGAAATAGGAAAACGAAACGATTCTGGAAAACACTTTGCTCTAATAGAAGATTAAGTGAATAATAATACCTGCTAGAGTGGATTGAAGCCATGGAGAGCGCGTAGAGGTTGATTTGCTTTGATCAAACCACCACAAATGAGGCGATTCCTTCTTCACAATCATTCCCACCATTTTTCTTATCTTCTGATCCTTGAACCTATCAACTTGCACAAAAAAGCTGAATATATATTGTGTGTGTATATATCACATAAATACAATATTCACCGATTAGGTTTTAATCCAAAATAGCACTCGTCAGGACTAACATCGTCAGATCCTTAAAAGTTCACACAGTTATCTACAACACTACTCTGAAAGTCTGAATCCCAAAAAAAAGTTGCAAAGACGATAATAGCCCTAGTCTTTAGAGCAAATAAAATCGGGGTCAGTTAGAAGCGAGGATTTCTGAGAGGGAAACATCATTTTTTGAAACCGCCAAAGTGAACACACGGAAATATCGCTAACCCCTCTCTTCCGATGAAGTAAGGAAAGCAAACCGCTTAAAACGCGGAGCATTTAAAAATACGATATCAAAGAAGAAGGAGAAATATATAACTACATCAGAGTAACAAATCAAATGTGATTTACAAGATCTTGAAACGCGCAGAGAGATACCTGGTTCTCTTCGGATTTGGTCTTCGAGGAACGTCAATGCCACTTCTCTCTCTCTCTCTCTCTCTGTTTTGGCTGCTCTTGCGGAGAGTGAGGGTTTCGCCGAGTGGCGGACTTATTGGAGTTATGAACACTTACTTCATTATAGTGATTTTGTCTTCTTTGACTGTGTGGATACTACCCAATAGTATCTATCCACGTGTACTAAATGCCGATAACCTGCTCAAAATATGGAATAGTGGAAGAATAGAATCTGGAGAGAGTCGAGAGACTCTTTATTTGTATTTTACGGTCACGCCCAGACTAGGAATGCTTATTCGCTAACACGCTCGCGTTTATTTTGCCGCGGGTCTGATGATATATTGTCAAACATGGAAGGGTAGTTTTGGAATTATATTATAGATAAGAAGGGAAAAATTGAAGTGCAAACTAAATATGAGATTTGTTGGGGGAGCGTACATAAAGAAAAGGAAATAAATTAATAAAGCGAGACTCCAACGGACACTTGGTTTTTTTTTTTTTTTTTTGGTTGCTGCATAGACACTTTGTTTAGTTACACCTCATGTGTGAACTGTATTGAAGAACACATAAAATGATGAATAAGGTCGGGTCATTGAAATAGACGTGTACATCATCTCCATTATAGGGACTAATTCATTAATAGAAATGACCGGTTTAACTTCAATTGAAGTGCACATCATCTCCATTAATCTTGCTTAGTGGGACTCTGGTGCCTCTCACTATTGGTCCTGGAACATTAGTCCCGGACAACTCCCAGTAATGTAAAAGACGGGACTCTCGTCTCGGTTGTCAAATAGAACGGTATCAGGACTGAAGGTGCGGGAGAAAACTCCCGATTACGTTAAAAAAATAAAAAAAAATATAATTAAAGAAAAATAAAAAGAGGTATAAAATAATAAATGATAAGTTGTTAATTGAAATATTTTTAGCTAAAAGACTTTAAATCAATAGTCGAGAATGATTTAAATAAATAAAAAGTTTAAGCGAAATGATTTTAAAAAAAATAATAAACACAAAGATTAACTTAAAACTGGCCTTCTGAAAAACATCACCGATCCTTAAATAGGTGCGACGGTGAGGAAAAAGAGCACCATTTACATTATAAATAATTTGATAAATTTATAATCACTGAGATATCCCTTTGTGGTATACATAATACAGATAAGACTAACTATTAATGTTTATATTAGAAAAGTTAACGTCCAAATCGTTAATAGTATCAAACATCATGAATGTTTCTTTTATTCGATGTATATGTTGAAATCAAGGATTGAACGTCCGAATACCGATAAACGGTCGATAACTCAAAAACACGGGAATGTCGCTAGTCGAACGGGAATCCGATGAAAAAAATATGAAAAACGGAAAAGGAAATGTTGATTGAACTACCGTTGGTCGGTCAAGAATCCGACAAAAATAAGAGAAATCCGAAGGAAAAAATGTTGATTATCAAAAATTAAAAATTACAAAAATTGTATCAATAATATTTATAAGATCTTAATAATATATTAAAATGTAGAATTAAAATTAGTATATAAAAAAATAAACTCAAAATATTTGTAACGGATTTAACATTATTAACTTTAAATTTTATATTATAATAAAATATTAGTGATTAATTATAAAGTTTAAATATATAATTAGAGTATATAAAATTTAAATTCAAAATTAAAAACTTATAATTTTAATAATATATTAAAAATTAAATTTTAAAAAATTGCTGAAACTATTTTTTTAAACTATTTTTTTTAATATTTTAAAAAAATTAGTTATATAAAATAGCCATTATTTAAGTTAAACAAAATTACATTTAAAAAATTTCTTTGGTGGGGTTTCAAACCCCATGCGCAAGAAATATGCCTTGATGTTGTGCCATTTGAGCTAACTTCAGTTCTAATTCATGTTGCTGTTATTTTGTATTGTAATACACCACGGTCAACGAGAGCCAAATTTCGGCGACCAAAACGACGAAGACCCTCGGTCAAAAATGACGAAACGCGTAAATGGGAGTTTTTTAGCCGGATTTGAGCGAAAAACGGTATTTCTATGAATTTTCGGCGAATTTCGTGGGCATTTTTTTCCATGGTTGAAACCAATATTTTCCACATGTTAATGCTTCTACTATATCCGGATGCAAGCTACATCTTTTGTCGTCGATGATGAGTCCTGCACTGCTGAAAGCCGAGCCGCCTCGGATGACACGGTTGAAACATGAATGGTGAGTATGTCTTGAGTCATGGTAGCCAACACCGAAGACCTCCTTAGTAACTGTCTCCACCACATCAATAGGTCTAACCCTTCGTCATCCGATCTGACTCACTCGTTCCGGTCATACTCTATTATTTCTGGATTGGCGTGTTTGTCAACTGCGCTCGGCTGACTTCTCTTGGCCTCGTGTTGTTGAGGAAATGAACTGTACGCATGAGCGTTGATTAAGACATTCGTGAATTGATGTCTTCTTGGATATTGTGTCTGTGATTGACTAGGCTGTGTTCAATACTACGGTAAAGCTTGACTTCATACACCTGGAAAAGAGCATAAAACGCTTCCACGAGGAAAAATCAAATGCAAAGTAATCTTGATCGAAAAAAAACCATCTAATGTATTGAGAAATTTTTTTAAACCTCCTACTACTACACATCATCAGTCTAGAATGATTCCAAAATCGTATAGTAAGGGAACCTTCCCAAACCCCCCCAATATTTTAAAATTTAGCTTCCATTGCTTGAATACAATTTTGAAAAATGGATTGTTCTCTATACTCGTCTAAATGAACTGCAATTGCATTCATAGTATGCAAAACAAGAAAATAAGTAGGAGTATCAGCGGAATGATAACAAGTTTTTTTATAAAAAAATAATCAAGAAAAAAAACAAATGATTCAGCGATCTTAATATCATAATCGGAAATAGAGTTCTCACAATGTTCATAGTTAACATAATATACAATAACATTTATATAACTTACATATAAAAAAAAATTAACATTAAAAGGGTTGAGTTCCACCTAATTTTGTTATCTAGATATCAAGTGCGCTCTTTGAGACCATTGTGCCTAAGGCGTCTCTTAAGTTCGTTTACCTATTGATCCAACTAATGTAAATCATAATAATATTTTTTATGGAAGAGTTATAACTAGCTGCACCGGCTTGAACTATTAGATTGATTATATGACTAGCGCATCATTGGTGCAAAAAAGCAATCATTAGTTAGTTTGAAGTTGTTCTTTTGAATTTCTAATCATGATATTGTTACTTGTGCCATTATCTAATGTTACATATATAATTCTACGGTTTAAACCCAATTCGCTATTACACTTAGCATTATTTCTACCATGTTTTGACTAATGTGCGACTCTTTTATCTCTTAAATGTTATAATACGTTTGTTTAGACTCCAAATCGACATCTATGTTATGAACTACGACTCTCATGTAATCCATTTTAGTTTGACTCGTCCAAATATTTGAGGTTAAAGCGACACATACCTACCAGTTGATATTGTTGATTTTAGTTGTTTTTTTTCATCAAAAAACCATTTTAGTACATCGGCTCTCAAAGATTTTCTAGACATTATTTGAACGTTTGGAATTAAATAACTTAAAAATCTACAAATCCTTGAGATTCTATGTGTTGATACGTTTGGGATATACATAAAAAAAATGGGGAGGAAAAAAATGAAAAAAAAAAATCTTGGAGCCGTTGGGGAGCAACGACTATATTATCCCAACAGCTCTTTTTTATTTACCATCGGATCTTGCATATAACGACCCACGTTTTATAATAAATAATGAGACTCAACCGGGAGTTCGGGTCCCAGTACCTAAATAAACGGGACTCTTCGTCCGGTATCAATTTTTAAAATGGGAGTCCCGGATCTCGCTTTTTGCTTACCGGGACGGACCTCCCGGTGTCGTCCCGTCACGGTAGATCAAGTTTAGTTACGTGAGTGTGTGACACTATTCCACCGGCGAGCTAGTCTCGTATTTTGTGTCGTATTTATTTTTAGTTTTAATAATTTAAATTAGTGCACCTGGTTAATTGTCATGTTTTCTCGAAAATATGTTTTCGATTTTAAGAAAATAAATGTTTTAAAAATATTTTCAGTAAAAAAAAATGTTGTGTTACTTTTTGATAAATGAAAAGTTTAGACAATTTTCTCGTTTTTACTATTTTAAAAAAATTGAGTTTACTGTTTGAAGTTTAATCAGCGTTTTATTAATTTGTTGTAAATAGGCAACATGCTTATGTGACAAGTTTATTTCGAAATATTTCTACCGATTTTCTTTTTTCATTTTTTGAGAGATCTGATAATCATATTTGGGTTAAATTAGTCCAAAATATTGTAAATATTTTGCTTGACAATTTATCAATTATTTATTAAATGTTGGCTACATCTAATAATTATCTAGCTTACATGACTAGTAATTACGTTAACTCGTTATAAAAATCTAACAAATGGAGAAACCATGATAGAATATGGTTGATTTATTCAAAAGATCTTGATAAACTATATAATTTTTGTTGCAAATTTGTTAACATTTATAATAAAAATTAATTTGTAGATGAAAAGACAAATAATTGGAAAATTTTAATTTAAAAATTGAAAATCCATGAGAGAAACAAGGATCACATAAAAAGTATGAGCTTTGGTTTGTTTTGAAAAAAGATTAGAAAAAAATTAGACAATAGACAAACATTTAGAGAAAGAATAAATACATAAAATATAAATATTTTGCTAAGAATTATTGCAAGTGTAAAAAAATATTAGCTAAGAATAATCTCGCATTTTTTGGAGCTAATGAAAATATTTATAAATCAATCAATAAAATATATTTAGTCTCGTTGAATTGATAGCGTAATTTTAATTTATAATGCAAGAACATGCTCAGTGTATTCAAAGTGTCGACATTCGTAATCATTATTATTTAGGACACAATATCCAAATGAGATTATTCAAATGTTAGCTTTTGAGATTAAAAACCAAAATTTGAAAGCTAGAGAAAAACACAAATATTTATGGTGCGTACCTACGGAAAAAAAATCAAATAGCCATAGACGAATATTTTATGGGATGTTTAAAATTTGATGATACTTATGATGAATGTGTTTTTGGCATTTTGTAAAATAAATTGAAAAATAAGCCTTGACATACATGATATAAGAAATGAAAATATTAAGGCGTACAAAACAATTAGTATATATATACTCAAAACATATTATACATTGTGGTTGTCATAATACTTATTTATTTAGCTATTTACGATGTTGGAAACCATTGTGTTAGGGCGTTCTCATTTTGTTTGGGGTTCTTTAATGCATATACTCAGATGTTCTTTTTTCTACCAAGCGACATAAAGTATTAAACGATAAAATTTATAATTTGCCGTTTGCATCATTGTCACAAACTCGTTAAAGAAATTAGATATCAAACTCAAAAAATTAGAGATGCATTTTTTGAGTTAATAGAATCTTGTGACATACTAAAATAGATAGTGAAGTAAAATGTTTAACTGAATTTAAAAAAGTTGATTTTTTGCATGAGTATGATATATTGTTTATGCCAATGTTACAAGGAAAACTTATAAAGTGAAAATATGTATATTGAAATTGTTGAAACTTTTATCACATATTTTCAAAATTACATATAAAATGAGTTTAAAAATTGCGGATTCTAAACACGATGGCATTTGATGATGGAAACCTTGAGGAAAGTCGCGACCTCTTCTTTGTCTTTCTTTCCAACATCGCGGCCGAAATAAATGTCGAATATAGCGTAGTTGACGAGTTGTCCCGACGCAGTCTGGTATGTTTCAAGACAAGTGGCTATCGCCGCAGCCTGCTCCATGCGTGCCTGGAAGAAGATGAAGTTGTCGTCCGCAAAAATCAAGTGAGACATGCGGAGGTTATTGCGGCCGAACAGAACCCCGGTAATATCTCTCATCTTCTCCCCTTCTCTAAGGATGCAAGAAAGTCCTTTCGAGCACATGAGGAAGAGGTAAGGCGAGAGCGGGTCACCTTGACGAAGGTCTCGATGAGGGATCACCCGCCCTTGAGTCTCCCCGTTGATGTTGAAGAAGAAGGTGACAGACTTCACGCACCTCATAATCTTCGTCATCCATTGAATCCCATCTTCAACATTATGGCTTCGAGATACGACCACTCTACTCGATCATAAGCTTTTGCCATATCAATTTTGAGGGCTGCGAAGTTCCCATTCTCGAACCTTCCCCTCTTCATGGTGTGCATCCATTCGAAGCAAACCATCACATTTTCGAATATTTGTCGGCGCACGACGAAGGCTCCTTGATTTTCCGACACCACCTTGTCCATAAAGCCCTCAATCTCGTCACAATACATCGAGAAATTATTTTGTAGATGACATAATATAAACTTATGGGACGAAACTCACTAACCTGAAAATATGATGGTGTCGTTGATCATGGACAATGGCAGCTCGTTATTGTTAAGAACCTTGAGGCACGTTGATGTCACTCGTTTTCCCACCGAGCTCCAATATCGCTGGTAGAAGAGAGCTGAAAATATGTCACTTCCCGAGGCTTTGATGAGATGCATGGAGAATAGTGTTGTTTTGACCTTCACTTCGTCGAAAGGGCAGAGCAGTTCGGATTTCATCGCGGGGGTGATTACCGGCTCCACACTATCCAGCGCCGCTGCAATGTCTGCATCGCTCGGGTTAGAGGATTCGAAGATGCCCCAAAAATAATCCGTGATGACCTCTTCAATGCCCGACCCTCCTTCCTTCCAACTCCCCGCCTCATCTAAGAGTCCTCTAATGTGGTTTGTCCTTTTCCTCGTCGACGCCTTCCGATGAAAAAGCGTCGTGGTTTTGTCCAACACACATTTCATCCACCCCATGCGTCTCCGTTGTCTCCAAAAAAATTCCTCCTTCTCTAGGAGCGCGTCGAGCTGCCTATGCTCACGAACCAATCATCCCCAATTTCAGCCGGTGTCGGAGTCCACTTCTCGGACGATCTCCTTTTGTTTCTCGATTTTCTCATTTAGGACACACCTCTTCCCGCTACCCCACTTCTCAAGCTCTTCCTTGCTCCGTTTAAGGGTTTCATGAGGGGTTTCAAGATCCTCGTCTTCTTCAGCCGGCCTCTATACTTCCTTGCACCACGTTCTTCTTCATCGCACCACGCCTCCTCGAAAAAGAATCTACCTCTTCTTTTAGTAGTAAATACAATTTTACGACCCTTCGTCGATAGGAGCAGTGGTCGGTGGTCCGAATTCCAATACTCGAGACTTGATCTAATTAATAGCTCTAATTAAGAGTATTGGTTTTCTCCAATTAAATGGTTGGGATGGATTTAATATGTTAGTTGTATTACTCACTTATTAGTGAAAATTACATTGTTTCAATTACATAATAATTAATTGTGTTTTTAATACCAACCGAAAAAAACCGAAAATGTAAGAACAACATGACATTTTAATGGTTTTTATTAAGACAAACTTTTGTTTGCGTGTAATGAAAATTGAACTCAAGTGGTATAAAATTATCACTAATCTATGATAAGTGTTACGCATTTAAATCGTTTTTAAAGATTAATTTTTGTCGGTGAGTTTTGTGCTGAGTTTGTGATTTAATATTTGGTGACTTTGAGACGTGTTTCTCTATCGAAAACTGCATGTCGTTTTATTTTATTTTATCCTTAGGCAAAAACAACCGAAACACCTAACATGCTTTATCTTGGTCGTACATGCTCCAAAGGCGATCGTTTTGAAGAATTTCACTATCGGCAATTGAATTTATAATCTGTATTCACAGTTTTTATTATTTATTGTTTGTGAATACCTTGCAGTTTACCCCCATGACAACATTATATCAAATGGTAACAATTACATGTATTCTTTGCGATTACCAACAATATACCCCTTAAGTGGTTAGTGTTAACCAATCAAATTAGAGTTCAGACACGGTAGTTGGAATTAGTATCCCAATCTTCGATCTTAACTACCACTAATATTTGTATAAAAGCAAAAAAAAAAAAAGTAATCTTATTTATATTAAAAAAATTTATAACTAATTTTTCATAGAATTCAAGTATTTTACGAAGAGTACGTTGGAATAAAAGGTAAAAAGAGTATTTTTACCTAGTGTGTTAATTATTTTCAGTCAAATATTTGAGTGAGGTGCACTCATCGACATTGGATAATTTTTTCATATTTTTATTCCTCGTTTCGACGTGTATAAGATTGAGTATTTATTTGCCAAAATCATCTTTATAATGAATGAGAAATTGATGCTCAAAGAATACTAATAATCACATATGATATGTGTTTAGAGAAGTGAGAGGTTGTGTAATAAAAAGAGTCTCACTAGGTTGGGAATGTGTGTTGGTGAAGGGTTTATAAGTGAATCTCATCTTTAAAGTGACATTTAAGTGTAAGGGGGGAGAGTGGGTTAGCTCTAACCTCTCGCGCGTACACACATGCGCCGGGCCGGTGCCAGGCCCGGGCTTTGGATCTTGGATCTTGGGCCTTCGGGCTTTCCGGACCAATCCTTATCTTTTTATTACTAAAATCACTTCTATTATGTTTTAATTCCTCAAATAACTTATTTGTTATTACGAGAATTAACATACAATTTGGTTATGCGTCCAAACGGTTTTGAGACGTTTTACAACCGAAATGATGTGCATTAAGAGGCACGTCTATGGTCGGTCAGGTGACCATTAAGGGTGGTCGATTTTTGACAATTTAAGTCACCGGAGTAAAGGGCATTGAGAGCCTTAATTGACCGAGTTGAATGGTTTGTAACCACTTTGCAGACTTGCCTATAAAAGGAGGGCTCAACCTTCATTCTCAACACACCGAAAAACCATATTTGAGACATAGCTTTGCTCTCTCCTCTCTCTCCCACTCCGAAATTGTTTTTCTTTTGTAGTTCGGTGGAAGTCCGGCACTATTGTTCAAGTTCGTTGAAGTCAAGGCGAGTGGTGCTAAACTTGCCTTGAAGTTGTTGTATCTTTGGAGGCTTTCGCTCAAGTTACCCAGCACCTGGCGATAAAAAGTTTCAAGAAAACCGTCTAACGGGTCTCAACTTGTTTTTCATCCAATTTTCTTATTTCCGAATTAGTAAATTTAAATTCTTTGCTACTGTCTTTACATTTTCTGAACAATATTATTTGCAATATTGATAACAGAGTATATCATAAAATATATTATTAACAATAAATTTGTTTTAAGATCTTCAAACAAGTATAAATCTCCGTTTTAGTAATATTGCATAATATGATCAAATTTTCATATAAAATTATATCCATAAATCTTTAACACACTTATATATATATGTTTAATTATTAATTACTCAGATCTAACAATTAAATTCATAGTGAAATCAAGTTAGTTCAGAATTAGTTTACGGCGGTAAAGATGCGTTAACGAGCTATGGAGAGAGAGAGAGAGAGAGAGAGAGAGAGAGAGAGAGAGAGAGAGAGAGAGAGAGAGAGAGAGAGAGAGAGAGAGAGAGAGAGAGAGAGAGAGAGAGAGAGAGAGAGATTTTGGTTAGAGAGAGAGAGATTTTGGTTTTAGGGAAAAATAACTTTTCTACATTTTGGTTTAAAAATGATAGATTTTCGTGACCATTTCTGTTATTTTTATTAGCATGCATGAATAATGAATATCCAACTTTGTCACTCACACTCTCAACACCGAATCAGACAAGAGAAACACCAAAGCCGATAAAGTTGAGTTTTTGTAGGTAAAAATGACCCATCTCTCTCTTTCTCTCTCTCTCTCTCTCTCTCTCTCTCTCTCTCTCTCTCTCTCTCTTCTTTTCTTCTCTTCTCAACTTCCTCACCCACATTTCACCATTCCATCAAAACCCGAACCCCACACACGATCTTTCACTTTACCCTGTTCTCTCTCTCCCTCTATCTCTCTCCATGCGTATTTCCCATTCCCACTTCACAAATTCACTCAGCTTCTTCCCAGATCCGATGGGTCTCCTCTAAAGAAGAGGCCTTTTATTCTCTCTCTCCGTGACTCGCCGGGATGTCGCTGAAGAGCGTGATCCAAGGGATGAGAGACGAGCTCGGAAACATATCCCGGAAAGGCTTCGATGTCAAGTTCGGGCGATCCAGGTCTCACCGCGTGGTTCAGGAAACCTTCTCCGTCTCCGGCGCCGGCGACGCCATGAGGCAGAGCTGCTGGGCGAATATGCCGCCGGAGCTTCTGAGAGACGTTCTCGTGAGGATCGAGGCGTCGGAGGACGCCTGGCCTCCTCGCCGGAACGTTGTTTCTTGCGCCGGAGTCTGCCGGAACTGGCGCGAGATTCTCAAGGAAATCGTTGGATCGCCGGAGCTCTCCGGGAAGCTCACTTTCCCGATCTCGCTCAAACAGGTGAGTATTTTTTTTCCGTTCACTCGCGTTGAATTGATATAAAAATGGATTTTTTTAAAAATACTTTCACAGCCTGGTCCGAGGGATTCAGTACTTCAGTGCTATATAAAGAGGAATCGGAGCAACCAGACATATTATCTTTACCTTGGCATAAACCAAGGTAATACACTTTTTATCCTCTTTCTTTATTGAACTAACTAGCAATTTTACGTAATTTCATAAATATATAAAAACCTAATTTTCCAGCTTCAACCGACGACGGTAAATTCCTTCTGGCGGCCCGGAAATGCAGACGCCCCACTTGCACAGACTACATCATCTCCCTTAACTCCGATGACGTGTCCAAAGGAAGCAATACTTACGTTGGGAAATTGAGGTAATTCGAGTCTAGCCCAACAACTATGCCCATTTCATGTATGTTTTTTGTTTTTTGCAATTTTCCATGGCTATTTGGCAGATCGAACTTCCTTGGAACCAAGTTCACAATCTACGACGCTCAAGTCCCCACCACTGTGGAAGCCGGGGGACCGAAATTCACGAAATGCCGGTCCACAAAACTCGCAAACCTGAAACAAGTCTCCCCGAGAATTCCCCCCGGAAACTACCCCGTCGCCCACATTTCCTATGAGCTTAACGTCTTGGGTTCCAGGTGCAAATAACAAATCTTTCGTCTTTCACACTCTCGATATCTCATGCCAAATTAATATCATCCTGATGTGTGTTAAAAATTGTCTAAATGGGTGAACTCAATCTTAGAATCTTGAGTGTGAGGACCTAGGAGATGAAAGTACTGTTTATCGTTTTATTTTGTTATGATCGGAGATGGTCTCAGCGAGAAGAGAAATTGTATGTTTTGATTAGGGGACCGAGGAGGATGCAATGCGTGATGGACGCGATCTCCTCTAGTTCCAGCAGAGAAGCTCCGGCGGAGTTCAGCCATGGGGGCGCTGGATTTCCGTTTTTCCGGTCAAAGTCAACGCGGGTAGAGAGCTTTCAGCCGGAGCTGAAGACAGAAGGAGGGCTCCTGGTGCTGAGGAACAAGGCTCCGAGGTGGCACGAGCAGCTTCAGTGCTGGTGCCTCAACTTCAATGGCCGAGTCACCGTCGCCTCAGTCAAGAACTTCCAGCTCGTGGCTTCGCCGGCCGAGCAAGAGAGCGTCGTTCTTCAGTTCGGGAAAGTCGGCAAGGACTGCTTCACCATGGATTATCAGTACCCCATTTCCGCTTTTCAGGCCTTCGCGATCTGCCTCAGCAGCTTCGACACCAAGATTGCTTGCGAATGAAATGTGCATTGTTCCTTGACTATTTAACAGCAAAAGTGTATGGTGTAATTCATGCCTCCTCTCGAAAATCTCACTACGACCTGCTCTCCCGTATTAACGTGACATCTTTTTTATAGGCGCACCCCTCTATTTCGGGCTCTCGGTCTCTTAGCTCGAGGGTTTGTAGTTTTCCATCTTTTTTTTTGCTGAAATGTTTCCCAGTCGAGGATCAGGCGTTGTATATGGATCAATTGACGGAAAAATGTGGCCTCGTAAAGGTAACGAGTTACTCGGGTGTTTTTATTTTCTTCTTACAACATTTGCTTAGCGCTCTTCCTTAAAGATGGAAAGAATGGCATTTAGTACATGTTGAACATGTCACATTATATTAGACAGACTCATGAAAGCCTCATGTTAAACTTGATTGCAGTGGCTGCTGGGTCTACTGCCATAACCATGTGTAGCTGGTTACTCTTTAATCTAATAAGAGAAAATGAGTTCTAGAAATGATTGCTTGGTCCTGAAAATGACAAATAAATGGGCAATGTTACTCTATGGTGTGTCCAAAAACATCTCCACTGATCTCATCTGTAAAAGAGCACCTTTCTCACTATATAACATGTGGGGGTTCAATTTAAAACGGTCTCTCTTTACACAAAACAGTTGTACATCAAACAAGGAGGACCATATATAAAAGAGCACAGCTTGCATAATGAGAAAAAGAGCAGCCAAGATTCTTCTTCAGAGAGAGAGAGCAAAGCAGTGAAACTAAACATGAGCATGTCGGGGAGCATCAAAACGGAGGTCCACCGGGACCGGGAGGACCAAAGCCGCCACCTCCACGGGGCCCACCACCGCCGAAGCAATCCTGAACCATCCAACAACAGCACAAGCAATAAAAGCTGCCAAAAATGAACAAACTTAGTTACTACAAGAAAATCAAAACACAAAGCTTTAGAAGTGGGTGAAAGCTCATACCACGAGGATACCATGTCGCATAAACCGTTGCCGAAACCGCCGAAAAAGCCACCTGGTCCAGGGAAGAAGCCTGGGCCTCCTGGCCCGGGCCCACCGGGTAATGGGCCCCAACCTCCCCCAGGCCCACCTGGCCCGGGTCCCCAACCGGGTCCTCCTCCTCCTCCAGGTCCACCGGGTCCCATGAGCAACCAAACAAACAGAATCAAGAAGACTCAAAAGGTAAAATACTTTGCTGGAAGAGTAATCCCTAAAACCTTGCTAATGTGTCTTGGGTTTAAAGTTGAAACAAGGAGAGCAATATATACTTAGGCTCAAAGGAAGCCATGTTGCCATGCCATAATATCTGAGAGTCAAAAAGCAGTGACGAGGATCCACATTTTTTTTCCGCCAGAAAACCTAACGGTCAAACCAACTCATTAGCGACCTAATATTCAAAGATAGGTAGATAGATATTGTTGTGTTTGCACTTTGCAGTTCCACATGTGCTTTGTACTTGGCACTCAGCGAGTCAAACTCAGACACATATCACGGGATTCTTTTGCTATCTGAAACAATTGATTGTTTTCTCAAAAAAATTAAAACAAAATTCTCTCTTTCACACCATGACTGACACCATTAAGAAATGGGATACGCCTCGGATACACTCGTGAGAAAATAAAGGCTGGACGAGCTTGATAATTGCTAACCATATGAAAGACGCTTATTAAGAAAAAGAGAAGCCTCATCTTAGCATTTTGTCACATTCTCCCGCGCATAAATTATATGTTGTGACACCGCTCCAAAGTCCAAAACTGCCTTCCTTGGATTTCAACAATCCCAACGCGATTCTTGATTTCTACGCGTTCAAACCTAATTTATTTTTTACAATCAGAGAAATTTTCAAAAGCTACTAATTCTAAACTTACAAAGAAATTGGAAGACCTAAAAGCACAAGGTTAAATCTACTCGATATTTGGCAAAGATTATGTCATTTGGAATTGAATCCCAACTGTTTTTTGCCGAAGCTCAACTCTAAGAGACCCAAACTATATGTAGTATGAGACTCATTATATTGTTAGATATAAATCTCTGATTATATTCAAAATCATAATCTCCTCTTCTTCTCTGCGGCGATTTTGTAAGACCTTGTTCAAGTCTTGATTTGCGATTTCTTAAGTGTACTGTTAGAACTGGTTGTTTTTGTGAGAGTCTCGTGTTTGACTCAACATATATATTGAGTGAGAAAACTGCGAGAGTGTGAGATTGTTCGGACCTATTTGCACGATCGGCGACGAAGAATAGTGTATGAGTTTCTCCGACCGGAGCTCAACGAGGACGTAGGATCTAGGTCAACGAGGATGTTTGCATGTTTGATTTCTGAATCGATCGAGTGAATCCGGTATGAAAATTATAACAGTGGTATCAGAGCCACAATCTTCTTGTCGCTGATTAGATCCGACGATCCTTCTATCGAAACCCTAATTTCAAATGATCTGTAAAATTAGGGTTTTCTAGATTTATTTCTTGTTTTTTATTCTATTAAAAAATCTTTGATACTCGTACATTTCTTGTGTGTTCTTGATAGGAAGAACGGGTGTGGGTCGTATCGAAGTCACCGCCTATGATGGCAAAGGTGACTTTGGAGTCCGGAGTACCAAGATGTGAGCCCTTATATCGCACCACAAAGTGCCGATTGCACTAGAGCCTCGTGTGGCTAAATGGTCAAAAGATTCAACGAAGCGTAAGAATGAGATTGATGAGGAAACTCACAATCTTATCATTCTAAATCTCTCATACAACGTCATATGGAAGGTATATGGATGTAAGTCCCCTATTTCACTCTATGAAAAATTGGAAACTCTGTATTCTAACAAATTTGCACCTAACGTTGCTTACCTTAAGGCGTCTATGTTTTCTTATAAAATGGATAATTCTAAGTCAGTAGATGAGAACCTTAATGAGTATTTGAAACTGATTTTAGTGTTAAAGGAAACTGATTTTGAGTTAGATGACACTAGCACTGTTATGATATTAATGAATTCAATTCCTGAAAACTATCAACTAGTTACAGATGCTTTCCAATATACTGGTACTGTACCACACTATGACTTATTCTGTTACGCACTTAAAACTATGATAATGGAATTAAAAAACCTGAAAAAAAAATTTGGATCAAACTTGTTTGTAAAGAATAAGTCTAGTAATGGTGAAAATAAAGGGAAGAAGTGGAAAAACAAAAACAATAATAAGGCACAGACAGAAACAAGAAAATGTTTCCATTGTAACAAATCAGGACATTTAAGAAAGAATTGTTATAAATGGTTAGAAAATAATAAGAACAATGGTAATTCAAAAACTAATACTCCCTCTAACAATGTAGTTGAATCATCAGAAGTATTGACTGTCTTTAAAACTGCTTGTTTTGAAAATTGGGTGTTAGATACAGGCTGCTCTTTTCATATGTGCCCTAACCAAGATTGGTTTGAAAACTTAACCTCTATTATTAACCAATCTGTTTATATGGGTAATAACAATATGTGTAATGTTACTGGTATTGGGTCAATCAAGTTGAAACTGAACTCTGAAAAATTGATTACTCTGTCTAATGTTAGGTTGATACCTGAATTAAAAAGGAACTTGATTTCTCTTAGTGTGCTTGATAAATTAGGATATTTTATGTTGCTAAAGATTATGTGCTTACTGTTTATGAGAATAATGCAACTGTGATAACTGCTAACCTAATTTCTGGTATATACATTCTAAATGGTCTTTACTATAACCTTTCAATAAACAATGCTCTTTCTGCTGAGTCTTCAGACCAAGTGACACTCAGGTTTGGCATTTAAGGTTGGGTCACATTAGCAATAAAGGTCTAAATGTCTTGTTTAAACATGGTTTAATCGACAAATAAACTTTATATGAACATTCTTTCTGTGAACCATGTGTCTTAGCAAAACAGCATAGACTGAGATTCATGGATGACACACATCTCTCGTGTGCTAACCTGGACTATGTTCATGCTGATTTGTGGGGACCTGAAAGCCATGAAACTCATGGTAGTAACAAATATTTCCTAAGTATTGTTGATGATTACTCTAGAAGGGTGTGGACTTTCCTACTTAAATCAAAAGATGAAGCTTTTTTAAGATTTAAAGAATGGAAACTTCTTGAAAAAAATCAATCAAACAAAACTTTGAAAACTTTAAGAACTGATAATGGTCGTGAATTTTGTAATATTTAGTTTGATAATTTATGTAAAAACCATTATATTTTAAGACATAAGACTGTGAGAATCACCCCACAATAAAATGGGGTTGCTGAGAGGATGAATAGAACACTATTAGAAAAGATTAGGGTTATGTTATTCACTTCTGGGTTATCTAAATCTTTATGGGGAGAAGCCTTACACACTGAAACTTATCTGATAAATAGGAATCCTAACATAACCTTATAGTTTAAAAGCCCTATAGAAATCTGGTCAGGTAGAACTCCTTCATAAGGGCATATTAGAATCTTTGGTTGTGTTTCTTATGCCATAATAGAGATGGTAAGTTAGATCCCCGGTCCTTGAAATGTGTTTTCTTAGGTTATTAGCAACATAGTGGAACCAAGGGTTATAGACTATGGGAAAGAGGTTCTAGGGGGGTTAAAATAATCATAAGCATAGATGTTATTTTTTATGAGAGTTCATTCCCTTGCATGAAACCTGATCTGTCTAATGTTCCTAGTGAGTCTATTGAGCCTAATGAACCTACCACAATACCAATTGAGGTGGATACTGTAGAAGTCATTGACCCAGTAGTTGACCCTACTCAGATTACATTAAACCAAAACCTCAATGATGAAGATGTTGACTTTGATCAGGAGCCAGTTGAGCATGCTAGGCCCTCTGATCAAGAAAAACACCATGAGAGGTCACCCCAGGAAGAATCAACATTCTACTAGTTGACCAGAGATAGAGTGAGAAGAGACATAAGGCCCCCCACTAGATATTCCTATGCTGATCTAGTCTACACTGCCTTAGTTGCTTTCTTAGAAATCCAGAATACAGAACCTGAGAGTTTTATTGATGTTGTAAACTCTAAACAAAAAGATCTGTGGCATGAAGCCATGCTTGATGAAATGAAGTCTCTGCATATTAATAAAACCTGGGTTTTGGTTGAGAATCCAAAAACTCATAAACTGGTGGAGTATCGATGGCTGTTCAAAATCAAAGAGCGTCTGAATGAGACAGATCCTCTAAGATATAAGGCCAGATTGGTGGCTAAGGGTTACACTAAGAGAGAGGGGATAGATTTCACTGAAATCTTATCTCCTGTGGTGAAAACCAAAACCATCACAATCATGTTGTCATTGGTTGCCAGCTTAGATCTTGAGCTTGAGCAGTTAGATGTGAAAACTGCATTTTTACATGGTGACTTGGAAGAGGATATTTATGTGAGCTAGCCTGAGGGCTTCCTTGATAAAACACATCGACTTTGTGTGTTTGTTGAAAAAATCACTCGGTGGGCTCAAACAGAGTCCACAGCAATGATACAAGAAATTTGACTCCTTTATTATCAGTATTGGTTTGATTAGAAGTAGTTATGATAGTTATTTATTTTTCATCCTTATTATCTGATCTTGTTTATGTTTTGTTATATGTTGATGATATGTTTTTAATTAGTAAATCTGTTAACAAAATAAACAAGTTAAAATTGGATCTGAATTATGTATTTGATATGAAGGATTTAGGAAAAATTAAAAAATACTTGGTATGATAATTGAAAGAGATAGGAAAAATTTTGGTTGAAAATTCATCAAAAACCTTACTTAGAAAAAGTAGTTTCTAAATTTGGTAGTTTGAATTATAAAACTGTATATATGCCACTTGCTGCACATTTTCGTTTGAGTAAAGTTCAATGTCCTGTTGCTAGATCTTATTTACTTAAAATGGAAAATGTTCCCTATGCAAATGCTATTGGTTCTATTATGTATGCTATGATAAGTACTACACCTGATCTTTCTTTTGCTATCTCATTACTTAGTATATTCATGTCTAACCCTGGTCAAGAACACTGGCAGACTTTGAAAAGGGGTAATTGCATATATAAGTAGTACAATAAATGTTTGACTGTGATATGGTAAAATACTTGTACTATATGAGTTAATTGGCTATGTTGACGCTGACCATGCAGGTGATCGCGAGTCTACAAAATCCACAGTTGCCTTTTGTTTTACTTTAGGTACGAACTGCATTCCACCGACCGGAGGTCAACGGGGATGTAGGATCTAGGTCAACGTTTTGTTGGTCTAGATCTGATCCTCGATAACCGACTGTGTACTTGCGTGTGGTTTTCTTTTGTGCATGTGTATATGTGATGTTTGCATGTTAGATTTCTGAATCGATCGAGTGAATCCGGTGGAAAAGTTATAACAATGTCTTATCTCGAAATCGAAAATAAATTCCTACGAGCTCAAGCACAACAAATTGAACCGCTAGCCAAGCAACAAACAAGCAAATAAATGATTTCAAACTTCAAAATATAAGCAACAACCCACAATATTCTTCTTGAGAATTGAGTGCTTGATGTTCAAGAATAACCTTGGTGGAATAGTACACATCAAAGAGAAAAAAAAATCGCTGACTAGAAACTTTATAAGAAGAAATTATTACAATCAAAACTTTTGTGTGGTTATATAAGAAATCACATTTTAGAGAAAAAAAGAAGAAAGAATCTAATAGAGAAGTTGTATTAAGCTTGAATAGCTGAAATGAGTACAATGTCTCATGAAGGCAATAAAACCAATAATTATGGTACAAGACAACTTGATAAAAACTGTTACAACAACCAACTAATTTAAGTTATAAGTAAACTCACTTACTAAATTAGTAAAATAGATTACTAATTATGAATTACTTAGTCTAATAGAGACCATTAAATCCTAAACAACCATATTTTTGTTGCTTCTTTTTTAGTTTTTTTTTACATTAAAAGCAACTCTAGAAGCGACTAATCGCTTCTAATTTCGTCGCTTCAAAACATTAGAAGCAACAGAGCTTTTTAAGCGACTTTGTCACTTCTAATGTCGCTTCTAAAAGTCCATTAAAAGGGACTTTTTGATATTTACAAGCGACTTTTGTCGCTTCTAAAGAACTTTTTTGTCCTAGTGATAGTTCCCCTAACAAAAAAAATCTAGGGTTATTGTATAGAATAGCCCTATATAGGTTTTGAAATTTCAATTTGTCCAACGTTGTGTAAAACTTTGGTAAAAGTCCAGTAAATCAATTTGAGGTAAATTTCATTCCGAAAAAGCCCATATTGCTTCTCCCGCCCAAACCAATTTTTATCATTAATTAAAAAGTCAAACCGATTTACACGGTTACACGTAACCCCAAATTCGGGATTTATTAACAAAAGAAAATAATTAAAGTAGAAAGAGAAAATCAAATAAATGATTTCCTAAATTAAACAGTCCATATTCTTCATTTTCAAAATCTCACTACCGCCATTTCGTTTCCAGAGAAAGAATCGTTTCCAGAGAAAGAACACGAACCCGAAAGAAGAACACGAATTCTTGAGGAAAACTCACAACGACGAAGAAAAGGTAAACAACTACTAAATATTTATATGAGTAAATCGATTTTCCCTCTGACTTTCTGATTTTTTTCTTCTACAAACCCTTATTCAAAACCCACCGATGTTCATGCATGTTTACAAAAAAGAAAATAATCGAAAACTGTTATATGTAAAACCCTTTTAAAACTCAAAAAAATCAAAATACGGAAATCGTTTTTCCATCTGAGTAGTAGATCTGTTTATTCTACAAACCCTTTATTGCTAAACCCCACTGATGTTCATGCATGTTTAAAAATCATAAATCTTTCGCGAATACAGTGTATTTCAAACTCAGTAAATCAAAAACACGGAAAATAATTTTTGGTTGTATATGTACACGATAACAGTAAGTATTTTTACAAAAAGGATTTAAGCATTATAAATATATATTTACAACGTTTATTTTATTTTTATCGTTTTTATGTTGTACAGGTTTTTTGAATCGGTGAAAAATGGAGAAAAAGAAGAAAATAGGAGATATGAGTATTGGAAAAAAAAGGGCCCGGGGACATTTAGAAACCTCAGATCATGAGGTAAACCATTTTTAACTGGTTTATTACATTTAGTATTTTAATTTCTATTAAATAAGTAAATAAAATTGTTAGTGATTTACATGATTAACGCATTCTGTAGGTTGGTGCTTATTTGGTAGAACCAGAAGATTGGGACCTTGACCAACGCATAATAGTCCACACAAACTTCACAGCAATCCGACAAATATTGTCAGCACTAGACACAGAACAACAATTTGAAATGTTCGAGAAATCACCTTTCTCCCACTTTCAACATTTAAAGGGCGAGGTATTCCCAAAAAGATTGGTGCACATGCTAGTAGTCAGCCAGGTTGAATCAGGGAAAAAAGATGAGCTACACTTCCGAATAGGAGGAAGGATTCACCGATTCACCATCAAAGAGTTTGAGTTAATGTCTGGTAATGATTTCAATTAACACGTTATGAATATAAAATTATTTAATTTACTAATACATTATTTTGGTTTTAATTTACAGGTTTAAATTGTGACGAAATTCCAAATGTATACGAAGACTTAATTATTGGAAATCCATTGAAGGAACAGTTTTTCAGTATCAAAGGAACACAAAAAGCACACATCCTACTTGGGATGTTAAAAGGTAAATTCGGTGGTAATGATGAAGAACGATTAGCGTTAATCAACATAGCAATCATTGAGCTGATAATATTGCCAAGAGAAAGAAATCATGTTATATCTAACCAACTACTGAAGATGGCCACAAACACTGAATTGTTGAATGAATATCCGTGGGGAAGGGACAGTTTTCTACGCCTGTGCGAGTCCTTTCAAAGAATCAAGTATTCTCAAAGTAAAACAGGTTTTAACATTGACGGGTTTTTACACCCGTTAATCGCATGGGTTTACGAGCTTATACCCGCATTTGAAGAAAATGGATTTGCAAAATCCACAAAAACGCAGACATTTCCGAGGATGTTGAAGTGGTCCTACCACTTCAATGCTGAATCACATGATTTGAAACATATATTCATGGATGAAGAGGTAAATTTGTTGCATTATTTGGTTTAATGTTTTTGATTGTTTTAAGTAAATCACTAACATAATTACTGTGTTAATGGAAGCTGACGATAAATACACTCTCAACAAATAAAGACGAATTGGAAATGGGAGGTCCCGAATTAGATGAGTACCCTGTGGAGATAGCAATAAAGAAGCCAAAACCTCCAACTACAAAACCAACTGTAGCCAGCACCTCGCGAACACAAGACGAGTACGTTACATTATCAGAGAGCAGTTTATGATAAATTGGATGAAGCTCTAATGGAGATCAAAGTGCTAAAACAGCAAGTGGAACAATGCAATGATACAATTTTAGACATTGTTAATGTCTATTTGGAAGGAGAAGAGCTCGAAAAATTCAAGGTATTAACTCAAACTTGGCATAGTCAATTACATGTTTACTAATTAATCTAGTTTTAAAATGTTGATGATAAAACTTCAGGAAGGAACTAGGTCTAAATCAGTAGGAGACACAACCGTCTCACATGACAACGGAAAACCAACAAATGTTGATAACAATGACGTTGTGGACATGGCGCATTCAAAACCAGACAGCCCAAAAAAAGTTGATAAAAAGGGAAAGAAAAAAGTTTCAGGCCCGTCAAATATCCCAAAAGAGGCACTAAAGTCAACCAGGACATCTCCAAGATTCAAGTTACAAATCAATGAACCAGTCAATCCAACAGTAAGTAATATGCTGAATCTGTAATGAAATTTAAAACATATTAATAAACAGTGTATTGACTTTCAGGTAAATGAGCCTAGAAGGAAACTTCAAACCGATAAGGATTTGGCTAAAACAGTGGAGGATGAGGACCAACTGACATTGACACACATGGTAAATCATTAACTAGAACAATTATATTAACTTAGTAAAACAGTGTATATATTTACTGTGTAAATGTTTTACCAGTACAAGAAACAAAAAGATAGACAAGCAGGCACGAAGGGAGATCCAAATGTGATACCGACAGCCACCAATGTAGAGGTAAAATAATTGACTAACTAATTAATAATCAACGTTTAGTGTGCTAACTTTTTTTTCATTTGTTTTAGTTCAAAAAACCCAAAGATAGAGATGTGCAAAAGCAAGATGATCCATATGTGTCACCACAACAAATTAAGGATAACATTAATCAGGATATCTCACCATTAATAGGCGAGGAGAAGGCAGCAAAAATGACACCGGTATAATTACATTTTTGTAAAATAATAAAGTTTTGTCTGTCTACCATCTATGAATTTTACTGTGTTTAAACAGGAGAGATTACGTTTGCTACAAGATGATTGGTTATTTGTTGTTAATGATGTTTTGGACATGGATATTAACAAGCACGTTAATGAACACACGCAGAAAATGGACATTCCAGACACTCCAAAAGGGAAAAAATTTAAACGTCTCAGAAAGGGACTCAACATTGAAAAGGAGTGGACTCCGAAAAATAAGGTAAATAAACCTTTTAATTATGCATGTTAATAAGTGTATTATAGTGTAAACTGATGCTGAATAGTAATATTATTACAGATCTTACAAGATGAAGAAACATTCAAGATTAACAAGAAAGGTGATACATCAAAATTGCAAACTGTACCTGCACCAAAGGTAATAACATGCATGTAAATCATCAAATAAATTTTAATTGAGTAAATTATCATTAGTAGGTTAATGAATTGTTATATTTTTGACAACAGGAACCAACCCAGGCAGAGAACACAGCAGTGCATGCACGGGCCAAAAGAGCAATCCGGAAATCAGCATACCAGAAGCCACCATACACTGCAGATACAAAAACAAAAAGGCCAAAAACACAACACAAAAATGCAGGACAAGATAAGGAGACCAATGAAGAAGACACCAACAGCCAGCCATCGTTTGATTTGGGGATCTAGTCCAACTATTATAACAATCAAACTAAGTTAATTATAGCCCATATTGTTTTGGGTTTTTTTGGGATTAAAATCATGCCTTTTGGAACAAGTATGTTATAAGTACCCATTATGTTTTGGGATTTAATAGTTAGACTTTTGGAACAAGTATGTTATAAGTACCCATAAAGTATTGGGATATGCTAGATGTATTTTGGGGTTCCAATTTGTTTTGGAATCCATGTCATCTATTTTATAAAAACTGAATATGTTATAAACTATTACGTATTGATAACAAAAAAATTAGATCAGTTTTACTCAACTAGACATCAGTAAATCAAGTTCAAAAAACTCTGTAAATCGTTGGACATCAATAAATTAATAAATATCAGTAAATTGATATTGAATAGCGAAATGTCATTAATTCAATTAATGGTAAACACAATAAAGATAAATATCAGTAAATCAACATACATGGGTAAATTGAATTCAAACAATATTGATCTTAAATAGCATATTGATAAATATCAGTAAATCAACATACATGAGTAAATTGAATTCAAAAAATAATGAACTTAAATAGCATATTGAAACTTAAATTAATAACTAAGTTAAAAATAAATCGTTCAACACAAAAAAGAAATTAAAAATCAAATACATGGTCTAGGTATCTTTTTTAGAAATACAACCCCGCTTATTGTGGCCACTATGACCACATTTACCACATTTTTGAATGTAGGGGTGAAACTTTTCATTTTTTGATCTATATCTCTTCTCTTTAGGCCTCCCAGCTTGCCGCTTCTGACATGGTGGTTTTATCACACTTTCATGAAATGGCAAACTCCAATCACCTTCATGTGAAATAGGAAACACATCTAGCTCATATGTCTTACAAAAAAAATCTTGCCTAAAATAAGGAGAAACATAGTCTATTGGAAATAAATTCCTACGGTACAATGCAGCACACGCATGCGAACAAGGTAAATCTTCAAGTTGCCAAAAACGACAAGTACATGATTTTTGTTCAACATCAACAACTCGACGCATTGCCCCATCAACTATTTCGAATTGATTCTCGTTAATTGCATTAACCTGGTTAAAATAACAGACAAACATTAACCAAGAAAAACAATATCAATAAATAAACACAGTAAATTAATAAAAAATAACTAAATCAAACTTAGACTTTGTACTTACATTCATACACCTCCCCGCTTCTTGAGAATCCTTCAAAGTTTGATACCCAATATTGGTTAGTCCAGAAACCATTTTCGGAATAAGAGCCCTCTTCTTAACAATCCATCTTTGAATAAGATCCCGGTAACTCAAAACCAAACATGCAACCGACCACCCTCTTGCTTCATGCAACACAGCATTCAAACATTCAGATATGTTTGTAGTCATGATGTTGAACCTCTTACCCGGGAAATGACTACGAGACCATAGTTCAGGATTAGCATTTAGCAAATACTTCTTAATCTTTCGATCACCAGAAGACAAAAGATTCAGCCAAAAATCAAATTCTCTAGAAGTGTAGGCCTTAGCACACTTGTAAAAAAGAGGCTGAATATTACTACTTCCAAATTGTGCTTTAACATTACCCCACAAATGTTGCATGCAAGACGCCCAGAGTACTTCGGGGAACACATTGTTTACTGATTTCTGAATCGATTTGTGTCTGTCGGAAACAATGACCAAATCTTGACGAACACCAAATACACTACGAAGCTGCCTCATAAACCATGACCATGAATTATCATTTTCTGAGTCAACAATGCTAAACGCCAAAGGAAACAAGTGGTTGTCACCATCCTGAGCAGTTGCTAAAAGCAAAGTCCCATAAGACTTTCCCTTTAAAAAAGTACCATCCACTGAAATCACGGGTCGACAAAACTGAAAACCGTGAACTGATGCGCCAAAAGCAAGAAAAAAGTACTTGAATGTGCCATCATCATCAACCTCCGTGAAGCTGTAAGAACCTGAACCAAAACTAACAGTGTAAATCAATAACACAAAAATAAAATAACCAAGTAAATAGTAAACATTTAAATTTACAAAGTAAATGACAAACAACAATGAAAAAATTGATTAACTGGGAAAGGAAAGATACTTACCAGGATTTTTTTCGCAAATCATTCGTCCAATTATAGGAAGATGACTATATGATGAATCAAAATCTCCACGCAGATCAATCAATGCTGATTTACGACCCTTCCACGCTTGAAAATAAGAAACTTCAACATTCCATCGAGTACGCATAATCTCCGCAACACCCGCAGGCTTAATTTCGTTAGCTAATGAACCTCTAAAATCATCCTTCACACACATACTAATCAGCCTAGAAGATGCATGTTTATTTTTGTGAATAACAACTCTACCAAAACAAGTGTGCTCTTTGTAGAATGTCTTAATCACCCACATCCCAGACTTCGGATTAACATTTGCATATAATAACCATAAACACTGTAAATCCTTACAACGAATCCGGTATCTAGTTTTATTAGATTTCACAGTTATAAATTCAAACGAATTCCTCACCGCCAGCATACAAATAGCATTTTGTAGAACGCATTTCGTAGTAAAAACGTTGTTAACATTAATATCAATATGCGTTGGGAAATTCTTTAATTCTGCCTCATCAAACAGTACTATTTCCGAATCTTTGTGTTCAACATACTCAAAACAAGCATCTTCACGAGATTGAACACATTGGCGTTGAAACAATTCGACTGCCAAGAACACAAACAAAAATTAGAAAATAATAACGTAAAGAAAGAAAAATTTAAATCATACCTGAGTCACGGAATGCTTCATTGAGTACACCGGAAAAATTCGCCATAGATGATAACAAAGCAGGAGAGAAAATGTAATAGTGAAACGTTGAATGATCTTTGATATTGTATAAAAACGTTGGAGAATGAGATATAAAACTGATTCAGAATTTTGAAAATTCGTGAAATTTGAATTAACGCGGAAAATGAAAAAGAAATTTTGTAAAAATTCAAATCGAGAATTGGTAAATATTTCGGACTGAATCTAATAAAAATAATTTCAAAAAACGTAAATGGAAAGTAATATCAAAACAATTAAGCCGGTTACAACAAAAGAAAGTTCAAAATTGGTTTAGATAATAAAGAAACCGGTTATCTAAAGTCAATGCATGTTTTAAGGAAATAAATCTAATTAATTAATAACTGATAACTACAAAAAAGGAAAATTTTTGAAATTTTAAAAAAACCGGTAAATTCAAATTTAATTCAGAATATTGATTTCGGAATAATAAACAAGGTTAATTAGGTAATATTAAGCATGTCCACGTCATCAACAGGGCTATTTACCAAAGTTTTACAAGAACCTGGACATTTTACAATTACGTTTGACAAACAGGGCCATTTCGTCGATTATTTGAAAAATCTATATGAAATGAGATAACAAGCACAATGCAAAAATGAAAATCCTATTGTAAGAAGAAGAAAATAAAATATCGTCTTCTGAAAAGTCTCTAAAAATTTAAGTTATAAATATTTATTGAGAACTTTTGTGCTATTGTAGTATAATTTTTTTTAATCTAACGGGGCGATCAAATTAGGGTTCAAGAATTTACAAGAGGAGATTTTCCCTGAATTTATATCAGTGTCAATTAAATTTCATATGTTCTAGTTTGGGGATGTCAACGATTGTTTAGTTAACGAGCCATGAAGCAAATTATGGGGGCATATGTAAAACAAAGTTTAGGGCAAATTATGAGGAGCCAATTTCTAATTTCTTTTAGATCAATATCAATAATAGGAGATAATTAGATATCAATAAAATAAATTACAGGGCATAGTTAAAATTATAGAGTGGAGTAAACCCAAATAATCCATCTTTAAATGGCCTTATGATCTATTTGTGTAAAAAAGATCTCTAATTAAGATTACAACATTTCAATGTATCTATAGAATTCAAATGTTTTAAGAAAATGATCCATCTGTAAATCTTAAAAGCTCTCCGCTCGATATTCTCATCGCCGTTACGTCGTGTGAATTTTATCAACCGCATATGTTCTTGCCTCTAACAACTGACGTGTTGCTTTAGGCACATTAATAGCCATGAATTGCAAGTCGACATAACATGATTAATAATACTTATACGATAGTTTTGAACTTTTGATGGCGAGCAGATTCTGATGATTTTATTTCCCGAATGGCCCGTCACGAATAATCACCCACAAAATTATTGGATTAGGGAGTACAAAGCATTCGATTTTTTACATTACAAAAATAACATTTATCCTTACATGTATTATATAATAAAAAGTGTATTATAGAAAAATTTAGTATTACCTAAGTAATCATTCTCTTTTCCTTTTAATTCATTAAGAGAAAAAAATAGGTAAGAGTGTAATCATTCCTCCTATTATAGCTTTTTATTCAATAAGTTACCTAATAGTACATATTTAGGTTTCATTATGGAAGAGTTAGATGTGAGTTGATTAAATGCTTAACAGAATAATTCAGCTGTGATTTAAATATATTATTTAAAAAGAAAATTATATTATTGATAATATTTATGAAGAGTATTACAGAATTCGCAACAGAGATAAATTAATAGATCATTGTTGAAATTGTTCAGACAAGGAGTACACAGTAATCATAAAACACGACTAAAAATCTATTAGAGACAAATAATAACAGATAGACATTTGATGATATTTATCTCACGCTCTCAGGAGCATAGAACTAGTTGTTTGGTAAGTTCTCAAAAGTTTGTTTCTTTGTAGGCATTTAAACTTGGTGAACCAATTATTTTATAGTATGGGAGTCGTTACGCTTTCATTTGTACTCTTAAAACTTCGATCGGATAAGGCAGAGATTAAGGAAGCAGAAGCTGTGAATGAAAATATTTGGCGTCAAAGGTCAAGAGAGTTATGGTTGAAGGCAGGAGACTCGAATACTCGATACTTTCACACAGCCACCCTCGTAAGGAAAATAATAAACTATATTGGAGGCCTAAAAGATGAAAATGGTATTTGGTTAGAAAACAGGAGAACGATCGGGCCGCATTTTCATCAGAGATACATAGAACTGTTCAGTTCTTCTAATCCAGACGTTCCCGACGATTTAGATGGGCTGATAAACAGAGTTTTAACATATGAAGATAATGGAAAGATCGAGCTAGTCCCGAGCCCGGAGGAGATCAAGAAAACTGTATGGGCGATGGATTCTCTAAAAGCCCCGGGTTCGGATAGGCTGCAAGGTTTATTCTACAGAAAATTTTGGGATATCGTGGGGCCGGATTTGATTGCGTTTATTCAGGATTTTTTCATCAATGGAACACTTTTTGAGGATGTGACATACGCTCACATCGTGCTGATTCCGAAAACCACTTGCATAATGTTTTGAGAAGCTGAGACCGATAAGCCGTTGCAACTTCTGCTTCAAAGTCCTTACAAAGATTTTAACAGCAAGGCTGAGACCCTATTTGATAAAACTATCTCGCCTAACCAATCCACCTTTGTTCCGGGGGGCGGGATTGCGGAGAATGCAATTCTAGCGAGAGAGATAATTGCAGCGATGAATAGAAGCAAAGAAAGGAATGTCTTATTGGTATTAAGATAGATATGTCAAAGGCTTACGACAAGCTAGAATGGAGTTTCATCATCAAAGTGCTATCGTGTTTTGGTGCATCGACCAAGGTGCTAGGTATGATTGAGAAATGCATCTCTTCGGTCTCAGGCTCGATCCTTCTGCATGGGTCACTGCTCGATAAATTCATTTCTTCCCGTGGATTGAGACAAGGAGACCTACTATCTCCGTACCTCTTTATCATTGTTGCAGAGGTTTTAAGCAGATTGCTTGCTCGCCAAGAATGGAGAGGCCTTTTCAACGGAGTGAAAATCGGTAGAGACACCCCATCCATTTCGTACCTAATGTTCACGGATGACACGATCCTTTTTTGCAAAGCAGAAAGAAGTGAAGTTCGGAAACTGGTCGGGCCAAGAAGTAAATTTTGAAAAATCTGGTTTTTTCGTGTCTAAAAAAATGCCGGAGGAGAGTCAGGAATAGTATAAAAAGCATCCTAAGAATGGAAGAATGCAAGCAGGATATCATTTAGCTCAGGAATCCCCTCTTCGTTACTAGAAACAGATCACGTGATTTTGACAGCCTGAAATTGAAGATTATGGGGAGATTGGAGAGTTGGATGGCTCGGAGGTAGAACAACATTGCTCAAATTTGTTATACAAGGCACGCCCACCTACGCGATGTCTACATTTAAGCTGCCAAAAACGTTTTGGGATGGGATTGAAAGAGCTTCCAGGGAATTATGGTGGAAAGGAGAGTTACCGGTAGTCGATACATGGCGCTAGTCAGTTGGAAAAAACTTTGTCAACCCAGAGACTCAGGTGGCCTAGGTTTGAGGAATTTGGATAGTTTCAATACAGCCTTCCTCCCTAAACGTGCTTGGAATATGGCAAGAGGTGGAAATCAACTCTGGGTTAAGGTTTTAACAACAAAGTATTGCAGGCTGAAAAGTTTTTTACATTGTGCAAACAATCAAACTGGATCTAGCGGGTGGAAGGATATTTGTAGCCAAAAAGAGATCATAAAGGAGAATGCCCTGTTTCTGATTGGGGATGGATCACAGGTCCAAATTTTTTAACGATAAATGGCTTTCCTCGGGTTTGATTCGTCGACGAGATGGCATGAGAAGCGAAGCAGATGTGAGGGTTGAAGATCTGTTCATCCAGAACACTAGGATTTGGGACAGAAATAAAATAAGAAATCTCTGTGGTCAAGAAAGAATGGATGAAATACTCAAAATAGTGCCTCAACCGAATGAAAACCAGGCCTTATAATTTGGACGCCGTCGACCACAGGAGTTTTCAGCGTTAAGTCGGCGTATAACGTTATCTTCAGGGTTGCCTTCGATCTAATCGACTTATTATGAAAAAAGGTATGGGGTTTTAAATTCAACTATAGATATAAACTCACACTATGGCTGTTGGGTAGGGACTGTTTTCCTTCAGAAAGGCTTGCGAAGAATATTCGAGGTTTGGAGGCAAAATGCAAGATCTGTGGAGGTGAAACGGAATCCTCAGCTCACCTTGTTTTATTTGCATCTCCGGTGGCTAAAGGGCTTTGGTTTTCTGAAGGTCTAGGAAAAGTTTGGCTGGTTGGGTCGTGGAGATCAGGGAAGGACATAGTGTCAGATCTTTTATTGGCTAATGATGAAGCCAAAACAGCCTGGAAATCTGATGAGTTTATTGAAAGGGCCATCGCAATCATATAAACTATTTGGCGTGCCAGAAATGACCTCATCTTCAGAGGTTCGCCAATCTCATCCTCTGCTCTGGTTGAACTCACACGCAAAAAACTCGGAGACACAAAAGCAGCGTACTTGCAGGAGATGGCTGTAGCACGGAGACAGCCGTAAATGTGCTGAGATCTTCGGCCGACGCAGCTTTAAGAGAGGTAGAGGCTGAGAGGTGGGAGAAGCCCCCTGACGGCGTAATAAAAATCAATGTCGACGCGGCCTTTGGAGAGAGTGTGGCTGTTGTCGGCATGGTGGCTAGATCGGAGGGGAGAGGTAAAATGGATTTGGAGGAGCAAGATTGTAGCTTTGTCAGCCTATGAGGCAGAGCTTAAATTGTGGGGATGGGGCTGAACTCAGATAATTTTATGGCCACCGTAGCGTCGTTATTGAAGGAGATAACAAAGAAGTCATAGAGCAAACCGGAGATCACTAGAGAGCTGCAAACCGGAGATGGTTGTCCCATTTGGATCATATTATGGAAGACTCTAAGTTTTTTTTATCTTGGATGAAGCGAATGAAGAACAAAGTCGCTCATCTTTTAGCTCAATGGGTCAACAATAGTGAGGATTTTGGTGTTTGTAATTTAATGGAGGTCCCGACGCTTGTTCGGGATCAAATCATCGATGAATTAATGTGATGTGGTGAGCACTCTTTTTTTCTCGCGCACCTTAGGAGTGCGGGAGGTTTTAATGAGGCTCCATTTTCAAAAAAAAAAAACTTCAATTGGATATAGTCATCTTGCCTTCGTTAAGTTGAATGTTGGCCTTAAGAATCAGCTCTTTCAAATTCTTTCTAATTATTTTGAGGTCTATCTGTATATTAACAAAAAAAAATTGATACTTGTGAATTTTAACATAACATAACATATGAATGATGACTGAACTTTAAAAAAAAAAAAAAAAAAAAATTAGCCTGGGCACAAGCCCATAGCACCATTCAACGCACAAGCCCATCTTTCGGTAAAATTCTTTTATAGGTATAGAAATTGATGTACTGGATTTCGGGTGATATGGATAGCACAACATAGGCCCAAATCTGGAGGTCTATATTTTATAATCTAAAATCTTTTATTATTATTTTTATTTATTGTGAAATAATTACAAACATTGTAATTTGTTTCGCAGAAACTGATAACTATTTAAATTCTGGTATTCTCAAACTGAGCATGAAAAATCCCGAAACATTTGCAAGTAAGTCAACTCATTAAAAAAATCTAAAACCCAACTAAAATCCTCATAAACAAAAAACAAAATAAATTGCAGAAATGTCCAATAATGCCAAGCATGCTCTAGCGTGCTTTCATTTGCCAATATATGTCAACTTATATATATATTTGCTGACATATATTGGCTTTCGTGCTTTCATTTGTGGTTTTTGATATCCTTTCGATTATCTGTGTTGAGTTTAAGATATATATGTGTATGTATATATATTATATATCCGATATCATCTCGATTGTGCGACTTGCCTTCATGCATTCGATTGGAGTGAAAGAAGAATGAATTGTCCAAATATCATTAAAAATTCGTTAATTTTCCAACTTCATTACTTCAAATTCCGTCCCATATTATCGGAGAAGACAATCCCTAACTTTCCAAACTTGATTTGTTGTTCGGACTACCTTGATAAATTCTCCTAAGTGGCCAATAGTATCTTTGATTCTCTCCCCCGTGCTCGAACAAATAGAAACGTATCATCTACAAACATTAAATGACTGATAGAAGTACAAGAGCTCATAATACTTATCCCATGGAGAACTTCATAAATTTCAATCTTGTCAACACCTGTTTACAAAGCAACAAATAAGGGGCGTTGGATCACTTTGGTAGAGTCCTCTACCCCGAAAGTAATATTGGCAAGGGGTTCCTGTTTAGAAGCACTAATATCGAGGTCGATCAGAAAAAAGTGAGATCAACCCTCGAAAATGATCTCCAAAATTCACCGCCTTCGTAACACAATTTAAGAGCGAGCACTTGACAATATTGTATTCATTACTTAAGCCTATAGTTACTCCCATAAGACATTCGTTATGTTGTTTTTTCTTGAGCATATTTCATAATCTGTTCTTGTAAAAAAAATATTCATAATCAGTTGAGTGAATATTGAGTTCTTTGCGATTCACAGATCACATACTTTCTGAATGCTTTTTTTGTCCTAGTGTGCAAACAACGATTAACGAAGGCTAATAAACTTCTTGGCAAGCGGTTTTAATATACTTACCAGTATTTTTACAATTATTTCATAAGTATAACTGCAAAGGCTTATGGGTCGCAACTTATCAAGGCATATCACATCCTCGTTTTTTGAAATTAGACTACGAAATGTTTTTGTTAAACTCTTTAACAAAATTTGTTATAGTGAAAAATTATTTTACTTTATAAATGATACCTTTTCTCATTGTGCTCTAATTGATCCAATAGAAGCATCTTAAAAGCCATCCGGCCCGCCGCGTTTGATGAGTCAATCTTCTACACCATTTTTTGGATCTCCTCCATGGATGAGCACCGAGATAACACATTATTTTCCTCTTATTAGGCTTTTGTCTCAAATCACCGATAAATGGAGTATAAAATGTGAATAACGAGTGAAATGTTCAGAGAAATACTTGTACTATTTTTTTATCATTTGTGTAAATTTCTCGTATTCATTTTTTTATGAATGTCTTGTGATTACGTCTCCCCTCGAATAATTTTTTAAGACATGAAAAAATGTTGTGATCTCTGGCGACAAGGCCTTTCTCCAGAGATTTTATTGTCTCAATTATCTTAATCCATCTTGTTTGATCTCATAAGAATGTCTTGCTAGCACCTCATTGAGTTCGAAGAGGAAACCTCCTTCTACACATCGTGAAGCTCAACCTTAACCTCTCTTATTTTTTTCAAAAAATATTCAAAGACATCTAAAATTCCAAACCTCAAATGCCCACTTAATCTTTATTGAATTCGGGTGGGCAGAAATCACTCTTTCCCACCTAGGCTTTTCGGCAAGGCAAAGCCTTTTTGTGCTTTCTTAGCAAAGCAATGTCTATGCCTTATTTTGGTAGTAGCTTCCGAGCAAAAATAGAACAACATCTTGGTAGTAGCTAGACAACAAAAGTGAGCAAAAGATAAATTGAAATAACAAAGCATCTCAGCAAAAAAAAAAAAAAAAAATTAAAGCAAAGTGCCAAAGCGCCTGGGAGGAGAGAAAAATTCTAAATAAACAGACACTCTTTTCACTCAGTTTCAAAGAAAATGGTGTAGCTCTAAGAGTACGTGAACTTTGTACACATGAGATATAACGGACCTTCTTCACCTAGGAAAATCCACGTCACGAAACTTTTGTTCCATGCATAGCATGATTATAGTAAAATCAATGTCCTTAATTGGTCCCCCATTTTGGCCAAGAATACTTTCTTTTCCTTTCTCTCTTTCTTCTCAATCCTTGGACCCGTGGTCCCACTTTTAGGTGGACCTGAATATGGGCTTAAAAACATAAGTCAGTTTGATCAATGGATTTGAAACTGTTGCTTAAACAGGTTTATGGTTTTATTTGTATATATTTTATTGTTTCATGGACCAAGGTCGGCTATTTTCAACCAAAAGTGTTTCCCCTGGTGGGCCAATTTCAAACAAAGAGCTCAAAATTACAGATGGACTTCAGATATACTCAAATGCTATACGTATATATAAATGTGTGTGTACAACCCTAGCCATCTTGGTGTGAGAGCTTACCAGCTAGTGGTCCAATTTCGCTTACCATCATCATAGCAAATGATGTTTGCCATTTACTATTTTTTTTTTTTAAATTTCAACAACATAATAATAATACTGATAGTAATAACTTATTACTAGTAAAAAGAGAGTGGAAATATTTTTTTAAAAAAATAATCATATCATAGTATTGTTGTTACTATTGTATCTAAAATATACTGTAGACTGTACAGTTAGTAGTACCCCAAAAGGTCCAAGAGTTGTTAACCAAAACCGTATCTTTTTTGAATTATATGACAATCATGACCGAACAATATTATAGTTATGGTGGTGCTTATTAAAATAATAATATCCTTGATTAACTTAATTATATAAACTGCTATTGTATGACAGATAGATGAATCCCATGCCTACTTTATGAGTTTTATGACTAATGACTCTGTTTGAAATATAAACATCCAAAGATTTTGATTAGACGTGCTCTAGTAATCATTTTTGTTATTTAGAAAGAAGAAGAAAACTTACATTTTTTACGTTTTCTTCACACAAACACGACTACGTTACGTTCAGAAGATTAAATTTACACTGTGTGATATTGACGTGTCACGGTAAAAGCATGGTTTGAGTTGCTATTTTAGTTTAAGATAACATCTAAGATTATTCGGAGATCAACTTTACAGTGTACATCGGTCTATAAATAGTGTTTCTACACTTATCATTTGGCACATTGTTTGATTTGTCTTATTAAATTTATTAAAGTATATTGCAGCAGCTGTTTTTTGAAGTTACAAAGAATATAACACTTGAATGTTGTAGTTGATTACCTTATTTATTTATTTATTAATGAGTACCAACTACATGCCGGATTTTTTTGGCGGAAAGAAAAAAAAGGAGAAATTCTACATGGTTAATTCGCATCAAATTCGATGTACTAATCGGATAATATAACCTAAATTATATAGCTAATCTTGCTTATGTTTAATGGAATTTGATGTGAAAGCTGTAGCCTGAATCGGAAGGATCTTGACAAAACTTATAAAACCAAATCTAGTCATCTCGCGAAAACCAAATTTAATCCTTATTAAACTCGTAATTACGTGGAAAATAATAAAAGTATCAGTGAAATAAAAACAGCTTTAGAAGCGATGATGTACTTTGTTAGCGAAAAGTAAAAATTTGATGGAAGAGTCGTCGAGTTATATGCATTCAATTTCAACTCACGGATAGACTTTTTTTGTAATTGAAATTATAAAGCATGACCACTTGAAAGAAAATTCCAAACAAGTTTTTTAAAATGACAGTTATAATATTAATTAATGAATCAAAGGAAGGCGTGCAGAATCTTAATTTGTCATTTAGTAGGCTGCTTCGTAGACACATGGTGCGCCTACTTTTTTCTGCCAACTGTAAAAAGATAAGAAAAAGGCTCTCTTTTATTATTATTTAAAACTCATAAACTTGTTATAAAGAGTTTGAATATAAACCACGTAAATAATTCATAGAAAATTCTTATTTGACTGAAGAACTTATTTCTTAGCACAAAAACAATTAATGAAGAAAAAATCTAAGCAATTACTAACACGTGATAAAAGAAATTCTTCTTTTACTTAAATCATGTCAAATATAAGAAAGATTTAGATCAAAATATCATAAATGATTATAAACAAATAATCACCGGTTACCACTCTAGCTCAAAGCATAACTTGTCCACTGTCACCAAATAATTTAATTTTTAAGAAAAAGTTTTACTAAACGAATGACAAGTTTTTCAATGTTTGACAAAATATTAATATATAAATTAAATTGGCCTTGAGAAACAATTACACTGTTACATACGTAAGACGTATAGTAACGATTGTCTGAGATATTGAGACGTGTATTGATGTATATGTGTGCATAGTTATAACGTGTGGTATTTAAAAGCTTGTTATTACCTGGACTTGGACTTAGGGGTCCAAGTATTTTAGGCCTCTCATTAAATTTATATATGGTTCATTCATTTCAACTATCGCAATTATTGATTTTTGCATTTAATGAGATTGTCGTTCATCGTATATAAATTGGGTTCACCGGCTTTTCTGCTCCACAAGCAAAAAAAGTCACGCGCATGAGAATACTTGGCGATTGCAAAAGAAGAGAAGAAGATTATAGCACAGTGGTTCTTTCAAAAAAAAAAAAAAAAAAAGATTATAGCACAGTGGTTCCCAAAAGTTCAACAAAGCTCCTTTTACTCTATCTACTTCTTCTCACTTAATTCCTCCTCACATGGGTATGGATATTGTGACGACGGTATGGTATCCTTTTGAAAAAGACGTAAAACCTTGAATAAAAATCACTAAGTAATATGGTCGGTGCAAACATTTAAAATTTATCAGGAATAATTTTATTTCTTAAAATCGAAACATAGAGAAATAAACTCGTTATTTCGAATATATTTAAAATGTAACTTTCGGCACTAAATGTCATTAAAAAATATTTTTGAATAATATTAGAGTTCGTCGGTGAAAAAATTTTGTCCGGCCTTTTTTTAAAGATATTTTGGTCTGAAATTCAAATAAAATTTAATTTTTGATATTTTAAACTAACGGGTCTAAGGATTTCGATAAAGAAATTTCTCTTTACCAATTATCATGGGTAATATTCGCAAAAATAGTACTTTTTTGTTAATCTTAAATTCTTAATCAATATCACCTCATTTTATCTATATGAGGAATAATCCCTTACATGATCTACTTTACATTGTCTCAGTCTGATATATGGTCTAACAGTGACATTGAACGAAAACTTATCAAACTGTGCAATAAATTTAGAGTAATCCAAATAATGTGTTTTTTTTCTTCATCTACTTATCACGTTTATATTTAGTAAGCACGTATGCTGTATCTAGTTAGACCTATCTCTAAAAAATTATTAAGAAGAATATAGAAACTACAGCTTGTTAATCTCTGCGATTGAAAATTGAGAAACACGAAAATGTAAATGTCGTTAAAGATAATAACGGAATTTATTGCTTTAAAGTTAACAATAGTTTAGTATACTACGAATGGTATCCTATCTTTACAAAATACTGTGATGGAATTAATATTTTGGAAAAAAAAATCTATTGTTTCTGAAAATTAGCAAAATAATCGGTATTGAGCTATCCACAAACTTAGACCTAGGTTTTGTCCAACACTTGTAGCATTATCCTTTTCAAAGATATATAAATAGAAATTAATTATCTCATAGGGTTATCAAATTGTTTTTGATGCTCATTTAGTGACCCATGAAGGCAAGAGGTTGAAAACAAAAGCTTTCTATCTTTATATTTCACTGTTTCTTTGATAACGACCGACGCCTTATTTTTTCCAATGCTATTGATCAAATTCTGTCGTTTGCTCACATTGTTATGATTAATTCCGCAGCTAATTGATCCAATAATTAGATGTTGATTTGCTATCTTTTACATCTAGAAATCATTTCGCACAAGGTTTCCGCGTGCTTACAAAAGAGATTAAACATCGTCTATATCGAGGAGTATCTTAAATTGATTTTATAGTAATAGTAAAGGTTATAAAATGACAATTAAGAAAATATTCTAAAAACAACAACACCGAGTCCAGCACTCTTAGCTTATCCCAAAAGGCCATGGTTTTATCTTTTCATTTTTCATAATAGCGTAGTTGGAAAATTTAGAGCGTCTCATTCTATTTGGAAACTTTTTACTTTTTTTATAATAAAAAAAAATTATGTATTTATTTTTTCAGCGAACAAGATTTCATTCTATACTTCATAGGTCAATTCATGCACGATATCGGCGCGTAGGGAAATATGTATATTTATTAAAGATATATGGAATATTTTGGCGGTCCATGATTCATCATTAAATATACTGGCCATCGTAATATAATTTTAGAGCCATAAGAAGAAAAAATAAATTAAGAGAAGAGGTATTTGACACGGAATTTGTCACTTTTAGACCAAAGATAATTTTTTAGATTTTCGTAATATATATTTTTGATCTTCTATTTAAAGTTAGATATATAATAGTAATTAAAAATAAAATAAACAGAAGACAAATGAGCATATAATACTACAAGTCATATGAGTTGAATCATACTTTTTAATAGTTTTCGGCAAGAAATTTACCGATTAAATTGACAGTGACAAGCATGCCAATAAAAGTAAGAAGAATGGCACAAAGTATCATCTTTTATTTTTTATTTTTTCAAAATCTACCCAAATATGTTTTTTTTCCAAAATATAAGTAAATTTCATATGAAAAGACGAAATACCTTTTAAAAAAATAAAACTAATACAAATGCCCTATATTATACTACCGCCAATATGATCAAGAAAAAAATTAAAAAAAATTCTTTTTTTAGGGTTGAAACAGTTTTTACCTTTAAAGTTTAATTTTTTAAAAAAAGTAAATAATTAATAACCAGTTTATATGGATATGAATAAAATGTAAATAAATTGTTTTAGGGGTATTTTTGACTTTTGTACTAGTACTTTGGGAAAAAAATCAATTTTAGTGGATTTTCGGAGAACTAATTATAAATTGTAGTACTTTGGATAATTTCTCTAAAAAAAATTAAGAATGATTCCATTTCGATGTTAAAAATTTATCTAATAACCATCTAGTTTATCTAAAACTGAAATTTGTCTAAAATTAAATAATAGGCTTGAGTTTCTTAAACTTAGAATACAATTATAATATCCAATTTTTAAAATACAATTATCTAGTTATTTAAAACAAATTTTCGGCGAAATGACCCTACTTTACTAACTCATTTTGAATATGTTTAACGTTTTGTTAAACTTATATAAATGATCCTGGTACTTACTTCTGAAGTCAATTTACATTGTAAAACTCAGTTTACGTTGTAAAATAACAACGTAAATTGATATGACACATAAGCAGTAGGGCCATTTACACGAGTTTTACGAAACGCTGAACATATCCAAAATAGCAAACGTATATAGGACTACTATATACAATAACCCTATTTAAAATGCATATTCATCTTTAAAATCAGTTTAAAAATTAGTTATTCAGTTAGTAAAATTAATTCATAATCACTTTAAAACTAGTTTTTTACCCACAAAATTATAAAACTAAACGAGCAGTGATTTTTTTAATAAAATATAATATGTTAAATAATTTTTGAAACTGAGTTTTATTTAATGTGTTATCAATTTTATTTTTGGTCGGTTTGATAATCATTTTTATTTGAATTTTGATAATTTTGTATAACCCCAACTACAAAAATGTTATATAATCTCTTCCCTGATTACAAGAGAAATAGACAAAATAAACTGAAATCACGCGTATATAATCAATCAAAACCAAACAAACTAGACCACTAGTCTCCCAAGAGGAACCGTAACTGTCGATCATCGATTCTAATAGCCTCCTCCAAACATGAAGGGACAAGTCTCATCCAAGTTAAACTTGAGTCATGATTAACCGAAAAAGTGAGCTAAATTATGCGCTGCAATATTTCAATTCCGCAATATATGAATCATACTAAATCCGTCTAGATCTCTCACCTCTCTGAAGATGCTGTGCAATATCGATCTGAACTCTACCTCGGGCGGCAATCCCTCAGACACCGCCTTGACCATCCTCAAGCAATCAAATTGGATCTCCACTCTCATGTCACCAATACGACGCACTACCTCCATGTTCCTGAGGATCGTATATGCCTTCGCAACACGAGAGAAGAAACACCTTATTCGGGAAAAAATATGCATGACGATCACATTTCTGGTGTGATCTCTATCAATACAAAACACATCGAACCCTCCCAGTTCGGGAGTCAGTCCCCCATCGACATTAATAGAGATAAAGCTTTCCATCGGCAAAATCCATCTAGGTGTCTCGAAATCTCAATCTCTCGGCTTTTTCATCACCGTAGAAGCCTTTATGTACTCATCAAGGAAGCTCACTGTCCACTGTACTACCTGAGACTAGCCCCCAGCTTGCTTCCCGGAAAAGATATTGTTCACGTGGTTCTAAATCTCCCAAATAATAATAACAAAAAGCTCAAATACACTAACCTAAAAAATGTCTAACGCTATGAGAATATTTTCGAAGGCGTCTCCATCGCTGAAAGTTGGAATAGTTTGAGCGAAGCCTGCCTCCTTCCAGACTCACCTACTCCAACTGCACCCGAATAAATGCATGAAACATCATCTCCACCTTCCCCTAACAAACTGGGTAATTGTTGTCTGTGATGCTTAAAGTCATTACTTCTCTAGCCGGTATCCAACCTGAGTAAACTCTGCAACCTAAGAGTTTCATCTACGATGGAACTCTCATCTGCTTGAATTTCTTCCACCAACCCTTCATCGCCGACGGATCTGACAAACTAGCGATCGAAATGCAAGCCATCATAACCCGGTAACCACTCTTCGCTGAGTATTCTCCATCCTCCGTAATGTACGCACGTCAGGGATCCCTTATCCCCGAATCAGGATACTCAAAATGTTTGAAGCGTCCTCCGTCCCAAACATTGCGTGAATTAGGTCCACGTTCCAACTATCGTCTAACCTCATCAGCTCTCGCTACTCGCATATCAGGTGAGATCCAAGGGAAATAAATCAAAGTCGTTGGACTGTCCCTAGGGATCAACAAATCCCTTATAATCAGGATTGATTCTCCATCACCGATCTTCCATCTCCACCCATCATATTGTTAGGAATATTTCCCACTTGAAGATGACGATTGAATAATTACTGAATTCGATAATTATATTAATATATAAGCATTATAGATTAGTGGGTTGAGTTCTGAATGATTAATCAGAATCAATAACAACTATCTCACATAGCCTCCGTATCAAACTGAGTCACGTGATGGGCACCTGAGTTCGGGCAGTGTGCTAAAACAAGGTCGATGACTGATATACGCCTGGGAAGCAATATCGAAAGTCATATATGCGGAACACAAGAGTGAATGTTGATCACTATGTGGGAGTATTCTACACTTGTGGTAAGTGTACGACCTGGATAGACGTCGGGGTAGATGTTTCTTTTACGGGCCGTTATGACACACTAACCGATGTCACTATGATGGCCATAATAAGACTTGATCTAAATTCTGAAGTGGTCATGGACACTAAATCATGTCTCCGAGCTCTTTACTCTTTCGCTAAAAGGCTATTCATGCTAATCACAACTTATGTCTTGGGAGTCTTCCCCTGGAAATCTTCTCAGAGCATGATTCGAGTGGAAAGTGATTTACAGACACAGAATTCAGCCTCCCTGAAAGGGGGTCAATGTTAACTCACCTAAGGGTTTATTCCAGAACTGATTGATTGCGCGTACTTTCGAAGCAAGTTAACGTTCGAAAGAATATTTTTCTAGGGAAGCAACAATGCTTAGGGATGATATGTATCAAGAGAAGTATAACGGAATAAATTGACTTCTTTTGGCACGAGTTGAACCTGGAGGATCTTGATCATGAACTGACTATATCAGTGGACACTCGTCACGATGAGTAAACATAACTATAGTATTAAAGAAGGGTTCAGTTTTTTATTACACGGTGGAGTATTGATAAAGACTAGACGAATCGATGAAAAAGAGATAGGACTTTATCGCCTTTTTCGTCGGGTTCGTTAAACTTCTACTATTAGGTCCATAGTCCCTGATTCAGCTCTGATAAATGCGGATAAGAACTTTCGATTAATAATGTTGTTCATTATTTAATCTCACTTGCTGTACTAGTGATTGACAACATTAATTCAGGAAAACGGGTATTCACATAATTATTTAAATGTTTATAGCATAATTATTTATTTATTGTTGGATTAAGTAAATAAACAATTAATTGAATTTTTGGGCTTGGGAATCTCGGATTGGGCTTGGCCTAGAGAGTGGCCGATAATCCCGTAGGAATATACTCTAGGGGTGGCTGAACCATTTCCCCTTTCTCTCCCTGAACTTCTCTCTGAAGATAAAAATTCTCAACAATTAATATTGATCTGATGGATGAGAGAGAGTTTAGATTCAATGCTGAGATCTAATGGCCCAGATTAAATTCAAAGAAGAAAATATCTCTAGAAAGAGGGAATATCTCTTGAAAGGAGAGAATATCTCAACAGAAAGGAGATAAAATATGTCAAATGTTATCTCTCTCTAAATGTTATAAATAGGGATAAAATGGAAGATGAAAATACACTCAATCCACTCAAGGATTCTCGGCTAACTCTCTCTCTCTCTCTCTTGGCCGGATTCTCTTCCCCTATTCACCGGAATTTCTAATTCCAATCCTAAATAATAGGAGCGAGATCCCAAAACAATCTGGTTTCGAGATCTAGTGAGATTCGATTGTACCCACTCATATTTTTTATTCATCTCGGAGATTACGTTTCGGAAGACTATAGTGTCATCCTCGAGTACTAAATCAGACGAAAGAGTTGTGAAAGCTTGAAGATAAAGCGAGCATTAGATTGGAGCATTTTGTAGGTAAGCCAAAATCCATGTAAGTGTTATGAACGCCTTTTCTATTCATTGGTTGCTAAAATGCGTTCGTAATTGAATAGAATTAATAAATGTAGATCTTGTTAGCAATCATAATTATTAATTGACTATTGTGAGTGCAATTAATTATTTTTCGCATTTAATATGGTTGTTAAGGTGCATCAGTCACCAACACATGTATGATCTCTCTACCCCAAAGTAGATTACATCACATGAATGAACTATACAATCTTGGGAGGGCGGTCATGATGTCGTCGTTGGGGAAAGAACTTTGAAAATAAACCTTCTTTATTAGACTGTTTGGCCTCCAGATGAATGTCTAAACACTCTCGCTAAAACGCTTGATTGAACTTATCCAAATCTCTAAAAGTCACCCCGCTCTCCGACTTGTTCCTTCATAGAACTTCTCACTTGCACCAGTGGGTTTTCCAAGTCCATGTACCATCTGAGATCTTAAATTTCCTCGAGGAGCAAATGACTAAATGTCTATATCCGATAGACATCGAAGGAGAATATATTATTGAGCCAGAAAACATCGAAGATGAAATCAACATCGTCGGCTCTTGTCACAGTGGAAGCCGACGTACCTGGATACGAGGAGGATGATGATGATGAAGATGAATATATTGTTGGGATTGGTGCCCACAAAGGAGAATATTAGACATTTTATTTATTATTTGTAATATTTTGCTAAAACATTAATACTAATAAATAAGCATTATTTTCCTATAGTTTGTGTTTATGTATGTATGCTACGCTCTGAAATTGTCATCAACGAAAAGGGTGTTAAATACAGATTTGACATGATAACCCCTTGTGACTAATTTAAACCATTTGTTCGCAATCTTAAGACCGATTAGGCATTCGAGTCTAAGTAACGATTGTTTGAATGAATCATGATATCTTATCATGTGATATAGAAAGTTGTGACTCTATGATTTCATTCTTGATATCTTATAGAAGATATTGAACAAGATCTAGTGATTCTATGGAAGCTCGATATAAAACCGTTTAATCTAGAAGCTCCAAGATCACGTACGAGGGGTACTTCGATAACTACCTTAATCCTGAGGAGAGTGCATAGTTGATGCTACACTTTAAGTCATTTGATTTGTCAATGGGCGATGGCCATGTAATGGCTGCATCTGACCCGACGGTTGGTGACATAATGTTGTAGTGTTGGATTATGTGATTCACAGATATGGAATTCGTGTACACATAATGAAAGTCATTGTATCACACTATGGTTTGTTACGAGATAGTGAATGAATTAATCTGGCCAGATAATCATTGAATATGAGATTCCTTGATTAAAACATGTGACATGTATTGACGTCTCACTTTATGTTTTTTCTCATTCACAAGTAACAAACGAGTTAGTGAAATAATAACTCTAGGGGTAAAACGGTAATTTTACATTCCCCGGACTTACAGATACACACGAAGGGTATTTTGGTAAAGTACACCGTGGATCGAGTACAGAAAAGTTCTGTGACTTCAAACGGAAAAATATGCGCGCATGAACTTAGAGATTTTCAATATTGGTCCTTTAGTGGAGTCGACCATTATTAAGAATTATAAGCCGGAAATAATTTGTGAATTATTGAGTCTGTGCTTTATTCTCAAGCTTCGTTCATGTGGGTCCATAAGGTCTCAATGATGCACATTTAGAAGAGATTAATTGAACGCAATAAATTGATTTACTCATAAAATACAAATTGTGATTTGTATAGAGAAATTTATTTTCCAAGCGAATTAATGAATAATGTGGTATTCATTAATAATTGATTTTGTGAATTAAAGAACTTTATTATTGTAATAATAATTTTCTTGAGAATTCATAATAACAATATTAGAAAATAAAACGTTTCTCGTTTTATGTTATTCGATAACCATGAAACAATTTAATAACAAGTTATTAAATAGATGAGAGTTCTAAATTAAGTCGAATTTGGAAATTAAATCAAGGCAATTTGGGAAATAAAATTGAGAAACGAGTAGGACATAGGGGCCGGTCATTAACATGGTTTTGGGCTGAATATTGATTCAACAAAAGCCCACATAAAAGCCCATTAACAATGTCTATAAATAAAGGGTTTGAGGAAACCCTAGGAAAAAGCTTGCTCTCTCTCTCTCTTCCCCTCCCTCTTGGCCGACCACCCTATCACCCGAGAGTACGAAAAATTTTGTTTCTCGTTTTCTCGTGTGCGTTCATCTGAGCCCACACTCATCTTCTCGTTTTTCTTCTTGTGTCATAGTTGAATCAACTTGTGGTTGTTTGGTCCATTTTCGTTTTCTGGAAATCTGACCTCCGAACCAAAGATTCGATGAATCCGACGAATCTGAGTCTGCAAACCCAGATCTCTCTCCAAACCCATTTAAGTCAGTTCGTTGCCGACGCAACACAAAAAACGGCGTCCCGATCCGAGCTTCCATGAGCTCTCAGCGTCGTCGCAAAGTTTCGCCTGCGATCTGCCTCCGCCCATCCGCGCGAACCTGCGCCTGACTCCGCCCCACCGCCCCTCTACGTGTCCCAGCAGCCTGCCGCCTTTGTCCAGCCGAGCCTGCCTCTGCCCAGGACGCTGCCGACATCCCCGTTGTTCCTCCGCCTGAGCCCAGAGGTGCCTGCCCCTCTCAGCCGCTCCGGGGTCTCCTAGGGCCGCTGCCTTCTGCGTCGGACGAGTCCAGCCGCTGCCGCCCGTTCCCAGCCTGCCGAGGACCGCGCGCCATCTGCTGCCAGCTTCCCGGACCAGCCCTAAGGACGCGCCTGATTGCCACATTCGCTGCCCGTGTTGATGAGCCGAGGAAGTCTCTTGCAAACCCGGAGTTGGAGAAGTTTGAAGATTCTCGCATCGAACTCGTTTTCAATTCCTCGACCGAGTTATTTATAACTCGACGATGTAAGTTTCGATAACCTTAAATACTCTTAATTAATATAATTTTTATGATTGTTTGGAGTGTTTGATTTTATTGAAATAACATGTTTAGAATTAAATTGTTAATTAACATGCTTATGATTTTAATGCCAATAGGTTGTTAGATATTAAATAGTTTAATATGCTAGATCGTTTTTATTATTAATTCCGCACGTAATTAGTTGTGTTTAATAATAATCTACTTAAATCGTTAAGTAATTTCCAACATATATTTCAGATACTCCTCAAGATACTCAACCGACAAAAGAATTGAAAGCTCTTTGTCGCGACTCTCCTGATCACCAGAGCCTCCGTCGTCCAAGTCCACCTCGTCTACGTGCTCGTGGTTTTGAGCCACAATCTCCCTGTAATGATGATCCAATCGTCATTACAGTGCAAATATGGAAGAAAATGCGCCGTAGTCAGGGACTGATACTTTAGACTTTATCGACGATGACTTGTGGCGTAACTTTGATTACCTTGGGAGTTGAACGAATAAGGCACAATCATGTATTAAGGTCGTTCATATAATTTATCGCTATCATATTTTATCTTTTTATTATAAATTTGAATAATTATTTCTACATATTCGTATGTTAGAGTGATTGGATATTATATTCAATGATGTAAAGGTAAATGACAAAGGGACTTATATGGACCCGCGAAAGAAAACTCCCCCTCGAGCCCTTGCACCGGCCCAGATCTAAACAAGGATATGCCTCAATCACTGTCTACGTCACAGAGTATTAGGAGCCCTTCGCTGCGAATCTTGGATATCAGGTAGTCTATTCACTAGGTCGCGCAAGCATTCCACAGAGGCAAAGACGTCACCCAAAGGAGAGAAATCTATGAAGCGTCAGCAGGGTCAACGACAAAAATCCATGATTCATGAACGAACTAATACCAAGACGTAAGATGATTTCACTGGGGCGACGAAGCCGAAGTACCGCGAGCAACACATGCCTTCTTTCCAACCACTTATTAAGGACCGCATCCCAAAGATTTGATTTATATGCTCAACTGGGCGAAGACGGGAAATACTTAGGTCGATATTTGGATCAGGTCAGATGGTCAAAGAGCGACACTACTAGTGCATTCTTAAAATCGATTTTGGAGTCGGTGAGTTGGCTTATCTATTAGGTGCATTATAAAAGTACCTTACATTTACTTCAAATTCAAAGGTTGTTATTATGTTTATATGTATTCACAATATATTTGTATTGCAACATATTGATGCCACCTTGCACATGATTCGCACCTGACAACCTTAATTGGAGAGATATCGTTAGGATGTCAGGATCATGGACATTCAATTGATCCATTTACGGTTGTTCATCTAAGAGGAGGAGAACAAGAAGAAGTACGTAAAGTCAGGGACCGAGGTTGAGAGAGTTGATTGGGATGCGAAGACCGTCTTAAATCCATGACGGGTGTAGAGAAAAGTCAGTCATGCCATGAACTGAAGCGAAAAGGAGAACGTGATGGTTGTGAACTTCAAAAATATCCACTGTTTCATATTCCAGATAGATCTCACCAAGGGTTGGAATGTCAGGGAATAACGTCGTGATAACATCGAAATTGCATTAAAATGAAGAAACAAAAAGAAATCATGTTCGTGCATTTTGCGTAAGTGATTCGCTGCAATAGCGCCGTCATGTCGTTGTTGTGACGTTACGGCAGTCGCGATATATGTCCAATTTATTAGGTTATAAAACTCGAATTTTCAGGCAATTTAGGAGTCCTTTTGTCGAATGAAACTCTAAATGTTGCGGTGAAGAAGAACTGAGGCGATTCTCGGTCGAAAGGACGTCATCTCCAAAAATTCGGTAAATTTTCGTCATATTTGTACACAAATAAAGATATTTATGTAACACGAGCACAATTTCATCATAGTTACCAAGAAAATTCACCGGAAAAGTTACCTTTAATGCATGTGGCTAAGAAAAAGTTTGAACATTTGAAAACCAACGTGGATTTTGAACAAGTTTTAAAACATATGATCTGCAATAGTAAAGAAGATATATATAGAGAGAGATAGAGAGGGATAGAGAAATAACAAGGGTTATTATCACTTGATGTACAAATATGGCAATTGGGTTATTTGGAGATTGAGTTAATCTCAAATAACAATGAGAAAGTTGATATTTTTAGGAAGTAAGGAGAGAGAGCGCGCATTGAAATGAGTTTGTAAACTATGTTTTTTGGAAGTGAGGAGAGGGAGAACTGATACAATTTCTTAATAAATATGATTTAGGTTTAATTTATAAATTGACATATGGATAGTTTAGTAAGTTTTTTATTTCAACGTGTCAGCTTTGTAAACTTTTTACTCCAGCGTATTTGTTTTTTTACATAATATTAACTCTTTTTAATATTTGTTGAAAATAATTTTAGAAATTTTTTATAATTTTAACTTAATATCAAACAATAGTTTATTAATTTGAAATAAATCAATTGAGTGAATCAATTTTTAATATATTTAGAATATAACACAAATGATATTTTGTAGAGGTGTGTTTTTATGTTTTATATTTACTACTTCACAATATTATTTCTGTAGCAATTTTTCGTAATTTAACACAATTTATGTCGGTCACCGTAATTTCTCTCGAAATTTTCTTTCCAAATTTTCACATTATTTTCGTCGCAATTTGCACAACCCATCGCAATTTCCAAAATTTTGAGCCATTGACACGCTATCGGCACGCGCAATTTTATTCCTTAGATCTCGCTGAACAGACGATCACATTTTTGGATTGTCAGAAGGAACTCGTCCAGCAGCCGCATAACGACATGAAGTTTAGTAAGCTCATGGAGGTAATTAACTACCATGATTATGAAATTTATTATATTTGTTTTTATTACTTAACATTTTTTTAAGTAATGCATACTTGGACTCATGCTTTGTTTCGTGTAATGCTTTTGAGTGGCATGTCCAATCATAATACAAAGATTTATCACGATCTACCCGTCGATCGAGTTCAGCTTCATCTGTTTAAATAGCTCGTGGATCAATTCATCTCTCAGTCCGACAAAAGGTAAGAATTGCCATTTTGAATCATTTAAATGTCATAAACGTATTTTTAACAAGTTTAAATTAATATTGTAACGGTAATTGTAGAATATTTGTCACGAGGTACATGAGGCATATTCTCGTGAATGCTCCTCAGTCCGACAAAAGGTAAAAAATGCCATTTTGAATCATTTAAATTTCATAAATGTATTTTTTAACAAGTTTAAATTAATATTGTAGCGATAATTGTGAAATATTTGTCACGAGATACATCAGGCATATTCTTGTGAACGCTCCATTCGTTACGCCCACGTCAGAGAACATGAGATTGTTCCATAAAAAGTGGCGCACGAACTTGTTTTTAGGAAAATATATTCCATAATTGTCTTATTTATTTGTCAATTCAAACACTTTAATGTTATTTAGCTATCATTTCAAACTCATTTTTAGACTTGTTAATTAAATATAAGTTCAATAATAATGCAACATAATTAACGTTTGTATCTTTAAAATATCGATAATGTTAAAGTTTAACATAAATAAGAGATTATCCGCACTTAACAAAAATAAAACATAACTTCAAAGATAACGCTACATAATTTGCATTCTTTTATTGTCACATGCAAATCTTTCCATTGTGATCCATCCGCATTTTTGCTCTACCACAAAATATTTACGTTGGGATGGATATTGATTTATCCTTCGGCAACCTTGTTTACTTTTCCTTGGACGTTCGACTTGTATCTTTTCAACGAGAATCAATATTTTCATAATTTTTATATCTTCCAGAACATCTCATTGGTCTTCAGTCCCGACTGGATATATGGCTTCATTATACATTTCAATTCACGTTTTCTTCACATAATAAGTACTACATAAAAAATATATGTCGACGTTCCAATGTTGAGTTGATGCAATGACATATTTAAAAGGAATGCCTAGACATTTGGGAATTTCACAGGTGTAGGTATTCGCCTATAAGTTTACATCGTATTCACATTTATTGTCTGTTACATGACATTTGTACAAACTAACTCTATACGTGCGCACATATTTAAGACACACCCCAATGGAAAAAAATGCATGCTAAAATTTGTCACCGTCTCTCACAAAGTCAGACTCAGTGCCGATTTTTTTTTTGCTTCAAAATATATAGTCAAGAAGGTGGTTATTGAAAGAATTGTCCAGGTGTACGACCGACGTATCTTCAAATTCTTCTAAATATTTAAAATGCATGTGATTATCATCTTTATCACGTCTATATATTTCATATTCGTTGGTATTGGTCGCGTCAACATAAAACTCATCCTTGAGACCATGGTGTTCGGCTTTTGGTTTAGAATTAGTTTATGAGACTTTAGTTACAAGATTATGATGTTGTTTTGTCCTCGTAATTGCAAGACTCTACATCATAAGAAACTGGTGAACATTTTGTTTTAGTTCCAAAGACACGCAAATAAGAAATGTTTTCAAATATTTGTGTTTCATATAATAGAATACATCATCATCGATCGTCAAGATCGTAGGCGTCAACACAATGGTACCTTACCGTGTAAAAGACTTCCATTTTTAAGTCATACGGCATCTTATCGACCTTGAAAATTTTGTAAATCATATAAACTAAATATGAGTACATCCATTTTTGTGTCGCATTCATCGTATGCGTACGAGCATTTCTACTTAAATCCTATATGTCACTTAATTTTATCCAAAGTTTTTATTACCGATACCGAAATTTTGATTATCCGAGCGTACCAAATATTGAAGGATATATCGATGCGTATCTTATAAAAATATTCACATTGACTACCGCTGATGATATTGACAATTTATCATTGATATACCGAACATCGACAGGTATATTGCAAAAAATTTAAACAATTATATTTTTTTAAAATTTTTTTAGCTGCTCTTCAAGATGGTACATACAATTAATGCAATAATGTGTGGAACACTTTACTGAGCAAATATGAGACAACGGTAAAAATACGTGCGATAATAATAAATCACACAAAAAGTAGTAACCCAGTTCGGTGCAGCGTCACCTACATATGGGGGGCTCACACCCTAGTGAAATTTTTTATACTAATCAATAATCAATAATACAACAATGACCTTATGTGAGACTCAACATTAATGTCACTTTCTCTAATACTATATGTTAAAACTAATCAAGAACTCTCCCTTACTTTGAGATCCCTCTTAATTCCACTGTTCAAACACTCACTCAATATTTTCTCGCTTCAAGGAACATTTGTGAGTATTTCAATCACGTTATCACAACTCACACTTCTCTAATCTCGTAATATATGAATAAGTGTTTAGAAAACTACAACCATGTAAAAATCAATAGTTTCTCAGTCTGTCAATCGAGTACGGCTAAGAGCTCTATAGATATGTTGAAATGACGTTATTCCTTGCTACTAAGGGAGAGACACTCGACTTTTATAACACTCTTACAAAGTTGAAGTCTACCTACGATTTCCTCACCCTTTATTGCAAACTTCCCAAAACATACTGAAATGTATTTACAATATTATGATGAGCATTATGACGAGATCTGTCAGATAGGAAATTTTCCAAATATGACAAAATTCGGAAGTTAATACATTTACCACCATATTAGTCAACATAGAGAACTTCCCAAAAATATGCATAAAGGGTATCTTGAGAAAATTAATGCATAAATCGTGATGTATTTTATTTGGATCTTTGAGCAAAAAATAAGCCAACACAATTAATATCAATTAATTCCATTGTAACCACATTTTTAAATAATTCAAATTTTATATATAAGTTATCAAATTCAAATTATAAAAAATATTATAATATTTATGACAAATAATAAATTTAAAAATAGCTCCCAAATACAAAATATTAAATAACCTAATAATTAACTCAAAATTAGTCGTAAATCGAGTTTCAATATAATTTAAAAAATATCAGAACTTCTTAAATATTTATGAATCATAACAATTTCATAATACAAATGGTATTTGGCGGTATACCATTACGGGTATCCATGGATAAACCAAGGTATATATTGGGTATTTTAAACATCCTCACGCACGTTCCACCAATACTGACAAAAAATAGTCAACTTTATCAAAAATTAGTCAAACTTGTCAAATAATCATTCTAACTTGTCAAAAAATCATGCTAGCTTATCAGAAGCTCATTTTTATACATATTATGTCGTATACTATTGTAGGTTACCGTATGCCATCGTACGATGGTCTACGATGATGATGTAGAATGGCTTATGATGATCTACACTATCATATAATGAAATTCATAAATTTTTATCGTACAAAATGTAATGAACCCGGACTTTTGATGGTCGGATTCTTTTGTTCTATTTTAAATATTTGTAACAAAATAAATTAATATAAATATTTAAGATCCATAAATGAAATTTCTCAACACCAAATTGTACTCAAATTGACATTTATCTATATCAGAGGTATCTCCAATGGTCGGTCGCTGCAACAAAGATTTTCATTGACGGCCCAATAGCTGTTTAACAACTTCCACATAATATAACGTAAACCCATAATTAAAATTCACCTATTCTCCAGATCACTAATCATGAATGCATATACATATCCACGAACTCCGCTTCAATACAAAAAAAAGTAACTCAATTTTATTTTAAAACATATGCTAAAATTTATCTTGACCACGGTTTTACTAAGAAAAAGAAGTTCTTCCTGCTAGTATTCATTGACAAACATAGACACATTTTTAAATTAAGATTGACCGTCAATGAGATAAAAATGTAATATTTTTATGAAATTTAAATGACCGATAGTGATAGGCTTTTGTACCGCCATGCACCTCGCTCCTCTTGTCACGGCTCAACATTGCTGTATTTCGTTTCCATAAAAAAAACTCTTTTGCTTTTTCCATTGTCATTAATACTTAACGTCTGTACTTTGTTGCGTTGAAAATTTTAAAATCACAATTTTAAGCGTTCTTGGAGAATGAGAAAAAGAAAGAGCGAGTATGCATAACCTTAATTAATTGCAAAATAAAATAGAACATGTGACATAAATTATATATATCATATCTTGTGAATTGCGAACCTTTGAGTGTAATTAAATGAAACTTGTACATTTGACCTTAATAAAAACAAAGTATTTGCGTACATCTAATTTAAAAGTTGTTTAATTCTGTACTAGATTTCATTAAATTATAGTATTAAATTTTATATAATTATTATTTAATACAACCCCTCCGTAGGCAACCAAATTTCCAAAAAAAACCACATATTTTACATAAAAAATTACGCACACACATAAATATCAAAGTCTTAAGCCATTCCACTCGAGGGGGTAAGAGAGATTCCCGGAGAACCGTGCGTGGGCTTGATCATAAAAATCCCGTAATATTATATCTAATAATCAAATTATAAAATACTAATCACGATTTCACATTAATAAAACAATGAGCTCTGCGTGCAAGCCAACTCAGGTATCAATTAAGTATTAGTAAAAAATAAAATAAATAAATAAACATTACCGGTCGAGACCTAAGTTTCTGAGCGTTTTGAAAATACTTTTTGATGTTCTCTAAAATAATGTATTTTTATTTCGATTTAAGAAGTTAAATTGTAATAAAGTTTAGAAGAAAAGTACGAGTAGAGACAAAGCTCCAATGGTTGCCATCGATAAGGACGCCTCTAACAAAGGAAGTCAAGACCAACGGCCAAGATGTTCGCTTTACAATCGTTGAATCTGAACCGTCCGATCTAAAAACTCCTCGCAGCTTTTGGACATAAAAAGGGACAGGTCTATGGACTCCATGCTGAGCCAGTGGAACCCCATAATTCCATGTCCTTTTCCCTTGATTACTATTATACCCCAACCCATCGGTTCCGTTAGTACCAACTCAGGAGGGTGTTTTAGTATTTTCCAGCTCTATTTGTATTTGTTGCCATTTTCAGTGGAGACATTTACTTTGGGGTATTTATTTAAAGGGCGTTACGTGTAAAAATTCCTAGTGATTTAGTGTCCGTAGCCGTACACTGGGTGAAAAAAAAAGTTACTCCCTCTCATCAAATCTGGTGACGGTCTTGATTAAGATGCAACGTGCAGTTTTGAGCTTGTTAGTACTTTTAGAAAAAATTCCCTCACCATAATGACCATTCAATTGGGTTAATAAGTAGGGTTATTATTACTATTATTACTATATTATTTTAAGTGGGTTATAATATTCAACTTTTTGGGGCTTCTCAGGTGGCTCATATAACTCAGAGTCTCAGACTCTATTTTTATTTATTTAAAATTTATGCTCACAAAATATCACATGAACTCGTCAATATTTAACTGATACCGACTTATGGAGATATTTGGGCACAGTTAATTGCATGTGTGAAGACTAGAATCAGAGCTCAGCTCATATCATATAGAGAATCATTTATAGTGATTTTTAGTTGGTGGATTTCATGAACAATCGTGTACCAATCAGAAAGAATTATTGACTTTTATAACATGTTATTAGTTGGAATTTAGGAAGTTTGTTGGAAACTTGTCAAGTAGTAAAGAAATAGAGAAACAAGAAGACGAATTTAAGAAGAAGAAGATAATAGACCTCATAATTTGTTTTTATTAATTTTCTTTTCATAAATTATTGTTCTCTTTCTTTTGACATATATGTAAAAGTAACACACTATTTATTTTGATCATTTTCACCTTTTTATTACATCTGTTCAAATTTTATTTCATTTTCGATTTTATTAGCAATTGTACAAGGTCAACATAAATAGTTACACGCAAATCTAACGGATTGGCATATAAGACTTTTTTGGCAACAACATACGTATCACGAATTCACAATTTTTAATGTTTCTGACGAAATGAAAACATACGCATTTTATAGGCGATTGTCTAATTATAACATAAACCCCATTATGAAATAGATCTAGGCAGTTGAAGGGGGGGTTAAATGTTAATTTTCGTATCGAATAAAATGTAATTGATTAGTACTGTGGATGTCGTAGTAGTTCTGAAGTAGTACACGTATCACTGATAAGTGCGTGTGACCATAATCTTACTCACTAGTAAATATATATTATTTATCTCTTTGGCTCAAATGGCAAAAGAACATACTTTAAATCATTTTAGTCCTTGGAGTTCTTTTAGAAATTGAACCATCTCCAATCATTTATATTTTTGACAAAATTGTTTATTCTCTCAAGCAAATGGATGTATTATCACGTACATGACCCGCGAGGGATCAATAATTGCAAAGTAAATAATACATATTTATCATATGCTTTTATTGAAATAAATTTTGTTAAAAAAGGCTTGTGAAAAACATATTTTAAAATCTAAAATATTGGATAGCATAGCAAATATAAATAATTTCAACAAAATATTTTTAATTGAAAAAGGTTATTATTTATTAATTTCCAACATCATTTAGCACAAACATTTAAACACATTACATTCAAAAAATTCATTTTATAGACTAAAAAAATGCAAAATATCCACTTCATTTTGAAAAATCTAAATACGGATTTTAGCCCTTAAATGAAACAAAAATACCCTTGAACTCATTTTCACTTTTTTTCTCACGGTCGAAACCTTTCTTCTTCTTCAATTTTTTTTTTCCAAAACTCTACTTCTACGAGTGCAATAAGATCAAGCACGAGTATATACATTAACAACAATGTCAAGCTCGAATAACTTCTTGATCGGCGGCTGAGAGGACCCAAAATCTCAACCAAGCTCTCAAGGGGTAAAAATATCAAAAAATGTGTATAATTTTGATTTTTTTGTTAGTTAAATCTATTGTTGTCCAAAAATCATTTTAACTTATCCAAAAATCAATTTATATGTTTGTCATCGTAGGTCATCGTACGACGTCGTATCCCATCGTACGAAATCGTACGATGACATACGACGTCGTACGATGGTATACGACAGTCTTCAAGCAAAAATACGACATTTTACGATGGCATACGACGTCGTATGATGAGATACGACGTTGTACGATAAAATACAATAATCTATTGTTGTCCAAAAATCATTTTAACTTATCCAAAAATCAATTTATATGTTTGTCATCGTAGGTCATCGTACGACGTCGTATCCCATCGTACGAAATCGTACGATGACATACGACGTCGTACGATGGTATACGACAGTCTTCAAGCAAAAATACGACATTTTACGATGGCATACGACGTCGTATGATGAGATACGACGTTGTACGATAAAATACAATAATTTTCAAGCAAACCCATCGTACAATTTTGTCAAGGTTTTTTTAAACATAGTTAATGAAGTAACATATCTATTATGTCGATGATTTTAAATGATTTCAACGGATTTAGAGAGGATTTGAGTGGATTTGAAGGTGAATATGAGATTGAAATCTCTAATAAACCCTATAAATGAGCTGAATGGTATTTTTGTCCGACTTTGAATCTAAAGTTCAGTTTTAGATATTTTTATAAACATTGGTCTAATCTGTATATTTTGCATGTTTTTCGCGTCTACAAAATGAAATTTCTCTTACATTAACGAATGAAATAAATTAAAATAAACATAGTTATAAATGTTGAACAATTCGACACTCAATTAAACTGGCCTTTAAAATCAGAATTATGTGGTATATGAAATTTTAAGATATCTTGCTTCTTGTGCGGAATAATTTTTCAAATGATTGAGGTAATATAATTGATGCACTTTATCTTTCCGTCATACTAGTAAGGACCATAAGATTTTAATGAGATATTTATTAGAAAAATAAACTATATCTCCCCAGTTGGACCATGCATGACAAGTAAAATGCTTTGTAAACTCACAAAGCAATCAAGCATAACAAAGTATCATATAAAAAAAATTGTTCCTATTAATAAAATTTCAACTCCTAAAATCACAACGGCGAGGCGAGTTTGGTGCCCTCATATTTGTTCGTAGTAGGAGAACCTTAAACTTTGAGTTTGATAAAATATAGGAGGTACAAAAATGACAAAAGTATTTGACGATTTAAGATAAAGATCGATACTTGTTGACTAAACAATAGTGGGTGCATTTGGTAACGATTATTAAGGTCTGATTTGTTTTTTTTAAAAGTTAAAGTGATTTTTTGGTGTTTGGAAGAAACTGCTTTATAAAAAAATTTCAAAAGCGATTTTGGATGAAATTGAAAAAGTAACGTAATCTCAAAAAAAGTTTAAAAGCCAGAATTTCGAGCTTTTGGAACAAATTTTCGGTTTTGATGTTGTAAATGTCTATTTTACCCTCACATACTTCCTAACTTTAAATAACACGATTCTAATCTCTTGGCTTAAATTCAGGCTTGTGGATCTGCAATTAATTTTCTACAAATATATATGACAGTAATCCACGAAATTTAAACTAAAATCTGACTTCATAAACGTGCATAACAGTTCAAATCAATTAACCTAAATAATTTCCTTAATGATAGCCTAAAATGAATCAGTACATAATCCATATTGAGATAAATACAATCGGCTATTAATAGACTTCTAAGACATAAATAACACTAATCATAAATATTTCATACGACTATTTAACTATATCCTAAATATTATCAAGTAATTAAGAAATCTGATTATAAGAGATCTAAAAAAAAGTGATTTCGGTAAGTCTGCTAACTTGTGCTATCAGATATCCATGAATTATATTCCTCGAAACCTAAACATCACGCTTACACAGGTTAAGAGAATAAAGGCTCAGGAAGATCATCATCATCGCAGGAAGATTACCAGGTAACAAAAAATTGAATTACACGTTTTTTTGTATCTGTTTTGTATGTAGATTATGTGAGTAGCTATAGATTTCCATGTTCAAATGTGTTATGTTAATTACATATTTAGAGTACATGTTAATCACAAAAATCATAATTTCTCTATTCAGTTTCAGTATATTGATTTGGTTATAACTGCAGATGCTTATAAATGTGTCATCGTTTTAAACTTATTCAAATGCAAACATATTTCATACTCATGCTAAATCTTGAAACATTCAAGCTTATACAGAAATGTTACACACTCCTAAATATTCAAAGTCATCACTGAAATACTTACAATTTACCAAACATTCAGAACATATTCAAACAAATTTACCAAACATATGAAATTCAAAACAGAGTCACAAAAAGTCTAAACTGATTTACGAAATAGAGTCACAAATATTGAAACAAATTACCAAAGATTCAGAACATATTCAAACACATCACTGAAATATGTTATAGACTTATCAGTGATTCATAACATATTTCAAACTCACAAATATCTATAACGAACACAAACATAGAATTTACCAAAAACAATTGGCTAAGAATCGGTTATGTTTAAACGAAATCGTCTTCATCTTACCCGAAGATAGATAGATAGGGAGAGATAGAGAAAATGAACCTTAAAACTAGGGGGACTCGTCAAGTTACGGACCGACGACGTTGAGCTTCTAATCGGCGGTGTTGAGCTTCTAATCGACAACGTTGAGCTTCGAATCGACGGTGTTAACCTTCTAATCGGCGACGTGTAGTTAGAATAAAGTTTAGATATTACCGATTCAAACCTAGGTAAAATTAGGGATTTGGTTTGCTAGGTGATTCGAATCGACGACAGTACGATGGTTGGTGAGCAAGAAGTAGGCGACGAGAGGTTGAGGTCGGGTTTGAGGTCTAGAATCAGTGATGGCTTGGCGAGAGGTTTATCACTGTGAAATTTTTGGGTTTTCTGAGAAGCTTTTTCTGAGAAGTTTTTGTCGACCGACTGTTGTTTTAAACTTAAAAAAATAACCCTTTTTCTTTGTGGAGTATAAAAGTATAGACAATCTATTTACAAAAAATATTTTAATATATTAATAAGTAATATGTTATATGTACTACTGTAATAGTAAAACGTAATATATATGGTAATATGTAGATACATTTTAATATGATTTCAGTTCATTTTTTTAATTTATACATATACATATTTAGTAAATAAATTTATAAGTTTTCTTAAATATTATACAAACTTCCAATATATATTTTATGAAAATTAATTTTAAATGTTAGGGTTAATTTTTTTATATGTATAGGTGAGTGATTCAATGTCGCGGACCAAAGCAGTTTGGGATTTTAACGTTGTCGATATTTTATGCGACAGATGCAAGAGATGTTGTCAGGAAACCGGAGTCGTTGTGAAAGAATGTTTAGAATGGAAAAGGAAGTTTTCATAAGTTTATGCAATATCTTAGAAACGAGTTACGGATTGAAAAGTTCGAGGAGAGTTAATGGAGTCGAGGTTTTAGGAATGACTCTAATTATACTTGGACACGGCATAAGAAATCGATTAGTGCAAGAGATTTTTCAGCATTCTGGTGAAACTATAAGTCATTATTTCATTAGACGTATTATGTCTTTTAGCAACTGACGTCATAAAACCTTCTGATCCAGAGTTTAAGAATAAGCCAGAGGAAATAGCACAAGATGTCAGATATATGCCACTATTTAAGGTACGTACTTGCTAATTTTTGTGATTGCATTGTTTTAATATAATAACATGATATGTGAAATGATATATTTTTTTTTGTAGGATTGTATTGGGGCAATAGATGGTGTACATGTTCCACCAACGCTGCTGCGAGAAGATCAACTTCCTTTTATCGAGAGAAAGAAGGTTCCTACACAAAATGTGTTAGCTGTATGTGATTTTAATATGAGATTCACTTTTGCGGTTGCTGGTTGGGAATGAAGTGCACATGATTCAAGGGTGTTTTCTGCCGCTCTACGTGATGACGAACTTAAATTCCCAAAACCTCCAGAAGGTATGACTCTATAAAAATATTTACATTACGCTATGACTACGTACTTACGTCTCTTAAACTGTTGACAGGAAAATATTATTTGGTAGATGCTGGTTATACAAATATACCTGAATATCTTGGTTCATATAAGAGCCAAACGTACCATTTGGATCATTTTCGTGCCAGAAGAACCCAACCCAGTATTCCTAAAGAATTTTTTAATCGAGCACATTCTTCGCTTAGAAGCGTTGTCGAGCGTACTTTTGGAGTGTAAAAAAAATGGAGAATCTTAAATGCCATGCCGAGTTATCCGTTCGAGAATCAAGTAAAAGTAGTTATCGCCACCATGGGATTACACAACTACATTCGAATGCACACAAAGGAAGATTTAAATTTTGACGATGACGAGACGATGGATGACGAGGATAGGGAGGACACAAATGGAGATCAATATGAAGATTATAGAACATTTACTAGTTGTATGGATAATTTAAGAGACGAAATTGCTGCAAGTTTAGTAGAATCGGCAAATCATTAATTTTATTAGTAAAAAAATTAAATTTATATATGAAATTTCATTTTGTTTGCTTAATTCGTCGTACTTTAAATATACATTCGTATTAATATGCACATATAACTACAAAACCATAATAATAATAATTATTTATATATTTATTTCTAAGATCAATTTAGTATTTTTCCAACAAAAAGACTAAACGCTAAATCAGCTTTTCCTTTTACAAAAAGTTAAAATAAAAACAGTTTTCCAAACACTAAATAGCTTTTAAAAGAAGCAGCTTTTTTTAAAAGCACTTTTTATAAGCATTTTTTTTAAAAACACAGTGTTACCAAACGCCGCCAGTATCTACGATGTTGAATATGAAAGGCTCACTTGCTACACTTCACTCTTAAAACCTTTGCTTGCTTCGTGATTAATGTCTCTATGATTGTGTGGAGCTTCTCCTATTCTATATCCCATATTCTTATTAAGAAAATTAATTTATTTGAAAAAAATAGCTTTGTGGATGTGAAATGCTTTTCTTTTCCCTGTTGACATCAACGACTAAGTTGGCAAAACACAAACAAATATGTTTAATAACTTTTAAACTCATTAATATTAACGAACATGCAATTTAGTCCATCTCGAACAAAAAAGTCAATACGGTGAGAGTATTTGAAGATTAAAAATTTAAAACTATATAAAAAGACTTATTACGTATCCTTTTTTTCCTTTTCTAATCAAGATGTTTTCTTCTTATTCAATTTTTTTTTAAGTTTTCTTCTTATTCATTTTTATTTTGAAGAATGCTTTCTTCTTATTCATTTGGATGGAGAAAATTTTGATGTACACAAGCGAGAAATTAACAGTGGTACATGATTGGACGGCCATGATGTCATAATAACCAGGAGTTCACATCAAATCATTCCCCTCTAAAATTAACTAAAGTATAACTATAGATATAAATATAAGTTTTATTTTGTATTCCGGAATGTGGTCCCATGGTATCCTCATCCCTCCCTCAGATCCAGCCGTGCAACGCGAATCATGAGATTCGCGCCCTTCTGCTCTCCGGTGCACATGACAGCACTTTAGCATAGCCCTTTGAATAAATCGTATCGCGTCTCGTAAATATCCCGATAAAGTTTAACCGAAAACCGCCAAAATATCGCCAACCCCAAGACCCCCGGCTCCACGTCGTTACGTACACCCGTTTTCTGCGGCTCTTCTTCGTCGACCAGCGGATAAGATCGCCCCCACACCAGCATCGAATCTAACGGCCTTCATTTGTCAGTTCCACGTGTTTCAATCATAGCGGTCAATCGCGCTCTCATCCTACACATGCACACACATAAACGTATTTTAACCATGGTTGAAATCTAACCACACTCTCTCCACTAATAAACATAAAATCCTTATCCCATCTCACTCTCTCTCTAGTCTTAAACATAACATTTTTGTTTTCTCTCTTCCTCCTCTCTCTTATTTCTTTCTTTTTTTAATTCAATTTCCTCTCTCTGCAACTATAAGCTCGTCAATGGCGTCTCAGATCTGAAAACCTAGTCAAGCGAGAGAGAGAGAGACATAGAGAGAGAAGTCAATTGATTCATTCCAATCTCAAGGTTTTGTTTGGTAGCGGGAATGCCGAGAATGACGAGCTCGTTCCCGGAGGAAGTGCTTGAACACGTGTTCTCCTTCATACAGAAGGACTCAGACCGGAACTCGATCTCAATGGTGTGCAAGTCGTGGTATGAAATCGAGCGGTGGTGCCGGAAGAGGATCTTCATCGGAAACTGCTACGCCGTGACTCCTGGGATCGTAATCAAGAGGTTCCCAGAGGTCCGTTCAATAGAGCTGAAAGGAAAACCTCATTTTGCGGATTTCAACCTCGTTCCCGACGGCTGGGGAGGTTACGTCCAGCCCTGGGTTTCCGCCATGGCCGCTGCCTACCCTGGGCTCGAGGAGATCCGTCTCAAGCGCATGGTCGTTTCTGACGAGGCTCTCGAGCTTATTGGAAAGGCGTTCAAGAACTTCAAGGTTCTTGTGCTATCTTCCTGCGAGGGTTTCAGCACTGACGGACTCGCTGCCATTGCTGCCAATTGCAGGTACATGTTTAAAATGCCTTCCTTACTATTTGGTAAAGAACATGGAACGGAGTTATCTTCCTCAAACACCAGATTTTTCTTTTGCCCAAAGTTTGGGTCTTTCTATTTTATCAGTTCCGATCCTTTTTATTTTATTTTTATTTTTTTTGAATGTTTTAAGTGCGGCATTAGTTAATTTTATTTGACTGTGTACTTTTTTGGATTGTTGGTGGGTTGTTAGCTGTAAACATAACGGTTTGAAAGTTCTACTTTCAACTTTATAAGAGCGCTATGTTTTAATGCCAATAGTGCGTGCTACCGAATCATAACTGTTTTGTGTCTTGTCGCTAAACGAGTGAAGAGATCTGATTCGCTCTGTTGTTTTCGGATGCACTGAGTTTCGTAGCGAAGAACCTCATGTGTTCTCATAATGTTAAGTTTCTGACATTTTTCTTGGTGAAGTGCTCGTGTGCTTCGAGATCTGAAAAACTGTAGCTAATGAATACGTATTGTGCTAAATTTTTTAGCGGGAGGTCCTCTTTGTGGTATGCATTTATGGGTCAAAATCTGGTCAAGATTTTCTTCTCTTTCTGATCTAGGAAAAAAATTGTTCACGAAGACCAACCTCTTTATGCTGTTTATCCAGCGAATTTATAGATTTTCTTATACACAGTTTTATAGTGAGAAATAAACTAGTAGTTCACTACCTGAAGCCTGCTCAAGAAAACATCTCAAGCCTGTCCTAAGCAAAAAGCTTGCTGTTCTCCAAATGCAGGAATCTGAGAGAGCTCGAGTTGCGGGATAGCGAAGTGGAGGATCTGAGTGGGCATTGGCTCAGCCATTTTCCCGACAATTACACTTCACTGGTTTCCCTCGACATTTCCGTTTTGGTGTCTGAGATTAGTTTCCCAGCCCTCGAACGCCTCGTTGGAAGATGTCCGAACCTGAAGACTTTGCGCCTCAACCGGGCCGTGCCCGTCGAGCGAATTGCGAGCCTGCTTCGCCGAGCACCTCAGCTTGCCGAGCTCGGCACTGGCTCTTACTCTGCTGAGCTCAGACCCGACGTCTTTTCGAACTTAGCCGGGGCTGTTTCAAGTTGTAAGGGCTTGAGAGGCCTTTCTGGGCTCTGGGACGCAGTGCCTGCATACATGCCTGCTCTTTACTCAGCCTGCCATGGAATCACGTCGTTGAATCTCAGCTACTCCGCTATTCAGAGTCCGGAACTCATCAAGCTTCTCAGCCAGTGCCACAATTTGCAGCGATTATGGGTAAATCTAAAAGCTTGGTTCTTTATCTGTATAACGAAATTATTGTACATGGTTATTGATGGTGATTGCGTCTTGATAGGTGTTGGATCACATCGAGGATGCGGGGCTTGAGGTACTAGCGGAATCTTGCAAGGATCTGAGAGAGCTTCGAGTGTTTCCCTCGGATCCGTTCGGGGTCGAACCGAACGTGTCTCTGACTGAGCAAGGACTCGTCAGCGTCTCCACAAGCTGCTCAAAACTCCACTCGGTTCTCTACTTTTGCCGGCAAATGACTAACGCGGCTTTAATCACGATTGCTCGGAACAGGAATAACTACACGTGCTTCAGACTCTGCATCATCGAGCCGCGGACCCCGGACTACCTGACCCACGAGCCGCTGGACGTCGGGTTCGGAGCCATTGTCGAGCACTGCAAAGATCTAAAGCGACTCTCTGTCTCGGGTTTGCTCACAGACAAAGCCTTTGAGTACTTCGGAGCCTACGCGAAGAAGCTCGAGATGTTATCCATTGCCTTTGCCGGAGACAGCGATCTGGGCCTCCACCACATTCTGTCGGGGTGCGAGAATCTTCGGAAGCTGGAGATCAGAGACTGCCCGTTTGGGGACAAGGCTCTTCTGGCGAACGCTGCGAAGCTGGAGACAATGCGATCCCTTTGGATGTCTTCTTGCGCGGTGAGCTACGGGGCTTGCAAGCTTCTCGGCCAGAAGATGCCAAGGCTGAACGTGGAGGTGATCGACGAAAGAGGTCCGCCCGAGACTCGGCCGGAGAATAGCCCCGTCGACAAGCTCTACATTTACAGGTCCGTCGCTGGGCCCAGGTTCGACATGCCCGGATTCGTCTGGACCATGGACGAGGAAGACGAGATCTCTAGAAGAGTTTCCTTGGAAATTCAACACCCACTCTGATCAAATCCACGGAGGAAGTAAGTGTGGCTTTTACTCTTCCCTGTTTGATCTAGCTTTGAAATGTGTTGCAGTTCTCTTAACGGGAGAGAGAGGGGAAAGAAAGATAGAAGCTCAAGAGCTCACTTGCCATTCATTTTTACTCTTTGGCTGAGCTAATTTATATGCAACACCAAATTAGTAATGTTAATTAATTATGAGATGTATGAACTCCTGTCGTTCGTATGTGATTTTTGGACAGTATTGATTCGCACCATTTCTCACTTTTATGTAATACTATTTTGCAGACATTTTTGTGTGCATGTTTGTTGTGCATTTATGCTGCATTGTTTTCAGCAGGAAGTAATTTATCAATCGTGGACCCATTTTATTTTTAATTTTTGTAGCTTGGTAGCTATCAGGGAATAAAGTTTCTTCATTTTGCAATAATGATGGCTTATTCTTTACCCATAAGCATATCTGTATGTATATTCTTAGTTTTAAGAAACAGTTCACTATTTCTGAAGTTACAATTTTTTTCGAAGGGTTAAATTTGGTAAAAGAAGAATAACTTGAAGCTCCAAGTCGAGTGGCTTGGCCATTTTTCAAAAAGAAAAAAATCTAAAGGTTAAAAGAAAAGGAAAAGGGTGAAAAGCTCTATGACTAGTCGTAATCAAACCAGGACTGGTCTTCTTGTGTATACGAAGAATAGGTCACCCGTTCTGTCTGTTCTGACGGAATATAAAGTCAGAAAAAAGAGAAGAAAGCGTTGGAAGAAAAGAAAAGAAAAAGAAAAAAAACAAAGAAAAAACTTCTGACTCATGAAATCTAACATTATTGAGATTCATGGGGGCAAGTAACTACTGACTCCTCCTCCCTAGAGAAAATTGCATAATAGAGCTGAGCGCAGCTGGCATTTGGCTTCTAAAATATGATGAGAAACAAATAAAATATATTTGTGATTTTTTTTTAAGTGGCAAGTGGAAATAAATAATGATTGTTACATCTTTTTTTGTGTGAGCCAATAATGATTAAGCAAGCCCATCACTCTACTTTTGTTAATTTAGAAATGAGTCGAGTATAATTCTACAATAATGAACAATGTGTTTGTAACACAAGAGATTGAATGCGATGTGATGTGTATTAAGTTGTTCAATAACTGTAGATCTCGTCGAAAGGGTAGACAATACATTAATCAATGTACCCAAATTCAGGTTGTGATATTGATACTCTCATTTATTTCTGCCTTATTTAATTTCCACACCTATCATCTTCTACTTTAGTGTGTGACTTTCCGAGGGTGAAACGTAATACATTTAGGACAACTCAACAATAAATAAATAATTAAAGCAAGGAAAATTTACTGGGAAGTGGCAACCCAGAATAAAAGGGTTAAAGGAAAGGACCTCTGGTGAACACACAGTAGTGTCTGTTGTGGTAAAAAACTTCTTTAACTTTTCCTTTAATTTTCATTTAGAGAGAGACAGAGAGAGAGACGTGGACTAGGCACGTGATGGATTGGGTGAGATTGGATTGAGGCCACAACTTTTTTGAATAATTTACGGTCTTTCTTTTCTACTCCAACATCACACCACCGCCTGATGACCCAGCAACCCAACAAGTACCTAGCCCCAAAATAATTTAATAAATTAAATTAAAACCTTCATTTGTTTTATTTAATAGAATAGGACTTTTATTATAAGAGCAAAGCATAGTTTATGTAAAAAAAGACAGGTAAGGCTGAAAGTAACGTTACATGGCAAGCCTTATCCAACAAACCCCTCTATCTCCACTCCTTCTACAAGGCCTGACACAACACAAAGGGAAAGAGAGAGTCAAAATAAATTAAATATAAAAATTTGAAGATCAAGAAAAATAAGTAGAGGAAAATTGAAATTTCCATATTTTTCTTCAGACAGTTTTTATTGGTTGATGATGGCCACACGTTGGAGGGTCATTCATCATCATTGTGATGATGATCTTTTGTGCATATAATTGATAATTCCTTGGTTGATTTCGTCATTCTCTTATGTTATTTTTTAAATATATTTTTACTGTTTTACTTTACCATTATTATTTTAGTGCTGTAGCGGGTTAATGTTGAATGATTATAAAGTTACAATGGGTTCAGTAAAAGTTGCAACGGTGCACAGAATATATGAGGATTGGTTTAGTGGAGGAAAAATCATGACTAGTTTTAGACTTCTGAGATTCGTTCTTCTCATTCCTCAAAAATAGTAAGGTAAAAAAAAAAGAATGATATAAAGTTACAATTGGTTAAGTAGGGTAGTTATCTTTTGGTTTGGTAATTTTATTCGGGAATGATTCCAAAAGTATAACCACTCATAAACTTTTTTAATCAAATTTTTTTATTTCAAAATTATGATAATAACGTTCAAGTTTTTGGGCTCTCTGGCTCCTAATTTGTTCATTCTAATTATTCCTACTTAGAGCTTCTCCAAAGTCACGGTAAAACACCAAATTTGGTGAAATTTTTGCTCCAACCCCACTACAAAAATGGCACCAAATTTAGTGTTGTGAACAGTGGCACGCTATATTTGGCGTGACACTGTTCACACGCCAAATATATATATATATATATATATATATTTTTTTTTTTAATCTTTTATATTTATACAACATTATGTTTATGTATGTTTATAAAACACCAAATTCTTAAATGGATTACCAAAAACATATAAAATAAGGTTAATTTAAACATAAAAAATTTAAACACACTAAAATTAAAATTAAACACACTTAAAAGTACATAGCCTTAAAATACATAGAAAAAACTTAAACTTAATAACCGGGAAAATTATTTTCAGATCCGTCAAGATAATTATAATATTGTGTATAATCTTGATCTCCTTGAGCTTGATCTCCCCGAGCTTGATTTGTCTGACTTTGATCTCCCTGAGCTTGATCTCGTTGGTAGTTCGAAACTCGATATTGAGATCCATGATATTAGGAACCTTCTCCTTGTTCTTCATATTGGTTTTTCTGTGCTCTTTGTTGCATAATTTTTCTTTTTCTTTTACTAAAAATTTACGCATACTTGGATCGGATATAATATCCAAATTCATAAACAAGATCTTATTCTCTTCTTTCATTTGAGCTAACTCAAGTTTTTTTTTCCGAAGTTCATTTTTTTGTCTCTGAACTTCAAGTTTATCAAAATTAGAATCTCTAATAGTTTGGACAAGACTCTCATTTTTGTCCATCATTTTTTTAAAATCTTCGGCATCTTTTTATTTTCTCTTTGCTTTTTTTATACCCATCGGTCTTCCAGATAAAATGTAAGTGCCTTCTTCATCGTTCATGTTAATATCAAATGAATTCATACCGGGGGTTAAAGGTGACTCAGTAGAAAAAGATGATGACGATTGATGGTTACGACCCGGTGACTCGGTATTTGAGCTGTTACCGGAAAAAATTTCAGTTCCCTTAAGAATAGGCCAGGTATGTTGGGTAGTTTAGATTGTATGCATTGGAAGTGGAAAAACTGCCCAACAGCTTGGGGAGGTCAATATGCTGGACGTAGTGGATCTCCCACAATTATTCTAGAAGCTGTAGCTGATTATGATCTTTCGATATGGCATTCATATTTTGGTTTACCGGGATCTAATAATGATATTAATGTGTTAGAGGCATCTCATCTTTTTGCTAATCTTGCTGAGGGAAAAGCTCCACCGGCCAATTATGTCATTAATGGAAAATAATATAATATGGGTTATTATCTAGCTGATGGTATATACCCAAAGTGGTCGACCCTTGTTCAAACAATTCATGATCCACGTGGTCCAAAAAAAAAATTATTTGCAATGAAACAAGAAGCATGTAGAAAAGATGTGGAGCGTGCATTCGGAGTGTTGAAGTCAAGATTTGCCATTGTGGCCGGACCGTCCCGCTTTTGGAATAAAAAAGTATTACATGATATCACGACATCGTGCATTATTTTGCATAATATGATAATAGAAGATAAACGCGATGTGAATCCAACAACTGAAGATCGTGTCGAAGTTCCAAATCCAGAAGTTGAGATGTCGGGCGATGAAAATTCTCGATTCCAACAATTTTTAGCTCGACACCACCAAATCAAGAATAAAGAGGCTCATATTGAACTTCGAAATGCATTAATTTAGCATTTGCGGAATGAATATGCTAATTCCGATAATTAGTTTGATATAATTTATTTTTTAAATGTATGGTTTTTTATGTTTTTTTTTCTTTGAACACTTTTATGTTGTTTATTTTAAATAATGTAATTTTATTTATTAATTTCATTTTGTTTTTGTGGATGTCATTAATTTTTATCACATAATTAAAATTGCAAATATAATACTTACTTATTAAAATATTTATTAATAAAAAATAATAATATAATAATGATGAATAGTATTTTTGGTGTGAAATTTGGTGTTGTGGTTGGAGATGAAAAAACTTTAGCACCAAATTTGGTGCTAAAAAAACACCAAATTTGGTACTCATGGTTGGAGATGGCCTTAGTTGTTATTAAGATTGATTTAATTCTTTATATATATAGAGTTTCTTTAGGAAGTATATATATATATATATATATATATATATATATATATATATATCCAAATTTGACGAATGCCCTAACTTACAAACTTATTTTGAAATTGGCCAACGTTTGGTTAAACTTTCGTAAATGTCCAAAACGATTACGTGACACATTTATTAACAATGTTTAATTATTATATTGCTTCTAATATTTTCGGGTTTCTCGAATTCAATCTGGCTGAGAATTAACAAGTGGAACAACATCTTTGGGAACACGTCTCCCTTTATATACTGGAAATGAAAGAAGGCTAACTTCGAAAAAAAATTAAAATTATTGTCGGTTACTAAAGCCGGTAAGATTTCTTTCAGTGCTCCAAAATTTGTGTGAGCTATTATCATTTGAGAGGTATCCCATTGTTCTGGATCTACAAGATATTCTCGTACCTGCACATAGCATTTTAAACAACCATTTACTAAGTAAATTGATAATATATTTACAACAATTTCCTTAACCTCGCGGGGTTCGTCGTTTATGCCTCCATGTTGCCATTTTTTCCTAACACTTTTATCAGGTACTCCTTTTTTGGCCATTCTACTAATTTAAAACCATTGTTAGTCAGTTCAGATTGTGAGGAATGGAAATCGACTACAACACTAGTTAATCGCATACCAATTTACAGTGTTCTTAACATTAAAGTACAACAAATGTTTCATATCCCTTATTGCATACATAGATTTAGCCATGAATAAATGGATCAAACAATATTCATTCGCCGGGGGTAAATCATTCGACGATAATCAAACAAAAATAGTTCGACGAGAATACGGATTTTTTTGAAGAACAACATCAAAACAAAACGAACAATACCTGTAAATGAATGAGTAATGATCAAGGTTTTGAATCCCATGATTTTTTTTGGCGAAATGAAAATCGTCGATTCGATTTTAAAATTTTTTTGGCGAAATGAAAATCCAAGGATTTTAAAATAAGATTTTGCATACAATTAATTTTCTCTTTCCTATTAAACCGACTGAATTAATTCTGATGGGATGTTTCGTGCGTTAAATTTAGGGATTTTTGTTTTTATTTTATTTTAAAATTTCAATTATTTATTTGGGCGGGTAACGAAACTTGGGGTAATTTTGGTAAGAATTTTTTTGTTAAATAAAAATCTGAACATTTACAAAAATTTTATTATACGTAGGTCAAAATCAAATTAGTAAACCTATATAAGACTATTATATACATTAATCCTATATATATATATATTGTTTTAATGTTTAGAAGTTTTAATTGGATATATGTGTATGCGAAATAAAATGATATTTGATGTTAAAAATAAGATTTCGAAGTGTTGCTACGTATTTTTAAACTTGATTTTTTATAATAAATCTGTGAACATGTATGTCAATAATTATGAGATGTCTAGAAATCGTCAATAAATCTAAATTTTTAATACATTTTTACATAATACTTATTTATACTCTTGAAATAAGCTCTCACATTCAGTACGTTTTTAAGATATCTGAGGATTTGTTTGGAAATTTATTAACACGTTTATCAATAATTTCTTGATATTAATAAATTCTTGTAAACTGTGATAAATTTCCTTAAATATTTGTTGACATATCTGTAAATAGATTTACGATGTCTGTAAATCTAACAATTATTTTTTATTCCTGTGATTTAAAATTTAAATTTTATTTTTGCTTTATTTTCAACAAGTTTATTTTAATAAGGAGAACGTTAGATGAGATATAAAAAATAAAATAAGATTAAAATAATTGTAAAAACAAGTTATATTAAATCTAAAAAAATATAATTATGGATTTTAATTCAAAAGTTTTTATGATTGTTATGTTTTGTATTTGCATTGGGTGTGTAACTTTTGAACCGTTTTATGGGAATCATAAAATTGATGGACTTTATAAAGACATTGTTATGTTTCAAAGTTCGATTTTAACCTTTAATCAATATTTTGATTCAAATAAGAATAAAACCAACACAAAAAATAAATCGACACGAAAGTAAAGAACACAACTAGTTATTGTGGTTCGACAAAACGGTCTGCATGCACGTTGAGCTCAGCAGAGAGACTCAATCGCTATTATGGACAACTTCAGTTATACCCTCAAACTTCACCAATACAATCAGATCTCACAGTCACGCACACTTACAAGCTTTTTTTTTTGCCAGTTTCTCACAAGTAAACACAAACAATATGATCGAACAAGAATATAAGATGCAATAATGAACAAACCCTAACATATTGGTCGAGAGAGAAAAGAAGAAGAATATGAAAATAGTCAAGTCAGTAATGAGACTCGTAGGATTTACATGTTTAAATCGAACAAACAACCGAAGACGAATCTCAGCCGTCCAGCTCAACGCGAATAAAAAGATCCAATACATCGTCGTAAGTGAGGATGTCGTTTAAACCAAACGACAAGTCTTTTTAGGCTGAGGGTGTAGTTAGGCCTCGTCGAAGTGGGCCTAGACAAACAATTGTTGGGCTTCCAACGATGCAATCTCCATCCGAGAGTCAGCAAACTCCACCTGAGTCGAGAGTGCACATAGTAAACAGACTGGCTTCTTCTATGTCGTCATTGCTCAATTACTTGCAAGCATTTACTCAATAAAAAATAAGTCTAACCTGTGCTTAAAATTAGCATTAGTAATAGTAACTAACATTTACATGTTTAGCTCTTTCATGATACACATGACTCTTGTTTAAGTGAACTGCACTTTGACTATCAAGACATTTACAGCGTAGTGATCAATTTTGATTCCTTTTACAACCCTTGTAACAAAATTGTTTCCTTGAAAACATAACACACATCTATATATTCAGATTCAGTGGTTGACAACGCTACAACCAATTGTAAATTGGATTTCTAAGAAATACAATTACTACCTAATGCAAAACAAAATGAAGTGGTTGATTTTCTATTATCCCTATCACCAGCATAATCAGCATCAATATAACTAATCAATTTAAACAATTCACTTCTCTTACCATAACATAAACTAATGTTCAAAGTATTGTTTACATAAGCTATAACATGTTCCTACGCATTCCAATGATCAATGCCTGGATTAGACATAAACATACTTAAATATAAATTGCATAAGAGAGATCAGGTCTAGTGCTAATCATTGCATACATCAGTGGACCAATAACATTAGGATAGAGAGCTAATTCCATCAAAATTTCACGTATGGACTTAGGATATTGAGTATTATTTAAAATTAAATGCAGAGTTAAAGACATACTCTGCAAAGTATTAATTTAGACATATATTTTTCAAGATAAGATTTTTGATGAGGATGCAATACATTTTCTTTACTATTCCTATCTATGATCATGCCTAAAATTATTTTAGTACAGCCACGATATTTCGTGTCAAAAACAGAGTTTAAATAACTTTACAGTTTGTTAATTTGAGCTAATGATTTGCTAACTAACAAAATGTCATCAACATACAACAAACGACAAATCATAAATATAAGTGAAATAAAATAACTATCATATTTATTATGGATAAAACCAATGCGAAGAACAAAAATATCAAATTTCTTATACCATTGTCTAAGATCCTGTTTCAGTTCATACATTGACTTTTTAAGCAAGAAAACATGATCAGATTTATTATTGTCAATGAAACTTTACGATTGTTTCATATAAATTTTCTCTCTTAAATCACCGTGATGAAATGCAGTTTTAACATTTAATTGTTCCGAATCCAGATTCAAAAGTTTCAATCATCATCGTAAGTGGCGATGTTGTTTAAGACAAAAACAAGTTTTCTAAGGCTGAGAGATGTAGTTGGCCCTCGGCGAAGTGAGCCCCGACAAACAATTGCTGGGCTTCCAACCCAACAAAGCCCATATCCAGGAAATTCAGGGCCTTAAAAGCACCTTTTAGTGTTTTTTCTTCTTCTTTATAAGTAAATATTTTTAATGGTTTAATACGAAAACATCTCTTCCAAATTAAATATTTGATGGCTATTTTACCGGATACACTAGAAACTTGAAACAAAAGAATTGAAGAGAGGACTTCTTGATCTTGTGAATAAAGAATATTATCGAAAGGCGTGTATTGACAAGGCCACTTGTGGGGTTTATATTTAAAGAAATTACAGGTAATATTACCAATAATGAAGAATTAGACAAAATATCATTAGTTTTTATTTATACTTCTTATCAGTTTTATTGACGTAAAGAAGTTAACATGCATTGGTTATTCGAATTTATGACGAGTAAGTAAAGTGCAGAGAGAAAGAAGAGACATTTAGTAGAGTGAATAAAGTTTGAGACTGTTATGAGAAGAGTCTTCTCCCGTTTCTTGTTAGGTATCCTTTTGTTTGGATTACAATCATATAGGAGGAAATAATTCTGATAAGTGATATTCGCCATATCCCTTTTCCAGCAAAGAAACATCAGGATTGCAAGGATTCTTTCCTTTTATTTGACAAATAAATTAATGTTTAGTTTTAATAATATTCTCTTTAAAAATTTAGCAAAAATATTTTTAAATTAGCAAAAGAGTTTTATTTGCATTAACGTGTGGATATAATAAATAAAGATTTGTTGTGGCTAAAGAAATATATTTTGGTGCAAAATTAATTGTTGAATATATTTTTAAAGAGCGGATGCAGAAAAGCGGATCAATGCATCAACGCCGTGGGCAGTGTGTGTCGGCCCCACTACTTCCAAACCATTTTCCTATTTCTATATATATCGTTGGCCAAGACGGACATCAGATTTAATTTACAAAAGCATAGGATTGATATATATATATATATATATATATATAATCAAGATTGATATATATATATATATATATATATATATTCATATAACTTACAAAAGCATATTTTTTAGTATATATCACAAACACAAACTACGTTATCATATTTATGTTTTAGTAGACATCAGATTCTGCCATTTGTGAGCTGTAAGGAAACTTTGAATTGTGATTATTAACATTAAAGTAAACTCTACTAGTTATATTGAGAATAATTATGGTATCACTCGTACATATGTTTATGTCAATGTATAAAACCACGTTGATACATATTTGTGTGTAGATGTGTAGAATTTTACACCTAACGATGGTTAAGATGGTGTAAAATTATTATTTATTTAGTTTGAATGTAGATTTTGAAGATAAATAAGTAGAAATTTCTGTAACGAATCAAAATAGGCGCTTTAAATTCTTAAATAATCAAGGTTGATAAATGACGTCACATTTTTTTTTTTGGTCAATTTAAGTATGCAAATACGTGAACGTGGCTATATACTTAATATTTACCAAATGTTAAACTAAATAATAATTTTAAAGTGTAAATATTACTACATTAGACTCTTAGTTAATATGTATTCGGCTTTATTTTGGCAATTTTTTTAATATTTATTTCATTATTATATTAAAAACATTCTTAACGTGTCACGTTGATGTTAGTTGACTATCACCACAAAAAACAAGGACTCAAATAAAATAAAACATAAAAAGACTATTAGCTTTGTAGTACAAAAGCAAGTAAAGTGAAAGAAATCAGTACACAAATAAATATTCCACAATACCAAACCGCACTCCCCGTGGAAAATCAGGACACTCTTGTGAAACTTGACTAGGTTGGACATTCTTGGTGTTTTGTTTGCAGACCTTGCAAAAAGGCATACTTTCAGCTCCTTTAAATGGTTATTTGGCAATGTGTTTCACTTCATTCCTTGGATTCCTTTAGGGTGGTAAATTTTTGGAGAGATCCTGAACCAAGTCGCCGGAAATGGGAAAGATGGTGTGCTCGGAGTTCAACGAACATGGTCTCAACCTCTCAGGATTCCTAGTTGTGATCGCCATCGCTCTCACGCTCATGCTCATCTGTAGATCGACCCCGAGGCAAAGAGTTTTCACTGTGCATAGCGTCTATTGATGGATATTCATCCACATATTTGGAGATTACATGTTCCTACTTTTTGTATCTACGAAACCGATTTCAGGTTATCAATAATGCTTCGTACAACATCATGGTTTGAACTATCCGCTCTCTATCACAACATGCGAATCGAGAGATTAAAAAAAAAGAAGTTTCTCTCTTTCTCTCTCTCTCTATATCTCTCTAGCCGCTGCTTTCTGTGAGCCTTGAATAGATTCGAGTAATCGCTCGATTCTGTACTTCATTATGGGCTGCCCGTGACGGGTTTTCTTGAACATTTTGGCTTTATCGGCCTTCCTCCGAGCCTCCTTGGCTTGCCTCTCCTCGTTCTTCGCTTTGATGATCGCTTCTCGTTCCTTCCTCTCCTTTTCCAGCTCTTCGCTCTTCTTCTTGTATATCTCTCCCAGACTGTACTTAGCCTTGTTGTCCCTGCTCTCGTTTCTGTTGTTCGCGCTGCTCGTGTTTTCCGAACTATCGACACCCTGTGACAGACACCAAATGGGGGTTTGTTCGTGTTCTTTAAATTCGTTCAATAAGAGCTGAACAATCAACAACCAAAATCCAACCTTGGAATCAATCTGTTGAGCCTCCCTTTTCACCCACTTGTTGAACTTGCTGACGCATTTAGCATTCTTGTAAAACTCTCTTTGCTTTTCTGAGGGGTGACATAGAAAGCGAAAAAGGAACGAGTCAGTTCATACTTGAAAAAATACAGTTACTGTAACGATTTCATAATCGAACATAAAACATATTGTGCAAGCATAAAATTGCTATAGCATTCGTATTCACGTTTATGTAACAAAACGATTTTAACTCGCAAAGCGCAATCGATACATTATCATGATACGATTAAATAGAATTCGGATTTAAGATTCACTCTTGCTCAACATAGAATTTCATTTTTCCATTAACCCCAAATTGTTTTGTTCGCTCAATCTGATTAAAAAAGATTGATGAAAATTGCATAGTTGCTTTTTTAATTACCATAAAAAGAAAAGAAAAATCTTCAGTTGAGTCCACGATAAAACAAAGCAAGCAACGGAAAATTGTCGAATTTTCATCAATCAGAAAAAGAGTATGAATTTCGACAAGTACAAAATATATCTGAAAATTAGAATCTTTATATAAAGGATAGGGGTTTTACTGATTGCAGCTGGATTATAGAAGTTGGGGTCCGACATGTTTTTGGGCTTCTGATATTTTCTCTTCTTCATGTTGATTGATTTTGAGACGCCAATTTCGACTCTGTTTCCCTCGTCTTTCTGTGGTCGATTGTAATTCTTCATTACTTATTTTAGTGGTGAGAGAGAGACTGATAGAGTTTCGATCGACGAATTGAATAATTTGGGGAAAATATGTAAGGCTGATTATCTGAATGCAAACCCTAAGCAAGAGATTCGACCGCTTGTAAAGAGGTTAACGGCGTTGCTGTGCTGGCATAAATTTAATTTTTTTTTTAGAAAACATAAATTTACTTTTATTTTGTTATTTTGTCATACATAGTTAATATACATTAATTATGAGCTAGATATAAAATTAAGATAATTTTCAAACGAACGGCTTGTTTTGGCACACTTTTTTTTAAATGAAAGTATTCAGTTAAAATCTCTCGATTCCGCTTGTTATGATGAGAGGAAAAAATGTTTTATTATGTTAATTAATTCAATGAAAATTTAATTATGAAAAAGAGTCAAAATCTCTCTGAAATTATAAATATCAAATGTACTATAGCCCATCGAACAAGTAAGTGTGTTATTTTGTTTTTCAGACATCATGATCCAATTGAATTCCCACTTCTTAAAATCTTTTTCAGAAATCTTAATTTGTTAAAAAATTGCCAAAGACCTCCAATCCGGGCTTGACATCTCCTCTTGCAAAAGATCCTTTGGTTGTCTCCTTTCAGAACAATCTGAGCGCGATTATAAAACTTATTATCTAATTTAATAGTCAATCTGATCGTCTTTAACTTTATTTCATAGGCGTCTATTGCCTTGATCTTGCTTCTCTATAACTACAAAACTGAGCCATCTTCATCTCGGGCCAAGATCCCTGTGATAGCTCACTATCAAATCACATCAGCATTAATCTTCACTATTCTCGCGGTAGGCTTTAACCAAGTCTACACTAATTTTGAATTTGTTAGCAACCAGGCACGCTGCTCTCTCGCTCGATTTAATATCCATTACCCCACTTTGATGTTGTTACCCATCATCCACGCTTCTCTCTCGCTAGATGCTTTGAAAATATTCTCGTTTATGAAATGCTAGATAGTGTCAATGATGACTATAGCCACACACGCATGAACTCATCTTCTTCTAAGCACTAATTAGCTTTTTCGTTGCATAATAATAGTTCACCTACTAGGTCAATCAAGATGTCCCTGTATTCTTCGACCACCTCTTACCAAAACCAGCCGCAAACTAGAGTCTCATTGCCTCGTCACAATGCAAGAATATGTGGTAAATATCCTCTGGGTCTAGGTTGCAGAGGTTGCTTCTATTATCCCAATTTGGTAAGCACTTCCTTAGTCTTTCTGATGTCCGAAAACATTGTCTTCCAAGTTGGCACAATGTTAATTTATACCTCTCACTGAATTTGAATTTCCATATCCTTTTCCACATCTTATCTACTGGCTCGAAGGAATCTTTTATTATCTTTTTGTACGCCGGTATAACCCTGAAATTTCCATTCCTAGCCTCTTTCCAAATTAGTTTGTCGGGTTTGTTGGGTATTGGAGTAAATTTTTGTGATTTGAATTTCCGTCTCGTAGCCATAGTTCTTACAAATATTTTTTCTATCCCATCTCTTTGAGCTAGACACAAACAAGCTTTCTACTATGGATCAACGTCAATAGGTTTTGGAATTAGGCCCCATTCACACCATTTTCCTTATAAATTAGGATCCCTTTTCACTTGCAGCTCGCTGAAAGATGAAGCTCGCTCACTCTTTCAGTTTTACTCAAGGACTAAGCCTCACTTCGATAAACTTGCACAATCATTTTGTGTCTTTCATATATAATAATATGAATATTTAAAGAATGTTTGGCACACTATTTGAACCGATCATTTGATCAAAATTGTTTCACAATGACATGATAATCAGCTTTCAATTACATATGAAATGATTGGGCTTGCTTGCATTAGAGCAACACTATAATCACCTTAATCCCCCAAAGTTAAGGAGCTTTATTTAATGTTTTGATATTTCTTAAGTAATGCTTGTACTCTCAGCATACCGGGATATCAATGCCAACTTTCTTAGTATTGCAGTTAATTCCGATGAACTTGGGTGAAAGATTTCCATATGATTAGTCTTTGTAGCATCATTTACAAGATTATATTTTGCATCACCAATTTTTTTAGGATTTCTTTGATGAGGCCAATTTCAGAAAACCAAAGCGCTTTTCTTGGGGGAAGTCAAATCTTTGGAAACATGATTATGGGATTCAAAGGGTCACATACCTTGGAGTTTCGAGTGTGGTGCTTTAAAATTTAACATGCTCAAAGTTTATGACCGAGTGGAATGGTCCTTTTTTGAGTCGGTTATGAGATATCTCAGGTATAATGTTGGTGGATTTCCCTTAATCATGCGATGTGTAAGTTCGGCTGAAGTTTCCTCTTAACAATAATGACTCATTAATTAGTAGCATTACTCAAAAAACACGGTTTTTCGATAATGTGAACCATTATCTCCCTTTCTCTTCCTCTTTTGATTGGAAGGTCTCCTGTAAATTTTACAAAGGGCGAGGGTGTTGGCCTAATTCAAAAATTGGGAATTGAGAACCGGGAATATTTGACTCAAATGTAAAAACTAAGCCACATAAACATTTGTTTGCAAATTATTTATTAGTAGCAAATATTCAACAATTTGATGTCATGTAAGCAGTTATACTATATCTATAATAATTGACGAAATATTGGTTCTATCCAAATTCTTGAAGTTTTAGTTTACAATTATCAATGTTTTGTAAATTAAAATTGCAATTTAAATGTCCATCTAAAATTGTTGAATCTTTTTATGAGTATTTTTAATACATGAAATTTAAACAATAATAGTCTAATTCATTATATGCCAAAAAAGCTAAATGAGCAATATAAGAATATAAATTGTTTTTATACGACAATATTATTCGTACACTTGATACGTTAAAATTTTGGATGGGGTTAAAGTATTATAACAGACAAATATTTCCATCCTTGATGGAAAACCGGTCAAAATATCAACCTACAAAATTCCGCCATGTCACAAACATTTAATTTTTTTTTCTAACGGTATTAATTTCTTCCGAGTCCACCGCATGCATTCTTTCCTTCCGCATTGTGCAATTGAAGAATTTCTTCCGCATACCGCATAGTACTTTCCGCGGAAATTTAGCTGCCGCGTGTCTGCGGAAGGAACTTTCTTTCCATTCTTCGTTGTCCGTGAAGCTCGATAATCATAAAAAATTTAAATAATAATGGGACGACTTCCACTTCTACACAACTGGGCCACGAATTCAAGATTACAAAACCCAATACGTTCTTTAAGAGGGACTAATGTCCTACCAATAATGTCACATATATTTTCGTTTATGAATTATGTTTTTCTTTATGAAATTCAACCTGCAAAAGAGATCTCTTTTACAAACTTCATTAATAATATTTTATTTCATTTATTAGTGAAAATATATCAAATCATATTAATTTTGAAATTTTATTAATGAAAATTTAATTTTGAGATTTTATGTTATTTGAAATTTAATTTGATACTTTTTAAGCTCTTAATTAATTATTTAAATTTGTATATAGGTTTTAAGTTGCTTATTTGTTGTTCAATTTTGTTATTACTTTAATTGGCTTATTTTTATTAGGCAAGTCTCATTCAGTCTCGTTAAGATTTGTCGCATATCTTCCTCATGATCTTCGGTATTAACATTCTGCGATATTTCAGGATCTGATTATATTCAGTATATATTTCATTTATCATGACGGATAAAGATCTTTCCTCATTTATGCTCGCGTGGTTAATGAGTGTTTATTCTCGAGCATTGACCTTTCTTCTTTGGGTGATCATAAAAGCAGAGGTGGCCACCATTGATCTCCTTGATGCTTTACTATGAATCTGTAGGGTTTCTAGACGTGAAAGTTGGCGGACTGGAAAGCTACGTGTTCAGAGAATTGCAGTGTAAAATCCTTTCACCCACTGTGAAAGATTTGTGTTGTTGGTTTTGTTATACTGTGTGAGTTCGTGTAATACTCTACAAGTTCATTGTGACAAAAGAACACGTGTGAGTGTGTCTTTGTGGATCTGTGATTAGGTCACTAATTCAGGGGGAGGACTGAATTAGATTCTTCACTTCTTAGTTTGTAATTTGGCTTTGAGATTGTTGTTGATTCATATAAGTCCATCTGTACTAAAAACTATTATATAGTGAAATCATTTCCACCGGGTTGTCACACCCCCCAGATGTAGGAGATCTTGCTCCGAACTGGGTTATCAATCGTGTGTGTTCTATTTACTTTATACTGTTCTTATCTCATCTATATCTTGCTCGTTGATTGTTACACACATTGTCATAACTTCTGTGTGTGACAATTGGTTGAGCGGCTAACAGAATTTCAATTGGTATCAGAGCAGGCACCTTTTCAAGGTGGTTTCCTGTAGTGTTTCAATTCTGTTTAGATGGATAATTTCAGAGAAGGAGGATCTGTTAATCGACCACCAAATTTGGATGGGTCGAATTATGGGTACTGGAAAGCTCGGATGTGTGCTTTCTTGAAGGCCTTGGACAGCAGGACGTGGAAAGCTATTCTTAATGGATGGGAACCTCCTGTTGTTGTTGATGAGGAAACAGGTGTGAGTACACCAAAACTAGAAAGGGAATGGACTGCTGCTGAAGATGAAGAAGCCCTCGGAAATTCCAGAGCTCTTAATGCAATCTATAATGCTGTTGACAAGAACATCTTCAGAATCATCAACACTTGTATTAGTGCTAAAGAGGCTTGGGAAATTCTTGAGGTTGCTCATGAAGGAACAGCTAAAGTTCGCAGTTCAAAACTTCAGATGCTGACCACTCAATTTGAAGCTCTCACTATGAATGAAGATGAGACCATTGCTGAATTCAATGGTAGACTACGTGACATTTCTAACGAATCTTTTTCTCTTGGTGTTCCTATGTCAGATGAAAAGCTTGTTCGCAAAATTCTCAGATCTCTTGCTCAAAGATTTCAAATGAAGGTTACAGCTATTGAGGAAGTTCAAGATCTGTCTATTATGAAGCTTGATGAACTTATTGGGTCTCTCATGACATATGAACTCTCCATTCCTCGTGTTGAGAAAAGGAACAAAAGTCTAGCTTTGAAGAGCTCTGTAAAGCAATCCACGGATCAGGTATCATCGGAATCTGAAGAGGATATTTATGACACAATTGCTCTTCTGTCTAAGAACTATAACAGGGTCATGAAGAAGTTTGCTAGACTCCCTCCCAGAAATGTCAACACTGAAAGTCGTGACAATCAGACTAAATTTCAGTCCTTCAAAGGAAATTCCTCCCAAAGAAGTAGCAGAAATGGAGACAAACTGTCTGGATATAAAGCCAAAGGTGTTCAATGTCATGAGTGTGAAGGATATGGCCACATTCAAAAAGATTGTGCCAACTTTCTCCGTAAGCAAAAGAAAGGATACAATGCCACTCTCTCCGATGAAGAAGATGAAAGTGATTCTGAGAATGAGAATAATTTCCTCGCATTCACATCCATTATTGAGAATCTGGAGGAAAACGAAGCTGATCACACTGTAAGCTCAAACAATACTTCTATTCATGATATTGATATGAATGATGATTTAGATAAGCTTAACAATATGATTTTTACTCTCACAACTGATAAGACGAGACTTCTTGAAACCATTGTTGAACTGAAGATTGAAGTTGCTCATCTAAATAGTGAGCTTATCAAAATGACAAGATCTGTTAGAATGTTGAACTCAGGAACAGATGATTTGGACAAAATTCTGACTTCTGGAAAGACAGGCAAAAGCATGACAGGAATTAGATACTCTCATGGAGCCTCTACATCTCATACCAGATTTGTTCCTCAGAAAAGAAAGGATCTAAATGACAAAAATTTGTCTCAACAAAGTGTGTTTGCTAATGTCAACAGATTACCCTGGATATGTCATTATTGTGGAAGAAAAGGTCACATACGACCCTATTGCTATAAATTGTTAAACAAAAGGGACTATCGTATTAAAAAATTTTACAACCGATAATTGATTGGTTGTTGAATTTCCCACAACCCATAAACATTCGGTGTGGGAAATATGAACATTCCACACCGGATGTTTAAGGGTTGTGGGAAATTCCACAACTCAGGCTCCCACAACCGTTATTAAGGGTTGTGGGAAAATTCCACACCCCTTATTAAGGGTTGTGGGAACAAGTTTTTCTACTAGTGTAAGGTTAATACTGAGACTTACAGAAAGATAAACAAAAGCAATCACTTTGTGTGGAAAATCAAAAAATTATTATGCAAATATTGCCTATACATCATTACGTGCTTCAACCTACGATGATTGGTATTTTGACAGTGGATGTTCAAGACATATGACAGGTGTTAAAGACTATCTTACTGATGTGAAGCCATACTCAAACTGCTTTGTTACTTTTGGAGATGGAGTTAAGGCTAAAATAATTGGCAAAGGTACAATGAAGTTCCAAGGATTGGTGTGCTTAAAGGAAGCTCTTTTGGTTGAAGGTCTCACTGCTAATCTTATCAGTATTAGTCAACTGTGTGATTCTGACCTAACTTTCAATTTTACTCGTGATGAGTGTATTGTTAAGACTTTTCAGGATGACATTCTTATGAAAGGAAAAAGATCTCCAGATAATTGCTACATGTGGTCCTCTGACAAAAGTCTTAAAGTCGAATCATGCATGATCTCTAAAGCTGATGAAGCAAAATTGTGGCATCAACGTCTTGGTCATCTGAATTACAGAAGTCTTCGTAATATCATCATTGAAAAGGCTGTGACTGGGGTTCCAGATATTAAAGTTATTGAGGGGCAGATATGTGGTGAATGTCAAATTGGAAAACAGGTTAAGAGCTCTCATAAGCCTGTGAAAATTTACACCAACACTCGTGTTCTGGAATTATTACACATGGATTTGATGGGTCCAATGCAAACTGAAAGTCTGGGTGGAAAAAGATATGTTTTTGTCTGCGCTGACTATTTTTCTCGATTTATTAGGGTTTATTTCCTAAAAGATAAATCTGAAACATTTGATGTTTTTGAAGAATTGTGCAGACTTCTCCAGAGACAGAAAGAAGATTCTACTGGGAAGATTGTCAGAATAAGGAGTGATCATGGTAGAGAATTTGAAAATTCTCGGTTCTCTAACTTTTGTAGTGAGGAAGGAATTGCTCATGAATTTTCTGCACCCATTACTCCACAACAGAATGGCATCGTTGAGAGGAAAAACAGAACTCTTCAAGAGATGGCAAGAGTTATGCTATTAGCAAAGAATATACCTACACGGTTCTGGGCTGAAGCATTAAACACTGCCTGTCACATTCATAACAGGGTGTCCATAAGACCTGGAACTACCACTACTCAGTACAAAATCTGGAGGGGACGAAAACCCAATGTGAAATATTTTCATATTTTTGGGTCTACATGCTATATTTTGGCTGACAGAGAAGCCAGAAGAAAATTTGATGCCAAAAGCGATGAGGGAATATTTGTAGGCTATTCAAGAAACAATGCTGCTTACCGTGTCTACAATCTGAGATCAAAAGCTATAATGGAATCTGTTAATGTCGTGGTTAAGGATACAACGAATATTTATATGCCTGATGTTGAAGGTGATTTTGGTCATACAAGAGACAATGTTAGACAGAATGTTACGCCATCAGATTCAGACAATGTTAGACAGAATGTTACGCCATCTGATTATGACATTGTTAGGCAGGATGTTACGCCATCTGTCTCTGACATTGTTCCTCAAGAACCCTCTAGCAATGACAATACTTCTGAAAGCACAACTGTTGAAAGTAATAATCAGGATGATGACTCTTATGAACCTACATAAACAGATTCATCAAATGAAGTTAGTCACGAGTTAATTCCTTCTACAAGAATTCAGAAGAATCATCCTATTGACAGCATTATTGGTGATGTGAACGATAGTATGCAGACTAGGAGAAAGAATACTGTGAATTACAGAGAGATGATTGGAAATATATGTTTTGTCTCTAAGATTGAGCCAAGGAACATGAATGAAGTTGTTCATGATGAGTTTTGGATGAATGCTATGCAAGAAGAACTTGTCCAATTTGAGAGAAATTCTGTCTGGGATCTAGTTCCTAAACCCGAGCAAGTTAACATTATTGGAACTAAGTGGATCTTCAAAAACAAATCTGATGAATATGGTAATATTACCAGAAATAAAGCCAGACTTGTTGCTCAAGGCTATACTCAGGTGAAAGGTGTTGACTTCGATGAAACCTTCGCACCTGTTGCCAGACTGGAAGCCATACGTCTTCTTCTAGGTATTTCTTGTCATTTTCGATTTAAATTGTTTCAGATGGATGTCAAGAGTGCCTTCTTGAATGGATATCTTAACGAAGAGGTATATGTGGCTCAACCCAAAGGATTTACAGATCCACACTATCCAGATCATGTGTATAAACTCCGAAAAGCTTTTTATGGTCTAAAACAAGCTCCGCGTGCTTGGTATGAAAGATTGACTGAATTTCTTATCCTGAAAGGTTATACGCGAGGTGGTGTTGATAAAACTCTATTTGTGAAGAAGGAAGACGGTAAACTCATGATAGCTCAAATATATGTTGATGACATTGTATTTGGCGGAATGTCACATAAGATGGTACAACAATTTGTGATTCAGATGAAAAATGAATTTGAAATGAGTATGGTTGGGGAACTCAGTTTATTTCTTGGATTTCAAATTAAGCAGATGACAGATGGAATTTTTATCTCTCAAAGTAAGTATGCTACAGCTATTGTCAAGAAGTTTGGTCTTGAAAAATCTTCTCACAAGCGTACTCCTCCTGCCACTCATATCAAACTTACAAAAGATGATACTGGAACTCCTGCAGATCAGAGTCTCTACAGAAGCATGATTGGAAGTCTTCTTTATCTCACTGCCAGTCGTCTTGATATAACATATTCTGTAGGTGTCTGTGCTCGCTATCAAGATAATCCTAAGGCAAGCCACCTGAGTCAAGTGAAACGTATTATTCGTTATGTTTCAGTAACATCAAATTTAGGTCTTCACTACTCATTCGATACTATTTCAACTCTTGTTGGGTATTGTGATGCTGATTGGGCAGGAAGTGCCACTGATCGTAAAAGTACTTCTGGTGGATGCTTCTTTCTCGGCAATAACATCATTTCTTGGTTCAACAAGAAACAAAATTGCGTCTCTCTCTCGACAGCTGAAGCTGAATATATTGCGGCAAGAAGTGGTTGTACTCAATTGTTATGGATGAAGCAAATGCTTGCTGAGTATGGTGTGTCACAGGATGTCATGACATTGTTCTATGACAATCAGAGTGCTATCAATATTTCTAAGAATCCTGTTCAACACAGCAGAACTAAACACATTGATATTAGACATCATTTTATCAGGGATCTTGTTGAAGATAAAAAGATTCGTCTTGAGTACATTCAAACTCAGAAACAGCTTGCAGATATATTCACAAAGGCACTGGATGTGAATACTTATGAAAATCTTCGTGCTTCTATTGGCTTATGCATTGTGGAGCAATAGCAATTATTGGTTTTTTGGGCCTGTCCTGGTTTGGCCCAAACTCTGTCTCAGTATGCACCAAATATTTCAATAAAAAATGACAACACAATGTATCGTTTCTTCCATCATTATCCAGTGACGGTTCACATATTTCCAAGCTGTGAGTTGCTCGTTCCCCATAACTTCTTGATCGACAGTTTCAACTGCCATAGTTTGAATTCTTCTTTCAACTGTCTTTCCGTTTTCACGCTTATCACTATCATGGTTGGAACCCGGAGCGGTATTCACACTTCTTTCCCTTGAAAGCCTGCGAAGATGAAGAAGAAAAGTGTTCCTCGAAAGATTGTTACTCCGCATGTTCAAGAAAAGGCGACTATGGGGTTAGGATCTTCCTCTGCAGATCGTGCCGATGGTCAGGCCGGAGGTACATCTGCAAGAGGTCGCGATTCTACCACCTCTCAGCCTTTGAAATGCCCCTTAACAATACATGACATCACGGGGTATTGTTCAAGCAGTTCTGATGATCGTCAAGCACCTGACATGGAGGATCAAGGAAAAACTCCTTCCAACTCTGATTCAGGTACCTCTGTATCTCGTAAAGGAAACGATCCGACTTGCATGCCTATAAATATGAAACCTCCTCCTGAGGAATTAGCAAGGATCAATATTCTGTTGGGTTTGAGTGAAGAAGGTCGAAAATCCCCAATTGTCGACCAGGTTTGTTCTGACACCTTCGTGTCAGTTTCTGTGGAGAATTCGGAGAATCATAGCCCTAACTGTGATGATGTTCCTGATGATGATGACATCACTATTAGTGCCCTTCGACAGGCTAAGAAAAAGGAAAAGCTGACTACTCCGACTAAGGATGTGCAATCCCTCCCAAAAGAGCCTACTCCTACTACTTCTCCTCGAGTCATTCCTGTGCGTAAAGTGTTTCTCAACAGAAAGAAATCAGTTGCCTTCAAGGCCAAGAAAAAGAAGATCTCGAACCTCCACAACTCGAAGGTCCTCCTCCACTGGATGTTCCTTTTGATTTTGATGAGCCTACTGAAGCTCCTCCCTCTCCGGTGTTAGTAAACCCAAAGTACAAGGATGGTCGGAAGATTCCTACTAACATTCCTTCTGCTCCACTCGATAATGTTTTCTTTCGGACTGAAGCTTAGGTGGCAAAATGGAAGTTTGTTTATGCAAGAATAATTTTCCTGAGAGGGAATTATCTGTGGATGCGACCAAGTTCTCTGTCATTCTTGATCTCCTTCAAGAATCTGGTCTTCTATCCACTGTAAGTAATCTTGGTCCCTACTATCCGAAAATGATAAAGGAGTTTGTCATCAGTCTTTCTCCTGATATGAACTCTCCCAGTAGTCCCGAGTATGGGAAGGTGAATATTCGTGGTCATATCTTTGAGTTTACTCCTGCCTTTATAAACAACACTCTGTGTCGTTCAACATCTACTCATTCGGATCCCCTGCCGAGTCTTGACATTATCGTGAAGGTTATTACTGGCAATGAGACTGCAAAATGGCCGATTAAGGGTGGTTTATCTGCATCGGAACTCACTGCCAAGTACTCCATTCTGGCTCGTATTGCTGCTACTACGTGGTTTCCTACCTCGAATGGTTCCTTGGTGTCAACTGATGTGGGCAAATTCATATACCAGGTTGGAACTCACTGTAAGTTCGATTTTGGAGCTATTGTATATGATCACTTTGTTCGTCATGCAAAGTCCTATGCAGCTAAGATGCCTATCGGTTTTCCCTGCCTTATTACGAAGATTCTTCTTGATCAACGAAGAGATTTACTTCGTTCTGATGATGTTCTTGGAAAACCAGCCATTCCCCTCACGTTTCACTTCAGACATTTTGAAGGAAAGCATTTCTGTGACATTGAGCCTCCTTCTGCTGATCCTGTCACGGAGGAAAATGCTTCAGGGTCGGGTATCTCTCTTGGTCCAAATGCTCAGAAGGATGTCTTTAATCTCTTACTTCAGGAGTCTGTTTTTCTTCATGAAGTTATTCAGAATGCCACCAAGCGCAAGTCCACTGTTGATAGTATGATCAAAGTCATGAAGAATTCTTCAACTGCTTCTACTTCAAAAGCCCAAGCTCCTGCGAGTTCTTCTGATACGATGTCTGTTTAAGTGCTCTGAATTATTTGTCTTCTGGGGGTTGTTTAACTTCTTTCTTGGATGTTTGCTGCTGATAAGACATTCATGATTTGTGTGTTTCTGCTGTTTCTGCGTCAAGACTATTTATTTTCCCCTCTGTCTTGGTACATCCTTGCCTTTAACTGATATTTTGAGGCAATCAGGGGGAGAAATGTGTACTGTTTGATACTCTGGTTATTTGATGTTTTTTTTGTTGATTATCATATTTCCATGCTTGCCTAAAAAATAGCCAGAGGGGGAGTTTGTTATTACTTTAATTGGCTTATTTTTATTAGGCAAGTCTCATTCAGTCTCGTCAAGATTTGTCGCATATCTTCCTCATGATCTTCGGCATTAACATTCTGCGATATTTCTGGATCTGATTATATTCAGTATATATTTCATTTATCATGACGGATAAAGATCTTTCCTCATTTATGCTCGCGTGGTTAATGAGTGTTTATTCTCGAGCATTGACCTTTCTTCTTTGGGTGATCATAAAAGCAGCGGTGGCCACCATTGATCTCCTTGATGCTTTACTATGAATCTGTAGGGTTTCTAGACGTGAAAGTTGGCGGACTGGAAAGCTACGTGTTCAGAGAATTGCAGTGTAAAATCCTTTCACCCACTGTGAAAGATTTGTGTTGTTGGTTTTGTTATACTGTGTGAGTTCGTGTAATACTCTACAAGTTCATTGTGACAAAAGAACACGTGTGAGTGTGTCTTTGTGGATCTGTGATTAGGTCACTAATTCAGGGGGAGGACTGAATTAGATTCTTCACTTCTTAGTTTGTAATTTGGCTTTGAGATTGTTGTTGATTCATATAAGTCCATATGTACTAAAAACTATTATATAGTGAAATCATTTCCACCGGGTTGTCACACCCCCCAGATGTAGGAGATCTTGCTCCGAACTGGGTTATCAATCGTGTGTGTTCTATTTATTTTATATTGTTCTTATCTCATCTATATCTTGCTCGTTGATTGTTACACACATTGTCATAACTTCTGTGTGTGACAATTGGTTGAGCGGGTAACAGAATTTCAAATTTCATTCAAAAAGTGTTTTTTTGTTGAGGAAAAGACAAGAAAAAGAAAAACTATCAAATTATCTAGTTGATGATCATTATGCCCTTGGGAAACAGTTGAGCAACCAAAATGACACATGCATCGTAACATAGTACTTAGAGACTACTTGATTGGTATAAAAAATAGCGTCTATATACTGGACGAGAAAAAGACAAATATAGTAAAATCATATTACGTAGAAACGTCACATTATTTGGCCACAAAATAATAAAGAGAGTACAATCAATTCATATGTGTGTATATGTCTTCGTAGAGCTAGAGAAGTCCATATAAGACGTATAGCTCCAGAAGACGTTCAAAACAAATACATATATACTTTCAAATCTGTGCGTACGTATCTTTAGACCCCATATAAAATAACCCCAGTACAGCAATCTCTTTCCCCACAATAAATCCTGAGTTTTTTTTCTTTTCTTACCGAAGACAAATTCTGAATAATAATAGTATATACGTTTCATGTCTCACAATCACACGGTGGCCGGGACAGTGGTGACGCCGTTGATGTTTCTCTCGGTGATAATTACGATATTGCCATCGGTCTTTGCTACCACCTGAACGGTGCCGTTTGGTGGCAGAATATCGTGAAGCACACACTCCGGCAAAACGTTATTCAGATTCGAGTTCTTGTAAAGGAAATACAAAACCATTTGTACCATCCCAAAAATGAATCCCAAGATATTTGGCGACTGACATATATACAGTACAAAAAATTATTATAAAAGTTAAAATAAACTTGATGATTGAACCTAGTAATATATTTATTTGTGTGTATTTACCGCGACGAAATAATCGTGTATGAGGAAGCCATAGGAAAACCACAATACGGAGCTTATTGTTAGGAAGAATGATAGCAAGAAGGGCATGAATTCAACACTCTTAGTTCTGATCACTAGTCTCTAATAAAAACAAAACAAAAAAACCCAATGAGAGACCAAGTAGTGTAGAATAATACATGAAGAGGTATGACTTTATATTTGATAGTTATTAATTAAAAGGGTATTAAAGATGAACTTACCATGATGCTGAGAGGAGCAGCGAAGACACAGACGGAGAACACCGCGCAAATCCATCCAACTGCCGTGACTCGGGTTTCTTCGTGAATAAAAACTTCGGTCACAAGTAACATCAATCCATAAACTCCCCCGTTAAAAAGAGCTAGAATCTTCATGATGTATATCTGATCATCAAAATTAATAATTATGACTATCAAATATGAGGTAGAGAGATTCGATGAATAACTATCAAATATTATGACTTATATGTCCCTGAAATGGTTATACGTAGTTACCCGGCCGTTTCCCGGGGCATAGATGAGGAATATTATGAGGTAGAGAGATTCGATGAAGCAACCAACGGAGTTTATCGTGATTAAGACGAAGCCATTGGAGGATTTGAGAGTTCCATAGTAAAGTGTCAACATAGCGCTGAAAAGAGCTACTGAATAAGGTATGGCTTGAAACTCCTCCGTAGATTTTCTCTTCACAATCCTGTAGAATGTTGGCCTGATATATATACCAAAGAAAAAGAAAATCAGTACTCTAGGTAAAAAAAAAACTAATATCTACAGAAATAGAATTTACGTACAGCGGGGCAAGATAAACGAGGAAGGACACAACGTTCCCTGTGTAAAAAACATGGACGTACATGAGGTATAAGCAATTCACAAGAGAGAAATTAAATTATTATAAAAAATATTACTGAAGCCTATATGACTAGATTTTTTTTAGTAATATTCTGGAGTGAAGTATCATATATACCAAGAATGCCAAAAATAAAAGCCGGCTGTGAAACACCATTCAAGATTGCCATTATTATTATTTGGTGGTCTCAAAACACCTCTCTCTCTCCCTCTGATCTCTCTCTTCACTGCAAGGGAAGAGGAAAATTGATATTATGGAACGCCGAGAGGGAGAGAGAGTGAAAGAAGATTATTCGTGAGGCATGAGTGGGGGATATATAGAAGGCAAATTATGGTTGGTATATATATATGAAGTGAGAGAGAGAGAGAGGGAGGGAGAGAGAGAGAGAGAGAGAGAGAGAGAGAGAGAGAGAGAGAGAGATGATATATGATTGCGTTTGGCTTTGTGTTTTGAACAAACTCTGCGTGGTGCGTGATTGGGATCCGCTTCATCATCTTTTTGGCAAAATTAAAGTTTCCCATTTTTGCAGCTGATATTATTGCGTATAATTTCCTAAAATATCGCGACCCATGTCGTCAATATTATCGTGAATCGCATATAAGCTATTACACACCGGCTTATGAGCCGAAAACAAGCTATATGTGTAACTTTCTATTACGGTTGCATTTCTTTTTCAACATGATATCTATAAGCACTTCGAAAACAACTTTTACTTATATTGGTATCTATAATTTGATCTATATATTCTAAGTTCTAACTATTCATTATCGTCATATCGCAGCTATAAAGTCAAAGAATGTAACTACTGAAGATGATTAGAATTAACTAGCTGCTTATATACATAAGGCCATATTCATCAGCTAAAACAATTGTTGGAACTAAAACATAGAGCGAGATATATATGATTTATAAGTGAAATTGTTCTAGATTAGGAATTTGCATTTTAAATAAACAGTGTTATAAAAATTTAATAGTTGATAACAATAAATGTGAAAATTTATAGAATAATTTTATATACGGCTTATAATTCCCATCTGTGTCTCCTAAATTTTTTTATCATACTTTTCTTACACTAATAATCTCTGAACTTTGAAAAATAACCACGTATGATTCTCTTTTCCTAATTTTGTGCAGTTTTAGATGGATTCGCAATTTTATGGTAACAATGTGTATATATATATATATATATATCATTTTAAACAACTACATGGACTGCAATTGTTTTGTGAAATAGTACGCAAAAGTCGCAAATACAAAATAAGAAAGATTAACAATTTGATCATACATACGCTCTAGATTCTCGAAAAAATGACGTAAAGGAAAAAGCGGTAAGAACGAATCTATCACCCATAAAATTTGAGGGCCGCTTATGCAAACAAATCTTTAAATGTACACGTACAGACACATTTGTTCATTATGATACTATTGTTAAAGTCTTCGGTGATACTAATTAACTAGTATATATCCTGACTTTGAATTAGGGTTATAGATTAATGTAGTTAATTAAGCCTCAATTTTAGTTTTATTGAAAGTCCAGAACCACTATAGTGAGCTTCTATGAAAACATTTGGATAAAAGAGAGCTTCTAAATAATGTGATAATATGCAAAGTGATAAATCTATAATGAATACTAGTCTACTGAGACATTGTTAGGCTGTCCCTGAGGATATGTGTACGTGTCAAATACTAAGTATACAACAAAATTATACACGTATACATATGCTCAATTTAATTAGCGGCTACGCTGATTTGATTTTGAGTGGTCATGAAGAGAGTTAACAAGATGGCGTGTAAGTAAGTGATGATTCGAATAGATGGTAATATTTATGAAAGTAGTGGAAGGCCAAAACTTTCTTTCGGCGTTTTGCCATAAAAAAAAGGGGGTTGCATTTGGCACGTGACTTGTCGTATTGCTCACATAGCCCGTTACGATTAAACGGTGTTCATAATTTGTTTTTATGTTTCTTGTTTGAATTTGTGCACGTTCAAAGTAATTTTTTTTGCAAACTATAGTTATAATGTTTGTTTGTACATAACAAAATTTCCCAATAGAACTTTAATTTTTTTTACATAAATTTTAAATGTAAAACTTGTAAGATTGGAAGTATTAGAAATTAGTTATACAGAATCTTAATTAATTCAAATGCATATAAACCTTTTTATTTTATATGAAAATCTGATAAATGATTAGAGACGGTGTAAGAGCGTGGGATGTTGTATATTTTTTTTTCAGAGAAGGGATGTTATATATAAAGGGTATAACACAAAATTTCGAAGGAAAATTGACTCCAATGCCAAAAATAATAAAAAGGTAATTATAACAAAAATATCTCAAATAATATTTTGACATTCTTACCACTATTTTATTACGAGGGATAAGATAAGTAGTAAAATAGTCATTAAAAACATATTAATTGCTATATAGTCAACGTTAAAAATTGGTTAATAGCAATTAACCAAAATAAACCCGTATAATAAAAAACAGATTAACAAAAATAATAATAAAATAATGACATCTCATTAAAAATGGGTATACAATAAATAAATGAAAATGTTTAGCCAAATAGCAACTTCAATGTTTCATTTGGTTAATTAGAGCAATTTTTCATTTTAGGATGTAATCATAGTTAAAAAATGTCCAAAATAAATTTTGGAGATGATATGTGTCCAATTCTTCTTTATTTGTTATATTTAAGTCTACATCCGTTTCCATAAATGCAATTCTCCTAAATTATTACAGGTCAAACTTGATATAGATTTGAAACTAAATGCATTCTATCAAGTTTCGCATAGCACTTCATATTCTAAATCTAATTTGTTACTGCTAGTGGTGGGTCTCGATATGAAACTGAAATTATCATAGTGTCTTGTGGTGCGTAAAATATGATATAAAAATTTTGAGATCACATTTTTAGTATATATATTAGGGTGTCGAGACATGACCAAATTTAGGGGCATACTCGTGTTCATAGATGCAAGTTATATATATATATATATATATATATATATATATATATATATATATATATATATTAAACTGTGTGTAAGTGCCTAACTAATCAAACAAAATACTTACTATTTGTATATGTGCAACTATGTGGTTTAAATTTTGGAGTTACAAAATTGACATGGTATTTTCTACGCATATAATAATCGATTCAGGGGTTGCTGGTGAAAAATGAGAACTATTAGCTAAAAATATTCTTAATTGATTGAGTTAATAACTATTACAAGCGGCGGCGTTTATATATATTTGACTATTTAACAAATATTGTTTCACCGCTAACTATTAACTAGCTGCATAGTCGTCGCTCTACTGACTCATGAGTATGACATGAAGGACTCTATGATACTCTTCCTCCTCGGACGATAAGAGAGATTCATTCACTTTGAGCTCGTACAAGTTTTTTATTTAGACACCATTTGCCGACACGTCTGCTTCTTTTACCATGGACCTAAACTTGGACTAACGGACCCCGGACCTGCTAAGGTCCGATAATAATTATCGAACCTGATCCGGTCCGTTAAGAAAAAAAATTAAAAAATACATTTAAAACAAATTTTAAAGTAAAAAAAGTATATAAATATTTATTTTGGTCGTGATCCAACGGTCAATTTTTTTTTTTTAAATTTATCGGACGGACAGTCTGGTCCGTTTACGAACAGTACGGGACCGGATTGGTCCGGTCCGATAAGCTTAATGGACCTATTTGGTCCGTTAATTTTTTATCGGACCGAGTCCGGTCCGGTAGGCCACGTTTACATGGACCCTGACGGACTATAATTGCACCATGATGGTGATTTCTTTTATAGTTAAAGATAATTATTCGAGGACTAATTTTTTTTGTTATGTTAAAAGCGTCATTTGAAAATCATAATTTTTGGAACTAATTCTCGCAACCACCAGATAAGAATCTAGATCAAACATATATAAGATAAATGTAATCTAGCTGTATAAAACCCTAGGCACGCTTATCGTAATTTTATCTATTTTTGGAGGATTCTCAGCGTTTATAGTTCACTTAGATTAATAAATCTATCATGAACTGTGGACGAAATGCAACTTCATCCCACTCGCCATAAATACGATATTAACGTGGCATGCCTAGACTTATGTATGTGTGAATTTTCTAATACCAGAAATTATATATGTTTATACATTTGTGTGATTTCATTAATTGAGCACAAATCAAGTTCGTTTAAGACCGTGATATGCTGATAAACAGATTAATTTAATGCGACTTTTGTAAGAAGTAGGTTTGGTGATTGCTCTGTAACTTCTCATTCTTCTGAAATCACTTCCATTATAACTAAAGTTCTTAAAAAAGAAGAATTGCAATTTTATAAGCATATTTTGAAATCAGTTTCTTTTCTTCAATGCTATACTTATATAAGTACTTTGTTGTATTACTATATATTTATGAACAATGTATTTTCTTGCACAAAAATATAATCACGTTTCTTGTAACGTCATTGCTTTTACACACAAGATTTCCATAATTTTCAACTATCTATGTCCTTGAAATTAAAGCAAGACAAATTAATGTGAAACAAACTAAAAGTATGAACAGAAAAAGAAAAGGCTACGCACGTATGTGCAAGCTAATAAAATATGGCTACAATTTGTAATTTTGTACATAGTGCGATGCAACAAAGCAGCTGTTAACAAAGTATTGGATTTGTAATTTCTAATTTATTTGTATATACAAGTTCAAACATGGGTACGTATTATCTTGTTTGACTTAATGGGTCACGAGTGGAGTTCAAACTTACCAATGCCAGATTTTGGTTCCTTTTCGTTTTGGTATTGATGTAATTAATTATGAAATATAATGAATGCACTAATTTAGTTTAACAAAAAAATACGAGTTTCCGCGTTTTTGTGTGTGATAATACTATTTTTGTTTTTTACTCTATGATTTATTTAACTTCATATTATAAAATTAGAAAATAAATAAATTAATGTACACTTATCCTTATTTCGCTAAAACTATTTATACTCAAATAAATGATTTACACTATAACCAGACGTTTCTCGAGGTTTTTGTGCATTCTAATATTTTTCTTGGAACTTACTTATTGTTGAAAACAATTATAAAGAGACCAAATGTGATTTTTTTTAGAAAAAGAAACCAAATGTGACTAATTAGACTTCACGCTCTGCTAGAAAATAGAGGTCTCTCAACAATCGGAAGTGAATAATATTATCGTCGATATTTTTTTAAAACTGAATTAGCATAGTTGAATTCAAGGATTAAAATGACGTGAAATAACGCCGAAACGGCATCGGAATTGCCTGTTTTGGAAGAAGTCGACAAAAATGTTGCTTTTTGACGTTTCGCGTAAAAATGATGACGAAAAATTGCTGAAACGACACCAAACTATCGCGTGTCGTTTGTCGTCGTATGTCGTTCGCCCGGTGCTTTAAAAATAAAAAATTCAGGACAATTCGTCGTTATATCTTCGCGAGTTAATTTTAGAATTTGCACTTTGGTGAGATTACGGTAGCGTGAAGAGTCAGCCGCAATTTCGTCGTCCAGCCCACCTCGTCGTCTAAAAGCTACTCGGATCTTTCAGGATTCAACATTTTTATGATCATATCGTCATCGTTTCATTATAGCACCGGGCCGTAGTCGACCAAAACGCGTCACTCTATAACATTTTTGTGAGATTTTTACGTTTATGATTTCTTTTGTTGAGGTTGAATAAATAAAAGGAAAATAGGATAGGAAAAAGGGATAAAGAAAAAACTTATAGAGCAGTCAGGTGAATGGGAGATAAAAAAAATAAGTGTTTTAAGTTTTAAACTAAGATTTTATTTTAATTGGGCTTTTTTTAGTGGGCTGAACTAATAAATAATGGGCTTTGGACAATTCTAGTAATTTTCAACCCTCCTATTCCATAAATGTAATTATGTTTCTAAAAGGACAAAATTAGGAGTAGTAAAAAAAGAGAGATTTTTTTCAAAGGAGAGAGAGAAGTAAAAATACCAAACTACCCTTACACTTTATGTTTATTTACTAACTAATATAAACTAATATTAAATACCTAAATAATATCAACCAATCAAAACACATAAAAAAAAATCTTCTTCTCTTTCATTGACCCCACAAACATCAAATCAATCTTTCACCTCTCATAATTTTAATTTATATCTCACATTTTAATCAAAATAATTATCATATTTATTATTTTCTCCACTCCTCCATCTTTTTCAATAATAATTATTTTCCTCATTTTATTTATTAATCGTTTTTTAGCAATCATATTTTGATTAATCTAAAAAAATATTTAATTTTAAAAAAATCATGAATAGTCATTAGTTTTTGTGTGTAACTAATTTGGTTTTGTGTGTCACTAATTTGATTTTATATGTAACTAATTCGATTTTGTATGTAACTAATTCAATTTTTATGTAGCTAATGTTGATATTTATGTAACTAATCTATTTTTTAATATGACGAAATTGGTTTTTATATATCTAAAGTTATTTTTATTTATTAACTAATCATTTAGTGGACAAATATATCATATTCCTCCTCTTGCATACGCATTTCTACTCTTTTCTGTTATTAAACTAGTCTTTTATGTAACTAACGTGGGTGTTGCCTACAAATCACCTCTTTTATCTAAACTGGTAATGTTGCATATGAATCACCTTTGATGTGAGTGTTCTTTATTTTATCATATCTCTACGCTCTGCTCAACCTTTTATTATAAATGCATAATCACAATAATGTGACTAATCCGAAATAAAAGTAACTAATTAAAGATAAAGGTAAATATTCAGTCAAAGTTATGTAACTAATCCGAAATAAAAGTAACTATTCAGTTAAAGTTCTGTAACTAATCGAAGATAAACGTAACTATTCAGTCAAAGTTAAATAAAGGTAACTATTCAGTCAACGTTACATATTAATCTAATTAGTTACATTCAAATTGTGTTTAATTATATACAAATCTAATTACTTACATCTAAAATTATGTTTAGTTACATCTAAATTTAATTATATTCAAACTTGTGATTACGACGCACTAATGGTCAATCTCATCCACAATTGCATTTAATATTTGTAGGGTATGTAACTAATCATTAAAAAGTATGTAAGTATTCAGTTAAAGTTATGTAACTAATCGAAAATAAAGGTAACTATTCAGGAAACGTATGTACCTAATCGGAAATAAAGGTAACTATTATGTCAAAGTTATGTAACTAATCGAAAATAAAAGTAACTATTCAGTCAAAGTTATGTAACTAATCAGAAATAAAGGTAACTATATTCAGCAAACGTATGTATCTAATCGGAAATAAAGGTAACTATTCAGTCAAAGTTATGTAACTAATCGAAAATAAAGGTAACTATTCAGCAAACGTATGTACCTAATCCGAAATGAAGGTAACTATTTTGTCAAATTTATGTAACTAATCGAAAATAAAGGTAACTATTCACTCAAAGTTATGTAATTAATCGGAAATAAAGGTAACTATATTCAGCAAACGTATATATCTAATCAGAAATAAAGGTAACTATTCAGTCAAATTTATGTAACTAATCAAAAATAAAGGTAACTATTCAGTCAAAGTTATGTAACTAATCGGAAATAAAAGTAACTATTTAGTTAACGTACGTAACTAATCGGATATAGAGGTAATTATTTAGTCAAAGTTATGTAACTAATCAGAAATAAAGATAACTATTTAGTAAACGTATGTAACTAATCGGATATAAAGGCAACTTTCAGTCAAAATTATGTAACTAATCGGTAATAAAGGTAACTATTCAGTAAATGTAGGTAACTACTCAGATATAAATGTAACTCTTCAACAAAGTTATGTAACTATTCGGATATAAAGGCAACTATTCAGTCAAAGTTACATATAAATGTACTTATTTAACACATTTATTTAATTAGTTACATTTAAACTTGAGTTTAATTACATATAAGTCTAATTAGTTACATGTAACAGCATGTTTAGGTGCATGTGAATCTAACTTGTTACACTAAAAAAACAAGTTTAGTTTTAAACATCTGATTTGTTACATATAAATCGATTTTGTATGCAACTGATTCGCAATATCAGCGCAATATTTTGCCGTAGCGAAATAACGCAAAAAATGCATCGAATTTTTTAAGCAACGAATTCCTTAGTTCTTTTGGTGGACGTAGTCGGATACGTGAGCCTCGGATACCCTTTTGGAAGGATGGCCTCGATAATGTTCGGGCGACACAACAAAGTCATACTCGCATCTCTGAAGCGGAAGTTGTTTCTGATCAGCACAAACGACAGATTCATGATCGTAAAGAAGCTCAAAAGCAAGCTCAGTCGAGCCGCCGGGCAAGTCAAGACTCATCTCGTCGACGGAGTCAGCCATCTTCAAATGGTAAGTCGTGATTACGACGCACTAATGGTCAATTTCATCCACAATTGCATTTAATCTTTGTAGGGTATGTAACTAATCATTAAAAAGTATGTAAGTATTCAGTTAAAGTTATGTAACTAATCGAAAATAAAGGTAAATATTCAGGAAACGTATGTACCTAATCGGAAATAAAGGTAACTATTATGTCAAAGTTATGTAACTAATCGAAAATAAAGGTAACTATTCAGTCAAAGTTATGTAACTAATCAGAAATAAAGGTAACTATATTCAGCAAACGTATGTATCTAATCGGAAATAAAGGTAACTATTCAGTCAAAGTTATGTAACTAATCGAAAATAAAGGTAACTATTCAGCAAACGTATGTACCTAATCCGAAATGAAGGTAGCTATTTTGTCAAATTTATGTAACTAATCGAAAATAAAGGTAACTATTCACTCAAAGTTATGTAATTAATCGGAAATAAAGGTAACTATATTCAGCAAACGTATGTATCTAATCAGAAATAAAGGTAACTATTCAGTCAAATTTATGTAACTAATCGAAAATAAAGGTAACTATTCAGTCAAAGTTATGTAACTAATCAGAAATAAAGGTAAATATATTCAGCAAACGTATGTATCTAATCGGAAATAAAGGTAACTATTCAGTCAAAGTTATGTAACTAATCGAAAATAAAGGTAACTATTCAGCAAACGTATGTACCTAATCCGAAATGAAGGTAACTATTTTGTCAAATTTATGTAACTACTCGAAAATAAAGGTAACTATTCACTCAAAGTTATGTAATTAATCGGAAATAAAGGTAACTATATTTAGCAAACGTATGTATCTAATCAGAAATAAAGGTAACTATTCAGTCAAATTTATGTAACTAATAAAAAATAAAGGTAACTATTCAGTTAAAGTTATGTAACTAATCGGAAATAAATGTAATTATTCAATCAACTCATGTAACTAATCTGATATAACGGTAACTATTCAGTCAAAGTTACGTATAAATCTACTTAGTTACATATTAATCTAATTATAGTTACATTCGAATTTGTGTTTAATTACATATAAATCTATATACTTACATTTAAACTTAAGTTTAATTACATATAAATCTAATTAGTTACACTATTAAGTTTAGTTATAAAAATCTAATTAGTTACGTACAAACTAGTGTTAGTTACATATATAAATCTAATTGGTCAAAGTATTGAACTTTCAATTTCCTTAGTTATTTTGGTGGGCGTAGTCGGGTACGTGAGCCTCGGATACCCTTTTGGAAGGATGACCTCGATTATGTTCGGGCGACACCACAAAGTCATACTTGCATTTCTGAAACGGAAGTTGTTTCTGATCAACACAAACGGAGGATTCATGATTGTAAAGCAGCTCAAAAGCAAGCTCAGCCGAGCCGCCGGGCAAGTCAAGACTCATCTCGTCGATGGAGTCAGCCATCTTCAAATGGTAAATCGTGATTACGATGCACTAATGGTCAATCTCATCCACAATTGCATTTAATATTTGTAGGGTATGTAACTAATCATTAAAAGGTATGTAAGTATTCAGTCAAAATTATGTAACTAATCGAAAATAAAGGTAACTATTCAGCAAACATATGTACATAATCGGAAATAAAGGTAACTATTACGTCAAAGTCATGTAACTAATCGAAAATAAAGGTAACTATTTAGTCAAAGTTATGTAACTAATCAGAAATAAAGGTAACTATATTCATCAAACATATGTATTTAATCGGAAATAAAGGTAACTATTCAATCAAAGTTATGTAAATAATCGAAAATAAAGGTAACTATTCCGCAAACGTATGTACCTAATCTGAAATGAAGGTAACTATTTTGTCAAATTTATGTAACTATTCAAAAATAAAGGTAACTATTCAGTCAAAGTTATGTAACTAATCGGAAATAAAGGTAACTACTTAGTCAACTCATGTAACTAATCAGATATGACGGTAACTATTCAGTTAAAGTTATGTAACTAATCGAAAATTAAGGTAACTATTCAGCAAACGTATGTACCTAATCGGAAATAAAGGTAACTATTATGCCAAAGTTATGTAACTAATCGAAAATAAAGGTAACTATTCAGTCAAAGTTATGTAACTAATCAGAAATAAAGGTAACTGTATTCAGCAAACGTATGTATCTAATCGGAAATAACGGTAACTATTTAGTTAAAGTTATGTAACTAATCATAAATAAAGATAACTATTCAGTCAAAGTTATGTAACTAATTAGTAATATGTATGTAATTGATAAGAAATATTATAAACTAATAAATAATATGTATATAATTGATAAAAAATACTAAGAATTAATTATATTTAAATATAAAATTTGAGATAACACCCATTGTGTTCTTTATTTTTCCTTATTTTTTTTCTTCTTATCATCTTCCTTGTAATATAAAAAGAAATTCAATTTTCATATTAAAATATTGAGAAAATGACCGATCCTTTTATTCACAATTAGTCCTTAAACCTCTACTACTTGTCCCCACATATTCTTCTCTTTCTTTTTATTTTAAACATTGATAAATAAATAAATGAAAGAATACACTTTCCCAATAATACATGGTTGGAAACTAAATTCCACATATTATCACATAAGAAGACAAAAGTTTACACTTCAAATGAGATTATCTTTACTATTTTTTCTTGCAAATGTAATATTATATCACGAGCACCAGTATAATTACAAACATGTTAAAATCTACAGTTTAATAAACGCAGTATAATCTCACAAAAGCATGAAAATAATTATAAAATCCTAAAAATCTGGGATGGAGCCGAATAGTTGCACGGAGGGGAGGGTAATAACATAAATTTCTAACACAAATTCATAATATAATATCAAATCTTACAATCTTTTTTGAAATTTTAATTTCTTAAAAGTGTTTCATAATTTTAAGTGTCAAAAGGCGGTGATTCATATATTTGTTGATAGAACAATTACAAAGTTAAATAAATTAATTGGTTAGTGAACATTGAGATTCAAAGCCTCGTTAACAATCCCTAAACGCCTAAATCAATCAACTTAATTATCAAATAAGAGCCAAATAGTAAAACAATTAACAAAACTCTAAGCTATCAGAAAATGGACAGTGAAAAATAAGAGGAAGGAGATGGTACTGTACTTCTTCGTTTCCAGGGAGAACGGTGATGCCAAGAGATTCGAAGACGCTGCGGCGGGCAAGGCTGGAGTGCGAGGTCGAGATGTGAGACGGCGGAAGAAGGTCGGAGCTGACGATGCGTCTGGCGATGCTCTCCGCCATTTTTTCAGCGTCGATGAACCCTAGCTTGTACGTCTCCACCGAAATCGAGTACGCCTCCATTGTCAGACTTGGCGGCTTTCAAGGTATGATAACGAGAGTCAGATGAAGAAGACACAATCGATCGATCACTATTTATACTTTCAAGAGTTTTAATTTTTTTTTCGATCTGAGCTCGAGAAGCTCGGCTGGGACGATGTCGAAGATGTTGCACTCGGTTTTTTATTTTCCCTAAAAAGGCAGTAGGGTCGTGAAAATGGAGAAGAAGAAAGAGAATGTGGTGATGATGTGGATGTGATAAAGAGAGAGAATATATAAAATATTTAAAAATAAATAAAAAGTGATGTGGATGTGATAAAGAGAGAGAATATATAAAAATATTTAAAATAAATAAAAAGTGATGTGGATGTGATAGAGAGAGAGAATCTATAAAATATTAAAAAATAAATAAAAAGGGTAAAATAGACTTTATACTCAGAGCCTACTCTTAGTCTTGTCTTTTTGGAAATATAATTACATTTTTGGAATAGAGGCCATCATAATTACTACTTAGGGCAAATTCTAATAAATAATGTTTTAGTTATATATATAATAATTTTAAACTTTAAATGACAATATTTTGTGCATTTAAGAGTGAGTGTGTCGTCTTATTCGGTGGAGGTCATTAGAAGCGATGATCACGAGTTGAAGTCCCGCACGGCCGCTTAGAATCTTTGTTGATCGAGTCTATTTGTGTATATTTTCATTACCAGTGATTTTTATTTTATTCATATCTTTCTAACCACAATTTTTTTCTACTATACGTAAGGGCTTTTATGATATTTCGTGGTACCGACCATGCTTTTAAAAAAAAAAGAGGGATTGTGCGGCCAAAAGAGAGAAAATGATAAAGAAAGACAACCATTAAGCTTTTATATCCATATAATTTAATGGATTTATTTATATATATCCGGCCCAAATAAATAAATCAACCAATTTATAATTATTACTTTTCATAAAAGTATATTAATTTTTATGAAATTTATTTTAATTTGAATTTAAAAATATATTATGTGTGTGTTTTTCATTTAATATTTTACGACATTATTTTTTCGCAATTTCCGTAATTTAATGCAATTTTCATCGGCCACATCAATTTCTCCCGCAATTTTATTTTCAGATTTTCACATTATTTCCGTCGCAATTTTCAACGGCCACCACAATTTCCGAGTTTTTGAGCCACCCCTTTGATCTTTATTTTTAATTGACATAGACCCGAATCTTCATTTAAAATGAAAATGTTGCGCCATTTATGGTTAGGGTAGCTCAACTGGTAGAGCAGAGTACTGAAAATGCTCGTGTCACCAGTTCAAATCTTGTTCCTGACACACGAGCAATTTATATGAGTATCTAAAAATTAATTGATAGGATTAACATACATATTACAGAAAATAACGAAATATCTAACTAAATTTGTTGAGTTTTTATCGTTTTTCTTTTTTTTTTCTTCTTCATACTATACTATATAATATAATTTTAAGGGGCCCCGTCTAAATGACGCGCGCAAAATAGAGTTCGGCATCATGAACTCTTTGAATTTTATCTTATTGACCGGCCTCCTCCCCAAAATATCTTAAAGTCAGGAAAATTATTTAGTAAAAAGTGTTAAGTTGAAAAATTTCTCTAAAATAAAAGTCTATTTTCCGTTGTCAGATTGCATTAAAAAAATAAAAGCTTTCATAGTGGGCGAAACATATTTCTTTAACCGATTTATGGTTTCTCTTTATTGGCTCCGAACTCCAACTTGTTATTCCATTTTGTCCAAAAATATTATCCTTAAAATTGAAAGTTGCTTTTATGAGTCTTTTAGAAACCTGATTACGTGTGTGATTCAAGAACACGTTATCAAAATCTATTTTGGATCATGCAGCATAGCATTACGCCCGGTCCGAGGCCCAAAACAAATTATTTTTATTATATTTTTTTAATATTAATTTATATACTTAGGCTTAAAAACATATTTTAAATGGGGTCTTTTTATATTTATGTTTAAAAAATAGGTATTTTTCTTATCTAGTTTAGCGTAGTATTTGGTTAGTATAAAGCAATTACTTAACTTGCTTAGAGGTCAAACCGGTCACAACTATCTTAAAACAACATATTTTGTAAAGTAATTAATTAGTTTAATCGATCACTAATAGGGTCGGTCCAGGCCCGGCTCTACAACTTTTGAGGTCTAAAGCAAAATTATTTTTATTAAGTTGTCTTAATACAAATTTATATGTTTAGACTTAGAAAATGTCTTAAATTTTGGACCTTTTTTATAATTATACCTAAATTTTTTTTTACGTAATTTAAATTATTACTTGGTGAGCCTAAAACAATTGCTTGAATTACCTAATACTCAAGTCGGCTCTGGGTCGGTCATAGCAATAAACCACTTAAATCCTCATATTTGGAATGAAAATACTCGAATAACCACCTCAAATTTTAAGAAATAAACCTCATAAAAGCCAATGAACAAGTTCTTATAATATATCTTATATATGTATTTTTATAATATATTTTATATATCATATTTCAGTTACATGTTACATTAATATAACTTTTAGTGTAAACTTATGTTAATCTGGGATATAACTAAAAGTGTTTTCTATGAATTGAATTCTATTATTATTATAAAAATAAGGAAGAACTAGTGCTATTTATACAATTAATCTTCTATTCATGATAATAACAATTTGATTTTAAAAGACGCAAAGTATGTATGTTAGTCGAAAAATAAAAGTTTTCTTTTACTCCAAGTTGTGATACCAAAGTTTAAAATTCATGACATAAATAATAACGGTGTGGTAGATAAAATAGTTTAGTGGTAATGACACATAACTTTCAGTTAAGAGTTTGTAGGTTCGATCTCCACCCGAAAAAAAAGATAATTAATAACGATATCCTGATAATATATTGTGATTTTTTTTATTTCCTCAAAGTCATAAGCACTATATAATATTATTATAGATAATTGTGTATAACAGCCCTATATATGTTTGCTATTTTAGATATGTCACAACGTTTCGTAAAACTCGTGTAAATGATCTTAATGTTTACGTGTCATCTCAATTTACGATATTATTTTATAACGTAAATTGAGTTTTATAACGTAAATTGACATGACACGTAAGCATTAAGACCATTTACACGAGTTTTACGAAACGTTGGATATCTCCAAAATAAGTTAGTAAATTAGGGTTATTTCGCCCAAATTTTGTATTATTAATATGTTTTTCCGTTTTTTTATCTTGACTAATGTTAAAATCAGAATTGATCTTAGCAAAAACTGAATTCCAATTTTATTTGTAAGAGTGAGAGGAAAAACTATAAGAAAAAGTTATCAAGAAAGAAAGTGTACATAATTCCTTGAAGCACGCAATGACTTGTATTAATTAGTCCATTATATCACACCTCCTTCCATGAAAATCCATGGCGTCATCATCACAATATTTTGCTCCATGAACATTCTGAAGCGTGTTGCTTGTAGTTTGGGGATTCTTTCAACTAAACTGTCTTTATGTTCTTTAGGCTTCATTTTGAATCAGTTGATCTTGACCCATGAAAAGGTAAAACAGAACCCAATTTGTGTGTTGTGGCAAAATACGGAGGTTTTAACGCCGCCAAAATTAAAAAGAATAGAGAGAGGAAAAATTCGAGAAAAAACATACTGGTTTTTCAGTGTTGCATATGGCTTATACTCTTTCAATTCAGCGGCGTATTATATATATAGGGTTATTAGCAATATCTTATAAACATTAATAACCGGTCTCAAGTTTTGACATGAACATTTTAACTATTTTGACTCAAATTCCATTCTCGCTTAAACTACTGTCACGTCATATAATTTTATATAAAAAGATAATAATGGATAACCATGAGTACAGTAAACGCAAATCTTATTTATCTTATCCATTGAGTTCATTCAAACACATGAAAAAATATCCAAACGTTCTTTTAAAAAAAATCCAAAAGTGTTCTCCAAAATACTCTAAAACCACCGTAAAAAAATTGTCTGCCGATGTCACAGAGTTCAAAAGATTTTCCGACGTCAACGTTTTTCCAAGATAAGGTACGCGATGATTCGTTAAACGAAAAAAGATTTTGAAAGATTTTTAAATTCATAGGTAAGTTCCTCGTCGCCTCCGTGAAAAGCTCTGACGTGGTTGTCAATAGCTTCATCAAGATCGAGTCAATTTTTGTCGAGCATTGTAATCGAGATTTCGACACCAAGGTGTCGTGTGTTGGTCCAGTCTGTCTCGCCACCGACGACATCGATGATGCTACCTAGTCGAGACCTACATATCTGAGGTGGCTAGACAGAAAGGCCGAGAGAGGACGTTCATCATCTATTTTTATTTTTATGTTTATTTTTTCTCTTAAAGTTTGATCTTTTGTGTTTATCAGATTTATATTACAAAAATATGGGTTAATGTAAATCGGAATTTCTCTGGTTGCTGTGAAATCTGAAAATCTGCCAAATATGCAAAATTTGTTTATAGTTGTCACGTAAATAGTAGTTAAATAGGGGACACATTAACATCTAAAACTACTTTCAATTTATAATATATTATCGTCAAAATTTTGGAAATCGACATGTAAAACGACTTCAGTGTCTAACATATAATCGAAATTCTGAAAAAATAAGAGCATTGAAAATATAAAAACTGAAATTAAATTAGATATAATTCGAGCAAGAGAATCAATAATTAATTTGCCAAAATATTGACAATAAACAAAGTAATATTTTATTTCTCAAATTATAGGATCTTACAACATTATAGGAAATAAATCCTTGATTTATCAATTAAAAACCGGAGATATTATCAATAAAGAAAAAAATACCCAAATGATAGGAACTATAATATTGACTTAGAATTTCAAACTAGCGATATTGAATGTGATTGACTTCCTAAAATAAATGAAATTTCAAATCACGTAAACATTAAATTCTAAATTCAAACTCAAAATATTAATTGGTTGAAGAGCAAAAAAATAAACACATGGTTAATTAGTAATTATTAACACAAATTTATCGAAACATTGGCCATTAACACAGGTTTAACAAAACGTTGGCTATATATATACCTAGTAATAATAAAACTACATACTGTATGTTAGAGGTGAGGCAGACAAGTTGTGAGAATTCACAAAATTTGTGAACACTAAAAATATTAATGTAATGTGAAGTAATTGAAACACAAAACCTACAAAGTACAAACAATAGTATACTTCTTACCGTAAACGATGAATTAAGATATAGTAAACTTATATTACAAAAATTATTTTTAGAAGCAATGAACAAGATTAGAAGCGACGTATTGCTTTTGTGCTAACATCGTTAATTTTCTTTGTAATTTTGTGACAAATGGTTTCGAATTCATTTTCAACGACATTGAAAAGCGAATAGTCTCTTCTATAAATAGAAAATATTTGGTGCTCACATCAATAGATTTCTAAAGTCTATTTCAGAATTCTTTTGCCAAAGTTTTGCTTGCACAATTCATTTTAAGAGCAATAAAGTCATTTTGATACAGAGGTTTGATGTGAAATAACATTAGAAACGACATATCGCTTATAACGTAGGTTATACTTTTATAACTTTGTCCTTCCACTATTTTACTGTTTTCCCATCTCTCTTCATCTGTTTTCTCCATTTTTTCATTTTTCTCGTCAAATCTTCGAAAGCCATCCCCGTAGCGCTCAGGTTCTCATCCACTGCGCCCAGGACCCCCTCCTACATCCGACTGCATCTTATTATTTTGACCACCACCACCACTACCTTCCTTTTATCATCCACAATTGTTGTCGGAAGCCAATCTAACCTCTGCTGCTGTCAAAATTCACCAAACGAATTCCCACCACCATCTACCTCCTCAACTACTTCTCCACCACTGCGTGCTCCTACGCTTGCTTAGAGAGTCTCCTCCTCCCTCTCTCGCCCAATGTACCTAACATCTACCCGACTAGCTCTGTCTCAATCACCAGAACTTAGCGAGCTACCAAAGTGAATTAATGGATTTCTTTTATTTAGGAGTTCGATTGATTGGGTAGAAATAAGGATTGGTATTGCAAAAAGTTATTTCACGATTAGTTAGTCAATTCGTCACTTATTACTTTTCATGCTTGCTTATGAAAAACTTTCATTTTTTCGTATTCTTATCATTTGCTTTATGACCACCATGGAGGAAAGATTTAAAAAAAACGTTATACAAGAATGAAACCTAGACAAAATCATTTTCATAAATTTTGACAATGTCACAAACAATTTTTTTTATGATAAGAACTTAAGTGTTAATATACCAAAGTGATTCCCATATTATTAATTTTGTAGTAAAATATGGGTTTAAGTATCCCGAGTAATGTATTTATAGGATTAGAGAAGAATTTTTGTTAACTTGTTCAACTCCAAGAATATTCAAACTCAAGAGCCGATTTTTATTAAAAAGTCTCGGTGATATGTACTTCAACACCGATAATTGGATTAGCTGGAACTTTACATTTTTGTTGTTACATTCGGATTGATATATTTTTACTAAGCAAGTATCGCGAAATATGTGAAATTAATATGACTCATTATGCAATAACATCGCGATATTAATTGAAACTATTTTAGTATAGTTTCCTTCTTTGTAAAATTAAGGGCAAGAAAATCCTAAGAAAACTTTCCAGTTTTGAACGTTATAAAAGTCAAGCTGCTTCACAAAGCCTCCTTGATGTTTTTCGATAGATATCACAGAGTTTCTAAAAATGTGCGATCGGCTGAATGAAATCAGGGATCATTGTGATTAGCGGTGTAAGAGTTCAATTCACACATCGTGATTGGATCAATTGAGTTTTGTGTTACGTGTGATAGCATTGTTCACGATTGAAGCTGCAAGCTATTGGAAGATAAAATGTGAGGAGTTTTCTTCGAGTGGAATAGAGCGGAAACACTAATTCAAAGGAAGGGACTGAGTTATTGTTCACATGTAGTTAAGAAATATTTGGCATTGCTTTTGAGGTATTCATATAAGATCATCGTTGTATTATTAACTATATTGTTTAGTAAATTCTTTTTCACTGGGCTGTATGCCCCTAGATGTAGGTGACGTTACACCGAACTGGATTACCATTTTCCGTATCATTTACTTTCTTTCATTTAATTAATTAATTTAATCTCATATCTACTTAGGAAAATGTTACACATTCACAACATTATGTTTGACATCTTACAGAACGCCTAACAAACTTTCTATTTTTATTTTTGTAACTGTTATTGGTCGATAGATACTTACAAGTTGTTACATAATAGATGAACATGGACGAATACCATGCCACCCGAAGATGATATTGGAATATTTAAGTGTTTCAATCAACGTTTTAATAGTTTTTCAAAAAAAATGGTTCTATAGCCTTATAAAACGTTTCTATTTTGGATATACCCTAGAGTTTCGTCAATAGATTAAACATAGACAGGTATTTTCGTTTACATAATGTAAATAGTCCAAACTACCCTTAGTTTGCCGATTATTTATGAAATATTGATATTAAATTTTAGAATTCGAATTCGGAATTCAAAATTCAAATTTGGTTAATACGTGGGTTGACCAGCTTTCCTGATATTTTTGATTAATTACTCAATCAATTTCCTGATATTAAGATCCTATATTATAGGGAACATTAATTTTTTGATATTATCTACCTAAAATCGTTTTCTCTCTCATATTGGCCGGTCAAAACAAAATAATAAAATAGCATATTTCCAATTTTGATCGGAAAAAAAGATTTCGAGAGCTATGAGTTTGTTTGATGATGATGGTTTATGGCTTCAAGAATCTGGTACGTGTTTGTAATGAATATAGTTTACATCGTGTTTATGTTATTTTTATACTGTCATATTTTACATCGTGTTTGTAATTAATATAGTTTACATCGTGTTTACGTTATATTTACACTGTAATATTTACATCGTGTTTCTAATTAATATAGTTTATATCGTGTTTACGTCATATTTGCATCGTGTAGTATAGTTGACACTGTAAATTAATGTAACCGAACAACCTCTATAAGTATTTGATCATCATTATTACGTGTTGTTAATGCGATTCTCGATTTTTTTATGTATTAAATACGTGACAATGGACGAGAACTACTTTTGAGATATTTTTGTCTCTAAACTTTTGTAAACGAATTATGCTGACTATTTTCAACTTGTTAACCAAACTTAACGCATAACCAAATTCTATATAGTTTACATGATTATTCATCAAAATTACCCATAATTTTTTATGCTAAAACATGTGAACTGTTCGCCGTTTACCCTCACGTCTTATTTAACACTTTATAATATTTCAAGTATTGTCTGACGTCTTAGCGATTGCAAATTTTTTATATTTTTTCAGTTGTGCACCGAATTATGAAAGCAAAATATAATAAATATTAAGGAACTATAAAATTCTATACGTTTGATTTTGTATGAATCATTTGGAGGTTTTCTTTCATTTATACAATATATATAAAGCATTATAATGGACAAAATCACGGGAGACTAAGATGAGTCTCGTGATTATTTTCCGCTGGAACCCCAGGTTTAGTGCTTGACTGTGCCGCTCAAGGGAAGCCAATATTGTCGACGATTGATCCCAACAATAGAAGAAGAAAAAGAAAAAGAAGACAATGATGGTGGAGGTGATGACGACCACAACGAAGACAGATTCTGGTGGTGAACCAAAGTTTTGCAAGCCTCTGTTTTTCTCACGAGGTTTCATGGTCTCTTTAATTTTGGTGTCCTCATCCACCACGGTCATAGCAGCCATTAAGCGTTGTCATTCGTGTTCTCCACTACGTCGTTTCTTTCCGAGACGGCAATCCGGTCTCGCCTTCTTGGTAATTTCAACCTCCAATTGAAATTTCAATCAATACATTCTAAAAAACCTAACAATTTCAAACGCACAACAAAATCACTCGATGATAAAAAAAAACTGGAGAAACTAACACACCATATCTATAGCGACATTTGTTAAACCTGTGCGACTCGCACCGTCCTTGTCACTGAACTTGAACTTGGTACCGACGACTCCATAGTGCTATTGACGAATCTGTAGCGACCGTCATCTACCGCCATGAGACACAATATGTGGTCCGGAGTAGTTAATGGGATTGGAATTAGGGATTTTCGTTCGTTAGCGAAGCGCTCTTTGGTAAGAAGAGAAGCTATTCTCTCCGGAGTGCTTTAACTATACGAGGGTATTTTTAAAGTTTGATTATTTTACCTCAACTCAAGAATTTTTTCGATAATTTGGATCCATCCTCAAAAATGCCTAGATATTATCATCACCCTCTTATAAATACCACATTATTTCTCATATCAACACCTAAAGTCTCACATCTTATCTAAAATCTTAGCACTATGTAATCTTTTGAGGAGCAGGAAATCAGAACTCCCCAATTATTAATCCTAATTCCGAGTTTCTGAAACATTCTATTTCAATCCCATAAACATCCTATTTACAGTCAAACGCGGACATAACTTACTCGCCGACTCCCCGCCACTCTCCTTCACATTTCCTTGAATAACATAAACATGACTACATTTCAGGAACTAAAGAGCCTTTTTTTTAAGAAACGAGGAACTTAAGAGCCTACAAGGTACAGCAAAATATAATAATAAACACACGCATTCCTCGAAATTGACATTTTTACAACCAGGCGCCGCCCCAAAACTCCATCTCTCACATTTCGATCTCTTTTAAACCACACACTTGATGCATTTTTCACACCTCTTTCTCCATCGAAGATCATTGCAGGCTCAAAGTACCAGTTTGACGTACATGCACACACACATACATATATACATACATTTACATACATATATACGTACATAATAATACATACATACATACCGTCTGGTTCATATTCAGTATTTGAGATCAATGCTCAATCTTTGCGAAACGTCCTTTGATTCTTGTTCTGCTCTCCGCTCGAACCTTCCTTGACTCATACCTGATTCGCTTATCGAAGCTGCAATTGAAATTCTACTTTAGAATTAAAAAAGAAAAAGATGAACTGGACAATAGAAGCGTGAACTAGTTACCTCCTAGATTTTCTCTTCTCCTTGTACCGCGAAATGGCAGTCTCTCTTTCCTGGCTGCTGATCTCATACGCAGCTACCTTCTGGAAGCCCTGCGGCGATGCCTTGGAATCCTCGGCGGCTTCTTCGATGTTATTCAGTTGACTCAAACACTCTCCCAAATCTGATTCCTTCTCAGCATCCCATAAACCTTCTCCTACACAGGTTTTTGCCTGATGTACCGCTTCATCAATCGGTTGGCACGAACTACCCTGAATATGGATGTAAGATCTAACCCTATGAGGATCATTCAAAAATATCTCTTTCAATTCTTTCAAGGGTCATGTACTCAGAAAGGAGAGCTTTACCTCAAATTGCTGGTGAAACCCATTTGCCTCTTCTTCTTCGGCGGGTTCGCATCGAAAGCTGTTCAAGTCGAGATACTCGGTGCCCAAAAGGCTTTCCTTTCGGACGCTCAGGCAATTTGACTCGGGTTCGTTTCTCGCGAGCTCTCTCAGCTGACGAAGCACTTCATCTTTGTACCGTCCACAAACCGCGTTACGATTCTGGTTCCAAGAGCACCAACAAATCAAGCCACAACTCAACATTCGAATTCCAAACATATAAACGAAACACACATACACACACACACACACACCTTAGGTGGAGGAGGAACGCCGATAGCCTGAAAGCTCCGATCCGAATCGGGAACAGCCAAACCGACGAAAGCATCATCAATACACGGAACCAAATCCCACATAAAGAAATCGTCGCAACCTTTCTCCAAATCGGCATCTAAATCCCCTTCGAGGAGCGCCTTCTTGTCCAAATCGTCAAACCCTAGGAAGGCGAGGAAGTCGGCGGCGTCGGGGCAGGCGGTGAAGCCCTCGAGGGGCCTCCGGCGGTGCTGGAGGAGGGAGGAGCGGTGGGCGTCCCAGTCGCAGTCATGGCAGCGGACGGACGCCTCGTCGGAGCAGAAGATCGACGCCGGAGATGCGGCGCAGGACTCGCAGAGGAGGGAGCGAGTGTGGCGACCGAACAGGGCGTTGGCGGAGTGCACGTGGCGGTCGCACGCGAAGCACAGCTTGGCCGAGTCGGCGCGGCAGTACAGAAGCGCCGTCGCCGCGTCGCAGTGGTCGCACCGTGGCTCGGACTCCATTGTCGGAACTGTGAGAGTTGTGTCGTTCTCGTGCATGTTGAATTTAAGAGAGAGAATGGTGTTTCGCTTTCCTTGTTGAGCAAGGGAAAACTAAGAGAGAGAGAAAAGTAATATCAACTTTAAATCTCTTTTATTTTCCTCCTCCCAAATCTTCTCTCTATCCAATTCTAGTCGTGGTTCGTTTGTCGTTGTCTGATGACTTATCACAATGGAAACTTGAACATATTTTTGTTGTTATTCTCTTTTATCATTAAGAATCTTTATTTATTTATTGTACAACAAAAAAGAAAATAACTTCATGTATCTGATTTGAAATTGCGCAAATTACTTAATGTATTTTATTTGAAATTTTTAAATAATTGATAGCATTTTTAATAAAAAATATGATAATTAACAATTACACAAATTTTTTTATTAATTAATAATATAAGTTATATTTTTGTTGAATTACATCGTATCATATAAACAAAACAAAAAATCAAAATTAAAGTTGCTGAAATAATAAATAATTATTACATATCTTTGATTTTTTGAAAGGATAGATTAGAAATTGTGGTAGATTTATTTGCTTCATTTGATCTTTTTTGTGTTGATTTTTTTTTTGCAGTAGAAGTTGTAATACATAAAAAACGTGAGAATAACTTTTTTTTGATATATTTGATGAGTGAATTACTAATAATGCAATTTTATTAATGTATAGAGTAATTCTATAATTTTATTAGGTATATGGTATCAATCAGGTGATATCAGTCATGTAAGTTCTAGAGAATTTCATACTATAATTTTGGATCTTGTCGTGTGGTATTTTATTTTCAATTGCATAATTTGTGATTTTAAATAATTATATGGTTAGATAAATAACTTTACAATGAATAGTAAGATGTATCTAAATAACTAGCGTTTTTAAGTTTCCTATATATATATATATAATGTAGTATATCAACGCAAAATAATCCAAAGTATAATACATTTCCAAAAAATACTATTTTCTTTATATTATCTAAAATTGACCAAACCTAATTATGTGTTAAACTCATAAAAATAGATGAGAATTAATCTTACTGAATTTATCTAACTCCACAAGAAAAGAACAAGTATCATTAGATTAGGGTTTTTTTTTTCTCTATATATAATCATATATAAAAGCTCAAATTTATCTTATACTCAAATTTTGATAAACTGTGAATGAAAAATCACGAAATTTACTAACAAAAAATATTAATTAATAATTTTTTATAATCACTCCAAAAATATCAATATCATGCTAAAAATGTCAAAACAAAAAATTAACTTATATAAGAATTTTCCAAATTTTGATAAATTGATTATTAAATTATTTATAAAAGTTATGATATTAACAATCGAACTTATTTAATATTACAAAAAGTTGGCTAAATGGCCAACATTTAGTGTGTCTATTGCAAAATAGCCAACGTTTGGTAATAACCCTATTGTTTACGAGGCATAATAATTAACATGATGATTTTATAATTTTGTCCTTTTTCATTTCGAAAACTTTTGAAATTTTTTGGGCGAATTCGTCTTAAAATTTTTCGTTAAATTTTAACAGAGTCATTTACCAAAAATATGTTAAACGTTTACCATTTTAAAAACCCACTATATTAAAAAGGCTATACTATTTAATAACCCTTAATATCAATTAGTTGTCTTACATCGAATTGCATTGTTTTCTCCCTTGAAAATTTAACACGTTCTTGTGCTAACACTTTCTTCCATCATAGGAAAAATGAGATCCCACTTCTTCTTCCCAAGACTTTGTGTTCGGGAAGTTTGGGGTTGAGTACAAGGTCAAAATATGGATGGAGTTTTCAATAAAGAACAACTTCAAAAGAAAAAATATAATCTTGATCAACTATATTGGTAGTATTCCTCATTTGTTTTGTCTTCCGCTTTCATAAGTGGCTCACTCGAACTTCCACCATCTTCTAATCATTTATCATATTTCTCCTTGATAGATTTGTCTTTTTTAACGTGCAGTTTCTAGAGACATGATCTTGTGGATATTTTTTTAATGTTTGAATTTTTTAGATTCGTGGAGAATTGACCCATTTGTGTCTTGAGATTTTGAACCAGAGCCGATTGGTTCTCTGTTATGAACGCATTGATGGTGGCGACCATTTAGGCTACTAGGTCCTCGATATTAGACATTTACTAATGAGCTACATGTGTTGACTAGTAAGCGAATGCTTACGACTGATAAGTTGAGTTGATTGCATCACCACTTAATTCGTTCATGAATGGTTTGGGTGCAATTACTCACACACATGTGGTAGTTGTTTGAATTTGGTAACTTTGGGTGGTTTAAGTTACAAAATTCACAAGTTCACCGTTATCCACGAGCGCACACTTGTGGATAGAGTGAAAAACTGAACACTAAAAACATGACTTGGACGTTTTGGACGATCACTTCTTATCTATCGACGGTTTTGGCGAGGTCGACAACTTGAAACACTAGTCCTTTATTAGCTTCATCTCTCGTTCAAATGCTTCCTAAACTAGTCGAGCAAAATATAAAAAAAAATATAAAAAAATGTGTGTTTTAAGTTACAAAATCGAATTTATAGCCATGAAGAAGGATTGTTGTAGTAATTTATAATATAAATGAGATTTCACACTCTAAATTTCTCAAAAAAAATAAATAACCTTTAATAAATAACGTCAACTCGCTGCATTGAGCGGCAACAATATGACGCCGTTTATAACAATCATCCATTGCGGTGCGTTGAAAGTCAACACATTAAGGTAACATTAAATTTTGAATTTTGCTTTGATTTGTATCATTTTGCTTAGTTTTGACTTTTGAAGGCTACAAAATAGCTCTTATGTGTCTAACCACTCAATTATGCACCTAAAACCTAAGATTCTTACTAATACAACAAAATATTCATCCAATACAACTAAGATTAAGTTAAATTCATGCAGAGAGAATAGATTTATTTATGAATCACACAATAAATCTTTAAACGTCACACTTATAATAATGTTAATATAATCTCAAAGAACAGTAATATGTAGTAAAATTTAATGATATGCTAATATTCCCTCCTAAGTTTTTCACTCCAATTTTGCGTGTCGTTTGACAAAAAAAGAAAAGAAAGAAGCGTTGGCGTAGAGGTTTATTTGTCATAATGACATATTACCATAATTAGTCTCCTTTCCAAAATCATCATGTCTAGTTACGACCCTAGTCCTTTTGAGCACCAGCATAACACTTGCATCACTTGAATACTTTGACATTCAACTTTGAAATTGGTGATTACGATTGGAAAAGTGGTCACTGAGTACGTATATATGCCCATAAGATATTATTTCCCAATAATATCTCTTTATTGAATGTGTACATGTTATGCGACCACGATGCAACTTGAATATTAGCCTCTGGAACCAACTCAAAAGAAGCCGAAATCTACGTGACAACAAAAAGCTCCATTGTGACATTAATATATATAAATATAACGATTTATTGTCGTGTTGTTATATCACGTCGTGGTTAAGGAACCCACAGTGAAGAGTGTGGACCGTTATTCAATGACAACTCACGGAACACGTAATTCCTTCTCTTTTCGTCTCCTATGAATTTCCAATGTAATAAAAAAGAATGAAATTGGCAAACGTCCGTCTCAAGAGAACGACACCTGATTTTGTCTTATTCATTAAAATTTAAATGAATATCTTGAAAATCGGTGGCATTGAATTAATTTGAGAAATAATGTGTCCCATGCATAGGTTATACCGAAGGTTTAAATACATGCGATTAATGCAACCGTCTGTTGCCCATATCATTACAATCTATCTCCCATTCATACGAGTCGTAAATATTTGTTGTTTTAATTTTCGTTATAATTAATGAAGAATCCGTCTTTGTGGTATTATACTCATCAGTTTTTATTTTACTTTCATAAATTCACTCGCCTGCATTAATTACCCATATCTTTCTTGATCACTCGTTGTTATTGATTTTTTTTGTAAATCAAATATGCAATATACGGGTCTGTAATTATATGTAGTGATATTTGAAGAGTCATAGTCCTTCTATTTTTGCAGAAATCAGATGGAGAGTGCGTTAATATATCATGTCGCTAGGTTCAATATTCAAAGGTCAGAAATTTATGTATTCAGAATAAAAACTCATCTAATGTAATTGTTGATCTATAACATATATTCTTTCAGTTAATTTTTACTAATACCAGTAACCACCATAATTTCTGGAAGAGTCACCACACGTTATTCAGAGGCTTTTTTAAAATAATATTTTTTTAGTTTTAGAGTATAAGTGAGTTTTGAATTATTTTAAGTGAAACTTTCGTTTTAAATCCCATACTCATTTATTATTATTTAACTTTGAAGAGATTTATAAATTATGAAAATGAATGTTTGGTTTATAGATTTGATGATAACTGTTGATGTCGAAATCTCAACTCAACAATCACGAGATAAAATGAATGAAGGATTTTATTCGATTTTTATTTATATGAAAAAAATGAGTCTCGGTAAAATGTCGTAAATTTACAATATCGAAATAATGTTTGAAAATGGAACGAAATCAATAATGATCAACACGAACTCGCGAAGTCAAGTTAGAAGTAGTAAATAATAAGTTTGCGAGATCGAGCTGACAATTACATAGCATAATGATATGTGAATGCTTAGAATAAAATAACTCGAATGAGTTCTCTAGTTCGACGGAAATTCCTATTTATAGCCTCCTCCGAGCTGGAAGTTATTGGCATGCGTTTCCTAGATCACCGGAGAGGTTGCCACCTCGTTCATCATCTTTCTTATTCGTCCAGAGTCCGATTCTTTAGGCGAGATTCACTCTAACTGTATGACTTCGTCTTCGTGGTCTCGAGATCAGCGGATGAATAGGTCGATGTGCTTGACTTCGTTGCTGACATGGCTATTTCGGCAGAATGGGCCTGTAGTTAATTACTTCGAGGAACCTATTAGTTCATTGGACTTGTGTAATCGGCCCAATGTCTTCGGATGCTAATTTATACTCCCACAATTAGTCCCCAGAATGGTAGCGAGAACTTGTTCAATTTCAAAGTTTTTTAAACGAGAGTCGAAACGGCGATAACCGATAAGTTAGGGGAAGATTGAAGAGTCTCATGACGTGGAAAGTAATAACGCTACACATGTCGAACTTTTCAGGAGATCGAAGTCCGAAGGTCTGAGTCAGTTGAGATTTATATGAAATCTCAGGTATAATTATTGCGTTTCGTCAGTTTGACGGGACGTAATTTTCTCGAATTGGTTAATGAAGTGACCTATAAATGTTTATGAATGGTCATATTGTTTCATTTATACCACGCGGTGAAGAAATCTATAAGGTAAAATCTAAAGCTCAACGTCGGGGGATTTTAGAGGGTATCCCTAACAAGTGAGTGAAAAATCCTTTGGTGGTTACACCGGTTCACTTCGAAAAAGTTGGACGAGCTCAACGAGTAAAGATCTTTTTATCCCATTTTTTTGTATATATATATATATATATATGCGCCGACAGGTTTCTCATCGTTCTTTTTTTTATATCAGTAAAAATTCGAGTTCCTCCTACCGGGTTGCTTTTCGAAGAGAAACTTGAAAGACTTCGTTTGGGTCAAACTAATTGGAAGGACTTCTCGGACTTCCGTTTTGTTAGTGCAGGGTTGTGGAATAATCCTCAAATTTTGGGAAAAGAAGAAGGTTAGCTGGTTGTATAAAATTGTTTTTTTTTGGGTTGTGCCTTCCGAAGAGAGCTGCATACGTACCCTTTGCGGGGACCAAGTCGACCGTAGTTGAATTTATATTGGTTAATAGTAGTACTTTTTTAGGTTTATGATGTTCTTGGATCTTAGGACGGGTGTTCCATCTAAGGTTTCGAGCCCATAAACGCCTGAGTGAACGATTTTGGCAACTCGTTGCGGTCGTTTCCCAATTGTTCTGAGTTTCCCAGCGTTTGGTTTTGTAGTATCTTGGAAGACTTTTCAAAGGACTAAGTCTTCTACTTGGAGACTTCTTGGGCTGACCTTTTTGTTGTAGAACTTTTCTATGGATTGTCTATACTGGGAGAGTCTTATTAGGGTCTTTTCTCTTTTTTCGTCGACGAGGTCTAGTGCGTCTCGGAGGGCGGTGCTATTATCTGTATCGTGTGCCGTCATTGTGCGGAAGGTCTGTATTTCTTTTTCTATGGGGATTACAGATTCGACGCCATGTACTAGAAAAAACAGAGTTTCACTGGTGGGACACCTCGGGCTGGTTCGGTCAGAGCACACCGGGTAGTTCGTCTGCCCATCGTCCCTTCTTGAGGGCTAATATTTTCTTTATTGAGTTCACTATCGTTTTGTTTGCTGTCTCGGCATGTAAGTTTTCTTGGGCATATCTTGGGGTCGACATTTTTAGTTCTACGTTATTTTTGAGGCAGAAAGTCCCGAGTTGCTTAGATATGAACTGGGATCCGTTATCGGTTACTATTTTTTGGGGGGCTTCGTGTCGGCATATGATATTTTTCCATAAGAGTGTTTCCACGTCCGCATCCTTAATAAGAGCAAAGGCTCCCTCTTTGATCCATTTGGAGAAATAGTCTGTGAGAACTAACAGGTAGCGCAATCCCCTTGGGGCGATGGGCATTGGTCCTACTATGTCCATTGACCACTTCATGAACAGATAAAATGTCGGGATTGAAGAAATCTCCCCGGCTGGTATCTTGATGTTGGGTGCGTGTCTTTGGCATTGGTCGCATCTTTTGGAATGATTTTCCTAGTCGGTGAGCATTGTTGGCCAGAAATAACCTTGTCCTTTTATTTTGATGACCAAAGCTCTTCCTCCTGCGTGGTTTTCGCATTCCCCCTCGTGAATGTCTGCTGGTATTGCATGAGCTTCAGTTGTTCTTACGCATCGTAGGTATGGTCCCGAAAAGCTTCTTTTGAACATGACACCTTTTATTATTGTCTGTCTATCGGAGTCGTACCAGCGGAGATGTAGTTGTATATCTCGTCCCTCCAGTCTCCGTCGATTATGGTCATCATGGTTTTAAGCGCAATATCTATGGATGATTGTTTGATTGCCTCGACGGGTATGACCCGTTTAAGATGTGGATCTAAAGTGGAGGCCAGGGCTACTAGGGCATTGACGGTGATATTTCGCTCCTCGGAATTCGTGTTAATTCAAATTTTCTGATTTGTTATTAGATTTTTGATCTTTAGGCTTCCATGCGTTCGTCGCTGGCCTCGTATTCGCCTGAGTATTGGCAGGCTACTAGTTGAGAGTCGCAGAAAGCGTGCACTTGTTTAGCTCCTAGAGCCTGAGTTAGTCAAAGTCCGGTTATAAGGGCTTCTTTCGGATGCGACTTTTGGATGCTCGAGACGAGACTTTTGGATCCGACTTATCACATCCAAAAGTGTTTACAAGACCAATTTTTTTCTTCGCAAAATACTGATTTTAGCTACGATTAGTCGCATCGGAATGTCTATTTAGATGTGACTAGTCGCATCCGAAAGTCTCTCTCATCAGAAAGCTAATTTTATAATAGTGTTCATGAATCCGCTATACACGCGAGAAAGAAAGAGCATATGAAAGGCTTTGCGCATAAAGAGGAAAATGTAGAGATTATGAATGGGTTGTTGCTTATGATTTTTATTTTATTTTATAATGTTAAGAAAACGGTTGAAGTTCGACGAGATTGAAATTGTTGCATATCTGAAGCCCAAATGCAGTTCACAGGCTCAACCATCAATTGCTTTCTATGGTCGTTAGTGTAGGTAGAGAAACGACAAATTTTCTTGGATGTCGTTTTTTAAATGACACCAGAAAGTATCATTTTACTTTGCCACCCGATGGCCCAAGCATGCGATGATATCAGTGGGCTTCATTTCCAGCCCTGAGTATATAAGCTGTTGTAACCTAACATATTCATTTTTAGAGTTTTCAGTTGTATAGCCGGTTAGGGTTTCTCATCTTCATCTCTCTCTCTACCCTCCTCTGATATGATGTTGCTAGGTTCTTGATTCTTAGTTATTGTACATAGATGGTCAAATTTATTGTTGCAATGGTAAATTTTAGGGTATGGTATAATACCTGGGTATAGGCTAGTTGCAACGAGTTTTGTCTTTTCGATTTCATTGTATATTGTGTTGTATGAACTTGGTGAAGATTCGAAGGCTTGTTTTCCGGTATTAGTGACCGACTTTTATTGCGGGAGCTCAACGTGCATGTAGGTTTGTTTTACACCGAAGCACGATAAATCTCTTGTGTTTTTTTTTCATTTTGTGTTTGGATCTGTTTCTGTGGTTTGCATGTGTGTATTCTCGGTAAATTTTGTGGTTGTTTCCGTGGGTATTTTTTTTATAATAAGTGCTAATTTGTATTGATAAAGTAGGAAAAAAACAATTTTAAAGAATTTTGACAAAATTATTATGAGATTGATAATACTTCAAACAATTTCTTGCTAAAAAAACTAAAGTTACAACTTGCTAACTTTTAGTCTCATAATTTCTGTTTTTAATTTTTAGCATCACTCTCATAATTTATTTTTCTCTTACATTATTTTTTATCTAATTATTTTTATATGCTTTTATCAAACATTTTTTACATACGCAACCTATACAAATAAAATTATACATATATATATATATATATATGCACACGAATATATATTATTACTAATTACATTTAACACTTTATTATAGAGTGTTATTTAGAGTTAGTTGTAATTTAAGTTTTGTACGAGCAAACCTTAGCTGCATGATGCAAATTAGTTAAGTCTGTTAACAGTTCACGGCTGAGATTGAAGTTCAAGAGTTGTATTTAAGTCTCTCGTTGGGAGTATGACAAATTAACGAGAAAAATCTTTTTTCACCTCTTATTTGATTTCTCTTTCAATCTCCCTATTCATGTTTCTTGTTAACCCAATTCATATTTGCGTACATAGTATCAGAGCGATTTTAGATCTTCACTCAGATCCACTCGTCAATGACATCTTCAAGGAATGTTCAAGCATCACTAGCGTCAATTAAGTCCACGATGATCAGTCAACTGCAAATGTTTCATAATTTTGCACCTTATATCAATTCCCTAAGCCTAAAGCTTGATAGAAACAATTTCCAGTTTTGGAGCTCACATGTCCTGTCAGTGACTCGAGCTCACGGACTTAAAGGATTCCTTCAAGGTTCGATCACTGCACCAAAGCAATTCATCATTGGAGCAAATCTAGATGGATCTATCAAAGCACTTTGTCAATCCAGAGCATCGGATATGGCAAATGCAAGATCAATACATGCTCAGTTGGTTTTTCGCATCAATCTCTGAAGCTATGCTAGGGTATGTCAATCGATGCCTTGAGAGCGACAAATGTTTAGATAACTCTCAACCAAATGCTTCAGACTACGTCAAAACTTATGACTCTTTGACTCATATTAGCTCTTCCAACAGTAAAAAAAAAAACAATACAAGTATTGACGAATATGTTCTCAAGACGAGAACAATGACTAATTATCTAGGTCTTGCTGGATTATCATCAAGGACGACGGTTTGATACTTTACATCGTTACTGCATTATGTATTTGGTCTTCCTATTCCTATTTTTATCAGTCTAGTTCATATTTTTGTGTAACTTAAATTAATTCTCGCGAACATATGGTTTTATTCGTCACAAATTTTTTGAACAACAAATTTAAATATTTTTTTACATTTACGCTAACAGAATTAATATATCTTATGAAACTTTCACGTATTAGCAACATTCATTTAGTTAAAACTTAGTTACTTCAGTCGTATTAACATTACACATGTAAAATATGAGAGATAGCTAAAGAAAACATTTGAACCCTACAGCTTATGTAATAATATCACACATCACTATCTAACCAGAATCTTCTCAAAATTTCTTATTGATTGTTAATGACTACACTAAATCTTATCCAAAGCACAATACAAACAAAACACAACGTCTTCTCCAAAAATCAACTCATAAAAGAGCGATCATCGACCACGATCTCTATTGAATCTTTTCATTTAATTCAAACAGCACGAAGCAATGAAGACGTGTAAGAAACGACTTCCTTGTTTGTTTATAGTTTGTTTCATCTTCATCAGAACTTAAATTGAAAACTTACATGATATCTGCTATTTCAAATCGAAAATGAACAGTTAAAAACGACATTTGCCAAAAAAAAAACATAACAAATAAAGAACATCGAGTTATTTAGAAAACCAGTGACTGGAAAATTTTAATCAGCACATCTAAAGATGGTTAAACTCGACCAATCTGAGGCATTTGTTCTGACAGCACAATTGCAAGAATGTAATTAACTATTGAGTTGGATTCAATTGCGATTTACAACATCATAATATTCTGATATCTTGATTTCAAAATGGACATTCTAACATACCATAACATGTCGGACTTGGGTTAACCTTCATTAATCTTCACCGAAAATTTACAGTTAACTTTACCAAAAATCTCTTGGCTAACAAATCATCTCGTTTAATCGGAACACATGGATCAGAAAGCTATAGTCCAAAATATGTTTTTTCTTTCTTCCCGGGGAACAACGAATTATAATATTGAATGGCTTAAAGAACCGAAACAAAAGTCAATTCTTTCCCCTCCAACACCTTGGCGGAAAAAAAATACGCCATCAGTTTGTCAATCTCATTCACTTGAAATCTTGCGAGTGTTGTATGAAGAGCATTTGCTACACTTCTGACCCAAAATGTGGAACGGAGCTTTGCCTTTTGCATTGCAGTCATTACACAGGATTGAAACCTGCAAATGTATATTTACCAAACTTATATTTTATGAAACTGGCTTTGATTTATTCACTGCAAAATATAGATTGTCAACACACAGTAGTATGGATAGAGAAACCACCTGGTACTTGTACTCATCTGGCATTTCCATAGCCTCAATCTGCAACATCATCGAATAACATTCTTACATTAATTTGGAAAAATACCCACTTTTTTAGACGATGATAATGTTCAAATTCTAGTTTTTATTACAGATGGGGGCAAAACAAACAATTTCTGTTTCGAAATTACCATAGTAATACAACAAAGGGAGGCTTCTAATAATCATATTTTATTTATAGACTCATAACTAAGCGTGCAGCATAGAAAAGCAAGAAAGCTATTTGATGATAAAAATCCATACCTCTTCATCCAACATCAACCATCGGGTAGACATATCAAATACAGTCTTGGAGCAGATGGGACAACGATATCTATGGCAAAGAAATTTTTGAAAAACAACTTTATTAATAAGAGGCAAAAAGTCTCCTGAATTTACAAACAGAAAAAGAAAAAAACTAAAAACTGTAATGGAACTCAACTGATTTTGTAATGCCATCTGTGTGTGACACTCGCCATGAATTGTGTGTCCGCATTTCATGATTATGGTCTGTTTTATCGAGTCAAAAAGGTACTGCCAATTCCATTTTCAAGAGATACATAACAAATGGGTGGGTCATTAACATTCCCAGAGAAATTATGGGTAATGAAAAGCTGTAGTAAAAGAGTGAAAAACCTCATAACAAACAGGGCAACAAGACTTCATTGAATTCTCGATGCACAAGTGATTATCTCGTAGACTCATAGTATAGCATGAACCTGAATATTAAGTAGCATGTAAATCAAATGCGAAGCAAGTAATCAAGTTGAAAATTTAAGAACAAGCTCTATTTAAGTTTTGATGGCGAGAAAGGGCATACCACACTTCTGACAGTGAAAGAAGTTCTTGCGACCACCGACCCTGAAAATTCATATTATTATTCATTGGTTTCACCAAAGTCTTCACATACTTACTAAGGAATAATCAAGGGTAAAAAATGAATTTTCAACTAACCTACAAATGCCACATTCGTTGCAATGAAACTGATCCTTGCTAGTCTGCATTTGGTAAAACAATTTGAGGATATTATACACACAGATGTGAGTAATCGTAATTTTATGTATACAACAGAGGCTTGAAATATTACATCATCGTCATAAAACTTGCAAATGTCGCAAAAATACTCTCCCATTCTAACACCACATTTGGAACAATCTTGAGCAGCCTAACAAGGAAATCACAATAATGAGATGATATGAATAAAAAAAACTGGGTAAAGGATTATAACTAACAATAACAAACAGAGCAATTCAAGGCATAACAAACCAACCGTTTGCTCGGTATTGCAAATTGAACATATAACCTGAAAGAGATAAAAACGCCTTTTGTCAACTCGAGATCACAAATTTGATCGGAGATTGCTTTAAGCAAAAGCCATAATACCATTAAACGAAAAACGTACTTGCTTAACATCATGCCGGACAATTTCATGGCGCTCTTTCGGATTTGTCAGCGAGCTCTAACATTAAAATTTCACAAAATAAGGATCACACTGTAAAAAGATTGGAAACTAGCGAAGGCGTTTGATCCATTTGTAATTAGATAAGAGGTTCAATCCCCGCAGAAAAAGTTGCCTTCGAATTTTTTTGGATCCATTTTATTTACAGTCAGGCCCAAACTGATTATTGTCTTCATGGACATGTTCAGAATTCTACATTACATACGCTCGGCAAGTCTCTCTCTCTCTCTCTCTCTCTCTCAAGAAAGGTATATATTGATACCGTGGAATCGTTGTGGCAATGGCGACAAGAAAAGACTTGATCGCAGCAAGGAGCTCGGATTTTGCAGCGCCGGCGATAATGGTCGCATCTAGAGATAAAAAAACAAGCAAATAATTGAGAATATATTTGAAAATATGTTGTTGGAATTGATGACGACGACGAACCCGTGCTGTAGCTTTCCGAGATCGTGGGGTTTGGGATGAGCCATGGATTCCTTCTCTGGCTTGGCAGTTTGGGATTGGGATTGGGATCGACGAGGAACGACACAGAGTTAAGAAATTTGGGTGAACGACCTTAGCCAATAATTAATTAATTTTTTAAAAAAATTAATACTTTTTTTAGGTAATAATTTAATACTTAAAACCATTAAATTATAGAGTATAAGGTTGTGTATCGACAAATTTTTTTACACATCATTTATACAAAATCTTTTCATTTTTATTTTAAACTATAGATTCAACTGCCTATTAAAAAAATATTCGAAAAATAATACTTAACGCTTGATTAGCAATAGTTAAGCGCAATGGTGTGAAAATAAAATCATAAAGAAAATTTACTCCGAAGTCCGAACAAACCGCTTGAGATTTATGATTTACAGAATTTCCAGCTTTTTGTTAATTTTGTTTATTACTCGCATTGGTACAATATTTCATAAATCAATTCTTTATTTTTATTTTTTCCTAACACATACTTTTAATGCAATAAATATTTTGATTTTTACAAAAAAATAAAACCAATAAAAAAAACTAAATAACTGTATACAAATTCTAATTTATATTATAAAAAAGCAATAAATATCTATTACTCTTATATTTTAAAAGTATTGTCAAATAAGTTGACTAATGAAATTCAGTGGATGGATTTAACATCTAAAAACTCTATTACATTTTCTTTTAATGTATTCAATGGTATTAAATGATTAAATTTTAGATAAAAACTGTTATTTTAAGCTATTTTACTAGTTTAGGTAAAACTGGACTATACTGCAAGTCTAATCGCCTTAAAACTTTTAGAGCACCCTAATCATTGTTATCAATTTTATTTTTTTGGTTTAATAGCATATAATTTTTCCCGCTTTAAATTTATCTACGCGAGTGTGGCAGTAGTGCCCGGTTTGAACCGGTTCAATACATAATAAATTTGACCATCCATAAACAAACAAAATAGATATAATCCAAAATTCAGAAATTATAGGTTTGGTCACATACAGCTATTTTTCCCATGAATGAAATAAATCCCCTTAATATCATTATATAACTGGTCAAAAACAAAAGTAACGGAGTTTATAGATCTCTAGTTTAGATGGCCTCCAAAAACGGGCACATCTTCCACCATAATCAAATCTTCATCAAAGAATCTATGAGCTGACTAAAATTCTTGGGAAAGCTATGCTGCCACTAAAATCGTATACAAAGAATCAAATGGGCTTTGGAGCACTTTACAAGAAAGAAAGAAAAAAGAGGAAAGAAAACAGCTGCTGATTACAAAATTTGGAAAATGGAGATGGCAATCGGCAAAGAATAGTCTAAAAGAATTTCGAAAATCAAGGCCTCTCAGGGCTAGACGATTGAACACGAACAGCCCTTCTTTTCTTGGCCTTCTGCACAGAAACAAAACAAAGATGAAAAAAAAGAGAAGTAATATGGAAGGTATACAACAAACTTGGACACAATGAAGGAAGAGGAAAGAACAAACAAACGAACCTGCCATCCTTTTCTTCTTCTTCTTTTCACTCTCGGGTTGCACCACGGCATGAACTGTGATGACTTCGCCGGGTGAGTCACCGAATGTTATCTTGGATTCAGCGAGTGTCCCTCTGTCCAACACTCTACCGGCGAGAATCAGCCCTATATCGTGCACTGTATTCGGTGCAATATCTCTGCCTGCAAACGGAACAAAACCGAAATATTGAACAAGAATCATATTTTGATCAAAGTTCACAATTCGATCAGTATCCTATAAACTAAGTTAATTTACAACTCTTTTCACCTCCTACTAAAATAATTCCAATGCAACTGCCCAGAAAAAAAAACAAATAACCAAGACGTCACACAAAGCTTTTCTCAACAAAGTAGTAACTGATAGAATCTTAAAGGGGAAGAAAGGAAAAGAATTGTATAGCGTACTCCTAAAAAGATAAAACAACAAAAAGGAATTTCCTAACACAGAGTTCAGGCACACAGAAATGAGAGAAAGAGGAGGCTAACCTTGAGGCCACTCAGCAACAACCCTTTCCTTAAGAGACTCGATTGTGGAAGACAATAAGTAAGTATCACGAGCTATATCTGTCCCGTCATAGATTCGGAACCTGAACTCGGCTTCCACAACCTCTCTTATAGCCATTGTGATACCACTCTCTTCTCTTTTACCAAACTCGAAAACCTATTTGAGCTCCGCAAATTCCTCTCAGCACGATTTAGTATCGCGGAATCTGAAATGCACGAAGGCACGGACGAAAAGCCATCAAGAACGATGACTCAACTAACTATTATACACTAAAATAGAAGCTCTCGTAAAACCAAAGAAATCCAAGAAAATGTTCAATTCTTGGGAACAAGACATGGATGATCGTAAACCGCTCTCTCCAATTTGAAATAAGTTCTTAGGAAGTAATGCAAGAAACAAGTACAGAACCAAAGAATCAAGTTAAAAAAAAAAAATAAACTGGGAATGCGTTACACTAACCTCTTTGTGTCTGATGAAAATGTATATCCGCCAATACGAATCCAATATCTGTACATCTGAATCGACGGGTTCAAATCCAGAAACCACGAAGCTCATATGACTGAGTCGTGTCGCCTTGAGTCGATACCTCTGCAACAACGATAAGAATAAAATGAAGTGGAAGTTTGACTTAAGCAGTCTTTTACATCAAACGGAACCATGAAAACACCCACACAATTAAAGAAAGTAACAGTGACACCGGAAAGAAAGAAAACGATACTATCAAAATCGGCAAACAACGGAGGAACGGAAATCGTATTCAGATAGTGGAAAATAAAGAAAACGCGAGAAACTGGATATTGAGAGAGAGAGAGAGACCTGATCGAGAATCCCCTGAGAAATGTGGGATTCCGAGAGAGGTCGGAAAACTGTGGAAATGCGGCGATCAAGTTTCGGAATCCGTACGATCAAGTGCTGACAGACAGAGGTCAAAAGTCAAGACTCGCCGTTTTATTTCTTTCCTTTAGTATCGGGTGGAATTTGCACTGAGCTAAAGTGGACTTGGAAAATTTCGGTTACGCGTTGATAGCTCATTGACCAATTTTGTATTGCTGTAAAAAAAATAACAAATTCGTATTTATTATTTTTTTAATGTTAGCTAAAAGTAAATTTTAGTGTCTACTGTGTATTTAGAAAGTTCGGAATTAGTTATTACTAACTCGGTTAATTTAATTTAAGTAAATTTTTAAATGTTAATCCAAATAAAGTTATTTTTGTTAGAAAATGTTAATTAAAGGGTTAACGAATTTCTTACTTCAAATTTGTCCAAAGGTTGGTAAAATTTGGGTAATTGTCCAGACATTTTAATAACAAAAAATTTGTACGAAATATGCCCCAAAATTATATTCCCTCCCAACATCATTTGCAGTAATATTTTCGTTAATTAATAATATTCCCGCCCAACAAATTGAATTATATATTTCGGTTAATAAAAAAATAATAAATGCATTTAAAATCAAATTCAATCACTTAATCAATGCTATAAAATCGCCCAAATTTTTTGGGTATTAACCGATCGTTCCTGACGATCGTGAAATCCTACTCCGGTGAGGACCAAATATTCTACGGGCAGTAGAGCGCGATCGGAAGGACAGTGGTGACGACGACTCTGGTGGGGTGCACGGCGGCGCTGACGACGCAGTTCGAGAAAAGGCTTTTGGGGGGCCACTGGAACGTCGTCCACGTCTGCAAAGGCTTGCTCGGCGGCTTCGCAGCCGTGACCTCAGGCTGCTCCGTCGTCGACCCTTGGGCTGCGATCCTATGCGGCTTCGTCGTAGCGTGGGTCCCCATCGCCCTCAATCACTTCGCTGAGATTCTCAACTACGACGATTCTCTAAAAACTACTCAGCTCCACGGTGGCTATAGCGCCTAGGGACTTATATTTACAAGTACATCTGAACGATTTTTTTTCAATAAATATATTATTTTGTGTAATCTATAATTTATTATTTTGTTTAATCACATTCGTCGCTAGTTTTTTCTTATTTCTTTTAAAATCGTTTTGTTATTGTGTCCAGTGGTTTTATTCTTCCCTGTTTGATTTGGGATTTCCTGTTTGTTCTTCTCGTCGTTAATATTCCCTGTTTGTACGGATCGGACTTCGTCGCCAAAAAGAGGACTTCATGCGAGCGTAGACGGAGATAGCTTCTTCCAAGTATTGTTGCAGATTAATCCGATGGTTCCGACGCCAACGATAGAGGCGTAGCAAAGACTAATTCCGGTGGTGGACCCCGATTTGGCTCCGGTGGCAATTAAAATTTTCATCATTCTTCGTTCTTCTTCTTTGTGTTTAGATTTTTATTTCAAATTCATGTATGAAATTTTGATTTTCTTTCATTTAGTCAAATAAACGTGTTTTGTTAATTAGTATGCAATTAATGAAAGTTTCAATTTACATTATAAAAATCAATTAACGTTGTAAAACGTAACTCAATTTACGTTAATACATTTCCATTTCAGTGTAAATTGGATATCAATAAACGAACATTATCAAGGTAAAAATCAATTTACGTTATAAAATAAAGTTCAATTTACGTTGGAAACAAAATCATTTAAGTGTAAATTGAATATTAACGACAAAGAGATAATATTAAATAATAAAACAGGTTTAAAATATTAAATTTTCCAAAAATAACTGAATAAGACAATCAAGACATTAATGAAGAATTTTTTTAATAAATAATATGAAAATAATTGTCAATTAAACCGCCCATAATTCTAGGATCTAAAAGGAAATATCCAATTGCCAAAAATTACTTAAAAAGAAAAAGAATTAATTCAAATTTGCAACGAAAATTAAAAATACGAAATTAATTCGAAATTCAAAATAAAATTAAAAACCTAAAAATATAAATAAAAGGAAAGAGTAAATTAATAATGTGATAAGATATGCCACGTAAGTATTTTGGACATTTATAAAAGTTTTACCAAACGTTAGATATAATGAAAACACGTTTGTAAGGTAAGGTAAAGTCAATTCGCCAAATTTTTGTTAATTAAAAGACACGGTAACACTGTCATAAAATGTAAACTTGAATTTTACAATCATTACAATATTTGATTAAATTTAAAATCGAACCATTAATATAAAATAAATGAGAACAAGATTTAAGTTACCATATTTAATATCCACAAATAAGACACTTTTAATTATAAATGAAGTAATATAAAAAAAAGAAAACTATATCAATTAAATAGTAGGATACTAGTACAATCTTAAATTAAATTAGGGCATTCGGCCAATTTAGCCAATTAAACATTATTACTACATTATAAACACTTACTTGACATTTTACGTTAATAACTATAAAATAAAAAAACGAGCTTTTTGAGACAAAAATACATTTTTCAGTCGTATTGACATTTTTATGACTTTTTTTTAATTTGGAAAAAGAAATTAATTTAGTTAGGCGAGTTTTTGGGTTTGAAATATAATTGATAATCAATGCTTTTAATGAAAATTAACATACATTCAATCGGTCATTCAAAACATTAATTAAATGTATCTCTCTCTTTTTTTTTTTTTTTTATAATATATTTCCGAAATCTGAATCTCCGTGACGAAATAAAAAAGTTAACCAGATCAATTTTCTTTTACGAACATGGAGCTGGATGATTTCATCCTTTTCTTTTACGAACATGGAGCTGTATGACTTCATCCTTATCGATTTTCTCAAAAACTCATTGTATAAACTTAATATAAATGGAGGTCGAAAAGCTACGTTATTTTTTTTTTACATAAAATATAGTTAATGGTAGGGAAAATAAAAACTTGAGTTTTGGGTATGAAATCCTTTGTACTAATATAGAAAGGGTAAAATAAATCAAATTATTGGAATATGCCATTAAATATTGGAATAAAGCAGTAAAATAAGAAATTGTACCTAGAAACTAACCAAAATAAAAATAGTATCAGGGTCGGCTCAACCTCTAGACAACTTTAGCAATTGCTTTAGGCCCACGAAAAATTAGTTTAAATTACAAAAATTGATCTAAATAACACTAGAAAACAATGGTATTGTAATTTACCCATACATTGTTTTTCTTTAAGTATATAGACTTTATAGGTGACGTGGCTGTTTTTAAAAAATTTGTTTTACAATAATGTCCTTTCTAGCAATTAGTGTTATTAAATATAATTTTTTTTTTTTTTTTTTTAGTGGTTAAGTTATAACCGTTTTCTTTCTAGATTTATTGTTTGATTTATTGGTTTATTATTGTCAGTGATTTTTTACGCTGTTTCAAATTTCAAATTATGTTTATTCGTGTTTATTTCGATTTTTTTAACCGACAAAAATGTTAACTACCCATTTTAACCGGATTTTATAAGATTTTTCCATTTGTTTTATTTTATTTGAATAGTAACCGCCGTTAGTAGGGTTAATTTTTTTTATTACGTCGATTATTGATTTAATATTTTTTGTTTTTAGTTTCCTCTTGTTATTTTCTGTAATTTTCAATTTCGTATTTATGCATTATTGAATAAGGGTATATGTGTCACCATAAACCGATTATTTCGGTTTTTTACTATAAATCAATAATTACAAAACTTTGGTTATATAGTAATTTTTATGTTTCAAATGGTTATATTGCTACTTATCCCTTTAAATTATGTAAGAAAAAGACCCATTTTTTTAGGTATGAAAGGCCCAAATTTAAGATATTTTTTAAGTTTAAATATATAAATTAGCATTAAAAAAACCTGATAAAAATAAATTTACTTTAGGCCTCAAAATTCCTAAAACGGATCTGGATACGATGAAGATGAGAGAAAATCATAAACAAAAATTTAAAGAACAGACAAGTGGATCTGAATCTTTGAAACAGAAACACCTGCTTAAATTTCAATATTAAACAGTTACAAAATCTCATATATAATAAGCGGTTAAAAGCTGTAAATTCCGGAAATCTCTGCATGCAAGTATGAGTGCACTTTGTATCAAACTCTTAATATGCAGGGAAACTAACCAAAATAAACAAGAATCAATACAGTTTATTCTTCATATTGAATCATTTTTAGATTTAAAATTCAATCAATTATCTCACATTTAAAATTCAAATCTTGAAATCAATCTATATTACTTATAACTGATTTTGAACAGATAATTACTAAACCCTAATATTAATTATAACTGATTCCAATATATGATTATATAATTAAAAAAATACAAATACAATAAAGGGTGTAATGTAAAAGCAACCCCGTCAAATTTGTCACATAATCAAAAGTATCTATTTTTCATTGAATATCGAAGGAGTTGACAAAGTACAATTACAACGTTTTAAATTAGTTTTGTTAGAATAATTCTTCTTAAATTACGATTTTCATGTACGATTTTATTTTGTATTATAAAAATACATTCACTCTAATATTTTATTTTATCTAATCAAACAATCTTAAATCCCACATGAATCTCAAATGAAAAGGTTTGAACCGAAATAATTAACAAAGACGGTAACGAATAACATCAAGAAAAATGTAAGAGATTTGTTGTTTGAATAAAGCAAATTGCCAATTAAAGCCTATAGTTCAATTGTTAAATGATGTTAATGATCTTGAATCATGTTAGCTATTCGTGAAAGAATTAAACTTATCATCTTTTGTCAAATTTGTAATGTTTTACCTGTATACATATACTTGTGAAATAGTGTTTTTTTGTACCAAATAAAGCTCATCAATAATAATAAAAATCAAGGTCTTTCTCAAAACACTTTATTGTTCTTTTTAAGAAACTATTAGAGCATGACGCCATAATACATTGCTCTAGCCAGAGTTATGGAACATCAGTGCAATAAATGGTCAGACATGGACATTGAAGAAGAGGACGATGAGAATGTGTTTGTATTTAAATGTGAGGACAGTTAGGAATATTATCCACTTGAAGATGACGTATGAATAATTATTGAATTCGATAATTAGATTATTATATAAACATTATATGATTAGTGGGTTGAGCTCTAAATAATCAATTAGAATCAATAACAACTATCTTCTACTACTAGGTCCATAGTCCCGATTCGGCTATGATAAAAGGCTGATAAGAACTTTCGAATAATAATGTTGTTCACTATTTAATCTCACTTTCTGTAATAGTGATAAACAACATTAATTCTGTAAAACAAATATTCGCAAAATTAAATAAATGTTTAGCATAATTGTTTATTTATTGCTGGATCAAGTAAATAAATAATTAATTGAATTTTGGGGCTTGGGAATTTTGGATTGGGCTTGGCTTAGGAGTTCGCCGAAAACCCCATAGGGATATGCCCTAGGGGTTGGCCGAACTTCCTCCCCTTATTCTCCTTGGATTTTTCTTTTAGGAGAGAAATTCTCAATGATAGATATTGATATGATGGATGAGACAGAGTTTAGATTCATTGTTGAGATTTAACGGCCCAGATTAAATCCAAATGAGAGAATATCTCTAGAAGAAGGGAATATCTCCATAAGGAGAGAATATCTAAACAGAAATGAGAGAAAATCTCTCAGGGGTTCTCTCCCTACCAATGTTATAAATAAGGATAGAAGGAAAGAGAAAAATACACTCTCATTACATACATAATTCTCGGCCAACCTACTCTCTCTCTTGGCCGAAATTCTCGTCCCCTATTCTCCAAAATTGCTAATTCCGATCCTAAATAATAGGAGCGAGATCTCGAAAAAATCTGGTTTCGAGATCTAAGTGAGATATCGATTGTGCCCACTCATCTTTCTTATTCGTCCAGAGATTACATTTCGGAAGACTACGATGTCATCATCGAGTACTATATTCAGAGGAAGGACGAAACAGAGTAGATTCAGAAAAAGGACGAAACGGAGCGCACGTTGGATCATGGAGTTCTGTAGTTGATCCCAAACCCGTAAGTTTTCTATAAACTTGTTCTATGATATCGGTTGCTGAATTTCTTTCAGTAATGAATTAAATTAATAAATCTAGATCTTGTTAGCAGTCATCATTTTAATTGGTTATTGTGAGTGCAATTAATCTTTTTCCGCATTTAATATGGTTGGTAAGGTGAATGAATCACCAAAAAGCAGTATTAGAGCGATTGTTCGTATCTGATACGCGTGTGATTCACCAACAAGTAATATTAGAGTGATTGTTCATGTCTGATACGCGATTGTTTCACTTAAAAGGACTTGGCGAGAACTGATGTTCATCTATCCTGATGCCTACTGGGAATGTTTCCTCACTACTACAAATGATACCTTTAGAAGCGACAGGGGAAATTAGAAGCGACTAGTCGCTTCTAATTAGAAGCGACATATTGGCATTAGAAGCGACTAGTCGCTTCTAACGTAAACACCCCGAATTTTTCCGAAAAATGAAATTTTTTTCATTTAGAAGCGACTAGTCGCTTCTAATTGTCCGAGTCGACATATTAGAAGCGACAAGTCGCTTCTAAAGACCAAAATTATTGGCTCGCACTCTCCGCGCCAAATATTTTAGTATCTTTGGGCATTAGAAGCGACTAGTCGCTTCTAATGTCGCTTCTAATGCCCAAATTATTTGGCTCCAAAACTCTTCCGCCAAAATTTCACTAAGTATGGAAAATTGGGCATTAGAAGCGACTAGTCGCTTCTAATGTCGCTTCTAATGCCCAAATTATTTGGCTCCAAAACTCTTCCGCCAAAATTTCACTAAGTATGGAAAATTGGGCATTAGAAGCGACTAGTCGCTTCTAATGTCGCTTCTAATGCCCAAATTATTTGGCTCCAAAACCCTTCCGCCAAAATTTCACTAAGTATGGAAAATTGGGCATTAGAAGCGACTAGTCGCTTCTAATGCCCCCACTTACCAAAACGTCGTCGTTTTGGTTTTGAAGGACATTAGAAGCGACTAGTCGCTTCTAATGTCGCTTCTAATGGCCCTAGGGCTTTAAAACACCCGTCCCTCTTCCCTTCTCCCTCATTTCACCCTTCCTCCAAAAAAATCTCTCATCTCCGACTCCCCACCCCCTCCTCTGGCCGAGCCCTTCCGCCTCCGCCCCAGCCCTCCCCTCCGGCGCTTCCCTCCGCCCTCCCCTCCTCCGGCGCTTCCCTCTGCCCTCCCTCCTTCCTTCTCCTCCACCCTCCCCTCCTTCCTCCGCCCTCCCCTTTCTCTACCCTCTGCTTCCTCCGCCCTACCCTCCTCTGCCCCTCCCCTCCTCCCCTCCACCCATCATCTTCTTCCATCCTCCGCCTCCGGCCGACCTCCGCCCCTCTCACCAACCTCCGCCGGTGTCTCTCCGGTAAGTTCTCTTTTATCTATCTTTTACGTTAATTTCTTAGTGGTTATCATTTTTTACGTTTTTTGTAGCCTCGTTTGCAGCCTCATTCGTAGCTCCCATTTTCTCCGCCGTGCCCCCGACCAAGACTTTGATTGCTGCCTGCGTCGCTCATCTCTAAGGGTGAGTTTTTTTTTAATGTCGTTTTTTTCGTTCCAGGTAAATGTGTTTCAGAATATATGACGTTAATTATATGTAACTAGAGAATATATGAAATGTGTAGTTAATTACTAGTGTTGGGATTGGTGCCTATAAAAGAGATTAAGTTTTGGTTGTGAATCGGCGAGCTCTCCTCCGGCCCTCTCCCCGTCATTGCAATCGGTAAGTTTTGATTGTGAAATTAATTTATTTATTTATTTAAGTATGTAAATTGAATTAGTAAAATTAGTTACTAACTTAGTTAATTTGTATAATTAATTGGTAATTAGAAATATAAAATGTTATATTCCTTTAGATAATATGTGAAGTTTTAACTTAATTAATTTGTTAATTTATTAACTTAATTGTTGTTCATTGACGTAATTATGAATTTAGTTTGATAATTTTGACGACGTTAGTTTGTAATTTTTTGTTTAGTTTTTTTGTTTAACTTAATTGGTTTAGTTTTTTTGTTAGAGGTTGGTTTATATGTAGTTAATTTTTTAGTTTTTCAATTTCTTAGTTTTGATTATACATTTTGTTAATATGTTTTAATAAGTATTGATAATGTTTTTAATAAGTTTGTTAATATATTTTAGCTCTATTGAAATCATTTTGTAGTTAGATTTGTCAATTAATAAAAATATTTAATAATAATTTTAATTTATTAAGTAACAATTTTAATTAATATACCAAAAATCAATTTTTTTTTTTTTTTGCTGTTTGGGCATTAGAAGCGACTAGTCGCTTCTAATGTCGCTTCTAATTCCCAAATAGCCATATTTTCGTAGGCTTTTTTTTTAGGTTTTTAAAACATTAGAAGCGACTATAGAAGCGACTAGTCGCTTCTAATTTCGTCGCTTCAAAACATTATAAGCGACTTTAGAAGCGACTCGGCTTTAGAAGCGAAACATTAGAAGCGACATTGTCGCTTCTAATGTCGCTTCTAATGCCAAATTAGAAGGGACTTTTTGGCCTTTAGAAGCGACTTTTGTCGCTTCTAAAGGCCTTTTTTCTCCTAGTGCCTACATTGAATCCTTACAACAAGGGGGTTCCCAAGTCGGTTAATGCAAGCATCTGTACACCAAGTGGGAAGCTCGCGATCTCCGACTAAGTTATTGAGTGTTTTATTTTTGAAAAAGAATGATGAAATTATGTTAGCCGCTCAGAGACGTGACACACAAAATTAGTGTAACAATGTGTATAACACTTGGACAAGCAAATAGAGATGACAGTAAAACACATCGTAAATACTAAATTGACACGCACAATTGGTAATCCAGTATGGAGCAACGTCTTCTACATCTAGGGTTGTGATAATCCAATGGAAATGATTTCATTAGATAAATAGTTCTCAGTACAAATGGAATTATATGAACAACATTTACATCAAAGCTAAATTACTAACTATAAGTGAACACTCACAATCCCACGAAATACACACTTCCACGTGTTTTTATCATAAGAAAATCTCAAGCGTGATTAGTTCATTCACGAGCAAACACATCCAAAGCGTGAATCAATCACAGTGGGTGAACCAACAAGCAGTATCAGAGCGATTGTTCATGTCTGATACGCGTGTGATTCACCAATAAGTAATATTAGAGCGATTGTTCGTGGCTGATACATGCTTGTGTCACCAACAAGTGGTATCAGACAGATTATTCGTGTTTGTTGCTGACTTGTTTCACCAACTATGTTTACAACTAATTTTTTGTCTAAATTATCCTTAATATTTTGCCTAATTTTTAATTAGAATTTTGTTTTCAAATTAAGTTTCAAGTTTTGAAATGTAAAGACATGTTTCTGAATTTTGAGCGAAGTATTAATTAGCTAGATTATATTGTTTCTTAATTAGTTTAGATCCTGCATAAATAGAAATTATAGAAACTATTTATTTACACATAGTTACACTTTATTTTCTGTTATTCATTTACAAATTTTAATTCTCTTTCATAATTTTGGCCGTAATTTTTTGTCTAAACAGATTCTCTCGAGAATTGATAAAAAAACTTTCAGGGACGTATTTGTTTCACGATGAAATATTTTCACTCAACAAATCAGGTACAAAAGGTTATTTAGATATGTTTATACTACAACACAATTAACATATTTTTTATGGTTTGTTAACACTATCTATTTATGATTTTTATGGTGTTATTTATTTATCCGGCTTTCATTTACATATTTTTACAGTAAAATTGAATAAGCGATATTGTTTACATAATTATACTTCTCTTTATATTTTGTTATGTGCATTTTTTGTTTCAATTTTTTTTTCCTCTAGAAATAAAAAAACTGGTTAGATCTTGTATTAATTTCCAGGATGAAATTGTTTCATGATGAAAGTTTTTCACTCAATAAATCATGTATGTGTTATCATGTAAGAGTGTTTATTACTCCATTTCATATTACGTATTATTTACAGTTCATTAACTGATTATGATTACGTTTATGTTTTTTTTTATTTATTTATTCGGCTTTTACTTACAAATTTTTACTGTAAAATTATTTAAGAGCCATTGTTCACGTAAGGATGTTGAAGTTCATGCGATGATAGTGAAGAACCACCTTAACGATTTAGGGAATGACCATGTGTTCTATAAACATATAGTAAATACTTTGCATATATGACAACCATTTACAAGACATGTCTTTTTATGGATTGCCGTTATTAATTGCTGTAATTTTAGTTCCAGATTCAAATTTTAATTTTGTGTTAATTCAGAAAATGATTTTAAAAATAAAATCTGAATATATTTAGTTGTAAAATTTAAATGGAATTCATTAGTTGCTAATATTATTTAGATATTATATTTTTGGAAATTATTTATTTACAACTGATTTATATCAATTTTCACCATATAAACAAAATGTAAACGAACTGTAAATAATAATATCTGGTATACAAAGAACCAACATCATATAAAACATGTTCATCGTGTTAATTAAAACCTCAAGATCTTCAATAGTACAAAACAGTTACCTAAATCAATTTGGAATAGTTTAAAATAGAAATCAATCCGAGAAGTATTTGCCTTATGGGAAGATGAGTCCGACACGGTTAGACGACAAGTCGAGAGAAATGGCAGAGTGGTACATCTTGACAAATTGTACCGAAATTGATCCGTATATGACGTGAGTATTCTTAATCGTATAAATTGCATTTGTTTTTTTTTATTTCTCTAACTTCTTGAACGTATAAACAGTGAGCATTGGAATCTCATGGAATTTGAACGTCGCTATGATGTTGATGAAGCGCATCGAAAAGAATTTCGAGGCTGGTTCGCCAAAAAAGTGTACGAACAAAAAATTGGCGGAGTCGATGTGTCTGACGAGTTGTATGCATTGTCGGTCGGACCATTACTGAATGTTCACATTTATCCGAGTTGTGTGGTGAACGGCGTCAAATTTATCACTTCTCGTCGCGATTCAATGCGTACTACTCAAAATAGTGGTGTTTGCGTACCTGTGGACGGCTACACGTTCTACGGAAGGATGGACGATGTTGTCGTGCTGAACTATCGACATGATTGCAGAGTGGTACTATTTTGGTGTCGTTGGTATGGTGACAAGCACGATTCACGCAGACGCATTCGCAAAGATAATGTATGTGGAACAACGAGTGCATATGTGGCGAAAGAATGGTTTCCAGACGAGCCTTTTATACTCGCTACTCAAGCCAAACAAGTGTTTTACTTGCCTGATCCTCGAAATCCTGAAAAAGGGGAATGGAATGTCGTCGAAGATTGTAATCATCGATTCGTATGAGATTTGCCTGACATAGACGTTTCATCGTCGGCTGTAGTTCCATTGTCCGTACAACATACTGATTTCGCGAGTTTGTCTCATCTTCACGATAATTGTGAACCGATTCTAGTTGATGATGCTATCGAAGATGAGCCTACCAAAGACTTCATAGACGACGATGATCATGATGTTGATGTTGACCATTTCCTTGGAGATAATGTTGATGATGATCTTGAAATAGATCAAATTGACCTCTTAAGTGACGATGAGCAAGATTGAGTAAATTGTTTAACTATATTTAAGATTCTTCTAAATTTAATGTATTTCATAAACTAAAAATCTAATTTATCTTTTTTGCTTTGCAGTATGTCGACTAGTAGAGATGAGCTTCCGCCGCCTTTGTCCGGACGAGGTTCGACTACGGGTCAAAGCTCGCAAAGAGCTAGAAAAGGGAAGAAAGTCAAGATTATATTCGACCCCGTCCGTCTCCAATTTTTTCCGCCACTCAGCAGAGGTGATGACGAGAGAGTCAAAAAAGGAGAGCGCATTGGCACGTTTGCAAATAGTCTTGGAGTTTTGGCGCGAGAGCACATCCCTCCGACGACGCCGAGCTGGAATGACGTCTCGGCGCAACAAGTAGCAGCCATTTTGTCTAGTATAAACGCAGAGTATGAATTTGTGTACGAGGACGAGTCGGGAGACATTATTCCAGCAATGTGCCACTCGAGTCTTATCGAGAAGACTATTATCCGCGACGCGAAAAAGCGTCTGCGAGACGGAAAGTCGAAATATAGTCGATTTTACCGGATTGAGTGCGGCGGAGACAAAGAGGAGGCGCTCCAGAGAACGCCCAAGGGTCTGACGAAACAACAGTGGTCCGAGATGATTGATAGAATGACCACAGAAACGTTCCAGGTATAAATTAGATTAAACATATTAATCAATTGTTCTTAAAAATAATTTTCTAACCAATGTTATTCTCTAGGACATGTCCAAACGGAATACGGCGAATCAAAAGAAGAAGACCACGAAGAGTCGACAGGGCACGATCTCATTTTATGAGTATCGTCATAGTCACGTAAGTATATTTTCATTCAAATTACATAAGTTATATATTATAGTTATAATGTGTTATATGCATATGCAGCGGGTAGGAGAAGGCAGGCAGATGCTAGGACCGCTCGGTGCGTGGGAGAGGATGCACACGACTCCCAATGGTCAGTGGACTACGCCAGCTGCTGGAGAGTATCATGTAAGTATATAGGTTATTAATTACGTTTCCTTATAATTGTTGTTATTAATAATTACTTTAATTTGTATTGTGTATGTAGGCTCGGATAGTAGCTCGGGTGGCTGATCTACAAGAACAAGCTCGGGAGTCGGGACGTGAGGTGAGCTTGCCATATTTGGAGGAGACTGCTATGAGCGAAATCCTCGGGACGCGACGTGATTGGGCTACGGGAATTGGGCCTCTAATTCCGCGCTCCGACATGCTAGAAGCTCAAGCCCACGACAGCTCATCGTCTTCCGTAGGGAATGTGAGTTCGAAGTCCTCATCTGATATGGAAGAGAAGCTAGCGGCTCTCCAACAAGCTGTGTTTGGCATGGCTGCTGGTTTGAGCCAGACCCCAGACTTCACTCCGACTCCCGTGTTTAGGGCGACTTTGGACCACTACATGACCCAGTTCGGACCTCGTGAAGGCGATTCGGGCAATGCAGGCGCTTTGGGTTCAGAGCAGAGACCAGATCGACCTTCGACTCCCACCGACACCGAACCAGAAGAGCCTCCACACGGACCCAGCGGACGACGCGCAGGACGAGGACGACGAGGACAAGGACGACAATGATTGTAATTTATTCAACGTTTTAGACTTATTGGTTTATTTACATATCGACTTTCGGTTTTCTAAGTAGTTGAACTTATGTTATTATCTTCTTGCGATTTTCTAATTAGTTGAACTTATGTTATTTTCGACTTTATACATTGTCGACGTTTGATTATATTACTATCGACTTTTGATTATATTCTGTTTATGTTTAATCTGATTTAAATTAGTAAATTTTAATATTATTAAATTTAATTACTGATAATAATATTTAATTAACATTTAAAACCGGAAATAAATTTTTGAAAATTAGATTTTACACTTTTAGAAGCGCCTAGTCGCATCTAAAGTCGCTTCTAAAATATGGCGGGTAACAATTAGAAGCGACTAGTCGCTTCTAAAGTCGCTTCTAAAATATGGCGGGTAACATTTAGAAGCGACTAGTCGCTTCTAAAGTCGCTTCTAAAATATGGCGGGTAACATTTAGAAGCGACTAGTCGCTTCTAAAGTCGCTTCTAATTGTTACCCGCCACCTCTTCCCACGCTTTTTTGGTCGGTGTTAAGGGCCTTTAGAAGCGACTTTAGAAGCGACTAGTCGCTTCTAATTTCGTCGCTTCAAAACATTAGAAGCGACTTTAGAAGCGACTCAGCTTTAGAGGCGAAACATTAGAAGCGACTTTGTCGCTTCTAATGTCGCTTCTAAAGCCGAATTAGAAGCGACGTTTTGGCCTTTAGAAGCGACTTTTGTCGCTTCTAAATGCCTTTTTTCTCCTAGTGTTTGTTCGAGATTTTTCATGTTCGGTCTCATTTTTTTTTCTTTTTTGAAAACGTATTGAACGAAATGAATGGAACCATTAGCATTGATGGATTGTATCATCGACTTATGTATATAACTAATTTTTAATTAATTTTATTTTATTATTTGTTAATGGGCGGAATAAAACAGTCGATAATTTTCTTTGGGGTAATTTAATCCCAATTTGTTTTGTAAAACAAATTCCGCTGCCTATATAAAACTTATTAACCAAACTTTAAGTATTTTTAAAATGATAAAATTTACCTGATTATATACTAGAATTAACTTTATAATATTTATTTGTCACATATAGGTATATAAGACATAATTAGGCAAACAACCCAATAATTCATCATTTTTTTAAAATATCCAAATGTTATTTTATAAAAGAGATTTACTCATACCAAAATTAATTAATTATATGAATTTAATTAAACTAAAAAAGATTATCTACTAAATTTAAGTAAATTAAATTAACTTAATATTAATTAATATTAGCTTCGACCTACTAAATTATTTTCTTAGTAAAAAAATTGAGAATTAACTAATCAACAAATATCAGTAATTTATTTATAAGCATGCACTTCTTCTACGTCCTCGTATATTATTAGATTGGAAACCTTTGCTCCGAATTGTAAATCCTATATTTTCTATTAATAAATACAAGCATTGTTTCCATTTATAAAGTACAAGGCAGATTATTCATAAACTATCATGTCTCACTACAAGATCGGATACCTAATTCGTATCCAATCGGTCAAGCTTGTTTCTTTCTCTCTTTCTTTCACCTTCAATGAAAACGACACCTCTTTTTGTGTCGCTGTTGCTCCTTTCCGCCCAACTTGGCCTGCCCACAAAAGCCAAAAAAAGGAAAGTTAATATTTTCTCATATTTTCCATCAAAAGATTACCCGGTTATATGCACATATATATACAAAGAAAAAATATACCTAAGACCAAGAAGGCGCAACAAAAGCTGTTACATGACATATATACTACATAAAAAAAACTACTTATGTACTGACGCATTACATACGGTTCAGTAGTGATACCCAAGATTTGCAAAAACGGTATAAACGTGTAATGATATAGATTAGGGTTTGGGCTTAAAATTTGAGATAAGTAAAACACAATTTAAAGCTGTTGTTGTAGAGTTCACTAATAGCCTACATCGAAGGTAGTCTTCACTCTCTTTCACTCTATAAAATGTATAGGCATTGATCATAATATATTAAAATGAAAACTAGGTCAACAGATACAAGCCAAACACCTGATCGGGTGATTACCTTGCAACATAATTTTCATCCACATGGCATAGCTAATCGTCGTAAAGTTTTCATGTTCTTGTCCAGGAATTAGACTCCACAGTTTAATATTGATGACAGTTAAGAGTATCCAAATGAAAAAAAAATTGAAACTCTTTTAGTTTGCCTAAAGAAAATGTCATGAAGACATAGTTCTTCTTTCTTATATTGGTGTGACATCTGAATATGGAATAAGAGTGAAGGTGATTGATTAGGCACAGCCCATCTGGCTCCTTTTTGCTCTCAACAAGGCAAGCTTTCTTTATTTTTCCATTGTCTCCACTCTCTATTCAGGAATCTTTGATCACTATCCATCCCTCCACTATCATCACTCATTTTCTTATTATCTTTCTTCTATTTAATATCAATTTACAAAATGAAGGAAACGTTAATAAAATATGATTATAATAATGAGGACCATGCAAAATTGGTACACACACAACTTTTCCATCACGTGAATATTGGGCTACAAGAAGATGGGAATTCGGGACCATTATACTATTCTGGTCCTCGGAAGATCATAATGATCGGTCTCTTTCCTTAGATATATTGCATATATCGGTCAACTAAATTTTGTGTGATGCTTAGGACCATCCTAATTGCTAGGATGTGTTGTAGAATATGAAATCTCATTCCTTCCTCACATACAGCCCGGGACCGAGATTCCTTAGCTGTCCTATCATGGCCTCTATAAATAATGTAATATTCACAGTTTAGGTTTCCCTTAAATCAAGTCTCTAAACAGCAATTACAATGGCTATATTGGGATTTAATCGCGAATCTAACATTTCCAGCTTGTCATTCTGGCCATATACGTAAGAATGGTGATATTGGTGATGATGATGCACATGAATGAATTTATTCTTCCATTCGGTATTATTGACCGACAAGGTAGTGTTCAATTTGTGTTCGTTCCACTTTACATTTGAATTTGAATTAATATGGGTAAACGAATATATATATATATATATATATATATATATATATATATATATGGAGAGAGGAAAACATTTTATTATTAAACATACATAGTGAATTGTGGCAGCGTTGAGGTCTTTCCCTATGATACATTGACACTGACTACCAAACACAAGACCATCGTTGGTCGGAGATGCAAGCGAAGGGAATATAAGCATATATGTAAAACAAACACGAGGCAAAAAGGCAAAGAATGTAATACCTTTCTTTATGCAAGATAAAGAAAGAATCTATTTAAACGAATGGAAGAAAATATTAAGAGTTTTCTGTGTTTGTTTATTTAGTTATTAATTAAACTTCTACAAAACAATTAAGATTCCAATTTTATCACATATTTAGATCATAAAGTAAGGGAAATACTAATTGTACTCGAATTCTATAATATGCTAGGATGAATTAGCAAAGCCGCCACACAATACGGCCGGCCAATTCAATTCCCTTCTCACATGGATGGGATTGTCATGTCCATTTTAGTTTTCTCCAAGTTAACTCTTCATCATATGTCTAAGAATATTTTCGACGATTAACAAGTCCAAAAAATTGGTTAATAGTCATTACTAGCAGACACGTTAAAATAAATAATTATTTATTAAATAAATAAATAAAATGGGCAAATAACAATATATATGTTTCATTTGATTATTTAGATCCATTTTTGTTTAATTTATGCTCAATGTTTCATTTTAAATGCTTCGAACTACAGATAAGTTTTTTTTTTTTTGAAAAAGTACCACAGATAAGTTATATGTCTAAATTCTCATATACCTTTATTAAGAGGGAAAAATTTGTGCCGTTTCGCAAGAACATTATGTGAATGAAAAAATATGTGTTACGTGTTTTAAATTTTTATTCATGTTTGACTTTATGTTGTTTACGAATTATACTCACTAAAGTTAAGTTATTTAATAATCCTGTCAATCATTTAGAAAGGTCACTGCATCATATTTCCTCTTTGGGTAAATAAAACCTGACAAAATATCTTCATTTGTTTTTTGAATATACGAACCTTTGAAAAATAGTGTTTTGACTTTTCGCATCTGAATACAATTTACATGCCATATAGATACATTGATATTAATAAAAATTATTATTAAAACATATATAATAAAAAAAATTGGTACAAGAGATTTAAATTTTGCTAGTGTTTTGTTAATTTACTGTAAAAAACCCGTGTGTTCACTTGGTAGACTTATTTCAAAATTTTCGTACCGATTTGTTTTTTCGTTTCTGGAATAAACGGAATATGATATTTGGACTAAATTAGTTCAAAAAAGTTATAAATGATTTGAACCGAACATTTACCAATAATTTATCAAACGTAAACTATATAAAGAAGAATATCTAATGTACATAATTAGTAATTATATTAACTCATTAAATAATCAACTGTATATCTACAATTGATAGAATTAGGTTGATTTTTGATTTAGAAGATCTCAATTTATCAATTTATCTTACGAGAAATATATGATGACTTTTTTTAAGGGGTTACCACTAGGCCATCCTAGTTCATTTGCATAAATGGATCACCCAAACTCAATCAAGTTAATTAGCAAATGCGGTTTCAGATATTTCGTGCTTTGGCCTTGTTTACAAGTTATGACCCTAACTTTGATTAGCTAGCATCATTAGTGATGATTATATAGCTTAGCTCTTTTTTTAAAAAAATATGGAATACATTATTATTATTATTTTGCAATTTATAAAATGCAGTGATATATATGTCTCGACGTGTAATTCTTTTTTTATTAGGTCCGTATATAATACTAACCGGTTTTTATGATCATCTATAATTATACATGTTATTTTCTTGCTAGTTGTAACATGTTAATTATTGACCACTTATTAATTTAACCAAAGTCGTGTTTATCCAATTTATAACCAGCCATTTCATTAGACCTAGGTCCTCTAATATATTTGTCATAACCCTATCATACCTGGGAATTAGACAATGTAGTCTGTCTCAATATGTGTCTTAAAAGAGATTATAATGACTGAGTTTTTGGTTTGTAAATATATGTCATTTTAAGTCACATATATCTTGTGTGTGTATATATATATATATGTATATATATAATTACATTGGAAATTCAATAAAGATAATTGTAACTATTAAACTTAAACTTTAATAGTCTATATATCGATTTATTACTATTATTATGATTATGCATGATTATTCTCCCCCTTTTTGCATATGGAGGAGAGCGATTGGGGATCTAAAAAGTTAATGATTTCTATATTCACTCAGTCTCATCACCACTTTTCAATTATTTTAGGACTACTTTATTTAGTTTTTTTCTTATTATATATTTATATAAAAATCGAAAAAAAATGATTGAGCAATGAGATTTAATCCTATCTTGTGAGTAAGAAACTCTACGCATGTAAAACAGCCGCCTTTTGGTCATAATGTATCCAGAGAAAGAGCAAAGTGATACATCTCCAAAGGCTCGCAATCTTTGATCTTGTATGCGCTGTACAGTTATCTAATTAAAAAGAGGGTTCTTCTGAGGAGAACTAACTGATACCCTTTTGCTTGTAGTTGAAGGTATAATAATGCTACAAAAAAATATTCCGTTGAATGCATGTTTTATTCAGATTGGTCGGAAGAGAGAGAAAGAGAATTTATTCTTCGAGCTTTTAACATATAAGTGATATCGAGAAAAAAAACACAAGGACATCAAGGCACACGAGTATATAGCAATACAAAAGCTAATATAACTTCATTAATGAAAATAGGGAAACAACAAACAGATTACAACCTAAAAACCGACCAGCTAATGAAATGCTAGGGCTAAAGATATTGCATCTCAGGGAGGTAGTGAACACATAACAGTAAGAACAGGAACAAGGACAAAGGACACAAGAACAAGTACAAACATATACATAAACGTACTTTGAGATACTACAAACAAAGCACTCATCGCTAATTAATAAGGTAATTAATCATCGACTCTCAAACTTGATTATTTCTTGTTCCATAATAGTAATAATATTGGGACGTGCGTACGCACGTGGTGGTTATATATAATAATAGTAAATTAGGACATGGCCTGGTAGGGTTTGAGGAGAGGGATGAGGTTTCCGCCGAGGTGGAGGGACATGACCTCGTTGGTGGACCCCACGAGCTTGCCGTCGATGAAGACGGCGGGGAGAGAGGCGTTGCAGCCGAGCCTCATGAGGGCTTTTTCCATCTCGCGGCCCTCGGGATCTTTGTCCAGCTCGTGGACCATCGGATTCACCCTCAGCTCCTGGAACAAGATCGTCACCGCGTAGCAGAGGCAGCACGAGCTCTTGCTGAATATCACCACCCCTTTCTCCGATGCCAGTCGCGTCACCTTGTCCATCGTCACTGTTCGATAGGATCCAATTAGTCCCGAGCGGGACAAATTTGACCCTACGGACCTAGAAGGAATGAGCTAGGGTTAGGGCTTTTCTTTTCTTTCTAATATATATGTATATATGTTTTGGGATGATATGTGTAGTAGCTAGCTAGGTTGGTTCTGATATAAGTAATCGAGCGCTCATGCTGGGCTATTTATAGGGACAGAATAACTAGGACTTGGGGGGTTCTTTTTTTCTGTTGAAGAAGGAACATTCAAAAGAAAATAAAATAATATATACGCTTTCTTTAGATAACCAACCAAAGTAGACTGAGTGAATAATATAAATGAAAAACATAAAAGCTACTACTTTCCATGACAAAGACTTGAACAAGTTGGCATTGAACACCAGCTTTATTTTTTCTTCTTATAATCTACGCTTGTCTTACAGACCATCAGATTTACTGACTCTAAGAACTGATCTTGTTCCTAGATCGCTGGATTCAGAGACATAATCCTGCGGAAGCGAAGACGTGATTAACACCCGCGAGACACGTGTAGCGCTATTAAGCCTCTATTCATCTTTTTGTATATGTTATTATTTATTTATTTATTTATTGTGGAAACAAGAATACTGGCTGTCTAGACAGCACAGAAGCCTTAGAGAGGATTTCATCTTTGTTACATGGCTGGTCAATTCGCTTAAAGATTCTCTTTTTTGAATCCTTCTGCTGAGAGACAACGAATGAGCAACTAGTGGCTTTCAGTGGGCGCGCTGTATTCGATCTTTATGTAGAATCCACCAAGTTGGGGCATGGATTCTTCTCACAAACACAAGCACGTTTGATTAGATCGTTCTTATAAATTACGTATATAAATTTTTATATATCTTTATTCTGAATATGACTAGTCTCTTACCGTTGCAAATGTTCCCGGTTATGTTGAAACAATATATAAAGAACAAAACTAAACGATTGGTTTACTTGTTATTATGATTATCTCACAATTAAAGCAAACTTTCATAAATTGATATATTTTTTTTCACTCATTTAGTTTGTTGTTTGATATCTACGGCTGGGGCCATAACTTGAGTGAAACGTAAGTTACTAATAAACGACACCAAGTACACCTCGACTTCTACAAGAAGTTGTCGTTTTTATTGTCTATAATCCATTCTGGAACAACACTTTAAGAAGGGTTTGACTCACAAAATAACTACTTCTAATTCCAAGTTCCCTTACATAATTCTCACACAAAAAATACCACGCACAATAAGTAATACTTTAAGAAATCAGACCCGACCGAAACACAGCCTTTTATAAGCTTAATACTCGGAGTATAGGTATAACAGGTTTGCTAGTACTCGCTGAAGTTCAGCTCTCCAGCTTCGCTCATCATTTCACGTTATCATCTCAGGTCATCATCTCCCAATTTGTCGTTTCAGGTCATCATCCCAGCTCGTTAGCTTTCCAGCTCGTCATTTCAGCTCTCCAGATTCTCCAGATGTCTTACTCCTCGGGACTCTCTCTTTTTGTTGGTATTCAATAAGTTCCCGAGTCTCATTGCGTCTTGGAAGTTGCTTCTTCTTATTGGGAATATTTTTGGTGTCTTTCCAATACTATTTATAATCTCAATATGACAAAGTTACCAGGTCGGATTGAGGACTATGTGTACAATGACAATCTCTCAACAAGCTACCAGGAATGCATGACGAAGTTAGACAAGGAAGAGGTGTCGAGCTCCATTAAACGAAGCTCTCCAAAGCTCGAAGTGGAGAATTGCCACTAATGCAAAAAACTAAGCTCTTGATAAGAATGGAAGATGGAGATCATCGAGCTGATACATGGAAAGCGAATTTTGAGTGCAGATGGTTGTTCACCATCAAACATAACTCCGGCGGCACGGTGGAAAGATTCAAAACTCGATTGGTTGCCAAAAGATATTGCCGTATGACATTCATTACCAGGACCTTTGCTCCAATGGCTAAATTCAATACCATCAAAGTCATCTCCTTCACAACCAACCTAGATTAATCCATCCTCCAGCTCGATGTGAATTTTTTTATTTATTAATGGGGAGCTCAAAACAGAATTCTACATGCAACTTTCTCCATGCTTCGAGAACGACCACAACGTGAACAAAAGCTTCAAACTCAAGAAGTTCTTATATAGACTCAAACAGTACCCTCGAGCTTAGTTTGGAAGATTCACACTCGTGCTCAAATAGAGTGGTTAATCACAAAGTCAAGTTGATCAAACTCTCTTTTCAATGTTCTATGCTCAAAACAACATCGAGGAGATCAACAGATTGAAACATATATTATCATCTGAGTTTGAAGTCAAGGACCTCAGGATTTTGAAATACTTCGTAGGCATGGAGGTCACTCGCTCCAAAAAAGGCACGTCGACATCCCAACTCAAGTATATATTGGATATTCTCAAGAAACTGGTTGTAGAGGTCGATTTTCACCGAGACTCTTTCAGTCACAAGGATTAATAACTGCCGTTAATATGTGCGGGTCTAATTATATGTTAATATCCTTGAGTTTATGTATATGGAGCTCTGTCTTTCTCGTTTATTAGCTCGGAAGCTTGTCGAAGAAATACAGGCGATGATGAAGAGTAATGACTAATATCTCTCTCTAGAGTTTCGATTGGGGATCCCCTTCTATGTGGCTTTTACATTGATATTTATATTCCCCCCTTTTTTGGTCTCTCCCCTCCTCTCGGGTCTGTCCCTCCATTAGGGTTTCCTCTTTCGGCCCGGCCTCTCTCTGACCGGTCCCGTCATTTCTTCCTGACCTTTACCTACTAATTCCCGTGATTGCCGCTCTTTCGACTGACTCTCTGACGCCAAGTCTTCTCGAGCAGGCTTCCGCTTTCCCGCCATTTACGCAGCGACGATGCCTCTCTGAGGCAATACCCCTTCGCGGGTGGAACGAGGAGAGATTCATCGAGGGGATCTCCTCGCAGGAAAGACCCCCTTTTCGCGAAGGATCTTCCTCGCGAAGATCTATCTTCCTCGCTCGGGGCTAAACTTTCCTCGCGGAGGCGAATCCTTCTTCTCGCCTTGTTGTCACCAGCTGTGGGCCCCGATTGCTTCTAACCACTTTGTCGTTTGAGAGCCTAAACGACATGTGTTTATGTTAAGAGGGATTCGACAAAATCCCACCTTAACACTGGTATGCTTGGATATAAATTAATTCATGCTCGAATGGATCCAAATGTGAAACTTACAGCTCGCACTATCGACGATTCCACTAACAAGAAAAGATTACAGCAACTCATACGAAAACTCATATATCTCACTCACACAAGATTAGATATCGGATTATGATTAACTCGTCAAAATTTCACATGGAGGAAGCTACGAGAATTCTCCAATACCTCAAATCATCCCAAAGAACATGTCTTCCATTCAATAAAAGACAAATTCGAAGTATCTAAGTGTTCACAGACACAGATTGGGAAAGGGCTATTACAGATTAAAAATCAACATCAGGCATGTGCATGTATGTATGAGGAAATCTCGTCACATGGAGAAGTAAGAAGCAGCCGGTAGTTGCTTGAAGCAGTACTGAAGTCGAGCTCAAATACTTAGCCGTAGAGTATCTGAATGAATCTGGTTGAAGAAAGTTCTAAACGATTTCCAAATCAAAGACGATGGGCCCATCAAGTTCTTATGCGACAATCAAGTTGGACTCTTTATTGCTGAAAATCCAGTTCACCATGACATAACCAAATACATCAAAATTCACCGACACTTTATCAGTGAAAAGATAGAGTTGTACTAGGACAAAAAAGGCTTTTAAAAGCAACAAAAGTCTCTTTTAAAGGTCAAAAAATTGCTTCTAAAAGTCCTTTAGAAGCGACTTTAAAAGCGATATTGTCGCTTCTAATGAGTCGCTTCTAAAGGACTGGAAGCGACTTTGTCGCTTCTAAAGATATTTTAGGCGTCAAAGTTACAAACGACAAGTCGCCCCTAAAGTCGCTTCTAAAGGTCCCAAAATCGTGGGAAAATTTGGCAGATAACATTTAGAAACGACATTAGAAACGACAATGACGCTTCTAAAAGTATTACCTGCCAAATATAGAAACAACTTTAGAAGCAACATTGTCGCTTTGAATTACACTTATAATTAACTTATATTCAACATATTCAAATTAATTCATTTCCACATATTTAAATAAGAAGAATTGCTCTAACTAAGCACTACTACAAAAGATACCTTTAGAAGCGACAGGGGAAATTAGAAGCGACTAGTCGCTTCTAATTAGAAGCGACTAGTCGCTTCTAATTAGAAGCGACATTTTGGCATTAGAAGCGACTAGTCGCTTCTAACGTAAACACCCCGAATTTTTCCGAAAAATGAAATTTTTTTCATTTAGAAGCGACTAGTCGCTTCTAATTGTCCGAATCGACATATTAGAAGCGACAAGTCGCTTCTAAAGACCAAAATTATTGGCTCGCACTCTCCGCGCCAAATATTTTAGTATCTTAGGGCATTAGAAGCGACTAGTCGCTTCTAATGTCGCTTCTAATGCCCAAATTATTTGGCTCCAAAACTCTTCCGCCAAAATTTCACTAAGTATGGAAAATTGGGCATTAGAAGCGACTAGTCGCTTCTAATGTCGCTTCTAATGCCCAAATTATTTGGCTCCAAACCCCTTCCGCCAAAATTTCACTAAGTATAGAAAATTGGGCATTAGAAGCGACTAGTCGCTTCTAATGCCCAAATTATTTGGCTCCAAAACCCTTCCGCCAAAATTTCACTAAGTATGGAAAATTGGGCATTAGAAGCGACTAGTCGCTTCTAATGCCCCCACTTACCAAAACGTCGTCGTTTTGGTTTTGAAGGACATTAGAAGCGACTAGTCGCTTCTAATGTCGCTTCTAATGGCCCTAGGGCTTTAAAACACCCGTCCCTCTTCCCTTCTCCCTCATTTAACCCTTCCTCCAAAAAAATCTCTCATCTCCGACTCCCCACCCCCTCCTCTGGCCGAGCCCTTCCGCCTCCGCCCCAGCCCTCCCCTCCGGCGCTTCCCTCCGCCCTCCCCTCCTCCGGCGCTTCCCTCTGCCCTCCCTCCTTCCTTCTCCTCCACCCTCCCCTCCTTCCTCCGCCCTCCCCTTTCTCTACCCTCCACTTCCTCCGCCCTACCCTCCTCTGCCCCTCCCCTCCTCCCCTCCACCCATCATCTTCTTCCATCCTCCGCCTCCGGCCGACCTCCGCCCCTCTAACCAACCTCCGCCGGTGTCTCTCCGGTAAGTTCTCTTTTATCTATCTTTTACGTTAATTTCTTAGTGGTTATCATTTTTTATTTTTTTTGTAGCCTCGTTTGCAGCCTCATTCGCAGCTCCTATTTTCTCCGCCATGCCCCCGACCAAGACTTTGATTGCTGCTTGCGTCGCTCATCTCTAAGGGTGAGTTATTTTTTTTAATGTCGTTTTTTTCGTTCCAGGTAAATGTGTTTCAGAATATATGATGTTAATTATATGTAACTAGAGAATATATGAAATGTGTAGTTAATTACTAGTGTTGGGATTGGTGCCTACAAAGGAGATTAAGTTTTGGTTGTGAATCGGCGAGCTCTCCTCCGGCCCTCTCCCCGTCATTGCAATCGGTAAGTTTTGGTTGTGAAATTAATTTATTTATTTATTTAAGTATGTAAATTGAATTAGTAAAATTAGTTACTAACTTAGTTAATTTGTATAATTAATTGGTAATTAGAAATATCAAATGTTATATTCCTTTAGATAATATGTGAAGTTTTAACTTAATTAATTTGTTAATTTATTAACTTAATTGTTGTTCATTGACGTAATTATGAATTTAGTTTGATAATTTTGACGACGTTAGTTTGTAATTTTTTGTTTAGTTTTTTTGTTTACCTTAATTGGTTTAGTTTTTTTGTTAGAGGTTGGTTTATATGTAGTTAATTTTTTAGTTTTTCAATTTCTTAGTTTTGATTATACATTTTGTTAATATGTTTTAATAAGTATTGATAATGTTTTTAATAAGTTTGTTAATATATTTTATCTCTATTGAAATCATTTTGTAGTTAGATTTGTCAATTAATAAAAATATTTAATAATAATTTTAATTTATTAAGTAACAATTTTAATTAATATACCAAAAATCAAGATTTTTTTTTTTTTTGCTTTTTGGGCATTAGAAGCGACTAGTCGCTTCTAATGTCGCTTCTAATGCCCAAATAGCCATATTTTCGTAGGCTTTTTTTTTAGGTTTTTAAAACATTAGAAGCGACTATAGAAGCGACTAGTCGCTTCTAATTTCGTCGCTTCAAAAAATTAGAAGCGACTTTAGAAGCGACTCGGCTTTAGAAGCGAAACATTAGAAGCGACAATGTCGCTTCTAATGTCGCTTCTAATGCCAAATTAGAAGCGACTTTTTGGCCTTTAGAAGCGACTTTTGTCGCTTCTAAAGGCCTTTTTTCTCCTAGTGAAGCCACATGAAACGTTGCAATTGTAAAATATCCAATCTTTTACAAACGTTTAAAACATACCCAATTAGTCCTACGTGGCATATTATTAGGCAATTGCAATTCCATTTTTGTCCTTTTTATTTTAGTTTTCGTGTGTTTTTTATTTATTTTCAGTCTTTTTATATTAACGAAAATTAACCTGATTTTTAGGGAAATCTTGTTTAATTTTCTTATTTTAAACAGCGAATTTGTTTTTTAATTAATTCAGGATATTTTTTAATTAGTCAACTAATAAATGCATAAACCATTTTATTTTTTCTTTAATTTTATTCAGATATATTTCATTAATTGCTATATTTTCTAATCGGTTACAAATTACAAGCATGAAATACTAGTTAATTTGCGTTAATTTATATACACGCACATTTTAATCTTATCTATCCACCTGATTTCATGGGACTCAATTAACGCATATTTACCTTAGATCACGGGATTTCGACGTTAATTTTCAACTTTCAGATTTGAAATCGTTATTTAATGGTTTTAATATTTTTTTGATATAGTCAACTATTTTCTTTAATTTACAATCGAATTAGTTCATTTCTGTCATTAATGGCTATTTTAAACAGACACTGTTTTACGTGTTAATTTTGGTTAATTTCTGGTGTACAGCTACGAATTTCCTGTTTTGTAGCCTTTTTTATGGCAGTATTAATTGATATATTCCATTCTGTTTTTAATTTTAACTATTGATGCGAATAATTCCAATTAAGATATATTCTTTCCGAATATATTTAGCCTAAAATCTTGTTTGATTTAAAAAATAAAATCTTATCTTTTTTTTTTTCCTAAAAAGATGCCAAGATATTCGGTATCTATTACTAATAAATGAAATTAATATCAATCGAATATAATATTGAGAATTTGAAATTTAAAAATTTATTTTGTAATTCACCTATGTTTACTGATTCTCAAAATCTATATGATTTTCGTATTAATTTTGGTTAATATGTGCCTCTACTGCTAGTATGTTGTACAGTTACAAATATCCTATCCTATTTTGTAGTTGTTATTGATTATAAACTTAATTGATATTTCCCTTTTTATCTATAATTCATATAGTCAATAATTGAATTTTGAATCAGTCGAATATAATCTTGAATCTTGAAATTTAATTTTTTATTTTGAAACTTAAAATATGGTAACTGATATGAAAAAGAACACTATTTTACGTGTTAATTTTGGTTAATTTGTGGTGCATAGTTACGAATTTCCTGTTTTGTAGCCTTATTCCATTCTGTTAATAGTTTTAACTATTAATTCGAATAATTCCAAATTGATGTTAAGATATATTCTTTCCGAATATGTTTAGTCTAAAATCTTTTTTTATTTAAAAAATAAACTTTACCTTTTTATTTCCAAAAATGGTGACCAAATATTCGGTATCTATTACTAATAAATGAAATTTATATCAGTTAAATATAATCTTGAGATTTTGAAATTTAAAAATTTATTTTATAATTCAGTTATGTTACTGATTTCCAAAATTTATATGATTTTCGTATTAATTTTGGTTAATTTGTCTCTCTGTTAATAACGTGTTGTACAGTAACTATTAATTTTCGTTAATTTCTGTGACGAAAAAGTTCATAATGATTCTAGGGGAAAAGAAAATACAGATCTAATTGAAATATTTGAGAGGGAAACAAATTACAGATGTAATTACAATAAAATAAAAACTATATGAACGTTCTTTTTCGTCATACTCTTTTTCTTTTCGCCGGTCGCCGACTTCTTCATCATCTTCTTCTTCTTTCATTATTTCGGGTTCTATTGATTTGGAGCTTTCTCGGTCGCCGGAGTTTTCTTCTCCTCCACCAACTTCTCCTTCGCTGGCTTCTTATCTTCCTTCGAGGCCATTGAAATCGTAGATTTTTCTTCGTAGAGAGAGAAGAGATGAGATAGTAGTATTGGTTTAGAGTGAGAGAAAGTGACAATTCGGATTCAAGAGAGAGAATAGTTACGTGCGTTTGTGTTTCGGTGGGAATGAGAGAGAGTAAGTTTGAGTGTTGAAGGGGGTTAGAGTTTAAGAGATTTGATGGGGTATATAACAACTTTCCAAAACAATTTCTCCCTCCAAAAATTAAAAGTCTTCATTAAGTTTTATTAATTTCCAACATATCCAGCTCTTTAAATTGAGAGAGAAATTGAGTCTATCTTTATGCATAAAATCCGGCCATAATTTATTTAATTTTCGGAAATTAATTTTCAAAAATTACAAAACCGAAAAAGGTATAATAGTCCGATAATTTGCGTTAATTTTTACAACTGGGTATTAACCAAAACTTACAAAAAATTGGGTATTTTGCAAACTCAATACTATAGAAGGGTATATAGCTCTTTATCCCTTTAAATAATTAACATATTCAAATTAACTTAAATTCAACATATTTAAATACACATATTCAACTAAACTTAAATTCAACATTCAAATTAACATATTCAACTAAATTAAAATTTAACATATTTAAATTAACATATTCAACTAAACTTAAATTTAACATATTCAAATTAACATATTAAACTTAACGTATTCAACTAAATTTCTAATTATTTAATTAACATAAAAATAACCTTGTTAGAGGAAACGAGTAAGGGCGAACTAGACGGCGGTCACTACGAGCGTGCGATCAACTCGACCAAAACACTAAAATCTAAATAAATATTAAAAACCGTATTAAAACAAAACTAAAAAATAACGCTATATAAAATATATTAACAAAAATAAAAAACGATTAACAACTAAACTTAAATTTAACCAAAATAAAATAAACTTACCGATAACGGGGGAATGAGGTGGCAGCCGGAGCAAACCAATGGCGGCCGGTGTCAAGGTGACAGCGAGAGAAATGAATTTACCGGAAAAGGGAGGGAGGAGACCGGCGTCGCAGGTCCGGTCGGAGAGAGATGGGCGGAGGGGCGGCCGTAGAGAGATGAGCGGAGGGGCGGCCGGAGAGAGAGGAGGGGCGGAAAAGAGAGAGGGAGGAGGGGTGAGAGAGAGATGGGCGGCCGGAAAAGAGAGAGAGATGGGGGTAGGGCCGGGAGAGAGAGGGGTGGCCGGAGAAAGAGAGAGGAGACGCGGGAGAGAGAGATGGGCGGAGGGGCGGCCGGAGAGAGAGAGAGGAGGGGCGGATGGGCGGCCGGAAAAGAGGGAGGTGCGGCAGGACAGTCGGAGAGAGAGAGGAGGGGCAGGAGAGAGAGGGTGGGGCGGGAGAAAATGAGAGAGGGGAAGAGAGGAGAGGGTCAGGTGCTTTAAAAGCCCTAGGGACATTAGAAGCAACATTTGAAGCGACTAGTTGCTTCTAATGTCCACCAAACCCAAAACGAAGCCGTTTTTTGATAAGTGGGGTCTTTAGAAGCGACAAGTCGCTTCTAATATCGCTTCTAACGTCCCCCCGGTGAAATTTTGACGGAAAGGTTTTTGAGCCAAAGATTTTGGGCATTAGAAGCGACATTTAGAAGCAACTAATCGCTTCTAATGCCCAAAAATCTATACTTAGTGAAATTTTGGCAGAGAAATTTTGGAGCCAAATAATTTGAGCACTAGAAACGATATTAGAAGCGACTAGTCGCTTCTAATGCCCAAACATACTGAAATATTTGGTGCGGTGGGTGCGAGCCAATATTTTTGGCCTTAGAAGCGACTTGTCACTTGTAAAGGTCAAAGATTTCCTTTTTCGAGAAAAATAAGGGTGTTTAGGTTAGAAGCGACTAGTCGCTTCTAAAGGTTAAAATTCGCTTCTACTTAGAAACGACTAGTCGCTTCTAATGCCACCTGTTGCTTCTAAAGGTCATTTTTGTAGTAGTGTTGGCGATCATCGAAATGAAGTATGTCCCAAATGGTCATCAACTTGAGACATCATCACCAAACCTCGAGTCACCTTTGATGAGCGGTGTCACAAGTTTGATCTCTTGAACATCTACCATCAAGCTTGAGGGGGAGTGTTGAAGTTCAGCTCTCCAGCTCCTCAGCTCTTCAACTCGTCATCTCAAGTGATCATTCAGGTGTTCATCTTCCGGTTTGTCATCTCCCAGCTCGTCAGTTCGCAGCTCAATATTTCTAGCTCATCACCTCTCCAGCTTCTCGTCTGGACTCCCCAGGTTTTCAGTTTTCTTACATGGCTCTCTCCATTTCTTGGTATTCATGAAGTTCCTGAGTCTCAATATGCGCCTTTAAAGTTTTGCATTCTTATTCGAAATATGTTTTGTGTCATTCCAACGTTGTTTATAATTTCAATGTAAAATATAATTGTTTATTATTTCTCTCTTTGTATAATAAAAAATCCCCCCTCTCATAATGAAAATCAAGTAAAATACAATTTTTGGGTTATTGGGACACTCTTTCTTTTTCTAATTTCTCTCTCAAAGTCTACAATATTATCCTGCGTGTCTTCATAAAGCCTCAAAACTATCGAAAGTTAATGTTGCTTATAAAGTCTCAATGAAAGTGCTAACGACTAAACCAATCACTCGTGCGATAACCCGAACTCCTCACTAGTTCTCCGTAGATTCTCGAAGCAATTTTGTGATATACTATTATAAAAAAAAATTGTTTAAAAAGTTATTTAAATTTGATGTTTGGATCAGAGAATTTTTGAATCTATGCAAAATTTGAAAGACGATCGAGGTATGCCCAATACATTGATCATATGTTGTTAATAGAAAAGTATAGTTTCCCTAGCGAATACCTTAGATCAATTTCATTCTAATCATCCACTCAAACCTCATAGTGGACAACTAAAGAAACTGCTCTTCTGTTGGTGAAAATTTCGTATACCGTGAAAGTGCCTTCAGGATTGATACATTTTCGCAAGTCTTCACGAAAACTGCCACTTTCGTTTATTTTCATTAAAAATAATTGTATTTTTGTAGAGATTTTTTTTATAGAATTTATTGCAAAAATAAAGGCGAGTCGTGAAAATTCATATAAATTGGGTGTATCTATATAAAAAACTTTGAATATGTATATAGAGGTAAAATTGATCATCAAACAATAACAAGTGGACGAATAAGATTAAAACACTAATTTGAAACAGAAATAAATACATCATTATTGAACCACACTAATTTGTTAAAACCACACGTGAAAGGCCTTCCTTCCGCTCTCGCGGGAATGTTTCATTATTGAACTATGTTTGCACTATAATTGTTTCATGCGTTGTTAAAAATTCTAATTAGTTATTGTATCACTACCTCTGAACTTAGAATAATAATAATAAAAACATCGATAACAAGTATTTCTTGCGCCACATAATAGTTTTTAACTACGTTGCCGGTCTTTCTGCCTGCTATTGTTACAGTCTTCATCATCCAGCTAGCGACATAGACTTGTTATTCTTTTTCCAGAGTATAGGTATACCAGGATAATATGGCTAGTCTGCACTGAGCACCCTTAGATCTATCTCCTTCCTGATCATAGCAAATCACTCAACCTGCCTTGTTATAGCAAATCACTCAACCTGCCTTGTTAGTGCTGTGTTGGTTTGTTTGCTACGCCAAAACCCTAATGTTCTTCTAGACGTTCTTAACAAGTTTTTAAGAATATGTCTCTGTACTTTTTTTACGCCTAATACCTGCTACACTGTTCATTCGGCGCTTTCGGTTCCAACTGTTCTTCTCAAGTGAAGAGAAACCCTCGTCTTCTGTGTAGTATATAAACCCTCTTTTGCACTTTGCTAGAATTCATGCATTCTCACTTTCCTCGCGTCGTTTCAACCAAGTAAAGAAAGTCAACCTCTCGTCTCTTGCGCTTATGTTTGAGGAATAACTTCTTGAAGAAAAATCATTTATGTAAGTGCATCTTTGGTAAACTTTCAGTGTTTAAGACACAGACAAGACCACAGTTTTGTTAGGGTTGAAAAGTGAGTGAGGCTCACACCTAATGAGAGTTTTAGGTAGAGTGATATTTCGGAGAAAAAGTGTTAGGTTAGGAATTGTTGACTCGCTTGTAAAAATTTTGTTGTTCCGATTTATAATATACTCTTTTACCGGAATACAATATCCCCCAAATGTAGTGAGTTGTCGAACTGGGTTACCAGTGTATTTTTTATTTACTTCGTCAAGTCTCTGATATTTGCATGAGTGTCTATAACATACTACGTAACATTACGGAAATAGTGCATATCATTTTGCATGCATGATTCTCTAAATTTTTCCGCGCAAGTATAAATCTAACTACTCGGTCATATCTTCATTCTTCTTGTCAGATTTGCATGTACGCCATGTCCGTCTCATAAACCTAAATTCTAAACCCTAAAGTCCGTCTCATTCACTTTCAACATCAATGGTGAAACTAGGGGCCGGGTCATTCCGAAACGAGGCATCCGTCAAGGAGACCCGCTATCTCCGTTCCTTTTCCTACTATGCTCGGAGGGACTCTCGGGGCTCCTTCGAGATGGGGAGAGGAGGGGGGAAATCACGGGAGTACGATTTGGCCGCCAGAATCTCCGAGTGTCACACCTGCTTTTTGCGGACGATAGCCTTATCTTCCACAAAGCCACCACGGAGGAAGCGACGGCGGTGGCGTCATGTCTTGGAAGATATGCGGCTGCGTCGGGGCAACTCGTGAACTACTCCAAATCGGACATATGCTTTGGCTGCTCGGTCACCCCGGAAGACAAAAACAACATCTCCAACCTCCTTATGGTGTCCATAATCGAGTGCCATAGACGGTACCTTGGGCTGCCAACGGTCTCCGGGAAGAAGAAAAAGGAACTATTTGCCTTTGCCCGAGCTAGAGTGTAGGACAAGATAAAGACATGGAGAGGGATTTGGTTCTCCCAAGCCGGGAGGGAGACACTCATCAAATCGATACTTCAAGCAATCCCGTCTTACGTATCAAGCGTGTTCCGTCTCCCTAAAGGACTCATCGACGACATTCATAGTGCAATCGCAAAATTTTGGTGGGGCAATTGTGATGAGAAGAAGATCCATTGGTGTAAGTGGAGCGAGTTGACGGTGCACAAAGAAGATGGAGGGCTTGGTTTAGAGATTTGGAGTTGGCGAATCAAGCTCTAATAGCTAAGGAGACTACACCGAAGACCCAATAGCTTGGTGGGACGAGTTTTCCGTGAGTGCTACTTCCCAAAGGGGGGTATCATGACGGCAAAATGTAAGTCCAACGCGTCTTCGATGTGGAGGAGTCTCATGTGGGGCAAGGAAATAATCGAGCAAGGAGCGAGATGGAAGATTGGGAACGGAGAATCGGTACGAGTTCTCCGGGATAAATGGGTCCCACACGAGCAGTCCTGCACCCTCATCGACCCCCCTCCTCTCCCCGAGGACATGATCGTGGCGGAACTCAAGCACTATGATGGTAGATGGAATGAAGCCTTGGTCCGAGATATGTTCGTGGAGGAAGACGCGGAGGCTATCCTTAGGATTCCGGAGAGCGAGAATGGCATGGCCGATACCATGTGTTGGCATTTCTCACGGGATGGGGAATACTCGGTTAAGAGTGGGTATCGGGTGGCGCGATCCTACCACTCGGCCGGATCCTCCAACCCCCGGAAGGCCGCTAGATGGTGGTCGGCGCTATGGAGGTGTACGGTCCCTCCAAAAGTTAAACTCTTTGCTTGGAGAGTGTGCAAAGGATGGATCCCAGTAATGACCAAGCTTATGGTTCGCCGAATCGTCGAGGACAACCGCTGCCCCAGGTGCCGAGCGGGCCCCGAAACCGTCACGCACGCTATTTGAGGTTGTAAGTGGTCCCGGAAGGTTTGGAAGTTAGCGGGGCTGAGTGACATGTTGGGGAATGCCCAAGGCGAGGAGGCCACCGCAATCCTCATCAAAGCGTGGGAGAAGCTCGAAGGAGGTAAGTTTGATTTTTTCATTACCTTGATGTGGGAAATATGGAATAATAGGAACAACGTATCCATGGGGAAAAAGTCTTGGAAAGCCGAAGACCTCATTGAGTGGACCGGAACTTACCTTGATGAGTTCAAGAAGGCGAACTTGAACACCAAGGATAAGGAGCGGGCACCGAAAAGCACGAAGTGGCCTCCACCAAAGTAGGGGATGGTGGCGATCAACGTGGACGCCGGGGTAAACAGGCGGGAGAATCGGATCGGAATAGGCTGCCTTGTTCGGGACCACCACGGCTTGGTACTTGCCTCGGAAATCTCGGTGAAGAAGGCGGGGTTCACACCGCATATCGCGGAGGCTGCAGCAGTTCTTCGGGGCCTTCGGCTCGCAGGCGAGCACGGGCATGGGCGGGTGGTGATACAGTCCGACTGCCTCAGTGTGATCCGAGCGATCAAGAGCCATACCGTCCAAACCACGGAACTAGGTACGATCCTTTATGATATTAAGATGGCAGCCCGAAATTTGATTGAGTGTGACTTTATGTTTGTCCCCCGCGACTGTAATAGAGCTACCCATAAACTAGGTAAGCTAGCACTTAAGGAGAATGATAACGTGTGTTGGTTGGGGCATGTCCCGCCAAGTATTTATCGAGTCATTTGTGATGATTTATTTAGTTGCGTGTAACCACGGTTTTCCTCCGCCACTTAAGTGAGGGTTGAAATCTAATCTCCGCGGTACCGCCCGCGTTCAAAAAAAAAAAAAAAAGCACTTTTAATTTCAACGATAAAATTTTAAATTTCTTCACTTCATGTTGATCTTGACCCACTTGAATAGTAGGCACATTCATGTCAACGAGGTTGAGATCGGACCACCTTTGTCACAAAATTTTCTTCAAAGTATAGTTTCTTCAAAGGCAAAAAAATCTTACAGATATCGAACACTACAATATTAAACTTAGCAAAAACTAATCTTAGCTCAACTTCAAATTTTCAAACTTGGTAATGAGCATATTTGAATGGGATACATGTGAACATTGTCAGTGCTATCATGAGCATGTGAAAAATCTTATAAACTCGGGCAATTGAGAAATCTAGCCAGTTGGAACGGAGATGCTGTTAAATACTCACTTTATTTGATACTTTTCATTCAAAATAATTATCGGAATGTCAACATTTGGTATATTATTTTCAAAATATTAAATGTTTCGTTAAACTTGTGTTAATGGCCCAAGTGTTTACGTGATATACCAATTAATAATGTGATTTTGCACATTTGTCCTTCAAATTCTCGACTAAATTTAATACATTTTGATTTCGAAATTTAAATTTCGTTATTTACTCGTTTGAATGTCATTATTTTCAAGAAATCATTTCATTAACGCGCAGATTTTAAAAAGGAAGTCAACAATTAGTTCTTATAATTGTGTAAAATGTTTTTATTTCTTTAGTAAATGTCATTGTCATTTTGTTTATTGTTCAATATTCTGGAAAATTAATTATTGGTTATATCTCTATCTCTATCTCTTTCTAATTATATCCTAATTTCATCTCCATTTTTCGTATTTTCAAAACTCTTATTTTTCCAAAATTGATAAATTATGGACATTAAAATCGTTTCACATGTCAATTTCCAAAAAAAAAATTAAGGATAATATATTGATAATTAATATTTTACATGTCGTTTTACACGTCATTTATATGTTGTTTTACATGTCGTTTTACCCCTATTTACATACAATTTACTGGAAAAACGATAAACAAATTTCGCAGATTTTCAAATTTCGCAGATTTTCAAATTTCGCAGGAACCAGCGAAATCCGAATCCTCATTAATCCAATTTTTTTGTAATATAAATTTGATAGACACAAAAAATCAAACTCTAAGAGAAAAAAATTAAAAATAAAAATCAAAACATATGATTAAATTATCTAAATAAACATAAAATCAAAATGCAACTGAATTGAAAGTTGTGGATGACAGAGTGGGATGGTAGGATGTCGATCGATTAACAATGTCTAACACCTTGAAAAACGCATCTCTCAATAGATTTCCAATACATAGATGTTCCTTCTCATCCGAAAGATTCTTACAATTCAAACATGTAAATGATTAACTCATTAATTTTACCCAAATAATGAAATCATGTACAAATTAATTTTTAAATCAGTTAATTTACCCGACCGTAACTCAAAATTGTATATCCCTGAAGAACAACGACAATTTTTGTATAACGAAACAAGATACCAAAACTTTTAAATGAAGAACAACCTCTCAACATTATTTTTTCGGCGATTTTGATGATTATAACCGGTAAAGCTATTATATTAAAAATTTCGCTCAAAAAAATTGTAAAGAACACCATGCCTACATGTACCTTGCTTGTAGCCGTCGTTGGAAATGATTTTTGGCCTCTATTCCGTCGTTCCTTCAATATTATGCTTTGATGAATTCGACGTTCTGAAATCTTATTAGAGAAATGTAGAGAGAGAATTTAGGAGAGAGAGAGTATCGATGAAACAAATGGAAACTGAATCGTCGGGATTAATGCATTTGTTTTTTAATTGTCTTTTTTTTTTATCTTTTTCAATAAAATTTATGATGTGGCATGAAAAATGGGCGGGATAAAATTTGGCGATTATCATTTGAAAATTTTCGTTAAACTAAATATTGGTCATTAACCAAAGTTTTACATAATGTTACGTTGGCTAAAGAAAAAAACCTTATATGTTAATAAGCCTATATACCTTAGTAACCCTTTTTCATTTAATACCATAAACCAAAATAAACTAATTTTTGTATACTAAACTACCATTTAGATTAAATAAAAATGTGTTTTCGTTGTATTGGCTTTAATTAAAATAAACCAAAAGTCCTTTAGAAACCCTAAACCGTCTCTCTTCTCCTTTCTTTCTCCACATTCGAAAATCTCAAAACTCACGGACTGAAAAACAATACTTAAGGTCGGAAAAAAATCTTAGTGTCGACAAAAAATATAATCACGACCAAGGAATATTTCATGCAAAAAATAAACGAAAATTAATGGATAGGAAAATAAATATTCCACTTGAATTCAAATTTTGAAAGGAATTCCAATTAATGGGAGAATAAATCAAGATCCACTTGAATTCAAATTTTTAAATGAATAGGAAAAAGATCCATTATAAATGGGAGAATAAATCAAGATCAACGAAAAATTTGAAAAATATCAGGCAATTTAATTCCCGTTAATGAGAAAACGAGTTATAACATTGTCTCTCTCATAAACCGAAATAAAGATGAATTTTAAATTTTGAATAATTTCAACAGATTCCGAATTTAATTACAGTTTTTTACAAATTTCCATATATATATAATAAGTAAAGAACATAAAACGTAAAGGCAAGTTACTAAGATTTACCACATTATTAAAAGCTTATTTTTCAAAGTTAAAAAAATGGATAAAATGCAATTACAACGTTTAAATTAGCTCAGATAAAACAATTCTTCTATTAAAGTTATACATAAACATACTATCATAAAATTAGCTTTCTGATGAGGAAGATTTTTAGATGCGACGTATCGCAGATAAAAGTCGCATCTAAATAGATTTTGGGATGCGACAAGTCGCATTTAAAAATGATTGTTCATTTTCCAGCTTGCTGATTGTGTACTTTTTCCTGAGAAATGATTTCATCATGGCCTTTCAGTAGCCATATTTGGGCTCATCCTAGAGTGGTGGTTTGCATTTATACTATGCCATTCCTTCGTATGTTCATCTCCACATACGTTAAAGATTACAATATGCGTATTGAGACCCACTTTGATACCGAATGGAAAAGGACTAACAAATTTAAGAGATGGTCTCATTCATTTAAAATTTTTGACGGTGACGAGTCAACAAAGATGTCAACAATTGTTGGCTGGCTATTTTTTCCTTATTGCAATCTATCATATTCTGCTAAATGTAAATCGAGTTGATTCGATCTTATAAAATTTTAAAAAGTTATTTTAATATGTTATCTAAAAGTCTTTTGATTCAAACTTCTTCATAGTCTTATCCTATTCAGCATGTGTCAAGCCATTTGGCATTTCTTGTTTCGCGTAAAATTTGAATATTTCTAGTTTCAATTTTGCATTAAGAAATACTCGCTTTGCATCGCGAATGGTATTTGGCGTCTATCTATGCTCAAAAGAAATCTTCTTACTGTACCTCGTCGGTAATAAGATTAGTGTACACAAACGTGTACTCAATTTGGAGTCCCGGTCACAATAGTCTCCACAACCTAAGACTCTACGTCATTCCAAAGAGAGATAAGGCGGACTGACGGAAGATGCCAAGTTGGTGAAGTATAAAAAAATTGACCTAATGTTTGGATATAATAATGATAATTTCGGATTTGACATGTCATATCTAAAAATAAAATAATGCGACAGATCTCATCCTACGCTAGCGATGTATGGTCCAAATTCATATTTTTTTGGGCTATACAGAATTGATCCCGTTGTGAGAGCATTTAGCTCCCACGACAAGACACTATTACAACGGGGACTCCAAAGTGAGAGCCTTCCACAACGGGTCTGACTCGTTGTGGGAGTCCAGAATTGTAATAAGAATTGTAGTAGTGGAATACTTTAGTCAATTTTTGAACAGTATAAAATTTTGCCAAAATAATACAATTATGCCACAAAAATTATCAAGTTGTCGATTTTTAAGGTCTATCGTTTCACTCCACAATAAATTTTCTCAAACTTTCCTTATAAGATCCCTATAGCAATACAAACAATAAAATACTTTTGCATATCACATAAACACACAGCCGTTGCTGACACTCCACCTTCAGAGGGGAATGATACGTCACGTTCAATTAAGTTTTATGTGTTTCTTAGTAAGTGTAAAGGCTGCCGGAATAAATCTTAATTCTCAGGCGTTGCAATGTATTCTCAAAACCGTGTAATATGTACTCATTCAAAACATGGGATCCTAAGATTTTTACTTAGGAGACCAACAACAACAACAAAATACAGGCTTGTCATACACGTACATGCATGCTTGACCCAAGAAACCTCTCTCCTCTCTGTGAAGTTGCCATATGTTTTTTGGCCCAAACTTTCTAAGTCGGCGTGATAAACAAGCTTAAGTTATGCAAGACTAAGTAAATGGGTTTCACTGCCACTACTAAAAAGAGACCTACCTTATAAAGGCTACTGATTCCTATTGCAGCGTCATGAGATTCTTCGGTATATAATCCCACCAATCGGAAGAAAACATCACAATCCATCTTCTATAAAAAGCCGGTATCTAGGTAAGAAAACTTTATCCTAGTTTCTTGGTGGTAATGAAGGGACATATTTATATAGTTCCCTCTCAAATTTATATGGATTGTCAACTTCTTGGAACAGTTACATGTTATTTTAAGGCTGTGGATAGAATTAATTATGTTCTCTCTCTCTCTCTCATCATATTATATAAAAACTAAAAGCCTCAAAATGCAACTTTATTCTGACTATGTATGTGGCTATGCACGAGGAACAATAATCTTTTTCTTATGACTTCTGAATGGAAATGGTCCTCTCTCGATCGATAATTCTCTCTTATCGTCAAACTGATCCTTAGCTAGCTAGTTCAAATGCTGATAAAACCATGGGCGATAATTGCATCGATCTTGTCACACATTGTGCTTCATGCATGACCATCATAAGAAAGGAAGGAAAAAAACTTAAGAATAAAGCAATTATTAAGACTATCAATATACTAATTAGTTAACACGTCGTGACATTATATTCCCACGTCGTGATTTGATCTCAAGGGAATCATAACGCTGACATTATTTTAAACATATTACATATATTCTTGCTATATTCAATTAAAAAATAAAATAATTGTATACATGATCACGTCGTAACAATATTAGTATATAAAGAAAATATTCAATCCCAACAAGATACCGCATTTCCATATATAGTAATTTACCCAGCCACCATTAATTGCAATAGTTATTTTTAAACAATTCACAAACTAAATCACTAGTAAGAACAAACTGTTTTAATTAATTCACTCTCAGTGAGAAACTGGAAGCAGATATTAATATTTTTCATCACTTTCTTTTCTTTTCAAACATTACCCTTACGTTTCCGGCTTCATTTCCAAAACTCTCGCCGGAAACCGAGTAATTTAAAGTAAGTACAGCCCGGATTATCCCAGCTGAAAAATGAAAAATACATACATATATAGATACATACATACATAATACATACATGCATACATACACACAATAAAAAAAGAAAAAAAAAGTATATTTATTAGGGTTGTTATTTAGGGTTTTAGAACCAAATGGCCCTGGCGTCGATGAGCATTTGCTTGAGGGAGCCGTCGACGTGGAGGGAGATGATGTCTTTGGCGGAGCCTACGAACTTGCCGCCGATAAAGACAGCTGGCACCACCGGATTGCAGCCCATTTGCTCTCTCAGGGCCCACTCCATCTCTTTTCCGTTGACGGAGCGGTCGAGCTCGTGCACCGCCGGACTGGCCCCCAGCTCGTAGAACAGCGTCTTCACCGTGTGGCACATGCAGCACGAGCTCCTCGTGAATATCACCGCCGCCTTCTGTGAAGCCAAATCCCTGACTCTCTCCATTGATGATTGTTTTGGTGTAAGAAAGAAGAGGAAGAATAGAAGAGAATGGAGGAATGTATTTAGTATAGTTTTGTAGGGTTTTGCTGCGTTTGTGTTTGTGTGTTTGTGTTTGATGATGTTGTGGGAGATTGAATCGTGGGCCTATTTATAAGGAGGGGTGCTGATGCTAGATTACTATGGTTTCGTCTAGAATATAAATTTATATTTATATATTTCTTTGGTGGAAATTCCATATAGATACACATATGAATTATGGATAAGAAAGAGAATTCTGCTTTAGATATTTCGTTTCTCGTTTTGGATAAGAAAAATGCTCCCTCTCTCTCTCTCTCTCTCCTTAATAACTCTTAATGATATGTTTGAGGGTGACACAGTGTAAGTCATGAAACGAAAACAAGTTGCTAATTCACAGCATCAAATAAGTACTGTACGTACTCTTATTTAATGACTTCATCAGTCAAATTGCTCTCCGATTTTATTGAAGATCGTTGGAATATAAACCCACAGAAATGTTAATGCTGATACTGTATATTATGTCTGCTTTTAAAATTATTATTAAAGGAACAATCACTTTCGGCAATGGCTTGCTAAGCATCAGATCACCCCCACTAAATCCAATAATTTTTATATTAACAAGACATAACGATTCAATTATTTTATTCCTTGACACAGGAAGGCCCATAATTTTTTTATTTGGGAATCGGAAAGTCGGGAAATGGAAGTTATAGGTAAAGAATATATTGTCCAAGTGTTGACCTTTTCTAAGGCCAATACGGATTTTTTAGATTAATATAAGAGGGTCAACATGCACACGCGTTACACGTAAAATGGATCACAAATATCATGCGCTAATTTGTATTTGATAATTTGATTTCCAATAACAGTAGTCTTCCAGCATATATAATGTAACCAGAGATCTTATATTTCCTTAGTTTATTTTCTTTTTTTGGGAGTAATTTGTTCTTTGGCCTAGAAGCCGCGGATATGGTTGACGTGTTGGAAGATAGAGTTTATCCAATTCACTTCCAACTTTCACAAGCATTTGGTCCCTCCAAATCAATGGAATATAGAACTCAGAGAGAGAGAGAGAGAGAGAGAGAGAGAGAGAGAGAGAGAGAGAGAGAGAGAGAGAGAGAGAGAGAGAGAGAGACCAAAAGGAAGCTTTTTGTACATCAATACAGAGAAGAAACGTTAGCAAAAGGAATGACGACGTTTGGAAGGAAAGTGAAAACACTATGACTGTTACATTTCATACAACTATACTAACGAATATTCAAGCTGTCTTCCAGAATCTTCATCCCCATATGAATATGATTTCTTTTTAATTAAAAATGTTTATAGTGTACGAAATGGCGTTACCCTCCAAGGTTTTTTTACTAGGGAATTTATAGACAATCTATACTTAGATTTGTAGAGCGCATCTTTGTAAGCACTGCATGATCTTCGTGAAATTTTATAAATCAAAAATAAAATAAATGCACGCCCTTGTTGATAATATCATAATGATTTTCACATTCTTATCTCCATGCAATGTTTAGAAGAATCTCAAGTCATGACAAGGAAAAATAATAAAAGGGTCATTTCCTAATATGAATATTTCGTAGATACAGTACTCAATTTGGGCTCCTGGTGGGTAATAGTATATAAGCTATATGTAATAGGAACCGTAGGATTACTGTACTAGAATGTGTTATAGGATCCTATTGTATTTATAGTTCCTAACTAATCATTGATTAGTTAGCTTAGTAATATATTGATTAGTTAGCAGAGTAATATGAGACTCACTTTCTCTCTCTTCCCTCATCTCTACTATCCTCCTACAAATTCTCTCTAATCTTGTTATGGTATCAAAGCCAAGGCTCTAAACCGAATCAAGAAATCAAGATTCTTGATTCATTCGTCAACAATGGCTTCTTCCGCAAACAACAACTCACCGACGATCAACGATTCTGCCACCACCAGTCCTATAATCACCAACTCAGCTCAACCTCAATCTCAGACATATCAGATGATGATTCCTCGCATCAATCCTTTGGTACTTCGTATGGATCAAACCAATTACTAGTTTTGGAGCACACAAGTTCTGTCAACACCAAGAGCGTATGGACTTGAAGGTCTGCTTTTAGGCACTTCATTAGTTCCAGCGCAGAACATCACGTCGATCTCATCTGAAGGCGTTTCAAACACAATCGCGAATCCAGAGTATCTTCAATGACTTCGCAATGATCAATTCCTTATGAGTTGGCTCTTCGCCTCCATCTCAGAAAGAATGTTAGGTCATGTAAACCGGTGCATCACATCGGCGAACGTCTGGTCAACGTTAAGTCAAATCTTTCAAACTGCATCTAAAGCAAGAGTTCTTTAACTACGCTTTGCTCTACAAACAACAAAGAAAGACAATCTGTCAATCAATGACTTCATTCTCAAAATGAAGACAATTGCAGATGACCTCAGCTGCGCTGGATCTGTGGTTCAAGATGATGATTTAATATTGTATATCCTAGGAGGTCTTGGATTTGAGTATGATTCTGTTATTGTAAACATAACAACAAGATCGGACTCATTAGCTCTTCCAGACATTCAATTTGCACTGCAGTCTCAGGAAATACGAATTGAATCGCTCAACGCACTCACCACAACAGATCAATACGCATCACCAATGGCAAACCTGGCTTAACGTGGAGGTAGACATCATAGTGGTTGAAGAGGTGGACGCGGTCGTGGAAGAGGTCGATCTAATGTTAACAACAGACTGATATGTCAGTTGTGCGGCCGAGTTGGACATCTAGTAACAAAATGCTATCATAGATTTGATGTGCATTCCACCGGAGTCTCACCACAACAACCACAACAGACCAGTCCACAACAAAATGTTCAGCAACAACAACCTCAACAAGGTTAGACTCAGGCATACACAGTTGCCACAAACGATGACAGCGGCGCAACGATCATATGACGTCGGAGCTATCCAACATCACAAATCAGTATGACTACAAAGGGAAGAACAAGCTCGTAGTAGGTAACGGTTCTTCTTTACCAATTTTACATATAGGAGATACACCATTGAAAATAAATCGTGGTAACCTGCTATTGAAAAACATACTACACGTTCCCAACATAACCAAAAACCTGCTAAGCATATCACAGTTTACCAAAGATAACACTGTTCTAATTGAGTTTTATGATGAAAAATGTCTCATTAAGGACAAGGCTACGATGAGAACAATCCTTGCAGTAGCTCTTAGAGATGGACTCTATCAACTAGATCTGTCAAGAATAACTGGAAATTTCAAGCCTAGAGTTCAAGCTCTTGTGTCAAAACTTGATGGAAACTTGTTCGACGTATGTACATCTGTAGAGTCAACCCAAATAAACACAGCCACAAAGTCTCAGTCTCAATTCTTGTGTCAAAACTTACAGTTAAACACACTAGTCTGTAATACCAAGTCAAATGACACTAGTGTCTCTGATGTAAACCTATGGCACAAGAGATTAGGACATGTACGAACATATATTCTCAAATGTATGCTAAAAAGTGTATTTGTTTATGTTTCAGTAAAAGACTTGAATTTCTATTTTGATTGTGTACGTGGCAAAATGCATCAACTCAATTTCAAACCATTAAAAACTCATACTGTTGGCAGAGATACCCACAAGAAAATTGTTTATTTACATATTGATGTAATATATGAATATTTCATAAAAGTCTTTATTGTAATTTGCTGATTAAATTAATAAAGGTTGAAATGTTCTTTCATTCCTTTTAGTTTGATTGAAGATTTATGATATTCAATAGTCTTATAGTCCTTAATCAAACCTAACAATGTATGAAGAGACAAATTTAGAATTGCGTGAACAAACTCTTCATGGTTTAGTTAAAAACGATATATTCACAATCTAAAGATCAACAGACTATTAATCCAAGTATGATTGTTGGAAGAATCTATGATGTCTGGTTACGAGGCATAGAGAGTTAGGAACTTTATAGATCTTCCAATGTATCTTTCGAAGATACTGAATTGACCAGTGCACCTTTAGAGACAGTGGAAGAACAAACCATTTAACCTCTTCTGTCTCAAGGTCACTATGTATGAATTGCATCATGCTTACCTAAATCCTGAAATGAGACATGTCATTTCATAGCATTAATATTCTCATTTGAGAAAGTCAAATTCTAGATCTGTTACGAAGATGTCATGAACCAACTTTGTGAAGTTCTCATAGATACGGAATTCATGTCAAGATTGCTAAGATGCAATATATATCACTTCATGCTTTATTACTTGGATTGTGAATAAATAAACTGCGTAGTATCCAAAATTAAGTAGCGACTTTATTTGGATGAAACAATGTGATTTGTTAGCTCCTCGTCAATACATTGTTTCTAACTTATTCACAAGTAACAAATGAGTTGAAGAAATAACAACTAGAAGGGTAAAATGGTAATTTTATAATTCTCATATAGTTGATGATATTCATGAAGGGTAAACATAGATAACATTCAATGGATCCACTCAATATAATTAGGTTGAATCTGAGTAGAAAATAAATTCATTTGAACCGAGAGATTCTCAGTGTCAACTCTTTAGTGGAGTCAGTTGACATTAAGCTAATGCTCGGAAAAGATTTGTGAACTTTTGAGTCCGAGTATAGAAGTTCAAACTTTGTTCATTTGGATCCATAAGGTCACTATTACAAGTCATTAGAGTAGGATTGTTAAACTAAAAGTTAAGTCAAAATAAGTTCAAATGTTGAACTAGACTTTTTCTCGGAAAATATCTAAAGGGTATTTTTGTCCACATGGACATAAAATGATGTGAATCTCAAAATAAGATTTTGAATATTTTCATATGATGAAAATATAAAATATTTTCTAAAGCCGAAAATTCATTAAGGCATTAGGAAATTAATTTCGTTATTTGTGTAATGATATTTCTATAATGGATATTTTAAGAATTGTCTTAAAAGAAATAAGGAAGCATCTAGATACCCCTTCCCTAGCTATAGAATTCGGCCAAAACACATCAAAGGAAGAGATAAATATTTCCCTTTAATTTTAAGGATAATTACCCAAAAGAAAAAGGAAAATGAATTTCCTTGAGAAGGAAACAAATGTGCTAAGTGAGGAAACAAATTTCCTCACTAATGCACAATGTTGGCCGGCCAACTTAGGAGAGAAAATCAACTATTCTTGAATGTATAATAGGAAAGGGTTATTACCCTTTCTTGATTTTTCTTCCCCTATAAATATATTTTCACATAGAGATGTGAAAATAAGTATTCTTGGTCTTGCTCTCTCTATTCTAGCCGACCATTCCCCCTGGCTCTCTCTAGAAATTCTTTTTTATTTTGCACCTAGATCCTCACTTGATCTAGAGAATTGCTTATGATCCAAGAATTGTTTTTGGTTCATATTGTTTAATTGTGTCTACACACAAATCTTTCAAACACTCTATAGACTCTTGTAATAGAAACCTTAGGTTTCTCGAGTTCTACATTAGACGTGAAGGAATCGAGCCAAGGAAGAAGATCCACCTTTCTCGAAGACGCTTCTACTTAAAGGTTCAAAAAAGTTTAGTATTCAAGTACTCTAAATAATGTTTTTAATTTATAACATGTATATGCACTTTTTTTAGGTTAGTAAAAATTGTTTTACTAGTAAAAAAAAAATTATATTCCGCTATTAATGTGTTAATGATAAACTTTTCTTAATCCTAAACATATTCCAACAATTTCTTCTGCTTGGCCACTCAATCTTCATGCATTAACAAGAGGTTCTTCTCCTCTTCATTCTTCACCGTGACGCCCCTCATTTGCTTAGTCGTCGCTTCTTGGCTTGCTAGCAAATTCTTGAACTCTACAAGTGATGGTTGAACATGCCATCCTTGTACATCAATTATGAAGCTTCGATACTCCGGTGTCAACCCGTGGATGATGATCTTCTTCATACGAGATTCTCCGATGACAGACTTTGGATCGAGATCGCTAATCTCACGACATAAAGACATGAATTTGTGGAAATATTGAGCAATCGTCAGGTCACGTTGTGAGATTGATAGTAGCTCATTCTCCAAAAGTTATAGTCTTACATCATTATTCTTTGAGAAAAGCGTCGTGAACGTATCTCATACTTCTTTAGGCGTCTTGTCTTCCCGAATATGCTCCAACATCTCTTCTCCAACGGTGGTCTTCAGGGAAAACATCGATTTGCCTGCTTTGATTCTCCATTTGCGCAAGATTCCATTAGCATCTTCCTCCGGCGGTGTAGTTTCTCTTCCCCCAACGACCTCCCAAAGGTCGTGTCCTTGCAAATAGGACATCGTGCATGTTGCCCACGTGTTGTAGTTGTTGCTGTTGAGTTTCTTGATTCCTCCGACGACTTGGAGATCACCCACTGTGTTGGCAGTACTTCGACACAAAGAAAACTCACACAGTAAAATCTCAAGAAATCGTTTCTGATATGGAAGATCAATCAGAACCGCAACCACAGAGCATATTAAGAATTTCAAGAGATCTGACAACAACACTCACAACCTCGCTCGGATACCAAATGTTGGTACCACAAATGACTGTTACCGAAACTACAACCAGAATAATACACATTGCCTTACTTTGCAAACAACAATGAGCGCACTGTGATAGTGATTTGTGGTGGAGATGATAAATTGTTTGATTTAATAGTAGGAGACGAAATACAAAATGAAAGAGATACAAAATAATAAACACACGACATGTCTTTATATAGACTAAGTTTCTTGGTTATCAAGTAAGGGTAAAAATAAACTAATAGAGAAATAACTTGCATAGCTAAGTATCACTAACCATGAAATGTAATGGCTTAAGTTCACAATATATTGCTAATTGTTTTCGACACCATGCTGCGAGGACAATGTTACTTGTTGAACGATTTTCTTATTCAATCTTTTTTCCGTCTAAAATAATATTATTGTCAATTATTAAGTAATTGCAATATTATTATTCTATAGCTACGTTGTTAAACAACACAAGAAGATTTCACTTTCATAAAAATATTATGTCACACATATAAATTAAAATATTATTGATAATAAGTGAGAATTAAAACAAAATTACTATGTGAATATAATTAAGTTAAAAATTAATTAAAACTACTTATCATTAAGTATAAATTTAAGTTAAATATATTTTAGCCAAAAAATGCGATGTGTCAGCTTAAAATAATATAATATTTTCTATTCATTAGAGATGCTCTAGTTCTTATTTACTTCAGTAAAATTTACAACTTTAGTCGTAGTGTATTTATTATTTCGAAGCTTGTGTCTCTTTCTATGTTGAGTTGCAAAGTCGTCACAAATTTGAAGGTATTGACTTGTGAAACGAATATCAACATTAATCTCCTCGAGTCACCATCACGAGGTTCGTATAGTTTAGTCAATCCATTTTATTAATGAAGTTTGTGGAGAATAATATTTGTCAGTGATACCTAGGTTTGTAAGCATGGAAATTAACATGGTGTAATTTGTCTAGACCAAAAGATGAATATGTAGAATTCGACACTTTATCGATGTTCTTGAAAATATAATTACAAATTTGCGATAAAGATTTCAGTGGTCAGAACAATGAGGAAAGTATGTATGTACCAAATTTCAAAATTCGGTATAGCTGAGGTAACATTACAGGAGGAAAGGAAAGTATAACTATTCCAAGAATATGAACGTTTTGTTTTCTGAGTCTTATCTATGGTATAGATTCCAGCTGACTGACTCTATGACTCGTCGAAAGGTGTCATTTCACTCCTAATTTCTAATTTTCCACATGCCATAAAAATATAGTAAATGACCAGCAATACAATTCCCACCTCTAGAATATATCTTTTGCTAGTGTGCTTAAAGCTGCAGCATTGAAGTGTCATCTAGCAATCTACAAAAGGAGTTTAGGGGCTTTTTGCCTCTGTTTCCTTTCAATAAAAAAGTGCAAGCTACAAAAGGATCAAACTAGCATTTGAAATCAATCTAGCTAAAACTACATTAAATGTAGCTGAAATAAATTAGTTATATTTAAAATTAAACTGGAAATTCTTAAGAACAAAACTGAAAATGTATATTGTTTTCATGTTCTCTTTAAAATGTTATATCAAGTTAAATAACACTCAACAAATATCAGATTAAAACAACATATTAAACTATGACTAAAAAGACTTTGTTCCCTTAATCGTGTCTATTTTTAGATCGATGATATTTCTGGTAAAAAGAAAATATTATTAACCAGTAGAATAACTATAAGAGAAATTTCATTTTGTGGGCCTCATTTCGTTCGAAATATCAAATATAGACTTATTATATCAACTCTATCTCAAAATGAACTTTTGACCAATTTTCAGACAAAAATACCCTTGATATTTTTTATCAACTTTTTTTTTCTGAAACCTATCTGAAAATCATCGGAAATCATCGGAAAAATTGAAAAAAAAAATTGAAAAAAAAATTGAAAAAAAAATTGAATTTCATCTGAAAACCATCGAAAAATTTAAAAAAAAATTGATTTTTTTTTAAAACCATCAGAAATAATCGAAAATTTTAAAAAAAAAATTGAAAATCATCGAAACTATCGGAATTCATCGGAAAAACCATCTTAAACCATCGGAAAAATCAAAGAAAAAAATTAATTGAAAGGTATTTTTGTCCGAAAATGGGTCAAAAGTCCATTTTGAGATAAAGTTGACATAAAGAGTCTATTTTTGATATTTCGAACAAAATGAGGCTCACAAAATGAAATATCTCAACTACAATAACGGACAACCCTGAATAATCATCTTTTGATTTTTATATTTTAATTTTTTTTTTTAGGGAATTTTATTACACTTAAACTCTATTTTGTGAATTCTAACCAACTGACTGAGTAAGCCTTGTAACATATGCGCTTGTAATAAATGCGTGCTTAACAAAACATAAAATTATATTTGTTTTTGTTTTTTCTTTAAGAATAAAAATTATATTTGTATATTACATAACACAATGACAATCATGTTTGTTATTTTGATGTAAGAGTAAAGATTATTTTATGGGTTATGGTATATTATACTCTTAAATATGTTTGTTATTTTGGATATGGTCAACGTTTTGTAAAACTCGTGTAAATGTACAAAAATTAGTGTTACAAATTTTTCATTCTAATTTTGACCAAATTGGAGCTCCCGCCCAATCTATAAATTAATTATAAAAATAAATTATATAATCCACGTAGATAATTCCATAAATAACCGCACACAATTAACTCTAACATTAAAATCGTCCAACCTCAGGAGAGAGAAACTCAGAATCATGAATGCAAAGAATTTGGGATTCTTTGAAAAAATTCAAATCCAAAAATCATCGAGATACGACGCCATTTTTGTTCACATAAACTTTGTCTGGGAGTTTTATTGGTGTTCAATCAACGTAAAATAATAGGTGATTAACATGTACTTCTCTTCCGTTGTTTTCTTTTTATTATTTTGATTTGATTTAATTTTGTAATCTATTCGATGTGGTTTGGCTTCATCTTTTATAAACGCGTGATAATCTTTTTCCGTTAGATTTAGGATTTTTTTTTATTTTGGGATTTTCTTTTTTTTAAAGTTCATGGTCGGGTATCAATGCATGTAAATCTCATGGTTATAAATTTGAATTTAAGAGTTTTAGTTTTTTATTTTAAAAGTTTGTGTTTTCATATTTTAGCAACGCACAGATTTTTTATTTAATATGCTAGATTAAGTTTTTTTTTATTATGAGATTCGTGTAAATGGTGGTTCAATAAAGTTATGATATGGGAGATCCATTAAAATCGATTGTTTGTGCATGAATATTTGATTTCTTGAATCATATGTATTCTACCTTCATTTGAGTTCGTCATTAACCTATGCCTTGATTTGTTTCAGGTGTAAAATATTGTTAATCGACCGATTCTAAACGTTTACTGACTACGGATTGCTCCATCGACCAGTTTCAGTTTACATTATAAAACTCAACTCAATTTATGTTGTAATTACGTTGTAAAACTATTCCATTATCCGTGTAAATTAATAATTTGTTTTTGAATGCTATGAATATATGAATACAAAAAAAAATATGGCCGAAAAAGCAGTTTTAATAGTGTTTATTGTGCCAGACATCTATGAAGAATAAGGAGATAATTAATGCAATGGTATAATGTCAAGAATGGAAATAAATATGAAAGTGATCGGTGAAAGTTAAAATGAATTTCAGAAAAATAAATTAATTACTACGTTTATGCCGAAAATAAATATCGTTAATTGACTTTCAATTTTTCTATGATCTTATAATAAATATAAGAAACCGTCTAATTTGAGTTATTTAGAAAGTTACTAAAAACATCGCTCGAAAATTAAGAAACAAAGAAAGTAGTCTAAAAAAATTAACAAAGAAAGTTCAAAATGCAAAATATTGGCCGAAATAATATAAAAACATTCGAGTAAAATAACAACGTAAAATTGACATACCATGTAAACATAATTATCATTTATACGAGTTTTACAAAACGTTGGTCATTTTTTAAATAAATTAATAAACTAGATTCATTTAGTCAAAATTTTGTTCTTTTTATACGACACAATCGTAGTTGAGAGTTTTATTATTAAGCTTTCTAATGCAATCACATTGAAGGCTCATTAGGTGACCGGAAAAAGCACAGACACACATTAAACAAAATATACTTTGCTGAAATTCTACGCAAAATTAGATAGCACATGTGGCAGCAAAAAGGTTCTCAACAGTAACATAGAAAATTAAAATACCAACAGCTCCCCCAATAATTAAAAAATCATTCAATCCATAGTATAGTAGCGACCAAAACTAATATACTGCACCAAAGACTTGAGTAGTATTATTGAAGAAATTGAGACTGTAGCTATTCGGAACCCCTAATATAAAGTAGGATATATAAAGGTTTGTATTGTCGATATTGATATGGTCGTGCTCTGAGTTTTTGGATACATTGACTGGTATGTCGATGAATATTTACACTGATTATCAATGGTATCGACAATATACTATCAATGATATCGACAATATACTAATGATAATAAATACTGACAATATATAAACAAAAATGGTACAATAATTATATTTTCAATAATTCAAATTATATATAAATTATCAAATTTAAATTATAAAAATAAAAATCAAATATTATGACATTCAATAAATTTTAAAATAATTCTCAAATGTTAAAAATTACATAATTCAACAACAAATTTCAAATAAATTATAGATCGAGTATCGAAAAATTTAAAAACTCACAAAAGTTATAAATATATCTAAGAATTAAAAAGAAAACAACTTCCTAACACCAGTTATATTTGATACCAAAACAAAAGTTCTGATTTTTTGTGTATACCGATAATTTTGGTATAACATTCTATTTTAAACCTCGGGACACATTGCTTTATAACCCCGATTTTTGTCTCGAAACGTTAGTTTCTGCCAGGTTATTAGGCTACGGTGTCCTAGCTACATAGCTTATTCAGACTAATAGGTATTAAAATTAAAATATTTGTCTAAATTTAGTAAATGACTAATCTAGATAAATGCATAAATACAACGTGTTAATATAAACTGTGTTACTCTTTTTGAGTCTATATATAAAGGTATAAAAATATATTGCAAGTGTAATAAGATTGAAAACTATAACTTTTAGTATATGCTAAATTTAAAACCTTTACTGTTTTTTATTTCAAAATAATCTAATTTGAAATTAAATAATTTAGTAAGATAAAATTCTAAAGAAAAATATGTTAACTAAGCTTAAAACATCTGAATTTTATTTTAAGCAATATATCAAATTTGCTTAAAAAGCCCTTAGGCTGACATAGAGCGGATTGCCGCTTAATAATATCCCAAATTTAACTTTTCTATCTTGTTTCACGGTTAACCTTCATTATTAAGATAAATAATTTGTTTTTTCATTTATTGTTATCATTTCTTTATGGGTAACTGTAGTTAGTAGTCTTCCAAATTATATGAATTTTGTATTTAGTGTAAGTTTTGTAAATTGTTAGGTCGACTCAATTCGTTTACAAGTTTCAAAAGAACAAAATAACACAAAAAAATTTCCCACTTATTCTATCGACCCGGATTAAATGAATTAATAATTGCATTTTCATTTATTTACATACTGGAAATCGAGGAACCTAATGACTGCATCAATTGCATTAGATTCATTTAATACTAAAAATAATTCACAAACACGAAATAGAGCTGTTGCATGCGATTGAAAACGAAAAAACTTTGAGACTCTGAAAATTTTAAGGGCGCACAAAGATTAAAAGCAACAAACAAGGGTTTCATAACCGGAATGGGTGCGAATTTTATTATGCTCACAAAATATTATTTTATTTGTTTATAGGAAAAATAAAATTTTTTAATGGCTTGGAATAATGATATGACATAATTGTCGAACAAGAACACAACCCAAATCAAAAAATTTGAAGGACGGAAATAGGAGAAATTGACGGGACATAAGAAACTTCCGCGGTAAATCGACTTGTCGGAGATCGAGGTCCCAAAGTGAGTGAGGTGGTCGGCGAAGGGCCAACCGTACACTAGGACAAAAAACAACTTTAGAAGCGACAAAAGTCGCTTTAAATGCCAAAAAGTCGCTTCTAAAAGTCTCTCGCTACTCGCTTGTAATATTTTGAAGTGAGGAAATTAGAAGCGACTAATCGCTTCTAGAGTCGCTTCTAATGTTTAAAGAGGCATATAAAAAAGCCTACGAAAATATAAATGTTTGGGTATTAAAAGCGACCAAACAGCCAATTTTTTTTTAAATTTTGGTATATTAATTAAAATTATTATTAATTGACAAACCTAACTAAAAATGAACTTAACAGAACTAAAATATATTAACAAATTTATTAAAAACGATTATCAATACTTATTAAAACATATTAACAAAAAGTAAAACAAAACTAAAAAAATTAACTAACATATAAACTAACCTATAAGAAAAAATTAAACCAAACCAAATAAACTACAAAAAGTTCAAAACTTACCAGTTTATGTTGTGATCGACGGATGCGGTGATTGATACGAGGCTGCGACCAACCCAAGACTCCGACGACCTAAAAATTAACAATCGGAAAAATAATTTCAAAACAAAACAATCAAATTACAAACTAAACAAACAAAACTAACTATTGAAACGACAACTAAACTAACTAAACATATTAACAAAACAAAACAAAAAAACTTGTCGAGACGATGCGAGAATGAACGAGGCTGCAAGACAGAATAAGAGACGACCTGTGAGACTTTTAAAAAAATCAAGATAATAAATACATCAAAACATAACTCAAAATCGTAAAAGTAAAAAATAATAACCATAAATTGAAAATTTAAAATTAAAAACAAACAAACTTTAATTGCGAAGAGGCAGCGCCGATGCTAGTTGAGGAGGCATCGGAGGTGGAGGAGCAGTGACGAGGCTGCGGCGACAAAAAGAAACTTCACAAAAATAAAATTAAATGTATTTATTAAGCCATAACAATTTAAAAAGTGAACAACTAACCTGGTGAGGAAATAGTCGCAAAAGAACCGCCGCCGAAGGAGAGTCAGAACTTGGCAGAGGATGAGCCAAGGGGCGGAGGACGCGAATGGGTTGGGGTCGGAGGGGAGTATGGGGCCGGAGGGGCAGGGGCTTGGCAGTGACGGAGGATGAGGCAGGGGCCGGAGGGCGCGAAGGGGGTGGGCTGGGCAGTGGCGGCCAGAGGCGGGGAGTCGGAGGGGCAGGGGCCGCAGATCGGAGAAGAAAAATGGAGATGAGGGAGAGATCTTCGAAAATGGAGAAGAGAAATGGGGAAGAAATGGGAGGCCCGGGTGTTTTAAAGCCGTAGGAGCATTAAAAGCGACTTGTCGCTTCTAATGTCCTTCACAATCAAAACGATGACGTTTTGATAAGTGAAGACAGTAGAAGTGAAATTTTGGCGGAAGAGATTTGGAGCCCAAAATTTTGGGCATTAGAAGCGACTATTCGCATCTAATACCCAAATTTCTATACTTAGTGAAATTTTGGCGGAAGAGTTTTGGAACCCAAAATTGTGGGCACGCTTCTAATGCCCAAATTTCTATACTTAGTGAAATTTTGGCGGAGAAATTTTGGAGTCAAATAATTTGGGCATTAGAAACGACATTAAAAGCGACTAGTCGCTTCTAATGCCCCAACACACTGAAAAAGTTGGCGGGAAGAAGCGAGCTAACAATTTTTTCGTTTAGAAGCGACTAGTCGCTTCTAATAATCCGACTTGGACCATCAGAAGCGATAAGTCGATTCTAAAAGTCTAAAAATTCATTTTTGGGGAAAAATCGGGATTTTTACGTTAGAAGCGACTAGTCGTTTCTAATGCTAAAATGTCGCTTTTAATTCCATCTGTCGCTTCTAAAAGTATATTTTGTAGTAGTGGTAATAGGAGTCGGAAGGAGATCGGAGGTAGTTGAAGGGAGAGGCAAATGAGGAGATTCCTGTTATATTGAGGTAAGACGATATATCCGTATTTTATAAATGTTGATTTAATTTGTGTACATTGTTGTAAATGTGTGACTAATAAATGTGTGAATAGAACGTATTCGAGTAAAATTCATGTATCTTCGTTGAACTTACCAGTAAAGCAAATACGAGTCAATAAATGTAAATCATTCCAAAAATTATTATAAGCTAATTTACACGTAAATAAATGCCGCCATTAACATAGGATCGTAAAATATAAAACTCAACTATTAAAATAAATTCACTTTCTAATTAATAACACGCAATTATAGCAACTAGTAATCGAATTGAAATTCAAAAAATTTGAATTGAATAAAGACATTTAGAAATGAAACCTAAAAAAATTCTAAATGATAAACTAGGAGCAAATATTTAAGAATCTGATGTCACGTATTAGCATTGACAACTAATTAACAAAAGTATTAGCCATATTAAAATCAGTTAAGTTTATGTTGATGAATTACTCAATTTTTTATATATCATATTTTATATTAGAATATTTGCTTTACCCATAGGATTGATTAAAAAATTGATTTTAAAATATTGGCTTGAATTCCAAATCAGTATGTTTATTTAAAAACGAAAATATTTATTACACATATATATTATGACATAAAAAGTCACTTGTACAATTTTGATCCCCCGGAGACTATAAAATGCGTATAAAAATTATTTGGGATATTATTACCGTTAGTGGTTACTGACCAATTATTCGGGAAATAATATGAAAGAGTAAATGAAACCATAAATACTTCGGGAATCCAAAGTATAAATATCCCGTTAAAACGGTAACACAAATAAACTTTTTTAATATATATATATATACACATATTTATATATATATATATAGACACATATTTATATATATATATATATATATATATATATATATAAAAACACATTAGCTACAAAGTAAGACTTAGAAATTCAAAATTTGTCACTCCAAATCACGTTCATTTTGTGGGAGTTACGATTGTCTTACATAATTTTTAATTAGGAGATCGTGTATTCGAATTTTAACAATAACAAAATATTGTCTTAAAAAGAAATCTCATTTGTTCTTATTTTGTAGATTGAATGTTTGTTTAGGAACAAAAGAATTCGTTAAAAGTTTGTTATAAATTTGTTTGTTAATTAATAAACACAAGTCTTAAATGTCCACATTTTTTTTTTATGTTTGTTAAATAATGGGCTTTCGATTTGTTCACAAATATTTTCAAAACATGTATATACTTATTTATTGTGATTTCTCTAAATAAGTACTTAACTTGTATGTCATTACTATAAACAAAAGCTTGGGATATAAATGTGATTTTCAAATGCGACTTGTCGCATTTAATCGTCGCATTTATATATTGATAGCTAATAGACTTTCGGATGCAATAATTCTCGTCTGATTGTTATTTAGATTTTCATATGCCACAAACTTGAATCTCTTTTAATTTTAAGCAGTTTAAAATTTCACACTATTCTCCTTCATTTATTGATCCAGTAGTGTTTAGTTTCAATTTTATTTTCTTAACACTTTCAAATGTTCTTAGTTGCATATGAAAGTCTGTTAAATTCAATACATTCAAATAATAATTGGCGCGAGTTGTTGCATCTAATACTTAAGGCTTAGGTCAAACTTGGATTCTCTCTCTCTCTCTCTCTCTCTCTCTCTCTCTCTCTCTCTCTCTCTCTCTCTCTCTCTAACGCCTCACAACAGATAAATCAAAGAACTCTCATAGCAATCATAAACACAATATGTATCAATTTAGACTCATCGTAGATTCCAATTATTTGTTTGCCGCTCTCACAAAGACGTGACAGAGAACTCGCTCGACAATCCATTTTGAGTTCTTGGACCAGCCAGCTGAACCACCCATCCGCAACACTTGTCCATTGCTTAACACTGGCTTAATTATTGTCGAGGCCTTAAACGAAACATGTAAATGAGGTTTTATAAAAATAAATTACAAAATTCAAAGTTATATCATCAATTTTTTTACAATTATTTGTAAAATTATCTTATTAAATTAAAAAAGTTAAGAAAATGTCTATCAAAATATTTGTGAGCGTGCATTTTCAAGTTTTCATATTTTATTCAAAATCTAACAAAATTAATTAACATGCAAACAAAATAATTTACAAATAGATATTTAATTTTTTTTTTAATTTATTTAGCATTTTGTAGTGTAAATATATTAATTAGATATTTTAATTCAAATTCAGTTGAAAACATAATTTACTCCTTCAACCGTTATTGCAACATAGTTCATTGAAATAAAATTTTATCAATTTAATTTTGAAAAAAGGCTTCAATAGAAGTCACAGTTACGAAACTAATTAGTAATATACTATAAACAATACATACATTAAAAACAATTTAACACTTTTAAAAGAATTAAGTGTTTCAATTAGATTATTATTTTCATTCATTTAATTTATTTTTACACTTTTAGTCCATCAAATAAATCTAACACACGAATGACACGAATGTCAGAAAGTCCATTACATTTAAATATGTCTTCAAGATTCAATTAATGTTTTTACAAAAGACATGATTTAACTTTGGAAAAAAATCCAAAAATATTTTCATATGTTTCAAATTACTCAAAATCTATAGTAGTTTACAATTATATCTCGACTCATTATTCTTATTATGCAATAACATAAGAAGTATATGGGTGTACGTAGCAAAAATATTCACAACCTTCTAAGTTCATAAAAAGAGACGATCCAAACTATTATATGACTAACATACGAATAGAAAATGTAATTCTTTTTTATAATAAATTAAAAATAATTAGGTTTGAGATGTTTTCTTTTGTTCTTTTGAATCTCTTTCTCTAAAAAACTTGGGTTCTTAAAACATTTGAAACTTTTTTCGCTTAGAATTTGGCGCCTATATTTTACCTCTTTTGTGGGGACTTTAAGCCATTGCATAAGTGGCTTACCTATAGGGTTGACCCTGCGCTTGCCTCGCGACCTCTCGCTGAACGCTCTTTTCTCTACGAACATGCCATCTCTCCCCGCCTCCCACAACCCACGCAAACGGCCCTTCAGAGCCCTCCAGCCCAAAAACCATCATTTGCCCGCAGATGCTCCTTAGACACGTCACACGCCTACACTTCCGACCCTTGCTCTTGAGACCCAAACTTTTTAGACAGACTTTGCTCTCTTCTCCACCGCACCCTAACTTATCTAGATCGGTGACATTGGCCGACGACACTAGTCCTGAGTTATGACCGTTTCCTCTTCCTTCCGCCACCGCCGTGCTAGCTCTTCAGCCTCGCAGCCTATACATCTGGTATGTCTTTTTATTAATTCGCACAAAAATCGATGAATAAATATCTATTTCATTCCTCTCCGCGTTGGTTATGAACTCATAATTTATTTATGCAAAACCGAAATTCAAAATTTGTTGAACATAACTGTAGCCGTTTCACATTTCTTTTACTGGTCTTGTGTTGAACTTAGTGATAAAAATTGTCTTCATTTCATCTTGATTATACTATTTCTTAATCATGATAGTTTAAGTCTTAAATGACTTAATTTTTTATAATGTCTCTTAGAGGTAGGTAATATTACACTAGTTTTATTTGTCACATAATCTTTTCAAGACAATTTTTTAAGCAACAATCATTTTGAATAGTATGATCAATATTTCTTTTAGCCTGAATTTATCCCACATGAAAATAAAAATAAAATTATTTATTTAACTTTAGTTGAAAATTTTCTGGAACTCATTGATTTGTTATTTGATCCATGAAATAAATAGCTGTTTCTATTTTATCTTATTTATTAGCAAGTTTTTTTGGAAACTGCTCTTTAGTTTGTCGGTTAGCTTATAATTATTTCTTAAATGGCTATCCCGTTTGTTAGTTAGCAGTTAGATTAGTTCCCAAACTTAAATACATGACTTGGTTGGTTATGACGTTATGTCAATCTTCTTATTATAAGAAATTTCTTATTTGAAAACACTCATGAAACTTTGTACTAGAAAATGACCTAATTATATATGAACATTTATACTTTTTGTTTTTTGAAACAACATTTATACTTTATTAGCGCTATCATTTATCCGTTGAAGTACTGTTCACGTTGTTTAATATTTTTCTCCTAATTGTGATGTATAAAATATAATTATTTCCGAATGTGTCTTTTTTTTTTGAGGAAACGTGGGCAGCACCATGAGAATATTTTAAAAGCCCTCACTTAAGTGGCGGAGGAATACCGTAGTTACAAACAAAATTTTTGATCCCGAAGGATCTCCGACATAACACAAAGAAGAATTAATCCTAACCACTTAACATCCGAATCAAGTTTAATAGCGTACAGAGCAAGATTATGAGCCACTAAATTTCCCATCCTAGAAAAAAAAACCGAAGATTACAAAGGAAAAGTTCGAGCACACTACCTTGATCTCGTCGAGGATGTACCTAGTTCCGTCAAATAAGAGGATGAACTGCACTTGACTTTCCGGATGACCGTGGCACAATCCGATTGGAGAGAAACTTTAAGCGCGCTGAGGTAGAGAGCCAGCCGAGCCCCCCTAAGAAGAGCAGTGGCATCGGCTAAGAGAGGGGAGAGCTTACGGTTCCTCAACCTCCGAAGCAATGACATAACGTCTATGGTCTCGGGCCACACACCCTAAACCAAATCCCCTAACCCGGTCATCAATCGAGGCATCGACACAGATCGAGAGGATCCCCTCTGCCGGCGCCTTCTATTACACAGTCGAGGCAACAATTCCCTCCGGTGGAAGCCCGCTGTTAGCCCGCTTGTAGTCATCGAAGAGACCACCCACCCATTCCACGAGGTCCCCCGAGGCCCACTCCTTCCCGCCCGCAAGAACTTTATTTCTATAATTCCACACCACTGTGACAAACAATTCAAGTTTCCATACCTCGATTGATTTAACCACATGAGTGAAGATGCTTAGCGCATCACCCCCCTCCCCCCGTACAGATTTTACCAAACCCCCGAACTCCGTGAGCTTCCAAACCTTCCTAGCCCACTTACACTCCCAAATAGCGTGCGAGACCGTCTCGGGGAAGCTACGACAAATGGGGCAGCGGCTGTCCCGTGTAATAGGGCGTTGAACAAGTTTGGTGCGAACCGGGATCCACTCTTTACAAACACGCCACGCGTAGAGTTTTGCTTTAGGTGGGATGTGTAGCTTCCAAAGATTATCCCATCACTCGTCCGTCAAGGAGCGAGAAGAGGAGTTCGGCTTAAGGTGGGAGGAGGTAGCCACTCTATAGCCACTCTTCACCGTGTACTCGCCATCATCCGAGTAGTGTCACCGTCTCACATCGGCCGCCCCCAAGCCGCTCGTCGGGATCCCTAGGATGGCCTCCGCATTCTCCGAGACGAACATCGCTCGGACCAAGACTTCATTCCAATCTCCGTCATGGTTCTTGAGTTCGACCACTCTCATATTATCGGGTAACGGGGGAGGATTGGTGAGCGAGAATGTGAAGGGGCGAGGGATTCATTTATCGCTGCAGACCAAAACGGACTCCCCGTTACCAATCTTCCATATAGTACCGGTCTTGATTATCTCTTTCCCCCAAACTAAACCTCGCCACATAGACGACCCATTGGACCCACACTTGGCCTTGAGGAGGTCCCCATTGGGAAAATAGCTTCCGCGGTAGACGCGCCCAACGAGGCTCTCCGGGCGCTGTAAGAGGCGCCACACACTTTTTGCAATGAGCGTTGGTTAAATTTCTCGAGATCCCAAAACCTAAGATCTCCCATAGATTTGTGGTCCACAAGGTATTTCCACTTGCACCAATGAATTTTATGCTCGTCTCCATTGCTCCCCCACCACTAGTACAAATTTGGTCATCTGCTACAGATAACTTTTAGATGTGACAGGTCGCATCTAAATACGAGAATCACACGATTTTTTTTCGGCCTGGGGTAGGAAATAGATGCGACAAAGTCGCATCTGAAAGTTTCACATGACCATCAGATGATGTCGCATCAGATGTTCTAAAAAAATATGGGCGGGTCAATTACCCCCTCTTTCGCATCTTATGTCGCATCCAATGATGCATTTAGATGCGACTTTGGACCTTTGGATGCATGCGACAAAGTGTCGCATCTAAAAGCATTTTCTGTACTAGTGCACCAAAACTTCGCCCCCGCTCTGTGAATGGATTTAATATGTGATTTCGAGAGGCGAAAAACGCTAGCGATATAGCTCGGGATCGCCTGGAGAATGGATATGATGAGAACCTCCCGACCCAATTGAGAAAACTGTATCCCTTCCACGAGTTGATCTTCTCCCAAATCCGGTCACGAACAAAGGGAAAGAAAGAGCTCGACCCTCTTCTTGTTAGTGAACGTCGGGAGCCCAAGATACCGGTGATGGCAGTCCGTGGTGGGTACGCCGAGGCTGTTGCTACAAGGACTTTCATCCCCTCCTCCACATCACAACCGAAACAAACATCCGATTTGGAGAAATTGATGGTTGATCCGAAGTCTCGGAATAAGTAGAGGAGCACTCCGCGATGGCTTTACCCTCTTCCACCGTCGCTTAGAAAAAAATTAGGCTGTCGTCGGCGAAAAAGAGGTGAGACACTCGGAGATCACCGCGCCCGAACTTGACGCCATTGATCCTTCCCCTCCGTTGGCAGTCCCAGATGAGCAACGAGAGGCCCTCCGTGCAAAAGAGGACCGAATGTGTCTAATTAAATTGTTATTTTTCAAATATTTCGTTTAATTATTGGGTGGGACCGGAAGCTTCGTGTGTGCTAATTTGAATATGATAAAAAAACCCTCATAGGGAAAAAATAAGGACAAAATAATAGAGAGCGTGCTTCTTCTCTACAGCCGACGCCGCTGTTCCTTCCTCCACGGCCAAAAGCCACCGCCGACTATTCTCAACTTCGAATTCGTATAAAAGGTTTTCTCTATTAGCGAATTCCGTTCCTTTTTCTTTAATCTGATTATTTTATATATGTTGAAAATGGTCAAAAAATCGGGTTCGAACCAAAAAGCTATAAACCCTTTTTCGCTTCAAGGGTTTTGGGGTGAGGTTTGGGAAGTAGATGCTTGAGGTTCTTCTTTGCATTGTCTCTCTCTTTTCTGAACATGTTTTTTTTTTACTATTTCAGTTTCCCCTTTTACTCTAATTTGGATGCGTTCTTAGTTTGCGTAGTCTGTTCTTCCTCTTCTTACTTGATTGTAGGGTTGCTTAAATGGAAGAAGCTCAAGAAATCGTTGGCAAATCATCCGAACCTATTGCAGAGGCAGAAGTCACTCAAAAGAAGCAAGAAACTCGAGATGAAATGCTTTCAAGGCATAGGTATTTGGATTGTTTTTCTGGTTTATCCCTTGCTTTCGTTGAAATATTAGCTAAAGCTTTTGTCCTTCCATTTCTGTTTACTATCAATAGCTATAAACTGAGCTAGCCACAAGCTTATGCCGATTGTAGTAGCCTTTGTTATGGCTAAGTTTTATTAGTCACGTGACGATTTCGAGCTAGAAACAGAGACATCGAATCTCATCTCTGTTTTGTATATTGAACCTGGACTACATTAGCTGAACTATGGTTTTCTAGTGTATTCTTTGTTGTTATCCTCTTCTTTTAATCTCAATATTTATAAACTGAACTAGCCGTTGTCAGAACGATTTCGAAACTAGTTCAATAAACCCCAAGAAAAAAATATTGATTGTCATAACATAGAAAAGAGAGAGGGAGTCTCAATCACTAACATTTTAATCCTCTGCGTTTGAAGGAAAGAGACGTCGGATCTTCAGGGCAAGGAAGTGGGGATGAAGAAAGCGGCCGCAAAGGGAAGCAAAGCGGAGCAGAAAGCAAAGAAGAAGCAAGTGGAAGAAGAGATCTCCCGACTCTCGGCCGAGCTAAAGGAGAGGCAATCCGCGGAGCTGGGTTCGCTGGGATACACCGCGACCGACCCGAAGAAGAAGAACAGCCTCGACAGCCTGGTGAACGCGATCGCCGGAGTCTCGGTGGACCCCACCGCCACGGGGAAGTCCTCGAAGGGCACGAAGAGGCGGGAGAAGCGGGCCCAGCAGGAGGCAGAGCGGGAGCGGAGGATCGCGGAGGAGCAGAGCGGCGTCGTCAGCGATCGCGCCGTCGAAGACGAGAGCCTCCGGGCCAAGCTCGAGCCTCTCGGGCTCGTCGTGGCCGAGGTCAAGCCCGACGGCCACTGCCTCTACCGGGCCCTCGAGGCCCAGCTCGCCGGGGCCCACGGCTTCCTTGAGCTCCGCCAGATGGCGGCCGCCTACTTGCGGGCCCACGCCCCCGAGTTCATCCCGTTTTTCGCGGCGGAGAAGGCTCCGGCTCCGGCGGAGGAGTCCGGCGAGTCTACGGCGGAGGTCTTCGAGCGGCACTGCCGGGAGGTGGAGGGCACGGCGGCCTGGGGCGGCCACCTGGAGCTGGAGGCGCTGACGCACTGCCTGAGGAGGCACGTCGTCGTGTTCTCCGGATCGTTCCCGGACGTCGAGATCGGGAAAGAGTACAGCTCCGGCGACTCCGCCGCCACCATCAGGCTTTCCTTCCACAAGCACGCCTTCGGCCTCGGTGAGCATTATAATTCCGTCGTTCCTATATGACTCAGAAGATAGAGTGAAGATATTAGTATGAGATTTGATGAGAAAACTGCAATGCTTTGCATATATGGTTTTGGTGTACGGACTATGAGATCGAGTTTTGTAAGACGTTTTTATTTATTTATTTATTCTCGAAGGGTCCGTAAACTATTTCTCTCGTGGAGGATTTTAGTCCTTTGTATGTTTTATTTATTTGCTGATTCGTCTCTGAACATTTCATCTGTTTTAGACAGTAATTCTGACACCCAACGATGGTAGTAGAATAGAAGATGGCTTTTTTTGAAGTAGTATTTAGTTGTTCAATTTGTTTTGGTTTGTATTATCGTACTGATAAAACAATTAATTAGGACATTTAATATGTTTCTTCTCTCAATCTCTCTGGTATGTCCCCGGGACGACTGTTTCAACCAGGAAAAGAGTTGAATTTCGCTGAAAGAAAAATCGAGTTTATTATCTTACTTGTATTTGTGATTTGAAAACCTTTATTTTTTATATATTATTTTCTTCGAGCTGTATACATGGAAGCAAATAAGCTCCAATACTCAACCCTTTGACTTTGAGCTAGCCTAACATGAAGCTCTGATCTCGTAGCTCTACACGCATTGAGCTCTCAGTCTTCATCTTCGAAACGTCATTTTCCTTGAATTAGTGTTGCATTTTTATCCGATTTCATGTCTTTGTTCTCTATAGTGCTAGTTATTTATTATATTCTAAGAGTATTTATCACACATATTTATTACACTTTCGTTTCTAGCCACCATATATATAATTTCTTATCAATATCAAACGATAAAGAATATTTGTTTGTCTCCGGTACGTCAATCTCTCTCGAAGTCTCTGCACTTAGATACGACACTGCAGACGAAGTTCTTGAACGAGATTTGCTAAAAAAAATTGTATTAATACAAATGAGCAGCAATAACAGTTTTATTACGAAATGATTATGGAGTTAGTTACCACAGCTGCCAGCTTTTCGAAGTCTTACATCATTTCTATCCGATGCTTAAAATCATCAAATGCCGTAGGGGTACTCCAACCGAACGCTATAACCAACACCATTATACCATATGACATAAAAATAATTTTGCACAAAATAGCGCATCAGTATTCACTACACTATAATATTTTTTTTAGTCCCTACCAAAATTAATGACTTATATATTAGTAATTTATAAAATGGCATCATATTTATCCTTAAATAATTCATATTTTATATTTGAAAATAATTTTGAAATGCAATATTGACCTTTGCAGTTAGGGAAAACCAAAATGACATTAATATTAATACCGAAACGAAATAACATTACAGCGACATCGAAAATGCATAAAAGAAAAGACATTAAAAAAAGTAAAAACCACAATACATCAAAATAAAATTAAAAATAAAATTACAATATTGATATTAAAGTTGAATACATCAAAATAAATATATCAAAATAAATATAAGGGTATAAAAATAAATAATATAAGTTGAATATAAAATTAATATTTTAATTTGGTGTAAAAAATAGAGTTCGGTTGGAGAAAAATGATGTTAGATGTGACATGTAAAATAGTACAATCGGTTGGAGATATTCTAATATATGTTATGTGTGTACATGTTAGCATTTAGTTAGTTAGCTTTAGCTAGACACGTCATCAGCTAAAGATCGTATGATCAAAGATTGTTGTAAGATCGACGGTTAATGGTTATTGATGTATTTATACAAGCAGTAACTGCAAGTGAAATCAATTTAGAAGTAAACCATGCAATCAAGAAGTCGTCTCTCTTTTCTTATCCATTCTGTTTTCTCACAGCTAGACTAATGTGTAATAACATATATACACTTGTAGTCCTGGTTAGCCCTAGACACAAGCTTAGTTCCTAATACATGGCTCCAGATTCAGTGTACCTCTGGCGAGATATTCTGAGAATTTTCTCTACCACGTCACCGCAATGCGTAGCACCATTTTGTAAGGGGATTTCAAAAAAATATGTGTGATAATAAGTTGATGTTCTGTTTTTATTACCAAAGTTTCATGAAGTTTTATTACGAAATATATGTGTCGAAAGACAAAAAAATCATGTACAAAATTTGACCATAAAATATCGCAATTAATATTAAATTATGTAAGATAACGCAATCGGCCGTAACATACCGCAACTGACCAAACTATTATTAAGGGATTTTTTTTTTATCATTTGACACATATATTTCGTAATAAAACTTCATAACATATATAAACATGATATCACCCCACTATCGCACATATTTGCCGAAACTCCCATTTTTTAGTTGATTTCTCAAAATTTACTAAAATGATATTTTCGCAAAATAGTAGTACAAAAGACCATAATACCCCCGATACAATTTTTTACATTTTATTTCATATCCATATTAACACTATACTGTCTATTTTTTTTTAAAGAAAATTAAACTAAAAAAGCTAAAATATGTTCCACCCCAAAATAATTTTTTTGCTGGTAGTTTAGTGTAGGGTATTTGTGTTAATTTTATTATTTTAAAGTTTCTTGTGATATTTACTTGTATTTTGGAATAAAAAACACGTTTTGATGAATTTTGGAAAAATAACAATAAAAAGTGGTATTTTGGGCAATTCCTAAATATATTGAATTTCATGCCTAAAACTATTAGAGAATTTTCCAAATCTACCACATTTATTAACTCACTTTCCCATAATCCACTAAAAATAAATTTTTCCCAATATACTAGTGTAAAAACCAAGTGCCTTTAAAAACAATTTTTTCCTAAATTTTTGTCCTCTTTTTAATATAACCGGTCATAATCTTAAAAGAATAAACCAAAAAAAAAATTATTGCAAAAATCATCCATATTCTCTCCCATTTCACAATCTCTCTCTCTCTCTCTCTCAAGCTCTCGACACTCTCCAAAAAAGATATTCGCAGAGCAAAACCCTAAGAGCGGCCATGGAAGACGACGCGAAACAGAGCATATACAGAGCGTCGAGGAGCATACAAAAAAATGATAAAATATGTACAAGGCTCTGTTGTCAATCTACGACGACTCCGTCTTTGTCGACGAGATCCCCCACATTTGGTATAAATTTTTTTTTCTTTTCGTACGATTTTCGTTTTGGTTTTCATGGTTCGTTGTTTTTGTTTTCATGTTTTTCACCCTCCTTGTTTGCATGTTTCATCCGATGTAGATTTTGTAATCTTTTTTATAGACTTGATTGTTGACTCTGGAAATTTTTTTGTATACTCGAAACGTAGACTCTGTAATTTTTTTTGTAAACTCGATTGTAGACTCTGAAAAAAAAGTTGTAGACTCTGTAATTTCTTTTTGTAGATTCTCTCTCTCTCTCTCTCTCTCTCTCTCTCTCTCTCTCTCTCTCTCTCTCTCTCTCTCGAAGCTCTCACGATCCCGATTTCAACCAGGTACGATTTAGGTTTTTTTTAGAGTTTTGATGGATTTTCGCGATTTTGAATTCAGGGTTTGACGGGTCTCGGATTTCAGATTTAAGGTTGATGGGTATCGCAATTTTGGTTTGCTCGGGTTTGTATTGTGTTTGTGTTCTTTGCAGTGTGTTTGTTTGTGTGTGGGTTTGAGTTCTCATTCTATTCTTTTTCTTCTCTTGGGTATTATGGTAAAATATCACCATTAGAATACGAATGTGGTTTTTGCCATGTGTTTGTGTCTTCACGTGTGTTGTGTATTGGCGTGTGTTTATGTTTGTGTTTGTAGACTCAATTGTTGACTCGTTTAGATTCGGTTTTAATCCGTAGCGTTTCTCGTCGGTTGTGTTATAGGTCATCAAAATGGAGGACAAACGAAAAACTGAGCGACTAAATCGAAAGGCGTGTCGACAAAAGTTACTGTTGACGCAGGGTCGTCAAAACAAAAACGAAAGGCTGCGACACTACAAACTGAACACCTCGCGAATGACTGATTTTTCTCAATCTTTTCGACCTTATAGATGATATTATAGACTTTTTTGTAGAGTTTATTTTAATTGTAGACCCTTTTGTAGACGATGTTTTAATTGTAGACCATATTATAGATCTTTTTGTAGACGATATTTTAATTGTAGACCATAGTGTATACAATTTTGTAAACAATATTTTTAATTGTAGACAACATTTTAAACTTACCTGATTATTGTAGACTGCATAGGAATCTACGTTGTGGATACTTGACAAAATTAAAGGTAACAAACTCAAATAAATAGGCATAACAATAACAATAACATATTGATTCAAATAAATTGTTACACTAATAATCGTTGTCTTCATTTTAGTTTTACAAATAAGAGTTAACGTTGAGACCACTGTCATCATGCATTTGTAGACTCTGTTACAGATTTGTAAACAATATTATAGACTCTGTTACAGATTTGTAAACTCTGTTATAGATTTGTAGACAACATTGTAGACTCTGATACATATTTTTCAAGTTTGAACAAAAAACTAAAAGAGAACGAGAAGAGACTAATCTCGTCTTTAATAGCTATCCGTGCGGAGATGGAGCGGAGATGGCCCGGCGGTGTTTTCGGAGATGGAGCCGAGGTGTTGTAGGCATCGACGGAGATTGTGTCGTCGGAGATGGCTTCGTCGGAGATGGCTTTTTGGAGATGATTTCGTCGGCGGTAGTGTCTTTTGGAATTTTGAAGTTTTTTGTACTCTTAAAAATGAGAATTTTGGCATTCTTGAAAAAGAAGTTGTTTTGGATTCTTGAAGAAGACGGTTCTACAAGTTTTTTAGATAATTTTGATTTTTTTTTTTTAATTATTTTTGTACTTTTAGCCGGTTGAGTTATGAGAGAGAGAGTTTGTGAGTTTTTAATTTTTAAAGAGCAAATAGTGTTTTGCACTTGTATTTTTGGAAGAAAATGAGTTTTGGTAGATTTATAAAAAGTGATAATAAAAATGTGATATAATGGGCTATTTCTAAAATTATTAACCAATTCAATTTCATATAAAAAATATTGAATCTCACAAGTTTACCGCAAAAATCTAGAACATTTAGAAGTCTATCTTCCCACAACTCCGTATAAAAATTTCACAAAGTTTAATATATTATGAAAACCTGTAAAAAGTTCCAATTACAAAAGATAAAAAATAAATCTTATAATAACAGCATGAAAAATATTGTCCTACACTCTGTTTTTCTTTTTTTCTTTTTGAGGAATCGACCTACACTCTGTTTAAACTGTGTGTTTTTTTAGTACAGTACAACTGTTCTATTGTAAGAGCATCAAGCTACTACAATTATGTGTGTATTGTAGAAGCTCCGTATATTATAATGTATGTTAATATTTTTTTTTATTATTTTATAATTTATGTGACAAAAGTAAAGAGTCGTATATTATTATATATGTGAGTATTTATTTATTTATTTTATAGATGTACATGCGACTATGCGAGTATATATATGTATATCTCATAAACCTTTTTTTTATTTTATAAAAACACTTATGGTTCTTTTTACGTAATGACATTAAATAAATACCCAATTATTTAAATGCATACTGATACCACATCTAAAATATCTATGCTCAAAATACAAAAGTAATAAAATTAACACGATCCCACTTTCGGCGGTATATATTCTTATGTACGACGTACTCTGCTCTCGAAAGTCAAGTTCATGATATGTACTTTGATGATCACGATATTCTCAAGCCAGCCCAATGGGGGTCGGTCGCGATATATGTATAAACAGAATAATCATCTACCAATATACTATATCACAAGGAATAAAATCTCCTTTGCAATATTCTCTGTATTTTTCACTTCTCATGCAACCACGTAATTTACACTGAACCAAATACAACACAGTACAGTATACAAGAACATGATAAACACAACCTAATAATTAATTCGACAGACATTGAAGCAACTCATACTATAAATACGAAACCAAACTCCGACAAAACCACAGTCAAAACCAAACAAATAACACCCAATTACAACGAATCAAGTACGTATATATTAACTATTATGGAGCAGTACTTAGCTGGGATGATGGAAGGAAGGCCACTGGTGATGTTTGGGAAGACCGGGTGTCCGATGTGTCACTCTGTGAAGACACTGCTTCGTGATTTCGGGGCTAACCTCACAGTCTACGACCTCGATCGTCTCTCCAACGGTCTCCTCATCGAAACCATTCTCCGGCGCGGCGGTTCCGGCTCTGTCCCCGCCGTCTTCATCGGGCAGAAGCTCGTTGGCGGTGCTGACGTCATCATGACACTCCACCTGCAGAACAAGCTCGCTCCCATGCTCATCGCTGCCGGGGCTATCTTCTTTTGGCACAACCAAAAAGGCCTTTGATTATTATATGTTTATTGGAGTGTGTTGATTTTCGTATTAAAGATTCTCGGGATGAGACTTTGTAAGAGGTTCTGGTTGTAGCGAATGCATGGGGTTGCTACTGCACGTACTTTTTTTTTTTCTCTCTATTTGCACTTTACATAGCAGAAAGTTCATTTTTTTTTTCTTTTATCCAGAATAAACTAATTTTTTTTTCTCAAATTGGACTCGTGTGGATCACGCACAAAAATGCTTTAATCTTGGTTTTTTTTAAAGATAAATTAGCTCTCTTTCTTAATACATTTTGAACGATATTTTTTTGTTAAAACTTATTATATGTTGTTTGTATATAGCAATTACGACTGATTAATTTAATTAGATTAAAACCTGAATTAGGACACGATACGATATGATATAATATGAAATGATAAAATAATTTTATTTTGACGTTCGATATGGTACGATGTCATTTTACAATTTTTTTCATATCATAAATTTTATCTTACATATGATAAAAGTTTAAGTCTAATCTCAAAATCGCTTTTGTTAGTGTTGTCTTGGCCTAGTTGTTTCGTCAAAACTTTGATGTTCCTGCAGATGTTCTGACAATGTGTTGAGAACATGTCTCTGCTCTTTTTCTGATGCCTTGTACCTGCTTCACTGTTTATTCGGCGCTTTTCTCATCTTTTTTGGGTTCTCGGGTGTTGTGGGTCTTCGTCGTCTTGTGAAGTATATAAACCATCTGTTGCACTCTTCTAATGTTTATGCATTTCTTCATTTTCTAGCGCCGTTACAAATCAGAAAAGAAGTCATCTTCTTCATTGTGCGTCTCCATTTGTAAAGAATAGCTTTGTGAAAGAAAATATTTCTGTAAGTGCATCTTTTCTTTACCTTCAGTGTTCAAGACACATACAAGGACGCGGTTCTTGTTCAAGTGAGTAAGTGAGTGAAGCTCACTCCTAGGGGGAGCCTTAGGAATAATATTACTTGAAAAGAAAGAAAGTGTTAGGTTAAGGGTTTGAAAATTCGCTTGTAAAACTTTTGTAACTTTACTCTTTCAACACATACTATACTCGTTCACAGAGATTCACTATTCTCAGATGTAAGCAGTTGTTGCGTCTCTGTGTTATTAACTTTCTCGTATCTATCACTGGTATCATTCTTGGTTGTAACATTGTTTATAACATCACAACATAGTTGCATATCCCCTTTTCAGCTTTTTAAATCTAACTAAATCAATCCGATTAAATATATATCTTACTCATAATCATACAAACAACATTATATTAGTTATATAAAGAAAATCATGAAAAACATCCAGTAAAGTGAGAGAAAGTTAACAAGTGGTTAAGTGAATGTCTTAGAAATTTTTGAAATTTTATAAGTGTTTTGTCTATATAAAAGAATTTGTGTTCTTTTTAAGTGTATAATGGACACAATATTTTTCCTTCGTTAGCATCACTTCCAAATTTTTAGATGTAATGTTAGAACAAGTATTTTTAGAAGTGCTTTTTGTTTTTAATATCTCTTTTAAAAATCAATTAAAAATAATTTTTTTTACTTATAAAGGCGTTTTAATGTTGATTTGATGTTTCCAAATATGTTTTTCTTAGTGTCTATCAATAAACTATATTAACCAATCCTTATTTTTCATTTTCAATAGTAAGTCCTAGCTCTCTGATTTTGCTTTCAATTTTGTCTCCGCTCATGCGGATACAACTAGAATCGCACTCAATCTCACCGTTCCACCATGTCGCTAATTACATAAAAACGATATCAAGAGGTTGGATCACTTTGATCAAACTATTGATGTGATCAATGTGGTAACTTGTCATGACACGGTAACCATGTTTGATGAGTTATAATCACTCTAATGAGATCACACCCTTTTACACGAAAACTCACACAAATTTTTAAGGTATTTTCAGTGTATTTTGGGTTAAATAGAGCTAACACGATAATGGATGCATATTATCGTGCAAGAGTTATCGTGTGGTGCGCTAGAGTTATTTAATCGTGGGGGCGTTAATTCTGGAGCACCGTTCGTCTCTAGTCCCATCACGTTGTCCGCACAGAAGGGACACATCACACAAAGTTGGTGGTGGACCCTTAACTTAAAATTCTTGGGTGTTAGTTAATCTTGGGCTTTCCATGATGCCCATATAGCTCCGAAAATAAGGGAGCCAAGGCTTTAAATTCCTTAAGGTGTCTAAATATAAAATAAATATTTGGAGGAGAAACCAAGAAAGAAATTCATTGAAGAAGACAGAGCTGACCTAGAAGGAAGAAGGAGAAGTGGAGACCCATTCTACCATTATCCTAAACCCAAGTTCTCGTTATATCTTTGTCGTCCCTTTTTGTATCATACTTGCTATTGTTGGTTGTTTCTTAAGATTTCATACTTAACTTCGTAGTTTGAGACTTGAAATTTAGATTTGAGATGTTACTGTCTTGAATTAAGTTATTGCCTTTGAGACTTGGATTTTGAATTAAACATAGTTGATTTGAGAGCTTGCTTATAATGATTTGCTTAATTCAGCTGCGTTATCTCTCTATATTTCTTTGATTTGCTTATATTTATTGTTACTTTTACTTGATTTTATTCTTATTATATGTACCTAAATTTTTGTAGGAGCACTGGTAGATGGGTGTGTGAGTTCCTTGATGACTTAGGATAGAAATGTTTTTAAAGAGAGGAAAGACCAACAAGAATTCTATGGTTTGTGAGTTCTTTGTAGTCTCGAGCATTTTAGTGCTGCACATTAAGTATTTGCTAATAAATAATAATAGTTCTTAACTAATAGTTTAACCATTATTTTACATTTTGCATAGCTAATTACTTAAGCCAATCGGCTCTATAGAACTAATTTACGAAGCTAAATACATAAGACCAACATTCATAAATTATTGACATATGTGGACTAACATATTTATTTATATCACATAAATAAATTAAAGTATTGTTGATAATAAGTAAAAAGTAAAATAGATTAATGCCATGTGTATAAAGTTAAACTTTTGATGTAATTTAGCGAACCAGTCAGGATAAATTTAACTTAAAATATTATAATTTAAAATATGATGTAGCATGTTAAGTCAATATCATTTTAGATTACCATTAGTGAGTTTAACTAGCCTAGCTAAGCAATTAGTGAGTTTTGTTCCTTGTTATAAAAATGAGTAGATAAAGACAAGATTTATTTACTCAATGCTTTAACAAATCACCTAAATTTATAAAAGAATTAGGTACGTGGTGTAACCGTTTGAGCCTCAGACGTAGTGCGATATGCCATTTTGATAGTCTGAAACGATAGATGAAGTTCGTCAACTTATTAGGTCCACCAACTTAATTATGTTGATATCGACTCGAGATATGTTAGAAGATATTTTTAGGCGAAGTTAGAATATTGTACCTTTATTATTATTACAAAAACTTTACTCTTTACCCACTGTTCAATGTTTTTAATATACTCGACGTTTTTTAATTTTTTTTTAAATATACACTCTGTTTTGTTCACACGAATATTAGGTCTAAAATACTCTTATCTTACAGTTTTGTAAATATTTCCAAATTCGGGTCAAAACAGTCCAAATAATTATGTAACATAATTTGATGTGGGTATTTACACAAAGTTACAAAACATAAAATATTTTGAAATTATTAAATACTTTATGAGTATATAGCTAAAAAATGTTATTATTATTATTATTATTATTATTACTATTATTATTTTTATTATTATTAATAGCCAACCACAGTTTCAAACCAAATAAATTATGTTCTTCCTCTTTTCATATAGTTTTAATAGGGGAATTTTGGACAATATGTGGTATATTAGGGTAAAATTATGTACGTATATGTGGTAAAATTTTATTACGAAATATATGTGTCAAAAGACGAAAAAATTCTCAATAAAACTTGATTTCAGCATATCGCAATTGATATTAAATTCTACAATATACTACAATCGACTGCAATATACAACAATTGCAAAGTTTTATGGAGGGCTTTTTTTAATTTTAGTACATATATTTTGTAATAATATTTTATCACATATAAAAACAGAATTTTACCCCACTATCACACATATTTTTTTTAAATTCCCTTTTTAATAACGTTATTTCTAATTTTGTCGATTGTTTTGTGATATCAAATATTTCAAACTTTTCTTATTGAGAGAGATTTCGACATGAAAATCTTAACAATGATAATGTGAATATTGATCTTTGAATTATTTAAAGGGTCTTAAAGGGTCAATATTCATAATAGCCATATAAACATGAGTATTTTTTAAAATAGTCAGGGTTTAGTTAAGTTTATGTAAATTTTCAGCTTATTTGTTTTATAATATTTCACTGATCATTTTAACTCAAAATAGCTTTCGCTCAAAAGCAAAAATACAAAATACTGACTTTGTAAATTAGTTTTTGTTTAACAATATATTAACAATAAAATGAAAAATAATTCAAATTTGAAAAGCGTAATCTATAGTGAAATTTGTAAATTATACTATCACGTAAGCGTCTTAACTATTTATAATAATTATATAAACGTTAGCAATTTTCAAAATGTGCATGTTTGTATTGGTTAGGTAGCTAAATAAATGTTGTTTAAATGTGAACCGTCGTGTCTTCATAAATATTTTTAAAAAATTGCTCTAAATATTACTAGGAAACAATTATATTGTTATTTGGCCATACTTTTTTTTAGTAAATAGCCTTCTTATGTGACGTGGTAGTTTTTAACATTTTGTTTTACAATTGCCCTCCGTGTAATTAGTATAATTGTTTTAAACTAGCGGTTTTTTTGTGATGTTTAAACCGTTTTTTTTATCTAATTATCATTTCTTTTAGTCCAAATAATGAGGAAAGAGATAAGCGGGGGGGGGGGGGGGGGTTAGAGTGCAAATTGCTAGAGAGATAAGTTTTTGAGGGTTTTGAAGATTTTTTGGAGGAGGAAGAAGAAGAAGTTCAACCTCATTGTTCATCCTCTTGCACACTAGTTCTTTCTTATCTCTATCCCCATTTACAGTTTATTTTTTTATTTTGATTGCATTGATTAGTGTTCTTTAAGCTTAATTTGTTGATATTAGTATTTTGACATTTTGTGGATTATTAAATATTTTGAGCACTTGAATTTGATAGATTGAAGAGTAGTATATTTGATCGATTTTTGAAGTTGTTTTGATTTATTTATATTGCATTGTGCTAACTTAGATTAATTACGTTACATTGTGATAAGGTAGATTAATTATCAATGTCTAGCTTGTTCTTGGTTTTGCTGTTATTGCTTATTTCTATTGTGTTGTGTTTGTTCAAGATTATGTGAGGCTAAATTGTTTAAGCGATGTGATGTAGGTAGGAAGTTGATTTCGGTTGGCCAAACTTTCGGTTACGTTGTGCTTCATGGTTGGATTATTATAAAAATTTAACGGGATGAGTTATGTGTAAGTCCTAAATAGATTATCTACCTAATTAGGAAACTTTAGGCAAGTTTTGAGACCAAAAGGAGATAAACGAGCGTGCTCTACCTTACTCGTCATTTGCCTTCCTAAAACTAGATATAGGATAGGAGGTAAGTGTGATTGTTTGGAATTCCGGTCTTAATTCGAGTCTTTGTTTTAATAGGACCCAAGCCGAGAGGTGAAAGTTCGTCAAATAATTAGATTCTTAAAGTTCGAGAGAGATTAGTGAATAATTTAAGAGGAGTGAGATTAAGATTATTTATTACTAACCCGTAGTTAGAGCCGTTACCAAAGTCGACCTAATCGATGAACTAGTGAAATCACGTCCCGTATTTGTTTATCTTGAGTTAATCATTTTTAATCATTTTTCTATTGTTCTTTGCATTAGTTGAAAAACAAAAATCATCCAAACAATCCCCCATTTTACATTTTATATAACTCGGAAAAATAAACTTGTGAAATTAATCGAATTTGCCTTAGTTCTCGTGGGAACGAAATCTGTGCTAATTGCACCTCATTATTTGACGATTCGTACACTTGCGTAGTGCGAAATTTAATTAACGAAGATAAATTTCCCATCAATTTGTTTTGTGTATATTATTTGTGTTAATTGTGGTTTTTATTATAGATTTATCGTTTGATTTTCAAACTTTAACGTGTCAGTGAATTTTTAACTCTTTTTCAAATGTTAATAACTATTTATTCGCATTTATTTCATATTAAACTTATCAGTATTCAGCGACTTAATAAACTTTTATTAAATTTCTATGTCCAATTTATTTATATATTTTTGAAATATTGTTTTATAACTATTTAACGTTTTTTTTTTGCGGCTCCATCAGAAATTTCAAATAATTCATGTTCTTGTTCTTATTTTTCATCATCCTGGGATATCTTTGAGTCTGTTATGACGCGTTAATATTGATTTATTTTAGGGAGGGAAATTTTTTTAAAATCTCGCTCACTTGAAAAGTTGTAACCACATGTAGTGGGCGGTAGTGGGTTTGTTTTTTTTATTTTTTTTATAAATTTATTTTGCCACTAGTTTTAAGGGTAGTATAGTCTTTAAAATTGGTTTATATCGGTTTATTGCTAAATCAATTTTTACAAAACGTTTGATATTTAACAATTTTTATGTTTCAAAAAAACTATATTACTAGTTATCCCAATATTTTATCGATTCTAGTCGGGAGTTATGTACGGTGGTGATAAATATGGAAGCTTTTATCTCGTTCTCCGTGGGTCTAAACAATTATCTACTTTAGATTCGAGTGGAAAGAAAGTAAAATCCGATTTTATCAACTAGTGATAATATAGTGCAAATATTCTATCGGAGATTGTGAATTATGCATATAGAGATAGAAGTGGATAAATTTTTCTGATGTTTTAGAAAGTGCCAGTTTGTTGGTACTTCAACTTTCGGTAGGGAATTTATGTTCAAGCACATCACTATAAACAATATATTCTCGTCCATTGAAAGTTTACCTAATAACAAACTCTTTTAAACAGACGTAAAAAATGGGCCGAACCTTTGGAAAGTTTTAATGTGTTTCAAGGAATATGTGAGACAAGTCTGTAGAAGAAGTAGATAGTATACATTGTGATACATAAGAAAGTGAAAGAATTTTTTTTTGAAGGATCTATATAAATTCACAATAAAATTTTATTTGTCGACCATTTCTTCATAAATATAGTCATTTCACTTACAACAGTATTCGAATGATACTATTTATTATAATATGTGAGAATATATTGTATATTATACAAGTATGACAATATCCGATCTTTATTTATACAAAGAATTATGGTTAGTTTACGTAGATGAACGTAATAATGATGACCTAATCCAGTTCTTAAACACCAATCTACAGTATATACATATAATTGTAATATGTATCTCATCAGTGTAATACTTACTCTGCTCGATTGTGTTGTCAAATTCATGATATAGTCTGATCAAGATACTCTCAAGCTAAGCCAATAGGTCGTTCAGTCATTCTAAATCAACAAATAGTATCATCTAAATACACTGTACCATTTGGAACAAAATCACCTTTACAATATACTCCCAAATTCTCCTTTTTCTACACGTACTTAACACTGAACCAATCCTACAAGTGCAAAGTCTACACAACAGTATCAATCACATGATAAACACAGCCCAATAATAAAACACACATCTTAGAAATAAATAAATAAACAAGGATCGTACTACTATAAATAGAAAAACAAATCTGGACAAAGCAACCAACAGTCAAGAACTAAGTATACATATTACCAAACCCTTAAAACCCTTATCATTAAAAAAAAAAAATATCGTATATATAATATATATATATATATATATATATATATATATATATATATATATATATATATATATGGAGCAGTACTTAGCTGGGATGATGGAAGGAAGGCCACTGGTAATGTTTGGGAAGACCGGGTGTCCGATGTGTTACTCTGTGAAGACACTACTTCGTGATTTCGGGGCTAACCTCACAATCTACGACCTCGATTGTCTTTCCAACGGTCTCCTTATCGAAACCCTTCTCCGGCGCGGCGGTTCCGACACCACCCCCGCTGTCTTCATCGGGCAGAAGCTCGTTGGCGGTGCTGACGTCATCATGACACTCCACCTACAGAACAAGCTCGCCCCCATGCTCATCGCCGCGGGGGCTATCTTCTTTTGACACAACAGAAGCCTTTGATTATCTTATGTTTATTGAAGCGTTTTTATTTTCGTAGCAAGCAGGCGTTTCTCAAGTTTGTAAGAGCTTTTGGTTGTAGCCAATGCATGCGTTGACCTTGTAACGAAATCTACTACAAATGTATAAATATATGCTGTTGAAATAAAGATATAAAAGAGGGTTTTATGTATAACGTACTGTGATTTTTTTGTTAATATTTGGGTAAGATCTATTTATTGGAATTGAATAACTTATTTTTTGTTGCGAGACTTACAAGATTAAGTATTTATTTGTCAATTTTTTTTTTTTTATAATAAATGAGAAATTTATGTTCAAACTATGGCTAAAAACCACATTGATGTGTTTCTCAATGTGTTCATGAATGTATTTTATGAAGTAAGTGAAACAGTCTCACATTGATAGGGAAAGTTTGTTGGTGTGGTTATAAAGGATTCTCATCCTCAAGGTGACAAATTAGTGCAATTGAGGAAAATGTATGTGGGCTAGTTCTAATCATTCACGTGCGTCGCCGTCGTGTCGTATCAAGTCGGGCCGGACTTGGGTCTTTGTAATTTAGGCTTTTCTGGACCTTCACACTTTCAAGTCTAACTTGATTTATTTGTGGTAGATATTACATTTTTATTATAAAGTTCACTTCAAGACTTAAAAGTTTTAATTTCTCAAATAACATAAATAACATGAATATTTTTTAGAAATCAAAATTACATTTTTAAACGGATTAGATTGCATTTGCTGTGAACGAATGCTACCATTAACATTTCCATTCAATTAACGTGTGTTTATGAAAATTAATTAGCATTAAATCTGGACGGTTTTTGTAACCATACAAAAAAAAAATTGGAGCCTATAAAAAGCATGCAAAGTCTCTCATTTGAACACACCTTGAAACAAATCATACCTCTCCAACACTTAAAATTGTTTCTTAGTCTTCCAATTTGGTGGTAGTTCTATACAAGAGTTTCAGTTCGCGAAGTTAAGCTGGGAGGACTAAGCTCGTCTTTCCGTCATTATACCCTAAAAAACTTAATTAGTTCAATTCATCTCGTACATTGAAAGACGCTAAAAAATTTCAAAAAAACTGTTACAAAAGACCTCGACAACCTCTATTTCTTTATACATTTTCCTTTTAAATTTAATTCTTTATTACGGACTGTGTAATTCTGCTAATATTATTATTGTAATATTGCTATCACATAGTTTACACGATTCCCTTGGCAAAATTTATGAATGTATATAGCGTGTGTGAGTTTGCACTTTGGAGTCGGTTCCATGCTATTAAGTGGTTGAGGAGGGCGTGACACCAACGACACGACAGAGTATGAGACGATCTTGTACCGCATCTTCAGGGATGTGACGGAGTTGAAAAGTTTAGCATTATGCATATTTCTCGTATATGTAATGTCGAGGCGCTTAATCTAGCGCACTATGCGATTAACCATAACTTGAGTTCGACCTAGCGAGAGAGGCGGTAGCCCAAGGCCTCCAAATCAATGAAGGCCTCCGTTCTGAAAAAAAATTGAGTAAGATTCGATCCTCTGACCTCCTAGTTAGAAGTCCTGTGGAAATACCACTAAGTTATCTTAGTTACAGTTATTTCTAAAACTGTACAAAAAAAAATCATTATTTTTTTCTCGCTCAAGACTTCCAATTTTATTGAACCGGTTCTACCTACCACCCAGGGTAAACCGAAAAATAGAGTCGTCCGGTCGGCTCAATCACTTATTTAAAATCCAAAAATTTATTATTTTTTTTACCGAATCTCGGTTTCAAGAATCAGAGCCATCGAGAAAGTAAATCCTTTGTCCCGACGCCACTTAGCCTGCTCTTCATTTTTAACCACCTCTTCCCGATGAATCAGGTCAAAATTAATTGTACTGTTAATTTTAATTGAATTTGCAGTTAAAATTAACGGTTAATTTTAATCGGGCAAATAAATGCACCACTTATTTGCTGTTAGCTTGTAAAACTGAAATGAACACACATAAATGCCCCACTTAATCCTCCATTTATATTTATGGTTTAATTTATGCTTTCATTGTGAGAATTTTTTTTTTCTTTTCATATCAATATAAGATTTTTTTTAAGAATACAAAGTCTTATTTTTTTCATAACTGTAAACATAAGTGAGAAAATTTTGTGAGAGACCTGATCCACATGAGTTCAACTGTCGTGTTGGCCAAGACTCGATACTCCAATTTCGTCCTGGATCTAGCAAAAACTTCTTGCTTGCGATAACTCCAAGAAACTAATCCAGACAAAAGGCACTTGTTAAGCGGCAATCATCAACATTACTAGCCCAGTCATCATCGACGAAGCTATTGAGAGTCAAAGATTGGAATGGAGATAGTACCAATCCAGACGTCATTGTTTTCTTAAGGTATATGAGGACACATTTTCAAGGTAGCCAGTGCATCCACATTTGTGCAGATAGAAATTGACTCCACTTTATTGACAATAAAAGCAATATCTGGTCCTGCAATTGTCAGCTACTGTATTGCACCAATCATGTTGTGATAAATGTATGGATCACTTAGAGGGATTCCATCTTCTTCTGAAAGCGAGTGAAAATGGGCAGCTAGAGTTGAGGCTAGCTTAACACTTGTGAGCTAAGTTTTCTCAAGTAAGTCAACAATATACTTGGTCTGGGATAAGAACAAAGATTTATCAGATTGAGTAACCTATATGCCAAGAAAGTAACTCGGCTCTCCCAAGGCTTTCTAAGAGAAGTTGGCATTGAGATCATTGTGAGATTTTTAATGACAGATTGTGATGTCCTAGTAACTATGATGTCATTAACGTAAATCAAGAGGACTATATATAATAGAAATTTCATTTTGTGGGCTTCATTTTGTTCGAAATATCAAAGATAAACTCCTTATGTCAATTCTATTTAAAAATGGACTTTTGACTTATTTTCGGACAAAAATACCCTTTAATTCATTTTTTTTCTTTGATATTTCTGATGGTTTCCGATGATTTTCAAATTTTTTTTTAAAATTTTCGATTATTTTCCGATGGTTTTCAAAAAAAAATTATTTTTAAATTTTCCGATAATTTCAGATGGTTTTCTATTGAAATTCAAAAAAAAAATTCAAATTTTTTAAAAATTTTCCGATGATTTTCAGATGGCTTTCAGAAAATAGTTGATAAAAAAACGAAGGGTATTTTTGTCCAAAAATGGGTCAAAAATCCATTTTGAGATAGAGTTGACATAATGAGTGTCTTTGATATTTCGAACAAAATAAGATCCACAAAAGTAAATTTCTCATATATAAACACTGAGTCTTCCCGAGAAGCCACAAAACCCCAGTCTAGCAGTGTCAATTTCAGACGATAAACCATGTCTGAGAGGCCTCTTTTAAGCCATAGAGTGCCTTATGTAATTTACACGCTTTTCAGGTATCGAACCAGCATGAAAATTCTAATGAAATGAGTTTAACAGAGCTGCATTAAAGAAAAAGAATGGAACTCTTTTTTTAATTTTGGAACTAATGTAATACAAGAACTTAAAAATAAGAAAGATCGACCAGATACAATAAGACAAAGTCGGATCTAACAACAAGACCACATGATCTGGTCATGACTTTTCCAATAAACCCTGAAGTTGATGCATGAAGACATCCTCAGTGACGCACCAATCAATTGCAACGAGTTCTTCTTTCAAAACATAAGTTCATCTAGGGTTGAGCAAGGCTTGAGTTGCATTGTATGGTTCTGTTGGGAAAGGCTCTACCAGTGATCATAGGATGGATAGATATAGAGGTCGTACATATTGTAATAAAGTTATTTGATTTATGAAATGATAAGTGGACATAAATGAAGTTGATTGGGATAAGTTAAGTATGTGTATCTTTCATAGGAGATAGATGCAATGGGAATGTGATATTGGATGTGGGCTAGGACTGAGGCTATGAGTATCTGATGTATCTGACTAAGCATGCGATGTATTTGACTGAGAAAGTTGGATTGTAAGGATAGAGTTTTGTCAACGAAGTCAATAGTCACATATTTTATTGCAACATCAAAACTGAGAAGCGGAAATACATCTGGAGAATGATCTACATAGGATATAGTTTTACCATAAAATAAAGATGAGTAAGGAAGCTTACTTTATCGAAATTGCAGCTTGTGTGTATTATAGGTCTGAGGTGGGGAAACACAATGCAACCAAATACTCGAAGGAAGCCATAATCAATAATTTTTTGATAAAATCGTTGACATGTGTTGGAATTAAAGTATTAAAGAGTTTTTAATACTAAGTGAGAGGCTGATTTTGGCTTGAGATTTGAGTGGGTTCCACTCATCCGAATTGTATAATTCTTTCGTATTCTTATTCCTCGTTGCGACGGGTATAAGATTGAATATTGGTTTGCCAAAATCTATGATGAAATGAATGAGAAATTGATGCTCAAAGGTTGCTCATTATCATCACAAGTATTGGGAAAAGATAAGGAATGTGAAGAGTCCCACATTGGTTGGGAAAGTGTGTGGTGTATTGTACATATACAATCATCATTGCTTTAGATGATAAGCAAGTAAGGAGAGGGGAGTGTGTGTGTGGGTTAGCTTCTAGCTTCACGCGCGCCGCCGCCGGGGCGGGCCCGGGCCCGGGCTTCGGGCTTCGGGAATGTCTCGGTCGAGGTCCTTATCTTTTTATTGTTTTTCTGACTTGTGGTACAATTTAATTCCGGAAATAACATTTCTGGAAATTATTTTGTCAACGTTTTGTAACCGAAGAGAGCTACGGTTTTGAGCATTGAAGGGGCGGTTTTGAATTCTGTAACCGAGGAGTTATGAGGCCGTTCAAAGTCTGAAACCGCAGCCTTCATGTCAAGGTTAATGGCTGAGTGTGTAACCGAAGCATTAATGCTTGGCTGTGTAGCAGCTTTTGGCTCTGCCTATAAAAGGAGGCCTTTAGCTCTCATTTCAAAACACGGATAAAAAAAGCTCTCATGTCTTCCATCTCTCTCTCCGAAATTGTTCTTCTTGTAGTTTGGTGGTAGGTTCTGACTTTTGGTTCCAGTTCGCCGAACTCAAGCCGAGTGGTGCTACGTTTGAGTTGTTGTCGTTGTATCCTGGGAGGCTTTCGCTCATCAAATCCAGCACACTTGGAGGGCGATAAAAGCTTCAAGGAAACCGTCCAACGGGCTTCGATTTTTCCTTTACGCTCATCTTGTTCTTTGTTCCATACCGGTTAAGGTTTATCCGGTTTTGTAATTTTTGTTATTTATAATTCCTTCTTGCAATCTGTCCCTTTTATTATTTCAATATTCTGTGTAATCTTACTAACAACATGGACTATCACCTTGAAGGACTGCAGTAGGGAGAGCATTAATGACAAAAGTTGCCGAAGAGAAAGGACTCCACCAAAACTGCAGTGGGAGTACGGCCTGAGCCAACATAGAAAACCCAAGCTCATACATATGTGCTCTCATTCCGCCTTGTCATTATGTTGATGAACATTATGGACAACTATACCAAGTTGATGCCTTGTTCCTCAAGAAAAGTTTTCAGGGGTTGATACTCACCTCCCCAATCACTTTACGCAACACGGATGTTTGCCTTTAAGGACTTCTCAACAAATCTTTTAAAAATATAAAAAACTGAAGTCACCTTTAACTTGAGTCGAAGAGGATAAATTCATTTGAATCTTGAGAAGTCGTCTATGAAATAGAAGTATTATATGAATCTAAGTGTAGAGCCAACGGGAGATGGTCCCCACACATCTGCGTTAATAAGTTGCAATGGCGGTGTAGAATGAGTAAGTGACAATGTCAAAGGCAATACATAACTTTTTCCAAGTTGACATGAGTCACAAAAGAAGTTCTATGCTAAATATTCCAATGAGAGTCCTTAGTGGTTGAAAATCAAATTCAATCAACATGTGACTTGCACTGCAATTTTGGTAAATCTGAGTCTGATGGAGTTGCTTGCTAAGCAAGATAACCAGATATTTTGAAGCTTGAAGACTTGTCCATTGTATAAATGCCATTCACTACAGTTCTTTGTAGCAGCATCTGGTGTCCTGAATTTCACAATAGTCTACTTCGTTAATTTTCAACATAAAATCATTGACGTTAATTTTGATATGCTGACAAGATTTTGTTGAATTTGAGGAACATAAAAACTTCATTCAGTCTACTTCGTGATGAACTTGAGCACAATTCAGAAGAGCCAATGTATGTTATAAAAGCGATTATCATTCCCAACTATGAGTTTTTCATTGTTGTCATTGTTCAGCTGGAGTTTGTCAAGTTCGACTGTCACGTGATTTCTAGCACGTGTCTCCACACCAAGTTGGATATGCAACAGTCTCAGTGCCAGCAAATAAGACTGTCTTGGTTGGTTGAGAATTGGATCCATGTTCCTGCACCGGTCCTTGGAAGGTCTCATCAAGTATCCGCCAGCAAGCGACTACAACATGATCTTGCTTGCCACAAACATGATAAGTAGGCCAATGAATCCACTTCGACCACCTCTTCATGTGGCTTGTCCTCTTACACACCTGTCAACATAGTTCGTTATCATAATGGTGTAGTTGGATCCAGTTGATTGAACATTTGTCATTGATTGTACATTAAGCTGCTCAATGTGTGTCTCTTGTGACAACTCCATGGCCATGACTTCCTATATGGAATGGTTGTAGCCTCGCCTTCACTATGCTGGATTTTCAATTGTTAACAAGAGCTACTACATCATTCTCAGCAGGAAGTCTCATTATAATAGAAAGTACTAAATCATCATCAGACACATCTTTGCATGAGCAATGGCTTCCATCTTTGCAAAGTCGTCACCGATTTAAAGGTTACCTTTTTGTGTTATTCATAACTGACCTTTCAAAGGCATCAATCTGCCCTTGGATCTCACTGCAAACTTTTGCTCCAGCGCAGTCCATACTCCATCCGACAAATGAACTCTTGACATTGATCTGAGCACGATCGCCGACATAGATGACAAGAGCCAGCTAAGCTAAATTTGATCCTCTCTCAATCATTGGACATACTCCGTATTCGGAGCCTTAATGTTTTTATCTTGCAGATCCACGAGCTGAACTGTTTCCTTTGGATAGGTCTTCATCGCAAATATGAAGCCTTCTAGATTGTGTCCAATGACAGTTGGTAAGACTTGACTCCTCCATAGAGAATAATTGTTTGCATCGAACTCAAAAAGATTTCAGACGAGAGCGTGGGTGAAAAATGCAAGGCCGACACTTATCACAAGAGTTCAAATGGCGAGGAGGAGATTCAATCAAACGTCATTAAAGACGCCATCGAAGGTCCAGGTCTTCGGCTGGCTGTTGGTCTCTAACAAGATGAGTACATAGGATATTTTGCAGTGCCATTTCCCCTTGAAATCTTGTTTCCCGTCTCATTGTTCTCTTTGTCAGCGGGCGGTGAGGACTCGCGACCACCTCTTCGGGAATTGCTAGTTTACGATGAGAGTCTGGGAGAAAATTTGTGGCCTTTGTTCTGTCACCTCTCTTTTGCAAGTCGATGTCTCTTTTGATGAATTTTCCTTGACGTTCAAATCTATGGGTTCTTCGGTTATAGCTCGCTAGGGGTTCAAAGCGGTGTTGTTGGTTGTTGGTGGCTTGCTGGCGAATTTGGAAGTTAAGGAACAAATGCATCTTTGAAGACGTTTCTATTGGTTTCAATGAAACAGAGGAGTGTAACGGGTGGAATTGTTCATTTCACATTGTATACGTGGCACTGTACATTAAGTAATCTGTTGTAATACCCATGTGAACTGCCATGTCATTATTTAGTAAACTTAGTCAACACCTTCTCTACCGGCCTAACTGATTTCAGTTAGAGCTCAGATTGTACAAAGTTTTATCGAAGCTTCATTGTTTCAGTTAATGAGAAAATCAAGAAACGCTCATTCCTCGATCTGCTCTCTCTTCATCTCTCTTCCAATCTCAAATCTTCGCTGTTTCAAAGAATTTTGAGATTTTTTATTTCAAAGTTTTAGTAGAGGCTTTCTTTCCTCCTCTTTTTATTTAATTTTCTTGTTTTCGGCTAAAAATTATTAAAGATGCAATGATATCAAGTTAAGATTTATGATTGAGAGAGAATGTTGTATTCTATTATTGATCAATGATTGATGATGATTACAAGGTATATAAAAGATTATGTAGAATCATCACTGACTTCTAGATTGATTGAACTAGGGAATTACATAACAAAATCTAGCCTGTCATGGTCTCACAGTCATAGCAGCCACAGTGCTGAGGTTAACTGATCTGGCTGTCCATATGTTGTCAGGGTTGGTGACTCACTGACATCACGATCAATATTGGAGTCCGGAATTGCATTCTCCAAAGAACAGTTTCCATGGAACAGTAAATTGGGTTCATAAAAATTATGTTATTTTAGATTTATTAGATCTGTCCATTATCTGTATCATGTTTAAGAATAACCCATTCCGGAGGTGGTTTGCTTTGTATATAAAATATATCGTTGCTTGCTAGAAATTGATTTTTAGACAAAACTTTTATGATACTTTGGAAAGATGTGTTGTAATTATAAGATTAAAAATTATGGACAATCGACGCAACGTAAAGAGGGAGACGATGAATAATCACAGAAAAATATCATTTTCTTTACTAGTCTTCAAATATTTACATTAGACTTATCTTTGCGTTTTTATTCGAAAATAAATTTTTGGAGAAAAATAGACAAAACTACTTTTATAAACAACACTTAGTTTTCTCATAATTTTAAAGACATTTACCTAAAAACTTAATCACGTTCTCTAACTTTATTGGTTTTTTTGGATGTTTTTCTTGTTAACCCGTATTGTTATAGGGGATATTTTCCCGCCCAAAAGAAAAATGCAAAAATCTAAACCAACTCGAGAATAGTGGGTTCGATCCATGAAGTCAAAAGCCCAATCCAAAATTTCACTAAATATTTCGAACCCCCTTGTTGACATTTTTCAAATCGTCAAACCCCCCTTGCCGACACATTTCGAACCCCCCTTGGTGACACATTTCGAACCCCCCTCATCGACACATTTCAAACCCCCATGGCGACACATTTCGAACCCCTCTCGGCGACACATTTCGAATTCCCCTCAGCGACACATTTCGGACTCCCCTCGGCGACACATTTCGAACCCCCCTCAGCGACACATTTCGAACCCCCCTTGGCGACACATTTTTGAACCCCCCCTTTGTGCCACATTTCGAACCCCTCTTGGAACTCCCCTTGGTGACACATTTGGAACCCCTTTTGGTGACACGTTTCAAATCCCCCTTGGTGACTCACCCCAAGATCATTACCAAAATTTTACTAAGTGTTTCGAACTCCCCTCAGTGGCGACACACCAACCATACAACGATATGTCCTACGACATTGTCTCATCAAATGACGAACCTACCTCCGCACCTCACCAACTCGCTATAAATACCCAAACTCGAACACAAAAAAGGGACTTTTGGGCAAATGAGAGAAAACTTGACAAGAAATCCTCTCCAATATCACTCTCCCGTAAAATTGTCTCTCAAGACTATACACAGAAAAATCCGAGATCACGCACCAAAGAGAAATAATTTTTCTTCCCTTCTCTCTAGATTGGAAGAAAAACATTTCACTCATTCTCATACCCAAAGGCTTCCGGGCCAAATTTCATTCTCTCGAGTATTCAAGAAGTCGAGAAAATCATTATCGTGTTCTGCACTCTACAAGATAAAAATATCATCGTTCATCCATAAATTCAAAGACACGTGACCGAACTCACATTCACCACGTGTCCATAAGTGTTAATCTAAAAAACGACTTAACACTTATTAAATGTTGTTTGTTTTTATAATGACTACAAGTAACATATATATGATTACAGGTTAATTTGGTTAGATTTGAACTGATTTAAGACATAGAATTTTATAAAATGATGAAAACCTTAGTTTTTACGTACAACAGAATTTTACCAAAAGATTTTTTTTTTTGTATTGTATCGTATTCTGTGTTTATCACTTTTAAAACTCTTGTCTCATTAGACCTAAATTAAGTAAATTAGCTTAATTCAAGATATATTATTGTCATATAACTGAAGAGGTCGATTTGCACCGGTCTCTGAACAGTCACAAGGATTAAGAAATAATAGTGACGATGAATAATAATCAGGTCTGAGTGTTAAAATCCTTGAGTTTATATTTGTAAGGGGCTCAGTCTCTTCCGTTTATTAGCTTGAAAGCTTGAAGGAATACAGAGCAAAAGTATGAACTTAGTATACTGTGATGGCCGATAATTTTCTGGACCCCCCTTACGAGATCCTTACATTCGTATTTATAGTCTCCTTTGTATTGCCCGGATGACCTCTAGGGTTCTCTCCTTTTGCTAGGGTTTCCTCTTTCGGCCCATCCCTTTTCTAACCATTTCCGAGATCCTTTCCGAGAATTCCTAACTAATCCTGTGATTGTCGCTCCTTTCTCAACTGACTATCTGACGCCAACCTCAGTCGAACGCTACCGCTGCCACGTAGACTCTTGGCGACGAGCTTCTTCTCGGGACGCAACCTCCTCGGGGTGGAGCCTCCTCGCGATGAGCCTTCCTCGCGGTGTGACCTCTTCGCGGCGAACTCTCCTCGCGAAGGTCTTCTCGTTCCCGCTCGCGATAGGACGGGGAAGAGATGAATCATCTCCCCTCAGTAGACCAGAAATCAAGCGTTGGACCCCTTTGCTCTCCGTCCTTGTCGTTTGAACGCTTAAACGACACGAGAGTTGTTAAAGTAGGATTTGACGAAATCCTACCATAACAATAACTATACAAACAACATACAATAAGTTATAACAAGAAAATTGATTAAAATTTACGAAGAGAAATATAGAGAGAAAATTTCGAGAAGAACTAAAAAGTGTTTTGCTTGCAAGGATACTTTTGTCCGTTTTCAAGTTAAAGTTGTATTTTTAGATAAAATGAAAATGTTGTGTTTGATATAGATATTTTGAAATAGTACGATCTAAAAATGATTTTTTTTCTAATACTAATACAAATTTCAAGTTAAAATTGTATTTTTAGATAAAATGAAAATGATGTGTTTGATATAGATATTTTGATATAGTACGATCTAAAAATGATTTTTTTCTAATACTAATACAAATTGACAAGATTACTAAATCATGGAAAACAAGAAACCTATAAATTGAATAAAAATAACTCTGTAGGTTAGATATAACTTATACCTAAAAAATAATACACCAGTTGTACTAAGAGAATAATCCGACGCAACTCGAGTGCCCTAGTTACGTAGAAACTGGTTTTTATCGCGTTTGTAATAGTAGTATGTCAAGTGAGACTCACTTGTATTAGCATCATTAATGCGCTGCTGAACAACATATGTTTTTTCAAGAACGATAACTTACAATGCTGATGAGATCAAGGAAAATTATTTTACACAAGTTGTGAAATTAATTTTGTACTTTGTACTCAAGTTATTTTACTTTATTTCCAACTGCATCCATTGAGACACAACAATCTAGCCTCACTACCCTGAAGAATGATCCAAACTAATAGGATTGTCGGAAGGTCATGAGAAAATATTCCCATGGGATCAATCCTTGACAGTGTCATCTTTACTGGTGTTTGCACATTCACTAATGGTCTCATCTAAGTTAAACTATGCTTTGGAGGATTTGGCCTTTAGAATTCTCGTAAAATCACACAATCGAATGTATATACGACTATTTAGTCTTCATAAAATTTGAGGCATATTCACGATTATCCTACGACGAGATGGAAATCGGCGCTTCCAGCTCGTATAATGTCTTTATTGTCATGTATAGTTGAGAATTGAAGAATTTAGGGATTGAGAGAGATGGAGACTAAGAGCTGATCGGGAATGAGAGTTTGAACTTTTTCTCATTCGTTTGCACTAAGCTTCAATCGAGCTTTAAGTACGGAATGAAATTCTGTTACAAATTAGTTACAAAAGATCAAGAAGATGCTGACATGCTTCCTCAAAAAAAAAATTGCTGACATGCCATTTGTATACGTCGCTCTTATACATTGAGCTTACAACAGACTTATCATAAGGCTGTGTACAGTAGATTAGTTTATAGTTACAAATATATTAATGCCACTGTAGATTTCTATAGTTCGAGATGAATGAAGATGAAGATCTCGAAGAACACAGAAGATTCGAACAAGTAAGAAGAGAGAAAGGAGAGATCGGGAGTTGATCAAAACATTGTATTCTCATTACTTAAAATTGTAAGGAACAATTGTACAGCCTATTTATAAGAATACAGTTGTGTGTTTTGATCTACTGAGTTTACAACACAGTAACTTGCGTTATAAGTTAACCTGAATAGCTAACTTATATTACAGAAATAAGACTGAATATGTCCTAACTTAAACATCAGTAAGTTATACATGTGAGATTATATATATACTTCAATACACCCCCTCAAGATGGGGCGTAAATATTTTTGAGCGTCATCTTGACAAGAAGACCATTCAGCGTTGGTGATGGCAGTGACTTTGTGAAAGCATCTGCAATTTGCAGAGCTGACCTGATTTGCAAGAGCTTGAATTTCCCACGCTTGAGATGCTCTCGTACAAAATGACAGTCAATTTCGATGTGCTTTGTGCATTCGTGAAACGTCGGATTATTCGCAATGTAGATTGCCGCTTGGTTGTCACAAAACAGTAGCGTTGAACCCTGCGAAATAACCCTGAGATCCTTGAGAATCTGCTGAACCCAAAGAATTTCACTTGTGACAGCAGCAATTGCTCTGTACTCGGATTCAGCGGAAGATTTTGACACCGTCGTCTGCTTCTTGGATTTCCAGCTGACCAATGAGTCTCCAAGGAAGACACAAAATCCCGTGATTGATCGTCTTGTTCCCGAGCATGTGGCCCAGTCAGCATCGGAAAAAGCCCTGAGCTGCAAAGATGAAGCAGAAGAATAAAAAAGTCCAAGGCCAGGTTGATGTTTTAGATAACGTAAGAGATGATGACAGGCTTGCAAATGAGGAGTCATTGGTTTGGCCATGAATTGACTTAGCTGATTGACAGCATAAGTTATATCTGGTCGTGTCAATGTCAGGTAGAGCAATCTTCCCACAAGCCGCCGATAAACAGCAGGGTCTTTCAGGTCATCCCCATCTTCAGAATTCAGATGTGCTTTTGGGTCCATCGGGGTCTTTGCTGGTTTAGATTCTACAAATCCTGTCTCAGATAAAATGTTAAGGCAATATTGTCTTTGAGAGACTAAAATTCCTGATTTTGATTTTGCAATTTCGAGCCCTAAAAAATATTTCAACTCGCCCAGGTCTTTGACCTTGAAATTGGCATGTAAATAAATTTTGACTCTGTCAATAATCTGTGAGTTTGGACCGGCGATGACTATATCATCAACATATAAAACGATTGCAACAAAATTATCTCCGGTTCCGTATGTGAAAGAGAATAATCTGCTAGAGATTGAGAGAAACCAAAAGCGATTAGAACCTGTGTAAACTTGAGATTCCACTGTCGAGACGCTTGCTTGAGTCCGTAGAGAGACTTATGCAATCGGCACACCAGATTTGAGTTTTGTGACACCCCCTGAACATGTAGGCCATGAGGTAAATTCATGTATACCTCCTCGTCCAAATCACCATTGAGAAAAGCATTGTTGACGTCCATTTGAGCTAAACACCAATTTTGAGAAGCAGCGATGGCTAAAAATATTTTGACAGTAACAAGCTTGGCCACGGGAGAGAAAGTTTCAGTGTAGTCAAGCCCTTCTTGTTGTGTGTACCCTTTAGCAACGAGGCGCGCTTTCCTTCTAGCCAGGCTGCCATCTGCCTGAAATTTGTTCTTGAATAACCAGCGGCATCCAATTGCTTTCTTACCTGCAGGCAATTCTGTCACAGTCCATGTTCCATTTTCTTGCAAGGCATCCAGTTCGTCTTTCATTGCCTCACGCCACTCCAGATGTTTCACAGCCTGGTGATAGTACTCGGGCTCAAATAGCGCAGAGATGGAGAGAGCAAAAGTCCTGTAGGAGCTGCTAAGAAAATTATAGCTGAGTACTTTGGAAATATGGTGAGGTGATTTAAGATGAGATGCAAGATCGGAGCTTGGATTAGAGAATTGATCGATGAGGTTGCAATGGTAGTCCTGCAAATATGATGGGGGTTTGCCTGGACGTGAAGATTTTCTGATGGGTGTTGGTTGAGTTTGGCTGAGGTCAACAGAATCGTTTGATGAACATTGGTCAAGTGTGGGGCTATGGGAGAGGGTGGCTTGGAGTGGAGGTGTGACCGAAGGGTCTGTTGGGTTTTAACGTGGGGAATTTTCTTGTGGCAGATTTGGTTCAAGAGGGTCAGGGGGAATATTGTGAGATGATGAAGCTTGGTCAGTGGATTGTGCTGCAGGCTTGTTAAGGACAGAAACAGTATAATCATGAGAATGTGAAGAGTAGTCAGACAAATCAATATCAGGTGGTGAAATATCAGTGTGGAAAAAATCAGATTGAGTAATTGGATTTTTGTGAAATGGAAAAATAGCTTCATGAAAGATTACATCACGGGAAAGAAAAACCTCATGTGAGTCAAGGTCGAGAAGTTTGTATCCTTTGACTCCGGTAGGATAGCCAATAAAAACACACTTTCTCGATCTTGAATCAAATTTTGATCGTTGTTGTTTCAGTGTTGATGCAAAAGATAAGTATCCAAAAACCCGAAGTTGTTGAAAATCAAAATCTTTTCCATACATGATATTGTAAGGACTTTGTTCATTTAATTTCGGAGAAGGTGTTCTGTTTATTAAAAACACTGCAGTGAGTACACATTCTGACCAGAATTCGAGAGGTAGGTGAGATTGAAAAAGCAATGAGCGACTGACATTGAGAATATGTTGATGTTTTCTTTCAACCACCGCATTTTGCTGCGGAGTATCAACACATGAGAAATGATGTACGATGCCTTTTGACTCAAAATAATCTTTGAATTTTAATTCTTGAGCATTGTCTGATCTGAAAATTTTAACTCTTTTATCCAATTGATTTTCAATCATTGTTATGAATTTAGGCACAACAGTAAGAACATCAGATTTGTTTCTCAAAAGATAGACCCAAGTGAAACGGCTATGATCATCAACAATTGTCAAAAAATACCTAAAACCTGTGTGTGAGACAGTGTGAAAAGGGCCCCAAACATCACAGTGAATAAGTTCCAAGACAGATTTGGTTTTTGAGAGAGATATTGGAAATCTAAGACGATGTTGTTTAGCCATTGGACATATATCACAAAGATCAGAAATGTTACTAGATTGAAGGTGTAAGACATCTTTTAGAGCGATGACACGTTTGAAGGAAGGATGCCCAAGTCGATTGTGCCATGTGATTCCTGTAACAGTGTTGGCAATGAAGTTGTGTTCCTGTCCACCTCTGTCTATCTTCAGTAGGTACAGATCTTTCTCACATCTACCCTTGCCAATCGTCTTCTTGCTCACGAGGTCCTGAATATGGAAATCTGAATGTGTGAATGAGACTGACAGATTATTGTTCTTTGTCAATGCACTTACAGACAAGAGACAAAATTTAAAACCAGGTACAAATAGTACTTCATGAAGCGTAAGGGCAGAGTTTACTTTAATATCACCAAAAAAAATGTACGGGAATGGTTGTGTGATTTGGCAATGTAACTGTAGAACTCGTAAGTGGAGATAACATTGTGAACATGGATTCTTGGTTGCAAATGTGTTTTGACGCACCCGAGTCTAATATCCAACTGTCACAAAAATCATTATCAACATTTAAAGATTCTACAAGAAAGCAAGAACCTGTCATACGGTGGAGAATGATGCATGATTGGCATCTGAACTTGTGCTTCCTGGTGTTTTGGGCACTGTGAGCTTGCTGGATAGGAGTGATATGATCTGATGGCACTGATCATTTGTGAGAGAATTGACAGAGGCTCCTTTGACTTCTGTGGTTGACTCTGCGCTGTTGGTTTGTGTCTTGGATTTTGGTGTGAAACCGGGTGGGTATCCATGGAGCTTGAAGCATTTGTCAATGACATGACCAAGAGTTTTGCAATGTGTGCAATAAGGTCTGTCTTTCCTGTTGCTCTTCTTTCCGTGCGAGTCATCCTTGAAAGCCATTGCCATCAAGCTTCCCGTGTCACCTTGAGAATTCTGAGATTCAATGCCTGCCCTGTGATCTTCTTCTTGCGTGAACAAAGAAAATGTTTTGTTCATATCAGGCATTGGTTCCATTAGAAGCACTTGGCTTCTTATCGCAGAGAAAGACTCATTGAGTCCCATTAAGAAGATCATCACATAAACGTTTTCGTTGAGATTCATGTTCTCCGTCGCAGCTCCGCATTTGCATCCCGCGCAAGTGCAGGGAGTTTTGAACGCCTGGAAATCGTCCCACAGAGCTTTGATTTTCGTGAAGTGGGTGGTGACTGATCGTCCTTCTTGATTCACGTTCACCATATCCTTCAAGGTGGAGTAAATTCTTGGGCCGTTTTTCTTTGTGTATCGCGTTTTTAGGTCATGCCAAATCGATGTCGCATTATCCCCAAATCGAATACATTTTCCAATTTCTTTTGAAACTGAATTGATGATCCAAGCCACAACGATGTTGTTGCATCTCTGCCATGAATTGGCTCTTGATTCCCCCGCGTTTGGCTTCTTGATCGTTCCGTCGATGAAGCCGATTTTGTTCTTAATAGAAAGAGATATCATCATGGATCTTGCCCAATCTGGGTAATTATTTCCAGTAAGCAATTCAGTGACAAGAATCGCTCCTGGGTTGTCACCATGGTGAAGATAAAATGGATTCTCATTCGGATCTTCCAGAGGAGGAGGCACAACCACAACAGCCATTGAATCTTGATTTGATTCCTTGACTGATTCTCGTGTTTTTCCAGCTGGATCTTGATTTTTTTCCTGTGTTTCCATATTGGGTTTTCAACTGATTAATCGTGAAGGCTGTTTGTGTTTGAGAGGATTGCGCAGAAGGTTTGCGCTCTGATACCATGTAGATTTCTGTAGTTCGAGATGAATGAAGATGAAGATCTCGAAGAACACAGAAGATTCGAACAAGTAAGAAGAGAGAAAGGAGAGATCGGGAGTTGATCAAAACATTGTATTCTCATTACTTAAAATTGTAAGGAACAATTGTACAGCCTATTTATAAGAATACAGTTGTGTGTTTTGATCTACTGAGTTTACAACACAGTAACTTGCGTTATAAGTTAACCTGAATAGCTAACTTATATTACAAAAATAAGACTGAATATGTCCTAACTTAAACATCAGTAAGTTATACATGTGAGATTATATATACTTCAATAGCCACGTCATGTAGTAGCTGTCTCTGTTTCATTTATATTATCGTGTATCATCAAATTAACCTACAATTGTTCATCATAAATCTAGGTTGATAAATACGATCCCTTCCTTGAACTTTGTGCCCAGTGGAACATGCACATGTATTCGCTTGCTCGTCATTTTGAGTCATTTAAGCTCGGGAATCGTTGAAACTTCACATTGTCTCGAGAATGATCCTTGGTTGTTTTTTATCGTAGGGTTCCAGTGAATGTATTAGCTTAGGGTCATTGCGGACTAATAGATACCCCACGTATGTTGTTCTCTCTCTAGACGATGATTCGTTGAAATTTTAGCTCCGGGTTCGCCGATGAGAACTGCATTATCTCGAGACTCTTCACTCATGTCCCTTTAGAATATCCTCGGGACATTTTAGTAAAGGGATCGTCAGCGGAAACCAAACTCTTGAAGACTGACGTTTAAGTTCATCGAGACGGTCCTTGGGAATTTTTAGATTAGGGGTTAGTTCTTGGGTCTCCATATTTCTATTCTTTGATGACGATCCTTTAAGAGTACTGATTAGTTATTAGAATTTTCCGGAGAACAATATTCTAATTTTCCCTTCTTTTTTTCCCAAACAGCAATAAATTATCATTTAGGCACTTATTTTCATATAAGTTGTAGACAACTTTGAAAACTTCTATTTTAGCTCACTTGCTTATTTACAGTATAGTAACGTTCATTCTTCGGAACGCTAATAAAATTCCAATAATCCAACACGACCCTGTGAGTAAATAAATAAAAAGAATTAAAGCCTAGTCATCATATTCAACGTATAACTTTGGGCCAAACAAGGTTTGGGCTAGTGACACGTGAGACTCTTTAGTATAAGTGGAGTTCAACTTGTAGAAGCTTCAAAGGAATAGCTTTACTTTTACCAACTCCGTGTCCTCACCGCGTATGACTAAAACCCCATGGGTATAAATATAGGACCTCTCTGCATTGTTTTTCTTCATAGAGTACAAACACAGCAAAAGTTTTGTGAGTATGAAGAAACTTACGTCTTTCAAGGCAGCAAGTTTAGATATGAAGTAGCAGTCACCTTCAAGAATTTAGAGAATTTCGCCAATTATTTTAGAGAAATGTTTTTGTTTGTGAGGCATATATTATTTTTCTTATTGCTTTTCTATGTCACGTGTATCACACACACTCACTCATGTATAAATATATATAGATTACAGATGTTTAATATATTATATATAGACGAGCATACATCTACACTAGTTGTTTGTAAGTGCTTCTTTTTAGCTAGTGCTAAAGCTAGTAATTTCCATTTTTGGTACTGCCACTAGGTTATACTAGCTACCGGTACTGTTTTTTAATTAATGCTCATAAATAGATTAAGTTGTTATTAGGTTTTAAGCGTGCGTAATTATGGTATAAATTATGTTTATTACAATTGGTGATATCCACTGAACATATTAAAGTGACAGGGTACTACAATTAGGGTACACGTACAACTCCTTTATGTGTATGGATGAGTCAAACTCGTCTCTTTATACCCTGTGGTTTTATTATTAGGTACCACTGCTAGCATTTCTGCCATAGGCTAATTATTAGCCTATTGTTTTCATCATGCATTGCATAAACACATCTACGTACAAAAAGAGTAGTGTGATTAATCTTTTTTCTCTTTTCGTTTTCATATACTCAACTTTGTCAGTGTTCAAACAAACTATTTCTTATAGATTGATAATTGTAACAGATACTGTAATTTTTTCCTTCCAGTCAGATTGATCATGGCGAGAGCGTATACAATAATTACATATGCATGTGTGTGTATAATATATATATATATGTATATATATGCGTCTGCTCACACTTTAACTTGTGAACTATTCCTCCCTAATAAATATTTTGAAAAATATTATCCCGAAATATAGAAATAACAAAACCAGCCAAAAGCTCTTTTATCTCTTGGAACGTATATTTATGTTTGTCTTTACATAAAACTATATAAAAATAAATAAACAGAAAATAGATTAAACTACCACTTGCCTATTTTTTCTTGAGAATATATTTTTGGAACCTCTATGGATAACGGGGATATTAAATTCATAGAAAATGAGAAGTAATATAAATTCTCTGAAAGAATGTAGATAAAACCCTCTCATAGGGCGGAAAAACAAGGAAATTTGTGTATGGGATGCTTGTATAAATATAATGTGTTCCAGCTAAGGCAACTATTTGAGGACAATATAAGATCAAAACAAGACAAAACACGTGGTACATGCCTAGGGGCCACCAAGCGTCAGATCGAGAATAAAGACAGAATATATCATATATCGAATAGTTTACGACGTGCTCTCCACTAATGTAGCGAAAAGAACTACTCAATTCCGAAAAAAGATTTTGCCTTGTAAAATTGTATGCTCTACTTTTATTATTCCCTCTTCTGGAATTCTTTTTTAACATCATGTGTAATATACTATTTTAATATTATTCATAAACCACTCCCCTGTGGACTTGGTTGAGCTGAGAAAAAAAAATGCGTTGCCATATTACATGCAGATCATATACACGCGCGTACGTATATTTTTAAACTCAAAAGAAAACACTCGCGTATATATGTATGCCTGAGAATGCGATACCAATCTAAAGAAATATTCATACCAGTTGTCACAATGCACCAGTATCATCATGTCATCATGGACTTAAATGGAATTATACTCATTTAGAGAAGGGAAACTATTCATGATAAGAAGGACCCTGAAGATTTTATGTTTTTAAATTCTACTTGTCGTAAATATATTATTATCCATATTCAATAAAGAATTGACATTCCTTTGATACGTCAAAACACATATATTCTTAAGGTTTCCGCATATATATATATATATATATATATATATATGTGTGTGTATAATAATAAAAGAAACTTGTTGAAGTGGACTACTCGTAGTAGGTGGACTACGCTTTGCATTATGTTCCCTGTCATATCATCATCTCTAAATCTGGTATCTTAGAAAGGAGCGACCGAGTTAGGATATTTAATTTATGTAGGGTTAGTGTATATAGTAGTTATGTACGTTTCTTATTTTGAATATGGTTAATATTTTGTAAAATTCGTGTAAATACTTAAATTATGTCATGTCAATTTACACTGTTAACAAAAATACTTGGATAAATTAATAACGTAAATTGCATGACACGTGAGCATTAGAGTTATTTACATGAGTTTTACAAAATCGTTGCAAAATAGTTAGTAAACTAAGGCATTTCGCCAAAATGTTGTTTCATGTGTTTATGTTTATAGAATTTTCATCTATAGCTCGGAAAAGAATTTAATAAGCTTTTTCTCTCGTTAAAAATCAAAGATATAATAAAATGAGGCTGAATATGTAATGAAAAATCAATTAAATATAAAAATTTAAGTCAATGGACACGTGGGAAAAAAATAAAATAGTGTGAGATAGCGGATTGCGAGATTTTTCCTTTTTAAGGCAGACATACTGTTTTAGATTTTATTTAATTTTACTTGTCGTTTAAACCCTAATTAGAAGAGAGATGGTGATTTACCATTTAAAATACAGTTTTCAATAATTTTAAATGTTACACTTAAAAAGTGTTGTTTTTGTACGTTTGCAATAATATAACTCAAAGAATTTTTATTTATTTATATATTTCCGGATAAACAAGATATATAATAAGCTGTTGGAATAAATGTTATAAAAGAGTATTTTATAACTTGTGTTGGATTGTGTTTCGGCATAATATTTGAGTGGGGTTCACTCAACGGAATTGAATAATTCATTCGTATTCTTATTCTTTGTTGCGACGGTATAAGATTCAGTATTTGTTTGTCAAAAACAGTTCTATAATAACTGAGAAATTGATGCTCAGAATATGACTAAGAACTCAATGATACGTCTATCAATGTTGTCATGTATGTATTCATATAAAGTGAGTCCCATATTGGTTGAGATAGTGTGTTGGTGAGGTGTTTATAAAGGATTATTCTCCTTAAGGTGACATCAAAGTCTAAGGGAGGAGAGTGTTGGTGAGTTAGTCCTAACCCCTCACTCGCACACACACACGCGCCGCTGCCGCCGCCGTGTCCGGCTGGGCTCGGGTTCGGATCTCGGATCTTGGAAATTTGGGCTCTTATTGGATCATGACGAACTCAAAGTAAATGAATACACAAAAATGTTGAAACGTTTTATCCGAACATTGAGTCTATTAAACGCTTTTAATAGACATTAAAACTGGACGGTTTTTTGGGTTGAACAACCAGAGTCCTGCGTCTATAAAAGGTAGTCTAAGTCTCATTCGAGAGGATAATAAAAAACAGAGCTTGACAGCTAGAAGAATATTTACAGAAACTGAAACACCTCTCCTTCAATTGAAATTGTTTTTTAGTCTTTTTAGTCCGGTGGTAGTTCAACACGAGAAGTCAGTTCGCCGAAGTCGAGTGGAGTGTTACTAAACTCGACTTATTCGTCGTTGTATTCTGTGAAGTTATTGCTCAAAGTATCTCGTACATGTGAGGGCAATAAAAAATTTCAAGAAAACTGTCCAACAAGTCTCGAGGACCTCTCCATTTGTTTCCCTTTATTTTGGTTAAATATCATTTCCTCTAATATTTGTCTCCGTATATATGCCAATATTATTGATATAATATTGCTAACATAACTACTACAAATTAAAGTGAGTTGATGAATGTTATTAGTGTTTCGGGAATACCAGTATAAAGATCTCTCATAATTATTTAGCCCGGAATTGATATAATGTTCTTTTCTAATCATTCATAAGCAGTCAATGTCCTTTCTGTGTGCATGTTCAAGATAGGAGCTACTCAAAGTTAAATTAAATATTTTACATATTCTGGTTACATTTTTACATTGTTAAAATAATTAATTTTATGGCTATTTATTTCTCACTAAAAATTTTCTATATATGAATAATGCCTAATATTATAAATCAGGGAAGTGTCGTATTTGTAGACATGATTCAAATAAAAATGAGGGAGACTTTAGCATCACTAAGAAAACTTTAAATGCGTTGTTACTTCCTTGAGATGGTGTAATTTATCAGCCCATGTCGATATCGAATATAATATTCGATGAGTAGTAATGTCTTTTTAGTACCCCCAAATCCATTTCTTAAAAGTATTACTAGTCACATATTGTGTTCAAAAATCGTGGATTATATATGTGACCTGATTGCTGATATCCCTAATGTATAGCGCCATGCATAGAATATGTAACTTCCACGTTGATAATTTAAAGAATCGAAAAAAGAAGCGTTGCCCATCTATAATACTCAGCTTTAACCTTTAAGTATTCAATGAATGCACAACTCAGTTAGTGGGATTTTTCAAGCCAATGACTGCAAAAAAAAACTATTTTAATATAATGAGATATATATATTAAAGAACAAAAAAGTTAATAATGTATAATTAAAAAATATTGGATAATGTAGTACAATACTCAATATAAAACGGAATATTGATATCTAAAACAATAGAAAAGTACGTATTGGATTATTTTCTATCATCAAATTAAGAAAGATATAGTATATTTTAATAGTTTACTAGTTAATTGCGTGTGTGGTTACATTATAGCATTTGAAAAGGGAGTTATCGTTATAGTCTGTTAATCCCACATATTATATGTTATATATATTATTTCATCATTAACTTCAAGAATGTGTTATAAATGAGTTTATATTATCAAACTCAAAACCAGTTTTGGTAATTGTTTGAACTGCGCAAATAGTAAATTATGAACTACGGTGTACTTATAAGTGATAAGTAATATATCTATTAGAAACATATAAATTGTAACTAGAAGCAATTGTGATTATGAATTCTTAAAATTGCCACGAATCTCTGTTAACAATCGATTACAATATTTTTAGGCCTTCAAATAACTAACTTCAACCTTATAACGATTTCATATTATCTTCATAACGGTCGAACTAACTCCCGAAAAGTCAGGTTTACTAAATCTATTAATTAGCCATGATGAACATTGTCTATACTTTGCAGAAGAAACATGGTCATAATACATATGACTGTTATTAATAGATGTTATAGTCAAAATGGTCGAGTCACCTTTAACATACGCATTGAAATACCACAAACAATTCGCATTCTTGCAAACTAAAAAGTATCTTGTTTAGCTCGATCTAGCAGCAACAAATTCGAAATTATTCCTAAGAGCTTGTAGATTACACGCATCCACCATTATTTTATTGCTAACAAATAACATTTTGACTAAACTTTATAGTAATACGAAACCGATCAACATCTTGATCTCCTATTAATCATTCCTATCATCATCAATAATTGAAAATCTGGAAATTAATTCCAGAACTTGAACTAGTAATAGTTATAAAAGATGGGAAAATTATAGAAGATTTTACAAACCAAAATAAATCATTAATTACCATAATGAAATTGTTGAAATTGAACAAATATCATATGAGAGGAAACGCAAATAGAAGGAATATGAAGATGTTAGATAAACATAAATAAAGAAAAAGATGAAAAATATGAACACTTAAGAGTTTACTATTTCGGCAGGTTTTAAAAATAATAACGTTAAACAGTATTAAGGCAAGATTTTAAACCCCCGAAAAAAGCAGTTATTCCAGAAAATTAAATAAAAATTTAAAACAAAAAATGTGATAAATAAACTGGAATGAAATTTAGAAATCGCAAAGAATTATAAACGAAATAATAAAGAATTTCAAAATATTTAACAAAGATCGGTTACTCTTACGTGCAATTAAAACTGAAACCATTTTTAATACTATTCTACTTAATTATATTTATACGAAATAAGGACAAAATTGTAAAACAAATATGGTACCTCATCAAAAAAAACTATTCACTAAACAAATTTAAAAATTTAGTCATATTGCTCGATTGGTTATATAGAGCAACTTTTATACTTATAAAGTATATATTATTAGCTTATATTATTTTTTATTATTATATTACTTATATAGGAATAAGTTTATCTTTTAATTTTTTCATTAAGATTATATATCCAAAAAAATTATTCATTTGATTATCATGTAATATTATTCTCTACTCTCGAAAATCTCTAAATCTTCAGATGCTATCATCATGTTTATAGTTTATTTAACGTGAAAAGTACGTTAAATATTAACCTAATTCTATTTAGTGGTGATTAATAACTATTAGCTTTCATGGAATATTGATTAGTTTTTTTGTCAACAGTGGTGGATATTATTGACTATCAAATGCATATATAATAATAAATATTATTTACCATCAGTTTTAGGTATTTTTGAATTTTGCAAATGGTAAGTATTATTTAACCATCTTATTTATATACATTAAAATTATTAATTAGAGTATGTTCAGTCAGGATTTGTGGCTATTAACGTCAATTAGTAAAAGTAAGAGCGTCTGAAATATAAAAGTCAAATAAAAGATTCAGTATGCTCAGCTCATTATAACATTTTATATTTGAAATGTTTTTTTTGCTTCATCCCTGTTCAAACGGTTAATTGTTATTGTGGTTTCTTTTCTCCTTTTTTTTTGTGAAACTCTATTTTTTAAAAGTTTTATCAATTCACATGATTAAAATTTAAGCTAAACTTTAATTCATAAAAATTTATTTTTTTATATTTTATTTTCATATCACTAATTTAATTTTCCTCTCGTTAATAATATTCATTTGAGAAATATATAGATAACTATATTGAGTCTACGAGGGACAACTATATTAGTGTTAATTAGTGTGTTGCATCGTCACAAAAGACAAGAAACGTTCAATTTCTTTAAATATTTATTTGCTAAATTTTTTTGTTTAAATATTGATTTATTTTGTTAGATATTTGAATTTAAAGAAATGGACAAGTTGAACACGTGTATTCACAAAACGTTTTTCATTTATTTTAAGAAATCTTCATTTTTACGTTTCGTTTATGGTCCCGTAAATGATTGAGCCAGCCTTAACCCTACTGCTTATGTTTTTCCCCTCGCCGGCGTGAGCTTAACCGGAGAAGAAGGTCAAATACTTTTTAGTTTCAAGATTTATGTAGATTTTAGTTTTATTCTAAAGTGGGTGTTGATGTATATAGTATCTCCCTCTTGATCTTTCTAACTCTCTCGTCGCCGTGTTTCTAGTGCAAAATTGAGAACAGCTTATCGGACATAACATGATGCGAACAGCTCTACGAAATTGAGAAATCTTATAGCGAACCAGAGATCCATAGGGCATGCGAATCGCTCTTTGGAATCAATTACAGAAGCTAACATAATAGTTTTTTTTCTTTTAAGGCAACTTCACCAAGGATACGTGTAACTGACTTTTCAGAATATTTAAAACATTATTAAAAGATACTTGTGAAGTAACTTTTTACACACATATATTGTGTGTGTGTGTGAAAAATAAATATAACGACCATCAGCATATTAATCTAAGGACTAAGAGCAAGATATACAAATCATGAAATGCATCAGTAATGTAATAACAAATGAACACATTGGTAAAAATATAAGTTCCACGTTAAAAACACGTGCTTGGTTCCCGCCACGTGCCTTTATAAAAGAAGAAAAAAATATAGAAAGTAATAATTTGTACAATATTTCATCCAAATATATATTTTACAATCAATTAAAACAGAAATCTAAGTACTATTAAAAGTAGGAGAGAACTTATTCTTTTGTTAATTTTCATTTTAACTCACTCATTGTGATAGTTGAATCATTTTCGGAATTATAAGATAGTAAACTATAATAAAGTTTCTAAACATAGACCCTAATGATATTCTCTTTTATCTTAAAAAAACAAAAAATGCTCTAAAGGAAATATTGAAATTGCAATTTGACCAAATCTATACTCACTTCAAACATTGTCAATTTGAATATACCCAACATTTTGTAAATAAGTCATAAATATCCAACGTTTTGTAAACAAGCCGTAAATATCCAGAGAAATTCGTTTACATCTGTTTACATTTATTTATTTTTTATATTTGTCTTAATTTTTAATAATTTTTTTGGATATTTTCGTCTGGTTATTTACGACTTTTTTACAAAACGTTGGTATATCTAAATTGGCTATAGTTTAGTTGGGTATATACGAAAATTACTCTTTATTTAATGTATAGCTTATTTAATGAGGTGTCAGTTATTGGATATTTTTTTGTATCATTTTGTCTTTTTTCTATATTCTGTTCATTTATGATGAGAGAATATTTGTTTTTGTTGTTATTAATTTGCTATAAATAAACTAGTGATTTTCAATATTTATAGGGATAGACTAACCAATATATACTGATTTAATTAACTGATATTAATAAAAAAATTCAAACGTTGACTATATAACAATTAATATGTTTCTAATAGCTATTATACTACTTATCAAAAAAATGAGGAAGTATATATCTCTTCGTCTCTTTATAATTTATTATTACTGCTTTTTTTTATGACGAAGCATCTCTTTATCAATATTTCTTCTTCTTCTGTTGCATTTTTTATTGTTTTCTGATTCTTTTTCTTTGGAGTGAGTGACATGCTATGGATTTTCTTCAACCGGCCGATTCGAATCTCTACACTTTCTTTTGTAGACAACTTGCAATTTCTTTCTCAGATTGGCATATGCCAGTAAAATATTCAGTAGTACGTCAACACTTCACGCACGATCTAAGTTATGAAGTGGGTCAGGAAAAAGGATGTAAATTTTCTATAAAAATAATTAAAACATTTTTATGTTAGCCTTATATTTCTCAGAAATTATATAAATATTTTCTCCCTCGTCCCTGGATATTTGAAAATAATACATAAAACCCATAATTTGGACCATCCGTACAAATTTTGCATCCTGCTGGGCGAAGCTTTTGAAAGTGGAATTATTTGAAACCGGTATGTGTCTATTTTATATGTGGGATATCATCAATATGCCATGATAAATTAACGACATACCATACGATATAATCCATCATCGTGATAAATTATCGATATAGTGTTACGGAAAAATTTAAGGTGATAAGAAGACAAGAAGAAGAAAGGGACATTTATTGTTAATGATTTTCTTCCATAAGAAATTTTATAAAATAAGTATATTCCTATGTTATCTATGCCAGAGGTGAAACAGGGAGTACAAAATTAAATAGTCATACTGGATATAAACGCTTTTGTAAATGTTTAAGATTTAAAAACTATGATATGGAATCAGAGTAAAAGTAATTGTTATGCAGTAACTTTTCTCTCACCTTATATTAACTCATTATATAATAAGTTATGAAGCCATAGCTATTTTGTAAACTAAAAAATTAATAGAAAATATTAATAAAATATGTTTGATATTACTTGGAATAAGGTTTATGAACGGATGGTGTAAAAAAATTACTTTAAATGTGAAGGATGAAAAGACCGTTCAAGCTAATAAGACATATTACCCACTCTCATTTTTTTGTTTAATTTTTCTCCAGATATATATCTTCAACCACAAACATAACACTCTAGCTAATTTAAGTCTAATCGGGACGGACAGACAAAATTGTTGAAAAGTTGGTCCCTTCTGTTTTGCTCCCCGAAAAACCCTGACCAGAATTTCACTGTTCAGCTAAGTCTGTAGTTGAAATTTTCAGTTCCGGGAATCTGGACCTAGGACGGATGAAAGTCGCCTTTCTGTTTCTAATGTCCAATAGAACATGGAGAAGTTTGTTAACATTATAATTATACTTCATTACATGTGTTCTTTATTATTGTGTATCATAAGTTTCAAGATATTATTGTGGATATGTTGTTGCAAAATACCAGTTGTTTTGCCTGTATTAATTAGTAATATACAAATCTAACTTTACATAAACTTAATTTCACATAAAGCTACTTATGTTTTATCATGTCATTTCGAAGGACTCTTTCCCTAGAAACAAAGACTATAAAGCTAATAATCCAAACCAACGTCCATGAGAATATATATAAGACACAAGATAGTAAAACCGGAGGTTACACCACAGTGAGTAAAAGGAAGGAATACAAAGCGGAACTGACACAATTCACCACAAGTTCAAATATATTAGTACGTGATATTCCATCCATATCCAATTAGAACTCTTTAAATTTAAAGTGAACCCATAGAAAATGGAGACTACTGAAAAATTATGTATGGACTTTTGACCTAGCAAAAGTAGTCCAATGCAAACGTGCAATTTGTGACAGTATGTGTATATAATTTATATAATGTATATATCCAGTCCACTGCATATAGCCAAAAGAGGTCTATATCAAGCAATCATGAAAGGCCAGCAGTCAGGGAATATTCTAAAGAAACGTAACTTTCTCTCTTTGAAGCCATCGATTTAATAGAAATTTTCGGAAACCATTAAAATACAAAATAAAGTGAAAAGAAAAAAAGAAACCCTAATATTGAGCTGTATTTTGGCCATGAGGTTTTGATATATGATATATTATAGAGTTACATTAAATATTACAATCTAACAGTACCGCGCAATATCCAACTTCATTCAAAAAGTTTCCAATATTATTCTATATGCGTTTAAGATTTAAAATTCCCACCAGTTCTATAGAAAGAAAGAAAAAACTGTGAACTAGCCCCACTAGATTACTATAAAAAGGCAATTGCATGCAGCAAGATTTCCTCAAACTAAAAACCTCACACATATATCAACTCAGATAAATATATCTCCACATATCATCCACCATATATACACATACACAAAATTTATAAAAACCTTGTATCTAGGTCATCAATTCAACACAAAAGAAGCAGAGAAAACATGGCTGATATTATAAAGAGTTTGGTTGCAGAGAAGCCTGTGGTGATATTCAGCAAGACTTCAGAGTCAATGTGCTTCTCGGTGAAGGCTCTGATAAAGAACTACGGAGCAAACGCGACGGTGTACGAGCTCGATGAGATTTCCATCGGCGTTCACATCGAGAGAGAGCTCCTCCGACTCGGATGTTCGCCGAGCGTCCCTGCTGTTTTCATCGGCCAGAAGTTCATCGGCGGCGCTGACAAGATCTTCAACCTCCAGCTCAAGAACGAGCTCGTCAGTTTGCTCATTCAGGCCAAAGCCATATGGATATAGTAGCTATATCATCTGTGATCAGTATGGTAGCTTATAAATATATATAGAATAACTAGTACGTGCTTGTTTTGCTTTCTTTAAATTTTGACTCCCTAGTATCTGTATTTTATAAATAAATTGAGAATGAGATATGTCTGAACTACGAATAAGGGACAGCCATAAGCGATATGTACATGTCTGAACTACGATTCTTATATATATGAGAAGCTTTATGAATTCGATCATTATACGCGACTAGTTTTGTACGTCATGTCCTGTAAAATTGTTACCTCTAAATAAAGTTTGTAGCTAAATACGGGGAAATATTTATTTTCAGCTCTACATTTTTTTACTTATGTTTTTAATTACAATATCCCTTTCTATTGAATATTTTGGAGAAGAAGTCGAACTTTGAGTTAGAAGAAGTGACCGTTGAAGAAAAAAGAACCAATAAATTGGGAAAGTAACAATGATGGAACTAGTAACTTGTTAGCCAATATATGTGTGTGTAATTAGATAATATTTATAGTTTGACCAACATAAAACAACTACTGCTGTTTAATTATTTTTTTCTTTCCAATGTGCATGATCAATCCTCATAAGGAAAAGTATCATTATAAAGTCACCCCCGTGGGGTCTGGTGGAGGCACTGCCGCCGGGCTAAGAGCAATTACAACTTTTGCTAGATTGGAATTATTTTAAAAGTATGAATGTTTAGTAATCGTTAAACATGAGCAGTTAATTAATTCTAAAAGGCTGACAACAAATATCATTAAAAACAACACTTAAGATAAAATGTCATGTAAAACTTGTTTACAGTGACATTTAATCATCTATTAGTGATGAGGCGGCGAGCATGATTTCCCTAAAAATCTGTTGATTCAACAACAGTTTCAAAAAGTTCGGCTGAAAATCGTTCCGGGATCGGCCCTCGAGGTCAAAATTACGTTATGTCAAAATTCGGCTTAGAGAGTCTTACGGGAAATTCTCTCGTACTGCTCCATCAAAGTTAACGCTTTCTTCGATAGATAACAAATTTGTTTTTACTAAATTATCGTATTTCCCGAATAATCTATGGTCCTATAATGCATGGAGAGAGAGAGAGAGAGAGAGAGAGAGAGAGAGAGAGAGAAACGACAAATCATGACGATGGAGGTGAGGTGACCAAGGAGGCAGTCCAGCGGGGGCCTTACTTGTGGAATGTGGGTTGCAAATTGTGGTCATCGTACGTACTCTCATGGTGTTATTCAAGGTGATCGTTTATGTTCTTATTATTCATCGTACCTTCATTTTTAGACTAGCCCGTCATCGTAATTTGAATGTCTTGATAGATATTTTCTATTATCCACTAAAAAATGTATTGTATGGTCATATAGTTGATTGTTTTCATTCATCAATGGTTATAACTGTGTTGAAGTATTTTTGTGTGCGGTCTCGTATGTTCTTCGTTTCCTCATAAGCGCATTTGGTGTTAAATTCACTATGATCTAGATCTGTGGTATGTCCGATTTATTATTCTCGTGAATCTATGCATACGGATGTTATTCGTGCTTTTTTTTATAATAAAATAATAATATAATTGGGAGTGTTCCTGAATTAATTTCCAATATTTTACTGCTTATTATTTAAGTTTCTATCAGCGCATGAAGTTGATACGAAGGATAAGATATCAAGTTTATTGTTCATAGTGTCAAATGCTTATATTCTCTCCTCCTAATGTGTCGTCATATGACGAAATGCTAATGGGAGAGAATAAGTTCTTTAGTCTGGGCGCGCGCGTGTGTATATATATATATATTAATATGTATATATAGTATATATAATATATAACTTTTTTCACCATTGTATAAAATTAATTTCTGTCTTGTTTGAGTACTTATTAGTAAATTTAGTTTACAACTTGTTTTGTTTTTATGAAGCGTTTCGTAAAAAATTTGTACATGTCTACATCGCCTATATCCACATTAATTTATGATGTTAAGTTATATTAATGCCCATTTTTATTTTATTTTTGGAGAATTTAAATTAAAAATTTGAATTAACTAACAAAATTATTCAAATGTTTTCATTAGTACTGAAAAATTATTCCTATAATTATTGAAGATTCTACAAAAATGAAAGTTAGTATACTCAATATTCTTAAATTAATTAATAATTTTTATTTTATTTTGTTTTTCAGTTCGAGAAATTACTTTCAGCTGGTCATTATTTGAATTAAAGTTTTGTTTTCAATTCTAGGAATTACTTCAACCAGCCATAATTTTATCATCTTCATATTCTATTTTTACAACATAAATTGAGTTAAGTTTTACAACGTCAATTGATTCATACAACGTTAATTTATATTCGACCAATATCTTTTTAATTTTTAATTTTTTTATGGGAATTCGAGTTAAAAGTTTGAATTACTACCAAAATAATTCAAATTAGACGGTAATTAATATTAAAGATTTGTTCATATAATTATTGGAAAATCCTACAAAAATTGAAAACTTATATATTTAATATTCGTTAATTATTCTTATATTAATTAGCAATATTTATTTCATTTCGATTTTCAGTTTTATGAATTATTTCAGCCGGTCATAATTTGTATTTAATAAATTTTTCTAATTCTGGAAATTATGTCAGTCAGCCAAAATTTTAATTTATTCATATTCAATTTTTACAACGTTAATTTATTTTTACAGCGTAAATTGATTTGAGTGTTACAACTTTAATTTGGTTTTACAACGTTAATTGAGTTTTACTACGGTAACTGAAGCTTTTTTATCGTTAATTGCATATTAATTAACAAAACACGATTTTAGATTATTTTACTAGGTGAAAGAAATCAAAATTTCATACATGAATTTAAAATCAAAATCAAAATCAAAACATGAAGAAGAAGAAGAAGAAGAAGAAATATAATAACGAAGGTCATGTTCATGAAAGCTTTACATCCTTCTCCGCTATGAAAAAACTTCACATCATTCTTCTTTTTCTTCATCGTTGTTGTCGTGTTCCTGTAGGTCAAGAACATTAACAAAAAGCAAGAGATGAAGAATCCGATTATAAAAAATATGATGTACATATATAAAAGATTTAAAAAAGGAAGACAAAATAGATTAAAAAAAAAGAACATGATTACTTGTTAATCGCCGAGCGATTACCCATAATTGATTGTAAATGTAAACCATTATACATGTTAATCGCCGTCCGGTTTCGTCTTAATTCTTCAATAATTTTTTTGTGATTATCGGTCTACGTAAATGGTTTTGGTTTTTCGCGATGGATTTTGTTTTTAAGAGAAAAATATTTTAAACTGATATTTTTTGCATGCGAGAATTAATATCTCTCTCCTCAAATCTCGTGTATATCAATCGGTTTAAAGAGGTGCGATATTTTAGGTAGCATTAACCATGAAATTAACTTTTTTAAATTGGATTATATTCTGAGCGCGAACTTTTATTTGGGTAAAATTGGAACAAAAATGCTATTAATTAAAGGTGTGGACATTTATATAACTTTTATAAAATTTTAGACAAAACCAAATTATCAAACCTATATAGAACTATCATATACCCGGTATCCATTATTTTCTAGATAGAACTTATGATAACAAAGCTTATCTGCGGCTTATACCATCTCCAACCCACCCTTAATTTGGGTGGCGATGGGACATTTTCGGGGTGGAGGTGCTCCAACCCACCCCAAATATTCACCCAATTTGAGTATGGTGAATAAGATTTACCCAAATTTGGGATCCAACTATTCATCACCCAAATTTGGTGATAAACTATTTTTATTTACAAATTCACCCGTGAAAAATATTAATACATAATTTGGACCATAATTTAAATAATATATATCAAAATACATATTATTGATAAAAAAGAGCATCAATATTTGTAATGTCTATATAATATTTATGTAATATTTTTTTCTATTAATGTTATCCAGTAAAATATTTGTTTATATTAGTTAATTTTTATACTTTAATATAGTAATATTAACATCATATTTAATATAAAATTAATTTAATATTGTCGACATCCAAAAATAAATTAATGTTTAATAAGATTAATATTGACATAAGATATTAAATTAATATAAGTAATATTGAAAAGTATAAACAGAGAATATTATATTTTTGGGTAAGATTTGGTGTGTGAATTGAAGTAAAAACACTGTAATTACACCAAATTTAGTAAAATGTTAAACCAAATTTGAGTTTTGGGTTGGGATGGTCTTACGCCACGAGTTAAAAATAAACCATTGTTTTCGGTAAACATGTCATCTATCTTAATTTTTTCAGTCAAGCTTTAATAACAAAGAGGGGGATAGCAAAGAAAATAATGGTAGAAAGGAAAAGAGAGCAAGGTTAAAAATTTGACACCTTTTTTCTCTTGTCATTGTTTTGATATCATTTCTTAGGTACTGCAGAATTATGGCCATTGATTGCGAATATCACTATCGAGTGATAAGTAATAAGAACCAGCCGTATCACTTTCATATTGATTGCAACTAATTAATTTCGAATTAAAAAAATATTAGGCAATTTATTAAAAATAATTTAACTGGTAGAAGTTATTTAAGTTTTACAAATTATTTTTCAAGTAAATTAAAATCACCAGTTAATTGACATGTTACTATTTTACTCATAAAATAAAATTTGACTCTTTAAAAAATTATGGTGGCTTATTCGTTCAACCTTTTATGCTGACTGACACGATATTCATTTTATTTGCCTTTGTTTAATGAACGGCATGAACCGTATAGAATAATTACCCCTCGATCAAATCAGAGCTCAAGTATAGAATAAAAAATTTATGCATCTCTCCTTACATATAACTCGAGCTTATTCTAAATATACTATGTATCTAACCATATAACATATAAATTTATAAAAATCGAAATATTTCATAAAAATCCAAGACAACGCAATACTTGTCCTCAAGAAAAGAACTCCATGACAGCATCAGGATCCATCTAAACAGTGTATACAGTTATTAGAGTCTAATTAGTAGTTTCTATTCATGTACTTGAGTTAGTAACTTAATAAGTTAATTTAACTGACTGCTTGTCAAATTGTAAGTTCATGTGGTGTGATCGTGAAAACTTTTATCAATATTTGTGTCCATTTAATTTATGTTTATATTATTCCGTTATCCTATCAAAAAACGAGTCGAAATATTTCAGGTCTCACAAACTATGTTCCCCTCAGGTCACACCCATATCATATCGTGATACCATTACTCCCTGCTATGATGCTCCTGCTCTATGAAAGACAAGAAAAATTGCCAAAATGTCACTTTGAACAGTAATTTTTCTCAATTTCTCTATCGAGAGAAACAAACAAATTTATAAATAAAAATTGAAAACTTCAGCTAGAACGAAGCAAGACACAAACTAGATCACGCTTGGCCGATCTCGGGATAAATCAGAGAGGCTTAAACTAGAAAAATCAGAGTTAAAGGGTCGAAATCCAAAGGCCTTCCAGGTGAAAAGCAGTGTCTTCCAAAATACATCTATGTAAAGAGCTTTCCTTAATCAGATTAAATAATGGCATCTTTCTTGGCATAGGGCCTCTGTTAGCATTATGAAAAAGTCATTTGGCTAGCTATACGAAGAAGGAAAAAAGCCATTACTGAGCTTGAATTTTTTCGATCCAATTCAGTTCTTGATGTTTCTCAGTTAAAGAAGATCTAAAAACTGCTTTAAGGGTGTCGTACCTTTTTTTACCAGTATGTTTTGAGCACTTTCGTACGGGGAATTATTGGTCCCAGAGTTTTTTAGGGAAAACGAGCAAAACGTGTAACTTTATAATATATTATAATGTATAAAGTCGTTGAAAACGTCTTCTCTAAATACTTGTAACACATTTTTCTGTGTTTTGCATTGTAAAAGTTCAAAAGCTTATGAACCCTCTTTTACGAGGCTGTGACAGCGAGAAAGGCAATTACTTTGAGTCAAAGGAATGATACTCAGACCTTTTATTTAGCATATTTGGAGCGGAGAGAACAACTCTCGGGTTTCTATTTCTGAATGAAACCATTTAAGATGTGACTGCTCTGCTCCAACTTGGCACTCCTTTGCCAGCTCAGAACAGCATTGCGGACTGTGGCGTGAGCCCTGCGAATCTCCTCTGCAGAGAATTTGTGTTCAACGATTCCAAGCGGGCCCGGCTGCAACACCTTTACTACAGTTTCTGCCTCTTGCTCCACCTGCCTGCCACCGTAAAATGACCTTGTTACCCTCGTTCGGGTTAAAAAGAAAGCATCATTAAATCTCATTAGTATATTACCATGTGGAAATTCGTAAAATTTACTCAGGGGTTCTGTTATTTTCTTACCATGGATGAGGTTCAGAAAGGCGAAAATGGGGAATCAGGGTTAATTTCAAATTAAAAAAGAAAACACAAAGCTATTATCAGCCTTAACGTTTAGTCCGATGCTCCAATACATTGTCCCTTTCTTAACCGTCTTCACTACCAATGCCTCACTGGGCCTTTTGCTGTATTAATCGCTGTGACAGAACCACCTAAATTTCGAAAATTATAATATTAAGTTATACATTTTTACCACAAAAGTATATGATCGTTTTCGTATGTGACCCATTGAAATTGAGTTTTCGTATTCTCCCCCCTGAATAAAATTCCTGGCTCCATCACTGACTCAATGCAAATGTTTAGCATCTCTCCATATATCACTGTGTCGGCCGGATTTCATCGGACTCCCCGATCTTTGTTTCGCCTAGTCACCTTTTCCCGTTTCACACCTCTTTTACGTACAGACACTTTCCCATATCATAAACCTTGTTATTTGAACCCGAAACATTGTTCATAATCCTTGGCTTTTCAATCTTAAATGTCTTTTCTCCCACCTCCATTACAGCCCCTGAAGTAGGTCATTTCTTTGAGCCCGGGCGACTCAAATTGACTGGTGAAATAACTATTCTAAACACACATGTGTATTCTCCTGAGGCAGTTTTGAGGCAAAATGCCTCGAAGATTAAAAGCCACCAAATCGTAAGCGTCAAAGGCGTATTGTTATGGTCACTGACTATTATAAACCCATATACAGAAAATACAAAACAAAACTTTCGGCATACAAATTATATTAAAAAACAAAACTTGTTTATCAATTCGAAGATGCCCTGCCAATTTACACAAATCAAATCAAATCCACTTGAACCTACTGTTTAAAAATGTAACATTGGAGTTTCGTTTCATCTAAGGGTGTCTCCAGTCTCTCCAAAATCCTCGTTAAGTTGCCAATTTTTTTTCTCAAAAATCATAGTTTTAAAATGTACTAAACTATATTGATTTAGCTGTTGAAGATACTATCCTAATTCTAGCTAGGAATGCACAAACTTCCAGAGGAAGGATAATAAGGGATTCATTGACCAGAGAACAATAAACTGGTCTGCTCCGAATTAAAATTAACAGAGCATTTCAATCACCGTGGAGTAGCGGAATAGCCAGCCATGTAAACGACGTTTGGGAATGTGATCAGTTAGACTACTATCTCTTTGTTGAGGATTTCATATAAGAGAGCAACAAAAAGTTATCAATTCTTCTTTTTCATCTCAATTCGTAACACAAACATAGATAAAATGACGGAAATTGAAATCCAAGCAAGACTACGTATTGATTATACCTGAAAAACTTGGAGAAGGGCAAGAAATTTCCTACCCTGGAAAAGGAAACCCTCATCTCTTGTCACGCACAACGTTTTCCTCGTCTCGAATCCCTAACTATGAACAAGCAACCTTTTCCCTACTTTTACTTCTCGATGAATGATTTTCTGATGATAATTTGAAAAAGAGGGGTTTAGCGCATATAGACTTCAACTTATTATGACTCATGCATTTTAGTCCCTAACATGATAATTTTGTAGCATTTTGATCCTCTTCAGAGTAACTCTATTTTTTTAATATAAAATCTACACATTGTCTTGAACGATGTGGTCAGAATTGGAGATATTGTTACCTCACATTTTCCAAGCTCATTTGGTCACTTTAAACAAAATCGAATTTTGTTTAAAACACTCCTGTTAACTTTTATTTGAAACAATTCAAAATCTTTTAGACAAAAATCACAGAAAAAAAAGTTGTAGGCAAGACTTCCAAAATTATTATAAAAAAATGAAAGAAAACTATGTGCCACTTAAGAACTGATACGGATTACTTGCATCTGTATATGTCCTAGTAAGACTTAACTTTCTTTGATTATTTTCTTGGTCATCATTTTGAGAATGTTGAGATTGTCGTTTTTGGCAATGGTAATGCTATTAAATAAAAAGATCTATAGGCATATAATAGTTCACTGTGAATCATTGTGTCCCATGAAACCGTCCAGACGCGGATTGTAACCTAAACCATTGCACCTGATATGTACGGTATTTTTAGTTGAATTAGAATCTCAATGCCAAGTATATAACGACGGTATGGACAATTGCTTCCATTACGGATTTTTAAAGAACGTAGCAATAAGGTATTTTTTCTCTCGCGTACTAGTCGAGGCCAAGAACCAACAAGAAGATATTTTTTTTTAAAAAGAACCAACAAGAAGATTTACCGCTGTCTCTGGACATTATGGCTCATGAAACTTCATGATTTCTATTTTGTCTCTATATTCGTTGTCGTTCAACAAGTTCAATATGATATGACTTCTCTACAATATCGTAAACTAATCCACTTACGTACTTAAGAACTTTTATCATGGAAAAAAAACTCTCAAGTCCATGATCCTTGTGCCAGTAATTATTCTTGTTTATTTGCCCATGATGAGTCATAAACACATAAAATTGCTTTGCCTTCAAGTTTGTTTTCCTCTGAAAATAATGAATTCGTAAATAGCTAATAAGGTAACTTTGAACAGCTATAATGATGAAGCGTGTTTAACTATTGTATACAGCCAAAAATATTTGAATGACGACCCTTTCCCGACACAAAATCCTTTTTATCTCTGCGGTTCGAATCCCACGATATGTCGCTGCAATCATTGATGGTCAGTCGATTGATTTTGTAACAACTCAATAATGTAACTTGATTTATGGTTCTAATTGGCACTCGAAGGTTAAATTCCTTTGTGGGTTGGGTTTGCTAAGGAAATCAGTGAATTTCACTAATACTACAAACAAATTGATAAACAATTGACAAATTCCCCGCCTTTAAAAAATGATATTTTTGTGGTTGATAATATAAACTGATTTCTTCAGGATTCAACTTTGACGTAGCAATATTTCCATTAAAGAAAGAAAAAGAAACTATACAATTGAATAAGAAAAGTCAAGAAACAGAGTGACGGCGTCGCTTGTGGAAGGCGAAGCGCGAGTCGGAGGCGGGCTTATTATTATTATTATTATTATTATTATTATTAGAATGAGCGCGGCGGCGGAAGAGGGCGGTGAGCTTGGTGGCGAAGGAGCGGAAGAGGCGGTTGGCGGTGGCGGGGCGGGAGCGGAGGAGGCCGTGCTTGATGGAGAGGTGGTCCTTCTCGAGGTCGGTGAGGCGCATGCGCATGCGGGCCACCTCCAGCTTGAGCTCGCGGTTCTCGCGGCGCACGGAGGCGTAGTTGTCGCGAGGGGAGATGGCGCCGCTGCCGGCGCCGCTGCCCGTGAAGAAGAACGGGTTCTGGTGGTGGGCCCCCACGCCGTTCATGGCGTTGCGCAGCCGGATCTGCTCGAAGTACAGCACCTGCACCGCCATCTGCACCGGCAGCCGCTCGTTCTGCGCCGCGTGGCTGCACCCCTCCTGCGACAGCTTCTGGCAGTCTATCGTCTTGCATAGCCTGTACCTCTCCGACTCCTTTATGCTCATGTGTACCTGCATTCAACCGGACCGGAAGAAGATACAAAACTAACACAATTTGTCACATTTCTTAACTTTTTTTTCTTTTTCCTACCAAAAACATAATTTTTAATCTCTCTTGAACAAAGACTAATTCATTCCCAATTTTTTTTTTCACACCAGAATTAAAACATTTATGAAATCTGGTCTCTTTTTTTAACTAAATTTGAACGTCTAATTAAGTTACAAAAACTATGATTAATTAATTAATTTATTAATAATTATGTAAATACCTTAATTCAGAACGGTATGACATTGTAAGATTAGTAACGTTTTGGGTTCAAATTATAATTTAGTGGAAAAATGATAAAGGATGAATCAAAATCTAAAAAAGTAATCAAAACAGAAAGGCTGATTACTTACTTTAAGAAAGATATCAACGGCCCGGTACAGCCCGTCGCTGACTAGCCGAGCGTGGTCGGGAAGCAACTCGGCCAAGGCAATGAACTTGGCGGGCGAGAGGTTGGGATCCAAGGCCACCTCAGCAAGATAATTATCGAGCAGCTTGGAGACCTTGAACATGGAGCTCTGCTTGGGGGACCCGGCGGGGCTGTCGAAGCTCATCATCATCTCCCCGTCCAACCCTCTCACGAGGCACTCGTCCTCGTCCTCGTCCTCGTCCTCCTCCAAGTTCAAGAACACCGAGAATATCCTGACGACCGCGTCGGTGTCGTAGATCCCTGCGCCGGGGCACCCCGCCGCCGGAATCAGAAGGTCCTCGAGGATGGCCTGCTCCAGCTGCAGCCCCATCCGCCGCTCCAGCTCCGCCCTGCACCCGCCGGACGCCGCCCCAGCCACGGCCGCCTTCAGCAGGCTCGACAGAAACGCCATCGGCACCGCGCTCTTCCTCGACTGGCTCGGCAGAAGCCCCACCATCACCTCCACCACCGCCGGAGCTCCTCCTCCTCCGCCTGCCAACCCGTGGGCCGAGCTCCGCGCGTAGTGCACCAGAATCCGGCTGATGATGTCCTGCCTCAGCCCCTTCGTCTTCACCGCCGACACCACCCGCCGGAATGACTCCAGGCTCAGCCCCGCCAGCGACTTCCCCCACCAGTCCGCCGGATCCGGAACCGGTGGAGCCGGGAAGTTGGGGTCGAGGCGGAGGAGGCCGGATTGGAGCTGCTCTTTGCAGGCGGTGGCGGCGACGGCGTTGACGAGCTTCCCGGCGAGGCCGGTTTCCTCGGCCGCCGGGAGGAGGGTTTCGCAGCGGTGGAGGACAGCGATTGAGTTCGAAATGTTGGGAAGGACCGAGTCTCTGAGGAAAGCCTCGGCTCGGGAATGGAGATTTTTCTCCGCGAAGTCGTCGGTCATCTCGAGAAAGTGGGCGGCGCAGAGCAGCGCCGCCACGTTGGCTAGCGTGATCTCCACCGGGACTCCATAGCAGAACTTCGCCACGAGCTCGAAAGCCTCAGCTCCGCCGGGGACCGACCCCAACGCGATCCTCGACGAGTCCTTTGCTTCCAACACAAGCTTTCTTATCCTTCCGCTCCGCGAAACCAACGGGAACTAAATATATATTAAATAAAATAATATCATCGAGCAGTGTACAGAAGAGCCGAACATGAAATTTATTTGGACTATAAGCATTACCTTGTGAAGAGAAAAGCTCGAGGTTCCGACTTCGACGATGAGATCGCTCGAGACGTCAGAGATTGGCCTGCGAGCATTGCAGAGACACAAATATCATTACTTATATCCAATTTTTAATTAATGAATTGATAATATTATCACTACATGTTAATCGGAGAGGCCTCGATCGCCCTGGATTTCCTCTTCCACCCGAGACTCGTATTTATTACACGGTGTCTCTTTCTTTTCCTTTTGATATTTATTTTTGTGCATTAAGTGTGCGAGCCTATACTCAATACGATTCTAGTTTTATTTCATGATTTAACTCGGGTGACCCAGCTTAATCAATAATTGTTAAATAAGTGGAGTGGAGAAGAAATAAGGATAGCGAGGAAAACAAATATATTCACATGATCGCACAGCTGGGTTCAAATTTATTACATAAAATAAATCCAGCTGGGAATTATATGGGTCCAATGTGAATTTAAGAATTCTGATAGTTGTGTATCAGATTCAAAGTTTGAGGCTATTGGGTGCGCGGTTACTATTGTACCACTCATCCGTACGGATTTTTGTTTGGTATTTAATGGGTAGAAAAACACTTACACTATCAATAATAGTAGCAATAATTTATGGGCATGCCCTAAAATTGGTGTTTTCGTAGAAACCAAGAAATATAAAAGGCTTGAAAGCGCCAACATGGGATATGAAAACATTTATGCCTAAGCTCTAGTCCCGTGCCAATGTCGTTTTTGTGTTGGATCTGTCTGAGTCAAAAAGGGTCATACACGTAAACGTGGGGTCTAAAAAATTTAATCCATTAATTAATTCCATCTCTCTTCTCTGGAAATTTCAAGGCTCGTGGGACATTTAATTGACAAAAATAGGATCTTACGGATCAAAATATGTCATATATAGGTTCTCTTATCTTGGAGACTTTAGATTGTGACAATTCAACAACCCAAATCAAATGCATGCAAATTATTCCGAATGAATCGGTGGGTCATCTTGATTCTTTTCTTGTGACTCTTTGACTTGCCAAATGTTTTTTTTTTTCAAAACAAACATATAAAGCTTCCCAGTTTAATAGCTAATTCCTTAAAAAAAATGAGAACTTCAATCATTTAGCTAACATGTTTGGTAATATAACTATTTTGTGATGGTTGCACATGTAGTGTGAAGAAATGTCTAGGACGACCTCAATAAAATAAACAAATATAATGCAAATGAAAGGATAATTCAAGGACTGACTTAATCAAACAGTAAGGAAGACTAAAATTAGGTATTTTGAGTGATTACCATTCCGTGGCGTGCCTTATGCTTGAGCTAGGACGAAAAGACCTTTTCCCTGAAATACTTGGCTTCAATTCTCCAACAACTCCCATGATTTAATTTCTAGTCCTTTTTTTCTCTTACCCTTATTGAGAGAGAGACTCTTAGAAGAACTTCTCTCGCCTCCAATAATCAAAACTGACAGTTGAATCACATAACTGTCACGGAACAAAAACAAAATCAGTTCTGATCACTTCAGTACTGGAACCTGAGTACATGTGGTTTCTGAGGAAAGAGAAAGTCATACATGAATGAATCGATATTAACTCATGCAATATAAGAAGAAAAAGAAGAAGAAGAATAATGTGTTCTTTTTATGATGGACTTTGGTGACACCCACTTTACTAGTTGGTGGTGTGTTGTTTATAATGTGTACTAATAATGGCTGATCTTATAAAGTCAAGAGAAAATTGCACTTCAATCCCAACGCTTTTCGGTGAAAGGTAACACAATTGAGGGAGTGACTTTATTCATTCATTTTTTATTTTAAAAAAATTGAAGGGAAAATCATAGCAGGAATTCGTGAAGGTTTGCAGTGCTTTTGGGGTGTGCCATCATAGGTAGTGAAAGTTACCGGCAAAAAGATTAGCTTAAAATTTTAATTTAATTAAATATTTATGTGTAAAGCCCGCCAAAAGTGGGTATTAGTAGGGGGAGTTGGATTACAAAGATATAATGAGAACCACATACTATACGAATTTTAAATTTTGGAGGATATATTTTTTTTTCTTTGCCAAGAATAATTACATTTATTTATTGGGACAGGTTTCAATAATTAAAGGCATGGCTAGCTTTGTGATGAAACTTGGGGTAATAATATATAGATATTTTTAACATATAGTCCCCTTTTCTGCGTGTCACCTACATATAGTGATCATAAATTACTTTCCACCACACACACAATATTATAAAAACGAAAGTAATGACTTGTGATAAAATAGGCTAAAACATCCCTCCCTAAAAAAATAGGCTAAAAACATGTATTATACTAATTGCAATGCAAAAGATAGCCAATAAATTAAATTAATTTAAATGATGATAAATGGGATGCGTGTTTCCCCTGGATAACATGATTTGGGGGCTTTTGTAGGCTATCGTGCTTATTAGTGCCACTCCTAATTGATAATCATGCGCGTTCTATTGAGGAATAAAATATAATAAGGAAGTCCTCAGTAATCTACAATTTGTGAATAAAATCAAAAGACAACTAACGGTATATAATGCCCGTGATAAATAATTTAAAACAACAGAGTCCATAATTAGCGTGTTACTTCATTGGAAATAAGACCTCAATTTTTCATTTAGGGTATTTTAGGGAGAGTTCATGCAAAGCTCATTTAGATTTAAATTACAAAAAAAATTGGTTATTAGTAAATGAAATATAAAAATTTAGATTTAACCAATGTTTAATTAATTTTTTTGTAAATATTCAGTGTGCTTACGTGTTATGATTACTTCAAAATTTTCTTACCAATTTATCATTTTCATTTTTGTTTTTGTTAATTTGTTGTAAATTTTTAGGGCAAATTGGTCTTAAAAATTGTAAATATTTTGGACCAGCTATTACTTAACAATTTATATAAAAAAAAAAATGAGCTATATAATTCATGTAGTTAATATGGCTAGTAATTATATTAACCCTTTAAATTATTTCATGTCTTTTGAGAAAATAGAATGAGAATGAGTCTGTAGGTTTTAGTGAACTGTAACGATCATGAACCGCCTAGAAGCTAGCACTCGTTACTTATAGGTGCACTAGTACAAATGTTGGATCCCACAACGGACTTTCCACAACCCTTATTACTAAGGGTTGTGGACTTCGAGATCCCACAACCCTTACAATTAAGGGTTGTGGGAAAAGCTTGATTTCAGGTATTCCACAACCTTTATAATTATCGGTTGTGCAAACTAGCTTATTCTACAACCATTGTTCTAAGAGTTGTTTAATTATAATTGATATAAAAGGTCCCACAACCCTTAAAAAATCCGTTGTGGGACAAGTGCCGCGGCGACGGCAAATAGGGCCGCGGCGCGACGACCCACAACGAATACAATGATCCGGTGTGGTTTTATCTGGGTGGTTATAATCCACTTAATTAATACAAATGCTATTTGTGCTAATCATACTCTTACTGATCTCTCATGTGAGGTCTATATTACTTTGACATATACATGTATAGTTTGTGCGACATGTATATTAGGGTTCAACTTTGTTTTAGCTGTAACCTTTTTATATGTTAATATATATAATTGTAAGTGGCAAGTAATATATCATCATGATTCATGCATGACTATCTCAAAATTAATTAGTTTGCATTATCTTTTAATGTGTGAGGTCACTCAACTTTAGCCGAATCTAAAAAAACTGGATCAGATATTGGTTTGGATTTTGCTGGTAGTATGGATTGCGGGTTCAATCTCAAAAGTTGATTGACGATACTAGTCTAGCAGTAACATTATATCTTACAAAAACTTGAAACTATTATTCTCTTCTTTTTAAATAAATTGAGATTCCTAACACAATCGGTTAGTGATTGTCTGTGAATAAAACAAAAGAATATAGGATAAATCAGCTTTATTACGTACGAGATCAATGAGCATCAGTAGAAATAAGATAATGAACAATATAAATTAGGTTTGTGTCAAATGTTCGCGATTAGCAATCTGTTTGTCGTACGGGCAGGATTGTGCTTGTACCAAACTTTTCAAATATTGTGTTTAGTAGAGTAAAAGGAGAGGAAGACGAAGTGAGATTTATTGGATGTGACATTTGTTATTGTTTGAGAGAGAGAGAGTGTGTTGAAATTATTTTCTCATTAACTGAACTTTATGAATGAATAGAGTTTATGTCTTTTTTTTTTTAAGGGAAGGCCTCATTAAAACCTAACACCCCCGGGATAGGCGGTGCCAGGGAAGAGCGCCCTAAGACAATGTATTTCATCCACAATAGTTCTCTCCCGCACAGAGTTTATGTCGATACACTCTATCAAGTCACTTTACTTCAGTCCACCGGTAACAGGCTCACACCCGGCCCAACCGTTCACGGAGCTTAAGCAAAACATGAATACGAACTCTTATAATAATATATTACGAAATTCAAAAAATAATATTATCAGTATTCATAATACATTAAGAATCGATTCAGTTTAATAGATTACGTTTTTTTTTTATTTAAAAAAATTGAGGTTTCTTCATAAAAGTTTGAGATTTTTTTTAAAATTTATGGTCTTTTCTTTTAGATTTTATATCTAAAAAAATTAATGTATTAAAACATGAGAGACTTTTTTATATAAAAAAATTGGGGTCTTTTTAATTTTTCTCCACACAAAAATTTGAGACATTTCTGCTACCATTTTCCCACACAAAATTTGGGGCCTTGAACCAAAACTTACTTGGCTTACCCATAAACTTACTTGGCAGGGCTATTTCTTAAAAAAATGAGGCGTTAGTTATTGATTAAATGGAAGAGGGAGTATAGGGCTACTGGCTTGAGTAATTTTAATCCTTTTTAACTATAACAAGAATAATGGCACGAACATTGAGATTATAATTTACTCAGTGTTTAGTTGTTTACTAATGTTTCGAATATAACTCAAATTTATAACGTGACATTTTTCTGATTGATTATACTTGAACGACCTTAGCTAAGGTTGTTCAAAGAAAAAACAGAGAATAAATTGTTTTTCAAATATTGCACTTAATTAATTTCTTCTCATTTAATCTAAATAAATCTCTTAAATTGGTGATTCAAATAGTTTTGAATTTAGTATTCTTCGTCGAAAGTATGAACCCATAATCGTTTCTCAGTAATCTATGTTTCAAGAGTCCAAGATCTTCAAGGATTCAAAAAAAATTGTCAAGTCGTAATCTTGGTAATTTTAATTTCTGTTTAATTCTTTAATTGAAAATGAATTTATATTTTCATAAATTACATTTAATTGATCTATGTTCATATCTCTTAAAATCAAGATTACTAGATAAGTCACTTAAAATCGAGATTACTAGATAAATCCCTAAAAATCATAGATTTAAAAAGTTTTGAAATGTGTCGAATATATCTAGTTATTAGTTAAGATCTACATTCAAACATTTAAACTTTAAAATTTATTGGGCGCGATTATCTCATTTCCTCTTTTTCAATAAATAAAAAAATTAAATCCATAAGTCAGTTGTTTCTTAGTAATCTAGTTTCTAGACCATCTTCAATCTATCTTTCATTTGAGGGGATGATACATTTTTTGGGTGGAAGTGCTTCAATTCATCCCAAATATCCACTCAAATTTGGGTATGATGAATAAAATTTACCCAAATTTGAGGTCCAACTATTTATCACGCAAATTTAGTGATAAACTATTTTTATGTACAAATTCACCCATAAAAATATTAATATGTAATTTAGATCATAATTTAAATCATTTATACCAAAATACATATTATCAATAGAAAAAAAAAGAGTATCAATATTTATAATGTCTATATAATGTTTATGTAATATTTTTTTCTATTAATCTTATCCAATATAATATTTGTTTTTATTAGTTAATTTTTATATTTTAATATAGTAATATTAACATAATATTTAAAATTAAGTTAATTTAACATTGTTGACATCTAAAAATAAATTAATATTTAATAAAATTAATATTGATATAAGATATTAATAGAGGGGTTAATATGAAATTAATATGAATAATATTGAAAAGTATAAAAATAAAATATTATTTTTTGGGGGAAGATTTGGTATTGACACTGCAGTTACGCCAAATTTGGTAAAATATTAATTCAAATTTGAGTTTTGTGTTGCAGATGATCTTAGAGTGTAAAACTTAAGGATTCTGAGAAAATAAAATTTTCAACTCAGAGATTAATTTTGATTTTTTTTTTTTTTTGTTCCCATCAATTTTTCAAAAGCTAATCTTGACGGAAATTACCCGAAAATGAGTTTTTAAAATGTACAGGAATGAAATAAGTTGAAGAATTTGCGACCAATGCGATGAAATATGGTTTCGAAATGTATAAATGTTGGTATTTTCAAAACTTTTGACAAATAAACTGGTACATTCACTATTAATGAATACTACTCTTTCCTATTCTGGCATTAAAAAGATGTCTCAAAAAGAAAAATTAAATACACGTAATTTCGGTTGATTTGGTCTACCGTTCAATTTTCATTTTTTTTATATTCGTTTTCTATTAGAAATGAGGGATTTTTTTTATATATTTTGACCATGTGATTAGTTAATAGCTAAAAACGTAAACTAAAAGGTTAACTTGCTAAATACAATTTTCAAAAAGGCTAGTTTGTTACCCATCCATCTGACGATTATCTATCAACTATTTTTTCTATTTTACCAAACAAACTCAAGAACTTATTTTATTCTTCTTTAGTTTTTTTTTTTTTTTTAGTTTTTCAGCCATATTTGGTAAGAAGAAGAAGAAGAGAAAATGGACGCATCCTTTAACTAGGGAAACAATGTAAAAATAAAATAAATGATTAAATAATTTCATATAATAAAGACTTAAAAGAAAATTAAATTTGTCACTTTCTTTTCAAAATTATAAAGATTAAAAATGATGGCTGTTCGAAAAGAAATTTAAAATTTTATTGAATACTTGATTATTTTAGCATATTTATCAAGTGTTTGAATACAAAATTTAAATACAATACATTTTTCTCTCAACTAAACGCAATACATTATATATGTAGAAGAAATATACATGGTGTTTTTCGATATAAAAGTAATGGTAATTGTAATTATTAACCTTCTAAATTGTAAGGGCTTTGTATATAGCCCACATCTCGTAAACTATAACTGAATGGTCAGCCAATTCATTTACAATTTTTCGCTCACCAAATTAACCCAAATTTATCTCCCTCCATTCCATTAATTGGGATTAAACAAAACAAAAAAACCAATTGCATTTATTTATAATGCGCGAATCGAGAGGAAGCTATAACTGACCTAATGAAGCAGTTTCAACTCATTTACTACAACAAAAACACAAGAACACAGAAAAAACAGTCTCATACCTTTGAAAAACAAATAATTGGCCAAATAATCAAACGTTTGGCATACGAATTTTGAAATGTCAAACGTTTACGTTTGGTAAAACTGTGTAAATGTCCCTAGTGTTTACGTAGCACGATTATTAACAGCTTAACTTTACAATTTTACTATTATTATTTCGATTGTAAATGTTATTCATAATTTAGTAAAACACTTTACTGGGTCATTTACCTAACTTTCGTCAAACGTTGTACATTTCAAAATTTCAACATGTTTATAGGGCTATAATGCTAATTAACTCTTGAAAAAAAGCATTTGAAACTCATACATGTGAACAACGAACAAGGAATTAAAAGATGAACAAGGGTTTGAAGAATCACGTTTCTTTTTTTTTATGTATCATAACTGAAAATTTTTCGAGAAATAATTAATTCTTTTGTTAACAAGAAAAAAAATTAATTAGTTTGGAGTTATGATGTGATTTTGTTGTCAAAGCATAACACATACCAAACTCATAAATTTGAAGGACGAATAAAGAAAAAAATACGTGACATCAACAACTACCGCGACGAATCGACTTCTCAAAGATTAGACAGATATCGAAGTCCCCGAGCTGGACAAAGTGGTTGACGGAAGAGTGGGTGTCAAGGTCGCATGAGAGGTAGATGATGAAATTCTCGTTGGATTGAGATGGGATAACATTTTCGTGTCTTTTAATTATTTAGTTAATTTTTGAAAGTATTGGTAATTTTTGTAAATGTTCAGTTAATAAATGTAAAGCATTCTGAAAAAACTATATACAAATTTAAACGTAAATAACTGTCGATAATAATATATTATATGAAAATAACAAAAGTCAACTAACAAATTAAATTCACTCTCTAATTAAATATAATGTAATTAGAACAATTAATAACCGAACTGAAATTCAAAATTTTGTACCAAATAAAAAAAATTAAATTCAAATTTCTAAAACGAAACCTCAAACAGACGTAAAGGTTAACAAAAAACGAATATTCAAGAATTTGACGTCACGTTAGAAAATTGACTATTTATGATTAACTGTTAAATGTGTTGGTTATATCCCAAACCTGTTATGTTTACGTTAGTTATATCTATATCTCTTATTTTTACGTTGACTAATTACTCAATTATTTGTAAAAATAATTGGTGCATTTGAATTCATTTATTTGAATCTTAATTAATTGATTTAGGGGTTAAGCTGAGTTCTATTGCAAATGGTGGCTAAACCGTCTGATCCTATGTTCTTGGCCAAAGCTCATCCTATCCATTGGACAAAAATTAATTATTTTGTCGTAGAATTTTAGCTACTAACAAAAACAATCATTAGTCTGCAATATCTGTCATACGTACTGAAGACAAAATATAGTAATTCAGTGTTATTCCATTATAAGAATTAAACAGCCTACATATATTCCAAAAGTCATCGCCATTTGTACCAAGTACATCTATACCTTGGTCACATTTCATACCTTAAACAACTTTTGATACGTAGTGTTCTACGGTTGATAATTAGGGTAGTCTGAATGAACTGTTTGGACTAATCATGTCATTCCATGGGCTGATAAGGGGTAATGATGTGCCCGTTCATTCCTTTCTATTAATTGTCATTTGGTGATCGGTGGATGATGATTATTGCTTACTTTAATTTTTTTTAGTTAAAGACCATCTTCATCCCTACTGCATTTCATCATCAAAATGCAGTAGGAAATTACTCCATCTCACTTTCATTTTCGACTGCAAAATGCGTTTTGCTACAGTAACACGCCAAATATGACGTGATACTGTTCATTACGCCAAATACTGTTTTGATCCTTCTAAAAATATATAGTTTACATATTTGCATTGTTTTATAAAATTATATCATGTTTATTTTTGAAATTATTTATATTATTAATATCGAAATAAAATAACATTAATATTAATACCGAAATTAAAACAATACAATAACATCAAAATTAAAATACATAATTGTAGTTTATTTTGTTTGTTATATTGTCATTTTATTAAAATAGATATTAATATAAGTTTGTATGTATTTATTTCTTGAATTATTTTATGAAATTGTATTTTGTTTAAATTATAAATAAGTGATCTAATTGAAATATATTATGTAAATATAAGGGTACAAAGATAAATAAGAAAAGTTGAATATAAAATTAATATATTAATTTGGTGTAAAAATTGGAGTGGATATGAAAATGATTTAGTATTTTATGTGACATGGAGTGGATATAAATTAATATATTAATAGAGTAAAAATGGAGTAACGGGTGTAGATGGACTAACAAGGTTTTAGCCTTTCAAAAGTTTGGGATCCCTGACCCTTCAGGTATATGCCTCAATCAAACAGCTCTGCAGCCAATGAAAACTTTTACTCCTTGTATATTTTTCCTTTCCCTTTTCCCTCTTTTTATTTATCGAATTCCGTATGAGACGATTCATAACTTCAGTCAGAAATTGAGTAAGTCTAATTCTCTGTCAGTTTTACTACAGATGGATTTCCGGGAGATTAAGGTTGTTTCAAACTAATTTTATAATATTTAATGTTAGTCTAAGGGAAGAGATAAGTAGACCCTAGACGGTAGACTCTAAATCAAATGACTTTTACCTTTCAAAATCAACGGTTAAGGTAGAAAAAACTTTTATAAAAAGTTTAGTCCAACTATTTATTTATTAATAAAATACTTTTAATTAAGATATGATCCATCTCGTACTATGCGAGACATAGACATGACGCAAGCATGAAACTAATAAAAACTTATAAGAGACTTTTTATTTTTATCCTAATAATGTTTACAAATCTAACCCCTACAAAATTTTCGCATCAACTCCACAGTATACTGTCAAATAATGTCGGTATACCCTATTAAAAAATACTTATGTTATACTGTTAAATACTTCAAAATAACTTTTATAAAAAGTTTAGTCCAACTATTTATTTATTAATAAAATATTTTTGATTAAGACATGATCCATCTCGTACTATGCGAGACATAGACATGACTGCAAGCATGAAGCCAGTAAAAACTCATAGGGAACTTTTCATTTTTATCCTAACAATGTTTACAAATTTAACACCTACAAAAATTCCACATCAACTCCACGGTATACTGTCAAATAATGTTGGTATACCCTATTAAAAAAATACTTATGGTATATTGTTATATACTTTTAATATTAAGAGTTGTTTTATTTTAAATTTTTGACGAGTTTTAAATTTTTTTTGATATTCGACTTACAATTGATTTAAAATTTGTTGTTGAATTCTTTAATTTTTAGTATTTGAAAACTATTTTTAAGTTTATTATTTGTCATAAATATTGTAATATTTGATTTTTTTTGTTTTTATAATTTAAATTTGATTACTTATAAATAGTTTAATTAACTAAAACATATAATTATAAATCCAACATCAATCCAAGATCAACATACTTAAATAACAAATAAATATTCGTAATTGTTGCGTCAAAAAAGTCAAATTAATATTACATGTACACAAAACTCATTCGTTTTAAATTTATAGAGTCTACAATGTTGCCTACAATGTTGACATTGTTGTCGGGATTGGTTTCCACAAATGAGATATTAGACATTATAAATTATAAATATTTTGTATTTGGTTTTTGCTGAAACGTTAAATGAAATTAAATATTCATTCTTAATTAAGTTTGTGTTTATGTATGTTTGGTACGCTCTGAAACTGTTATCCCCGAAAGGGGTGTTAAGTACAGACTTGACAAGATAGCATCTTGTGACTAGTTTAAATAATAATTTGCAATCTAAAGATCGATGGGGCAATCGAATCTGAGTATTGATTGTTTGAATGAATCAGGATATCTTATCTTGTGATATAGAGAGTTGGGAATTTGTGCTTCATTCTTGATGTCTTAAAGAAGATATTGAACAAGACCTGCGATACTCTGAAGCTCGAGATAAAACCATTTAATCACTCGAAACTTCAAAATCACATACGAGGGATATTTTAGGACTTACCTAAATCCTGAAGTGAATGCATAATCGATGTGACACTTTATGACATTTGATTTGTCAATGGACAATGGCTAATTGAAGTTGCATCTGACTCGACGGTTGGTTTTATAACGTTGTTACATTGGATTATGTGATTCACAAATACAGAATTCGTGTTGAAACAATGATAATGCATTAGTATCACACTATGCTTTGTTATGAGAGTATGAATGAATAAACCAGACCTGGTATTCATCGAATAGAACATTCTTTGAATAAAACATGTGACATGTAAAGACATCTCATTTTTATTTTTTTCTCATTCACAAATACCAAAGGAGTTAGTGAAATAATAACTTATGGGTAAAACGGTAATTTTACATTCCTCTGAGTTACTGATACACACGAGGGTAATATCGTAAAATAGTTCGTGGATCGTGTGAAGAATTGGTTTCTCACATCAAACGGAAAATAAATGCATATTAACTTAGAGTGTTTTAATATTAGTACTTTAATGGAATCGACTAATATTAAGAATCAAAATACATAAAAGGTTTGTGAACTTTTGAGTCCGATATTTATTCTAAATTTTTGTTCATGTCGGTCCATTAGATCTCAATTATAGACTCACGAACGAGATTTATTTGAACTAGAACGATTTGATTTTCTCATTGAATGTAAATTGTGATTTACACTAAGAGAATGATTTTCTAAGTAATTGAATAAATAATTAGTTGTTTATTATTACAATTAAATCATATTATGCTATTATATAGATAATAATATATTTTGATGATTCAAATAAATAAAAGATGAAAATAAATATTTTCTCGTTCTGTACTACTTTGAAAAGTATGAAAAGAATTAATGACTTGTCATTAAATAAATGAGATGTTCTAAAGTAATTAAATACTATTTTAGAAATAAATCAAATATATTTTTGGAGAATATTAAAATATATACTCGGCCAAGTTATAGAATTAGGGTTGAATAATTAATTTTGAAACTCATTTAAAAGATCAATGGCCTTAAATTTGACTAATGAGTTTGAGCTAAATAAAGTCGTTCTCTTTATACATAAAGGGATTTTCGGAAACCCTAAGGCTAACCCTAACACAAATATACTCGGCCAAAAACTCCCTCTCCCTTGTGTGTGTAGGCCGAGAGGCTCAAAGAGAAAAGAAATCAAGAGATTGTTTCTTGAATCCCGATTAGTTCTTGAATGATTGTCCTTGTTCTTCGTTGTCCAAATTGAAGAGCCCATTCTCTCAATCTCCCCAAAAACTCGAGAGAATTATCATTGACTACTCTCGTGGTGTTTAAGAAACATTTTTCCTTGCATAAAACCGGCCAACGCACGAAAAAAAACGAGCGAGACGCAACGAGGCTCAAATCAGCCTCTCACCCGCCGGACAGACGCGCCCTAAGGGCGCCTGAACCATCACGCGCATCCAGCGTGTCTCCAGCCCGAGCCACCTCTCCTGACACGTGTCATGAGTCACTGTCCACCTTGCGCACAGGTCCCACCGCTCCAGCAACGTGCAGGAACCACAGGCTCACAGGCACGTCCAAACCGCCGGCCAGACTTCAATCCGGCGAGACCGATTCTTCATTCCGGCGAGACAGCTTCAAGCAATCCGACGAGGCACTCCGACGAAAGCTAGCCACGCACGAGGTTGTTTACAACCTCACATGTAATTCTCCTAAACGAATTGGATCTGCGATGAAAATGTATAAATTGTTTATAGGTTGTTAAATATGTTGTTCAATTTGTTGATAACATGTTTAGAGTAAAATGTTTATTGACAAGTTAGTATTTCTAATGCATAGGTTATCTAATATGTTAAAATGAGTTTTAATATATGTTAGATCTTATTATATAATTTCGCAATATATTAGTATGTTATATAATAATATCGATTAAACGTTGATCAATTTCCAACAATTGTTGTCTACAATTTTGTCAACAATGTAGACCAGAAAGTCTACAATGTTGTCTATGATTTAGTCTACAACAAAATATTATTGTAGACCGACAAGTCTATAACTTAGTCTACAATCAAAGGTCGACAGTGTTGTGTACATTATAGACATCGGATGTTAACATTGTGAGAGTTAACAATGTTAAAATTAGGATCTACAATGTGGAAAATAACATCTATATTGTAAACAACTTCGTCTACATCGCAGACTCTACTACAAACATATTAAAAAAAGTGGAATCCAAACTTAGGTTTTTCAGAGATGGAGCATTGTGGCGACGAATAGAAAGGAGTGGGGCGACAGAGAACACGGTGGACGTGATTCCGGCGATGGAGACGAAGAGTTTAGATTTTTGGAGATTGAATTTTGGTGTTGTGTTAAAGGTGAAAGAGAAGCGTATAAGAGAACAGGAGAGAGATCGTGTAGATCGGCTATTGTTATTTTTTTTTAATATTCTAATCGGCTAAATTGATAAGATATAAGTGTTAAAAAAATTAAAGGACATTTGATCTTTTCAAGTCAAAGTTACTAATAGATTGAGAAAGAACAATTTTTGTAGATTCTAAAAAAAAAAATATAATAAACGCTAGAATATTGGGCAATTTCTCATTTACAATTTTTGTTCCTAATTATTTTTAAAATTTACAATTGTAAACAGATGTCACGTCGTAACAGTAATTATTTTTCACTTATTAACTAATCATTAAGTATTCTCAAAAGCACTAATGTAGACATATATGTACTAAGTTAATCGTATAAATAAAGACACTTTCTCCTCTCCTGATCATCGGTGAAGTTTTAACAAAATGCCGATTGTCGATAAACGTTCGATAACTCAAAAACACGGGGATGTTGTAAGCCGAACAAAAACTTGACGGATAAAATGTGAAAACGGAAAAAGAAATGTCGATGGAATTGTCGTTAACTGGTTGAGAATTCGACAAAGATAAAAAAAATATGACAGAAAAAAAGTTGATTATAAAAAATTTAAAATTAAAAAAATTATAGTAATAATATTTATAAAATGTTAATTACATATTATAATGTGACTTAAAATTTAGTTGAAACTACATTTTTAATATAATGAATTCAGCATTATAAGGATTTAATATTATTATTATTAAAATTTAGAATTAAATAAAATATAATATTAAATTAAAAAAATAGTAAAAAAAAGTTCGAATCCCAACACAGGTTAGAAAACGCGATCTGAGCTGCACATTTTTAGTCACATATTATCGTAACATTTTATTTAATTATAAATTGAAAATGACGTTGCCGAATATCGATTAGAAAACGATGATTTTTGTCAACAAAAAACGATGAAACGAAGGCTTATGCTATTTTTAGCCGATAATGTCCGAAACAAATTTCGGGGAAATTTCGCCGAAAATTGACAGCAATTTAATCCTTGATTTCAATAAGTTAATTTTAATTTTCGAAATTTATATATTACTCTCTGTTGTAAAATAGTACATAGATATTTTTATGGGCATAAGTGGAAATTTCCGCCACTGAAATTAAAAAACTCTTTTATAGTGACTAGTAAAAAAAAATTCCAGTCAAATTTGAAAGTCAGTACGTAGTGAAAGTGGATTTCCAATTCTTTTCACAAGCTCAGGTATAATTATATTATATTTGTTATTCGGCTATATTAAATAATTCACTTCATTCTTATTTAACACAATAATTTCATTTTTTAAATAAATATCACACTCATTCTCAATGCGACGTTTCTACAGAATCAATTCGACAATGTTACACAGTGATTTCTATCTATAAGAGCGATTAATGTTTCCCGGAGACGTAATAACGTTTTCCAACTGTTACAGTTCTTCTAAAAGCATCGAAAAGGTATTTCAATCATAAAATTGCAAGCTCTATAAAAGATAATAAATCAATTTAAAAGCTGGTAATAGAGAGCCAGATGTACCATAGGACTATGCGTGATCTTAACATTGAATCGAGGCAATAATCATTTAAAATTTATTTCAGCTTAACATTGAAATATTTTAAATTTATTTAGCTCTGGTATTCAACACGTAAGGTTTATATTTTATTTTTGTTTGTATATTCACAAAAACATTACATGGCATTAGTATCGAGTGCCGTGTTCTACACTGCCTAACTTTTACTTCAAAGTTTTCGTTTTGTCAATGATGACCACTTTGGAATAACGTATCATCATTTCCTGAATGTTTTTTTTAAGGGACCCATAAATGTATTTTGAGCAAGCCCTTGTTTTGGCCTAGAATAAAGGTCTTCAGCGCCGAACCTTAGCTAAGTTTAACATGATGCGATGTGACTTTATTTTCTTATTGCTATTAATGATTTCACTCAGATCGGCTTATGAATCATGAACCTAGAATAGTTATATTAGTATAATTAGCATTATGTATGTGGCAAAAGGCCAAAATAATAATAATAATAATAATAATAATCATCATCATTATTTTTGCATTTTCGAATGTTGGTAAATTCCATAAAATGCGTCGAAATTTCATTTTAAGTAATTGTACCTATGTTTTTCAGTTGCTTTCGGATTTTCCTTTCTCATCGAACATAAATTCGATTTCAAATTTCTCTAATATTTTGTTGAAATTCTCAGATACAGCTGAAGTTACTGACAAAACAAATTATCAAAATTCCAACATCATAAACTTTGATGAAATCACAATAGAAATTACATATTGGAGCGCGAGATAAATAACAATGCGTTTTGATTCATAACTATATATTATCTTTGTGAAAAATACATCATTTGAAGATGGTAAAGTTTTAGAATAGCTGACATTTTGAAATCTTCCACGGATGCTACATTTTTTTCATAGAAGGAAAATAGTGTAAAAGTATACGCATGAAATAAGAAAAATAAACGAAGCGTTTGAGTAAGTAAATTTGAAATAAAATAGGGATAAGTATTAAAATAGCAGTTTAAAACATATTAATTGTTATATAGTCAACGTTTGAAAAAAATTTGATTAATAACCATTAACCAAAATAAACTTGTGTATATTAATAGAAAAATGTAATCACTAATAGCAGTTACTAACCGCCACATCACTAAAAATGACTACTTACTAAACAAACAAAAAAAGAATGGCCAAACAACAATATCAATATTTGATTTGGTTATTTATAACAATTTTTAAATAAAATATTAGAGGTATTCCCACAAAAATAAGAACCAAAGGAAACAATAATATTGTTATTTGGTCATTCATTTTTTTTGTTAAGTAAATAGTCATTTTATATGACGTGGCTCTTTTTGTAGATTTGTTTTTACAATATTGATCTTTCCGTGTGAGATAATTAATTTTTTAAAATTCAGCCCAACTGGATGTGATAACTGCTTATTAGTGAGTTATTTACGTGGGTTTCAATTTAATTTTTAATTATTTTTTATGTCGTTTATAAATAAGAGTAATACAGTCAATTTATACCGATTTATTTTGGTTAATTGTTATTAATTATTTTTTTTAAAACGTTGGGTATATAGCAATCATTATGTTTCTAAAGACTATTATACTACTTATCTCAAAATAATCATACGAGATCATAATTATATAGGCCTCTAAAACGAATTTAATTAACCCTCTTTATATGAGACTTTGTGTTCAATATCCGATAGGTACCAAAATAATGTTAAAAAAATACCAACAATTTGTGCAATCAAAATGCAAAATTTATGTCCTCATTTATAAAAATATTAGAAATATTCGTTCAGTTGAGAGAAAGTGACTAAAGTGCCACTTCCACTAATTTTAAGAGTGTCATTCTCCTAAAAAATATTATTTTATTCTTAAATTTCCATTAAAACTTAATTGAAAAAACTATTTACTATTAAAATTAAGTTTTTTAACACTGTCAACCGTTCGTCTTTTCTCTTTCCTGTTTCTTCAATACCCGATTTCAAACTTATTTTATATCCCCGTTTAATATATTTCTTTTACTTGTTTATAATATTTTTAATAACCGAGAGAAAAATAAATAATGTTAAAAAATTAGTCCCAAAAGGTAATCATTCTTTAACTATTTTTAGCGGCACACGATAAGAAAAATAACGTTGAAAGGAAATGGAGTGGGACAATATATATTTTCTTTCGAGGTTTGGGACAATATTTCTTCAACTTAATATAATTACACGACTCACCTAAATTTTATATCGAAATACCACTTTTTCGTAAGATGTATGATATTTCTAAAAGTATAAATCGAGCATTTCATTAAATAGATCATTCTCAATGGTATACCAAAGTCAAACCACCAACTTATAAAAACATGCGTTCAAAAAAAAAAAACTTATAAAAACATGTACGTACTACATTTTGTAAGTTTTTTTTTCTTTTCCTTTTAGTTCGTAGCAGATTTATCATCCATCGCTCGTCTCTTTAACAATAATAAAGTTAATAAAGTGTGAGATTAGATAATTTTCAACAGAAAAAGTGTGAGATTAGATGCGCAGTCTCTGAAAACCGAACTTCTGAGCATAGTTGAGAAAACTCCTCACTTGGGACGAGATTAAAAGTACAAAATAAATGTGTTACTTAAACTAGCATAAACGACGTTTAATGCTTCACAGCATTCTTCACAAATACGTTTCTAAACGGTTTTAAATATTAAAAGTAAATGGTAAAAGGACTAAAAGGCTTGAGCTTCTTAGACACATAGTCGTAGCCAGATTAAAACAAACAAAAAAGACACACAGTCGTACTGAGGATAAATACATTTAAGCGTATTTGAGGATAATAAATTCTAAAAAAAGATCTTAACGGACTCGGACGGTCCAGTAGTCAGGATTACACAGTACTACTAATACAAATCAGACAGACTACTAAAGTGTGAGCATTTCAAAGGGTTGACATTTTTGTTTGGAGTCCATTCCCTCATAAAATGATAGTTTTAGATTTTAGTTAATTTCCACATGACACAGTCAAAGATATAAATAATAGTGACTTCAAGTAAAATAATATTTTCAGTCGGTCGATTTCATCATTTTACCGATCAACCCCAAAAAGTGAATTTCAGTATTAAAAAATAGTGGACTTTGGTGTCATTGATACTGATTAATAAATTCCTACACGTCGCTATCAAAGGAACTCACACGTGACACCGTTTTTCAGTTGCTAGTAGCCATACTTATATCATTTATTGTTAAATAAAGACTCACTGACATTTACATATTCTGGATTCTATTAACACACTAAACAACATACATTCCACGACACCTACCGCGAAATTGTAACCCTACCTACAAGGCCTTTTACCGTAACAATAAATTAACTAAATAATATAAATATAATAAAAACAAAATGTCTTCACCACCAGTCAAGTTATTCGGCAAAGTTATTCACTAGACTTTCTCCCATATGTTGTGCTTTATGCACTAAACAGAGAGTGGCCAAAGATTTTACTGACTTGACTAAACAGACTTCCAATTCATTTCTGAAACTTGGGAACCAAACTGTTGGGTCTAATTTACAGAAACATCCATAAAGAGAGCATACAAATGAGCAGACTTGGCTGAACAAGAATATATTTATATAAAAACTTGCATTAAAGTTGGAGAGTATTACTAGCAGCTTTACCTGATACGGTTTCCTTTCTCGGTCACAGCTACACTCGTGCGTCAATAACAATACATCCTGGGATTTCCCGTTGAAGCTTATTCGAGAAGTGACGATGGTGGGCAGATAGATTACGATTCTACCACAAATTATCCGAATCGAATCCCCTAATATTAATATATATATCGTTCTTATAAACCCTGAATTGTGAGATGCGAAAACCTTTGCACAATTGTAGTACATAGATATATTATAATATAAATATATAAACAGCGAATACAATGCACCAGGAGTTGTGTGATCTTAAATTAGGTGGAGCGACGAACCTCACTACCTTGTCTTGTACTTCTGCTATTGCTCAAAGGGACGGGACTTTGAGTGGAAAGTTGAACATCGTTGAGAGAAACCGAGCCTGTCTGGGAGAATATCAAACCGACTGAACTAGTTGAAGCGTTCCCTGTGGATATAGGCACTCTTACGGAATAAGATTCCTTTTTGGAGAGCTCAGAAGAGGTGGAAGAAGGAGCGAGTGTGGCCAAGAGAGACCCGACCGGATAAGGTGCCACGGGAATGTCAATGAGGGACGAGGCTGATGGGCTGTACCTCATAGTCCCTACCGGGTGATCAAATTTGCATGTCGACCCGAACTTGCAATGCCCGTTTTGCAAGTAAAAAGTGCAAGGTGTCACGCCCTGTTCATTCAAAACACAAATGGCATACAAGGTGTCACAGGCTATCGATTTGCACACATCAACAATGACAACGGGAATAGAAATCATCAAGAACGTTTTGCAACTGAAAATGAAGATTCTATATCATAAGCTTGAAATGAGAAAAAAAAATTCATATGTAATGTTTAATGATCTAAAAACCGGAGGGAACAAATTGGTTCATTAAAAACACAATTAAGAATCACCGCCAGCACTCTAACCAAACTGCATATGATCCTAACCATCACACACACGCAGAGCAATGCAAGTGAGCTAGTTTAGTGGGGTACCGGACGCAATGGAAGGCCAACTGGGCTTAGGACGCAATTTGTCCTCGGAAGAACTCGATCGCGCGGATGATGATAACGGCAGGCCGACCCAAATTTACAGTCGCCGGTCCTGAGATAGTACTGGCATTCAGGCTCGCCGGGCCTGTCCGGAAAAGCCTGCTCCTTCGGACTACTGCTCGACGCCACGATCGAAGAGGGCAGAGATGGAAACGGGCGCGGAGGCGTGGAGAGGTGAGTCAGTCCGTACATGGAGGCTGCCGGCTGAGCCCCCGGAGACAGCACCGGGCTCACAGGCGCCTGCACAAACAACACCCCACTTCAGCATCACACAAAACAACACTCTCAATCCTCCTCTTGCTTGGACGAGGAATCTAACCGAACAACACTCTCAAAATCTTCCTCTTCTTACCGAGTAAGGGTTCCAGCCGGGGATGGGAACGACTCCAGGAGGGAAGAGGACGGGGCCGTAAGCCCCTTGGACGTACGAGCCGGGCAGCAAGGGAGGCCTTGCCACCCTCAAGCTCTGTTCCTGGATCGGAGACTGCACCGCCGGATAAAACTGAGGTGCAGAACCGCCCGCCCCCGCCGAGCTCCCCGCAGGTTGAGGATGGTGGAATTTACATGTCGTAGCAAACTTGCACTGCCCCGTTTTCAAATAGTAGGAGCACTCTGCTTCGCCCTGTAACAAAGACTCGCCAATCAGTTACACACATATATATAGAGGGAGAGTGAGATGGATAGAGAGAGGGAGAGACGAACCGGTCTTAAAGGGTAGCCATAAATATTAAGTGGAGCTTGGCTAAGAGTTCCACCTCCGTGTTTCGGATGGTGAAACTTGCAGGACGCTCCGAATTTACAGGTTCCGGTTTTTAAATAATACTGCAAATCAGATGTACATGTATAAAGACTTGGCCTTTAAACGTAATCAATATCACCATGGTCCATTTTCAAGGCCTTTACCTGACAAATAGGCTCTCCAACTCTTTCCGGGTATTCCCCGGTGGCTCTCACAGCTGCCGCGACCTACGCAGATCACATTAAAAATAAATGAATGAATAAATAAATAAACTTATAAGCTGTATATAAACACACATATTGTCAATGCCAAGTTCCACGTGGTCAATCCGAACAAGCAAAGGGTAACGCGATATAACCAACCCTAACTTCCATTCGATAACAAAGTAGTGAAAACAAAAATGTAGTGAAAGAGAGTAGTTTTTTTACGGCGGCGCGATCACGGGGATGGTTGTAGCGGCACCGGCCGCCATAGCCGCAATAGCCAGTGCGCATGTAGTAAACGCAGTTCGGAACTCCGGGACGCTCCGGGTAAGCCTCGCCGCCGGTGAGCCCCAACTGCCACATCGTATCTACAATTCGCCCCCAAAAACCACATCAAAACCCTAACCAAACCCCCACATTTTAAAACCCTAGCACCGAAACCATAAAAACGGAAAGAAAAAAAATGAGATTAAAAAGCGTCGGGGCTGAGAAACGCTCACCTTCGAGCCCTGTCTCGCCGCCCTCGGGACTCCATTCCGGCTGGTGGCCGGTGTTCGAGCCGTTCCTCGCCGGGCTTCGTCCGTACAACTCCATTTATGGCTGAGCTTTTTGTTTTTTTGTCCTTCCCTTTTTTCGGAGTCGAGGGTTTGTTTCTGTACAGTGTACACAACTAGCGGACCACCTAGAAAGCAATACTGTACCCAAAAAAAGAAAAAAAGGAAAAAGGAAAAAAGGGAATAAATGAAATGGAAATGGAAATGGCCTAGAACGTCGTCGTTCTCACGAGCGATCAGAGAGCTCGATCGAGTGTGTGAGATTCAAAACAGAAGGCAGAGAGATGTAACAAGATAATATATAATCTCTCGCAGTAATGGAACTTTAAAGCTTTCTTCACTAAAACCTCTCCTCTCTCTATCTCTCTTCTCTCTTCTCTCTCTCTAACCGAGACCGTACGGTCTAGTATTGGGTTTTGTTTATTGTTTTCATTTTTCTCACTTCACTTTTAGGAGAAATTGCAACGAGGCCCTTTACCTCTCAGCTAACTCATCCTTTGTTTTAAATTTTGCTTCCACTTGTAAATGAGAGTAAACGACATTTTTCTTTTATTAATATAGGTACTAATTTTAGGGAGTTTTCTTAACGTAGAAATTTGATATTTTTTTTTATATTCAATCATGTTTTATATTTATTATTTTTTAGACGCAAATTAAAATCTGTAATATTATACACGTCTTTTCATTTGAAACAAAAATGCATATACACAATAGCGACATATTTGCGTTTTATATCTCTCTCACTCGCCACTCACTAGCCACAGGACATCGCAAATACGAAGCAACAATGAATTATAGGAGCAACTCTATAATGAACTGTAGGAGCAACTCTATAATCAGCAACTATTGTTTGATATATAGTCGTACTATCATAAATTGTAAAATATCTCGAGCAGACGATAAATTTTACATTATATATATTAAGAAAAAATAATAATATTGGGATAACAATCTCGAAACACAGAGAATATAAATAAGTTTTGAAATTTGTTAATGACCGAAAGGTACAACAATTTCTCAACGATAATATAAAAAATAAATAAAGAATTATTCGGTATATATATAAGTCGGAGTTTTTTTTTATATAAAACAAATTTTCAGTACAAAAAATATTCTAAAATGAGATTTTATGTGTAATTAAGTAGTCAGATAGTTAATTTGTGTCTGGCGTTTTTTTGGTCTTCATCTTCTATTATACCGTTGGAATCTCCACAATTTGAAGTTGATAAAACTCACACCATAATAGTCGTTTATTTTGATGACATGCTCTAATATCCGTTCAACGATTTATTATAATTATATTTATGCTACGTGGTCAATGTAAAATTAGTATGATTAGTGTTTACAAAAAATTAGTTGTTTACCTATGTTTACGTTTACGAATTTCTTTATACCAAACGTTTCGTTAATTTTGTGTAAATACCAAATTTAAGTTATTTACAAAATTATTGGGTCAAAAATATCCTTCAAATCGTCAACATAAATGTTTTCCCGGAATTTATTTTTCGATTTGAACACGCTTTTTATTAATAACTTATTTAATTAATTTGGGAATAAAAAAGGACAAAAATAGTCCGAAAATTTTGTAAACTTTTCCAATGGGTATTTACGCAAACTTAACGTAACGTTTGATATATTTAAATTGGTAAATCTATTTCTTAGTATTTAGCTAATAGACCCTAGTCTTTATATACTGAGTATCTATTCATTTTTACGATTATGTGATCGGTATTTTGAACTTAACTTATGTTCGTATTCATTTTTTTCTTTTTAGGCCAAATTTGTTAATATTCATTGAAACTTATGTTCGGCTAGATAGTCTTAAACTTCAACTATAAAAAAATTGAAATATTATTATCTTAGTAAAAAAAATTATATATGTATATATGTACACGAATGGGTTTTAACGAAATAATCAATTAAAAAATACCCAATATTTATGTTTATTTAATAAATAAAAAAATTGGACGACTAATTAATAGTTTTTAAGTGATAAATTACTACAATAAAAAAAGCCTCACCTATATTATCTCCAAATTACCTTACTTCGGGACACGAACTAAATGCTTTTTTTGGCGCCTTTGATAAAGATACTCTATAAGGGTATAACTGCAGTTTTCTGGGACATTTTATTCGGAACATTGTCTTTGTTACCCGCCAAATACATTGCACGTGGAAAGGAGTAGAGTCTTGTTGCAAAATACGTATCTTTACTTCTCGTAAAAAACACAGCACAAAAGGCTTTTCAACTTGAAGTTAAAAACACTGGCTCCGCTCTCTAGGTCCCCAAATTTGGACAAGGGCTAGAAACCGACACTGGATTTTGGACTCGAACTCAATAGAGGTTCGGGTAAGGGTATATATGTTATTATTGGAAGGTGGGTGGGGAAAATAGTCAGCCTCTTCTTTTGTCGCTTGTATTTTTGTTGTTACGTGATGATGATGAGGAAAGCTTGGAGGAGAAGTTGTAGAGAATTGATTGGGCGAGATGAGGTTGGTAGTTGTGTTGTAAGTTGTAGCATGTAAAGTTTATTACCGGGGAATCTAATTTTGATCATATTTTGGTGAAACGAAATTAAACGCAAATGTACTATGTGTTATAAGGGTAATAACAATTTATAGGTTTTGAAATATTATTAAGAGCTATTTAGTACAATAGCGTAAAATAGGTGGTTTGCTGAATTACTAATTTTGTTGTTTCTTTACAAGATTTGATAATTGGTGAAGACAATATGATTCTTGTTTAATTAAAATTTGATTATATTTTGTTGTCGGGTAAAATGAAACTAACTACTAAATAAATTATTCATTTATGTATTATGATCGAGTATCTTCTCGCGGGTTCAAGTCTTACATAAAATTATTCATGTGTAACTTTAAAAATGACATTATTTTTGTTTCGTCTCATATTTTTTAGACAATGAGACTATAGGAATTGTAAAAAGGCGATATGTGGAAACTTCACAACGTTTTTAGCGACACTCATAATTTTTAACAACATATTTCCGGATTTTCATATTTAATTTTAACTTCAATAATAAATGCAATTATCAATAATTAGTACTGTAATTTTTTTAAAAAAAATCCAGCTTTACAAAATAGTACTATATGGTGATGTATCGGGATGATGGTTCCCTCTAATTTTTGAGTGATTTTGGACAAAAGTCATGTTATCACATTTCATAATATGATTTTTTTTAAATGAAGCGTCATTAAAATCTCCCGACTCTTAAAAGTGCAACGAGAGAAAAAAGAGTATTCATTACCTCATTGTATTTCATCAAAAATTTGGTCTCGAACAAGGGTCGGAACCTCTCATAAATTGTAAACCTTAAAATTATCGCTATTACTAGTCCATTTAGCTAATAACTGACCCACTTTGTTTCCATCGCATTTTTTCATGAAAACTTACATGTCAAAAAATTCATAAACTCATCCAAAAAATTCTCAAAATGTGAAGTCAACTTCCAATCAAATGCATTTGAGCATTTTTTCGCCTGATCCATTACGGTTTTGTTATCTCCTTCTACCTGAATCTTGTAATGACCATAAAATTTTACAAGTTTCAGGTCTAGACCTACAGGTTTCACATCTGTTTCTATAGTCGACGTTGCTTCTATTTTACTTCACGTTGCTTGTCTCAGACCTAGCCACCACTCCCACTATATAAGAAACGACATGCCACATTTACGATTTTTGTAGGCAAATGACTTCAAAATGTAGAAAGAGCTAAGATAAAAAAAATGATTCTTATTTTTTTGAAAATTTTGAAGGTTCTTAAAAAAATTTGTCAAACAACATTTGAGTGCATAGGAATGCATTATTAATAACAATAAATCAAACTAATACATTTTAATTGATGTATTTTTCGTCGACTATCAAATATAGATGATTATGATTAAAAAAATTGATTCCGATCAAATCGTTGCACGAGGTCGATTAACACCCATTTTACAAAATTTAAATAATAAGAAATTTAATTAACAAAAATTTCAACTATGATTCGTGTGCATGGCATTCCATTCGTGGAGACTCGTGGCTTGGCGGTCTTTTGATGAAGTCGTGATCACTTTTGTGGGAGAACAAAATTAAAGAGAAAAAGAGATTGTAAGTTAGAAGGTTTATTTGCAAAATGTGGGTTAGTGACATTTAAAGTAATTTGTCATATATTTAAATTTTCTATGTTTCGTACACATAAATTAAACTAGACTAAGGGTGCATTTGATAACGATTATTAAGGGCTGATAAAGATTATTAAGGGCTGATTTAGTTTTTTTTTTTATAAAAGTTAAAATGTTTTTAGTGTTTCTAGTGGTTTGGATAAATCTCTCATATTATTTATTTGCATATTGATGTAATATAAATCTCTCATGAGTCTTTATTGTAATTTTCTGATTAAATTAATAAAAGTTGAAACGTTCATTCATTCCTTTTCGTTAGATTGAAGATTTATGATATTCAATAATCTTATAGTACTTAATCAAACCTAACAACGTATGAAGAGTCAAATGTAGATTTGCATGAACAAACTCTTCATGGTTTTCTTAAAAAGAAATATTCACAATCTAAAGATCAACGAACTATTGATCCTAGTATGATTGTTGGAAGAATCTATGATGTCTGGCTACGAGGCATAGAGAGTTAGGAACTCTATAGTTCTTCTAGTGTATCTTCCGAAGATACTGAATTGACCAGTGCACCTTTAGAGACAATGTAAGAACAAACCATTTAATCTCTTATGTCTCAAGGTCACTATGTATGAATTGCATCGTGTTTACCTTAATCCTGAAATGAGACATGTCATTTCATAACTTCAATATATTCATTTGAGAAAGTTACACTCTATATTCAAATTTGTGAACTAGATGCGCTCTATTGGTGATGTATTAGGTTTTAAATTTGACATTAGTATACTTTGTGAAGTTCTCACATATATGGAATTCATGTACAAGATTCTTGAAATGCAATGTATATCACCTCATACTTTATTACTTGGATTGTGAATAAATGAACCACGCGCTATCCAAAATTAAGTAACGACTTTATTTAGATGAAACAATGTGACTTGTTAGCTCCTCGTTAATATATTTGTTTCTAACTTATTCGCAAGTAACAAAGGAGTTGATGAGATAACAACTAGAAGGATAAAATGGTATTGTTATAAATCTCATCCAGTTGATGATATTCATGAAAGGTAATCATAGATAACATTTAACGGATCCACTCAATATAATTAAGTTGAATTCGAGTAGAAAATAAATTCATTTGAACCGAGAGATTCCAAGTGTCAACTCTTTAGTGGACTCAGTTGACATTAAGCTAATACTTGGAAATTTTTTGTGAACTTTTGAGTTCAAGTATAGTAGCTCAAGTTTTGTTCATTTGGATCCATAAGGTCACTATCACATGTCATTATAGTAGGATTTTTAAACTAGAAGCTAAGTCAAAATGAGTTCTAGTGTTGAACTAGACGTTTTCTTGTAAAATGTTTAAAGGGTATTTTTTTGTCCACATGGACATAAAATGATGTGAATATCAAAATAAGATTTTGAATATTTTTATATGATGGAAATATAAATTACTTTATAAATCCAAGAAGTAGTTTGAGGCATTATGAAATTAATTTCATTATTTGTGCAATATTAATTCTACAATGGGTACTTTAAGAATTGTCTTAAAAGAAATAAGGAAGCATCTTGTAGATAAAATTCGGCCAAGCATCATAGAGGAGAGAGATAAATATCTCTTATTATTTTGTGCATTATTACATATTGGTAATTGCCCAAAAGAAAAGAGGAAATGAATTTATTTGAGAAAGAAACAAATTTGCTAAGTCATGAAACAAATTTCCTTCACTGTTGCAAGGGGATGAGCGGCCATGTTGATAGAGAAATGAGAGAGGAAATCAAATATTGTGTCATGAATACACAATAGGAAATAGTAATTACCCTTTCTTGCATTTCCTTCTCATATAAATAGAGACTCGCATTGAGATGTGAAAACAAGTTTTCTTTCTTGTTCTCTCTTGTATTGGCCGACTTTTTCTCCCTATCTCTCTCTCTCTAAAAAATATCTCTTTTATTTTGGCACTTAAGTCCTCATTAGACTTAGGCTTAAATTATCCATTTAACTCATAGACTTGTTCTTGAGTTATTGTGTTTAATTGTGCCCACACACAAATCCTTTAAACACTTTATAGACTCTTGTAATAGAAATTTTAGCTTTCTCGAGTTGTAGACTAGGTGTGAAGGTAACGAGCAAGACGAGACGATCTACCTTTCCCAAGGCTAATCCAAGATCAAGCTACAAGAGAAAGGTAAATACAAGTAATTAAATAATTTTTTTAAATAACAACATGTTCATGCACTTTTACTAGGTTAGTAAAAAAAATTACTCGTAAAGATTTTTTTATATTCCGCCATTAATGTGTTAATGATAATTTTTTCTTAACCCTATACCTATTTTAACATATAATTACCCAAAAGAAAAGATGAAATAAATTTCTTTGAGAAGGAAACAAATGTGTTAAGTGATGAAACAAATTTCTCTTACTTATTGACATGTATGGCCGGTCATTATCAAGAGAAAGATGTGTCATGAGATGTGGATTTTTTTTAGTCTTGCTCTATCTCTTTCTAGCTGATCATCTCTCCCTCTTTCTTTCTCTCTAAAATACTATTTTATTTTGGCACCTAGATCCTCACTTGATCTAGTGTATTAGCTTATGATCTAAGACTCGTTCTAGCTTCATATTGTTTAATAGTTCCCACTTATTAAACTCTTCAAACACTCGAAAACTCTAGTGATATAAACTTTCGTGGTTACTCGAGAATCTAAAGACGAGAAGCAGCGAAACGAGGCGTAGGATTTTCATCTGAGAAGGGTCACCTATATCAAGCAACGAGAAAAAGATACTAAGTCTTTTTGATATTTATTATTTATTACAATGATAACATGTTCATGCACTTTGTTTAGGTAGTAAAATAATTTTACAAGTTTGAAAACAATTTTTAATATTCCGCCAAATATGATATGATAATTAATTGTTAAATCATATATCGATTCCAGCACGTTCAAGCCGACAATGGCGAGGCTTCGTCGGGCAGCCTTCGACGGTGGAGAACGGCGACGCGTGGAAGGAGTACGTATTCACCGCCGCAAGCGCACGCGCCGGAAAACGGAGGCCAAGGCCACGATTGCCGTACTCGAGAGTCGACGGACTCCATATCTACAATTACTGAGCCTTCATCGACGCCGTTGACTTTTCCCTCGGGATGAGCGATTTTTTCGATCTTTTCCAGATAAAGTAATGTTCGTTTATTTTTTTATCGTCATTTATTTTTCATATTACTTTTTCGTTTATTACTTTTCGGATGTAAAGTAATGTTTGTTTTTTTATGAAAAGTAATATTCGTTTGAGGAGGCTGATTTTGGTGGGGTTTTTGGATTTTTCTTGATTTTTTTTTAAAAGAAATGCCGGACTTTATTAATAAAAATGAGGGATCAAATGACCCAACCCAAATACAAACAACCAAACAAAATCACAAACGGAAAATGAAAGCGGCTTCTAACAGACCAGGACCAGAAAAAAACACCAAACAAAAATAAAATTTACAAAGAACTAGCCTAGCCTCTAACGAGACCTGAAAACGAAAAATCTTTGAAGTCGCTACAACGGGAGTGTAACCACAACTTTATGCAATGATTAACATTTTCCAGAAGGCCGTTGAAACTCTACGTCTCATCGTTTAATATGATTTTGTTGCGGGTGTTCCAAATACACCTTGAACCAGCCATCATCCCTGTCTTCGCAGCTGCTGATCTTCTACCATTGAAGCCTTGAGATTCATGAAGCCGCAACAACTCTTCCACCGAATCAGGCCAATTTTCAAGCCCTAATTTTCCGCAAAACCATCGCCAGATTTTGTTCGCCACATTGCATTTGATAAATAGATGCTCCGCGTCTTCGGTATCGCTGTAACATAAATGGAAAATGGAAGGGGACATGTTGACTTGGGATTCATATTTTGAACTCGATCTGCAGTATTTACTCTTTTTATAGCCACCATCCAAGCAAAGAACTACACTTTGTTAGGGACCGGCGCTTTCCAAATACCATCAAAGTACGGGAACAAAGCGATCGTGGAGGCAGGGGAGATGTCTAAAGCCATAGACCTAACCGGAAATCCTTCTTTGTCGTTCCTCCACATGCGTCGGTCTTCCAAACCTTCTCAAATTTTTAATGAATCCAAAATCCCTATTAATTCAGTGACTTCTTCCAATTCTCTTATAGACAACCTCCTCGTAAAACCAAAATTCCAGTCCACCTGCCCAGACAAAGACGAGGTCGAAATCGCGAACTTGTTTATTGTCGCGTTCTTCAATGGGCAGATTCTCATCAACCCAGGAAAACGATTCTTAAATCAGAGGTCTCCACCAAAGATTCTCTAAAAAATGCACTAAAGATTCTTCGAAAACTATCCAAGAGAAACGACTCAAGAAAAAATTTATGACCTCTAAAACAGACTGCCGCGGGCTCCAAAAAGTCAGATTTTGCGAACTCTTGGAGCCCCATCCATTCGTCGCAGTCCCGTAAATGGCCTTCATCACCTTATGCCATAAAGCGTCTTCTTCGATCGGAAACCGCCAAAGTCATTTAGCAAGAAGAGCGATGTTCTTGTCCACTATTCTACCAAAATACAGCCCTCCTCTAGTTTTTGGTATCCAGCAAGTCTTCCAGGCAACAATAGCCCTTGTCTTCGTACTTTCGTATCCAACCCAAGGAACCGATGCATAATCCTCTCAATATCGGCATAAACTCCCACTGTAATTTTAAAAACTAACATAAAATACGTAGGCAACGCCGAAAGAACCGCACTAATGAGCGTCATCTTACCACCTTTGGAAAGAAATCCTCCTTTTTTCCAACCATCAATTCTCTTACAAACCTTTGCCAAAATCGGGTCCCAAAATTCTTCTTTTATTTACCTCCTAGAGTCATCCCCAAGTAACTGATTGACCATTTTGCCTCGGTACGACCCAAACAACCTGCTATGCTCTGAATCTCCTCATCAGAACAATTAACGCCAACTAGGTTACTTTTCTCGAAGTTGATGGTAAGTCCGGAAGCAGCGCAAATTATTTAACCATGGAAGCCACCCTGGTCCAACTAGAAGGTTCACATTCACCAAAAATCAGCGTGTCATCCCTGAACTGGAGACGAGAGATTTCAAATTCCGGAGTCCCGACCTTCATTGGCTCGAAATAACCTTTTCGGATGCCATGAGAGATCCGTTGCGAGAGAGCATTCACCACGATAATAAACAAAAAAGGAGAGAGCGGTCTTCTTGGCGAAGCCGTTGCAACCCTTCAAATTTTTCCTTCGGCTTCCCGTTAACCATCACCAATAAAGAAACCGATACAAGGCAACCCCTAATCCACTTCATCCACCGAGCATCAAAACCTTTGGACTCTAGCACAAAATCGAGGAAATTCCAATCCACCTTATCATAAGCCTTCTCGAAATCAAGTTTAAGCACCGCACCTTTTTTACCCGCTCGACTATATTCTTCCACCATCTCATTATAACGATAAGGATAAGGTCCGTAATTTTCCGCCCCTTCACAAACGCTCTTTGATTTTCACAATTAGTGTTTTCCATCACCGCCTTTATTCTTTCCATAAGAACCTTCGCTATAATCTTATAAAGGCTAGTAACGAGACTAATCGTCCAGTAGTCTCTAACCTTACTAGAATTCAATTTCTTTGCAATCAAGCAAAGGTGAGTTTTGTTGGTGGAAACGTTGATCACTCGCTCTCCCAAAATTCTACGAAGACCTTCATCAAATATCCTTTAATGTCATCCCAACAATCTTGATAGAAACCCATGGAGAAATCATCCGGACCTGGGGACTTGTCTCTCGCACAACCAAAAACTTCTGCCTTGATTTCCTCTAGGTTGAAAGGTCGAGACATCCCCTCCGCACTAGCCTTCGAAATAGGTTTCCAACAAATGTCGTCCCATTCCGTAGTAATAACCGGGAAGGCCTTAAACAAACAAGCGTAAAACCCGTTGATTTCCGATACAATAGATTCCTCGTCGTTGAGGAGGCGTCCGTCATATTTCTCGAATCTGCGAATCGCGTTTTTAGCTTTCCTAGCAGACATAAGGGAGTGAAGAGCTTCGAGTTACCGTCTGCATCTTTGGCCCATGCAACTCTCCTTTTAAGATGAAGTCTTCTATCGTTCGCTTCAAGAATCTCCGAAAGTTTAATCTTCATTGAAGCTCTATCGTTGCACTTCTCGGTTGACCACGACTTACCAAGCTATTCTTCTTTGTCCAAATACTGAATGTCCTGCTATAGACAAATCTTCATATCTGCTATCTTGTTCCTCTCCAACTTCGCCTATTGCTTAATATTTTCCTTGAGACCTTTGAGTTTTTGCATAAATCCATAACCTTCCCAAACAACCTTATACTCCTGGGACCACCCATCCTTCATAATTCTTCTAAATTCTTTTTTCTCCAACCACGAGTTATCAAGTCTGAACGGGCCTCGTCCCCATTGAATCAGGTTTGTATTAAGAGTAATCGAAAAATGATATGAAACACAGCGAAATCTGATTTCATGATGACTGAAAGGGAAGAGATTCTTCCACCCTTGGGTACACAATAACCAATCAAGCAGAGAGCAAATTGATGTCCCCCCGAAAGCTGACCAAGTAAACTTTCCGTTGGAAAGAGGCGTGTCAATGAGCTCGTAGTCTGAAATGAGTTCGTTGAACAGTCTCATTGATCTTCTAGCTCTTACTGGAGATGTGCGTTCGTAGGTGTAGCGAACCACGTTGAAATCACCTCCAACACACCACGCGGGACCGCAGATTTCTCCGAGGCCAACAAGCTCATCCCAAAACATTATTCGATCGCCCGGCCGGTAGGGCCCATGTTGGAATCGATCTAGCATTTAACAATTAATTATCATATAGTATATGACGGAATATAAAAAATTGTTTCTAATATGTGTAAAACTATTTTACTACAAAAAAAAAGTGCATGCACATGTTACTATTTTGACATTCACATCATTCTATGTCCATGTCGACAAAAATACCCTTTAAACTATTTTCGGAAAATACGTCTAGTTCAAAGATTGAACTTATTTTGACTTAACTTCTAGTTGAACAAACTCTACTCTAATGGCTTGTGATAGTGACATCACGGACCCAAATGAACATAGGTTTAACTAGAACTCTTGGACTCAAAGTTCACAAATTTTTTCAAGTCTAATTTAATGTCAACTGACTCCACTAAAGAATTGATACTGAAAATCTCTCGGTTCAAATGAATATTTTTTCTACTAAAAAAAATCTACTTATTTGTGATGAGTGGATCCACTGAATATTATCGAATGATTACCCTTCATGAATATCATCAACTAGATGAGATTTGTAAAATTCCATTTTACCCTTCTAGTTGTTATTTCCTCAACTCATTTAATACTTGTGAATAAGTTAGAAACGATGTATTGACGAGGAGCTAACAAGTAACAACGTTTCATCCAAAAAAACCTTTATTCTATTCGGACACTGGTTGGTACGTTTATTCACAATCTAAGTAATAAAACATGAGGTGATATACATTGCATTTCAGAAATCTTGTATATGAATTTTATATTTATGAGAACTTCACAAAATATACTCATGTCAACTTGATAACCCAATACATCACCAATAGAGCGCATCTAGTTCACAAATTTCGATCTCGAGTGTAACTTTCTCAAATGAATATATTGAAGTTATGAACTGAAATGTCTCATTTCAGGATTAAGGTAAACACGATGCAACTCATACATAGTGACCTTGAGACAGAAAATGTTAAATGTTTTGTTATTATATTGTCTATAAACTATAAAGGTGCGCTGGTCAATTCAGTATCTTCTAAAGATATACTGGAAGAACTATAGAGTTCATCTATGCCTCGTAACCAGACATCATAAATTCTTCCAACAATCATACTAGGATCAATAGTCCGTTGATCTTCAAATTGTGAATATTTCGTTTTAAGCAAACCGTGAATAGTTTGTTCACGCAAATCTACATTTGACTCTTCATACATTGTAAGGTTTGATTAAGGACTACAAACTATTGAATATCATAAATCTTCAATCAAACAAAAAATAAATGAATGAAAGTTTCAAATTTTATTAATTTAGTCAGCAAGTTACAATAAAGACTCATGAAAGATTTATATTACATCGATATGTAAATAAATAATTTTCTTGTTGGCATTTCTGCCAACAACCCATAGACACCAGAGAACCTCCATGACGAATCTTCAACACTGAGAAATATCTGACCAAACTTTGCAGCACTTTCGTTTTCCTCGCATCCCAAACCATAAGAATTCCCTTTGAGGTTCCGATGGTTGGAAGGTAAATCCATTCTTTAAATCTCGAGCTCCAAATAGTACCCACGAACCTCCTATCAACGTCGTTTCTCCTCACCTCCCGAAACACCACCACATCCGGATTTGTACTACAAACCAACTCCTTAACACCTCTCCTATTCGCGAGGTTGCCCGAACTCCTGATATTCCAAGAAAGAAATATCATTAAATATCAATCGAAGCCCCATCATCCTTCGTTTTATCGAAGGACATCTCAAAGTGGAGATTTTGCAGCTGTCTACGTTGGCCCTTAGATCTGGAAAACCTCTTTGGTGACTCCGTGTCACGCTGGATATCAGGACCCGATTGCTTCAAATTATTTTCGTTGAAAATTGTGGCCAAGCCATCGAGGCAATCTTCCGCTTCTACTTCACCTTCCTCGAGAGACGACAAGAATGACTCATCCGAAGACCCATCCTCCATGTCCGACGTCCCGTCATCCTTCATCAACTCGAATTCCTCCGCTCTCGAAAGCTCCAAACATTCTTCTTCGAAGTCTGGTCGAAATTGGGATGTAGCTTCTTGTTCGTCACATTTTCTTCTAGAATAAAACTTCAACCTGCCCGTTTCCGACTCTTTAGGCTGTGGGATCTCGATTTTATGTGAGAGATATATTTGGGAGTAAAACAAGGATACATTTGGAAATTAAATTTGAAGTTATATGGACTTGACAAGACAGTGGATGACGAGGATAGAGAGGACACAAATAAATATCAATATAAAGAATATAGAAAATTTACGAGTTGTATAAATAGTTTAAGAAATAAAATTGCTGTAAATTTAGTAGAATCGGCGAATCTGTAATTTATATGTTTGTTAATAAAAAATTAAATATATATATGAAATTTTATTTTGTTTGTTTATTTCATCATGATTTAAATATTACGTTCATATTAATATTAATATGTACATATAACAAAAAAATAAAATATAAATACAAATTACTTAAATGTTTATTGTCAATGTCAATTTAATTTTTTCAATAATAAACAAAGTGTTACCAAATGCTAAATTAACTTTTGGTTAAAAAAAGTTAAATTAGAAACAGTTTCCCAAATATTAAATAACTTAAAAAAACAATTTTTTTAAAAAGTAATTTCTAAAAAATGTAAATGTTAACAAACAGAGCTTACCAGTTATCTCATCGAACAATTGTTTAAAAACGGGGACGTGGACAACCTTACGCCGCGAGATGATAAGAATAGCCGTGTTTCCAAACAGACCACGTTATCTCATCCCCCGAAGAACAAACTCCACTGAGTCACAGAGAGACCAAATCATCGAACTTCTCAACAATGAACGGCTTAGCTTCTTCCTCAGCCACCACGCCCAGGATGCTCGCCGTTCCGACACGTCAGCAGTTCGGCAGAAGAGCCGTCCATCCTCTGTTCCTCAGAACTCTGCCCACTCTCCGGAAGCCCGTCATTTGCATGGCGGTACGTACTCTTCTCAATTCTTCTACTTTCTCTCACCTTTCCATGAAATTCACAGACTGAACGAATTCATGGGTTTTCCCAGGAGCCCTATCTCATCACAAAGCTGGAGTCAGCAGAGAAGACCTGGAAAGAGTTATCGGTAAAACCGTTTTCTTATACAATCTTCTTCCCAGAGTTATGAGTGCTTGATGTGTGTGTTCAATAATTTTGACAAGTCTTTTATGTTTCTGGTATGAAATCCCTAGCAAGATGATAGCTCTATGGGCTCGCTTATTTTGAGCCTGAGCGAGCCCTTTCATTATTGTTTAGACTTGTGCTTGTTTGAGCTTTATGGGGTTCTGATACGATGTTAAGTTTTGAAGAAGATTTTGTTGGGTATTGATATCAATGTTGCAGATCAAGCTGGGTGATCCGGATGTGGTGTCGAATCCCACCGAATACCAAAGGATTGCGCAATCGGTTTCGGAGCTTGATAATGTAAGACTTAATATACATATATTTGTTATCTCTTGTGTGGATTGGATGGCTTTATGGTGTTTGGACGAGATATTCAGGTTGTGGAAACGTTCAGGAGGTTCAAAGATTGCGAGAAGCAGTTAGAGGAGGCCAAAGGTGTGATCTTTGAAGTATAGATGGCTTGTTAGTGTAGAAAACTCGGTTAATATCATTCATCTTTTTGAAAACTGTTGTATCAGCTTTGGCGAAAGACAGTGAGATCGAGGAGGACATGGCGGAGATGGTGGCCAGCGAGATCCAATCTTTGTCCGTTGAAATGAAAGAGATCGAAGAACAGCTTAAGGTATTTTTCACGAGAGAAAAAGTATTATTATGCTTCTATAATTAAGTAAAGCATATTTTGTTTTCCCTTAAAAGACCCACTTTGACCAAAAAAAAAAAAATCATTTAAATTTTTTTTCTTTTGAGTTTCTCAACATTGAACCGGTGATAAAGTTGGAATTTTCATTGTAGATGCTACTTGTTCCGACTGATCCTCTCGATGCAAGAAATATTATGCTTGAAGGTATGGTGGTTCTCTTTAAGAGTAGTTAATACGTAATACTACGTATAAAGTGACTCGAAAGCTTGATCACAGTTTTTAATTTAATCTTCCAAACAGTGAGGGCTGGTGCAGGCGGTGACGAGGCTGGAATTTGGGCAGGTGATCTTGTAGGTAGATGTTACTTTTCTCTTTCGATATAATATATTTTTTCATTAATTAATCTGATATAGCAAACTAATTGACGTCTCAACCTCGATATATACTCTTTTTTTTATCACCCAAGGTCCGTATGTATCAGAAGTACAGTGAGCGGAACAATTGGAAGGCTGTTCCAATTTCGTGCTCCGACGTAAGGAATCCAGTCCGCCAAACAAAATACTTGTGCCCTTCGAGTGAGCATATTTTCCTTACTCGTGTGTCTATTTGTTTGAAGGCCGAAAAAGGAGGGTTCAAGACTTATGTGATGGAGATAAAGGGAAAACGTGTGTATAGCAAGTTGAAATTTGAATCCGGCGTTCATCGTGTTCAAAGAGTCCCTCAAACGGAGGCCCAAGGCCGTGTTCATACTTCCACCGCTACAGTTGCCATTATGCCCGAGGTATGTTTTTTTACATTTTTTTGGGGCTATTTCTGAATATTTCGTGAGTTAGATATTAAGGTTTGATATGTTTCAATTGTGGTATGGAGATTGATCAATCATATTTTTTTTAACAAGAAACTTATGGAATCTAGATCCTTTTCTATGTCCATTCAATTATGTTATGCTATGTCATCAATTACCAAGAAAAGGCTTAATGGCGCAAATATTCCCAAACTTTTATGATCATGATGTTTGGTCTACTTTTTAGAAAGTATTTTGGTCTAAAATACATGACTTTGTAGCTTTTTGGTCCTTACAGAGGACACCAAAGAAGACATAACAAGCAAGATGTGATTTATGCTCCAACTATTTGACTCAATTGGGCATCATAGGTTTCTGAACAATTGAAACTTTGGTTTAGCAAAATTGTCAAACCCAAAATGAAATGCATCCATATTACATTCGAGCTTTAGCACACTATTTAACATGATTAGTACATGAGAGTTATATTGTTCGATAATTGATAATTCAAGATTTACTTATTGTTCATGTATATGTTAAAACTGGAATAGGCGGATGAAGTTGAGGTGGAGATTGACCCAAAGGATATAGAACTAACGACGGCAAGATCTGGGGGCGCTGGAGGTAATTTAATTGAAATTGTTTGGAGTATATTTTTGGCACGCATTGATTTCAGTTATTATTTAATCTCAACTAAGGAGGCTTATATTTGTGACACGTCGAGCAGGGCAAAATGTGAACAAGGTTGAGACAGCAATCGATCTTTTCCACAAACCGTCAGGAATCCGAATATTTTGTACGGAAGAAAGGACCCAACTCCGAAACAAGAGTCGCGCCCTTCAGTTGCTACGAGCCAAATTGTGAGACCAAATAATATTTTATGCTCCTAATGGTTCTTATTGAAATTATTTAGCCACTTTTTTTGTTTGAATTTGTGACGACCAATCGAATCGTTGTAGGTATGAGATAAAATTAAGGGAACATAATGAAAAGATACGGAAGGAGCGAAAATTGCAGGTAACTATCTTGTAGTTTGTTTTTGTTCCTTTTTTAACTATATTATTAATTTCAATTTCTTTCATTTTTTGGTATCTTCTAGTTCAACTTTCCATTTATATGTTTAAGATGAAAAGTTGACATCAATGGTTCGATGAATTGGGGAAGAAGACCATAGTTTTGCTATTAATTCCATGTATTCACATCACAGTTTTGCCATTAATAATATATTATGTTTCTTTTTTGGGGAGATAAAGCTCCGACACAAGCCTAATGAGCACTAAGCTAGTTTTGTTTGAGTTCAGTATCTTAGTCATTAACTGATCATGCCCGTGGAATGCAGGTTGGCACTGGTGCTCGTTCGGAAAAGATACGAACCTACAATTACAAGGTAGTGCTACGGCTTTCAGTAAAAAAATTATAAACATAAAGGAGGATCTCGGATTTTTCCGATAGCTCTTTGATTGAGCAATGGTGAAAATGGGTGTGATTCCAGAGACCCTAAGGCTCTTTTATTACGATAAAAAAATGTTATATAATCCGCCTGTTAGTATCTATCTATCTCCTAGTAATGGAAAAGTACAATTTCTAATTATTTTGATCTATTTATTATGTCATTTCTAATGAATATTTTATTTCGGATTCTCCTTTTTTGTCGTCCCCTCAACTAGGACAATCGAGTCACCGATCACCGGCTAAAGACAAACTACGGTCTCACCTCTTTCCTCGATGGTGACATAGAGGATGCTGTGCAGGTAAGCTCTTCCTATTTTATTATTTTATAATTTATTTTATTTTATTCCACAGTCTTGCGAGTGATTTGGAAATTCTTTCAGGATTGCACTACAATGGAGCAAAATGAGATTCTTGAAGAGCTTGCTGAATCTGCCACGGCTACAGTGAGATGAGATGATAGAGATTAATACAATGAACAAATCGAGAATTTTTTTCGCATTAATATGGCCTCTTGAGATCCATGATGAGGTGATATAGGAACACAAGAAGGTGTAAAAATGTATGTACTGAACTCTCAAGGTAAATTTTGTAACTTGATCTATTACGAACACATATTGCTGAGTCAGTCAGTAATTTTGTAGCTTGATAAACTAGGGTTTCCAAGAAGCAAGAATGGATGCAGGAATTACAACTACCCTAAGGTTCAGAAAGCAAATTCTGATCATCGCTCGATAGTGTGTTTTGGCAGATTGTTTATGATTTTAAGTAATCTCAAGTGCGCAACATTCATATAAAGTAATATTATGTTATGTACGGAAAACTTGTGAAATTTTGAAGCTGATTGGACAAGAGGGACACAAATGAAGAGGTCAGCAGAAACAATAATAAAATACCCTCTAAACAAATATCAATTAAAGCAATAGATAAACTAATTCTTTTCCATTTCACCGTTGTCCAACAAAATGGAACTGAACTCACTCCTCGTTCTTCCGACCGCAAAAGACAAGAAAAATCAGCAAGAGGGTGCTTTTGTGCGTAACTTGATATGTGAAGCCGCTGATTTTGCACCGTAGAATTGTAATTGGATTGAAGCTAGGTTTGAAAACTGATCTAGGTCTTGCTCTAGTATTGTTTCACAATTATGATTCTATTCATGGCCATCATACTCCACATAACCATAAGAGGATATTCTTTTGGGTTTTGGAGAAACAGAAAGCTGTTCAGAGATTCGCAGAGGAGGACAATCCAATTCATCTGAATTCTGAACATATATTTTGTTTGTCATTCGTTTAGGAATGTCAAAATACGGGGAGAAAAAACAATATTTAATATTTTAATAAAAATAAATTAAAAAGAGCTTAAATATGAATTTATAATTTCTTCCAGTGTGAAATATTTGTTTCAAAATTGTTAAATATTTGACAGAAATACTGTTTGTTGGGATGTAAGAGTATAAGGTTAAAAAAATTTCTAACCGATCGCTTTATTTTCCACTCTATTTTTTTATTCTTTTATTTTATATTTACACACGTACTTTTTACCAAAAATGGCGCAACGCTGTACAAAATTTTCATCCAACGCTATTGTAACGTTAATAATAGAGTTCCATTGGATGTCGACAACTCAATATAAGTTAATATGGAGTTCCATTAGAGAAGTTCTAAGGTTGTAAGACTTCAAACATTGTGGGGTGATCCGTGCTGATGTTAAAATTGAGCGGGGATGTATATAATTTGATATTCAGAACCGTTATTTTAGTATATATTCTTCATAAATAATAAACAAATAAGTGCAGTGATACGGTTTGAGATATATTATACTAAGAATAGAGTAAGTTACATTTTTATTCTTCCAAGAAGTTTCAGAAATGCGATTAGATACGTTAGCACTTGTTCGAGAAACAAAATACTTCTCTTAGCAAGACTAACCTTTGACGATTCCCTGCTAGTCGGAACAATCAACCCTTCAATCTCTTCGTTCAAGCTTTGAAGCTCAGTTATGTTTGGCGTTATTCTGTATAGAAGACTCCGAATTTCTGCGGCCATTAATGGTGCTTCTCTCTCAAAATCGAGACCCTACCTTCAATTTCTCACTTTCGCGACTTCTTCTTCTGTAACAGCAGCGAACGAAGAACTCCAAAAGGCTAAATCTTTTACCGTCTCCTATTTAGTGAACTCGTGTGGCTTGTCCCCCGAAGCCGCCATTGTTGCTTCCAAGAAGGTATGCCTCCGAAACCCTAAAATACCCGACTCTGTACTCGCATTCCTCAGAGAACACGAGCTCTCGAATGCTCAGATCTCGAATGTTGTTAGGAAGTTCCCACAATATCTTCTATCAGACCCCGAAAAAACATTTTTGCCCAAGCTCGAGTTTTTCTACTCCAGAGGGACGTCGAAGGAGACAATGGCAAAAGTTCTATCTTCAAATGCTTACGTTTTGAAAAGAAGCTTGACGAATTGCATTGCTCCTATTTTCGACCTCCTTAATAGCCTCTCTGCATCCGACGAGCAAGTGCTCTGTGTGTTGAAGCTCAGAATCTCAATTCAGAAACACTGGGAAAATGTTTTGTCCAACATCAGGATAATGAAGAGTTTAGGGATCACCGACTCGAGAATTGTTTCCGTGTTCGTGAATATTCCAAGTGTTATGGTCGTGAAGCCAGAGAGATTGAATGAGGTTGTGAAGAAGGTCACGGACATGGGTTTCCATCCGAGTAAATCCGTGTTCGTGTTTGCACTGCGAACGTTTTCTTCGGAGGCTTACGAGAAGAGATGGAGAGAGAATTTCAAGGTTTACAAGAAGTGGGGTTGGTCTGAATCCGATATTCAGTGCGCTTATAGATATCACCCAGACTGTATGGCGTTTTCCGAGGAGAAGATCGACAAAGTAATGGATTATCTGGTGAATGTGATGGGACATCCCAAGGAAGAGATTGTGAGAGTCCCTGTGATTCTAAGCTACAGCCTCGAGAAGAGAACACGGCCGAGGTGTTCGGTTATCAGAGTTCTATCAAGGAAAGGTTTGGTGGAGAGAGGCGGTTTGAAGCTCTATGGTGTGGTGCAGATCACGGAAAAGACGTTCTTGGCCAAGTATGTGACCAAGTACGAGAAAGAAGTGCCTCTCTTGATGAGTGTGTATCAAGGCAAGGTCCAAGTTGATGAAGCTTAGATCCTATTACAATCTGTTTTTCTTTCGTTGTTTATCGCAATTTGATGAATTGCAGGTATGATTTGAGACCTCTTTTCAAGAGGTTTTTTTTATGTGTTTTTTCACATATATATATTTATTTTTGTCTTAGTTTTGTTTTTAGCATTCACTTATATCAAGGGGAGGAGAAGAAAAGAAAGGATTAGAACATGATTATTGGGCGTCCTTTCATAGTTTTGTATCTGCCACCTAGAATACATTTTCATTCCAATAAAAAGAATCAAGGATTTTGCCCATCTGATCATGTGAAATTCTTATATTTAAATTTTCAGTAATCTCCCAATCTGATCTAATTCAACAATTGGAAAGGAATGGTGGGGTATTTTCTATTTCATTTTATGATCACTGAATTTTTAGCCGTTGCTAGTCAGTATAGAAACAAAGATCCATCGAGTTTCTATGAATCTGGTCTTAATAAAGATTGAATGAAGCTGTGGAAAAGGTCACAAACATGAGAAGTGATGAAGAGAGAATTTATATGTTCTGAATTTGATACTTTGAACAGTGCACAAGTATCACTTGAATTGTGTATCGTATTCTAAGGAGAGAATCGATAAAGGTTATGGATTACGGGTGAATGTAATGGGACGAGCAGGGTTGAAGATTGTGAATATTCGGTGATTCTGTGATAAGCGTCAAAATTTCAGTTGGCAGAGATATATTGAGAAGAAATAGCCAGCCTCGATAAGAGAAGCGTTTTCTAGCTCGTTCATGTTCTCGGTGAAGAAATTCTTGGCCAAGTATGTCACGAAGCTTGAGAAGGAAGCACCTCGCTAAATGACTGAAATTCATTAGCTCGTTTGTTTTCTTGATTTTTAGAAAATCTAACAAGAATTTTAGAAATTCAAGCATAGATGATTTAGATGAACTCTCTCTCTCTCTCTCTCTCTCTCAATATGGAAATAAAACTAATTTCTTATAATGTCTTGAAAATAAATGTGTATTTAAAACAAAATTGTGATCAACAATTGACACGTCTTAGGTAATTTTTTTTAATGTCGAAAGTGTGGAAATATTGAAATTATAACCATTTAACAAAATTACGTTGTTTTCTTTTAAGTCCCCTTTTTTATTTTTGTGAAGATTGAACTTCTAACTAAATTACCATTAAATTATTTGTAATTACGACATATAATTACTTTACTAGAGTTAGAAGAATTATATTTTATTAGAGTGCTTTTGTTAACTTATATATGATAAACGAAATTTTCAATAATATTTTTTTTGCTAATAAATTATACCCTAATTGCAATAAGTTCTTATAAATTATCAATAAAATAAAAAATGTATATATCTATAATTTTTTCTTGTGTCAAATATAAAACTATACAATAATGTCATTTGGGGAAAATCAAGTTTGGCGTAAAAATTATATTTATATAGTGTAACTTGGAGATGGTGAGATGTTTTTACAAAGGGATTATCAATTTATTCAAATTAATTATCTAACATTTGCATTTAGATCCCTAAGCATAAATAGCTTGGATTAAAAAAATTCCATAAAATTTTGATGGGATCATTATCATTTTAATTGTTCGAAAGTATTGATAATCCAACTTCAAATTCTTCTTTAAATAATTTGTTACAAAAAGCAATATAGTTAGCACATGAACATAAAATAGACAATGGAAAAAGTTCTTCATATCTTTCTTTCAATTTTTATCCTTACGCGATTTTTATCAAATTACTGTGTTTGATACTTGATGCAAACTTTTTTACAACAAAGAAAGTTTCATTAGTTTTTAATAGATAATCACGTAAAATAAATTTAAAAAAAAAACTTTAACTGCACATGTTTTTTTTTTTAAAACATGAACTGATCTCGTCTAATATCTTTGATTGTTTACAAACATGTGCAAAATATTGATTAAAACGCAAACCCTAATAATTGTTAGGCTCAAGGTTTATATAAAGATTGTCTTCAAAAAAATTCAGATTTTATGTTTGTTATATTAATGATTAGTTAGTTGCTCGACAGTTAAGTAATCTATTTTGTAAAGCTAAAGCGGTTAAAGTTATTATGTCTTGGTTCAATAAAAAGCACGCCTACTGCTGATTAGCTTAAGTTAGACATGGTTTAGAGAGATTTATAATTTATCGAGATTGTGAGATAAACACCGGGTATTGGTTAAGACAAAAGTTTATCGGATTATATTGATCTTTAGGGGAAAGTATTAGGTATTGATATTGTAAACATATATTGACATAGTGGAGAAGACATGAAGTGGATTATTTGATCAAACCTGGGTAAATAGTTCTGTTCATTGTACGTGCGTGCATAATTTTCGTGCTTGAAAATTATTTCTTCATCTGCAAGTAATCAAGATCAGAAGTTGAAAAACTCACAATTGGTATAACAGCCATCAAGTTGCAGAAGATGGGATTCGCAAAAGTTGAGGTGGAGCTATTCAATGGAAAAAGGTGACTTTGCGTTATGGCGACAAAGAATAAGCACGATCCAAATGAAGGTGGTAAAGTCAATCTCATAGGACTCAGAATTGCAATGGGCTTACAATACTTTGGTTCTTCACCTTGGCGACAAAATACTAAGAGAAGTCGCGAAAGAGAAGACAACATCTAAGATTTGTCTCAAGTTGGAAAGTCTTTACATGACTAAGACTCTCACAAATAGGATCTTCTTGAAAGACAGACTGTTTGGTTTCACAATTTCAAATGGCAAATCTGTTGACGAATATCTTGATGATTTTGCGAAGAAAGTCATTAACTTGCAGAACATCGGATTCAAGATCGAAGAAGAAGATTAACCTGTGATTTTTCAAAGATAGTCACTAACTTCATGCTTGTGGAAGATCAGATAAGAGATACCAAATGAAGGGAAATAGCAATGTAAGGCACATGTCCAAGACACCAGGGAAGGATGGCAACAACAATAATAATTCAAAATCTTTCAAATGCTTCAACTGTCATAAGGACGGGCATTTCAAAAGAGACCGTCAGAGAAGAGAAGTCATAGGAAGGAAAACAAGAATGCACATGCTTGAGTTGCATAAAGGGGTTATGAAAACGCAGAAAGTGGCTACGCGAGTGCTGAAGTCCTAGTGGTATCTGACAAAAATGCTAACACGAAACAAATTTTGGTTTGAGGATATGAAACCACACTCAGGCAAGGTTACTACTGGGAAATGACAAAGCGTACGAATGAAAATGCAACATAAAATTCAAGATACATGATGGCTTGAAAAGGCTAGTCACTGAGGTCAGGTATGTTCCAAAGTTAAAAATAAATATGCTCTCTCTAGGTTGGCTAGACAAATAAGGCTAAACATAAAGAGTTTGAGAAAGGAATAATCATAGTGTATAAGGGATCATCAGTGGTAATGAAATGATTAATTTCAAATGGCTTATACACAATGATTGATAACACAATAATGAACTATGCAAATGTCACGGAATCACAAAGGGATAAAATTGTCTTGTGGCAACTACGATTAGGACATGTCAGTGAAATTGGTTTATCAAAACTGTGTAAGCATGGATGTTTTGGCAAGAATCGGGTTGGCATGATTGGGTTATATGACCAGGGTGAAGTTCTCAAGGTCAACACACAGGAAAAAATGGATATTTGTCTACATTCACTCAGATTTGTGGGGGCTAACAAAGATACACTCTCGTGGAGTTAAAATATACTTTATGTCTTCGATAGATGATTTTTCAAGGCGAGTCTGGATTTCTTTTTGAGTCACAACAATGAGGCACCAAAGGCCTTTACTGGCTGGAAAAATTTAGATGAAAATCAGATTGGCAAGAAAATTAAAAGACTAAGAACAAATAATGGATTAGAATATCTAAACAAAGACTTTCTATAGTTGTGTAAAGAATCTGGAATGTCAAAGCATCGTACAGTTCCATGTACACCCTCATAGAATAGACTTCTTACGAGATTCAGGAAGACTATTTTGGAAACGATAAGGTGTATGCTAATTCACTCACGATTGTCAAAGAAATTATAGGCTGAGGCTGCACATACACAACTTGCTATCTAATCAACAAATGTCCATCCTCAACATTGGAATGAAAAGACATCAATACAAATATGGTATGATCACCCTGTTGATTATCAGAGACAAATTTTTTGCTTTGCAACATATATTCACACTAGACAAGAAAAAATAGAACCAATGGCATTAAAGTGTGTCTTTATTGATTATCATGTGAGAGTAAAGAGATACAAGGTGCGGTGCCTGTAATCTGGACACACGAAGCGCATTATCAGCAGGGATGTAACATTCAATGAAGAAATATTCCCGTTCAATAAATTTCCAAATTAGACACAAGCCAGTAACAGTCAAGACACTGAAGTCAAAATTGAGGTGGATCTTGGTGACAAGACTCAGACAACCACTGGAAATGAGGAGGTGGTCATTCAGACAGGATAGTCACCAAAAACTGATTACAAGCTTGAGAGAGATAAAGATTGCAGTGTAGCAAAAGCTCCAGATGGTACGACTTAAATTTTTTGATTGCAAGTAATCAAGATCATAAACTGGAAAACTCACAATTTAAAATACATACGATATACGCACAATATACTCCTAACATCAAAATCTCGTATCGCTGTCGATATTGGTATGCCGCCAAATACCACTTATATTAGAAAGTTATTTTTTTTTTTCAGATTTTAAAATCCTACCAAAATTTTATTTTTTCTTATACTCGACCTACAATTGATTTGGTGTTTTTTTTGTTGATTTTTTAGTTTAGCATTTGAGAATTATTTATAAGTTTATTGTTTGCTATAAATATTATAATATTTTAGTTTTTATAATTAAATTTGATGACTTACATAAATTATTTGAATTATTTAAAATTATAATTGTTATAATTATTATTTATATTATTAATAAATTGGTCATATAAATATTTTAATAGAATATATATTCAGCGTACCCAAGAAAAATTAACAGTTCAGCGTAGATATGGATAATGAAATCGTCGACAGCTTGTATGGCTAAAAACTTTAGTAAATTTTTAACATTTCCAAATATTTGGATTCCAAAAGTAATACGGAAGTGAAGCGGTCAGGTGCACGTGTCAATCACCTTTTGTGTCTCATCATCATCACCAGTTCCTTTTGCTCTACACATGGCATTTCTCTCAATCATTTCACACGCGCGCAAACACGTTTATTCAGCAATTCTTTTGTCATGATTCTTCTCACAAGACTCTCATTCCCACCTTCCCTCCCTTCCTTTTTCGTCTCCAATATCCGCCGATTCCACGCCGCTTCATATCCTACCGTTCGTTCTCTCCGGCGAATCCACGCTCCGAAGGTTCCGGCCATGGCGGCTCCACATTCCGACCTGGCTTCTCAGTCACCCACGCACACCAACCGCCTCGCCGCCGAGCATAGCCCGTATCTTCTTCAGCACGCTCACAATCCTGTAAGCTTAGTCCGAGAACAAACGGACTGGTTAGTTTGGATTTCGAAAAAAATTAGGTTGAGCATTTAGAATGTTATTGTTGTGACTGTGAAGGTCGATTGGTATCCATGGGGCGAGGAAGCTTTCTCGGAAGCTCGGAGGAGAGGCGTTCCGATATTCTTGTCGAGTAAGCTCTTCTGTTGCGATGAATTGACGTGTTTGAGGAATGGATTACCATTTGGTTGTTATTCTGATTAATATTACTTGTGTTTTTTTTTTAATTCTCATCGGGAAGTTGGATACAGCACATGTCATTGGTGAGTTTCGGATTTGGATATGGAATTTTGGATTTTGAGATGTGCTTAATCATTGCGATGACAGATTCATTCTTTGACCTAAATTTGTTGTTTTAGGTGCCATGTTATGGAGGTCGAGTCTTTTGAGAGTGAAGAGGTTGCTAAATTGATGAATGATGGGTTTGTTAACATCAAGGTAAGGATTACGCTTGTGTGTGCTCAAGTGGCTAGATCTTCATTGATGAACGAGTATTTGATGTTGTGTCTCTTTTTTTTTGGTATACTATCTTAATGTTAATTTTAAGTCCCAAGTAGCTGTAACGTTTATGTTTTTCCTGTGGTTGTTCCAAGACTGTATAGTTGTTCCATGGTTGTTCCTAGTCTGTATGGTTGTTCTGGTACTGCATAAGTTAACTATTCATGTAACGTGTACATGATAGTTGGTTAGGCAGTTCGGGAGTGTCATTGATTGGGATAACAGGCTGCTTGTATAAAGCCTCATAAAACGTTAAAAATAAGAAGAAGAAAAAGATAGAGAAACAATCGGTATACTCAGGAGATCAAATCTGGAAGTACAAGAAAGTCTCTAGGAAGATATTTTGTATGGGATTGTGAGAGTTTAGAGTGTTGCTCGGAGAAGACGGCGGTTTGTCGTCTGAAGTGATCTTGGTCCGAATAAATTCGAGCTACCTACATTGAGGAGTTCGCGAGGAGTAGGCTTTCAGGCTGAACCTCGATAACAAATCTTGTGTTCTTGTGTATGTGTTTAGTGGGTTCAGAGGATTCGAAAACTAACACTTAACATTTTAGTGAAACAGGTTGATCGTGAGGAAAGACCAGACGTGGATAAGGTAATTGATACTTATTTCTTGTACAGTTATGAGCTTCTGTGAGATGGTTTTCATTAGGGTGGCATTTGGCGAAACTGAAAGGAAAAATTAAATGTATTTTTTAAACGAAAAGGATTTTGGATATGGTTTACAAGTAGATCTTTACTTGATTCTGTGTGTCCATGTGTTTAATGAATTTTTTGTAAGAATTATACTTAAAAAAAATATCCTTTTTGGGTTTATTTAAGTATTTCACTTGAATTTGTGTTTCCTGATCGGTAATTGCTAATGCGTAATTTTGTTTATTCCTGTTTATGGTAGTGTATTTTAGATGATAAAAGTTGAATTCTTCACAGGTATACATGACGTATGTTCAGGCTTTATATGGGGGTGGAGGCTGGCCGCTCAGTGTGTTCCTTTCACCTGATTTAAAACCTCTGATGGGTGGTACTTATTTTCCCCCAGAAGATAAGTATGGTAGACCTGGATTTAGAACAATTCTCAGGTGAGATCATGTAAATAAATAATTCAAGATTGCTATACCCTGCTGCTCGAGATTGCAAATTCTTACAGCCGTGTTTTTATGTGATCTATGCCTTACTCTATCAGAAAGGTAAGAAACGCTTGGGATGGTAAAAGAGATACTCTTGTTAAGAGTGGAGCTTATGCAATTGAGCAGCTAAAAGAGGCGCTCTCGGCAAGTGCCAGCTCAAATAAATTGCCAGATACAATTTCACAAAATGCGCTGCGTCTCTGTGCTGAGCACGTAATATTACTGTCCTACTTACTAACTTTGTCTTGTATGTGATACTTTGGTCCTCAACTATGCTCTCAATTTGTTAACACGTGATATCTCTTTTTACCTTGAACAATGTTAGCATCATTTACTAACAATGAAAATTACAAAATTACTGCTTGTAGACTTTTTAACTCAAAGCCTATTCTTTCACGATCGTACCTGATACTTACAGAACTTCCTCGACTTGTATTTTTCACATAGCTTTCTCAAAGTTATGATCCGAAATATGGAGGATTTGGATCAGCCCCGAAGTTTCCGAGACCAGTTGAGGTCCAACTTATGCTTTATTTCGCGAAGAAGTTGGAGGAAACTGGGAAGAAAGAGGAAGCGAGTAAGGATTTAAAAATGGTTTTATTTACCCTGCAATGTATGGCAAGAGGGGGAATCCATGATCACATCGGAGGTGGCTTTCACAGATACAGCGTAGATGAGTGCTGGCATGGTTAGGTTTTACTGCTTATCCGGTGTTGATTTTAGTAAATTCAAAGATTGCCTATTTTCAGAGCTTTAGTTTCACCTTATTTCATGCAGTTCCACACTTTGAGAAGATGCTATATGATCAAGGGCAACTGGCTAATGTATACTTGGATTCATTTGCCATTACCAAGGATGTCTTTTATTCATCTATTTCAAGGGATATTCTTGATTACTTAAGAAGAGACATGATTGGCCCAGAGGGAGAAATATTTTCAGCTGAGGATGCTGATAGTGCCGAATTCGAGGGAGCTACAAAGAAAAAGGAAGGAGCCTTCTACGTCTGGACTGTCAAAGAGGTGAAGTTCAAATTTCTAATCTTTCATTAGTCGGCATTGATATACTTTTTAATCTTAAGCTGTTTATCAGGCTGAAGTTTAAGAAAACAAAGCTATGCTAAACTCACTATCTACCTTTCGGGAATTTCACGCATCGTCCTAATATATGTTTTTTTGCTGGGTGCTTATAGATTGAAGATTTGCTTGGAGAACTTGCACCTTTTTTCAAGGAGCACTATTACATAAAGCCCGAAGGTAATTGTGACCTTTCCCAAATGAGTGATCCTCACAAAGAGTTTGAGGAAAAGAATGTGTTGATTGAAAGGAAAAGCCCTTTCGAGATGGCGTCGAATTTCGGTATGCGTCTCGAGGACTATGTTGATGTTCTTGGTAAATGTAGAAAAAAACTATTTGATACAAGGTTGAGGCGACCAAAGCCACACTTGGATGACAAGGTACAAGTACTCCTTATATTAAGAAGATAGATCTATTCAGACTGCATGCATTTGACATAATTATTATGAAGGTAATTGTCGCGTGGAATGGACTTGCAATATCAGCTTTTGCAAGAGCTTCCAAACTTCTAAAGGGTGAACCTAAGAACACTAAATTTCAATATCCAGTTGTTGGATGTGATGTAAGTTCTCTTTACCTGTCTTCTGTTTATGTTTGTGGCTGAGAGCCTTTTACTTGCTTATATGAAAACCATGATACTTGCAATGCATCTTCATTCATCATGACTCGTATTGCTTGTACGATGGCTGAACACTAAAACGAATAAAAACTTACAAGGTTCCCTTTTCTCTACGTCATATGGATGAATTTGCATGTACATCTCTCAAATTATCATTGAAATTTCGTCGATTAGAATTTGTGGCTTACAAAACTACAGCATTTTAGAGTTATTGACAAAGAACATATGCTTCTTTCGAGACCTGTGCACTAATCACTGTTATATTTTGTGTATTGCTTCGCCTTATAGCCAAAAGAGTACATGGAGGTGGCAGAGAAAGCAGCATCTTTTGTCAAGAGGCATCTTTACGACGAGCAAACGCGTAGACTACATCACAGCTTTAGAAACGGCCCAGCAAAAGCTCCCGGGTTTCTGGACGACTATGCTTTCCTTATTTCAAGCCTCATCGATCTTTACGAATTCGGCGGCAATATCAGCTGGCTAGTGTGGGCAACTGAACTGCAAGCAACTCAGGCAATACTCAACTTCTGTGCAAATGGAAGCATTTAAATGAAGTCTTTGTGCTAACGCACTGAAATAAGATATTGCAGGATGAGCTGTTTCTGGATAAGAAAGGAGGAGGGTATTTCAATACCCCGGGTGAAGATCCGTCTGTTCTTCTCCGCGTGAAGGAGGACCACGACGGCGCTGAACCCTCTGGAAACTCCGTCTCTGCCATCAATCTCGTGAGACTTGCTTCCATGGTCGGCGCTGATAAGTCTGATCCCTACAGGCTTGTTGCAGAGCATCTCTTGGTTTGTACTTGACTTTCGTTTTCTTTTTTCCCTTTTTCCAATCTCTTATATATCCGTCCCAAACAGGCCGTTTTTGGGACGAGACTGAAAGAGACGGGTGTGGCAGTGCCGTTGATGTGCTGCGCGGTGGACATGCTTTCTGTGGCTTCAAGGAAGCAAATTGTGTTGGTTGGCCGTAATCTTTCTTCCGAGTTCCAAGATATGTTGGCCGCGGCCCATTCACTGTATGATCCAAACAAAACGGTGAGTAATTGAAGATCATTGTTTCGGATCCGAATCGAAATGGAAAATCTGGGTTTGGGTTCTCACCGCGTGTTACAGGTCATTCACGTCGATCCTTACTGTGCGGAGGAGATGAGATTCTGGGAAGAGAACAACTATAACATCGCTCAGATGGCCAAGAACAATGTCTCCGAAGACAAAGTGGTCGCTCTTGTTTGCCAGAATTTCACCTGCCTGGCTCCAGTTTCCGATCCTGTGTCTCTGGTAGCGCTGCTCTCACAGAGATCCTTGTCTTTCTCGTGATCGCTTTACAGTTCAGCTTTAGGCGTTAAATATGTATGTAGTTTACACGAAACTTTTCTCTCCCTCTCAAAGCTTCCCCGCTGCTAAGAAGAGGCATGTGTAGTTTGTTTATTTATGAATAGACTAATAAGCTATGTGTATGTAATCGTATAAAGTGACCTAAAACTGTCATCGATGAACACATATACGTCTTACAATGATCATTTTCAGCTTCTATTTCTAAGTCGGATCTAACAAGTAACTAATAGAAACCACCTGAGTACAAAAGAAATCAGCAAAGTCAAACGAGAAAAAAGGAACCAACTCAAACGAGAAAGAAAGACCCGTGTTTCATGTGTCGCTGATGTCAACTTTACCTTCATAAGCACTCATCAATAGAGGCACTTCCTTCTCATACTTGGCACATACTTGGCCAAGTATCTTTTTCGTGTACAGAATCAAAAAGCTAGAAAGCTTGAAATTATTGTGGAAAATATAACTGCCAAAATCAAGATCCTTATTTCACAGGCTAACAGAAATTCAACTCAGATAACTTGCAGAGTAATTAAAAGAAGAACACAAGAACTTTGTCTAGGTTCGGCACAAATATGCATACGTTGTAGAAATATATAGCCGGTCTGTTATGGCTTTCTAGACTTTAGGAATCGCTGTCATTTAGTTTAGATATTTCCTGTTTTGGTTCAATATTTATTGCCTTTATTTATGGCATTAGTTTAGCTAATGACTGGTATATTTGTAGTCCTTAAATATTCGATACTGTTATCAATAAACAATATGAATTGATTCTTATTCCATATAAATTACTTCATGGTATCAGAGCTAGTGTGAGTAATTCCCTGAGACTTAAAAAATTCGCCAAGAACTGAATTGAAATATTCACTACCATTGTCAGAATGAAACAATTGAACATTTTTTTTGAATTGTGTTTGGATCATCTTGTGGAATTGTTTGATAAGGTGTATGGCTTCAGATTTTTCCTTCATTAAGAATACCCAGGTGAGTCTTGTGTGATCATCAATGAATAATAAAAACCATCTAGTTTGTGTAATATTTGGAACTTTTGAAGGTCCCCAAATATCCTGTGAATCATAGAAAATGGATGAGATGGTTTATATGAGTTTGGAATGTATGAACTTCTGGTATGTTTCGAAAGTTGGCAAATATCACACTGAATTGACTTGGAATCTTTATTCAGAAATAACAATGGAAATAACTTGGAAAGATACACAAAGTTTGGGTGTCCTAATTGACAATGTAAATGAAGGATCTCACTGTCATTATTTTTTCTAACTTGTGACACAAGGCAGGTTGATGATTTTGATGGATTTTGAAGGAGATAGAGACCAAACTTTACTTCAGCACTGCCAATCATCTTCCCCGATTCCCTGTCCTGAAACACACAAGAATCATCAGTGAATTGAGTTAGGCACTTCAAGTCTTTATTTATTTTCAAGACAGATAGCAAATTACAATCTAGGTTAGGTACATAAAGCACTGATTTTAGTTGTAATTCTGATGATAGCTTCACAGTTCCAATACCAGCAACAACCGAAACAGATCAATCGGATGATAACCTTGATAGCCTTATCACACGTTGAGTATGAGGAAAATAATCCACGATTACCAGTCATATGATATGTGGCTCCTGAGTCAATGATCCAGGATGATGGATCGGCGGTTTGAGAAAGACAAGCCACTGAAATGTTACCTCTTTTTACCACTAATGCATTTCCCTCAGATGTTGAATTCTGAGAAGTTTGCTGAGCCTTGGTAATCAGTGATTGAAGGATTTCGAGTTGATCTTTGTTGAATGGTGATGTAGAGACTGCATTTCCTCGAGGTTCTTGATATGAGGAAGACTTTCTTTGCCTCCAATCCACTGGTTTCCCATGGATTTGCCAACAACTATCTCGGGTGTGGCCTTGTTTGTTGCAGTGATCACAGTAAGGTCTTTTGTTTCCTTTCCTATCTGCAGTTGCTCTGTTGGCTTGTGCCTGGTTTTCGCTAGAGACCATTAAGGCTGAGCTTTCAGGAGTGTTTGTTGATGATGAATCACTCATCATAATTTTCCTTATGCTTTCCTCATGTCTCATGGTTGAGAAAGCTTCTCGTAAAGATGGCAGTGGCTTTGTGCTAATGAGTCTGCCTCGAGCCTCGTCCAGATCCTTCACCAGTCCTGCTTAGAATTTAAAAACTCGTTTTGTCTCTACAATCGATTTGTAGAGTTTTGAGTCTTCTGGACAGCTCCATTTGTGTGTGTCAATGAGGTCAATCTTCTGCCAATGTCGAGAGAGACTCGTGAAATATTGAGTTACAGATAGATCACCTTGTTTTATTTCATATAAGTGACTTTCGGTTTCAAAAATTTCCGACGTGTTGTCATAGCTCGAGAAGGTGATTTTGGCAGCTTCCCATATCTCAGTGGCTGTTGAATATAGCAGGAAATTTTCATCGACTTCTGGTATCATGGAGTTGATCAGCCAAGACATAACCATGTTGTTGTTGGCTTTCCATGATTTGAATGTTGGATCTTCCTCTCGTGGTGCACTTGCTATTCCTGTCTAAAAATCATCTTTGCTTCTACCACACACAAACATGAGAACAGATTGAGATCATTGCAAATAATTTTGGCCGGTTAATTTGTGGTTGGTTATTTGCTGAGAAAAGTGGTCTGTGTTTGTTTGAATCTGTGATGGCTGAGAGAGAGGAGTGATTTCGGAGGATGCATTGGCTGGTGATGTTGATGAGGTAAGACCTAGGGTTTGGTTCCCGTTTTTAGGCATAATTGATGTGTAAAAACGCCCCAACAGAACGGGATAGCTGAGAGAAAAAATCGCCACTTACTTGAGGTAGCTCGATCCATCATGTTCACCACAAATGTTCCAAAACACTATTGGGGAGAGGCTGTACTCACTGCAGCATATCTCATCAACATAATGCCATCTCGGGTATTAAATTTCCAAACACCATGTCAAATGCTCCTAAATAGTTTTCAAGACTCAAAACTGTTTATGAATATAGCTCCGAAATTATTTGGTTGCTCAGCTTTTGTCCACCTATATGACCAAAATAAACTTGATCCGAGATCTCTTAAGTGTATATTCATAGGGTATTCTCCAACAAAGAAAGGGTATAAGTGCTATTCGCCAAAACTCAGAAATTTTTTCTATACAATGGACATTACATTTTTTGAAAATGCTCCATTCTATACCAAAACTTCGATTCAGGGGGAGAATATTAGTGAATCTCAGGATACTTGGAGTCAAGAATTTTGTGATATTCCAATCAACATATCTGAAAGTCCATCGTCCATCCCACCTCCACCAAATTTGCTTCAAGATTGCCAATCATCAAACTCGAATCTGCTGCCAAGTAACTTCAATGATGAATCAGGTATGAGTAAAGTAAATTCTCGTGTTCAAGATAGTGATATGCTGCCTAATGATGAATTGCCTATAGCCTTGAGAAAGTCTGCAAGAAATCATACACCTTATCAGATGAAGGACTTTGTTTACTATGGAAAATTGTCATCACAATACCGAGCCTATGTAGCAAAGATTGATCAAATCAAGATTCCGAACAGTGCGCAAGAGGCTTTAGCCACTCCAGAATGGAAAGAAGCTACGTTTGAAGAAATCCGAGCACTCGAAAAAAATGACACTTGGGAACTCACCCCACTGCCGCCATTGAAGAAAACTGTTGGCTGTCGATGGTTGTTTACCGTCAAACACAATTCTGATGGTACTATTGAACGACTCAAAGCTCGATTAGTGGCGAGAGGATACACACAAACCTACGGTATTGACTACCAAGAGACATTCGCACATGTGGCAAAGCAAAACACCATCCGAGTCTTACTCTCCACAGCTGCGAACTTTGACTGGCCTCTACATCAACTCGACGTTAAGAATGCGTTCTTAAATGGGGAATTAACAGAAAAAGTGTATATGGATATTCCGCCCGGATTTGCAGATGAGAAAAATCAGGGTAAAGTGTGCAGGCTGAAGAAAAGTCTGTATGGACTTAAACAAAGTCCTCGAGCGTGGTTTAGTCGATTCTCACAAGTACTCAAGAAGATCGGTTACTCTCAAAGTCAAGCAGATCATACCTTATTCTCCAAGCTATCTGATATGGGAAAAATCACCATCTTAAGTGTGTATGTGGATGATATCATAATCACAGGCGACAATGAAGAAGAGATCATCAAGTTGAAGGAAGTTTTAGCCTCAGAATTTGAAGTCAAAGACCTTGGAAATTTAAAGTATTTTCTAGGTATGGAAATTTCAAGATCGAAAAAAGGTATTTCAGTTTCTCAAAGAAAGTATACATTGGATCTACTGCATGAAACTGGAATGACAAATTGCAAGCCATCATCTACACCTATGGAGCCAAACTTGAAGCTGGACACATGTGAAGACGAAGTCGACGTTGATAAAGGCCGGTACCAAAGACTCGTTGGTAAACTCATTTATTTGGCAAACACTAGACCTGATATTGGGTTTGCAGTCAGTTTAGTGAGCAGATTTATGAGCACTCCCAAAGAATCTCACATGGAAGCTGTATTCCGAATTTTACGATATCTAAAGTCCTCTCCAGGAGAAGGTTTATTTTTCAAGAAAAATTCGAGTCGCAGCATAGAAGTCTACACTGATGCAGATTATGGTGGCTCCCAAACCGATAGACGATCAACCTCGGGCTATTGTACATTTGTCTGGGGAAATTTAGTCACTTGGAGAAGTAAGAAGCAATCTGTGGTGTCTCGTAGCAGCGCTGAATCTGAGCTCCGATCTCTTGCACATGGCGTTTGCGAAGGTATTTGGCTCAGACGAATCCTTAACAACTTAAATCTACCAAGTCCACAGTCCATTCTACTGCATTGTGATAATGAAGCCGCTATCAGCATCGCAAAAAATCCGGTTCACCATGATCGTACAAAGCATATTGAAGTTGACAGACATTTCATCAGCGAGAAGATCGAGTCTCAAGAAATCCAGCTACAGTTCATTCCTTCACGATTTCAGATTGCCGACATACTGACTAAACCAGTATCTACCTCAACCTTTCAAGAATTATGTGGCAAGCTAAATCTCATAAATGTATATGGCTTAGCTTGAGGAAGAGTGTAGAAATATATAGCCGGTCTGTTATGGCTTATCTAGACTTTAGGAATCGCTGTCATTTAGTTTAGATATTTCCAGTTTTGGTTCAATATTTATTGCCTTTATTTATGGCATTAGTTTAGCTAATGACTGGTATATTTGTAGTCCTTAAATATTCGATACGGTTAACAATAAACAATATGGATTGATTCTTATTCCATACAAATTACTTCATACGTCCTCGTCAAACTCCGCATGAATTTTGTTTGCACTATGATCCAATGTCTCGATTATACTCAATGACACTCAGTTCTCATTACGACTCCTTAAAACTGTAAACTTATAAGACTTAGTTTTCACTCGAACTCCACCTGTCTTAATTCTTTGTTTTCTATTACATGAGTTGTTAGTATTAGTTCACAGCAGTGATCTAAGTTAACAAGTATGTAAATCAACTAAGTATTTATACAATAATCAATTACAAATAATCATTAATCTTGCTTCAGTCTTGATGTTGACATTCGATTACAGTTCTGTAACTGATTACTTATTCACATCAGCTTGTCTTGAATATAAGTGGTGCTGATATTCAACAATCATCTTATTCTGCAAAACTCTTGCCACATAAAACTCTTAACAACCAAACATCTCGGACGTATTCTCTTCTTGAGGCTGTAAGTACCACAGGGACTCGCCATCTCTTTTGTCGCATATCTCATCACATTCACCAGATAATCACTTGATTGTTCTTCTTCTCGGATCAAACCATACAATTCGAGTGGTACTTAAATGCGCACATTTCGGATTCAGACCAACCCCACTTCTCGTAAACCTTAAAATTATCTCTCCATCTCTTCTCGTAGCACGGCATTGCAAACGCTCGGACAGCGCGCATGAACGCATTTATACGAGGACCAAAACCTATATCCCTGACCTTACCTACAAGATCAATGGATTTTTCAGGTTTAGCAATCATAACTCCCGAAAAAATGATCAGGGTTGAACCGAGGTTCAAATCGCTCAGCCTAAAACTTTTCAATAGCCTTATATTAAACGACACATTTTCCTAGTGTTTTCAATATGCAACCTACCAATATTTAAACTTCAGTAAGATTATTTTCGTCTAAATCTTCGTGTTTTATCGGAATTTGCATGCACAACTCTTAGATTATCATCGAAATTTCGTCGATTAGAATCTGTGGCTTACAAAAGTACAGCATTTTAGAGTCCTTGAGAAAGAACATATGCTTCTTTCGAGACCTGTGCACTAATCACCATTATATTATGCATATTGCCTCGTCTTATAGCCAAAAGAGTACATGGAGGTCATCTTGGAAATTGGAAGGACGGTAACTTCCACCCATTCTTAGTGTGCCTTCCGTGACTAATGGTTTTATATTGTTTATTGAGAAATCGGTTCACCTAGAGTATTATTCTGAATTGTAATTGATGAAGCTTTATATACAAAATGAACCTAGTGGAGTGTTTTCCTGAAAGACAAAGGCGAGGTCTTGCAAGGTCAAGAAATTATCGGCAACGCTCGTGGGGCCCACAGAATCAGAGGCAGCGAGAGATTATGTTTCCAATATATACCCGGACACAACAATAATAATGGTACCACCGTGACGTCATCAAGCTACTCGATCGACAACGGAGGGCCAATCCTCTTCGGAGTCAACCTTTCCATGGTTGACCAAGAGCTTCCTTCACATCCAGGGCGTTGCTGGGCCGTTGCTATCATGTCAACCGTCTCAAGAAGTTCTGCCTCTCGGCGGGAATACTAGTACCAGAAGTTGCACCAAGGTTTGTTATCATAAAGCGAAAAGCATTATTACAACGAAATTCAATATTTATTTTTAACTAAAAGTATTTGGAAGATGTTTTTAGCCCTTAAATAGGACAAAAGTATAATGTTTGATAGGATATACATCATGAATTTAATTTTGACAATTTCTTACTACGACAACGTCCAATGAAATTCAATATCTACTTAGACTTAAATTGTTTATGAGAGTATTTAAAGAAAAAATGTGATAGATGTGGTAACTAAAATGTTCGTAACAAACTCAATCGTGAATTTTAAACGAGCTATATCTAATCGTCCTTCTTTTTATTATTATTAAGTTTTACGTACATATATAGAGATATATCATCTCAAGATGTATAAATAGAAAGTTGCAAGTAACCTAAACAAAGATCAGGTAGAAAGTCGAAGAAGAGTATGGCTATTGAGTGGCACCAGTAGAAAAATTAGATCCCACAACTCTTAATAAGGGGCGTGATATTTTCCCACAACCCTTATTAAGGGTTGTGGGATCTAAAGTTGTGGAATTTTCCACAACTTTTACATATCCGGTGTGAAATGTTCATATTTTGCACACCGGATGTTTATTGGTTGTGAAATATTCAACAAACAATTAATTTTCGATTGTAAAATTCAAATTTTGTTGAACATCCGGCGCCGCAGCGTCATATCCCAACACGGATCCAATCATTCGTTGTGTATAATGTCGTCGCAGCGCCATTGTCCGAAAATTGATTTTTCCTCAAAATTTATGTAATAAACTCCGCCCTTCCCACAACTCTTAATTATAAGTGTTGTGAGATCTTGTAATACACATCCCTTATTAATAAGGGTCGTGAAAAATTGGTTGTGTGATCCAATATTTGTTCTAGCGCGATTTGCAAGAAGAAGGTTGGGTGGCCGGGCAATGCTGCGGCGGTTGGTATGTGATTGGACGTTGCTATGCAATCAAAGTGCTCGAGTCAATGACAAGTGACACTATTTAGTCTTTATAGCATTGAATGATGTTTATTACTTGGGATTTATATAATATATAGGTATTTCAATTGCTCACTATTTATTTTATGTTAGATTCTTTTAAATACATTTCTCTCGTCCACCACACACTAACTTGTTTTTAATTGAACAATCAACAGAAAACCAGCTTTGTATATAACATGTATTATATATTTTCTTCTGACAAATAACATGTGGTTTTTTAGGACAGCAGTACATCGAGAGTTTCAGATTTTCGGATTGTCTTCTCTGAAACAACAACAACAAGAACAACAAGCAACCAACATATTTATAAGACAAATCATTCGACTAAGTAAGAGACGATAAAAAATTAAAGCTTTAGAGACATAACTAAACTTCAATGCTAGATAAATTCTCGCTTTAGAGAGATCGAAGTGTTATAACCAACTAACAAAAAAAAAATTAAGAGTTGACGGTTAAAATTTACTAGAAAATATAATTTAAATAAAATATTTTTTTTACGTTATTTTAGTCAATGTTAAGAATTAAAAATTATAGACTTAAATTATAAAAAATATAATAATATTTTTATTCGACTAGTATTAAATTTAATCAAATAAATTAAAAATAAGTACATGACAGTTTTTTACTAATACTTGACATCAATTTATTTTGTATATCTGTTTTACTCTCTGCACACGGATATGTATATAACTGCTATTAAAAATACATTTTTAACTGTTTAAAACAATTAACAGTAATGAAATCTATTTTTTAGAAAAAAATTTCTTTTGCGTATAATAACCTTTGTACTGGAAAGCATACAAAACTAAATTTTTTTTACTCAAATTAGGAAAAGAATATTTTCAACTAATTTAAACTATTATTCCTTTTTATGAATTTCTTAGAACTCATCGAGTCATCTAAATTCATCAAAACTCATTAAGAAAATTAAGTTTTAATGATTTGAGCTGATTTTACAGCAAACATTAAAATAATAATTTGACTTACAACATTGACTTAAATTTAAGGGAGAGTAATTATATTGATAACAAAAGACAATTTACTAACTTCGAAAATGAGGCAAACGAATCTGGCTAGCATGTTAATTATTTAACCGGGGATCTGAGTAATAGAATAAGTGGAGCCTCTGACAATTATTGTTCTCTTGTGGCGGAATAAGATAAATTCCAAAAGGAAGAACCTCGACAATTTCTTCGGGAACACACTTGCTACAAACTCTGAAACTCTCCAACATAATTTATTAGAAAGGCAGGTGACGATTAAATGTTTGGATTCAGTATCTGTTTCGTAATTCGTCTGGCTCTATCTTAAACCCAGGAGGGTGTGTTCTTAACATCGGAAAGAATGTTCGGCGTTGGATTAAGGTCATTTCATGTTTACTTATTCGAAAAATGCATTGCTCATCATGTGTTGGGCTTTTATTTTTCCTTCAGATGTAATTTACGTATGGTTAAAAGTGAAACCCCACTTGCTAATTTCCTCAATTCAAACGCAGCAAGAAGGTCGTTGCTTCAAGGGCTTTGCTTGCTCAGACCTTCATCAGGGAATTTTCCTTCCAATCCCAAAGGTTTGTGGGTTTATTTTATTGTTTTTTTTAAATTCATTATATATATTTTGGTAGCATTTTATATTCATTATTTACAATCAGCGGACTCACATGCCCAAGGGCGTTAGTTCACGTGCTTAGCCTAGACGATAGATCACCCTTTATAAAGAATTTCATTTGCAACTAATGAAATGTGATCTGTCTAGTTATTTTTTTTTTATTGGGATTATTCATTATAATTAATAAATAATAAAACTCTTGTCATTTGTGATATTACAAAGAATGATTTTCTTTCTTGTATTCTTTAATTGAAGAAATGATATATGCACTATTTCATATAAAAGAATTGATAATCACCGAACAAACTATGTAAAACCCAAAAAAGAAAGCTAAGTCTATGATTACGTAGATGTTACGTGTCAACAGATTAGAAGGCAAAGTGGCGGTGATCACCGGAGCAGCGAGCGGAATCGGCAGAGCAACCGCGGGCAAGTTCATAAGCCACGGCGCGAAAGTGGTGATGGCCGACATCGACGAGCCCCGCGGCCGGGCAGCAGCCGGCGAACTAGGGCCAAACGCTTCGTTCGTGAAATGCGACGTGGCGGACGAGTCCGACGTGGCAGCGGCGGTGGACTTCGCGGTGGCCCGGCACGGCCGGCTCGACGTGATGCACTGCAACGCCGGCGTCTCCTGCGGCACCGCCGCCTCCGCCGGAGCCGACGTGGCGGCGCTGGACCTGTCGGCGTTCGACGCGGTGATGCGGGTGAACGTGCGGGGGGCGGTGGCGGGGGTGAAGCACGGGGCCCGCGCGATGGGGCCCGCCGGGTCGGGCTGCATCTTGCTGACGGCGAGCGCGGCGGGGGCGGGCCTCGCGGGCCTGGCTCCGCTGGCCTACTCCGTGTCCAAGTGCGCCGTGGCCGGGGTCGTGAGGTCGGCGGCCGCAGCCCTCGCCGGGGTCGGGGTCAGGGTCAATGGGGTGGCCCCCTTTGCGATCCCCACCGCGTTTGTGGCGGAGGATATGCGGGCGCTGTTCCCTTGGGCCGATGAGGAGCGGGTTGCCGAGATGATCCACGGGGCCGGGTCGCTCCGTGGGGCTAAGTGTGAGCCCGAGGATGTGGCTAATGCTGCGCTGTACTTGGCCTCTGACGAGGCCAAGTATGTGAGCGGCCATGTGCTTGTCGTCGATGGAGCTTTTACTTGCTTCAAGATGCTGAGTTTCGACACCACCAAGCGGGATCGGTGATGGCTTAATGTTTTAAATAAGATGGCTCGCGGGTAAGAACTTATAAGAAGAAGAGAAGATATGGAATGAATTGCTATGTTTATTGTTGATTGTGTCTTGGAATACATATAGACCTATTTACAATGTGCAAAATAATAGAGAACTAATTAACGCAATAAAGATGATGTATTGTGGAGTAAATATAGATCAACATTTTATCCAAGTTGGAGCTTATGGAAAGATATTGAAGACACTCAATTTGTGTAGTAGATGGTGTAACGGCCTGAGCACTAAGTGGTTTGATTAAGATGTTGGCAAGTTGATCGAAGGAACGTAAATAAGATAGCAACATAAGTTAGATAATATTTCTCGCGAACTAAATCAGCCAGTTTCGATGTTTTTCGTTCGTCCATGAAATACCCCGAGTTCTTAATGAGTATAAATTGCAGCTTTGTTGTTGCATTAACAAGTGATGGGTGAGTTTGAGGAAATTCAAGCATTGACATGAAAGAGTGAAAGCCACTGACATTAAGATGGTACTCCCTCAGCAGACGAACGTGAAACCATTGTTGTTTCTTAGTCTTCCAAAAAAGAGAGCTTGAACTAGGCATACTGAAGAACTCAAAAACTCAGAAAATGAACTAAAAACCCTCCGCCGGGTGTTTGGATGTTATATTTATATGCAGGGCTCCATAAACTTTTTACTTTGCTATCAACCCGCTTTAGCAATATACAATCCTCAGCAAATAAAATTTATCAATCAAGTTTTGATGGGAAGTCGTGAAAAAATATTTTACTAAACCTTCCAAGAAACACAATACTTTCTCAAGTCTACTTCAGAAATGTAGTGCTCTATGATCAAGCCTTGATCCACAAATTCACAACTCCTAGTTTATTTTTTTTGCAGTGACATTCTATGAAATATGCAATTATTTTTTTATTTCTTCTGCACAAGACGAACGACCAGTATCGACCCGTGTAGGGCTCGGGTCTATGACTTCTTTACGGGTCGATTATTTCTCTTTTCTTCTACACGGATATAATGAATCCTCCTTAACTAGATTGTGACCAATTCATTGCTTTCGAAATTACTCTCGACAAGCTTGCGAATGTAATCTTCCGGGGCTGCAAACATATAGGTAGAGCCTCAGATAATTTTAGTAGTAAATTCGGGGAGGTAAATAAAAAGATGAAAAAGAGTTACCTTGGCAGCCAGTGAACAATATGAACTGACCAATTGCTTGCCTTATGAACATCTCGATTCCGCTGACCACGATAGCTCCAACCTCCACGGCTTCTCTCAGGAGTCGCGTGTTCCTTGGCGTGTAAACCGCGTCCAGCACCAAGTCGTACGCTCTTAACGATTCCTGAATTTGAAAAAAAGGAGTTCATTTTAGTCCCCGTTTTATAATTGTTTCGGCTTTGTCCTTGGTACAAAAGGTGTGTGAGACATATGAGTTGTAATATATGGATATACACCTTTGGAATCGGGGTTTTGTCTACGTTCGGTTCCATTCCAACGGCAGAAGAGTTTGCGAGAATCATCCCACTCTCGGGTCGGAAGCTCGCTAAATACTCGTACGGAAGAGCTTCCCCCGATACAGCTTCCGCTAGTGCTTTCGCTCTTTCTGCATAAAAATTGAAATTAAAGTATCATGTTTACAAGAATGTAAGGCTAAGAAACTCGTGTATTTTCAATTTTTCGCGTTGTGTTGAAAATAAGGATGTAAAAGCAAATTAGTCAATTGAAACTAATGGATATGCAATCTAACAAAGTAGTAAACTAGCTAATTTATTTTGAAAGCCTACAACTATTAGGCGACAATAATCTCTTTGGCATTGAGATCAAACTTTTAATCAAGCAAATTGCTTACATGTAGAGGTTATTTTTCTTGTTAAAAAGTTAGACAATTTACTTAAAAACTTTTGACTATTTTACTCGTCAATTAATTTCAAATGTTATTTTGTATATTTTTTTCATACAATGCATGATTCAAACAAGGCCTAGATCAATACATGCCACTAAAGAGAAGGAAAAATAAATTACCGAAAGTCCGGTTGAAAATGACGACTCGAGCTCCTCTACTCTTGGCCCCGAAAGCCAATGCTCGACCCGCTCCTCCGGCTCCAACGAGCACAAACACCTTTCCCTTCATCGGCGACCCACCATTTTTGCCATATCTCTCTGTTTCCGATCAAATCAAAGCACCGATTCGCTTCACTAAGATATGTTATCTCCGGTAAGCTACAACTTTTTTTTCTTTTGTAGTTTGTGTAATTATTACCTCTTAGAGCATCTTCAATGGCAGTGATACAGCTTTCACAATCAGTATTATATCCAATAAGCTTCCCATCACTTTCCCTCTTTATTATCGTATTTACTGCTCCGATAGCCTGTTGACGAAGAAACCGGCGATTCCTCATACTCTTTACACTTAAAAATAAAAGTAAATATAAAATAAAACAAAGTCTCCGAACCTTAGCGAGAGGATCGACTTCATCGCAGCACTCCACCGCAGATTGTTTGTGCGGAATTCCAACACTGAGATGTAATTAAAACAAAAACAAATTGAATAACTTGTTCCGCAAGTAACAACGATAATGAGAGAAAAAAAAAACAAGCTTTACCTAAACCCCACAAAGTCCGTTCCGTCGTAGGTTTTAAAGAAGTCTTTTACGTTGTCCACAAGCAAAGGAACGTAAATCGCGTCGTAGCCGATGCGTCTGAGAGCGCGATTGTGAAGAGCCGGGCTTTTACTGTGGCCCACAGGGTTCGAGATCAGGCCAAGCACTTTGGTCAAGGGGTTGACTTTTTCGAGCCTGTAGATAGTCTTGAGGCTGAGCAGAGTCGGTAACCCCGGAACCGGCTGGTTTTTCAGAGAGGCGTACACTAAAAACCCACCGAATTTCGGAGCTAACAGTTGACTTATGAGACCTCTACTACCTATCGCCGTCACAATCAACGGTACCTGAACGACGGAAATCATGCTTGTCGTTCAAAACTTTAACCATCCTTTTGAGATATTATGGTTGACTGATTAGTTATACCTGAGAATGAGTGAGTGTGTGGAAAATGGGAGCTACATGAGTGATGCAATCGACTTCAACGACGAGCTTGATGACATCAGCGCCTGTGGATTGCATAGAGGCAATCAGATTCCCAAGTTTTTCTCTCGATGCTTTCCCACCTTTTACGTAGCTCGACACTATTATTCGAGTATTTGAAGCTTTTTGTTCAATCATTCTTATATCACAACCCACCTGATAAGGGATTTAATCAGTATGGAATAGTTGGAGGGAACATTATGAATATGATAACTACGTACCTCGTATTCTAGTTCAACAAATTCCACATCTACCTCAAGAGCCAGTCTAAGTAATTGTAAGGCAGTGTTCTTATTCTCGTTCTTATTGGCTTCTTTGCTTGATTTGTTGAGCCTGAAAAGAAAGAAATAATGAAATAAACGATCTACTTTTCCTACCATTATGACCTTCCCATTCTCTTGTGATTTTTTTTCCATTGGTATCAAACTGTTTGTTTTTCATGTAATAAGATGTTGGTTTGGAGAATTCATATATCAACTTAAGAAGTAATATAGAGAGGTTCATGATAGGGTTAATTTTTTTGAAAACGACGATTTAATTATAAAACATTTGTAATATGAACAGACATTTCATATATTTAAGATATAGAATATGTGGATCTAACTGAACTTAAGTTGATATTGGTGAGTGATTGTATATATAGATATGATATTTTTTATTGTTCAGAATTCCCATAATAAATAGAAGACTGGGTGAGTTCTTTATTTTTATTTTTAAAGTGGCTTTACATTTCGCACACATCTTTTTTTAATGCTTTTATTTTTTCTTTTCAAATTATTGAAATCACTATGTGTATATAAATTGTCAGTCTGAAATATTTTTAAACGCATTACGAATAAGTTAAATTAACATCAATTAAATTTCTAATTTCACATAACTCTTAAATGTATTTACAATTCACATTATGTAAATTCGTGTAAAATAAATATATAAATAAAATATATTTTCATTTATAGAAAATAATTAACCGTTCAAGAACATCATGTTGGATGAGTAGCGAGTATGGATAACATACTTTTACGAGTGAGTGTCCAAATGTAGGACTATATATATAAGTTTAATTCATATATTTTTTATTGACCTACTCAAATTAATTTATTGAAAAAATGTTGAAATATGATTAGTATGCATTTATGCTGATGACACGGATTGTGAGAATGTTTTACACGCTGACGTATCCAATCTGAAACTTTTACTTGCCGCAATACCTTTTTAAGAATTTAAAATTCAGTTATTATTTTATTAGAGAATTATTATTACTATACAGTATTTTGATATGAAAATAATAATTGCAAGAAATTACTACAAAAATATTGGATGTATGAGGAACACTGAATGCTTTTGCCATTTTAAGTGTTGTAATTTTAAATCCGAAAATATAAATATATTTTTGTCAAATTTAAATGAAAAATATATTTTGAATATTTTACTGCTAGTGATTTTAAGTTGAGTAAAAAAAATTAAAATTTGTCGTTAAAAGAATTCTTTCTTGCGCGCTTCTAAAAATTTCATATGGTATGCATGAAACTTGACTTTTACATAATTTTGAGAAGCATTGGTTTTCATCAACGCTTGGATGAAAAATGTTTTCGAATAAAACATCCATTTTTGTTTTTATTTTCTCTAAATAGGGTTTTCTTGATCACGGACTTTAGAGAGTTAGCCCGATAAAAGAAAAGTGCAACGTGGCTGATTAGAGGCCCATCCGTGAAGATAATGCATATGTCACCCTTCCAATGATATGCTGTTAAACTAACAAAAGGATTCTTCACATCTACCAATGCGGTGCAACTAATAAAGAATCACTACCTACTACTACCTTGAGATTTGTTTCACTTGGGATAAATTATTATTAACACTATTAATATGTTATCGTTTATATCCTCTCCCAACGTTCAATTTATAGAAAAATAATTATATGGCTATCGTCTTTTTTTCTTTCTTTTAAAGGATAACCAACTATTCTATGACTTTTTAGCACAACAAATTTCACCATATTTGAGTTTAACTTAAGATAATAGTATTTTTGTCCCTCTTGAATTGTAACGAGTTAGAATTGGAAGAGTATTAGCCACCACTTATATTCTCAATATGACCTAAAAAAATATATTGAAAAGGATAGTAAGATAAGACAAGCGTGCGACCACAGATTCAAAACCTCTTTTTTACGAGGTGACACAATACTAATAATTGAGTTAGTAATTACGAACGTGCTACTTATATTAAAAAATATATCGTCTATTTTTTTAAGTACTCCCAGTTTGTAAGAATATTTAAGAAAAGAAAAACATTTAGGTGACGGACAAACTATGTGCATCGATCTCAAGTTTGTAGTAGCATTTTTTTATAATTTGTTTTCCTGTTTGATCTGAAAACTTGAATATGAAATGGGAAGAAGAAAGAAAAATGAAAGCGTACCTTAAAGAGAGAATGGAAGGAAGAGATGTGTGGTTAAGAAGGGTGCGAATGAAGCGAGAAGAATGGGAAAACGACGACGTCGAATAGTCAACGCGAAGCTCGACGAGGTCAGCTCCTTCGGCTTTGGCTTCGTCCATGGACGCCGTTGATTCGTCGACGTTCCAGCACTCTATTGGTGCGCAAATCAGCAGATTCTTGTGGAATGCCATGAAAGCGAATCAATCACCTGAGAAATGAGTGGAGTGAGATATAATTATTTATATAATATATAAAAGAGAGAGAGAGAGAGAGAGAGAGAGAGAGAGAGATCTATGTTTCTAACCACGTCTTTCCTTGACTGTTGTCTCCAATCTCCACCGTGCTTTGTACCAAACCGAAAACAAGACAAATAATTCTTGATAGTATTTTTTGTTTAAAAATTCAGTAACGACTAACGAGGTTGTCTAGGAATTACTAATTATTTTATATAATAAATAAAAATAGCCATTACTGATTAGAATATGTACCATTTTTTCTTGAAAGAAAATAAAATTAGAAACGCCCTGTGACCACACGGTATGTATCTTATTGATATTGATTGGTAAATTTCGAAATGATGTGCGATAATGGAGTAGTATTTTGTTTTTATATGTCATGAAGTTTTATTATATATGTCAAATGAAAAAAATATTTAATAATAATTTGTTCAGGTACGTTATTTGGCCATCGATTGCGGTATGTGGCGATCGATTGCATTCGTGTATAATTTAATATTAATTGCGATATGTTGAAGTCAGATTTTGTAAAATATTTTTTTGTCTTTCAACACATATATTTCGTAATAAAATTTCACCAAACATAAAAATTGAATATTACCCTATTATATACATATTATTCCCCTTGACAAATTGGAGAAGAAAGAGTAAGATACACAAAAACACCTTTAAAGAATAGAATTTGTTTGGTAATTAACCAATTTAAACTTCACGAATTAAACTATAGTAAACGTTTCTTTAATTATTAATAAATAATCTAATTGCTTACGTGACATCTCATTTTTTGATATATGTAACTATTTACATAGATTATTTTTTATATTTAGAATATACGTATATTCGACCAACTATCTATTCTTTGTTTATAAAATAAAATTTCGACGAAATGACGTTAGTTTATAAATCTATTTTGAAAATGACAAACGTTTTGTAAAACTCGTGTAAATGGCCCTCATGCTTACGTGTGATGTCAATTTAAGTTGTAAAACTCAATTTACATTGTAAAATAACAACGTAATTGACGTGACACATAAGGATTAGAGCTATTTACATGAATTTTACAAAACGTTAGTCATTTTCAAAATAGCAAACGGCCATATGACTATTATATACGATAACCCTTTACAAAAATATAGAGTAGTTTCAAATCTTATATACTTTATATGCTAGTACATATAATTATTCTTTTAAAAAATTATTATATATCATATATTGTTCTATATTATTGAAGATAAATATCATATTGAATGCAATAATTTACTGCATAAACACTATATATATCTCTTTTTTTTTCCAGCGGCTGTTATATATATTTATGTACTAACGCCGGGATTGCTCGGATTTTGGATCGAATTTAGTCTTTTTGTCATTAAAAACTATTAAGCACTAGTTACATCATATACTCACGCATTTAAAAACAGTTTAATTCTAACCTAAAAAAATAGTTTAATTCTTTTATGAAAACAATAACTACGCATTAGTTATTTTTCTTCCGTCTAATAATAAGTCTCTCTAGCCCGAACATAACTGACCGTCGATCTTTTCCTCGCCAGAAATACCAGAGAGAGAGAATGTTTCCTTCACATCGCTGAAGAAATAAACAAACAAGTAGAGTGATAGATGAGCACGTAGAGAATCACATGAAGAATAATTGCGATTATGTTTGGTGTCCCTCCGGGTTCTCCACCCGGAGACGGCTCAAACAAATTAGACGCATTCAGCGAGAAGTAAAAAAAATCGTAATTATAATTAATTTCATTTAGAAGAAGTCAAAAAATGAGCTTAAATGTTACACAAAATCAACTTTTCCTTTTGAGATGCAAATTTAGAAATCAAATATTTATATTCAAACTTGTCTAGCAACTCTTTTCAACCAATAAAATTGCGAGTCTACTGACTATTTCTTGGCACATGATTAATCTTAAATAAGACTTGATCAATGTCAACTTGGAAAAATTTCTTTCTGCGGAAACAACATTATTCTATATGCAACATAATCATTAAGAAAATAATCAATGTGTTAATTAAGTATTTCTGTCGAGTTACTATTATCCTTTCGAAAGATTTTTCGAAAAACTTTTAGCTCATAAAATAAATTCAAATCATTCAGATCATAATTTCCATTATACCTGAAGAAAAAAAAATTAACATTCGAATAAATTTTTCAATAGCTACTTTTTGTGATTTGATAAAGTTTTCTAGTTTTCTCTTATTTTGAATTTTTTTCATATCTCGATTGAAATTTTATATTCGACATATTTAACACTAAATACTAACATTTTGAGTAAAAAACACATACAAACAAATCCTATAAATTATAGAACAAATTAACAATACAAATAATATATTGTTAAACGAATAAGATAGAACACGAAAATATGAAATTTACTTGATCTCTTTATCTTGATGTAGATTCTCTTTAGATAGATTTTCTTGAAGTAGAATATTATACTATATTGATTTGTTTCCCATATATTAAACGTTTTAGTTCAATTTTGTTGGACAATACAAGTTTTAAAAGTCTTTTGACCTTTTATGCTTTTGTTACGCTGTTGATTTTCTTTTGTTTTCAGAATAAAAAAGTCCTTTATCGGTTGGACTTTGAGGTCTTCATTATTGGAAACTTGGGCCAATTCTCTTCTTGCCCCTCTCTTGGGCCGGCCCTGTCTCCACCCCTTCTAACTAGTCCATGTTTGCCCTCATGGGGGTAGAGGTCGCAACGTGGTACTCGAGTCGATGAAAATAAAATAAATTCGGATGATCGTGTCACTAAACAGGTGGACTCAAATGTAAATGTAGAACTCGATCACGTTCGTCCACAGTACACTGGAATCTAGATAATGCAATCTTCAAATCGTAGTTCAACACTATTTCTAGATTTTGCAACTTTTAAAAATTGACAATACTAACGTCGTTTTTTGGTTAGAAAAAGTGAAAATTTGACGAAAAGAATTACAAGTTAAACATAATTCCGAAACACGTGAATTCAAATACAAGTATGTTATGCCTGAAAATATTAAGTATGAACAATATTTCGTTCGAATTTTTCTTATACAACACTAATCTTTAATATAAGAAACGTGTTACAATCAAGATTTTATGCTTAAGTGAATCACTAGTACAAAATTGGTCTTATGATACGAGCGACTTTCTTATGCGACTAACCGCATCTAAAAGTCGCATCTAAATACACATTCAGATGCGACATGTCATATCTAACATCATTATCCAGCGAAATATTTTTTTGGTCTTCTATTCCAAAAGAAGTGTGTGTGTTCAACCCCCTCTTTATTCCTTCTCGTCCTCCTTTTATATGCTTTTTGCCGAGAACGTTAGTTGATCAGACTCATGTCTATGATAACCGTTTTCGATTACTTAGATCGTATTTTCGTGTCGTATTTACGACGATTTTCATGCTGAATATTCTCGTTATTCGGTGAAATTATCTAAAAGTCCAATGGTAACAACATTAATTAAATCACACTACTACATAGAGAAATGAAATAAAGATAGAAGACATTACAATGAAATATTTTCTACTTTATTTAAAAAAGGATCATTCCTTTAACTACATAGTTTATGTGTTAATTAGAATAACTTAGTAATACACACCCCCTCTAAGTTGGAGGGTGTGGGTTCAATATCATTGCAAGCAAAATTTACCTAAAAAAACAAAAAATTATATAGTTTATGGATTTCTTATTCATCGTTACATAATTCATGTTTAATTGTCAGTAATGTTGAACATTTTACCGTAAATAAGTAACCTTCGATTTATTTTTTAGATTAAACCAGCGTCTTCGAGAGCCAGACTCTCTGTCATTAAAGAACCACCTCAACTAGCGGTTGGTATATCATTTTCTATACCATTTTGGAGTCAGATATATACACGTGATTTGCGTCAATTTATTAATGTTTGGCATATCATCCTGATTATTGACAGACTGACAATTGCAACTCAGTCAATCCTACAATTATTATTTGATATGTGTGTATATATAAATGCAAAAGGGAAATTTTAATTTTAAAGACTTAAAAACTTGCAAAATATCTAAATTATAATTGTCTTATTAAAAATATATGAAAATGAATTTTATAATTAAAATTGGACAAAAATAAATTTAATATTCAAAATTTTCAAAAATCATTACAATTGTGTTCGATGAGATACGACGCTATATACAACTTTGAGTATAAGAGTATTTTTGTCTGATTTTAGGTTTAAAATTTTTCAATGTAAAGAACTTGAAATGTTTGAAAAGGTATTAGTGTAAAATATTTATATTGAGATCGTGTTTAGAGCGGCAAACATCTCGAGATTACTACTTTTGAATTTTATATTATTATCACTTGAGAATTGTGAAATCATAAAAACAATGTTGTCTCCAAAGAGAAAGCGTGGAAACATACTCAGTCTGAACTTGCTTAATGTACGAGAAATTTGTTTGAGTATAAAAGTGCGATCTAAGAAGTCGTCCATGACAATGATAAGGGGACTTCCGAGTCTAGGCGGACCCTTTTGATGCAGGATACACTATCGGTTACCGTCGTTGCTTTAGATCGGGATCATGGAGGATTTGGTGTGGGCTGTATAGCTCGAGATCACACTGAAACATACATAATCTCGCAAACGCTTTTTCAAGTAAGAGTTTCTTCCCTAGCTTGCGGATGTGTTTGTAGTTCTACTTGGTATAGATCTGATTAGTAGCATCGGCGGCTCGAGAGTGGTATTCCACTTTGATTGCTCGGGGATGATGAGGGCGGTAGTTGAAGAGTTGATTCTCACAACTGAGCTCAGAACGATCTCGCAGTGCACCAAAAAAGAAGTAAAAAGTTTATTGATTTTAAAATTTAGTACATCTCTCGTATTTGTAACATTGCCGCTCCCTCGTCTTATATTTAGCAGCTCAAAAAAGTTTATTGATTTTAAAATTTAGTACATCTCTCGTATTTGTAACATTGCCGCTCCCTCGTATTTGATCTAATCGAATTTTAAACTTCCATCAATTTATCAATTTTGAGGTTTTACAGCCCTAATTGCGATACACCGTTTCCTAGAATAATAATCCATGATTCGCCTCGGACATGAAAGATTTTCAACCTTAGGCACATTATAAAAACTAATCTAGACAAGAACACATAGTTGCGAATAGATTGATCCGAAATCGATTATCTATCCAAGCTGATCTATTCGCTCAACGATTAAGCTGATCGCGGCGTTGGCGTATGAGAACGGTACAAGGGAGCTCGCTTGATAGGAGACATATTGCAAATCTCGAGCCATGTTGTGAAAGATCATGCCGAGATCACTCTCTTTCTCTCTCAAGCTTTTCAGGTATGATTCGGCCGCGACTCTGCTTATATCCACATGTGTGGGTTCCGGACTGTAATGGTCGTCCAGCCATTTATGCAGCGTCACTCTCAGCCACTCCGATTCCTGACATCCAACACTTCTTACTCGAATTCCATGGAAAACGATACAAATAATTAATTTTAGTGTCATTTGGCATTATGTTACATCAAGTAATTCAGTTTGATCAACAATAGCACTACAAAACTAGTAGAGTATATGGACACTTGATTCGAATAGATCAAAGCGAGATTCGTGAATTATGATTCGTACTCATATTTCGATTTAAAATGAATCCATATTACCCTATCCAGTTTAAAAGGATTTGGACGGGAGATCTAATCCCTACTTAAATGGGTTCAGAAGCATAGATTTTATACTACAATTCAGTTAAGTAGAAAATAAGTTATGTTTTTTACAATTTGCTGATAATGGAAGTGCATAAAACATCTGATTTAATCTAAAAACAATATGACCTGTAAATTTCCCAATGACAACGCTTGTGTGTTGATCATAAAACTAATTAAAATAGCTAACCACACTAAAATACCTCGATAGCCTTGGAAGATTCGGACCAGTGTTGTGGGATTCTGAGATCTTCGACTATGGAATTTGTGTCTTCTTCGTCGTTAGACTGGGATCGAGGCCGATAATTTTGACAACTTCGGGTTCTGTTGAGAGTTCGGAATTGCGGGGACGAGAGAGAGGCTGGAGTCAGGGAAACAATGGAGCGACGCGCTGACGTGGCATTGCGGCTGAGAAAGGCCGTCAATGGAGGATTGTTGGTAGAGACCAAAACAGCTTTCATGGTGGCCTTTTGTAGTGAAGTAGATAAACTCCACGCACTTCACTTTAATGTTCCAATAGTTAATCTTGCTTTGTGACAGTGAGAGCAGTATATTTCCTTCATAAAAAAATTAATTATATTTTGGTAAGTGCATAATATATTTTTTTCTTTATAAAAATGGGGTCTATAGCCAAACTAAATAGCTAATGTTTTGTAACGCGTTGTAAAATATCAGCTTGCAACCTTACATAACGGTTATTTATAAGATTTATTTGTCCATTAACCTTTGTTAATTTTCGTAATTTTAATGTCCGAAATCTATATATAATTAAAGCTGTTTATTTAATTTCAAGTTTTGTGTCCGTGTATATTGTTTATTTAAAATCTTTCTCTTCCGTATTTTATTTTCGGCCAGATGAAATTGTATCACGACAAAAGTTTATACTCAATAAAAATAATATGTGTTGTTTTTGTTTTCATGTTTATTTTCCATTTTTTGTTAAATTTACTGATCATTAATCAACTTCAATTTTGAAGTTAATGCTTAAAAAAAATTATTCTGACTTTCATTTACATGTTTTTTTTGTCAATATTGACTGTCTCCGAAAGTTGAAATTTTTGTTAATGAAGGTATTAAAAATTCAAATATTAACTTTTTGAGAATTTTTTTCTCTTGAGAAACTCTTTCTAAAAACAAGAGTAAACCCTAGTTTTTTCAGCAGTCGTCATAGTGAACGCCGTCTACCCCGGGTTCTGGGCGTCGTTCACGTGACCCAGGCCCGGGGAAGGGTGCTACCTTCCCCTGTGTCTCTACCTCGCCGAAATTTCTCCGTCGATGCCGTTGTTCAGAGCTTCCGCCGGTTCCAACGTCTCTGTCCCCGCCGTTTCAACGTGTACTCTAGAGGAACGTGTCACTTCTCCTCAGACGCACGCGGCCATAGATCTCGAAAGCATATTTCACATCTGTTTTGGTGCCGAAATACGGATTCGGCTCGCCTACCGGATCTGTCGTCGCCGAAACTCGTCTTCCACATCGGCTCCAGGTTTTCAGAGTGCAAGTTTGACGATGGGGTTTCCCGGCGCTGCTTCGCGCGCCGCGTGTCTCGTCGATTCCGGTCTGGTTTCAGTAGAAATTTTCGGAGGACTGATAGTCTCGAAAGGCCGGGTGAAGTTGTTTTAGTCTTTTAGTTTCATTTTGAAGTCGGATTAGATTTTGCAGCAGATTAGATCTTGTTGTTTGGTTAGTTGATGTTTCAATTTTCGTATGTTAATGTTGTTTAGTGAGGTCTGTCTAGGCTCTAGTTGATCTTAGTGCCCTACGATGGGTTGACGTCGCTATGTGCACGCTTAGGATCTGCAGAAGATATTATTTGAAGGGGTACGAGTGTGCTCTTGTTAGATTACGTTTAGTATGCAATTAGCACATCACCTCTATTGTTCCGATTCTACTGTTTTCTGGTTCTTATTAATATTTCAAACTTGTTTATGTGTATGAGGTCTCGCCCTTTATCCGGTTTACTTGTAAGATTTGTGTTGTAGCGTCTGTTTGTTAATGAGAATATCCCTTAAAAAAAGTCTTGAAAAATCATAAACAATCTTATACAACCTATAAATAACATGTAAATTATTTGTAACGAATATTAGTAACATTTTAACAACTGATTTACACAGATTTTCCAAGATTTGATAGTTGTTCATCATACGAAAAACAGACATAGGGGTTAGAAAATATTCAAAATCAAATACAACATTAACTCATCTACATCATTAAATCATTCAAAAACAACGATTCATTAGAACATTTTTCCATTAGCTTTTAAATCCCAGTTTTTGGTAACGCAAATATTGTTTGACTATAACAAACCCAAACAAAACATGTATTACTACTAATTTATAGAAGAACTCTATAAAAACATCCGAATCTATATTTACTTATCGTGTTTTACTCATGTCAAATCTTTTTTTCCATCCAATTATAAAGCTTAACTTATTGAAAATAAAATCGACATCTTATTTTTGCGAACCTTCGATTTATGTATTTTCGATGATCCCACCTTCCCCAATTCGAGTTTTGTTCGATGATTTGCAATTTTTTTAGGTTTTCGTTGTATTTTGAGGTTCTGTCTCGTGGTTTCTCTCTATTTTTTTTAATTATTGTGCCGAAATGAATTGAATGAAAATCATAAACAATTGATAGTTTGTTCCTTGATTTACGTGTCCAATTAATTATAAATACAAAATTTTATTTAATTCCAAAACGCAAGTGGGTGGAAACCTATTTTTCTGGGTATTTTGGTCCCAAAAAATTTATAAACAAATGGGTCAGACTATTTACTAAATGTTTATAGAACGTGTATTATTCTAAAATTTATACTAAGCTTTTACACGACTATTAATTAGATTATGCATTTTTCTTTTCTCATTGTAATAACAAAAAATTGGATAAAGAGGCAATGTAAACTTAAAAAATTTCGATATAGTCAATGTTTTTGTTAATTGATTCTTAGTAGTCAACCGGCTTAAATGACATCAAATTTTTTTTGTAAATGTCTACTCTTTTATCATTTCGATTTTGCTCATTGAAAAGTTATAAACTGATTAGACCGGACATTCATCAATAATTTACAAAATCTAGGCTAAATATAAAAGTCATATAGTTTATATATGAAAGGCTAGTAATAGCAATTACTTTTATAATAATAAACTTCTTTTACTTTAGATAATTTTTTAATGATAAATTTTATTATACTAATCATAAAATAATTTAATCATGACGTCGTAAGAAATTTGACAACAAAACTTTTAGTATGCTGAGATTTGAAACTTTTGCTAATAACTTAATTTGAAAGTATGCCATGAATGAATTATATACGCCTGTATTTTCTTTTTTTGGTTGAATCTAACTTGTTCTTAATAATTTTGACGTTTATTTTTTAGTCATATGTAAATTTCATATTTCGAATGCTTAATCGACACCAGTGACGACAATAAAAGCTATTTTAGAGATTTCATCGATCTATACAGAGTAAATGACATTTTCTTTTGGAAAATGTAAAAACTGGTAAGTAAAAGTAGGAGATCTTTGTGGCGCAGCTAAATTGAGTTTCCCTCGATAAATCACCTTGGCGCAGTTTCAATTCGTTGCAGCTCAGTTACGTGACGATGACAATACCACTAAGACAAAAAAGACATTTGGAAGAAATACGCTTCTAAAAATAGAAAGGTCGCTTCTATTTTATCTTTAGATGCGACTCGCTTCTAACGGTAAGTCGGTTGTAAAGTTGGTTCTAAATATTATAAGCGAGAAATTTAGAAGCGACTAATCACTTCTAAAAGTCTCAGAAAGACGCGTAAAATAGATTTTAACATATGATGGGTAAACTTTATCTAAAGTTTACCCGTCATATGTTAGAAACAATGTTAAAAACGACTAGTCGCTTCAATCTGACATCAAAAGTTGTTTAAAAAATATTTTTTGTTTTATTTATTTAAATTATCTTTAAATGTTATTATTAATTAATTAAAATTATTATTAAATATTAAAATTTAATCATGATTAAAAAATATTTTTAATTATATTATTAAATATTAAAATATGCTCGTAGTGTAGGAGCAGCTACAAAGATGAGTTACGAATTCTCCGAAAGATTTTGGACAAAAAAAATTATTTTTCATACAATTACAACCTCGTCGCGGGGGGCACGATAGAACATGTTTATCACGCTGTTTGGAGGAATATACTTGCCAAGCTAGTGTATCTCGAAGACCGAAGAGTGGTATAGGTTCCATGAGAAGCTCAATAACATCCAGAAGTAATAACTTCTAAAATTTATTCAGAAATACAACAATTTGTAAGCATGCGTAAAATACTGATTTTAAGTATGTCCTAACTCTTATATACTTCCTTATCATAGTAGAACTCACAAATGCTGAAAGAAAATACCTAACAACCTCTTGGAGATAGTGTAATATCGTTGAGCTGCATCTTTTCTTGTGTCCCAAGGCTGAACATGGGTCAGCGGTGTTAGCATTATTACATAATAATATTGGCACAATTATGTACAATAAATGAGGAATAAAATTATACCGGCCATGAAAAATTGGAAAAAAATGTTGAGTTCGTCGAGACTTGTTAGACAATTTTCGTAATTTTTTATCGCCCTCTCTATTGCGAGATAAATTGAGCGAAAGTTTTTCAAGATACAACGACGAAATGTCAACTTCAGCACTACTCATCTCGATTTTGGCAAACTGAAACACTTGTGTCGTGCTACCACCAGACTGTAAAAACAATTTTAATGTGAGAGAGATGATTTGCTTCTATATATTTGAATAAGAGATATCATTCTTCTTTTATAGGTTCATGACTTCGATAACCGTTACAAAACAGTCCATCCATAATAGCTTTTAATTGCATTAGTGCACTTAATTGAGCTCGCCAAAATGTTCAAACGTGTAACATCAATGTTGCAAATCTGGCTCAGCTCGGCTCGGCACGGTGGTGGCACGCGCGTGAGGGTTTAAGACTAACTCCCTCACACTCTCCTCACTTACACTTCTTTATCATATTAAGGATGAGGATACTTTCTAAACACTCCATATACACACTTACCTAACCAATGTGAGATTTTTTCATTCACTTCATGAATACGTTCATGAACACATATCAAATGTGTTCTTTAGGCATATTTTGAGTAACAATTTCTAATTCATTGTAGAGTTGATTTCGGAAAACAAATTTTTAACTTTATACGCGTCGCAACGAGAATAAAAGTACAAAAAAGTTAACCCATATGATACTTGTTTCTATTTTACTTATGTTGATGATGTGTTCGTTTATCTATTGTTGTGTGTTGATGATATATATGTTGATTAGTAGTAAGTTTCTAGCCAAAATTAATCAGCTTAAAGTGACTTGAATTCTTCATTTTACATGAAAGATCTTGGTCCTAATAAGAGAATCTTATGAATGATTGTAAGTAGGAACATAAAGAAAGACTTGTTGTGTATACATAATTGATGTCTATTGAATCTGAATATATTATTGTGTGTGATGCTTTCAGAAAAGTTGTTTTGTTGCAAAAATTGTTAAAGGAATTAAAATTGATTAATGAAAATATTAAATGTATTTATGATAGTGAAAGTGAAATTCATATGAATAAGAATCCAGTGTATGGTGAACAGACTAAACATGTAGATGTTAGATATCATTATTTTAGAGATTTGATTGCCAATGATGTGGTTAAATTGGTCAATATTGATACTGAAAATAGTCCCTCGATATGGGAATAGAAGTTGTGTCGAATCCTTAGTTTGCTTAGTTTAAGCATTGCTTACGTTTATTGTTTATTGAGTGATCATTGCAAGTACCGAGCAATGATGTTGTTGAAGAAGTTGGTCTATATATATGTGAAGTCTCGCTTCAAGTGGAGTTTGTTGAACTTCAGGTGGAGATTGCTGGTGTCGGAAGCCCAACAATCCTTTACCGAGGTCCAAACCTTTTTCGAAGCCCAAATCCATCTCTCACCTTTTTCTTTGTCGTTTGCTCGTGGCTCTGTCGTTTTACCAAAACGACATGGAAGCTTAGGTGGACGTTGTGAATCGTTGATGTTGTTCCATTCGATGGCTGAGATGGCTTGTTACCTTATTGTCTATTATAGAAGAGTTGTCGCGCTACAAGCTTCATTCTGTAGTATCTACTTCATCTCTTTCTCTCTCGACCTCGATTGTTAAGGTTTGTCGATTATTCTTCTCGGAATTGTTGGTTATTTCTTGAGTGATATATTTTATCGTGTTTTCTTTTGAGAAACTGGTAAAAGTATGCCTTGTGTGAGTGTGAGATATGAGAGTTTGAGATCTATTTGTATCTGACATGTTAATGGTGTATTCGAGATCGCACATAGTATAGACTGAGCTTCTCCGCTGATGAGATCAACGTGCATATAAACCATTTGGTCAAAACATAGGAAAAACCTGGTTACGTCTTTTTCATCTATGTCGATTTACTTGTGTGCAGACTTAATTTGTTTTGATCTGAAATCGGTAAAATAGTAATTGAAATAGGACTAAAATCATAATGGGCACATTATAATAACTAATTTAGATAAGAACACATAGTTGCGAAAGGATTGATCCAAATTCGATTATCTATCCAAGCTGATCTATTCGCTCAGCGATTAAGCTGATCGCGGCGTTGGCGGATGAGAATGCTCCATGGAAGCTCTCTTGATATGAAATGGACTCCAAATCTCGAGCCATGTTGAGCAAGATCATGCCGAGATCACTCTCTTTCTCTCTCAAGCTTTTCAGGTATGATTCAGCCGCAACTCTGCTTATATCCACGTTTGTGGGTTCCGCGCAGTACTCGTCGTCCAGCCATTTATGCAGCCTCACTCTCAGCCACTCCGATTCCTGACATCCAACACTTCTTACTCGAATTCCATGAAAGACTATGCAAATAATGAATTTTAGTGTCAATTTTCCATTATATTACATCACGCAATTCAGTTTAATCAACTCAATAACACTACATAACTAGTAGAGTATATGGACACTTGATTCTAATATATCAAAGTGAGATTCGTGAAAGATTCGAACTCATATTTCGATGAAAATGTATCCATATACCCTATCCAGTTTAAAAGGATTTGGATGAAAGATCTAATCCCTACTCATATGGGCTCAGAATGCGTAGCTTTTATATTACAATTCAGATTTGGATGGGAGATTGTTTTCTCGTTTTGCTGATAGTGGAGGGGAGGTCCATACAAGCATCAAATTTAATCTAAAAATAGTATTACCTGATATTTATAAAAACGAATAAATATCAGAATTTCCCTATGGCAACTAATTATAAAACGAACTATAAAAACTAACCACATAATGGATATAAACATACCTCGACAGCCTTGGAGGATTGGGACCAGTGTTGCGGGACTCTGAGATCTTCGACTATGGAATCAGTGTCTTCGTCGTCGTTGGACTGAGATCGACGCCGAGAATCTTGACGATTTCGGGTTCTGTTGAGAGTTGGGAATTGCGGGGACGAGAGAGAGGCTGGAGTCAGGGAAACAATGGAGCGACGCGCTGACGTGGCATTGCGACTGAGAAAGGCCGTCAATGGAGGATTGTTGGTAGAGACTAAAAGAGCTTTCATGGCGGTGTTTTAGAGATGAAGTAGATAAATTCCACGCACTTCACTTTTGGTTTCATTTCTTTTTAATATTTCCACGTGTCTACTTTGTTTCCCTATCTTGCTCTGTGATGGCGAGAGCAGGATATTTCCTATATAAAAAGTATAAAAAAATGGTAAGAGCAGTTTATCAAAATGCTTTCCACCTGAACAAAAATATAATTTTATATCTTTTATTTTTTATATTAATAATTTGTTATATTATATAAAAATTATTTTAATGCTAAAAAAACGAAATGTTGATTAAGGTGGATCCTTCACCACACACATTTATGGTGTGTTTTATTATTTTATTAACTTTTGAACAAAAATTCAAATTAGCATTGATGCCATGTTAGAGCAATTCTAATAATATTATTTTAAGTTGCTTTTCACGTCAGCAAAAATATAATTTTTTATTTGTTACTTTTTAAATTAATAATTTGGCATGTTCATAAAAATTATTTTAGTGGTAAAACACTAAAACTTGATCGAAGTGGGTCCTACACAATAAGATTTTATTAATTTTTTGAGCAAAACATCAATGTCATGCTATGAGACCAATGCAACATTGATTATTTTCAAAATAATAATTTATCTAATAAAAAATGACGTGTCATTAATACATCGACAATAAAGCAACTTAAACTACTACCATTTGGGATGCTCTTATGACACTACTGTCATAATTATTACTTTCAAAACAATAAATTATCAAATAAAAAAAGTCATGTCACTGACACATCAACAACAAAGTAATTGAAGATGCTCTAAGAGCAGTATTAGAGCATCTCCAATGCAAAATAATCCAATTTACTTTTGTTTACATGTCAATGCCACATCATCTAATTTTTTTATATATTATTTTTTTATTATACAATGATTAGACCAAAGTTGCAAATTTTGACACAAATGCCATCTTTTTCTTTGGACAAAAAAGTAATAAAATAATATTTAGACTAATAGTTTAATTTGTGTGGTACCATTTATAATAACTTTTTATATCAACATCACTTGATTACTTTTATATAGTATTTTAAACATAATAAATAAATAAAAATTAAAATAATTAGTGAGGTGGAGAGCAACTTTTGTTGCCTCCATTGTAGATGCTCTTAGAGATTAATGTTTTAAAATAATGAATTTTTTTTGCTTATAAAGATTAATTTAAGTGATAAAATTCTTATGGTAATGATAAAAAAAATCATAGCGTCATAAAAAAATGGGACAATTAGATATATAGCCAAATCAAATATAGAAATTGCAAAATGGCCAAACGTTTCACAATATTGAGTTATTGGCAATAAACCTCTATAAACGACTAATGAAGACAATAATACCCTAAAAAAAGCGGCAAAAAAAAAAAATATATCCACGACCGCTAACAAGCGGTTGTAACTCTACTTAGGCGGGAACTAAAAACAAAAAGAATATTCATAAATGAACGTTTTACATTAAAAGACTTTCTCACTACAAAACCTTCAAACTTCTTCTTCCCCGTACGAACTATATTCAAAACATCGACCCTGACGATTAAAGCAAGATCCAGCGAAAGTCAACACAAGAAAGGTTAGAACAACATTTCCGAAATCTTTCTTGATAAATATAAACATGCAAGTCGAATGGAGGTTATCGGTTGAAAGGATTTTCAAAAAAAAATTGCAAAACTATTTCGAAAAAAGACAGAATTATATCCGACCTAGAATAAACAACAAAACGATAATAAGTATTTACATACTGCATATCTACAAATTCAAGCTACTGAAAATAACCCTAATGCTTGAATGTAATAAAACCCTCTGATTTAAGAAATACAATAAAAAAATTTGTTTATACCATAAAAATTGTTGTCAAAATTGAATTTTATTTAGTTAGGTCAAAATATTTTTGGGTGAAAATTTGCATAAACGAAGATAAACATAAATAATAATGCAAATTTACTATATGAAATGCACGAATTCTATATTGAAATCCAGGATGGATGGATAATTTGTAGGTGCAATGATAAACTAAAAGAGCATGAAGAATACGAGAGGCAAACTTACTGCAGATTCAAATGAGGTAATTTTTATATAATTAATAAAAAAACAAAGAATATGAGAAATTAACTGAATTGATTTTTGCAGAAGAACAATTTTTTGGTCGATCCTCAACTCTGGAACCCAAGCCAAAAAATTATACACCATTCAAGTTTATCACATTTGAAAAGCTTGATTAATAGTTTGGCTAATGATAACCAAAAAAAGATGTTTATAGAAGGTCCATTTGGAAAGTTTGCAAAAATAGTAGGGACGACCTTTCCTAAGAGTCTGGTGCATTTACTACACCTCCATCAAATTAACAAAGGGAAATCCAATGAGTTGTGCTTTAAAATTGGAGGAAATGAGCTGATTTTTACGCAATACGATTTCGAACTAATGACAGGTATGAGTCATTGAATATTAAACATATCTAGTAATTATAATCAATAATTTTGGTTTATATTTTCGGGGTTAATCAGTGATCCCCTGCCTATTGAGGTACCACAAGTATCAGCTGAACAGAATATCCTAAATCGATTCCTCCCTGATCGCAAAAGTCGGAATCGAAAAAATCTAATGGTGGTACTGAATGCAAGTTTACAAACACTAGATGAAGAACAGGTTGCCTTGGTAAATTTGGCTATCTTGGAATGCCTAATCCTGCCCAAACAACCTACAGTGCTATTCCAGAAGAAACAGTCAACCTCGCATCACAAATAGATGAATTTAACAGCTATCCATGGGGGCTATTAAGCTACAATGAGCTTTGTGATTCATTTTACAAAACAAAAAAACTAAAGGCTGATGTAAGAGAGTTTATATATGGACTAATAGCATGGGTATATGAATAAATTCCAGATTTCAGTGACCAAGACTTCACAACAAGGGTACTTGGAACGGGAGTCCACATAATTTTGAAGTGGACATACAGGAAAGACCCAAGTTACAATGAATTGTTGGAATCAATTTTCAACAACAATAAGGTAATAAAATAAACAAATATAACCATCTGATAATTATAATTTAATGATGTCAAACAAATGTGCAGATTATAACTGAAGAGATAGTTACCATGCTGGAAGAATTTGAGGATGGCATGCATGTGCGAGATATAAACGAGGAAACCCCTTCTCGACACCACATACCAAAAGGCAAAAAAGGGTCTGGAGAAACAAGCGGAACATCACCAGGTTTACGTACTCAAATAAACGTCTTGTTTAGAGGATATAATGACATGACCAAGAAATATGAGGTCAACGAAGCAGCAATCAAGAAAATGCAAGAATACCTGGATTGGAACGGACTTAAAATTGATGCACACACCAACAAAATAAAGGATCTTGAGAATATTGTCGTAGAACAACAAACAGAGTTGCAAAAGCTGAAATCAAAAGAGGTAATTTCATTATTTTACTAGAACATGAAGAAAGTATTATTAATCCAACTATATAGGTTAAAAAAGATGCTGAAGAAAATAATGTCCAAGCAAACCCAATTGTTCCAAACATAGTGACTGAGAAAGAGGTATTTTCCAAAATCCTAAGTTAAGAATAGTATATTTTATTTACAGTTTCATTATTTAAACATTTAAGCAGAACATTATGGTTAGAAATAATGATTAATATTGGGTTATTTATAACATCGTAATAATAAATATAAAATGCAGGATAATGAGGACACAACAATGGAGACTGAAAACATAGAGGATATCATTCCAAACACAGAGACTGAAAAAGAGGTATTATCCTATGTCCCAAGTAAAGTAGTAGTATAATTTTTTACTTACACATTAAGTTGCACATATGTAGGGTAGAAATAATAATTTATATTGAGTTATTTATAGCAGTGTAATAAAATGCAGGATAATGAGGACACAAATATGCAGACTGAAAATGTATCCTCATTCCAAATATAGATACTGAAAAAGAGGTTTCATCCAACATCCTTAGTAAAGTAATAAAATAATTTATTTACAGTTACATATTTAATCTTTAAGCTGCACATAGTTGGGTAGTAATAATAATTTATTTTGGGTTGTTTATAGCAGTCTAAAAAATATAAATGCAGGATAAAGAGGACAAGGAAATGCAGACTGAAAAAATAGAGAATCATTCCAAACATAGAGACTGAAGAAGAGGTATTAGCACACGTTTTACTTTCAGTTTCATAATAGTAACAATTAAACTGTACATATATTGGTTAAATACATGTTGAACTATAAGTGTTTACATATATTTCAAGCTGAGATATATGGGTTATAAGATATTATTTTTGTTTATGTTGGTTTTATGGTGTGGTTTGAAACACCCGGATAGGGTATGAATTGATTCATAAACTGATATTGCAGAAAAATGAAGAAATAACAATGGAGACTGAAAAATTACAAGATATCAGTCCAAACAACAAGAAAGGAAAAGGGGTAAGGAAATAATTTCATAATTTAGATTATAGTTTTGAGTTTATTTTAGGTAATTTAAAAAAAATTATTAGTACACAGATAATGGAAACTGAAACTGCTGATCATATTTCACCCTTGATTGCCAATCTCAAATCAGCAAAGAAAATGTCACCAGTATGCAAAATTACAATATAGATTATTTTGGTTGAATCTAATTTAGTCATTTTTCAGGAAGACCTATCCCGATTAAATGACGATTTAAAGATTGCAATTGCTACTTTTAATGACGATGGTATTCCAATTGACCAAACATATGAGCCAATGTCACAGGTAAAAAGAAGCATTAAAGAAGTTGCAAGTTTGAAGACATTCACGCGTAAAAAAATCTGCAAGAATTGCCAACAAATCTATGATGCAGGTGGAGACCCAAGCACGCCCAAAAAGAGACACTAAACCAGCTGCAGCCAAAAGACCACCATATACACAAGACAAAAAAACACAACGTGTCAAAAAAGAGCAAAGCAGACAGCCAAATGTCGACCTTGGAATAAGTGATTAAGCAGCAAAACATGTGATGATGAAGTCAACTTATTTTGGATATCAGTTGAAAAATTAGTATTATAGTTTATGTATTTATTTTGGTTTATGTTTAGTTATAGGGTGTGGCTGAAACTAACGACTATGGAATATTTGATTCCTAGATAGAAAAGTTAGCCAATTTCAGAATTGGAATCAACGAGTAGCAGTAAATCAAATATTATAGTATTTATTTTGGATACATAGTTGAACTAATAGTTAATGAAAATATTTTTAAATTTTGTTTTGAGTTACATTTTTTAGTGTGGATTGATATGTCAAATACATATTATTTTAATACGTATGAAACAATTTACTGTGATGAACCAAACTTAAAAATATATAACTATATATAATTCCAATCAAGAAGGTTACATAGACATTTAATTTACAATTATATATAGTCATATACAATCATTTAATATCACTTACCAAAAAAATATAAATAAAAACATGATGTATCCTTCATAGTTCGGTGGTATCTTCAAGAGAACTCATAGGTTTCATTGATATACACTAACCAAAGAACAATTGACATGAATAGAATCAACTTACATGTCACCAACCAATTTGAATGACGCATTAAAAAGGCTAGTAGAAGAAGTGAGATGTATCCTTCATAATAGACATTAAACATATAATTCTTATGATACGTACACAATATAATACCAACATACACAACGTCTAGAATGAATACATTCTTTATCGTTTTAAACATTATGTTCAATGCACAAAGCTAATAAATTAGACTAAAATAAAAAAGCAAATAATCATAAAAACCATATAGAAGTAACTAATAATTGTACACAAACAGAAATAATTCAATTACCACAAACTGATGTACAATACAAGAAACAAATTCCAGAAACTCAAAATATCAACTTTTTGCATGTCCTTTTGTTGTGCCCATATTTTCCACATTGACCACACCGTTGAAGGTAAGGATGCACTAATTTTCTAGCAGCACGGTACCGCTTCAATTTTAGTCTACCTGCTTTGACTTTCTGAATAGGGGGATTTATAATCTTGGAACCACGAGGCAATATCCATTCACAATCATATTCAACGGGAATGACATCCTCAGAATACGTAGATTTGAAATTTGCAACCTTGTAATAAGGAGAAACAAAATCTATAGGCTTCAAATTCATCCTCCACAACGCAGCAAATGCATGTACACACGGAAAGAGATCCATTTGTCAAACACAACAAGAGCAGGTAAAGCCATTGACATCTACAATATTATGAATACGGCCATCATACACATCAAAATGATGTCCATTTACTGGAATAACCTGTTAAACAATAATGCAAATATTAAGTACAAGTACAAATACAGCAAAAATAAACAAAAATAATCCGACATAAACACGTGAATTAAACCAACAGATATATAACAGACAATTATTAAAAAATTGAAATACTTACATTCAGCGTTCTTGCTTGTTCTTCAAGTTTAGAATACATTTCGTATGCCTTACAAGTAAGACCAGAAAACATTGAAGGAATAATAGACCGTTTATCAAAAACCACCTTTGAAGTAGACTCCGATAACTCAAAACCAAGGCAGCAACAGGATAACCACGTGCCTCACACAAAACCGCATTAATAGATTCAGAAATATTGGTCGTCATTATATTAAACCTTCTACCAACAAAACGACATATTGCCCAAAGTTGTGGGTCAGCTTCAATAAGATACTTCTCAATAGCAAGTTTGTCATGACGCATAATGCGAAACCAATACTGAAAACTGTTCTCCGTATAGGCCTTGGCACAATTATAAAACAAAGGCTGAATATGAGACTTCCCAAATCTAGCTTTCACATTAGACCATAATGTTGCATACATAGGGCGTACCTACTCTCAGGGTAAACAGCTAGAACGGCCTTCGGTATAGAGCTATTCATATCCGATACAAAAACCATTTCATCTCTAATACCAAATGCTATCTTGACTTGGGTTAAGAACCAATTCCAAGATTTGTCATTCTCAGAATCAACTATAGCGATTGCAAGAGGAAATAATCCATTATTTCCATCTTGAGCTGTGGTAATGAGTAAAGTACCATAATATTTTCCCTTTAAAAAAGTACCATCCACAGATATAACCGGCCGACAAAATTTCTAACCATTTATCGAAGCACCAAGGGCCAAAAAAAATATTTGAAGTTGCCAAATTTATCAACTTCTATGACAGACAATGACCCTGAATATGTGAACAATAAATAACCATAAATAAACGAAATCTATAAACAGGAGAGAACATTAAACACAATCAAAATCAAATAACCAAATATAACTATAAATTACCAGGATTTTTCTGCTTGATAAGATCTGCAACAACAGGATGATGAGAATACGACTCTTTAAAATTGCCCCGGATCAACACCTGATAACGCCCTTTCTATGCCTTCAAATAACTGACTTCGACCTTGAATCTGTTACGCATTAACTCCATTACAGTTTTGGGTTTAAATTCAAAACAAGCAGAACCCGAAAATTCAGGCTTAATGAATCTAGATATGAGAGAGGAAGAAGAACATTGGCAATGTTTGGCTGAGGAAACTTGGCCTCAACACGAATGAGTGTTGTTAACAGAAGATATTGTCCAAATAACCAAATCACCTTTCACTACCGCGTTGAAATACCAGGAACTATTGGAATTTTTGCAGACTAAAGAATATCTGGTTTGGCTGGATCTAGATGTAGAAAATTCGAAATTATTCCTAATGGCCTGAATATGGCACGCATCAAGCATGACCTTCTTGGTAACAAATAACATTTTGACAGAAAACTCTATGGACAAAGGGAAGTTTTCAACATCTTGATCCCCAATTAACACAAATTCATTGGAATCAGAATCAATAACAGAACCTGTTTTAAAAAAAATATTAGATTAGACATAATTAAAGTGAAACAACAAAAAGTAAAAGAAATTACCAAATTCAGGACGTCGCGATAAATAATGATCCATGAGAACCCAAATTCAAGAGAAAAAATTGGAATAGAATCAGGATAATTAATAGACATAAATACATATTAATCAAAAAACGCAACCTACCAAATAAGGATAAAGGATATCTGGAATTGAAAAAAAAAACAACCATTAAAACACAAGTACGTGGCTACCGATATTAAAGGCAATAAAAATTCAAGTAATCAGAAACGTCTATGTTTGAAATTCAAACTATTGCATAACTGCTACTCTAAAAGGGCATGAACGGAAGAAACAAAACAAATAAAATGCCACGTCAGAAAGTTTGGCTGCTTTCTTAAATAAATAAATAAAAATTGGCTAAATTACAAACACCATGTTTCCTGGTGCTATTTGGTGCAAATTTTCTAAAAAAAATTGACAACGAATTTTTTTTAAGGTATAAACGCATGGCCTCTAACTTAAAAATGGTTCGAAATCATCAATAAGTTATAGTAGTTACCACGCAACTAAATTTTTAGTATATTGAAAATTTAAAACTTCTGCTAATAACTTAATTTCAAATGACTATGCGATGAATGAATTTTATAAGTACACATGTACTCCTTTTTGGTCAAATCTATCTTGTTAACGGCATTTGATGTTATACAATCTTGAATGTAAATTTCATATTTTGGATGCTTAATCAAGTACCATTGGTCAATACGGAGTACGACAGACATTTTCTTTTGATAAAAGTAAAAAATGGTAAGTAAAAGTAGGAGTTGCCTGGCGCGGTTAAATTGAGCTTGCCTCGGTTAAAATCATGCACAAACCACGCTGAATCACGTTGTTCAACCCAACGGATTTCAATTCGTTGCACCGCACTGAAAATTGGCACGACGCAATGACGACTATACCTGAACGGTTGATTTCTTGTTATTGAGCGAAATTGAACCGTTATTTATGAAAATAAATTTGAAACCAATAAATAGAGCTTTTATAACCTAAAACATATCTTTTACTTTATTCTAATTTTTGTGTGTGTTTGGATTGGGAGAGCAAAGTAACCAGATAGTACGACCACCTTTCTACGACGATTGATAATTGCGAATTTGGTGGGTTATTAGGTATAATAATAGGTCTATAAATATAGTGCATTTTCGATATGGCACACGTCTGGTTAAACTTGTGTTAATGTCTCGGCTCAAGTTAAATTTCTGGTAATGACTGAATTTTAAAAGGCAATCGAATAAAAAAAAAATAGTTAATAAATTTGACACTTAAGCACTTATGTCATTAACAGAAGTTCAATAAAACGTTGATCACGTTGAAAATAAGGTAGTAAACATTCGTAATTTCGCCAACTTTCTGTTGATCTTTTTACCTCTAACCCGTGAAACTTATGCTGATTTTTTTGTTTTACGGTTTGTATTAGTTTATTTTTATTATTATGTTCCTCTCCCCGTAGACTAATCGACTAATCGCCTTAATGGTTACGGTGTAGCAATTGTTGAACATAGATAAGGATTGTAATTAATTTATTAAAATACTTATTTGCCCTAAACTGCTTTGTTTTAAACGTTTCCATTTTGGATATAGTTTAGGTTTCGTTGATAGATTGAAAATAGCTAGGTAGTTTCGTTTACATTTCGTTTACATACTGTAAACAGTACAAACTACCCTAAATTTGCTTATTATTTATTAAATATTGATATTAAATTTTAGATTCGAATTTAAAATTCAAAATTAAAATTTGGTTAATACGTGGGCTGACCAACTTTCCCGAGATATTTGATTATTTACTCAATCAATTTTATTTCCTAATTAGTTAAGATCCTATATTAAAGGAATTTTTTTTTATCTACCTAAAATCGTTTTCTCTCTCATATTGGCCGGCCAAAATAAAATAATAAAATAACATATTTCCAGTTTTGATCGGGTTTGTTTGACGATGATGGTCTATCGTTTCAAGAATTTGGTACGGGTTTGTAATTCGTATAGTTTACATTATCTTTACACTGTAATATTTTACATCGTGTTTGTAATTAATATAGTTTATATCATGTTTACGTTATATATACATTGTAATATTTACATCGTGTTTGTGATTAATATAGTTTCATTTTGTTTACGTTATATTTACATCGTGCAGTATAGTTTACACTGTAAATTAATGTAACCGAACAGTCTCTATGGGTATTTGATCATCATTATTACGTCTTGTTAATACCCATGATTCTTGATTTTTTTTTCTTTTTCTATATTAAATACGTAATAATGGTCGGGAACTACTTTTGGAGTATTTTTGTCTCTAAACTTTTGTAAACGGATTAGGCTGACTATTTTCAACTTATTAACCAAATCTTGAGTATAACCAAATTCCATATATTTTACATAACTATTTATCAAAATTACCCTTGTTTTATTCAATGTTGTTCGTAATGCTTGGATGTGATTACCTATTATGATCTTGATATCTTTTTACTCGATTCTTGAAAAAGCTTAAGTTGATAATATTTTTTAATCGAGATTACCGTGATTCATCTTAAATTAGAGATATTTAAGTTGTTACGGAGTTGTTTATCTGTTGCTATGCTCGCCTTATTTTAGCAGTTGTGATCGAGAGATAAAACTTCACCAAAAATTTAGATTGTTAAATACTCGAGAGATTTAGTCGTATTTTTGTAACGTAACTAGCAAAGTGAAAATTGGCTCTATACCCACTTCAAATGTTGGCAATTTGAATATACTCAATGTTTCATAAATAAATTGTAAATAGCCACTGTTATTACATGATATCTATTTACAACTAAATTTTAGTCAAAGTTACCCTTAGTATTTTTTCTAATTTTTAATTTTTGTATATACCCAACTAAACTATAGTCAATTTGTATATACTTAAGATTTTGTAAACAAGTCGTAAATTACCAGACAAATTCGTTTACAGACGAAAATGCCCAAAAAATTTTAAATTTTTTTAAAAATATGAAAGATAAATTGGACAAAAAATTAACTGTAAACAGAAACAGATGTAAATAAATAACATTGACTATTTACGACTTGCTTACAAAAAGTTAGGTATATCCAAATTGTCTATGTTTGAAGTGGGTATACAAATTTTGGACAATTTCTTCTTAAAAGTTTTGTAATTGAATTTCGGTAGCATTTTACAACTTATTAACCAAACGTTGCTATTTACAAAAAAGGACACCAGTTTACGTGGGTATATACTAGAATTGTCCATATTTTAAATTATACATTATTTTCAAGAATCAAAACCATTAAACAGAGTAGTGTTGTCATAAGACTTACCTTCGCATATTCGTAAAACATTCTAATTATCACTATTTTTTTTCTTGTCAAAAGTTCATGATATCTTTCTCCTTCCATCTCCGGTTCATTGTGCAGGTTGATTGGATTATTTTGATTTAAACTTAGCCTTTGTGTGATTTGACACCCGCACTTTAGTACACTATGTTAGGGATAAACACGAGAACGTTAATTTAGCAAGAGAGAAAGGTATTTTTGATATTTTAAAATTTTGGGCTATTTCGTTAACTCAAACTTAAAAGTAACTAAATAATCACATGATCCATTACTAAAAATTATTTTCAACTATTCAATTATGTAAATAAAAAAATGTCTAAAAAAAATACTCACGAAAATAAACGTAATAAATATGTAAATAGTCGTCAATAGCGTTTACAAACAGATAAGGTACTTATATGAAACTAAAAGATTAGACAGATGTGAAGGCTTTTGAAGGTCGTTTCACAAATTTTAACCCATTTTCATCTCCATTGTTTTCTCTTGCTCGTTTATTAAATACAACCAATCCCGGTGAAAAAAAATCTCTAAACTTCAAAGCAGCATGTCTATGCCTTCCTTACTACGATACACGCCCCAGGATTGCCTCAAACGAATATTACCATATCAGTGATTCAGAAAATAACATGAAGATTAGTTTTACTTGTTGGATTATGATCATACCATTTAAGAAGAAAGAATGTCAAATAAACTAAACCGCAGTGACAGCGCATCCTCAACCTCCATGATATGAGAAAATATGAACTCTTTTTCATATAAAAAATCTAATTTTTGATTGTCGGATTAAAACATGTTTATTATAGATGGTACTATTATTTCATAACAGTCCACTTTGAGATTGTCACCGTGAAACAACACGCCATTAACCATCCTGCCTAGCACTACATTGCACATAGATTTGGAAGCTCTAGTGTAATCTTAGAAGTGAATACTAAAATTAAATAAATACCCAACAACCTCTTGAATTTGTTACGAACGGATTTAGGCGTCATCAATATTAACTTTACCTCGATACACGCTCATCAACAGAGGCACTTCCTTCTTGTACTTGGTCACAAACTTGGCCAAAAATGTCTTTCCCGTGTAAAGAGTCACCAAGCTAGCAAGGTTGAAATCATCTTGCTTTACCAACCCCTTTTTACACAAAACTCTCGCAACTGAGCATCTCGGCTGTATTCTCTTCTCGAGGCTGTAGCACAGAATCACGGGATATCTCGCGATCTCTTTTGTGGGCTGTCCCATCACATTCACCAGATAATCCATCACTTTATCGATCTTCTCCTCGGAAATAGCCATACAGCTCGGGAAGTACTTGAACGCCATCAAAATATCGGATTCGGACCAACCCCACTTCTCGTAAACCTTGAAATTCTCTCTCCACCTCTTCTCGTAAGCCTCCGAAGAAAAAGTCCGCACCGCGTACAAGAACACGGCCTTGTCTGGATCGAAACCCATGTCGCTAACCTTGTTCACAACTTCAGCGAATCTTTCTGGGCTTGCGATCATAACATTCGGAAAATTCATCAACGCAGAACCGAATCTCGAATCCTTGATTCCTAAGCCTTTCAACAGCCTGATATTGGATACCACATTGTCTGCGTAGTCTTTTAGTGGTAACCATAGCCTCATAATGCCGAGAACCTGTTCCTCGGTGGCGGGGATATTCTTAAGGAGGTCAAAAGTTGGAACGATGAAGTTAGCCAGGCTTCTTTTCAAAAGAGAAGCATCTTTAGATAAATATTTCGCCATGGTCTCCTTCGAAACCCCTTTGGAGTAGAAAAACTCGAGCTTTGGCAAGAACGTCTTCGAGGGATTCGATAACAGAAAAGCTGGGGTCTTCATAACAAAATTCGAGATCTGAGCATCTGAGAGCTCGTGGTCTCTGAGGAATGCGAGTACAGAATCGGGCGTTTCAGAGTCTCGGAGCCGTACCTTCTTGGAAGCGACAATGGCGGCTTCACGGGACAACCCACAAGAGTTGATCAAGTAAGAAACAGTAAAGGAGTGAGCTTTATGGAGTTTTTCTTTCTCTGAACTGAGAAACCGAGCGAGGGTTCTTGACCTCGATGCATAAACTCCAAGAATGTCTTCGGAGATTCGGAGCCTTCTACAGAGCATAACTCCAAACATAATTGATACCTGACTTCGTATGCTTCAAATCGGCTGAGGAGAGAAAGAGAGAGTCCTCCTAAGTCCAAAAGAGAAGAGAGAAAGAAGACAATGCGAACAATAATTTTTTTCTTCAGTTTTTTTATCTTTAAATTTAGGTTTGCCCCTCGATGCTAGCAATTAAAATATAAAAAATGCCCCTTTTAGTTTGTTTATTATTTCTTAATTTCTTTTACCACTGACATGTAATTTTTTTTTGTAATTAAGATAATTTAGTGGTAATAACACATTCCTCCAAGTTGGAGATCGTGAGTTCGATGTCATCCAAATACGGTTAGAATCCAATCTCTTGCATAGAGATTCATAAATCATCCTTTTATTTTCTTATTTAGGAGTTGCTATCATGATATCTGTTAGATATTGGAGTCTCTCTAATGTTGTATCTTTCGTACCATCAATGAAATAAGTCGTCTATTAATGCAGTCTTTAGAGTTCTTTATCGATGTTCTTCAATGCGGTTAACAGCTTACTTTTTAATTTTTTTTAATATGTTTTATGCAGTAAACTTATATAGGGGGCCTCTCCTCCGTCCTTCCTCTTCAATCCTAGCGGGTTCGTTAGGGCGTGTGGTTTGAGTTTAAAAAAAAAGACTCATATAGGGGTTTTGCCCAAATATGTCAAAAAGTTGTTATTCTCTACCAAATAATATCAAAGGCCCTCATGTAATCTCATCCTCATCGACATCGGAAATGACAGGCTCTAAGGTCGTAAACAAAGCAATCACATCGGCGACGCAAAGGAGACTAGAGGCCATGGATGATCTAAAAATTGAGAGAAAAGAGTGGAAGGAGTAAGATAGATACTACTCTTAATTTTGTGGATAAATTTGTTAAATGTTTGACGAAAAATGAGTTTTGAATTTTTTTTTGTAAATTAATGATAAATAATTGTAACCATAATGAAGACTGGAGAAATGAAGAGATGTGGCATGTATGATGTAAGAAATGAGAGAAATTAAATGTTTGACGTAAAATGAGTTTTTTTGAAAAATTTATAAATTAATGATAAATAATTGTAACTATAATATATTATAAATGAGATGAGATACTCGTACATGTTATTATATTCATATAAGTTACATCATAACTTGTTAATATGTGTCATTTTAATTGTAAGTTTTTGTCTATAAAAAGATATACTTCTCATTTTATATATCTATGGCTCTGGGTGAATAAAAAGATATAACTTTTATTTTCTCTCATATAAGTATTATATTTAATGATCCTTCTTTGTTACAAAGCTCAACGTGCAAAACTAAAATCTAAACTCAGGATGCAAAAAGAAAATTAATCCTTGATTTTCTTACATAAATTTGAGTATGTTTTTATTTTCTTTTGAGGAATTGCCCAAAGTACCACTTTTTATTTTTGATTTTCCCAAAATCCACCCAAACATAATTTTTTCCCAAAATACTAGTAAATTTCATGTGAAATGACGAAATACCCTTTAAAAAAATAAAACTAACACAAATGCCCTACATTATACTACCGGCCAAAATAATTAAGAAAAAAATTAAAAAATTAAAAAAAATTAAAATTTAGGATTGGAACAGTTTCTACATTTTAAAGTTTAATTTTAATAAAAAAAATAAATAAATAATAACTGATTAATATGGATATGAAATAAAATGTAAAGAAATTGTTTTAGAGGTATTTTAGACTTTTGTACTAATATTTTGGGAAAAAATTAATTTTAGTGAATTTTAGGAAAATCAAGTACAAATTGTGGCATTTTGGGCAATTTCTCTTTTCTTTTTTCTCAAAATTTGTATTCGTAGTGCATTTCTCTCTCGCTCGCTCGTGGTTTATTCCATTAATAGTCAATTTAACAACAAATTGTCGTTTTCTGTTAGTTGTCTAAAACCCTTCAATCCCTCTGAAGCCGAATTCAAGCGTTGAAGCTCAGTTATGTTTCGTGCTCTTCTCCACGGGAGGCTCCGAATCTCCGCAGCCATTAGCGGAGTTTCTCTCTCAAAATCGAGACCCTCCCTTCGATTTCTCTGTTCCACAACCTATTTCTCTTCGTCGTCAGACTCGGAGAATGACGAACTCCAAAAAGCTAACTCTTTTACTGTCTCCTACTTGGTGAACTCTTGTGGGTTGTCTCCTGAAACCGCCATTTTCGCTTCTAAGAAGGTAAGGCTCCGAAACCCTAAAACGCCCGATTCTGTACTCACATTCCTCAGAGACCACGCTTTCTCAGATGCTCAGATCTCGAATTTCGTTAAGAAGTCCCCACATTTTCTGTCATCGAATCCCTCCAAGACATTTTTGCCAAAACTCGAGTTTTTCTATTCCAAAGGGGTTTCGAAGGAGACCATGGCTGAATTTCTATCTAAAAGTGCTTATATCTTGAATAGAAGCTTGACTAAACATATTGTTCCGACTTTTGAGCTCATTAAGATTATATCCGTGTCTGAGAAGCATGTGCTCGGTTTTATGAACCAACAGTTACCACTAAAAAAGTATAGGGAAAATGTGATCTCCAATGTCAAGCTGTTAAAAGGATTAGGGACCAGAGATTCGAAATTAGGTTCTGCGTTCATGAACTGTCCGAGTGTTCTGACTGCAAGGCCAGAAAAGTTCATTGAACTTGTGAACAAGGTCAGGGACATAGGTTTCGATCCACGTACATCTGGGTTCTTGTATGCGCTACGGACCTTTTCTTCGCAGGCTTTGGAGAAGAGATGGAGAGAGAATTTCAAGGTTTACAAGAAGTGGGGTTGGTCTGAATCCGATACTTTGAAGGCGTATAGGTATTTCCCAAATTGTATGTCATATAACGAGGAAAGAATTGATAAAGTAATGGATTATCTGGTGAATGTGATGGGACATCCCACAGAAGAGATTGCGAAATATCCTGTGATTCTAAGCTACAGCCTCGAGAAGAGAACGCGGCCGAGATGTTCGGTTCTTAGAGTTCTGTTGAAGAAGGGATTGGTAGAGCGAGACGATTTCAAGCTTTCTAGCGTGACGCAGTACCTGGAGAAGAACTTCGTGGCCAAGTTTGTGACCGAGTATGAGAAGGAAGTGCCTCTTTTAATGAGTGTGTATCGAGGCAAAGTTGACATTAACGACGCATGAAATGTGTTTTTTAGATTGATACTTTTGCAACATAAATGTTCAGGTTGTATGATAGCTTTTTATTGATTTCTGATGCAGGGGTATTTGTTAGTAGTATTAGATGTTCTGACCGGGGAAATATTCTTTTAACTCTTGAAGTTGTTCGATGATGGTCATGACTCAATTCGTGCTATTTCACATGTCTCGTTAGTTTGAAACATCATCAGATTTTTTATTTTTCACTTCCTACTTCAAATTTAGTCTAAAACACTACATTTCAAACACAAAGCACAAAAAATGAACACTTTTTAGAAATTAGCACTTAAAATAAAGAGGAAATCTTAATTAAATATGAGTTAGTATTTTAATATATAAACTCCCAATTCAAAACAGGGCTTCGACCATCTCTTTCGGATTTGTCCCGAAAACAGCCTGTTTGGGACGGATAAATTGGAGACGGGAAAAAGGGAAAAAAGAACACGGAAGTCAGCAAGAGATCCTCTACGACAAGCCTTTAGTGATCGAACTTTAAGCACATATAAGTTTCCTTTTCACATGAGCAAGTAAAAGACAATTATAAACAAAAAACGGGTAAAGAATTTTAAGGTCTACGAGAAGTGGGGTTTATCTGAATAAGACATGTTTTCCGCGTTTCAGTATCACCCGAATTGTATAATGTGTTCCGCGGAGAAGATCGATCGTGATGGATTATTTGGTGAATGTGATAGCACATTTTTTTCTCGTAAATACAATTGAAAGTTACAAACAAAATTAAATAAGTCTAAAATAAAAATAACAAAACTTCGACAACATGTTATATTAAGATCTTATTTATGAAAAATTAGATTAAGATTTTAAGGACACATATTTATTCCTCCTATAACTCTGTTAATAAGTAATTAATCACGCACAATAACAAAATTGCCCACTAACACTGACTTATCAAACTTTTTTCCTTTTCTCTTCAACCACGATATTTCTTAAAATAAACAGTATAATGTTATTGTTGCAATATGTAAAATAAATTTCAATAAAAATATGAACAAGCTGTAACTTGCAGAAACATAAAAATAGTTCATAAAAAATGGAAAGCACAAAATCTTACGAAAAATAAATAGTATAAATGTTTGTAATTAAATATGACAGTATCCAAGAGCCCATGAAACCTAGAAGAATGAGTCTATTATGATTGATATCATATAAGCGTAATACTATAATGGGAGTGACAGGATGAGTAAGACTGAAGGTGAGCAGTCATTCCTTCTTAGCATAGGTACGCTTAGGGGCGGGACGGAAGCCCAATTCGACGATTGCAAAAGCGAGGCGGTTGTTGTGACGGAGACGGAATCCCCAAAGCTGGATGAAGTGTTTTGTTTTTAGGGCATGAGAGGCGCGCACGGAGTTCCAGTCGCCGACGAGGTTGAGCACCTTCGCGGTCTCCATAGTCCAGTACTTGAGCTCCAGCTCCCGCATGGTGCCCTCGGCGTCCGCCATCTCCACGCGGACGGACTCGTCGGCGTCGATCGCGGCCTTCTCTTCAGGCGTGAGAAGCTCCTCCCACTCCCTGGGCACGAGCCAGCTGGAGGGCAGCGAGAGCCTGTTGTTGTTCGCCGCCACGTCGGTGTTGGTCACCAGCTTGTCCATCATCAACCGGAACCCTTCCCCGCCCAACTCCTCCAGCCTCGCCCGCAGCGCCTCCGGCAACTCCGCCTCGATCCTCTCCCGCGGCTCGAACTTGCTCTTCCCCGCCGCTGCCGGTGCTCTCTTCTTCTTCTTCGCCGCTGCGAGTGCTGATCCTCTCTCCTCCACCGGTGCGAGTGGGGGTGCGAGTGTGAGTGCGAGATGGGGTGCGAGTGCGAGTGGGGGTTCGAGTGTGAGTGGGGGTGCGAGTGTGAGTGCGAGATGGGGTGCGAGTGTGAGTGGGGGTGCGAGTGTGAGTGCGAGATAGGGTGCGAGTGCGAGTGTGAGTGCGAGATAGGGTGCGAGTGCGAGTGCGAGTGGGGGGTTCGAGTGCGAGCGGGGGTGCGAGTGCGAGTGCGAGTGCTGCTCCTCTCTCCACCGGTGCGAGTGGGGGTGCGAGTGTGAGTTCGAGTTGGGGTGCCTTCTTTTCCTCCTCCTCGTGCAGATAACTCGAAGCTTCGATCAGGTCGAACCACCTCCGACTCCTCTCATCTTTGAGGCAGCGGAACTCCATTATCTTCATCGGATCCAACCACGGATAATCACTCTCAGTCTTAGCAGTGGCCGGCGACCCCCTAGTCTTCTTCGGAACCACCGCAAACGGCAGCGGATAATCACTCTCAGCCTTAGCAGTGGCCGGCGACCCCCTAGTCTTCTTCGTCCTCGCAACCATCTTTGTCTTTCTCTCTCTTTTTCCTTTTTCGACGTCTTCTTTGCTTAGGTATTTATAAACAACTGTGCTTGTTCGACTTTTATAATATAATATAATATATACTATTTTCAGAAGGATTATATTCAGATTTTTACGTAATATTTTGTTTCCGCGTTCTTTTATGATATATACGATTTTCTAATCAAATATTTATTTAAATACAACGAAACAAAAACATATCATATATTATATACTAAATTGGTCTACGACTCTTAAATCTATTAGTATTTTTTCTTAGCTATGACCGTCGGCACTCATTTATTCCCTAAATATCTGAAAATCAGTAATTCCCTAAACATCTGAATATTGTATACCTGATATTTGTTTAACTTATTTATGGTTCTATTTATAAATACCGTCTGCGCTTGAGATATAATAATATAATATATACTGCTTTTAAGAAAAAATTATATTCAGATTTTAACCTATTTTTTTGTTCCCGCTTAATATGGTGATATATACGATTAGTCAATAAAATATTTATTCAAATACAACGAAAAAGAAACATATCATATATAAATCTACCATAATAGTCTATCTCTAAAAATAATAGTATTGTTTTAGGTATGAACATCGTCACTCAAGAATCTCCTAAACATCTGAACAGTATATATTTTATTTATAAACAAGGATGCAATTATTTTAGGGACAACTAGTCATATAGTCATTAAAAACATGACAATTGCTATATATCCATAGTTTTGAATGCTTTTAAGTTATAGCAATTAATGAAAATATATTAAAATAATAGTCTATATTACCCCTGAATTTAAGAGAAAAGTTAAATGCTAAAAAAATATAACTGCTAATTGCAGTTATCAAGATTTACAAAATTTATGAGTAGTAAATAAATAATAAATTTATATTTAATTTTTATTTCAGAAACCCAAACCATTTTTTCCATTTTTTTCTTGCGACAAAATTCTCTCTCTTCTTCCACAAACCAAGCACATGAACACAAAAATTTGACCACCAAATTCTGCAACCGAATAAAAGGCTGTGATCGTCAATAGTGAAGGGCGTAGACTCGGAGGTGAAAGGTGAAAGGCGCGTGGGCTCGGAGGAGATCGATAGCACATTACCAAACTCTAACCAGCGTCTGATTTGACGAATGAACAGTCATGGTTGGTGCAACGACGAAGAATCTGACGAAAAAGATAACGACAAAGGCGATAAATGAACGGAAGACCGAAAAGAAACGAAGGGGAAGGAAGACAACGAATTGACAAAGTCTTCAATCACATTCTCTGATTTCGCGACGTCGATAACCAGCGTGTCAAGAGTTTCCCAGTTCACCGGCGTAGACTCCATTGTTGTCGTCTTCTCCGAAGAAAATATCACGACGAACTAATTTAGGGAAAAATAAGATATAACTATAATTTTTTTTGTGGATACAAATCAGTGCGAAAAGCGGCTTTAAGCTATCCAAAATAAAAAAAATATCATCAGTTTTATTTATGTTTACATTAATTTGTTTACCCATACTATTTTAGTCGATTTGGCTACACCATGTGTGCTTTTTGTCCATAGTTAGAATTGTCTGTTAAGTTTAGTTTAACATCTATGACAATTTTTTTTGAGATTGAACATTAGAAACATAATAATTAGTATATAGCCACTGAAGAGTAGATTTATATAAATCAGTGAAAATAAACCGGAATAAATAGTTAATATTACCCTTGAATTCGACCAACAAAATAAATGTTAAACAAAAATAAACGGAATAAATACGATTCTTGCCAAACTTCAATAAAAAACAAACCCATAGACAATTATTATGAACACTGAATACGTCGATAATGCTGATTATTTTTAGAAAATTAACAACGTCCAAAATACAAATTATGTTAAGGAAACGAAATTAACGGCAATTAATATTTCAAATAAAAGCTATATATAATTGTATATCTCTTATGATATTACATAAAATTTCAAACGAATTCAATTCCAAATTCAAGTTTGAATTTCCCACGGTCAATGTAAAATATATATGGTAATATATAATTAAATAACTGACTACAAAATTGATTAGTATTCTCTCTGCTACAAAAACGGAAATTAATCAAAATATATGATAGAAACGATTTGAATTCAAAATAAACACGAATAAACGGGAGTTAAATTTAAAGGCAGCGATAAATGTTTTCACAAAAAATATATAAATTTTAAAATTTAAACAGTAAATAACTGTAATAATAACAACATATTTTTCGCATAAAAAAAGCAAACAAATAATTTGTCTCTCTCCTCATAATCCGAAATAAACTGGTCTAAAATTATTTGAATTTTTTTTTTTTGAAAAAAACGATTATAAATCAATTGACTCAACCTAAAACCGATTATTTTAAAAGAATTATAAATAATATATATTTTTGATAATAAGGACAAAATAATAAAAACAAATCCATCTAAAACTGCTACGTCACTCTAAAAGGCTATTCACTAAACAAAATAGAAAGAATGGCTAAATCGCAAGATTAATGTTTCATAAGGTTAATTAGAGTAATTTTTCTTTCTTTTTTAAGACAATTTTTTGGCGGATGGAATTTGAAACGGAAATTCTGTGTCACCCAGTAACATCTACAAAATTCCCTAAAAAAAGGTAACGTGTATTATTTTTTTAATTTTGCACTAAAAATTATAATTTGACCGAAATGCTTCTAAATTTGATGTACGAATATCATTATATTCTCAATTTAATTTATCTTACAAGTTCACATTAATTTTAAATCAAGTTTATATCATACTTAAGATATTTAATCTCTTTAATTAAATTTAGTATGATTTAATTAAATGTTCAAAGTTAATTAAGGAAAATAAATGGTTTAATTATTATATAAATGTCGTAATTCAATGTATCCAATCCGTTATTTACCAATAGTTAATAGTAATTAATATCTGGTAATACTCGAAGTAGACCCTCACGAAGAGCAGAGCAACTAAGCTATGGGCGGTCACACCATTATTCTGATAATATTCTATTTGCGGTTCTTGTTTTGTTTAATTTCGTTAATTATTTTTTTAAGAAATTTAAATTGCATTGTGCTCAACTTCATATTTAAATCAAATTGAGGAGTGAGCTTGATATCATGACTACAAAATTAACTTTAGAATCGCTACTACAAATTTACTGTTTTTTCTGATGTGGTAACATTCTAATGTGATATTGTCGCATTTAAAAGTGATTTTTAGATTTAGATTCGAGTTCGACTATTCGCATTTGAGTGATACACTTTTCACATATGTATTTAGAACAAAACTAGGTAGTATACAATCTTAATTTTGTTAAGGTAATTGCAATTACTAGCATTTCCAATAATACGAAAAATTATATTTAGTTCATGTGTTTATAAATTGTTGGTAAACAGTCGATACAATCCGTTTATAACTTCGCAAAGATTAAAATTGAAAAGGAAAGCAGATAAAAAATTTACGAAAATTTAATGTCACGTAACTTGGTTGGCTATTAACATAATCAACAAAAGAGGTGACTATTTTCAAATTTTTTAAGTTTACGTTAGCTAATTACTTTTTCTTTTATCTTTTTTATTGTGTTGATCCTATATAAACAAGCCAAATCATATCAATTGCTTTAATATGATAACATGAGAAAAGGAAGTTATTCGAATTATATATAGAAGTATTCCTGAAATATTATTTTAAATTGTTTTGTGGGCAAAGAACTCCAATTTCAAATAAAGGTCTTCTAATTTACATCGTAGGATTCAACTTGTGGCAGGGCATTTGGTCTAGTGGTATGATTCTCGCTTTGGGTGCGAGAGGTCCCGAGTTCGATTCTCGGAATGCCCCTTTTACTTATTTATTATTTTATCCGTCAAGACATTTCAAAACAATTTTAGTATTCTAAATAAGTTAATTATAATATTATCAAGAGGAATTGTCCAAAGTACCACTTTTTATTTTTAATTTTTCTAAAATCTACCTAAACATTATTTTTTCCCAAAATACTAGTAAATTTTATGTGAAATGATGAAATACCCTTTAAAAAAATAAAACTAACACAAATGCCCTACATTATACTACCGGCCAAAATAATTAAGAAAAAATTAAAAAAAAAAAATTTAGGATTGGAACAGTTTCTCCATTTTAAAGTTTAATTTTAATAAAAAAAATAAATAAAGAATAACTGATTAATATGGATATGAAATAAAATGTAAAGAAATTGTTTTAGGGGTATTTTAGACTTTTGTACTAGTATTTTGGGAAAAAATTAATTTTAGTGGATTTTGAAAAAATCAAGTACAAATGATGGCATTTTGGGCAATTTCTCTATTATCAAACCTATTCAGATTAACATATATGATCTTTGGATTATTTATATATTTTTTATATTTAGTCCTTATGTGTAATATATTTCATTATGCTGTATACGTGCAATTTTATTATATATATATTATTCATGATATTATATATTTAGGTAACGTCGATTTATCACGAGATATATAATACTGTAGATTATATTATGTCAATGAAATAAACTAAAGTACAAATTTAAAATAATTTTAATGATTAATAATAAAATAAGTTGTTATATTTTTCCGGATAGTTATATACATATATAATACCTATAGTAATAATTTAAATTATACACTACTAACTTTATATATTAATGTATTATGTATGTATCCTGGCTTCTAAAAAAACTGCCGTAGATACATTATTAATCAATTACATAAATTTTTTTAAAAATCAATTACGTATATTATGTTCCTAGTTATGTGTATTCACAAATTAGTTATTTACTAATACTATATTTTGATACATATATTATATTGTTAGTTAAGTTTTATATGATAATTTATTTTTTCTGTATATGCATATCGTGTCTTTCCTTACACTTAATCCCACTGTTTTAGACGATTACTTTTTCCCATTATTAAGGATCTATTCAAGACCAATTTGTCCTTCTTTGTGCCTTTTTTCTCATTATTAAGTATAAAGAGAAAAACAAACATAAAAACAAGAGAAATTGCCCAATCTGCCACTTTTAATAAGTCAATTTCCCAAAATCCTCTAAATATAATTTGTTTCCCAAAATGCCAGTGAAAAAGACCAAATACCCCTAACATATTTTAATCCTCTTTCTTTCCTCTTCTTTTTACTTCTTGCAATCGGTCTCGATCCCTCTCTTCTTCATTTTCTCTCTCTCTCCCCGTAGACGCAATAGGCTCTGTACAGTTTTGTAGACGACATTGTAGACTATGTTATAAATTTATAGACAACATTGTAGATAACTATAATAACCTAACTTCGTCGGAGATGAAGTGGAGCTGCGTCGGAGACGTCAGAGATGGAGCGACGCTGCGTCGGAGATGAAGGAGATGGAGCGGCGCTGCGTCCAAGACGTCGGAGATGAAGGAGTTGGAGCGGACCTTCGTCGGAGATGAAGGAGTTGGAGCGGACCTTCGTCGGAGATGAAGGAGTTGGAGTCGGAGATGAAGGAGTTGGAGTCGGAGATGAAGGGGTTGGAGTCGGAGATGAAGGAGTTGTTGAAAATATTGATAAATGACACGTTAAAATTGAATTTCATATTGTTTGTTCTCATTTTTGTTCTTTATTAACCTCTGTTTTAAGTGTAAACCATTGTTAATTAATCGATTGACGTTATTGTACTTTGGGTGGCTCCACCAATAACCTAAAACTGATTTACATTATCGTTATCTTGTAAATATTATGTTAACACCTTGACGTGTAAAATGACCTTTAATTTACAATTATTTACAGTAATTTATAATATATTATCATCGTCACAAGCTTGAGATTATTGACGGAAAAGAATACCCAAAAATTGTTCGAAATTCTAAGAAAATGAGAGCTTTGAGAACAAATAAATGAAGACGAATTATTGATATAATGAGAGAGAGAGAGAGAGAGAGAGAGAGAGAGAGAGAGAGAGAGAGAGAGAGAGAGAGAGAGAGAGAGAGAGAGAGAGAGAGAGAGAGAGAGAGCAACATTAATTAACTTCCAGATCTAATAAATTAAACAAATCTATAAATTTATTTCAAAAATTATAAGATCTTACATAATTATAAGAACTAAATCGATTAATTACCAATTTAAAATCGTTATGTAAGCACTTGGGCCATTTACAAATGTTATACGAAACGTTAGCCGTTGTCAAAATGTGGTAGTAAACGTTGGCTATTTGACCAATTTTTTGTTAATTAAATGTCGAAAAATATCCATCGAAGATATTGAAGATGAAAATTGACTATGAACCATATTTATTTCCAACTTTCTATGGATTACAAAATCGCAGATTGATTCAGAAAATTAAATTTAACGAATATAAAAAGAATTAAATGTCCGGATAACTCATTAAAAAATAAATTTTTTTTCCAAAATAATAAGATATTATATAATTTAATCAGTTAATATCTAAAAAAATTTGTTTCTAAACCGTGTAATCAAATTTGGAAACGAAATTAAAAAATGTAATCGATAGATAATTAATTAAATAAAGCAATAATATTTCATTTCTAAATTTATAAGATCTTGCAACATTATAAAAATTAAAATCCAATTATTACTAATTAAAAATTATCGAAATTGTTTGAAGATTAACTTTCAATTTAATTTAAATTTTGAACTTGAAATGAAATTAATATTAAAAAATTTAAACATTTTTCCAAATTTTATAAAATGAAGAACATCTAAAATAACATTGTAAATTGAGTTAGACACGTAGTATTATAATTATTTATAATTTTTTTACAAAACGTGAATTATTTTCAAAGTATAATAATGAATGTTAACCATTCAGCCAAATTTTTATAATAAAATTAAATTTGCGGAATTTTTTTTTATCAAATTTAGTGTCAAATATTAAATATATTAAAATGTCGAAAATAAAATGGTGAAGACTTTATCATATATATTACATTTATACCATATATATGAAAATAACTACTATTGCAAGCAAATGAGTTGAAGAAGGTCAACATAATACAGGTTTTCCAGCGGAACGAGTTTAAAAGGAAAATTTATGACGTCGGGGCATTCCGAGAATTGAACTCGGGACCTCTCGCACCCTAAGCGAGAATCATACCACTAGACCAAATGCCCGCGTCTGTTTTCCGAACGAGGAAAAAAGAAAACATTTCAGTATTTCCATTTTCCCTCCAAAATATGAACCCGGGAAGTTCCTTCTCTTTCAGACTGTGATCTAATTTATTTTCCCTCCGAAAATTCTTCTATAACCCTCTGATATCCGGGTTTACTTATTTCGTATTTTCTCCCCAAAAACAATGGACTCTCAGACCGATTGAGAACAATCAAATATCTTTTCCGCCATAATGGCCGTTAATCTCAACAGCTACAACGCCGTGACTCATAATTTCGATCTTTTGCCTCAACGCCTCTCAATCCGAGCAGGTACTCTTTTTTTTCCGCCTAAAATCTTATGGAACTCCTTTAGGGTTTATCCTTCGTTTTCCATTTGAGATACATCAACTTCACATGAGAGTTGCTTCGAGTCTGCAAATTTATAGTTCGAAAATAGGCCTAACCTGATTCTTATTCCCTTTATGTTTCTTTTTATTTTGTTTGGTGACAAAATACTCAGAAAAAAATATCCACAGTACCAAAAAATGTGTTCGGTGGCGATTCCAAGATACTGTTCCTCTTGGCTATGACGATTTAATGGACGATCTCCCAGCGAAACCTGATTTAGAGACTCAATTGCTTTATGATTCGGACCACAACGAACTCGGCACGAGTAATCCGGATATTGAGCAAGAGGAAGAGGAAATGGTGCTCGATAGCGAGGATGAGGAAATAAATGGAAGCCGAGTAGTCATTATCACCAAGGCGTCACGTGGTAGTGAAATTGTGAAAATGGATAAAGATGATTCTCCAAAGACAAACTCCAATGCCATTCCGGCTCCTAAACAACGTGATGATGGTCGATATTCATATACACCTTTGTCTCTTTTCTTCTTAGATTTTATAGTTGTGTGGGTCGACTTTTTAACCTTCATTTTGTTGTTGTTTGGAATGTCATTTAGGGATATTGAATGAAATATATGAGCATGACACACTCGATGGCGATAGGAAGAAAGTGATTTCGGATGAAACCCAAGAGTGGTCCCAATCTGATGCACTTGATTTTGTGGACCATTTTGTTTCTGCCAACAGGGTTTATTTATCACAGGACCAAATTGGTAAACCAAGAAGGAGCTCTATGAAAAAATCTCCTATTGTTTTTTATGCAAACGGACCCCGAATCCTGGCCGAGAAAGCTTGTATGCGAGTCCGGGCTAAAGGACACGTCAAATTTGAATGGGTTGAGAATGAAGGAGTGGGAAATCCTGGGGAAGACTTCAAGTCTTTGATATCAGATTTTTGTAATGAAGGAACTGTGGTGGGTCTGGATCAGTTGGAGCCAGGCTTTGTTGATAACAGCGCAATAGAAAAGGAAGAGATGGACAGCGTTTCCTTGGAAGAGTCAGAATTAGCGAGAAGGCATTTGGAAGATCACAATCACAAGATTGAAAGAGAAAACCTCGACAGTTACGAGGTTGGTTTCAACACTCAATTAGCAGCCGAAGCAATCGAAGCACTAGCCAACGCGAGTCCCTTTGATTATATACCTGAAGAAACCAAGGATGTTTTGGAGAAGGAACCTCAGCCGCAGGATATCGAGGAGATTTTGAAAAGTGCAAAGCGTAAAAAGCGTTCCAAGAGAAAGTTTGGGAGAGGCATTTCTAGTCCGTCTAAAGAGAAGCCTGGACCCAAGAATGAGTCATGTGGCGGCGATTCTCTACCAAATGAGAGCTCTGTAAAATGTCCACTGAAGCCTATTGAGCAGAGTGGCGAACATTTCACAACCTTCGAAGCTAGCTTGCCAGTAGACTCACGGATTAAAGGGAAATTCGACAAAGTTTATTCCCGCACACGCAGACGTACAAAGTCAACTTCTGATCGATGTTCGAATAAAGTTGAGAATCATCAAGCCAAGAGTCACGTGGAGAAGATAAATGTGAATATGGAACACGATATTGTTGTATATAGAAGAAAACGGAGCCGTGTGAATGATACTCCATTTGTTGGAGGTATTTGGAACTATCCCAAGGGAAAGAGAAGTAAAAGCAGCGTGCAAAGACGTCGTTCAAACTGCAATCACAACCAAAGCGCCTTAAAAAACACTCATTTACAACACAATCAGATTTGCAAATCCAATGAAAAGAGGGAAGAACAATCATCATCTTGCACACGGAATTCCGATCTAGTCTTTCTTTGCAGGAACTTAAATTCTTCAGAAAAGAAGGCTTTAATGGTGTCTGGTGATAAAAATGCTGATATGCTTGAGTCAGAATGTACCGCAGTTGGCTCCAAAACAATAAAAAACTCTGCATCGTCCAATTGTATGCCTTGTAACAACCGAATTCGACCATCCCTTTCAAAAAAGGTTAGAAATCCAAAGCACAATAGTGCACCTGTGTGGAAGAACACAAGAAGGCGAAGAGACATTGCGGATATTCGCATACTGTTTAGCCAACATTTGGATATAGATATAATCAAGGACCAGAAAAAGGTAAAAACTTTTGACAGATTTGATTTTAATACATTTGAGCTTTATCGATCTCGTCTCTGTGTTCGTAGGTCGCAGAGAGACTGGGAGTACCTGTTGTGTCATGTTGTAACAATGCAACGCATTTCGTCGCGGATGAATTTGCGCGGACCAGAAATATGTTGGAAGCGATTGCTCTCGGAAAACCGGTTGTTACACATTTGTGGTTGGAGAGTTGTGGAGAAGCAAACTTTTTTATTGACGAGAGAAACTACATTCTGAGGGATGCCAAAAAGGAAAAGGAGATCGGATTCTGCATGCCGGCTTCTCTGGCTCGTGCAATCCACCATCCATTATTAATGGTAAAATTTACGACAATCAAATTAGATTGCTTTTTTACTTGCAACTTAAAGCTGTGAGCCCTTTGTTTATCATATCAAAGCGTTTCACGTCGGCTTAGTCTTTGGTATCAATTGTGTACTGTTGTAACAGGGTCAAAGAGTTTTAGTTACCCCGGGAGTGAAGCCCGGCAAAGAAATGATCATGAACTTGGTCGAGGCTGTTAATGGGCTGGTAAGGACTAAGAAAATTGAAGAATTGACCACTGTTTCCTACTTTTAATTATCCATTCATTAATTATTACTATGTTATTTTCTCTAAAAAATATGCCCCAGCTAGTGAATGAGGTTCAAATGTATGGAGTGAAAGGCAAGGATGTCCCAGGCGATGATCACATTCTGATTTTGTCTTGTGAAGAAGATCGTGGAATTTGTCAACCTTTCCTTCTCCGAGGTCTAAAACTTTGATAGATTGCTTAACTCTGTACTAAAACAAAAGCGCATTGCTTTATTAAGTGTATTAAATATCCGATTTCACTTGCAGGCACATCAGTTTATAGTTCAGAGCTTCTACTAAATGGAATAGTTACACAGAAGCTGGAATACAAGAGGTCAACATTCATTAGTACTACAATTCACCTTCCCCATTCAAGAAAAATAAAAATTGATTCTACATTTTATTTTAATAGTTTTGGGATGAATAGAGACAGATTGGCTAATTGTTTGCTCATATTCTGATTCTTCACTTTTTTTTCTTTTTTCATTTTTGCAGGCATAGGCTCTTTGCAAACGAGGTAAAGAGGAATTGCTTTTAGAACATAGAGCAAAGCTAGTGTTTTTGCCAATTTTTGCCTTCTCAATAGATGAATGTCGATATAAATTTTTATCTTTTGAAAAGACTGTCTGCAGTAAGGTTACCATTCACAATTTGGAAATCTATGAATAGATAGTTAATGTCTTTTGTCTGTAAACTTTTTGTGACCAAGGTATATTAGTTTTTTGGTAATCTGATGACATTTCCGCTACAAGTTCATGTTTGCAGATTGCCGTATTTCTTAGCTTACATTATTCTAAAGTTGTAGTCTAAAAGCTACCTTTTCCCCTTCTCTTCGAACGTTTACGCTTGGGATCTTGAAGATATTAAATGATTGTTTATTAGCCCCAATCATGTTTACATGAATAATGAATCTAGCTTTAAGTCGGATATCAAGGCTTCTCATACTATGTGTGTAGTGATAGTTTAATAGTCCTAATCTCGTGGCTTGGAAGTCAAGAAACGATGATTCTCTCGTTGAGGAGGCATAGTATTTCACTCGGCGCCGAGGTTACGTGAATTAGATCTCTATTTGATGAGCTTTTAGTCAGATCTCCACTTCCCTGCAAACCCAGTTTTTGGTGCCCAAACGAATTTGTTGTAGAGATACAACATGAGACTTCGTTCAACAAATTTTCATATCATCTTTCAGGTGTTTTCTCTTCCTCGCAAGATTTTTCTAATACCGCATAAAATTTCAAAATCAAGAGCTATCGATGTAGTTTCATTTTGATTCATATTTTTTTTTTCTCGATTTATTTCGAATTAGTAGTGTTTCGGATTTGAGCAATATAGACGAAATTCTGTTAGCTGTTATCTATCCGCTGTAAACCCACAATAAAATAACTTTCAAGATAAATTGCCTTTAGTTTTCCTTCCCGGGACAACTTTCTAATATTTTCAATAAAAACGACACGCTTTCCAATATTTTCAATCTATTCGTGTAGATAGGTAAAAAGTAAAATTAAAAGTTTTAAAACTAGTCCGAGAGACAAAATAGAGCGAATTCTGAATCTCGCTTCGGAATCCCGAGCTCGTCGTTTCGTATATGATTCGAGGGTTTGATATAAAATTTCTCGAATGCCAAACAAGGCGTTGCGTGGCGGGATTAATTTGAAATGAAAGGCAGTGAGAAGCGGAGCTGGGCAGAGTCTCCTTCGAACGTCGCTTCCCACTTCGGAACCAGTGGACTCTCCGTCGCCATCTCCACTGGATTCACTCATCCTATTGGTATATATGTATATACATGCACACATATATGAAATGGATCATTGTAAATCGAATTTCTCCTTCTCAATCTTGGAATCCTCATGGTCGTTATGTGATTCCTGTTGCGTATTTTAGCTAGCTACACTATTTTCTATTGTTTTTATAGGTCAATTTTTCTTTTCCTCTGTTAATTGAATTTGATGGCCTGATACGTAATGCACTTTCGTAGGTAAACCTAATGTAAGGTTCGATAAGCTGAAATCTGCACATTTTGACCGGTTATAGGACGAACTTATGCATAATATTTTATTTTTATATACGCACCAGTGCATTGATTTATTAAGTAGATGCACAGTTACGAATCTCCCAATAAATGCGCTGGTTTAGCAGCTTGGTAAAAATCACGAACAATGAAAGTTCTAGCTTTGTCTTTTGTATATCTAGTTCTAGGATACGGAATTTCCACAATAAATAGTTGAAGTTAATAGCTATTTTTTGCACTGAGTACGGTTTGAAATAGAAGATGAAGTAATTGGTTTGAAATTTGAAGAATTCGTGCCAGAAAAGATACTTATTGTTGCCATTGCAAAAATCAATGCAGATGTACTCAAGGTTAGGCTGCAAATGCAACTAGTGGGTCAGCGGGGTCATTTGACAGGAATGGTATATTGGTTATAAGCTTGGTTTCCTGATACGTGTGTTATTATGATCCGATTTGTTAAATTATATTTTTGAAATTTGTCCATTTACTGAAACAGAGGCAAATATGTGTTCAAGTATTGAAAAACGAAGGGCCTAGATCTTTATATCTGGGATTGACACCCGCGTTAATAAGGTCGGTTCTATATGGTGGTCTCCGCTTAGGATTGTACGAACCCTCAAAGTATGCTTGTAATCAGGCTTTCGGGTCCTCCAACATCTTCGTCAAAATCGCTTCTGGTTTGTTTTCCGGAGCCATCGCAACTGCTTTGACCAACCCGATCGAGGTTTTGAAGGTCAGAAGCCGTCATAAGAAACAATTTTTTTTGTTATATATTGTTTCGATTTCCTTGATATTTAAAACTGAATGCATTATCATTTTTTACCAGGTTCGGTTACAGATGAGCTCGAACTCGAGCAGGGGAGGAGCAGGCGAAGAATTAAGGCGAATCGTTTCTCAAGAGGGAATGAACGCTCTGTGGAAAGGAGTTGGCCCGGCCATGGCCAGAGCTTCTGCGTTGACTGCAGCTCAGTTGGCGACATATGACGAAACCAAGCGGGTCAAGTTCTAAGCCAACGCTACTTTTCTTCACTTTGAGTATCCCACGAAAGTAATTTCCAAATCGTTTGGCCCAATATTTAGTTGGTCTCTGGAAATAATTTCTGGTCTATACATTTCTTTTTATGCTGATTGATCTTTTTTATTAATATTTTTCCCGCATCCTTTGCTTTGCAGATTCTTGTGAGATGGGGATCACTTGACGAAGGGTTTTATCTTCATCTTGCGTATGACATTCAACCCCCTTTTATTTTCTTTCATAACTGCCGACTAGAATGGTGATTAAATTCTTGTCCTAGAGAATGTCAACATGATGTTGAAAGATACGCTTACTTTTAGATACATTAAGTTTCAGGCTAACAACAGATGTTTGGAGTTTATGTAAAAAAATTATTGCCTAGAGAGTAGAAAAACCCAGCCAAATGAACCGATTTCCTTAAGGAAATTTGTTAAATAAAATTTCATGACTCAAACCTACTATTATATTATTATTTTTATTATTGTTGTTGTTAATATTATTACTGTTAAATAAAATTTCATGATTATTATTTTCATTACTGATTATTGTTATTTTTATTATAATTGTTTTGATTATTGTAATAATTTTCCCTCACAATTATTTATTATGTTGGTAATGTGTTTACAACTTACCTATTCTGTTTTTCCAATAATTTTATTTTAATGTAGCTCAAGTTTGGTTGCTGGTGGAATAAGCACCTTGATAACAGCTCCAATTGACATGATCAAAACCCGCCTCATGCTGCAACGAGAATCTAATACGATTGGCAACTACCGAAATGGATTTCATTGTGCATATTCGGTAACTTTCAAATGTTCAATTCTTTAGTACTATTCTATCTTTCTTTCAAGGTCTTAGTTATTGATCTGCAGCAACTAGACAAAGAGCAGCGTGTGTTGCTTATACTTTTCACATTCAAATTAATTTGTTTGTAAAGTTTGCTTAGTGATATCATAACCCAGATTTACAAAGGCTATAATTACAAATGAGATGTCTTGACTCTTGCTGATTTTTTTTTGGCTTGTGAGACTCTTGTTGAACTTGACAAATATGTGTGTTCGTGTTTCCAGGTAGTCCGTACAGAAGGACCTAAAGCCCTTTATAAAGGGTGAGTTTTCTCAGTCACTCCATGCGTCATTTCAACCTCTCATTCATTGTTTATACAAATAGTATTAAGTATAACTTGGAAGTTCTAATTTTAAAGATATTTATTTGCTTAAAATCTTTTATCAGGGGCTTTGCAATTTTTGCACGGTTAGGTCCGCAAACAACAATAACATTTATACTCTGCGAGAAGCTACGTGAGATCTCAGGATTACGAGCGATATAGCTAACTTTCAATTGCCTCTGATATTTTGCTTCTCTCCGATAGATCTATGAGCATAAATTGCCACCATATTCATATCATTTTTTTTCTTCTCTGTTTTCACCTTCCCAAATGCCATTTGGAATTTGGATAGTACTCTTCATTGGAGTCCTAAGTATTTGATATATATATATATATTGAGCTTCTGCCCTAGATTCTGGCAGTCCAAAATAAATAATTTGATTATTTATCCTCATTGTTCTACTTTTGCTTTAGTGATACTATTATTAACATTATGGACTTTATGATGCAACTGTTTTATTATTATAATTAGATGAATAAAAAGGTTCTAGTCTTTTTCCTGAATACTTATGGGAAAGTTTATTTTGCTTTGAAGAGTGGGTTTATTTAACTTATTTAACTTTAGGACTAGAAAAGGATTTGGTTAAGCTAGCTGAGACGGAAACTTGTTAAAGCTTCGACACGTTATCAAAATTTGTGGATTAGGAAACCTAATATTTCGTTGACTTGTCCTAGGACTTTATCTAAATTTTAAGCTTCTGATAGGCGTTACATTTTTATTGAGTACGACCAGTTTCTGTCTGCCTACCAACATCAGTCTTGTCTATTCTAAAATCTTATCTTAGATGACTGGGAATTCGACGAAAAGGATTCCCCACACACGCGTAGGTAAAAGACAAAGGGGTTAATTTTGACTTCTCATGCGTAAAATTATATCAAAACAATGATTAAAACTAAAAAAATACATTACTATTGTAATTATATTGGTAATAGCATTGTTCAGATTGTTTTTGTTAAGATGACTAAGATAAATTATACTAAAATATGACGGCAATAATTGGTGAGTTCTTGCATGTAGACATATTGACGGCGATAACTGAAAATTTGGATACCATCTAAAGCTAAAAAATATATGAGAATCAATTCACTTTCAAAATCACTGTATAATTATTATGGGTTATTGTATAGAATAGCTATAGGTTTTGAAATTTCAATTTGTCCAACGTTGTGTAAAACTTTGGTAAAAGTCTAGTAAATCAATTTGAGGTAAATTTCATTCTCAAAAAGTCCATATTGCTTCTCCCGCCCAAACGAAATTTTTATCATTAATTAAAAAGTCCAACCGATTTACACGGTTACACGTAACCCAAATTTCGGGATTTATTAACAAAAGAAAATAATTAAATGTAGAAAGAAAAAATCAAATAAATGATTTCCTAAACAAAACCGTCCATATTCTACCTTTTCAAACTCACACTACCGCCATTATTTTCCCGAAAGAAGAACACGAACCCAAAGAAAGAACACGAAAAACTTGAAGAAAACTCACAACGACGAAGGAAGGTAATTTCAAGCTCGAATAAACAACTACTAAATATTTATATGAGTAAATCGATTTTCCCTCTGAGTATTTGATTTGTTTTCTTCTACAAACCCTTTTTTAAACCCACCGATGTTCATGCATGTTTAAAAAATATAAATCATATTCGAATACTGTTATATGTAAAACCCTTTTAAAACTCAAGAAATTCAAAATACGGAAATCGTTTTTCCATCTGAGTATTAGATCTGTTTTATTCTACAAACCCTTTATTGTAAACCCCACTGATGTTCATGCATGTTTAAAAATCATAAATCTTATTCGAATACAGTGTATTTAAAACTCAGTAAATCAAAAAAACGGAAATTAATTTTTGGTTGTATATGTACACGATAACAGTAAGTATTTACAAAAAGGTTTTAAGCATTCCAAATATATATTTACAACGTTTATTGTATTTGTATTTTTATCCTTTTTATATTGTGCAGGTTTTTTGAATCAGTGAAAAAATGGAGAAAAGGAAGAAAATAGGAGATATGAGTATTGGAAAAAAAAAGGGCCCGAGGACATTTAGAAACCTCAGATCATGAGGTGAAACATTTTTAACCGGTTTATTTCATTTAGTATTTAAGTAATTATTAAATAAGTAAATAAAGTGGTGAGTGATTTACATGATTAACGCATTTTGTAGGTTGGTGCTTATTTAATAGAACCAGAAGATTGGGACCTTGACCAACGCATAATAGTCCACACAAACTTCACAGCCATCCGACAAATATTGTCAGCACTAGACACAGAACAACAATTTGAAATGTTCGAGAAATCACCATTCTCCCACTTTCAACATTTAAAGGGCGAGGTATTCCCGAAAAGATTGGTGCACATGCTAGTAGTCAGCCAGGTTGAGTCAGGGAAAAAAGATGAGCTACACTTTCGAATAGGAGGAAGGATTCACCGATTCACCATCAAAGAGTTTGAGTTAATGTCTGGTAATGATTTCAATTAACGCGTTATGAATATGAAATTATTTAATTTACTGATACATAATTTTGGTTTTAATTTACAGGTTTAAATTGTGACGAAATTCCAAATATATACGAAGACTTAATTATTGGAAATCCATTGAAGGAACAGTTTTTCAGTATCAAAGGAACACAAAAAGCACACATCCTACTTGGGATGTTAAAAGGTAAATTCGGTGGTAATGATGAAGAACGATTAGCGTTAATCAACGTAACAATCATTGAGCTGATAATATTGCCAAGAGAAAGAAATCATGTTATATCTAACCAACTACTGAAGATGGCCACAAACACCGAAATTTTGAATGAATATCCATGGGGAAGGGACAGTTTCCTACGCTTGTGCGAATCCTTTCAAAGAATCAAGTATTCTCAAAGTAAAACTGGTTTTAACATTGACGGGTTTTTACACCCATTAATCGCATGGGTTTACGAGCTTAAACCCGCATTTGAAGAAAATGGATTTGCAAAATCCACAAAAACTCAGACATTTCCGAGGATGTTGAAGTGGTCCTACCACTTCAATGCTGAAACACATGATTTGAAACATATATTCATGGATGAAGAGGTAAATTTGTTTCATTATTTGGTTTAATGTTTATGATTGTTTTAAGTAAATCACTAACATATTTACTGTGTTAATGGAAGCTGACGATAAACACACTCTCAACAAATAAAGACGAATTGGAAATGGGAGGTCCCGAATTAGATGAGCACCCTGTGGAGATAGCAATAAAGAAGCCAAAACCTACAACTACAAAACCAACTGTAGCCAGCACCTCGCGAACACAAGACGAGTACGTAACCTTATCAGAGATGAGAGCTGTTTATGATAAATTGGATGAAGCTCTAATGGAGATCAAAGTGCTAAAACAGCAAGTGGAACAATGCAATGATACAATTTTAGACATTGTTAATGTCTATCTGGAAGGAGAAGAGCTCGAAAAATTCAAGGTATTAACTCAAACTTGGCATAGTCAATTTCATTTTACAAATTAATCTAGTTTTAAAATGTTAATGTTAAAACTTCAGGAAGGAACTAAGTCTAAAACAGTAGGAGACACAACCGTCTCAAATGACAACAGAAAACCAACAAATGTTGATAACAATGAGGATGTGGACATGGCGCATTCAAAACCAGACAGCCCAAAAAAAGTTGATAAAAAAGGGAAGAAAAAAGTTTCTGGTCCGTCAACAATCCCAAAAGAGGCATTAAAGTCAACAAGGACATCTCCAAGATTCAAGTTACAAATCAATGAACCAGTCAATCCAACGGTAAGTAATATGCTAGAATCTGTAGTGAAATTGAATAAATATTAATAGACAGTGTATTGACTTTCAGGTAAATGAGCCTAGAAGGAAACTTCAAACCGATAAGGAGGTGACTAAAACAGTGGAGGATGAGGACCAACTGACATTGACACACATGGTAAATTATTAACCAGAACAATTATATTAACTTTGTTTAGATGTATTTATGAGGACCAACTGACATTGACACACATGGTAAATTATTAACCAGAACAATTATATTAACTTAGTTAAGATGTATTTATTTACTTTGTAAATGTTTTACCAGTATAAGAAACAAAAAGATAGACAAGCAGGCCCGAAGGGAGATCCAAATGTGATACCGACAGCCACCAATGTAGAGGTAAAATAATTGACCAACTATAATTAATAATCAACGTTTAGTGTGCTAACTTTTTTTTCATTTGTTTTAGTTCAAAAATCCCAAAGATAGAGATGTGCAAAAGAAAGATGATCCAAATGTGTCACCACAACAAATTAATGATAACATTACTAAAGATATCTCACCATTAATAGGCGAGGAGAAGGCAGCAAAAATGACACCGGTATAATTACATTTTTGTATAATAATCAAGTTTTGTCTGTCTACCATCTATGAATTTTACATGTTTTTAAACAGGAGAGATTACGTTTGCTACAAGATGATTGGTTATTTGCTGTTAATGATGTTTTGGACATGGATATTAACAAGCACGTTAATGAACACACGCATAAAATGGACATTCCAGACACTCCAAAAGGGAAACATTTTAAACGTCTCAGAAAGGGACTCAACATTGAAAAGGAGTGGACTCCGAAAAATAAGGTAAATAGATTTTAATTATGCATTTGATAAGTGTATTATAGTGTAAACTGATGCTGAATATTAATATTCCTACAGATTCTACAAGATGAAGAAACATTCCAGCCCAAAAGGTAATAACATGCATGTAAATCATCATATAAATTTTAATTGAGTAAATTATCATTAATAGGTTAATGAAATGTTATATTTTTGACAACAGGAACCAACCCAGGAAGAAAACACAGTAGTGCATGCAAGGGCCAAAAGGGCAATCCGGAAATCAGCATACCAGAAGCCACCATACACTGCAGATACAAAAACAAAAAAGTCCAAAACACAAAACAAAAATGCAGTACAAGGTAAAGAGATCAATGAAGAAGACACCAGCAGTCAGCCGTCGTTTGATTTGGGAATATAGTTGAACTATTATAACAATTAAACTAAGTTAATTAGAAAGTTTATGTTTTGGGTTATGTTTTGGGATTTGATAGTTTGCCTTTTGGAACAAGTATGTTATAAGTACCCATTATGTTTTGGGATTAAATAGTTTGCCTTTTGGAACAAGTATGTTATAAGTACCCATTAGGTATTGGGATTTGCTAGATGTATTTTGGGGTTCCAATATGTTTTGGAATCCATGTCATCAATTTATAAAAACTGAATTTGATGACAAATTTAAATCAAATACATGCTCTAGGTATCTTTTTTTGTAGTACAACCCCGCTTATTGTGGCCGCTACGACCACATTTACCACAACGTTGAATGTAGGGGTGAAACTTTTCATTTTTTGATCTATATCTCTTCTCTTTAGGCCTCCCAGCTTGCCGCTTCTGACAGGGTGGTTTTATCACACTTTCATGAAAAGGCAAACTCCAATCACCTTCATGTGAAATAGGAAACACATCTAGCTCATATGTCTCACAAAAAAAACCTTGCCTAAAATAAGGAGAAACATAGTCAATTGGGAATAAATTCCTACGGTACAATGCAGCACACGCATGTGAACAAGGTAAATCTTCAAGTTACCAAAAACGACAAGTACATGATTTTTGTTCAACATCAACAACTCGACGCATTGCCCCATCCACTATTTCGAATTGATTCTCGTTAATTGCATTAACCTGGTTAAATCAACAGACATACATTAACCAAGAAAAACAATATCAATAAATAAACATAGTTAAATAATAAAAAAGAACTAAATCTGAAATAGACTTTGTACTTACATTCATACACCTCCCCGCTTCTTGAGCACCCTTCAAAGTTTGATACCCTATATTGGTTAGTCCAGAAACCATTTTCGGAATAAGAGCCCTCTTCTTAACAATCCATCTTTGAATAAGATCCCGGTAACTCAAAACCAAACATGCAACCGGCCACCCTCTTGCTTCATGCAACACAGCATTCAAACATTCAGATATGTTTGTAGTCATGATGTTGAACCTCTTACCCGGGAAATGACTACGAGACCATAGTTCAGGATTAGCATTTAGCAAATACTTCTTAATCTTTCGATCACCAGAGGACAAAAGAAGCCAAAAATCAAATTCTCGAGAAGTGTAGGCCTTAGCACACTTGTAAAAAAGGGGCTGAATATGACTACTTCCAAATTGTGCTTTAACATTACCCCACAAATGTTGCATGCAAGACGCCCAAAGTACTTCAGGGAACACATTGTTTACTGATTTCTGAATCGATTTGAGTCTGTCAGAGACAATGACCATGTCTTGACGAACACCAAATACACTACGAAGCTGCCTCATAAACCATGACCAAGAATTATCATTTTCTGAGTCAACAATGCTAAACGCCAAAGGAAACAAGTGGTTGTCACCATCCTGAGCAGTTGCTAAAAGCAAAGTCCCATAAGACTTTCCCTTTAAAAAAGTACCATCCACTGAAATCACGGGTCGACAAAACTGAAAACCGTGAACTGATGCGCCAAAAGCAAGAAAAAAGTACTTAAATGTGCTATCATCATCAACCTCCGTGTGGCTGTAAGAACCTGAACCAAAATTACAAATGTAAATCAATAACATAGAAATAAATTTACCAAGTAAATAATAAACAATTAAATTTACAAAGTAAATGACAAACAACAGTTTGAATATTCATATATTTACGATAAAAAACAATGAAAAAATTAATTAACTTGAAAAGGAAAAATACTTACCAGGATTTTTTTCACAAATCATTCGTCCAATTATAGGAAGCTGACTATATGATGAATCAAAATCTCCACGCAGATCAATCAATGCTGATTTACGTCCCTTCCACGCTTGGAAATAAGAAACTTCAACATTCCATCGAGTGCGCATAATCTCCGCAACACCCGCATGCTTAATTTCATTAGCTAATGAACCTCTAAAATCATCCTTCACACACATACTAATCAGCCTAGAAGATGCATGTTTATTTTTGTGAATAACAACTCTACCAAAACAAGTGTGCTCTTTGTAAAATGTCTTAATCACCCACATCCCAGACTTCGGATTTGCATTTGCATATAATAACCATAAACACTGTAAATCCTTACAACGAATCCGGTATCTAGTTTTATTAGATTTCACAGTTATAAATTCAAACAAATTCCTCACCGCCAGCATACAAATAGCATTTTGTAGAACGCATTTCGTAGTAAAAACGTTGTTAACATTAATATCAATATGCGTTGGGAAATTCTTTAATTCTGCCTCATCAAACAGTACTATATCCGAATCTTTGTGTTCAACAAACTCAAAACAAGCATCTTCGCGAGATTGAACACATTGGCGTTGAAACAATTCGACTGCCAAGAACAACAAAAAAAATATTAAAAAATAATAACGTAAAAAAAAGAAAATTTTGAAACATACCTGAATCACGGAATGCATCATTGAGTACACCGGGAAAATTCGCCATAGATGATAACAAAACAGGCGAGAGAATGAGATATAGTAAAAACGTTGAATGATCTTTGTTATTGTATAAAAACGTTGGAGAATGAGATAAAAACCAGATTCAGAATTTTGAAAATTCGTGAGATTTGAATTAACGCGGAAAATGAAAAAGACAAATTAAAAAAAAAAGATTTCAAACTCGTAAATTGGTAATTAATTCAGACTGAATCTAATTCAAATAATTTCAAAAGACGTAAATGGAAAGTAATATCATGTAAAAATCTAAACAATTAAACCGGTTAAAAAAAAGAAAGTTTGAAAATTGGTTTAGATAATAATAAAGAAACCGGTTATCTAAAGTCAATGCACAAATTAAGGAAATAAAAGTAATTAATTAATAACTGATTACTACAAAAAAGGAATAATTTTGAAATTTAAAAAAACCGGTTAATTCAAAATGTATTTGAGAATATTAATTTCGGAATAATAAACAAGGTTAATTAGGTAATATCAAGCATGTTCACGTCATCAACATGGCTATTTACTAAAGTTTTACAAGAAACTGGACATTTTATAATTACGTTTGACAAATAGGGCCATTTCGTCGATTATTTGAATTATTATCTTCTAAGACACTTTGCTATAAAAAAAAGTTTAAATTTCGTATTTTCTATCAAACTTTGTATTAAACAACATCCATGATAAAATCCCAGACTCCAAACATAGCCTACAAGCTTCAAACATCAATCTAACAAAAGTAAACCTTATCAAATCAAAACAAAACAAAACAAAACACAAATATCAAATCGCTTGAGTGCATTCCCAATTCGAACATAACACAATTGCATATGAAATGTTGGAAGAATTGGATGAACCCCTTCCCAGTTAACAATTATCACTTGGGAACATTAATGTTCTTTGGTAAGATTGTCTCCTCCATCTTCCTCTTTGTTGCAGTGTTAGTTCTCGTCCAGGCAAAGTTTCTTAATGCTCATGCTATAAATTACACAAAAATTGATCTAAATAATCAAATGAATCATTGATATTTGTTATTTGGCAATTTTTTTTTTAGTAAATAGTCATTTAGTATAACGTGACTGTTAATAACTGTTATTGTTGGTTAATTTTTGGGTTATATATACCGGTTTATTTTGGTTAATGACTATTAATTAATTTTTTTATAAACATTGATTATATGACAATTAATATGTTTAAAAGTGCTAAATTATTACTTATCCCTATGAAATTGAGATTGAGAAGAAGATTTGAAATTCTAGCGCAAAAGAAAATGAGAGAGAGCATAGAGAATATTAATTTTTTTTTCTTACTGTGCACAATTTATTAATTGAAGAAAAGTGCAATAATAAGACTACGAAAGTTATTGTACAAAATATATAACTATAACTCATAAAACAAGACAAATACATTTTGGTCCAAAAGTATCGAGGAAGTCATTAAGAATAATTGTTTGCACATCATCAATATAATTTATTTGATTGTACTTTTTTTTCTTGAAGCTACAACGCCAAATGTGATTTTTTCTAGTTACAGCTACAACCTTGTGTACTTTTATTAATTTCGGTTTGTTTGATATTTTACAATTTAAAAAAGAAAAAACAACCATGATATATGGCTAGAAAACTAATAGCATAAGGTCCTTGTAATTATTTGACATTTTGCAATAAGTTCATGAGATAAGTTTCCCTAATGATTCCTAACAACGTTAGATCAGAAAACATCATTTTCCGTATCCAAATTAATAGATAACCTTCTACCTATAAGCGTGCCGTTTACTTTCTCATGAAATTTCAGATGTTGGCTTTCGTACGAGGTATATGCAATTTTCGATTTCCAATTCACACGTTTTCAATAATTTTGGCCGACTTTGGTTTACGTTTCAAGCATATAATGACCTGAAATATATTCAATTATGGCCTATACTACTCCCTACAAATCATGGCTGTTCCTAAAAAAATACTAGACTTGGAATAAGTCCCAATCTACCACTTTCCGTTTTATTTATTTGTTTTTATTTATAAAAATACCCAGCTAAGACAGAGACTTTCTCCCTCCAGCACGACACGCAGGGGATTGTGTCCCCGCTAACACTTCTTAGCTGGCTCTTTGGTGTGTCAAGCGGATTTCCAACTTATATATTAATTCCAAAGACTTTATAAAAAAGTCAAAAGATAATTATTTGTAACTATACGCATCAACATCCGGTTACATCCCTATGCGTGGATATACATATATATCACGTAACAAAGGTGATTCAATGTCTCCATTCGGAAGTTCTCGGCCATATGTTAGTCTTTGAAGAAAATAAAAAATCTTTAAGTGGTATCAAAATCAGCCGAAACTCAATTTCTATATCCCATTTTATGTTTGCTGATGATATCATTTTATTTTACAAAACTCATCCAAATGATGTTTTTGAAATATGGAACTGTTTAGAATTTTTTTCCCAATGATCGGTACAACCAGTTAATAAAAATAAATCGAGCCTGATTTTCTCCAACAACTGCTCAGTTAGTTCCAAAACTGATAGTAAATATTTTTTGGATATGGTTGAATGTTCCAAGGATGTGTTCCATTTAGGTAATAATCTCTTCTTCTTTAGGAGCAGAAGTGATAGCTTTAAATTTCTGAAAACAAAAATGTTGGATGGGCTCGAAAGCTAGATGGCCCGCACGATCTCTAAAACCGGTAGAACCACACTTCAAAGCATTCTTGTTTACTCTATGGTCACCTTTAAATTTCCTAAAAAAATTTGTTACTTTCTTGACAAAATGGCTCATAGATTCTGGTGGAAGGGTTCTTCAGGGGATAATAAATTCTTAGCTACGATCGGGTGGGATAGGTTGTGCAATCCTAAAGCGAGTGGCGGGTTGGGCTTTAAAAAATTTGAGGTTTTTAACTCTGTCTTGCTAGCTAAGACTACTTAGCAATTGGCTAATAATGAGGATAAGCTCTGGGTGCGTCTTTTTCAATCCAAATATTTAAATCAATCCCATTTTTTCGAAGTCAAAGTTAAATCCCACCATTCTAAAGTGTGGAAAGACATTTGTTCGACTAAAAATTTCATTCAAAATAACTCGTGCTTCCTCGTTGGGAAAAGAAATTAAGCTATAATTTTTTAAGATAATTGGATCGTAGAACCACCGGACTCTCCTCTACCTAAACCAATTTTTCATATAACACTTTGGTGAGTTTCCTAATGAAAGATAATGAAATAGAGTGAGACCCTTCCAAAATTTGGGATTTTTGCGGAGAATAATGGATTGAACCAATTCTAAATTCAAAAATTAATATTGGCTCTAATTCCGACACACTGATGTGGAGACACACCCCTAACAGTATATTCTCGGTTAAATCAACTTGCAGTTCCCTCTCTAATTGTCCAAAATCTCCTGATCCCATATGGAAATCAATTTGGAACTTAAAATCAATGAGCGCGATCGTACCTTTTGTGGAAAATAGCCTCGAACATCCTCCATGTGAAATCATTTCTCTTTCGCCGTGGCATGTCAAAATCTGACTTTTGTGATATTTGTGGGCTCGAAGGGGAATCGGTGGCTCATGTATTCTTTAGGTGCGATAAAGTTAGCAGGCTTTGGTTCTTGGCGGGTGTTGGTAATGCGTGGAACTGGCACATTGATACCTCGGGTTTTTAGACATAATTAAAGAAATCATTTCCTTCAATCAGAAGTGCAACCCATCAATAGTTTCTTAATAAATTCGTGGATGATTTTAGAAGAAATTTGGTTTAATAAAAACATATATATTTTTGAAGACAATCATATTAATTTTGTTTCCTCTCTTCAGAATATTTGATATAAAGATGAAGAATACCTTTCATGCTACTGCTTCCAATCTTGTTCTTGTCCAGGCTTGTTGGGGCAGCCCGGCTGAGAACGTCATCAAAATCAACGTGAACGCTTCTTTCAAAGAATCCGCAGCGACTGTGGAGGTGATAGCCAGGGGCTGCGTCAGCCCCTATGGATGTGGGTCAGCAAGATCGATGCCAATTCGCCGACTGAAGCGGAGTTGAAAGGAGTGCTCCTGGTTGGCCTCCTCACAAGATTCAAGAATCACATGAATATTATTATCGAGGGCGAAAACAAACTTATAATGGATAGTCTTTGTAGTAGAGAAGTCTCCCCTTTTGGAAACTTACTCCTCTCTATTATAAAGTTATCTACTTGTGAGATGTTTTATCCAATTTATCTTTTCAGTGGGTTCGACGTTCAGTGAACCATGTAGCTCATAATCTTAGTCAGTGGGCACTTTGCTCGATTGTGTTTGGCTTTGTACATTTTTGGCTCCGCCCCTTGTGCGTGAGTGCTGTAAGTTTGATATTTGCAATGAAAGCCTCCTCCTTTCCTCCCCCCACCAACCCTCCCAGGATTGTTAGGGGGTGTGAGATTTGGGTGTTCAAAAAAAAATATCATGAAATCAACATGCTATAAGATAAATCCACTTGAAGGAGATATGATATTGAGAAAAGACACCCTTAGAGAGTGTGGTCCGACCTTTTAATGTTAGCTATACTATTGCTACTAGTAAACTTTGCATGTTTTAATAGTGTCGTTTGTGTATTATTTTTATTATTATTGTGTTTTCTTTGTTGAAATTTGTAAGAGTGGAAATTATAAATACTCATCGCCTTCATTGAGATTTTTCTCTTTTGATTCAAATTTTCGTAAAGTGTAACATAGTTTAAGAGCTTCACTCTTTCGATTTGTAATTGTTGATTTTTTTCTTGTCGTTCTCTAATTATTTATCTCTCTCGTTGTACGGTAATCAAAAGTAATATTGTTGCGTAGATTTGTTTCTTTTACACATTTTATTATCTCGAAACTCGACAACAACTACATGATCTGGAGGACAATGTCTATCTGCTTTACAATACTATAATCTATATGAATTTATCCTCGCTGAAGTAATCTCACCGCTAGAATTCATTTTCGATAGGAATTAGGCGCACATAGTTGTGAATACAACCTTTATAATTTGAGATTGAAAGGATCAATTCACAATTTTGTGCTGCATGGAGTCATCGAGTGATAGTCTCCACTCATGAGTGATTTGTTGTCGGGACATCTATTCATATCTTGAGTATTTTGAAGGTTTACATTGTATCTAAGGTGAGAGTTAAGATCTCCATCGGCTCACAATATAGTTAAGCGACTTTTTGGCCATAAAAATTATTCGTCAATATTTGTAACTTAATTGATCTACTGACCATGGTTAAAGAGGAGTACAAAACTAAGTTCACATTGAACAATTTTCAGTGATTTAGCCTAGGATTATTAGAATTTCATACTGTGTATGGATACCGCAGTTGAGCTCATCTCGATCGTTTATATAGAATAGCTCCTCCATACTCAAAAGTGCATAATTGGAAAAATAAAGTATCATACTCTTGATCATAAAAAAAATTCCATGAACAAAGTGACTAAATACAACCTTAATTCCAACTCAATCGAAGTTGTGGTTCAGGATTTAGGCGTGTGTTCGTATCACAATGGAGCTCAATCCAGCTCAATCCAATATAAGAGGTTTCTCCTCCCAACAGAGAAGTTTTTACTTTCAGTCCGGTGGCTATAACAATCTCAAATTCATTTTAGCACAAGAAGAGATTAAAGTCGATTGTTCACTACTCGATCTCCTATTTTATTTGTCCATGGTCGAAGTCAATGTGGCAATTGTATCGTAAAACTTGCCAACAATCAAAATGCTAAAGGGCACTTTGCCGAGTTTGGCAAATAAGTTTTCATATAGAGTTATGACAACTTTGACTCTGATGAGCACTAGGATCTCTCTCGTAATGACTATTCACCAGCTCATTAGTTTGCATACGGGTCTTGTATCTCAATGATTGATTTCGAATATAATTCGCGATAATACGCTGATTGCAATTGCAAATTATACATAACATTTGATGCCCATACAACTATGGCCTTTTCAATGATAAAACAACTTCAATAAAATACACGACGCCTATGTCTATAATTTAAACAAACAAAAAATTATATGTCCTATATTTTTCCTTTCCTAATTCCTCTTTCAGAATTAATATAGTTTATCCATCAAATAATACAATTGAAAAGCACCGCAGTCCAAATTAAATTTAGAAGATTCGAAATACATCGTGGTCCTAAATTACGGCCATGTAAACAATACACTGGTAAAAAAACAAGAAATACACAACTGATGAAATATTATAACCAAAAACCACCACCTCTCACTTGAAGGTTGAGTTCAAATCTCCATGCTAAATTAGCTTAAATTTTTTAAGCAACAAAAACGAATGCATATAAAATATATATATATGGTTGATGTCTTTATCGTTTCATATATGCACACAAAAAATATAAGATAAAGTGTTAGCACATTTAAATTTTTTTTTTTGGATCTATAGCCTTATAAAACGTTTATATTTTGAATATATCGAAAGTTTCATTAACAAATTGAAAATATCCAGAAAGATTCATTTACATATCGTAAATAGTCTAAAATACTTTTAATTTGTTTACATATTGAAAACATATTTTGGAGTATTTTTTCTCCAAATTTTTGTAAACGATTTTAACTGCTTATTTGCAATCTATTAACGAAACTTTTAATATATCCAAATTACACATAGTTTACCCGGCATACATCAAAATTACATTTTCTTTAATACAAAGCATATCTCCAACATAAAAGACATTTGCCTTTTATATCCTCTGCAATCTCCTTTAATCAGATATCCTTTATAGTTGGGGTTATTTACATCGATTTCCCTTTGACGACTCTTTCTTTGATGTTCAGAAATTCACATCCGTACCCCTATAATCTTGCATTGATTTAAATTTCGTCCGTCTCTTAAGATTTATTGACAGCCATCTAACTTATATCACATTTTTAGACACTTAACCGCTTAATTGTTGTGATATTACGTAAATATCATCATTAAAACACTAGCAATGAAAAAAGAAGAATTAGTTTTTTTTTTTTTTTTTGAGCGAAGAAGAATTAGTTTATTTCATCTTCTTTGCTTATGTTCTTTGTTGCCAAACGAAGACCAGAACAGAGCTTCAATGGCACCGAGAGCTTATTCAAATTGAGAGAACAAATCCATGAGACGTATCCTCCGCAATCGTCGCCGTCCAAATCCATAGCCTCTCCTCCGCCGAAGATCTCGCACTGATACGAGCAAAAGATAGAGCGAGAACTAGGGTTTCCACATCCGAGCCCGATTCTCCAAAACCTGAATACTTCAGCCCCGAAAACCCGATCATCGTCGCAATAAATCGTGGTTCAGTACCGGCACGAGTTGTATCTTCTTGACAAGTCCCGGATCGGATATCTGATCGACGATCTGAGCTTTTACAGAGCCGACAAATTGAGCTCAGCGCCGTCGTGGAGTTTCTCTGCTGAAATGTGGGCTCAAACAGAGACGACAAAGACGACGATAGAGTAGATGAAGAAGGAAGATTATAATTGTTTTACTGATGTGGTTGAACCTTTTAAACATTTGTTCGCGTTCTTCTGCTTTATGTATTAAGTTTTATTATTTTTGTACTATTACCGAGTTTGCCTTTAAATCAGAATTCAGAAATCACGTGCATACACACGTGAATTTATATTGGATACTGTAAAATGTATTTCAGAAAAAGACGATTTTAACCAATGTAAAATTACAAGGGCACGGATGAGATCTTGTGAACTTTGAGGAGTAAGTCGTTACGAGTGTTACAATTAAAGGGGAACTGATATAAATAATCATTTATTCAGCTATACTGTAGTAGTTTCCTCGTAGAAAGAAAGAGTACACACACATACACTACGGAAACGGAAATATTTTTATTTTTTTTATTTGCCTTAATTTATGTTTGAATTTGTCGATAAAATAAAAACCCAATAGCTGTCATCACTGCCAGCTCTTTATTATTTAAATTACTCGCTGAATTCCACAACTTCTTTGACCGTTATGCATTATTCAATATAAAATAATAAAGCTGTTAACATTCTACTGTTTTTTTTAAGAAATTAGCATTCTACTGTTTTTTTAAAGAAATTAGCAACTATTGAAGAATTTGTAATTAATTTATAGTTTGGTGGATTATTTTCGAACTAATTAATTCAATTAATTATTTTATTCTAATGGAGTATTTTTTTATAAATATTTTATAAAAGAAGGTTGATATTGAACTAATAATTTTAATTACTCCGTAGTTATATTTGAAATAAATAAATATATATATATATATATTACTGTATGCAAATATGGTACTCCTTACTCCTTACCGCATGTTTCCAAAACTACAACAAAAATCGCCCTTTATATTTTCCAATACACTTAAGAACATAGAAAATAATATAAATTTATTTCTAAAATCGGAAATAAAAAACAAATACTATCCAATTTATCCCTTTATAATTTCAATCTGTTTGTCCTCGTTTCGTATAAACGATAATATGGGGCCCAGGAGAGAGTTCGCCGTTAAAACTTAAAAGACAACCCAAGGGCAGAACAGTCATATGGTTTCTAATCCATCTCGGCTTAACAGGCCGAGCTGTACAAGTACAAGACCATCCAACACGAGGCCGAGGGGCAGAGACAGCTGTAGTGGCAGTCGCCGTAAATAACTCGTAAACACGAGGGTGAAACCGCTTGGTGGTTAATAAAATAATAACAATAACAATAATAACGAAAGTCCAAACGAAAGATTGAAGATCCGAGTTTCGCCATCCAGAGAAACCCCCAAAATTCTGCTCTGTTCTTCTTCTCTACGAAGACTCAACATAGAAAGGAATAAAAAAGGAGAGAGAGAGAGAGAAAAGGAGCGCTAGAGAGAGAAGGGGCTTCGTCGTTGGAATTAATGGCGGAGACGGCGAATGAGAGCAAATCGGGCGACGAAGAGAGCGTGAAGCTGTTCGTTGGTCAGGTTCCGAAGCACATGACCGAGGCTCAGCTTCTCGCAATGTTCCAAGAGTTCTCAATCGTCGACGAGGTCAACATAATCAAGGACAAGGTCACACGAGCCTCTAGAGGTTCGAACATTGCTCTCTCGACCGTTTGAAAATGCCTCTGATTCCTTTTCCTGCTCTCGTCATTTTAATTTATTTTCTCTTTTCATTATCAGGGTGTTGCTTCGTGATATGTCCGTCGAGAGAAGAGGCTGATAAAGCGGTCAATGCGTGTCACAACAAGAAGACATTGCCTGGGGTTAGTGTAGCTATCTATGATCTCTGTCTCTCGATCATTACGTTCGAATGTGGTTATTATAATTGCGTGATTCGTGATCGGATTAGGAAACTCGTCCGTACAAATCATTTTTATGATTTTGACCGCCCACTAAGTGAATTTTTATCCCTTTTTAATTTTATTTTATTTTACCTTTTTCATCATATTTATCGTTTTTCCTACTTTCAAGTTTCAATACGTTTTGAGTGATGACCTGGAAATTACAATAATTGCTATCTCAGACTCAGACCTACTGGCCCTTTTAGATAATGGGGTATTTATGACAAAGATTTATTGTTGTATGCTTTTTGACTAGTTTACTATTATGCCCATGGTTAAAGTGTTTTAGATTGTTTTAATGAGCTTGGCTTTATTGCATGCTTCTTTACCGAGCTATAGAAGCTAAAAGCCTGACCGGGAATACTCTTGCCTCTTAGTTAATCTGCGTGGGGATTTCGTTTTACCAATGAGGGTGAATACTTGATTTTACATTTTAGGTAATTTTAAGGCTAATAATGAAACAGGCATCAACTCAGAATCGGATATAGTAAAAATAATTATAAAAAAAGCCTCATTCATGGACGACTCTAATGCAAGATATTTGCTCATCCGACTTGGCATTTTCATGGTCTTAGGTATATAGAGTGACTTGGAGAGCCCTATGTTGGGCCTTTGCTGGAATGTGAAGTTGCTCAGGCAAGCTTCTTAGTTTGGGTTCTTGCCTATGCCTGAACACCATAATATGTTCTTTGTATAAAGCAGAGAACTTTAAGACTTTTTAGTTGCCTCCATTGTTGTGCATACTCATTAATTTTGTGCAACTTGTTATAGTTTTCATTGTTATATGATGTGTTTGTGTTTTACTCAGCTCTTAATGATAATTTTCCCTTTCTCTCTGTTCGATTTAGGCATCTACTCCGCTGCAAGTGAAGTACGCAGATGGAGAGTTGGAAAGATTAGGTGTAATATAATTTCGTATGCGATTGTAATTTGGTTGTTTTTAATATATGTGCTCTTATATTTAATGGATTTGATTTCCTGTGTGTAAAAATCCAGAACACAAGCTTTTTGTTGGTATGCTTCCAAAGAATGTATCTGAAGCCGATGTTTCCGCTCTTTTCTCTATACATGGATCCATAAAGGACTTACAAATATTGAGAGGCTCTCAGCAAACGAGCAAAGGTACTTTTGCTGTGCTTTTGAATTGTGCTATGGCGAGTGGATTAGTAATCCTACTACGTATTCTTTAGCTACATTTGCATTTTTTAAAAAGTTTGCATTCTTTTAAAAATTATTTATACAGGCTGTGCATTTTTGAAGTACGAGACAAAAGATCAAGCTCTTGCAGCCCTGGAGGCTATCAACGGAAAACATAAAATGGAGGTTAGCACACTAAAAGCTCATTATGGTGTTTGAACTCATTGTTTTGCACGTCACATAGTTGTTGTGGAGCAAAGGTTTGAAAAAAGTTCCATGAAGCGTGTTCTAAAACTGTTTGATAGTTGCATGTATCTTGTTCTAAACTGTTCGATGCAAGCTCGAGTAAATGTCATTGAAGGTCTATCTTAAAATTCATTTTCCAACACCACTTTAAATGTTTATAACTTATGACTTCGTTTATATATTTATAAAGCTGTAGAACACTGGATCACTCCGTTAAACACATCCCATTCGTTTCTCGTTCTAATTCCTTTATTTAAAAGGTTATTTTTTCTCGCTGATTGGAGATTGATCAATTGTGTTAAAGTTTTATAAACCCGAAATCTGAATATATTGAGCAATATCTTCTTTATATAGTGCAATGGTTAGGCCTGACCCTGATTTAGATGTATGTAAAAGCATTTCCCTAAACTGACATTCTGTTAGCATTGCTTATCTCTTCTCTCTTTAATCAGGGTTCTAGTGTTCCTTTGGTCGTCAAGTGGGCAGATACTGAAAAAGAAAGACAAGCTCGAAAAGCTCAGAAAGCTCAATCCCAGGTTTCCAATGCCACAAATGCTGATTCACAACATCCTTCATTATTTGGAGCGTTGCCAATGGGTTATGTTCCGCCATATAATGGTTATGGTTATCAGGTCAATCTTGTCATCTTTACAAGTATCAGAGGATCAACAGCAAAACACATTCTCTCTGAAAATGTGGAACATACTAGCATTATTTAATTAACATCACAGCTCAAGTTTGAATGCTATGGTTTTCTCCTGATAGTGCTAGTACACATGTTCGGTTATCGTTAACACACAATACACACGCAAATCTAAACATCGATGATCATTTTGTTTCCCTATAGGCTCCTGGAACTTACGGACTCATGCAATACCGCCTCTCACCAATGCAAAATCAACCTGGATTTCAGAATATGATGAACCAAGGAAACACAATGCGTGGAATCAATCCCGATCTTGCACAAAATTTGGGTCCCAGAAGTTATGGCGTGCCACCCGGTAATTATGTGGGATCACCTTATCATGCCGTTCCAGGGATTCAACATCCAATGACATACCCCGGAGGAATGATGAATCAGGGACCAATGAGTAGCTCACCTCATTCCGTTCCATCCGGAGCCAATAACTCTGTGACATCTCCAGGAACGAGTAAAGGCTCCGGGGGTCAGATTGAAGGTCTGTTATATATATTGTATTAACTTGAAAAAAATGGTTGGATGTGTGTGTAGAGCATTACTCATTCTATGTTCTGTTACTTAGGTCCGCCCGGTGCTAATTTATTTATATATCACATACCTCAAGAGTTTGGGGACCAAGAACTTGCCAATGCTTTTCAGCCTTTCGGTAGGGTATTGAGTGCCAAGGTTTTCGTTGATAAAGCAACTGGAGTCAGCAAATGCTTTGGTGAGCCTAGGTTCTTTTGCTACTTTAAATTTTTATCTATTGTGGTGTTTAGACTCGCTCTCAAATGGATCATTTTGAGTGCAGGATTTGTAAGTTATGAGGCACCAGAGTCTGCTCAGTCTGCCATTAGTGTGATGCACGGATACCAGTTAGGGGGTAAGAAATTAAAGGTTCAGTTGAAAAGAGACAACAACAAACAGACCAAACCATATTGATTAGAAGGTGACTGATGAAAAAAAGCAAGATTCTTTAACAAGCAAAGAAAAGAAGAAAAGATAATCTTGGATTGGAATGGGTTGTTCGCAGATTCGTTAATCCCGTCCCTCCTTGCTTGTATTTGCCTCGACGCAGCAATGCGAATCCCAGGACTTGTAACTGATGGTGCAATTTGTGCCGAAGAAAAAAAGACAGAAAATTGTAACTTTGTGTATTATTTAAATTCATTTAGACTGTAATCTCCCTCAATTTCTTGATTCTTCTCTTGTGAACATCTTGTAAAATTCATGGAAACTTTCTTCACATAATGTATTCTGATTCATTTTCTTCCCACAATTTAACGACACTTCTACTACACCTTGTGTCATGGTTTAATTCTCGTATAGAGCATTCATTTAAAAAAAAATATAATCTAGTAGACTCGACTCTATGTTACATTGGTCTCGCAGGCTATTATTTCGAAGTATATCAAGAGTCTTGTGACATTCTATAAGCCGAGGATTGGGTACCTTTTGTTGCTTTTAATCTGAGACTACCTTTACAGCCACCAATGATTTTACCAACAAAGATCGTCCTGAAGGTTAATTATCCGTTTGCTAAAAAAAGGTTAATTATCCGTACTTTATTTCTGAATTAATTTCAAATTGAAAAGGGTGTTTATGTGGGTTATTCAAGCAGTGGAATTGGACGTGCAGCAGGTAGTTACTGATTTCGTTTATAGCCTGTTCAAATGGTTCTGGTTTTGTAGGTCTTAATGGAGACGAATTAGTATAGTACTTGACGAGAAGTTTTCTAGACCCAATTCAGTGGACTGGGGGTTTTTATCTTTTCTTCTAAAAGAAAATTGATGTGCAAAACTTTGCTCTACACCCCGTTTCTCCACTTGACCCCTGAATTTGATCAGAGGTATTTGGTTTTGTATTGAAGAAGAGGAAGACAAGTAGAGTTGATAATGATAAGATCATCTCCACCCCACCTTTAATTGGGGATGAGACATATTTGGTGTGGGAGACTTACAACCCACGTCAAATATATACCCAAATTTGGATAAAATAAATAGTATATGCCCAAATTTAAGGTCGAACTATTAATCATCCAAATTTGGTGATAAACTATTTTTAATTACAAATTCACCCACAAAAATATTAATATGTAATTTAGACCATAATTTATACAAAAATACATATTATTAATGAGAAAATAGAATAAATAATATGATATTGATAATGATATATAACATTAATTAACACAATACAACTAAATTAAATTCATATCAATTATAGTTACATAAATACAATACATAGAAATTAAAATTACAACGTATATCATATAACTAGAAAAAAATATAAAAGCATGATTTATAATGTATATGTAATATTTTTGTAATTAATGGGAACGAGTAACGAGTATCAATATTTGTAATGTTTATGTAATAATTTTTTTTTATTAATGTCGTAGTATTAAGATAATATTTAATATAAATATAAGTTAATTTAATATTGTTGATATACAAAAATAAATTATTTTTTAATAAGATTAATATTCACTAACATATTAATAGAGGAGTTAATATGAAATTCATATAAAGTAATATTGAAAAGTACAAAAAGAGAATTTTTTTTTTATAGGATTTGGTGTTGTCGGTTGGAGTGAAAACAATGTAACTGCATCAAATTTGGTAAAAAAATTAACCCAAATTTGAGTTTTGGATTGGAGATGATCTAAGGGGTTGAACATAGAAACGGAAATGAGGGCAGAATATTATTAAGATTACTTTGTGATTTGCATATCTAATATTACATGAAAGAGGAATTAAAATAGGCTAGATAATAATAAAATTGAAGACCAAACTACCTTTACATCATAATAATAATAAATATGATAAGATCTCCCGGCAAGCTCAGATGCTATAGTGATAAACACCGAGAGTTTGTAGGACAAAAAAACGGAAGCGCGAAAGACCCCATTGTAATCTCCAAAATCAATTTAAATATCTTAGTCTAAATAGTTAAACAACTCTAAATTATATACTAGAAAAACAGATCGCACTTCTATTATATGTTAGACTATTATCTATGTATATCACGACTGTTTTGTTCAAATTTTCTAACGATTCGACGGTTGATGAAGTCGCAATTTTAGCTGGGACAGCCGGAGCAGTTTTGAAAACAAATTTGCAGTTCATGGCTACACCTGATAGACCAACTTGAACTGCTCCGAACAACATCTACACCTTTTAGAATAATAGAATAATATTGAATTTGAGATTATGTAAATGATGATCGCGAAGAAGAAGAACAAGATAGAAAGAAAACTTTGATTTCAAGAAAATGAGTAATGAGTATATTACCTAAACATAACATAATTTTTTTGTTTTATATGAATGTACAACTACAGAAAACGACAAGTCATAATAACTTTACTATCATTTTCTAAAACTTTGTGACGATCCAACGATCAACGAAGCATAAATGTTGCCTGATACCACAATAGTTTTCAACTCAAAACCAATTTTGTCTTCAAGTAGAAATTTAATATGTTATCGTATATTTGTCCATCCACATAGTTTGCATCTAACTCAATTCATGCAAAGCGTGAGAGAGATTGTAACTCAGCCTTGTTACGCTGCGTGTGAGGGGGTATTGAAGTGAGATAATGTCATGTCGATTTTGTGTATGAATGGATATGTGTTCATAAATCGGTTAGAGTACTCTATGGAAGTGCTCACTTTCTCAATTGGGGTCAAGACATTGTTCTTAAAGAGAGTGCATCTGATTTCTTAGAACGCAAGTCATTTTTAGAGAGTGCTCTTTCGAGAAGTTTGGTGTCAGACATTGTTCGCTGGACTTGTATATGTTTAGCGTTGAAACCTCAAACCTTTTAAGTCCATGAATACCGGCACCGTCTTTGTGATCGATCAATCAATTTTGATAGATAGTTTTTATTAAGATTAGTCATGAGATTAACTTTAACCGATTGAAACTCACGATTGATTAGTTAGTTGTTCAAGAACTCCATTTACCGACATAATATTTAGCAATTTTGAATACTTAACTATTAACAGGCTAAAATAATTAAGAGTCTAACCATTAATCACATTATTAAATTTTATGTTGTTCGTCACCTACTTTAGAAATAATTTAAACTGTCATTTTAAAGAAATAGTTTATAAGTGGTTCTTAGTCTAAATTAATTGGAAATTTCATATCACCTTCAAAGTTGAGTTCAATCTAACATTCATTTGCCTACTAAAAAGAAAAAAATAAATACTTGGAAGGGTATAACCAAAAATTAATTATCATCATATTGATCGGGAAAATTGAGTTCTGTTAATTTCTTCTTGCAAACTCTTGGTCTAATTTCAATTATCTTTCTTGATATTAGTCTATGACTTTGGATGTTTCTTCTTCTAGACACAGAAACAGCTATACTTTCTAAATTTGAATATGCAACTACGCCAAAGAGCTTAATTTGAGATAGTTTCACATTTTAATAACTAGTTAAATAATGTCTTTCCCTTTGAAGAAAAAAAATGTCTTATTAGACACTCAATTAAAAGTATAACTCATTAAATTTATCTTACAAACCATGATAAAAAGAAAAAGAATAGAAACAATAATAAAGTTCCTCTGAATTTACAAACTATGACTTACAAGTCACGGAATGCTTTTTTTCCCGTCAAAACACGTCATTTTTCAATCCTAGTTAATCAAATTAGTCTATTATTATATTATGAAGTACAAGACCAACAATGAAACTCAAAACAGTGTTGTTTCCTAAGTTGCCTTAAGCAAAACCTGATATACCAAGATTTGTGAGCATTATACCTTTGACTACTTGCATGACTATAATGACAAAACAACTAGCATATCGCCACGCCCAGACCTTTTAGCGTTGGGGTTTTGCCACTTAATTTCTGATTCCAACTAAATTAAAAAATATATGGAAATTTTGTCGCGGTCGTGAACTAGTTTGTTGTCATTGTCCATCTCTTTGCGAATAAAAAAATGTTTCTATAGCTTGACAAACGCTTGCAAAACCATATTTTTCTTGCCCTATACTTTAGAAGTTTCAATATCATAATAAACAAATATTACTTTGCTTGCTTTAGACTCATTAGTCATTATCCGTTTCCATACAAAAAGAGAAAGGAAAAAAGGGTGTAACATCACTACGGAAAATGGAATTCAATGCATAAAGCATTGCATGTAAAACCTAAATGCTCGAGAGTTGGCCAAAAGTTGACTTACTAGTTCGTTTGTTTGTGGTTTTGGGTCTTGTTCTTTTTCAACGTGTGTGACATATGCAAATTTCACAACCACCGTATTATACGTTAAAAGGTCGGTTACGTATTATGATACACTTTTCGGGGTCAATATTTAATGGGCAACACTAAGTTGAATAAATTACTATTTTATATCTTCTCTTTTTCTATGAATTTCATTTGTTCTTCATCAAAATCGAGATGCCACGCGTTATTCTTTAGATTCTAACAAGACTTATATCAATGCTCCGTAGAGTCGAGGCGATTACTTGTATAGATTAAGATTTTTCCACATCTGGTTCAAATAGTGTAGCGGTGGACAGTATTTGAATTTGATATTGGATTGAGCCATATTATTCAGTGCATTATAATTTTTGTTCGTTCATATTTATAATTTATACATTTGCATTGATTTATAAATGATATCATAATTATCCTTAAATTATTCATATTTTCTATCTTAAATTTATCTTCAAATCCAATATTGACAAGTTTGGAAAAAATTAAATTACATTACATGTTTTAATAAATACTATATTTAGTTTGTGTTACTATATATTTTGAATCTTTTACTTATATACATATAAAAACGTTTACTAATTTCAAAATACCTAATATTTTGTAAACTTTGTGTAAATACCGACCTCAAATTGTTTACAGAATTATTTGGATTATTTTGACCCGAATTTGGAATTATTTACAAAGTTGTAAGATGAGGATAGTTTGGACCCAATATTCGTGCAAACAAAACTTGGTGGTTATTTATAAAATATTTGCAAAACGTTGGATATTTTGAAAACATTAAACATATGTGGATAAAGAACCAATGAAATGGTATAAATGAAAAATATTAAATAAATATAAGGATATAGAAATAAATAAGAAAAAATTAAATATAAAATTATTCGATGTACAAACAGTTGGTCGGAGAAAAATAATATGGGTCTTTTAGGTATATATCCATATTTATGTTTACCAATTTTAATATACCCAACGTTACGTTAATTTTGTGTAAATACTCAGTATAAATTGTTTATGAAAAAATTTGGACTATTTTGGGCTTTTTATTTAAATAAATTATTTATACAAAATAGTTCTTAAATTGTGTATATTGTAAAATGGTATATTAAATTATGCGTTGGGTTAGAGATGGCTTAAGATCATTGCAGATTTTTTATATTCTTCTTAATTCAGAATTCAGATTCAGGTTTGGTACAAATAGTAGTGTAAACAGGGTAAATAATAATGGAGAAAAACTACATAACATGGTCGCACTGTGCTTCACCAAAAATTTCGAATACGACATGACTGATCCAACTAATTATGAGAATAATGAAATAGCAATAAATGTATTTAGTGTGGTATAACCATCGAATCATAGGCAGTTGAATGATGAAAAAGAGAGAGAAAAATAAAATGATAGGCACTTGAAATCCACCGGAGTGCGTTGAACATAAATTGGTTCCACGATCACCACAATTGCGTCCATTTATTGAACGAAAGAGAACTGCAAATTTTCAAGCCAATTTAATAACCACTCGCTTTCTTACACTGTTTGTGGTCATTTCCTTTTGCCAGCTGCCAAAACAAAATCCAGGCTTTTAAACTTGGCATTCTTTCTATTTCTGTATTAAATAATTATAAATAGTTTTCCTTAGAAAAATAAAATTATACACCTCCGTAAACAGTTTACCCAACCAAAGATGCACTGGTACTTCTTCCTTTCAGCTGTGCTGAATTGTGGATTACACTGTGCTTTAATGGAAACATTTTTCCAGTATACTCCAATTTAGTTGTGAAGTAAAAAGAAAAAAAGTGTACCTTTTTCATCTATTTCTAAAATTTATTTAAGTTCCTATATCGATTTATACGGGTACCAGAATCATCAAAATTACATTTTTACGGTAATTTTGTGTTTCAAATGTAATATGACGAATTTGTAGTTTGAAATTTATGTTACTTTATTCTGCATCGAACAATTTTTTTCACGATTGGTGGTTTTCTAGCGTTTTGATTCGTTTATTAACCCACATAAGAGACTGTAAGTCAACCCCGGCGAATGATGTAGACCTTGTTATTGCGGAGATCCTTGCCGATTCTACTAATTTTGCTGATTTTGATATTGTGTTTCATTCTCGCTCGACCAATGTAGCGGCCCACTCTATTGCTAAATTTGCTCTCTGTTTGGATGAGATTATGTATTTTGATGACATTTTCCCTCTTTTTGTTGAGGATGCGATTTTTAGCCGATTCGACTAATTTTTTTAATGAAGTTTAAGGGCTATCGGCCCCTTTCATGTAAAAAGAATAAGAGCCGTCCTTTTGTTCGAAAGTAATGGTGATCAATCTTTTATTCAATAGAAGTTCACATGAAATTTGTATGGAATCATTAATATTACGCCCTTATTTAATATAAAACATCAAACTATATATGAAAATAAAAGAATAAAAAATCAACTCTCATATACTCTTTTAGTAAAGTGGTCAGACTCCTACCAAAACTATGTCAAATTTATATATATATATATATATATATATATATATATATATATATATATATATATATATATATATATATATATATATATATATATAATCGCAATGCATCTACTATCTCTGAGTTAATCCCTGATTATTAGTTTATGAGATCTAATACTATTGATTTTTAGTTTTATGATACAACTAAAACTTCACATTTAGGTATTTTTGTCCGCGGAAACAATATAAATAAATGTTTAAGTCTATGTTTATAGATTAACATTATTTATACGAGTAATGATTTTGTGACAACTAGCATAGGTTACACCACATCCAAGTTAGAGAAGTCACGAGCTCAATCATATTTACAAATAAATGAAAGTTTGAAAAATTATGAGTAATGATTTTTTATGACAACGATAAATATCGTAAATCTTCATAAAATATCAAGCTTAAGCTTTGATTTTAATAAGTGCTGAATTTTTATTTTCGGTTTGATTTAAATGACGAAATTGTAATACTAAATTATTGTCACTATAAAAGAATCAAATCAAAATCATAAAATAGTTATTGATCGAAATAGACTCATCAACTAGCTTTCTTATGTGTCCGAATTCCAACTGTAACATGGATTCCATGTTCAAGTCACTTGTTGTGATGACGATCGATTGTTGATTTTATCAATTTTTGCATATTGTTTGTTTTCTACACTTTGACTTTATAAACACTTCAAACATTAGCAATTTAGATATATTTAACGTTTTGTAAACGGATTGCAAATAGCCACTGTTATGACGTAAAATTTATTTACAGTTAAATTTGTGTCTAGTTTTTCATTACTATATTCTATAGCGCTTATTTTTCAACAATTTTTGAGCATTTTCGTCTCAAAATTGTTATAAACGAATTTCTCTGTTAATTTACGACTTACTTATAAACGTTGAGTAATTTCAAAATATCATAATTTAAATGGATATATATTAACATTGTTCTCCTAATAAACGAATAAGAGTAAAAGTAGAGGTGGTGGTAAAGAACCCCATACAAATTGGATTAAACCAACCAATCCAATGTGAAAAAGGCCAATTAGTATAAAATATAGGAAATAATTAAATTTTGATATTTTACCCGAATTGTTTAATCAATATGAAATAAATAATTCGACTTAAAGTAATGATAGGACGAGCTCGGCTCACTTTCGTAACAAACCCTAAAGAAGTCGAAGTCAACATGAAAGATGTAATCTCGTGTGTACACTCGAAGAGTTGACGACTTATCATAATCTCAATTCAAGTGAGAAAAATGTGATGATAAACGACGCAATGACGGACGAGTTCGCCAACGCGAATCTCTAGAGATAATTTACTCATTCAAAGATAATTTAGATGTGACTTTTACTATAACGAATACTTTTTGTTTCGTTCTTCAAGCTCGTCATTTGTCTTCTTATTGTAACGAACCCAACCATTGTATTCAATATTGAATTGTTAAATATTTACTTATCATATCATTAATATTAGTTTATACGAAACCTTATTGAAATTCAAAAATAAATTAAACCGAATCAAACACTTAATATACTTTTGTTTTTTCGTGATTAGCGAGGTTCGAAAACGACATTAAGAATTTAAGTATAAACAAGACTAATGAAAAGACAATAAAATAAAAATGTGAGGTTGTTATCTATTTTAGGGTATAATTTCATAATTTTAATTAAACAAATATTAAAAACCTGACGTTATTTATTACGAAAATTTAAACTCGACTTAACGAAGACACAAAGTAAATACTCGTCCTATTCTCTAAAAAAATTGTCAAGAAAAAAACGACAAAATTCGTAAAAAAAAAAAAACAACACATAACAACAAAATGATGACATTCAACGAAAAACGATGACAAAATGTTGAGACTCCACGGCGACGCCATCGCCGGATTTTGACAAAATTCGCCGGCATTTAAAACACGTGTTATAATTTTAAACGGCTAAAATATATTGTACATGTGATAATGATGCGCATAATCATGTTTAGTTACATATAACATTACACATGAAACCTGGCTGAATCCATTAGTGTAGTTACATTTAGAGCCTACCATGTTTGAATGTTTTCGATGGTCACATGACACTTTGATTTCTAGGTTAGCAACCTAAATTTTCTCCCCTAACTAGAATTCGTATTCCTTTTCTAGAAGTGCTCCTTATTTATATAATAATCTTGTGCTTCTTTATCTTTAAAAATTATACTTTTTTTACTTTTACCCCGTAAAAAAATCATATATATTAGTCACAAGTACAACCATGTCAAATTAGAGTTATTATCAATTTACTTTAGCACTTATCGTAACAAAATAAACCGGCGATGCGAACAACTTCCTTTAAAAAGCATGTACAAATTTTATTTTTTATGAAATATTATAAAAAAAACAACATATATTACGAATTGTGGTTGTGATTGAATTTTGATTTTGCATTTTATTTTAGAAATAGATTCGCCATCTTTTATATTTTTCGCTAAGAATTCTGGAATAGATCTTATGGGTTCATTCAATTAACTTTGACGTAAACAATGTAGTTACTTTAGGTTTACATTGCACTATATTCAAAATAAGCTTCTAGCTACACATATTATATATTAGAAAAGAAAAATCTCACAAGTTGTAAATTTCACGTAAATATATTAATATCACTTGGGCATCAACTTGAAGTGGAAGCTCCATTTGAAATGGTCCAAATTTTTTTATCCAACTGAAAAATGTGGCTAATCGAATATGGAAGCTTCTTTGATTGTTGATTTCCAGTATTATTCACCTAATATTATCGTAAAATTGTACCAAAATTAAATTTGGCTTAACGATAGCGAGACAGAACGAAATCTCGATATCGTTAAGCTCATAGTGGGAGCGGGACTCCTGTTTGTCCTTATACAAACGAGAACGGGAGTCCCGTTAAATATATAAACGGGAGCGAGAGTCTCATATATACTCGGTATGTTAAAGAAAATAACTCAAGGAAGATCCAACACGCCCCAAAAAAATTACAATTGGAGGAAAAGAACCGTTGCCCCAACGGTCAAAAGCTTTTTATTTTCTATTTTTTAACATTTACTTTCTAAAACTTATGCGTTTTTTGCATAAATGATGCGCAATTCATATCATAAACTCTATACTTCAAGTCAGAGCAGCTAGTTATGATCCTTCCATCAACAAATTTAGGAGTTACATTACTTAGAAGATTAATAGTTCAACCACTAAAGTAGACGAGTTTAGGAGACGCCTTAGGCACCACGTCTCCAAGAGTGCACTTGACATCTTGATAACAAAATTAAATGGAATTAAACATTTTTAATGTTTAACAAATTTTTTATCTGAAAATGGTGAGGACACTATTACATAATATGATATTATGATGGCTGAATCATTTGTTTCATTTCTTAACATTTTTACAAAAAAAAAAAACATTGTTATCTTTCCGCTGTTTACACTCTTAATTTTCGCTGAAGCCAAATTTTTAAAATATTTGGGGGGGTGCAAAGGTTCCTTTACTATACGATTTTGGAGCCATTGTAGACGTCTAATGTAAATAGGTGGTTTTAAAAAAAATCTTAAGTACATTAGAAATCGTTTCGTCGATGAAGATTACATTGCACTTGATTTTTCTAGGATCGTGTAAGATTTTTATGACTTTTCAGGGTTACAGAGCGAAACTCCTACCGCAGTATCGAATGCAGACAAGTTAATAATATACGCAATATCCAAAAAGACACCAATACATGAATGTGTCCGTCAACGCTCCTGCTTACAACTCATCTCCTCAACAACATAAGTCTGGGACAAGTAAGTCGAGGTCGAGCTCAGGCGACACACAAAGCCATTCCGAGATACAAAAGTACGACCGGAAAGAGTAAGTCAAACCGGATGACAAAAACATCGACCTATTGTTTGGTGGAGACAGAATGAAATGAGGTTTACAGTGTTGGCATCTATGGCTCAAGACATACTCATCATCTCTGTTTCAACCGTGTCATCGAAAACGGCTTTCAGTAGTGCAAGATACATCATCGACGAAAGATAATGTAGCTTGACTCCGGAGATGGTCGAAGCATTGACATGTAGGAATCGAGCACAATGAACATTCATTTGCTTTGATATTATTGACGATTATGAAGTTGATTTTTTAAATGTAAACCTCAATGTTTAGTCGTATAACTAAAAGATATTCGGTTTTTATCCAGGATAATTTTTCAAATGATTAACGAAATAAGGGGTGATTTTTTGTTTTTGTCTTTGCACTTTCGTAGGGATCAGTGAGATCTTTTAGGAAGCCACATTTTTAAATTAATCTTTTTCTTTACTATTTCTTTCAAATAATTTAGCTTAAAATTTTTTCAATTAAACCTTCTTAATTATTAATTCAAGTCGCCTTATTTAAAATTATTTCAATTAAATCCTTCTATATAATTATTTAAAAGCTTTTAAAAATATGTTTTTTATATTTTTTTTAATGTTTAACGGGATTCCAAAATTCCCGTCAGACAAAGTATCGTTCTGTCTCATTATCTAACGAGACGGGGCTCCCGTTTAACCAATTAACAGGAGTGAGACGGTAGCAGGAGCGGCAGCGGTAACTCCCGTTAAACCACTCCGAATCTGTTGAAAGTGGAAGCTTCTATCGACAGTTCCAGTTTTATTAAGGGTAGCATTGATTTTTTCCCCCTACATTTGCACATTACTAATATAAAGTGGAAATTATATGAGTATTTTCTTAAGAATACAGAAAGGTATATTCTATTAAATTTTGGACCAAAATATCTTTAGATAAAAAATATATACTTTAGTCAAAAAAATATTTCGAGATGTCATCCAATATAAGTGATTTATATTTTATTTAAGAGTACTTTTCTTAAAAAATCTGTAAAATTTTAATTTTGATTATTTTAAAACGAACACATTTAAACATAATACTTTTCTATGCTGGAAAAGTAAAATAGGAATCTCTCAAAATACCACTATTTTTAGTTGGTTTTTCCAAAATCTATTAAAATTAATTTTTTTCAAAATATTAGTAAAAAAATAAAATATTTCTAAAACAATTTTTTTTACATTTTATTCTATATCCATATTAACTGATTACTATTTATTTTATTTTTTAAAAATAAACTAAAAAAATTTAAAACTGTACTCTTAAAAATTTAATTTTTTTTAACAATAATGTAATATAGAAAATTTACATTAGTTTTATTATTTTTAAAAGGTATACGAGGTTATGCTTTGAACTATTTCTTAAAAGTAAAACTCTCCTTTTTAATATTGATAAGAGACAAGAGAAGACAACTGCTTCTAGATGATGAAACTCTTAGACACTCACGTAATCCGATTCTTCGTTAGAATAGTTATTTCTAATTCAATATTTTCATTTTTCTTTTGTACCTTCCAGAAGGAGTGGGTTTTGGGACAATTGTCACACATGCCATTACTTAATAATTCTTTATTATATAAATATATATGATATACTACAAGTTACAACTACGCATGTAGGACTATATTTCCTGTCCTTCTAGAAGAACGCCGTTTAGAGAGCAACTCTCTCTTTCTCTCTCTATCTCTCTTCCTCAACAATTAATCAAATCCATCCAAACACCTCTCCTCTTCCATTTAATTCAAACATATCTCTTCTTCCCCAAATTCTCATTTCTCTACTTAAACAATTCATTTTCAATTTCGTCATGATTGATTTCACCGTGTATATACTGAGTGTATACGAAATATTTTAAATGAATGAAGATACATGAATATATATAGTCCCCAGCCCCAACACTGTATCTCTCTCTTTCATTTTCTGCGCCGTACAGATATTTTTCTCCTCGCCAAAAACGGATCTGGTCCATGGAGCCAACCATGGAAGTAGATTTCCCCTCTTTGGTTCTCTCCGAAGTCACCGGTGATTCGGACGCGATTCTCGAGGATTACTCGGCCTCTCTCGACGGCGACGATGCCGGATCGAGCTGCTGGGACTCCTCAGATCAATGTCCTTCGAGTTGGACCAACGATGAAGACGAAAACGACTTGATCGTCGACGATCTGGACTGCTCGGACGACATTGATCGATCTCCGTACGCTCTCGACGAAGAAGAAGAAGAAGAACACGACGGTGATGATGATAATGATCTCGATGATGAAAATCAAGCTTGTTACCCACCGTGGAACGGCGGAAAAATCGGTCGGCCGAGAGATGCTCGACGGAAATCTTGCGCTTCGGAGGATTCGACGACTAAAGAATCGGAGCCGTTGAATGAGATGGAGAAGAACAGGCTCTTCTGGGAAGCTTGTTTGGCTTCATAATAGGTTTTAGTTCGTTGTTGAATGCGTTTAGATTAAGATTATCAGCAATATCATTTTAATGGGATGAATCTAAATTTGTTCATCGTCTCTAAAAGTTCAAAATCAAAGTGTACATAAGTCATTTATTTCTATCATAAATCATATTTATTTCATTGATTGTCTCATTACTTTTCAATAAATGTTTATCACTAATTTACTGTTTTTCATTTCTGGAGAGATGAATCATAATTTGATTTCCTTTACTATTCTTAGTGCTCTTTATTATATTACATTATTTTCTTGTGATCATTTCATCGTATTCAAGTAGTATTATTCCTGATATCTGATTGCTTTTGAGTTGGTCGGAAAGAGCTTCCGAATTCCAAAACTGTGATTGAGATTTTCAGATTGTGCTTTATTGAAGCATGTGGATCCGTTTTATTAGTTTCTATTAGGATAATTTACATTTTTTTTATTTATTAAAACAAATCACATTTTTTAAGGCTTTTTAAAGAGGGATTCTTAAAGAGGGATTGCCAAATACCATTTTATATTTTTTATTTTTTATTTTTTCAAAATTTATTTAAACATTTTTTTTTTTTACTAGATTTCACAAAACTAACACAAATGCCGTACATTATATTACCGGGAAAAAATTAAAAAAAAAGTTAAATTTTTTAAAGTTAGGAGCAATTTAAAACTTTAATTTAAAAAAATAATAATGGTTAATATGAATATGGAATAAAATATAAAAAATTATTTTAGGAGTACTTTAGACATTTTTGATAAAAAATTAATTTTAATAAATTTTGGAAAAATCAATTACAAATGGTAATCCTTTAGGATAACTAATAATATAACTTTTTGAAATATAAAAATTGCTATATAGCAAACATTTTGTAAAACTTGTTAATAGCAATAAACCAATATAAACAACTTTAAGAGATTAAACTACCCTTGAAATTAACACTATAAATAAACGGTTATAATTATAATTAATTAATAAATAATCACAAAAAAATCGTTAGTTTCAAATAAGCAGGTTATTATTATAAAACCAAAACCAAAAATATGCCGATAAGTTTACAATTAGATTAGTCATAATAAGATAAACTCAACATACATCAAACATTAGTTTCAACTTTATAACCATTAAAATATTTTATGAAAGTAAAGGAGTAAGTCGAAAAAATATAATTATCTTTTGTATTTCGAATGAGTAAATGCGGCATAGTGCTATGCATTTGAATAATTTTTGAAACTTTTATGACTCAAGGTCTTATCCTTTTTAATACACTTCACACATCATTATATACGGAGTTCAGGAATTGACTAATTGATTACCATAAATATATATTTAACGTAACCTTGATATCAATGCGTGAAATTTTATATATTTGTAGATAAGATTTAGAAATTCAAAAAATTAACTCGTTAACATATATAAATATATGTTATCTTAAAACTAAATGCATCATATTATGTAAGACAAGCTCGAGCAAGAGCGATAAGCTTGCCATTAGATAAGCCAAATTAAGATAAACTCAACATGAAATGAAAGATTAATTTCAAATTTCTAACATTTGAAATATTGTATGAAAGTTAAAGAGTAAATCAAATATAATTATAATTACCTTCTGTATTTAAAAAAAATACATGCGGAACGGTACTATGCATGTGAATAACTTTTGAAAGTTTAATGAATCAAGGTCTTATCCTTTATAGTATGTCACACATCATTATTTACATAGTCAATGAATTAACACATTGATAACTATAAATATATCATATGTAACCTTTAAATAAATGCAAGATTTTAAAATATCATTAGATAAGATTGAGAAATTCAAAACATAACATATTTGCTTATATAAATATATGTAATGTAATCCTGAAATTAAATGCATCATAAATTCATATTTTGTTAGACAAACTCGAGCAACAACGATAAATTTGTCATTAAATAAGTCATAGTAAGATAAACTCAACACTAAATTAAACTATTGATTCAAATTTAGAACCTTTAAAATATTTTATGAAATTTATGGATTAAGTCGGGAAAATATAATTACATTTTGTACTTCGAAAGAGTAAATGCGGCATGGTATTATGCATTGAATAACCAAGTGTTATCTTTTCTAGTACACCGCACACATCATTATTTACAGAGTCATGATTCATGATTATCTTAAATATAATTGATGTAATATTGAAATTAATGTGCCATAGATTTCATATATTGTTAGATCAGATTGCAAAATTTTAAAAATTAACTCGTTTAATTATATAAATTTATGTCATCCAATGCTTAAATTAAATGCATTATAAATTCATATTTTATAAGACAAGCTCGAACAAGACCGACAAGCTTGCCATTAGATAAGCCATAGTAAGATAAAATCAACATTAAATCAATAATTAGTTTCAAATTTATAACCTTTAAAATATTTTATCAAAGTCAATGAGGAAGTCTAAAAAAAATATAATTATCTTTTGTATTTGGAAAGAGTAAATGCGGCATGGTACTATTCATTTCAATAACTTTTGAAACTTTTATAACTAGAGGTCTTACCTTTCTGATAAAAAATAATTTTGTACCTATTCTTTCACGTAAGCTTTATATTGCAAGTGCGATTGAACTACAAAATAGCAATTAAAATAGTTGCATAGGATTAAATCAAGGGTTGAAATACAGATTTTCGATGACTTTAAAATACAAAAATACTCGTTGTCACATAAATAATGCAGAAATAAAAAATATGCAGATGTTAGTGCTTATTACCAATAAAAATGTCGATAAAATACAAAAATACTAACGAAATTTTGTTGATTAATTATAAAGTTAAAACATAAAATTCACACATAAATGCAAATTTTTTATGACTTTAAAATTAAAAAAATACTCATTATCACATAAATGATGTGGAAATCGAATATGTAGATGAAAGTACTTATTGCCAATAAAAATGCCGACAAAACACAAAAATATTAACAAAATTATTGTTGATTAATTATAAAGTTAAAACATAAAATTCACATATAAATGAGGTTCAAAAAACAAATAAGCATAAAGTTACAACCGGAATTTTTATCCTACATAATATATAATCTAATAAAATACATAAATTGTTCACCGATGCGAAGAATAAGTTAGTAATATAATAAATATATTTTCATTAAATTTATTCAATATTAATATTTAAAAAATTATGTGGTAATAATCCTCCCAGTTTATTAATTATTTTGAAATATCTTATTATGTGTTAATATAATAAATATTTTTCGTTTACTTTATTCAATATGAACCAAATTATTTATTTATGATTCTTCTTTTTCATTATTTATCGATCAATTTTTTAATATATGTTAATAATATTTCTTAAATTTACAATACTTATATAAATTGCAGTAGATTAAAAAAAACTCGTGTAGGGGTTTTCAATCCCAAGTTCAAGTCGCAAGAATAACACTCCAACCAACAAACTACACATTCGACTATGCACATTTTACGGCGTTGAATTGATATTATTGAATGCCAGAAACGACATGTCGACAAAAATGACATAAACGACGCAGACGACATGAACAATGAAATTCATGGGCAAAAAACGGCAAAACGATATACGTAAAATGATTGGCGCATTTTTCCGGAATTTCACTGAAATTGACGACATATTAGACCTTGGATCAAATGTCTAAATTTATTTTATTTGATATAATTACAATTAAAAATATTAATGAGACATTAAATTTATCGACTATAATAACAGTTAATGACTCTTCCTATCTCTCTCATAAGATGAAATTGGTGCAACTACCCGCACAAATTGTCGACGTCAAGAATACCATTGATAAATAAATATGGTAGTTCTGTTAGTATCTGTAAATTTTAGTAATAATAGTTCATTTAAGTAAATAATATATATCATGTGCCAAACTAACCAAATGAAAGGTTACGAAAATAGGAGATCTTGTGTTCAACATTTTTTATGTCAAAGTAACCATGATAAACAAATTACAGGTTACGAGAAAATAGATCTCGGATTCAATAATATTATATGTTAAATCAACCAAAATAAGAAAATGAGAAGTAACGAAAAAAAATAGATTCAACAAGTGCCATATTAATCAAAATAAATAAATCATAAGTTACAGAAAAATGAGAATTCATGTTCAACATTAATATACATCAAACTACAAGAAAATTAAAAATTTGAAAAATAAACAGCAATAACGAACAAACATATAAAGACTACATTCTATATATCCAATGAAATTTAAAATTGAGTCCTTTTAAACCTAATTCTGACAATTACGAGAACACGAGCATCCCTCGCCATTACGAGGAGAGAGAGAGAGAGAGAGAGAGAGAGAGAGAGAGAGAGAGAGAGAGAGAGAGAGAGAGAGAGAGAGAGAGAGAGAGAGTAAATGTTAATGATTTTTATTTGGATGTCAAATAAATAATCATTTTAAATGAAAATTTAAAATTAAAAAGCACACAAAGAAAGAAAAGTCATCTTAATACACAATTTTTATTTCTTGTAAATAGTAATATTTTTATTTAATTATCAAAGTGTAACTTAGATAAAGATAAAATAAAACAGTGTTTAGATGGACAAAATTTGGTTAGTTTGCTAAGTTTTTAAAAACTTTCGACAACTTTAAGCAAACATTATTAAAAAATTGTTTAGTTGGACAAAGTTTGGGTAGTTAAGTTTTTAAAAAAACTTTCGACTACTTTACGATATTGAATCCTCAAGTGGCATCTAATATCTATATTTTAAGGATGCTATTTTCTTTTCAATTTTGGAATAGATATCGTATAATATTTCTTTAGAAACCAAGTCTAAATATTAAAAACAAAAACAAAATCTCCAAATTTTGATCGAGACTTACAGCATAACTCGGAGACCTTGGCACACACGATCCGCCATCCCTTTTAACCATTTACAATTTAGACAATTTCAATTAGCAGTTTTGTTTATTTTGTTTACAATTTTATTTAGAATATGGATTTCTTACTATTTAAGTTTAAATCGCTAGTATTTGTGGAAGATTTTAATAGATATATCCTTAAAACATATTCAGAAATTGTATACACATAGCCCACTTTTTTTTGGACTGGATAAGTTAATTTTTGAAGAAACAATATCATATTACCTCAATTAACTAAGTTCAATTGAAATTATTTTATTGTAAAATTAGATTTTTGTCATGTTTTCGGACAATATCTTTAAAAGGAAATATATTTCCGGGCCAAAAGTTTTCCAAGAAATTTTGACAATAAACTTTAGCCCGAAAATATATTTTTAAAGAGTATATTGGTCCATAAATGTCAATAACTCCAATTTTGAATATTTTAAAGTAACGAGTCAAAGGGCTTCTTTCTCTAGATTTCGGATTTAGAATATAAAAAAATTCCTATTAGAATGTATGGATAGTGGTTCTTTTTGACTTTTTATTTTTTAAATATATCATCGTGATTCACTTGTTTTGTTTAGCCAATGTTACTCTCTCTTTTTCTTCTTCTTTTTCTATTTCATTTTAATAGGAAAATATTCTTACGAGTCGTTTTTTATTCACGTCGCTCCGGACTTCAGGTCACTACTGGTCGTTTATTATCTTATTGTTTTATGCTTTACAATGATAATGAGCTTGACAGGTTAGATATATTTACAGTCATCATGTCGAAAAAATTCAAAATAGTGATGGCAATTCACTTAGCAAGTCAACCACAGTACATATAAAAACCATAATTCAATATGTAGAAGGTTAGATGAGGATAGAAACCAAAACAAGCCTGGCCTAACTTAGAGTACAACAAACACTAGGCAGCTAAGGTTTCAGCCCAAAGCTGAACCCTTTTTCACAACCAAAACAACAAACTAGTTCAGTCAAGCCTTCTTGATGAACGAGACAGAGACTCTTGATCAGCTTTTACATTACTTCTTATAGAATAAAAATAAAGAAAACAAACTACTCAGAAACAACTATTCTACAAGTGGCAAACCTTCTCCAAACAAGTGAAGGTCAGACAGATTCCTCGGGTGCGTGTGAAACTTTCTCCGATTCGCTCGTCTTTTCCACTATCTGTATCGAAGAATTTTCTTCTTCTGCTTTAGAGTCTTCCTCTCTAGAATCATTAGTATTGGTGTCTTCAACCAATGATATTGCAGAGTCAATACATTCTTCTTCTTCTTCCTCGACTTCATTGATACTAGTTAAGCCAGAACTCACATCATGGCTATCAGTGAGTGAGATTTCGGAGCAACACTGAAGAGTCACACATTTCTCTTCCACTTCTTGTTCCTCTTCCAAATTGGCCGAGGGTTTTTCATCATCCAAGTGCCCCGAGAAGCTCTCCACAATCTCGCCAAGCACTTCAACTTCATAAAGATCTTCGTGATCCTGATCGTAAAGATCTTTGTGATCATCATCATCCTCGTATCTACTGCTGTGTCTGCCGGACTGTCCGTTCCCTTCACTGCCGGTTTCCATGTTGTGATGACTGTACAAATCCTCGTCATCATCGCGATTATCGGACGAGCACGATGATGACATCGGAGAAGACCCTCCTTCTTCTCCTTCGCTGGCTCCTTCACGCTCCGCGAGCGTTTTCGTGATGAGGGTCTTGAGCAGATTCATCACTTGCACCGCGTGCATCAATGCAGTCAACGGATCAGACATCTGAAGCACAAATCAAACAAAATGAAGTCAAACTTAGCACCGAGAATGCGATTCTTCAATTCAAAGCCCTGAATAACACAAGATTCATCCAAAATTAGAACAACATTTATTTTAGCAAGAACATAACTTCTCTTAAGTTATTAGGGGGTTGTACTTGATATTGTAGAACTTGAGAAATATAAACTATTAACGAAAAATATTTTACTCGGTGTATTAATTAAAAATACAACTTATTTAGACACTATGCATGAGTGATACATGAGAAAGCCATTCCTGATAAAACGGATTCCTACACATATTAGAATTGAAAATCAACATGGAAATAACTACAGTGCCATAATACTAAACAATTTTGGGCTCACTACCTTCCTGACTAAATTTGTCAAATTTAGTCACTCCTGATTAAACGAATTCCTACACATATTAGAAATGAAATTAATATGGAAATAACTACAGTGCCATAATACTAAACAATTTTGGGCTCACTACTTTCCTGACTAAATTTGTCAAATTTAGTCACTCATGATTAAACGGATTCTAACACATATTTTAACAATGAAAATCAGTATAGAAATAACTACAGTGCCACAATACTAAAACAATTTTGGGGACACTACATTCCTGACTAAAATCTGTTTAGGGGCCCAAAACTCATTCAATAATTCAGAGAGTTGTTAGCAAGAAAGACCTGAGTCATGTTGGGAGCGAAGACCATGGCGATGTTTCTGGCGTTCATCTTGTTGAAGTGGTGGTGTTGGACGATGTCGGCCATGAGATCGACGGCCCAGTTGAGGAGGGCGGTCTCGGTGGGGCCAAGGTGGGAGAGAAGGGCGACGCAGTCCTCCTCGGAGCTGCACTCTAACACCTCATCCGGGGACAGCCCGTCCAGCACTCCCGTCGGCAGCTCCCGAAACCAGGCCTTTATCAGCCCCGCCAGGCAGTGCACCTCTATGTCCCCCGGCACCTCTCCTCTGTTCAGCTTCCCCCTCACCTCCTCCTCCTTGCTGTTCTCCGCGTTTATCCGGAATATCCCTTCCGCCTTCAAAAATCACGCGTTCATTTCCATGGAAACTTTTGTTATGTTATGAATTTATCTCAAGGTAATCGTTTTATGTTATGATATGTAATGCCTTCAAAAAACACACATTCATCTCCATGGAAACTTTTGTTATGTTATGGAATTTATCTCAAGGTAATCGTTTTATGTTATGCTATGTAATTGCCTTCAAAAAACAAACATTCATTTCTATGGAAACTTATGTTATGTTATGGAATTTATTTCAAGGTAAGCGTTTTATGTTATGTTATGTAATTTCCTTAAAAAACACACATTCATTTCCATGGAAACTTATGTTATGGAGTTTATCTCAAGGTAATTATATTATTACCTTGAGACCACCCTGCGCGTAGAGACGCTCCTGCATCAGCAACAGAATGGTTGGGACGCTGTTCCCTTTGCTGTCGTATGAGCATTGCATCGACTCCGCTGATACCCCAAACACGCTTGCACTGCCATGGAAATTAAATTAGAATTACGACCAAGATTTTATTTCAATTAACATTTTCCTTGATTCGAGTTCACTTCATTGATTTAATTCCAAAAAAAAAATGAAAGGAAAGTAGAAAGAAGGTTTTAAGTTCCATTAGTGTTTGTTTGAATTCAAGAGATGTAAACAGTTATTATTATGATAATATATTATTTAATGCTAAAAAGAGAGCGTTACGGATGTTTATAATCTCACGCAGATCTTGATCAGATATAATACTAAACAATTGATTCACCTGGCGCTGGGGACACGGCCAGGGATCTCGACCTGGAGCTCGACGGGGAGGCCGAGGAAGCCATTGAAGCGGTCGAAGGTGACGTGGGTGACGTGGCGGACGTTGGTTGGCCAGCCGATGTCCATGGAATGGACGGCCGAGATCACATCCTCCGCTCCGCTCTCCACGCGGCACGAGACCATGGACTTTCTCAGCGCCGCCAGAAGATACTCCATCAATCGCATCTGGTTCTGCTCTTCTTCCTTCTCCTTCGCCGCCTTTGATTTTGCTCCGCCGCCGCCGCACCCTCGAGTCGCCATCACAACGCCCGTCATTCTCACTCTCTCTCTATCTCTCTCTCTCTGCTATCACTACACTTGTGTGCCGTTGAGGATTGCAATGACAGGTATTATAAGACTCTCTCTCTCTGATTCTTTTGTTGTGTTTGTTTTCTGTTTTTGAACTTCCAACGGCCACTCGTTTTCAAATTTCTCCCTTTCTGGAGGGATTACAGGTCGTCTTTTTCTATCCTAGTTTTACGAGTTTGACCTTCTGGATTCAAAGAATTTCGATTATGCCATTACTCTTTACGAGATTCTCCCACTTCATTCAGTTCTTTTATATATTCTTTTAACCGTTCTTTCAGCTTGTAATAAGAGCAAGGGTGAAACTTGAAAGTGAAACCTTTTCTTTGGCTTCTTTGATTAATGTCATTCCAAGTGTGTACAACTAGTGTTTGTCAGTAGTGCAAATAAATCATAAATTTATAAAAAATTTGACGTAATGATTAGTTTAATACATTTTTTTATTAGTATTAAGATATAGGCAACTGTGATTATATTTATTTTTACTTAAGAGAGTTAGACCATCTCCACCCAATGCTTAAAACATCAAATAGCGTAAGGTTGAACTTTAACCGAACACTATAATCAACACCATGTGTATGATACTATTTGAAAACTTTTTTGCAACAAAATAATGCGTCACTATTCACTTCATTATAATATTTTTTTAGTATGATTTATATATTAACAGTAATTTATAAAATGGTATCATATTTACGCTTAAATAATTCATATTTTATATATGAAAATTATTTTGAAATTTAACATTGGCATGGAGTTTCGGAAAAACAAAACAACATTAATATTAATACCGAAACGAAATAATATTACAACGACATTAACATTGATCGACCATTTGTAACAAACAACATAAATTAAAATTAAAAAAAGTACAATTACAGATTAACATTGATCGACCATTTGTGAGAGATATGTTCTAATTCGAATGTGTAATTGTACTTTTTTAAATTTTAATAAATGTTGTTTGTTTTGTACTGTATTTTTTTAATCAATATTATATTTTGTGTGTGTCATTTTATATTTTGAATTGTTTCAATAAATAAGTTGTATAATTTAAAAATATTAAATAAATATAAAAGTATAAAATAAATAATAGAAAGTTGAATATAAAATTAATATTTCAATTTGGTGTAAAAAAATAGAGTTCGGTTGGAGAAAAATAGTGTTGAATGTTACATATACTGTAAAATAGTATAGGAAATGATAGAATCGGTTGGAGATGATCTTAAAAAAAATTAAAAAAATAATTTTAATTATCTTTTAGTGTATTTACAAACTTTAATACAATCATGCGTTTGAATAATAATAGAAATTGTTCTTGTAGTTAGAGAAATAAATTACGTCCGCTGTTTATGCTTTTTCCACAAAAAACAACTTTGGAATTTTGTTCTTATATTTATCTTGGACGTTGTGTTTCTCACACATACAAAACAACAAAAGGGAAACAGACTTTGGATGTTTGTTCCTATATTCAACTTTGCATGTTTAAGTTTTTCACACCAAAAAAAGAAACTTGAGATGTTAGATACTTCAATTTTTGGCGTTTCATTTTTTTCTTCTTTCTATATATCCAAACATAATATTGAGATGACAGTTTTCATCTTTTACAAAATTGCACCGTTATTGACTAATGGTTTCAGCATAAAGAGGACAAAAGCTTAACAGAAGTTACATGAATTAGTCAACATAAACAAACTGTTTAAGTACTTACTTTGATTGTCGTTGGATTTCTTACAATTTTCAGTGCGACGTTTGGGAATTGGATTTTACAGCAGTTACTCAAATTAAAGCAAGACGCATGAGTTGAGCTATAACGTTGATAAGCGCGTTTTATACGTTATTATTAAGTAATTTTAAACGCAAACTCGATGCGAATCTTTAGGTATTTTTGATAATTTTCGTAGTTTGAATTGTTTTTGTCGAATATTATGTTAGGAGATCGTATTTGGAGCGCATGCGCGAAAAAGAGCAAAAACCAAGTCTAAAAGAGGCTCAGCATTGGGTCGCGATCCTGCCCCGTCGCGTCGCGACGGACTTAGAACGCGTCGCGGTCACTTTGGTCGTGACGCGATAGCTGCGTCACGAAAGGGAAACTAAGCACGTGGGCCACGCTTTTAGCCCAAAAAATATGTTTTCAAGAGATAGGGTTACATCAAAAGAGAAGTTTCGCCTATATAAACAAGAGAGCAGCCACAAGAACAACATTCTCTTTTTTGCTTAGCTTTTAGAGAGAAAAACTCAAGCGTAGGAACATAAACTTTTGAAAGGACCACAGCGACGCAGCGAGACCGCGACGAGACTGCGGCAACCCGACCCACATTAGTTTTCTTCTTCTCTCTTCTTAGATTGAGTTGTTTATTTTTCCTAGTTTAATTGTCATGAATTTTTTTATTTCTATACTTTCTATTTCCTTCACCATCACCATGAACTAACTCCATAGAGGTTGATGGTGAATCTTCTCTTGAATTCTGTTATGACTTGATTTTGAAATAGAGTTTGATTTCGTTTCAATTATGCGTTTTTGCTAGTCTTGTTTTTAATGCTTACATGAAATTGATTACTTTGTATATGTTGTTTGAATTAATCACTTACTCCAGCGAGATTTGATAAATTGAGCACTAGGATAGAAAATCTTGAATTACTGCGTTGTTTAGAGATACCCGTAGAATTTAGGGATTATTTATGTGTTCTTGTTGAGATTGCAAAATGGGATTTTGATATTGAAACCGATAGATAAAAGTTAATTCTGATTGAGGTTGTTAATATCACTCTAACGAGAGTTAGCAATATTAATTTGTGAACACGAATACTTCATAACGAACGAGTAAATTAAACTCGATTTCAAATAATTGTGTAACGGAAGAATAGAGAAGTGAAACCACACCCTTGTTCCACACATCCATCTTTTAAACGTTTTAATTAAGTTGTTTGGTAATTTAAAAATCACAACTTTCACTTTCATTCTCTTTTAATTTAAATTGCAGTATTGTTTGAATCTCATTTAATATAAATTCTCTTGAAAACGAACCGTACTTCCAAATCTATATTACTTGAGCGACATATGCACTTGCACGCGCGTATTTCGCGACAAACGCTAATTAGACTAACCATTTAACTATTTCATATAACTGGATTAAATCTACCATAAAATATTTTCTAAAGTTGACTATACATGAGTATTAGATATATATATATATATATATATATGTATATCATATACTATAAATACAAAGTATTTTGAAATGGGTATTCAGATTTTATATTAAAATAAATTTTAAACTCTTGTTGGAATAAATATTAATAAAATATTATTGACATAGGTTATGAATGATTTATGGCTAATATTTGAATAAGTGCACTAATCGGAATTGGATAATTATTTAATAATTTTATTTCTCATTGCGACGAGTATAATATTAAATATTTATTTGTCAAAATTATGTTTACGATGAATGAAAAATTGATGGTCAAAATATGCTTAAAACACATTTGTTATGTGTTTTAGATAAGTGAAGTTGAGAAAATCCAAAAGAGTCTCGCATTGGTTGGGCAAGGGAGTTGGTGTAGTGTTTATATAGGACTATCATTTTGAAGGTGGTATCCAAGTGCAAGGGAGGAGAGTGTGAGTGGAATAACTCTAACCCCTCGCGTGCACACACGCGCCGCCACCGAGCCGGACTCGAGTCTTGGATCTTTGGCTTTCGGGCTTTCGGGCTTCCGAACCCATTCTTTATCTTTTTATTACAAAATTCACTTCAAATGAGTTTTTATTTCACAAATAATTTGTGTGTTATTTTGAGAATAAAAACAAATTTGTGCAAACGGTCATGTTACCTTTGGGTGGCCGGATTTATGAGCATTAGCGCCAAATTAGGTAGCATTAAGACTACCTATTCATGGCTGGTTATGAGCTACTAAGCCTAATCAGTTTGGTAATTGATGTTGCCGGAATAAAGAGCCTTGAATGACTGAGTTGTTGCCTGTGTAACATCCGGTTGGCTTGCCTATAAAAAGAGGTCTAAGCACCTCATTCGGAAAAAAAAAAAAAAGATACACACAAAGATAAGCTGAGAGCTCTCTCAAAAATTTCTTCCTTTCTTTTCTCCGAAATTGTAATTGTTGCTTTTGAAAATCTGGTCGTTCCTATTGAAATTCTTGTTATTCTTTTTGGAAATTCGGTTGTTTCAGATTGTTCAGTTTGGAGTTCAGTTGTTCCAATTGTTCCATTTGTAACTCGGTTGGTTTAGTTACGAGTTTGGTTCGCCGAAAAAGTATTTTTGTTGCTCAAACGTCTTCTCGTCTACTGTTATATCTTGAAAGATAAATTGCTCACAGTTTTTGGACAATGATAGGACAATATTACTTTAACAAAACCGTCAAATGGTCCTCGATTTCGCTTCTTATTAGTTCATTATAAAATATTGTTGTTATTATTTATTTTATCTTTAGTATTATAATATATTTCATTCCAAAACTTTAATCAATTCCCGACTATATATCTAACAACTCTATCATAACCTAAAGATGATCATATTTATAAGGTAATAAATTAAATAAATAGAAAACAAATGATTTCGTTGAAGACATTCCAGAGGACGAATATTTGTTTTCTGGATAAAACAAATGTGAACCTTAATATCGAAGACCGCACGTAATTAAGAAATAATAATAATCTAGATCAAACGTTGAAATCCGGACAAACATTTGTATTACCAAATACTTAGGGGTCCCTCTTTGTCCTTGCTTTATACTTTCCATACACTTTCTTTACATTACTTCTAAATTATTTGTCACTTTGTATATGACATGGGATCCTTCAGAATCTTGGTTTATGTTCATTATTTTATTTTGATTATACGCACGAAATTAATTGAATCCAAATTCCGAAGTTTGTTTTCTATGAAGAAAACAATTTTGGAATCGTGTAATTGTGGAAGGTAAGTTCATGTAAAGCTTGAAAGGCTCTTTTTAATTTTTACGTATCTTTTACCGCAGTAACTGTCATTTCATTTTGGAAAGTAAAGACAAGTTCATTTGAAATCATTTGTGCATATATAATAAATGTTTCACATGAAATGTCATGATGATTTATGTATCGTTTTGGCAGTTCCGAATTATTCCAAAATGCACATTAAAAAGAGGAAGCCCTTCTAGATAGGCCTGCTTCTAGAGAGGAAAAATCACGGTTCAGCATTTGATTTTGTCCTACTACACCTACCAATGGTATAGACTATAGAGTAAAAAATGGGTTAAGTCGAAGCAAATTTAACATTTTTATACAAAGAAAAAATATATTCCAAACACAAGCACAAATCGGTTGAACAACTTCAGTTGCCGTCGTCCCTCGCTGTCTGCTAGACTCACTTTCCATCAAATAGTGTTTGACTTCCCAAATAACTTTAGGTATTGGACTTGGAATAGAAATTCTACTTTGATCGAATCGGATTTTGGGTTCTATTAGAATATAATATTTTAATTTTTTGAATAATGTCAAAGTTTTGGTCAAATTTTGACGCAATATTTTGTTTCGTTGATTCCGAAATTACTTGTCTAGCCACAAAAAAAATATATAATTTACTTTCTAAAGAAAAAATCGACGGAGAGAGCACAATTTATATTACATGAACACTTAAATTTTGGTATTGTTGGTAATGCTTGAACGGACAATTTTTTTTTTTTTTTTTGTGTTTATCTCTAAACAAACTCTTTACCCCCGCTATCAACAAATCTATTCAAGGATTTAAGCATGCTCAAAGTTTCAAGCTCGACTATTGTTCCAATTTCGTTAGTGCTAGCTAAGTATCAGATTATTTTACTAAAAATGATGTGTAGTAATCGAAACCAATTGACAACTTTTAAGGTTGATTTTTTGATTACGTAACGACCCGAATACAAAAATATGCAGCAACTAAAAATTTATAAAGACAAAAAATTTATCATGGTTCGATCTTAAATGACCTACATCCAACTTTTCTCTATGTTCTTGATTGAAAACGATATTGAGTATAAAACATGTTATAACGACAAACCGACTCTCATTCTTATCACGCTGTTTTTTATTTATGTTTTGTGTGTCTAAATTGTGTAACCTTACTTAGACCTCTGTGAATTCTATTTATGCATAAAAGAATCACAATTACAAGTAATTACCAAATATTTAACAAAATATGACAACTAATTTCTAACTAACTAAACAAACTATATTTAACATATCATGTAACTAACTTATTTAGGTAGTTAAGATTATATCAAACCACATGATAAGACTAGTTAAATAAAGTAATGAGGATGATGAACGACATGTGAAGCTTTAAACTTGTGGTTGTGTGTAGAAAGATGATTTTGCGTGTGTGTGTTTATCTCCTCTTATTTATAGATGTCTCTTAAGCCATCAAATGCTATCAGAGGGGTGGTGGAGTGCCTAAGAGTGTAGAGTGATCAATCTTAAATTATTGAATAGTTCATTAGTAACTTTTTTCACCTATTGTCTGATGGATAAGTATTTATTCGTTTGCTAAGTCTGTAATCGTCGATGTGTGCATTTTTTTTAATTGTTTACAAATGTATATTATGTTTGTTTTTGATGTATTAAAAATATCATTTTTTATCTTTCAGTAGTTTTCGGATCCACTTAACTCATATTAAGTGTTGAATGTTTTTTGTTCCCGGATCATCCGAGCATCTTCAAGCACCATATCCATATGTACAAATTTCATGAGTGACAATGGGATACACCAAAAATTCCTTATAATTATTATATTTTATGCTTCAAATTAAAATTGAGAACCTGTACAAATCATTCTCATTTATGATAAATATACTCAGTCAATTGATTACCTCTTATATTTTTACTTGTGTGTCATTCAAACTCATCACTAAAGCATTTTGGTGACATTTATGAAATATTTATTCTTTTATTGCATTTTTATGTTACCTTGTTCTAGTTCTTCTCTCATTCTATTATTCAAGCCTTTTGATGAAGAGAGTAAAAAATAATTACATTTTACTATTTACACTGCGAATATGATTAGTTTAAGATTTTTAAGCTAAAACAGTATGATTCATTATCAAATTGACTCACTCTAAATATTAAGCTTTGCACACCAATAAAATACTTAAATTGTTTATGCATCAAATGTCTATTTTTTCAAATTTTAACGACCTATTTTATGCACCACAAAGTATTACTTTCCATATATATGAAGCGAAGGAGAGATTAGTAGTGACAAACACTTATACTTTTTTTAATTCTAATAACTTTCGATGCATATTAAAATTATGTTGTTGTAGAAATAGCTCATTTCAATTACAAATTATTACTTTCTATACATAAGAGACCATGTCCACGAGTTTAGTAAAAAACGAATCCAAGGAAGACATTGGAGATATTGACACGTGTAGATTAGAGATATAAGGAACGGCCAGTGATGAATCCCATATTGCCCGATCTCCCTCCTAAATCCACCTTTCGAATTTCAAACTCGAATTCGTTTACTACCAACTACTTCCAACTTCTATTGTCCCCCTTCTTCTATCATCTTTACATTATTACTATTACTTTCTCTAAGTTCTTTTTATATTTTAATCTCAGACATGCAAATTAATTAATTAGTATGCGGTTGGACTACTATTAGAGCGTGTTTGAACTTTTATAAGTCAATAGATCAAATCGACAGAGTATCTTAGGTAAACACACATAAACTAAACAAGTTCTAAAATAACTAAGAATAATCTAAAATAGTCAGAATTTGAATAAAGAAATGTGAGTAAGTAGTCTCTTAAAACGAATTTGTTTTATAAGCATCTAATTTTTAAAAATTCGTTATCATAACAAAAGCATTGGCTCTATAAGCACTTTAAACGTTGACAATATAGATATACTAAACGTTTTGTAAATAAATTGTAAATAATAACTGTTATGATGTGAATCTGTTTACAGTTAAATTTTGGTCCAGTTTATCTTTAATAATAATTGTTATGATGTGAATTTGTTTACAGTTAAATTTTGGTCCAGTTTATCTTTAATAATAACTGTTATGATGTGAATCTGTTTACAGTTAAATTTTGGTCCAGTTTATCTTTAATATTTTGCTTAATTTTCAACAATTTTAGGTATTTTCATTTCAAAATTATTATAAACGAAACCTTTTAACTATCTATGACTTATTTACTAAACCTTGAGAAATTTCAAAACAACTATTTAAAACTTTAAATGAGTACTAAAATTACCCTATAATATATCAAAGCTAGAGCAAATCTCAAGAATATCCACTTAAGGTGAATTGTTTTTCGAATTTTCCAATTTTATTTTGTCCAATTACTCTAATTTGAAATGTTTTGTTTCTCGTAGCCTACTAGAATTCTCTCCATGGAAATCCATGTAACAGACTTCGATATCAGTCTAGCTACCCTCTTAATTGATCTTCTTGCCGAAGATCCAAGTTTTGGTAGAAAAAATAATTAAGACCAAGAATAAATGCCCTTTTTTGTATCAATTATTATTAAACTTCTTAGATGTCAGTGATACATTGATTATTTATTTTTCAAAATCACAATCCCCTCGATCTAAATAGAATTAGGAAACCAATAACTTCAATAACTCCCTTTGTTTATACTTTCCTATTAGCCTTTAAAGGTCATGAAATTAGACATCCGTTCTTTCATAATCAAGATCATTTCGATCCCACATAGAAACAAAAAGCGACCCCTTTGGTGAATTTTGCAGCTCAGGTCCGCCATTTAAATCATCACATTCACTCTTTGAAAGAATATCTACAAAATGATATTAGCAGTTGTAATAACCATAATCATTTAATGGGGAAAACTAACAAGCAAAATATTTATTATGATTATGATATGATAATTCATTCCGAAAATTAATCAGACCACGCTGACCAATAGTTGGAGGAGGATATTCAATTCGTTATATAAATAACCCTAGCACAAAACTATGGTTCTTTGTAATCATATATGTACGAGCTTTGAAACATGTGAAGGATACTTCATGTGTGATTGCTATAGTTATTTATTGTATTTAATTATTTATTTTACACGGTTATATTACACTTGGTCAAGATACGAAATTTTATTTTCAAATTTGTTGGTTAAGTCAGTAATTAAAATTCATAACATGCGCCAAAAGTCAACTATTCTCAAAATACAAAGTAAGAATATTTATGTTATTTCATCATCAATAATTTGTGGTGAATGACTATAATGAAAATTTAATAACTATTTTGAAAAACCCAAATTTGAAATAACCTAAGCAGTTTAGGTCGCTAGATCTTTAGTTTCATAACTAAAACTTTTATGTAACTAGGCTAAATTAACTAATTACCCATTATAACAAAGAGACTTGATGCAGCCCTAATAGTCTAGAGGTACGACCAAAAGAAATTGATTAAAATGATAAATAGAAAAAAATAATTAGAACTCCATAGTGCAAAATATGAAAGGATCAGAGTACCGTAAAATAATTTAAGAGGGTTTAATAAAAAAAATTAGATATAAGACAAAGGCTCTAAGCGAAACTGAAACTGCTATTCCCATCTCCAAAACACAACACACACACACGCGATAAGTTTTGTTTGTCTCACTTTCCGTCACCCATTCTTCTTAATTTCCTTATTTCCTCGTCGTTTGACGCGAGCTTCAGACGAAACGAAGAATCTCAACCCGTCACGCGATCGTCCAATTTCCCGAGGCCATTACAGAGTCCCCAATTTCGTTGACGTGTGAGTGAGAATCAGGTAAGCAGAAACACATCTCATTGCGCTTTTTTTGTGCTTTATCTGCGTATTACGGAAAGATTATGGACATCACCGGTCATACCCTGTGTGGCGTGTTCGGAGGCTTCGCCGGAAATCGTTTTGAGTGGACGACCTCGTTTGGGTTTCGGAGGGCGATCTTCTTGGAAATCTTTTTGCGAAGTCTCGCGATAACTTCCACTGCCTTCCGTAACCTCTGTAAAACCGGTAACAAGATAAGACTACGACGTAGCTTTCAAACAGATTTAAGATCACTGAGAAACAATTTCGTGGGATCCAATCGCAACAATTATAACTATCTGGAAAATGCCGATCATACCCTTTGTGGCGTGTGCGGAGGCTTCGCCGGAGATTGCTTTACGTGGACGACCTCGTTAGGGTTTATGAGGGCGAGCTTCTTCAGAATCATCTGGCGAACTCTTCCATCGCTGACCACTCTCTCTGTCGTTCTCTCCATGGCCGCTATCCCTCCAATCCTTGGCTCTGAACCCTACTTCTCTTCTGCTCACCCGCTCAGAACAACTGCCAGCAAAAGATAGGTCAAATTCGAGTCAAATTTCACTATCATTTGCGAAAGAGAGGCTAGGTTAGGTTAAACTCACGGAATGGCGAGTCGAAGCCTCGGGGGTTAGATCTTGGTCATCTTCCATGACTCTAGCGATTTATCAATAGCGAAATTCGCTCTAATTTCAAGCTGCAGAGAGATCCGACCTAACTCTGTTCCAGAGAGTGAGAGCTGGAAGCACACACGAACAAAAAAGAAAGAAACTCCCGCCAAAGAAAATGAGAGAATGAGACGTACGGAAATGGCCCGAGATTTCCTCTGTGGTTGATATTAGTAAACTGTCGCTCTTTCGGGCGAAGAAGCTTTTACTTACTGAATGGGTTTGTTTGTTTTGATGACTCGAGTCGCTAAGCAAATCGTGGGGTTTGTTGTTTGTGTGCGAAGGTGGAGGCAATGAGCGGCGCGGCAAGCATTTTGCGAGAAGAACCAGCGACGGCAGAGGAGGACCGAAAAAGGCAACGCGAAGTGAGTGAGAAAGAGGATGGAGCTGAAAATGGCGGCAGCGGCGATGTGGCCAATTATCACCGCAAAAGGATGCAGAGGTCATCCAGAGCCAGCCCTCAACACGCTGCCAATAGATTTAGGACCACTCGCCCGCCACAAGACCCAATCAACAACATCAACGCTGATGGGAATGGTAATATTTATATATTTCTTATCATCATTATCACGGAAAATTGGGTAAGTAGCCAGCTTAAACCTCACAGATTTGGATATAGCCAATGTTTCGTTAAGTATTAATATATAGCCTAACTGCATACGCGGCATCAAATTCTTGAATATTTGTTACCTGTAAATAATCTGTAAATAACCTGTAAATACTTGCTTAAGTTAGTTATTTTCGACATTTGGTGGGTGTAAATAGATTGGACTGGCATTTACCCATTATTTACAAAATGTTGGCTATTTTCAAATATGGCTAGTATCTACGATTACCCTAATTACTATTATCTTTTAATATGTAAACTAGCAGTGGCTTAACGGTTTTCTTTTTAATAATTTAGGAAAGGGTCAAGTGATGTATAAAATTGGGGAGTCGATGCAAGATTTGATCAAGTTGTGGAGGGACTACGATGACTCGTCATCCCAAAGTGGTCCGCCCAGTCTCGAGATTCGCATACCGGCTGACCTCGTTACTGCCACAAATCGGCAAGTAAGTGTTCAATATCGAAATGCTCGTTTTTTACATACTGTCTTATCTGAATGTGTATGAATTGTTGTTTAGGTACGGGGTGGCCAGTTATGGGGGACGGACATATACACAGATGATTCTGATCTTGTTGCAGGTGCGAGACTGTTCTGAAACTGAAATTAAAACAGTGTTGATGTTGTTTCGTGTTTGCAACGATTGTGTGATGTGTTTGTTGCTTTGCTTCCAGTTCTGATGCACACCGGGTACTGCCGCCCCACGGCCTCTCCTCCCCCTCCTGCCATACAAGAATTCCGTGCCACCATTCATGTACTTCCTCCACAAGACAGTAAGCAACTTAGCGTATATTATAATAATCATAAAACTGATTAACATTATCCAAGACACTGTTATGTTATGATTGTGACGCAATTGAGTGACTGACTAGGTTATATTTCGACGCTGAGAAACAATGTGCGATCACGAGCCTGGGGAGCGGCAATAGGGTGCAGTTACTGTGTGGAACGGTGCTGCATTGTAAAGAAAAGCGGAGGAACCATTGATCTCGAGCCGTGTCTGACACTTTCATCCACAGTCGAGCCCACCCTCGCACCCGTTGCTGTGGAGCGCACTATGACAACACGAGCTGCAGCTTCGGTACTTTTCCGTTTTGTCATCTCATTTCAGATGCCTGGTTTTATTCACTTATCTATGCCAAATTTAATAAGTACTGACCCGGAATCAGTATACATCTACAGAAACAGCAACGTTTCTCATGTAATTTTTCTTTTGTATGCCTTAGAATGCATTACGCCAGCAAAGATTTGTTCGTGAAGTTACCATTCAATACAATCTCTGCAATGAGCCGTGGTAAGTAATTTTTGCTTCTCCAGCTGTTTGCTTAGTTTCATATTTTAGTTGTTTACGTAGAACGTATTGGTATTGGGTTTTGTTTTTGGCAGATTTCTGCTTACCAATGCTTTAAGCAGAATTCATAACTCTCAACTTGCTAAGAGTTCTACTGATAAACCTAAACACTCTTTTTTTGGCTTCAGGATAAAGTACAGTATCAGCATAGTTGCCGATAAGGGTCTGAAAAAGCCTTTATACACATCTGCCCGTTTGAAGAAAGGAGAAGTGCTGTACATGGAGACACACTCATGCAGGTTTAGTCCTTTTTATTAAAATTATTAAAAAAAACTCGAATATTTATCTTGGAATCGGTTTATTCGACGGGCATTTTGTGTGCCTGATGATTTGAGAGTTTGTTATTGAAAAGGTACGAGCTGAGTTTTAACGGAGAGAAAATGGTCAAAGCGATACAGTCATCCAATAATGCGCAAGAGGTCGAGATCGAGAAGCTGGGGTCCAAAAATCAGCACCATAATTCCACGAACGAAAGCGAGAACTCTATGATCGATGCATTTCGGTGGTCTCGTTGTAGAAAGCCGCTCCCTCAGAAAGTAATGTGTTCAATTGGGATCCCATTACCGCTTGAGCACGTCGAGGTATGTTCTGTTTCCAATCTCTCTCTCTCTCTCTCTCTCTCATGATATAAGTATTTCATTACCTCTTATATTCGCAGGTTTTGGAGGAGAATCTTGATTGGGAAGACGTGCAGTGGTCACAAACTGGCGTTTGGATTGCTGGCCAGGAGTACACTCTCGCTCGGGTCCATTTTCTTTCTAACAATTAGTATTTGTTCGATTTGAAATAATTAGCTGTTATCTTATTTATTTTCTGGTGAAAAATACTCGTATTTTGTATTTAATATTTCAAATCGCCGTAGCTTTGTTGGTAGGTGAAATCTCTTTTCGTATCAAGTACAATTAGAACTTGTATAATTTTCAGTGATGGATTTTGCTGTGTCTTTGCACTATAAATTGGCAAATACCATGTCCTGTATTGTTTTCAAATAATACAGAAGCACACGATTAATTATTACATAGTTATAGGCGGAGTCTCTCATTTTCAGCTTCACAAATCAGCTCTTTCTTGTCATCTATCTACTCAACAACGGAATCTTTTTCAGAATCCTTGAAGTTCTGGAGTTGGTAGTATTTTTCTTAAGAAGTTTTAATCCCAACTTCTAATAAAATATGAAACAAAAGAAATAAAGAGATTAATACGAAAACTGTGAGAATGTGGAGTTGCATGGAGGTTTTAGCAAGAGTTAAAGTCTTTTGTCAGACATTACTAAAGTCTAGATCAAAATTTCAGAAACCGATACCGATATCTTTATCAAAATTCTAATTTTACAGATAAGTTAAATATGCACATAAATTTTCTAACAATGGCCTGTGCACTATATTGTTCACAAAGCCTGCCTCCTGTATTAGTCGAAATGAGCAAATTTGCAATGGCAGTAGCGAGGACCTGAGACAGTCTCTCCAAGTCCATCCTCGCCAGAGCCAAAAATTCACAGTCAACACTAGCCAGTGGATAATTCTCGAGAAAACCCGAGCCTTTTGGCGTGAACTTTTCTCAGAATGATCTGAGCAACGCGATCGGGCGAGACGCCACTCAGAACCATGTCCTTGAAAAGCTTGAGAGCCGTGTCAACTCTTCCCGCTTCCACGTACCCCCCAATCAACGTGCAATACGTCACTGCGTCCGGAAAAATGCCCACCGAAACCATGTGCTCGAAAATCTCGTGCGCTTTCTCGAGCTCGGACCGAACACAGTACCCTTTGATCACCATCTCGTAGGTCACCGCATCAGGCTCGACTCCGAGCTCGCCCATCTCGTCGATCAATCCCCTCAGCTCGTCCATCATTCCCCTCTTGCCGAACCCTTCCAAGAGCACGTTGAAAGTCCGCACTGTCGGAGAAACTCCGTCGAAGACCATCTTCTCGAACCACTCTCTCGCTTCGCCCAAGTGCCCGAATTGGAAGAATCCCGAGAGCAGCGAGGTGTACGTCGTGGCGTCCGGTTTCAGGTTCGATCGGACCATCTCGTGGAACATGGCTAGAGCTTTTCGCAAGCTTCCTCTCTTCGAGAGAGAATCGAGAAGAACGTTGTATGTCACGACATTCGGAGAGACCATGCCTCGGGTCACCATGGCCTTCATGTGCTCGAGCGCATCGTCGACTCTTCCGCCTTTGCACAGAGCGTCCAACATCGCCGTCAATGTCACCAAATTAGGGCAAATTCCGGATTTGATCATGGTGTTGTAGAGTTCAGCCACTTCTTCTGACCGGCCGGCTTTGCAGAGAGCGTCGATCAGAGAGGTAAAAGTGACTACGTCGGGCTTCACGCCTTTCTTTGGCATCGATCGGAACAGTGAAATCGCCTCTTGGACTCTCTCGGATTTGCAAAGGGAATCGATCACGACGCTGTAAGTACGAACGTTGGGCGAAACTCCGGCTTCGTTCATTTCCGAGAGAATTCTATTCACTTCTTCCCATCGGTCGAATCTGCACAGCCCGTGGATCAGAGAAGTGTAGCCGATAACGTCGGGTTTCAGACCTCGCTGGGTCGTCTCTCGAAACAAGCTCGACGCCTCGTCGATTCGCCTTTCCCTGCAGAGACCGTTGATGATCGCGTTGAAACAGTACAGGTCCAGTTTAATCCCTTTGTAGTTGAGTATCTTCTTGAGAAGCTCGATTGCTTTGTCGGTTTCTCCGGCCTTGCATAGCCCGTTGATGATGGTCCCGTAGGTCGCCTCGTCGCACAAGTTCTTCTCTTTGACCATCTTCTCGAACAATTCCATCGCTGAGACCATCGAGCCTTCTTTGCAGAGGCCGTCGAGAAGAGTGCTCAGAGTGCGCGAGTTAGGTCGAAGCCCTCTTTTAATGGCGGTCGCGAGGACCGAGAAACCCGACTTCACGCGGTTTGACCTACAGAAACACTTGACAACGATGTTGAGAGTACATATATTCGGTTCGAAATCGGAGTGATGAAACCTCGCGAGGTGTGCGAACATCGAGACCACAGTCGAGTACTGATTCGTCTTCGACATTGAGCCGATCAAATAGTTGAAACTCCGAATTGAAGGCGCTGGTCTCTCATCGAGAATGGAATTGAATAGGCGCAGAGCTTCGACCACGGACAAGTCTCCGGATTTGCAGCGAGTTTGGATCGTTTTCTCGAATTGATCACAAGAACTACAGGAACGGAAGTGGAGAAAGAGAGACAGAGTAGAATTACCGGTGAACATTCGGAAAGCTTTCATCTTCGAATTCATTTCAGGTCAGAGCAAGCCAGAGCTAAAGTGCTTTTAGAGTTGTCTTAACTAAAAATTTACTCCGATGTAAATTGTTTTACTCCGATGTAAATTATTTCCACCAATTTTTCCAATGCACCTGCTTTTCGTGTTTGACCTTCAAAAAAATGCACTAGTAATATCTAATTTATCTTTTCTTTTTTCCTTTCTCTTGGCCGCCTTTTGACCGATCGGGTGAACTTCATGTACTTCATCGTTATTCTTTTCTGGATTGGACGATAAACTGTAACCTCTTGTTTTTGAAATTTTTGTTCTCTTTGCACCTTCTCTTTGGTGGGTTACATTCCATCTAGGTTCTTCTTTCAACAATCTCCAACAATAATCAAGCATAAAAGTAGAGTTGTTATTTTCTGACCTATATATTTGATGCGCATTCTCCATAATCTGCTCATCGGACCAACCACTATGGCGTGCTTCTTGTACTCGTTTGTAGCACCCATTAAAACGTGTCACCTTTTGGTTCATTTTTGTCCAATGATCTTTGCATTTTTTTTTCCAGATCTTTGTTGCTCTTTCTTGGCACGATTTTTGTTGAAGTAGTCGGCAATTCGATTCCAAAAATTTGTGGATGTTTGGTCATTTCCGATGACGGCATCTTTCGATGTATTAAACCATCCACTTATGAGAAGTATGCTTGCTTCTTGGTTCCATTTTACGTTTTGTTTTTCTCTACGCCTTGGCTGCTCTTCTTGTTGCATCACCGTGGATACCAACTCTTCTGCGATAGGTGTAGTTTGGCTTTCAGAGATAGGTGTTGATGGTGTTCGGCGAGGAGGTGTTTTGTAGGCATATGGCGATATGGATTGTGGAGGGGAACCAAAATTTAAGGCATTGAAAGAAGACATAGAAAATTGAAAGTTTGGGTGCATAAAGTTTGGTGGTAGATAATTTGGTGAATTTTGTGAAAATTGAGAATATGGAAAATTGAGATTTTGAAAGTTTGTATATGAAGAATTTGGAGAGCTGGGAGAATCGAGAGAATTGTGAGAATCCATTAGCAAGTAAATGAGAATGTTTAGTTGTATTTTTGAAATGAGAATGCTCCTTTATAAATGATGGGAGTAGTGTAATATGTAGAATTTATGTCAATATATAAAAAATGAATAAAATAGGTAAGTGTAATGTGTGTCATGGAAACATAATTTATTGGGAATATGAGAAATTATGATAAGAGTAATGTGTGATATTAAATTTAAATAAATATTTTTATTAAATTATGACAACAATACTTTTATTAAATAAAGAGAACACCATATAAAATCAAACATCTAATTAGAATTTTCCCCAAAACGATACCAAATATGCTCTATCAAATCTGCTTGCAAATTACGGTGTATGACCCTGTCGTGAAGTTCTGCATTTTTCTGAAACACTGTTTGAAAATCAGAAAAAGGCCCATGTGATACTTCGACCATTGGAGTAGCAGTGCTTTCACCAATTCGAACATATTCATCAACATAGTATGCAGGCGCTCCATAAGCCAATATCCCAATAGCCGCAATGCACTTTTGTAGTAGTGAAAGCTCTCTTCTCCCAACTGCGTCTCTCTGCATCTGAAAATACGTCGAATGAACACTAAGGGCATAGACAATGCGCTCGAATACATATCTGCGCATTCGAAATCTTCTCCAAAATTGATCTTTCGTGTACACCGGGTCATCCGAAAAGTAAACATCGAACAAACGTTGATGTCCTTCTTCACGACGCCGATCTAAGTACGCTCGCTTATTTTGTTGTCTTCTTGAGCTACCGTCGACAATGACATTTTTGTAATACGTTTCATCAAAATTTTCTGCACATTCTGCGATTATGGTATCATCTAAACTCATATTTTCATACGAATTTTGATAGTTTGACTTATCCCTTTTTTTAAGAATAAAATAGTAATATGGACTGAATATATGAGACGTTTTTTAAGGAAATATATGTATGAGAGAAGAAGAGAATATGATTTTATTGAGGTTGAGATATGGTCATATATATACTAATAATTTAATTATTTTATTGTATAATAATTTAATATTTTCAATTCTCTTTTGTGTTTGTACGTGGGTTGGAAATTGTTGAGAGTTGAGAGTTGGACAAAATAGTAGTTGGGAACACACAATACAATTTATTATTTTCATTTATAATTGTATAGTTGTGCACAAGAGACATGAGAGGGAGAAATGTGAAAGAAGTGCGTGAGAGTTAAAAGTTGGAAAAAAAAACAAATTAATTAAAAAAATTGTTGGTGATGGTTGGGACCCCACTAATATAAAACAAGAAAATAATAAAACCAACTTATTTAGCATCGGTGCTAAAAAAACAACTATACCAACATTTTTTTTTTTTTTACTCCAATGCAAAAGTAATGAGTGATGTCATCTATGTCATCACAGTACTCTAAAGAATGTCATGCATTGGAGATGCTCTAACAAGCTATTCTCTCTCTCTTTTCCATTTTCAACTTCTGACATTAAGTTGGGCATCTCATGAGTAAAATAACTAAAATTTACAACATAAAATTCACTTCCTGCAAAAATAATCTTAAAAAAAAATAGTCCTGCAAAAAATTAGTATAATCGAGATTGCAAAAGATTATTATAATCATAGTTAAGAAAAAAGTAAAAAAAAAAAACACTACATAAATTTAAGTTTGTAATTAAAACTCAACTTATAGATTATATGACAAATATGATAGATAAAATGATGAGAGAAGAAGGATAACTTTTACAAACATATTAAAGAAATCAAAAGTGAAATTTTTTCATTGAGATGAATAAGTAAAAAATGCGTCTTTATATGTCATACATACAAGGTAAGAATGATAAATGCTAAAAATTATTTATAAGTGGATAACTTACATGAATATCATATCTCATTATCGCTTATTAAGATGTTCATCACGCTAACAGGTGATTTTGACTTGTTAAAGAAAGTTATTGCAAAAAAATTAATCGGATTTAACGCATGGTATATGAAAAAAGAACAATTATGTAAAGCTCCTTTTTGAGGTGTCATATATAACATTTTTATAAATGTTCTTTTAACGTTGAAGTGGAGAGCGCATTTGTGAACGTATTTGATGAGTTATTGCATTAACAAATATATTGGATGTTGAGTACATTATTTTTTGCATTTTTTGAGTAAAAATGTTCAGAATGATATATTTTGTTATGTAACTTATGATAAATAAATTATTCCTTCATTTTAGTGATACAAGCGACATTATCTTCATAAAGTCTGGTTGAATCATCAATTGGTCGAAGATTAATTGCAGCTCTAATACGATACGTTTTTGGATCTCAGTCATATGCATTACCCACGTGAACACATATCCGATTCGAAGTCTCCTTTTTGCGGATTTGATAAATAACATGCATATTCATAGCCAATTAAAATTGATTTTGTATTGTTAAGATAAAACAATGTTAAATTAATTGTTATTTGGAGGTAATGTAACATGTGTTGTTCCAATGTATTCTCGTAGGAGTTTATCTAAATATTGTTAGTAAGTTAACATCAAAAGTTATTTCATTGGCAAGATACATAAGAGCTTCAATTAATTGCATTGAGATATGATATTTCTGGACTTAGAATCTATTCAGATTCTTCACATGGACGAAATGAATCTTTGTCAACATCAAGACATCTAATGACCATTGAGATACTCAATGAGTTTGTATTGTTTGATTGATGCACGAATATGTCATTGAATATGTGCTCAATTTATAACTCGAGACAATATTTAGATTTCCAAAATCTTAATTGTAAACTCTTTTTAAAGTAAGAGATTATTTCAAGAATCTCGTCATTGATCACAATAATGTTAAAATCATCAACATAGACAACTATCATTACACAAATGTTGTTTTCTTTATGAAGAGGCGAGGACATAAATGGTCTTTTTCATATAAATATTCGTTAAGAGATTTTACCACATACTCCCGGATATCTTTAATCTATATAATGATCTTTTTAATTTGATTGAATATTGCTCTTTTGATTTTGAACTTGATGCTTCAGACATTTGAATCATTCTTTAATTTTCATGTAATTTTAGTATCAAGCGATCCATATAAATAAGATATAACAACATCCATGAATTATGTATATTTAGTTTCTCATGAGTGCTAGACTGATCAAGTACCTAAACGAAATTTCATCCCTAACATGAAAAAACGTCTCTTCAAAATCAACTTTAGACGTTTGAGAAAAGTCTTGTTCAACGAAGCGAGCTTTGTATTTGACAATCTAATTTTTTTGTTTTTTTTTTGTAAAAATAGCCAATATGATCCGACATGCTTACAACTTTAGGCGTAAGTACATTAGGTTCAAAAACCTTACCCTTGTTACCATTATAATTCAGCTTGAATTGCATTTTCCTAATCATCGCAATAATGCATATTTTACATTAAGTAATATACCGTGATTCAGATCCCTATTCTCATATGTAACATAGCATGTCGGACTATAAGCGAATGCATCATCAATATTTTGGTTTTTGTTTCATCTTACACATGTATTAGTATAATAAATCGAGATTTGTTGATTTCGCTTGTTATGTACTCTTAAAAAAATACATTCCTCCATTTTGGGATAATCTTGTTTATTTGTTTTTTTTTTCTTTTCCGAGGAGTTTTATCTTTGGAAGTTAATGGTCTTCCACGTCTGAGACTTGTTGTAACTTTATGGGTGACTTTATTCTCAAATGTTCTTTTTAGAATTTTAATTTAACCATGGACATTTCATGCTAAAATGTGTGATTTAGTCACTTTGGTTATCTATGTAAATTTAGAAGTTGAGTTGCTATACCTTTCAAATCTACAATATGCTGAACTACTCCTTGACAACTTTTTGTATAAGGATAAATACGCAATATTGTTGGTACATGCCAATTAATATTAGTTTTTAGTTATTTTCGTTCTCTTCCTGACACTGAAATTTTTTCTTCATCAAAGTGACAATCAACAAAACAAAATATGAAAGCATTACCAATTTGAGGTTCAAGATATCTTAATGTAGAAAAACTTTTTAAACCTACATCAATTTCAAGTTTCTTCTATGATCCGATCTTTTTTCTTTGAGTGGTGTAATAGGTATAAATGGCACAACAATTTATTTTAGGTGAAATATATTAAGTTTTAGTAACCAATATAGATTCCGTGACATTTTGGCCACACGTTTATTGACTTTATTGACCATCCAATATCATAAATTAAAGATACTATTGACATCTTGACCACAAATTTATGAATTGGCCAATTTGAGGTTATGAATTGAGGATGTTTCGTGACATATTTGTTATGAAACTTGTATATTATTGTTATGAAAATTTATAATTTTGTGACATATTTGTCATGAAACTCGTATATTTTCGTCATGAAAATTATAATTTATGACGTCATTATCACAAAAATATTGATCAATTATGTGGCTTAATTTTCATGAATATCTCGCTTTTTGTGACTTTTGAAGTTTTCATGAGAAGCGGAGAAATAACAAGGAAGATAAAGGAAATAGAAATATAGGGAACTGACTTGGTAAAAGAGAATTTGGTAGTTGGATAAAATGATAATGAGATAATATTCATATGTAATATATGAAATTCGTGATTTATAGATTATTTTTCCGAAGAATAAAGAAATGAAGAAAAATGAAGGAGAGAAAGAGAGCTTGTTGAGTAATGCAGAAATTGATAAACGCCCGAAAAAAAAGAGAGATAATCAGTTGAATTGATAATCTATTGAGGATAGATTATGAAAAATTTAAAAATTTCACTAGGTTTTATTTGTGAATTTTTAAAGAAAAATTAGTCTTAGAATTGGGAAAAACCCAAAAAATATTCTATTTTAGTGTAAGGGGCCAGCCCAGTCGAGCCCAAAATAATAAAATAGAACCGGAAACTCAGAATCACCATAAAGTTGGAGTCCTCCCCCAAGAAATCCTTCTATTCTCAGGAAAGGAATGATACTCTCTCAACACAACACATAACCCGCCAAAGCGAAGCAACTTCTAGTTCGACTTTGAACTCCGAATCAAATACACGTCCATACACAATTCAATCAATCGAAAGAGTTCTTCCAATTGAGGCAAAGATGGCGATGGTGCTCAGGATCCGCAGCCGAGACGGCCTCGAACGAGTAAAGCTGGAAAATCCCGCCGCGGCAACAGTCTCGGACCTGAAATCGGCGATCCAATCTCAGCTTCAGATCCCAATCCAAACTCAAAACCTCTCGACCGACAAAAACCTGCTCTTAGCCAAAACCCCCTCCGACCTCTCCCGATTCGCCGACCTCTCAAACCCCGCCCAGACTCTTTCCTCCATCGGCCTCTCCCACGGCTCTCTGATCTTCCTCGCCCACTCCGCCGAGCGCTCCGTCCCCGGCGGCCCCGCCGTCACCCCCGCTGGATCCTTCGGCCGCAAGATGACCATGGACGACCTAATCGCTCGCCAGACCCGAGTCTCGCGCCAAGAAACCCCTAATTGCTCCTCCGTCTCGCTCGATCGCTTCGCGGCCGACGCTTTCCAGCGCCACGTCAACGAAGCCCTAGCTTTCGCCGTCAAGCGCGCCGGGTTTATGTACGGCCAGGTCTCCTCCGACGGCCAGGTCTCCGTCGAGTTCGTCTACGAGCCGCCCCAGCGCGGCGGCTCCGACGACGAGATTCTCCTCCTCCGCGACCCCGACGAGGAGCGGCTCGTCGATGCGATCGCCGGTGGACTCGGACTCCGGCGAGTCGGACTGGTTTTCTCGCAGACTGTTGCTCAGGCCAAGACAGATTACACGCTGTCGAATCGCGAGGTTTTGCTCGCTGCGGAGCTTCATGCCGAGAGCGGGCTCAAGGAGTGGGTTACCGCGATTGTTAAGCTCGAGGTTTCCGGCGATGGCGATGGAGCTTCTGCTGATGTTCACTTCGAGGCGTTTCAGATGAGCGACACGTGCGTTCGGCTTTTCTCGGACGGTTGGTTTGAGACGGAGATTTCCGGCGAGATTGATCCGAAGCTTTCGCGGCTCAAGAAGGAGGTCGTCGTCGGTGTTAAGGACACAAAGGAAATCGACAATGATTTCTTCCTCGTCGTTGTCAAGATTCTCGACCACCAGGTACGAAGAAACTTAATCTCAATCAAAATTTCTAGGTCATACCCCAGTGAGATTTCGAGAATACAATTTAGCGAGGTTTCTTTACATCAAGATCCTGCTTGATTGGAGTTCCTATACATTGTGTTATTGGTGAATCCTGATCCTTTTGTTATAAACATTCAACAGGGACCACTTTTGTCCACATTCCCAATAGAGAATCGTGATAGTCCGGTGACTATGAGGGCTTTGAAATCCCATCTGGACCGAACAAAGAACCTCCCGTTTGTGAAGCGGATCTCGGATTTCCATTTGCTGCTATTTCTGTCCAGGTACTTGGACATCAACACCGATGTTCCGGCCTTGACGATGTGCGTTCGCACCCAAACGGATCTTCCCGAGGGCTACAAGATCTTGATCGAGTCCATGGCCAGCGCTTGATTTGTGCTCCTCTCCAACACCACCGCAAATTTGCATTACTCTTTTTAGTTTCTAACCTTCTGTGCCAAGCTTTTTATGTTATAAGAGAAAGGGTATTTATAAATAATATAATGGAACTTTTGTGCAGTGTCTGGAAAATCATCTCATTTAGACGATGACCCGGGTATTTATTTGGGAAGATAAGAAAGTACATACCCATGGTAGAGTAATTTGCAGTGTGTGTTTGGTTTTTGGGGTTAGAATTTGCAGCTTATCTGTTGGATGTGGCATAAACATCTCTGGAGAACTTTATATCCAATCACAGAAATGTGGCGATGGAAAGCCAATTCTGTTCGCTTACTCAATTTTGACTTTCTCTAACCACAGTTTTACTATCACATAAGTAGCAGCATTGCAAATAGATACTTATCAGAAGTAGTTAGAGAGAATGCATAGATGGATTTTAGTTGCAAGTCCTTAAACGTTACGTTCACATAGAACAAAAATTAAACCTACATGACTTTAAACATTCCCTATCTACTATAAAAATCCGGATTCATTAAATTTATATAAGTCTTGTACATATTCACAACAAACCAAGCAATGCTCCATGGGTACCATTCAAGTTTCCCGAGCTGATCGGTTTTCTTGTCCTCAAGTTTCAGGGAGAGTCTAAGATCATGTTTACTCGACTCACCTGTGCGACTAGGTTCACAAATATCAAAATGACTCACAAAATTGTTGCATTAACAATGTTCGATTGCACTAAAAGTAAAGCTCTTGCCGCATATGCTTGATTTTTAGTTATTGTTCATACGACAATCACTTTCTTGTTTACATTCTTTTCAAAATATTTAGAGTATAATTGATTCTATCGTTTCAAAATTTATATTTCCGAAAATAAATCGAATTCGCCTCTTCGATCTCACAAGTTCTATATGGTGTTGCTAAAAAACATTTAAACATATTTCGAAAATAAATTTATTAGATATCATAATTACACATTATAAATCACAACATTATTTAATTTTTAAGTTGAATTAGATATATTAAAAGTCAAATCGAATGAAACTTACGGGAAAATTTAATGTTATATAAGGAAAGCTTATACACTCGGAAATAGTAAAAGGTAATTGTTTCAACCAAGATGATTCTGTCATTAATGAACTAATGTATTTATACACATAATAGCATTGTACAGAGAATATTTTCTAACGGTATTCACAGCTCATATTATGTACTATGGCAGCTGTATGCTTGACGCGTGTATGTGATCCTAGGGGTTGAGCTGGAATTGCCAATGTAAGCAAAGAACGTCAGCCTTTGTTAAGTCATTTTTGCTTATGCTAATGTTACCGTCTTGCGTTCTAACAGCCCCACTCAATTCCAGTGCTCCGATCGGTGCGATGCTCAATTTGTTTCTCAGCTTCTCGAAGAAGTTTCCTGACATTAGCTTCTTCTTCTCGACCTGTTCTCTCACAAAGTATATGTTGAGTTCCATGTGCTTCATTCGTGAGTGAAGAACCAGATTTGCAGCAAGAGAGACTGTGCCCAAATTATCACACCAAATTGTGGGAGTTCGTGAGAGATTGACTCTGAGTTCCTTGAGCAGTGACTGGAGCCACATAAGTTCAGCAGTGGTAGCAGCTAAGCTTCGGATTCAGCTTCAGTGGAGGACCTTGAGACAGTGTTTTGTTTCTTCGAGGACCATGCCATGAGATTTCCTACGAAGTAGATACATAGGCCGGTTGTGTTGGAATAGGTGTATGGTTAAATAAATTATTATTAACATATTATTGGCGGAATATAAAAAATTCTTTACTAGTAAAACAATTTTTATTAATCTACGCAAAGTACATCAACATTTATATATTTAAAAACATTATTTGAATATTTGAATACTAACATTTTTCTTGTTGCTTGATCTTGGAGTCCCTTTTTGGACGAAGATATTTCGCCTTGTCTCGCTGCCTTTCTTCTTTGCATTCTCGAGCAACCACGAAAATTTCTACCACTAGAGTCTTCGAGCGTTTTAAGAGTTTAGTGAGTGGGCACTATTAAACAATATGAACCAAGAACAATTCTTGGATCATAAGCTAATTCTCTAGATCAAGTGAGGATATAGGTGCCAAAATAAAAGAGTATTTTAGAGAGATAGGGAGAGAAGTGGTCGGCTAGAAGCGAGAGAGTAAGACCAAAAACTTATGTTCACATCTCTATGTGAGGCTCTATTTATAGGAGAAGGAAATATAAGAAAGGGTAATTACCCTTTCCTATTGTATATTCATGACACAATATTTGATTTCCTCCTCTCTTTTTCTTCCAAATAGTCGGCCACCCTATGCATAAGTGAGAGAAATTTGTTTCCTCACTTATCACATTTTTGTCCTTCAAAGAAATTCATTCTCTCTTTTCTTTTGGGAAATTACCAATATGCAATAATGCACCAAATAAAAGAAGATATTTCTCTCCCTCACTTGATGTAAAGTGGCCGGCCATATGGGTGTCTACACACACATATTTACTTCCTAATTTGTTCATAACAAATTACGGAAAAACTCTCACATTATGGCCCTTACAATAACATGTCACAAAATTTAATTCACTAAGCATGAAAACCAATTTTCAGTCATGTGACTTTAACTTAATTTGTGAGAAAATTCAAAATCTTATTTTGACATTTTACATAAATTATCGTTAAGGACGAAAATACCCTTTAGACCATTTTCGAAAAATACGTGTAGTTCAACAATTGAACTTATTTTAACTTAACTTCTAGTTTAACAAACTCTACTCTAATGACTTGTGATAGTGACCTCATGGACCAAAATGGACAAAGTTTTAACTAGGACTTTTGGACTCAAAGTTCACAAATTTTTCCAAGTCTAGTTTAATGTCAACTGACTCCACTAAAGAGTTGACACTGAAAATCTCTCGGTTCAAATAAATATATTTTATACTAAAAAATCTACTTATTTGTGATGAGCGGATCCACTGAATATTATCGAATGATTACCCTTCATGAATATCATCAACTATATGAGATTTATAAAATTACCATTTTACCATTCTAGCTGTTATTTTTCTCAACTCTTTGTTACTTGTGAATAACTTGTTGGAATAGGTATAGGGTTAAGAAAAATTATCATTAATCATATTAATAGCGGAATATAATATTTCTTTACAAGTAAACTAGTTTACTAACCTAGGCAAAGTGTATATACATGTTATAATTAAAAACATTATTTAAACTACTTGATACTAACCTTTCTTGTATCTTCAAACTTGAAGTGTCTTGGGAAAGGTGGATCTTTTTCCTTGGCTCGATTCCTTCACGTCTAGTCTTGAACTTGAGAAACCTAAGGTTTCTATTACAAGAGTCTATAGAGGTTTAGAAGGATTTGTGTGTTGGCACAATTAAACAATATGATCCAAGAATTTTTTTTGGATCATAAGCTAATTATCTAGATCAATTGAGGATCTAGGTGCCAAAATAAAAAGGAGTATTTTCTAGAGAGAGAGAGAGAGGGTCGGCCACAATGAAAGAGACAACAAGAAAAAAGCTTATTTTCACATCTCTATGTGAGGATCTATTTATAGGAGAAGGAAAAATCTATAAAGGTCAATTATGCATTCATGAAAGAATAATGCGTTTATGACACAATATTTGATTTTCTCTTCCACATTCTCTCCTAAGTTGGCTGGCCATGCATTGTGCATTAGTGAGGAAACTTCTTTATAAGGTGGCTAGTCAAAACATTGATGTATTGACATCATGACTATGCATTAATGATGTGTCATTTACTTATAAAAATGCGACTTTTTTGCGGCCTTCTCTCGAAGGAGTAAAATTGTCATTTTGTTCATAACACCTTTAGATTTATTCTTGTTTAAATAAAATTAAACTTAAAATCCTAAACAAAAGACTAATCGTAAATTGTTTCAACTTTCAGCAACATGTCTCTAAACCCTCTCTCTACTATCATTTTCTCGAGCAAACATGTCTCTAAACCCTCTCTCTACTATCATTTCATCGATCAAACTGGAAGGTGATAACAACGTAGATTGGAAACGTAACCTAGACATCGTCCTTACCGTGGACAAGCACAAGTGGGTACTCACCACGTCATGTCCTCTTGAAACGAATGATGATTCGACTCAAGAGGACAATGACGCCCTTGGCGGCCGATGAGATTGTGAGATGCTATATTTTAGCATCGATGAACAATGTATTGCAACAACAACATTGTGATATTGAGTCAGCCTATGAAATGCTCCATAATCTCCAGGAGATCTTTGGAGGGCAAGGGCGTCAGGCTAGGCAACAAGCGGTACGACAGTTTATGAACTGTCGTATGAAAGCAGGGACTCCCGTTAGAGAACATATGATGCTGATCATAAGTTATCTTAATGAGATGAAAATCCTTGGATCTGAGATTGATGGAGAAAACCAAGATATATATGATCTTGGAAACTCTCCCTGAATCTTTTGATACTTTCAAGCTGAACTACTCCATGAATAAACTAGGGTACACTGTTACCGAGCTAATGAAGGAGCTTCACACTGCTGAGGGACTCTTAAAGAAAAAGAGGAATACTGGAGAAGCTCATGCTACTGAGCACAAAGTCTCCACCTCTGAATCTAAGAAGAGATCTCATAGAGCCGACAAGAAGAACCCTAGCAAGGTTCAGAAGAAGAAGATGCCCTGAACTGCCAAGGTGGACAAGTCTAAGGACAATTGTCACCATTGCAATGAGCCCGGACACTGGCGTAGGAATTGTCCTACCTACGTCAAGGCTAAAGGGAAATGTATTGTACTTATTACCGAAACTTGTTTAGTAGCTGATAATGTATCATCGTGGATTATTGTACTTATTTGTTGTTCCTTGAATGGATTCAGGAAAAGCAAAAGCTTAGAGGATGGCGACTTCTGTTTCAAGTAGGGCGATGAGAGCTTGGTGTCTGCTAAGGCTGTGGGATCCGTGACACTGTCTTTCGAAGATAGAACTTTAAATTTGAATAATGTGTATTATGTTCCTTCCTTTGGGAAAAACTTAATATATGTAGCTCAAATTTTTTAGCAGAATTATTATTTAAAGTTTATTGATAATGAATTCGTATTACTTCTTCCAATTAATTTGTCACTGATGCATGTTTAAAGAATGGTTTATACTATCTCTATCCTACGCAACCTTTGCTATTAGACACTGAAATAGATAATGATCTAATTAGAACCCAAGAGGATCAAACTTAATGACTCCTCTGATCTAATAAAATCAACACATCTCTGGCACTTAAGACTTGGTCATATTAGTCTAGATAGGATTAAGAGACTTGTGAGGGATAGTCCACTCAAAGCCTCTGCACTCAATAGAAGGAAAAATGACCAAACAACCTTTCTCAGATAAAGGTCGAAGAGCCACTGAGCTGCTAGAACTAATACATTCTGATGTATGTGGTTCGCTCAGAATTCAGGCACGGGGAGGTACGAATACTTCGTTACCTTTACCGATGATTACTCAAGATATGGATTTGTCTATTTGCTCAAACACAAATCCGAAACCCTTTGATCTGATGAATTATTTAAGGTTTTTCGGGCTTTAGTGGAAAAGCATAATGGCAAACAGATCAAAACCCTTCGATCTGATCAAGGTGGTGAGTACTTGTCTGAAGAGTTCGATGACTTTCTTAAAGAAGAAGGTATCGCTTCTCAGCTTACAGCACATGGCACACCTCAACAAAACGGAGTGTCAGAGAGAAGGAATCAAACTTTGATGGATATGGTTAGATCAATGATGAGTTACTCATCACTCCCTAATTCCTTTTGGGGATATGCCTTCGAAACTGCCGCATATATTCTGATACAAGTTCCGTCTAATACGGTCCCTGGTACTCCTTATGAACGATGGACTGTGCGTAAAACTAGTTTAAGCCACATCAGAATTTGGGGTTGCCATGGACATGTGCTAAGGCAAAAGACTATCAAGTTGGATAGTAGGTCAGAATTATGTTTGTTCGTTGGATATCCAAAGGAAACCAAAAGTTTCACATTCTATAGTCCCGAGAACGACAAAATGTTTGTCAGCACTAATGCTCGTTTCCTTGAGGAGAACTATATGAAGAATACGAAACCTAGAAGCAAAATTGTGCTTGAAGAAAAGTTGGGTGAGGATGCTTCTACCTCATCTGTAAGAACTGTTCTTACCCCAACTGAAACGCAACCTAACAATTCAGATGCTCGTCAAGTAGTACTTCGACGTAGTGGGAGGGTTTATGAAAAGTCTGACAGGTACATGTCTTATGACGATACTCTCGTAGCCGTCGCTGACATGGATGACCCTGTTTCCTACAGCCAAGCAATGGCTGGTTCTGAATCATACCTTTGGCTTGATGTCATGAAAGTTGAGATGCATTCGATGTATGTCAACAAAGTCTGAAAACTTGTAGACCTACCTGAAGGGGTTAAACTTGTAGGGTGTAAGTGGATCTATAAGAAGAAAAGGGATCCGGATGGGAACGTTGAGACGTTCAAAGCGCGACTAGTGGCTAAGGGTCAAATCCAAAAAGAAGGTATCAATTATGAAGAAACCTTCTCGCCAGTCTCAATGCTTAAATCCATCCGTATACTTCTATTCATAGCTGCCGCTCTCAATTATGAGATCTGCAGATGGATGTCAATACTGCCTTTCTGAATGGCAATCTTGACGAGCGCATTTTCATGGCTCAACTAGACGGTTTCGTGGAAAGTGATCAAGAGAATAAGGTTTGTGAATTTCTTAAATTCATTTATGGATTAAAGCAAGCATCTAGATTATGGAATATTAGATTCGATGAAACTGTAAAAAGCTTCGGTTTTGAACAGTCAATAGATGAACCTTGTGTCTATAAGTTGATACACGAGGGCAAGGTTGTGTTTCTGGTATTGTATGTCGATGATATACTACTCATTGGTAATGATGTAGGTAAATTATCCGAGGTTAAAATCTGGTTAACAAAGCAGTTTGATATGAAGGATATAGGGGAAGCTGCGTACATTCTGGGGATTCAGATCTTTCGAGATCGAAAGAACCGGACCCTGTTGCTCTCCCAAGCATCTTATATAGATAAGGTGTTGGATCGCTTCTCTATGCAAAACTCCAAGAAGGCCCTAAACCCCTTTAGACATGGAGTCTCACTCTCTAAGGACTAGTCTCCCAAGACTGCACAAGAGATTGAGGACATGAGAAAGATTCCCTATATTTCAGCCATAAGAAGTCTCATATATGCTATGTTGTGCACTAGACCAGATATATGTTTCGCCGTTGGCGTAGTTAGCCGTTTCCAATCAAATCCTGGACCCGAGCACTGGGTTGCTGTTAAGCATGTTCTTAAGTATCTTCGGAGAACTAGGAACTTGATGCTAACATATTCAGGTACTGACCTGAATATGACGTGGTATACCGATTCCGACTTTCAGGCGGATAAGGATTCCATGAAATCCACTTCAGGATCTGTGTTCATCCTGAATGGTGGATCTGTTGTTTGGAGGAGTATCAAGCAATCTTGCATTGCTGACTCTACCATGGAAGCAGAATACGTGGCTACTTGTGAAGCATCTAAAGAGGCTGTATGGCTTAGAAAATTCCTTAAGTATTTGGAAGTTGTTTCAAATGTCAACGAGCCCATGACACTTTATTGTGATAATAGTAGGGTTATTTCTAACTCAAAGGAACCTAGAAGCCACAAGCGCTCTAAGCATATTGAGAGGAAATACCATTTGATTAGAGAGATCGTGCAGCGCGGAGATGTGAAGGTGAAGAAGATCTCAACGATGGACAACCTTGGAGATCCTTTCACCAAGACCCTATCCAACAAGGTCTTCGACCAACATCGAGACGGATTAGGCATGAAGGACTACTATCATCTTCTTTGAGTCAAGTGGGAGTTTGTTGGCAGAGATGCCCACAAAGAAGATTGTTTATTTACATATTGATGTAATATATAAATATTTATAAAGTCTATTGTAATTTGCTGATTAAATTAATAAAAGTTGAAACGTTCATTCATTCCTTTTTAGTTTGATTGAAGATTTATAATATTCAATAGTCTTATAGTCCTTAATCAAACCTAACAATGTATGAAGAGACAAATATAGATTTGCGTGAACAAACTCTTCATGGTTTGGCTAAAACGATATATTCGCAATCTAAAGATCAATGTACTATTGATCCCAGTATGATTGTTGGAAGAAACTATGATGTCTGGTTACGAGGCATAGAGAGTTAGGAACTCTATAGTTCTTCCAGTGTATCTTTCGAAGACCAGTGCACCTTTAGAGACAATAGAAAAACAAACCATTTAACATCTTGTATCTCAAGGTCACTATGTATGAATTGCATTATGGTTACCTAAATTCCGAAATGAGACATGTTATTTCATAGCATTATGTCACGACCCGCGAGCGTCACCAGCTCGACCGCAGGCCGCAACTCCCGTAAAACCGTTGACACGTGCACGAGTATATCATTATATATAAAGATCTTGTTTAAATAAAATACTCAAGACGAGTAATAAATTTATTAAACATATAATAAATGTAAACACGTTATAAATAAAGTGCGGAATAAAATTAAGTTATTAGTAGTTAGCAAAAACCCGGAGGAATTTTTCACTTTTAATATACATATATGAAGTTTCACAAACTCCTTTAAATATGTACATACAAAATAACTCCTCGTCCTTAAGTAGGACGTTTAGTTCCAGGAGTGTAGGTTACAAAAGAGTTTAACATAATAATATTATACTAAAACTTCTTCTCTCCGGTTGTGAGTCTCCATTAACCACAAGTCAAGAGATACACGTCTTGGTCTCGGTCTTCATCTATACCATTGTCTTCACGCTACTGCCTTGACGTCATTGTTTCGCTGTCTTTCCCTTATCTACATTACCAAGGGTCATAAAACTATGAGTCGATTGACTCAGTAAGACGGAGTCTAATCTAAGAAATTAAAACATCTAATGTCGTGTGACGTGCAAATAACCAAATAGGAATGTATATCTAATTCTCGATTCAATACAAATGCGTGCATGGCCATATCTACCTATTCACTTGCCGCTCCACAAGGTTATACACCCCTTCCTGCTATAACCCTCGGAACGACAAGAAGTCGCCTCAGGCCTCGAGCAGCGGTCCCTCGGCGACTTTGTGTTTTATTCTCTCTGGGATCCACTAATGGTACCAACTTCATCAGGGCGCCAGCGCTCGGTGCTTACGCACGAAGATCAGCGCCTTCATGACCTTCATCGGTCAACATCACGAGTCAGCAGCTCGTGGGTACCATCGATTCCTTATGTTCGAGGTTTGGGTGCTCAGACACACGCAGAGCACACACCTAATCTATTTACAGAAGAGCATCTCGGGTTAAATCCCAATAATTTAGTGTTTCCCTTTCATTTGCTCGTTTAGTGTTTTAAGATGAAAGTTGAGAGGTGACTCCCAAAAACTTTCACTCTCGACTTGAATCCGAGAGTCGACTTATGCTCTCCTGTTTCCCCCGCTCTAGCGGGTCAAACTATTGGGGTAGCTATATCACATAACATAGGCCGGGTCCTAATAGACTATGTTTGAGCCTATCGGGGATGACCCGAACTACATTTTCAGTAAAATGTGGCTGAAGCCTTATCTTTATTACTTTTCATATTCTTAGGCTTTACTTAGTCTTGTTTACTAACACATAATATGCACATAAGCAGGGTTATTCCCTTGGTAAGTAGTTGACTTATGTCTCCACACTTACCCGGAATAGATCAGCCGAAAAACAGATGACTTTCACAAAGAGGTGCGTCCTATACGCTTTGAGACACTTGGTACCCTGTCGGGCGCTGAATGAGATAAAATCCGGAGTTGAAAGTCCATCAACCATAATGTTCAGAAACATTAAAGAATATAGGATTCTACTAACAGAACTATTCTAAATCAGTTCTTATTTCTATAATTCAGTTTACAACTTTTTGGTTAGTAAAGATTAAACTTATTTAAGACTCGTCTGCTTTCGTATCGCAAACGATACGCAATAAGATTAAGCAATAAAATACGAGCCTCAAATGAATTAATCTTCCAAAACAGATAACCAAGAAATTTCCGTTAGTTAAGTACTTAATTTACATCTTAGACATTCTTAAATAAATAATTGATAATGATCAATTATTTCTTTAATTATGAAATAACTATGTAAAGAAAACTTTCAATCCACACTCAAGATTCTAATAAACGCTGTAAGCGAATAATACTTACGAGTAAAATGAGATTCTGATTTCTGTTTTTTATCCTCACTTTGGAGTTTCTGACCCGATCAACAGTCGTGCGATCACGTAAATCTTGGATTCGTGAAATCCGACCAAACTCGTCGTTCTTATGCCTTCCCGATGATCGAACACACGAAGACGAACGTTTCCCGGCGACGGAACTTTGATCGACGCGACACAGAGAAGAGGACGAGCGGGGACGAGCGGTGCGGAGGCGGAGCTGGACGGAGAGCTTCGCGACGAAGAGAGGGGAATATTCGCAAAATCGCGGCGGCGAGGGCGGTCGGAGGAGGTAGCGGTAGAGAGAGAGATAGAGAGAGAGAGAGAGAGTTGTGTGAAATAAGATAAGGGAGAGAGAGAGAGAGAGTTGCTGTACGGGAGAAAGAAAAGAAAAGAAAAGAAAGAAAAAAAAGAAGGGAAAAAATAAGAAAAAGAGAGAGAGAGATGGGGATAGTGTAGTAGGCGGTGGAAATGAATTAGGTTAGGGGAAATTAAAAGATAATGGGCTTGAGTTTTTTTTTTTTTTTTCTTTCTTTGTTTTACTTTTGGGCTTCACAATCTCTACCCCCTTAAAAGAGTTTCGACCTCGAAACTCAGAACAATGCAGGGTATGCTTCTCGCATTTCACTCTCGAGTTCCCAAGTGGCTTCATTTGCAGAGTGTCTCTTCCACATAACTTTGACCATCGGAATAGTCTTATTTCTTAAGACCTTCTCCTTTCGATCGAGGATAGCAACTGCTGGCTCCTCATATCTAACATCTTGAGAAATTTCAACGTCTTGATCTTGAAGTACATGAGAAGGATCAGACACATACACTCGTAATATCGATACATGAAAGACGTCATGCAGGTTAGACATCGATGGTGGCAGAGCTAGACGGTAAGCTGTCTTGCCTACACGCTCTAGAATCTCGAAAGGTCCAACATATCTTGGACTAAGCTTTCCTTTCTTTCCAAACCTCATTACACCACGCATGGGTGAAACCTTTATGAAAACTTTGTCTCCAATCTCAAATTCCAAAGGTCTTCTTCTTTTGTCTGCATAGCTCTTTTGTCGACTTTGAGCAGTCTTCATTCGGGCTTGAATCTTTTTAATAGCTTCAGTGGTTTGCTCTATCATTTCGGGCCCAAGAAATTTATTCTCACCTGCTTCATCCCAATGAACTGGAGAGCGACACATGCGCCCATACAGAGCTTCGTATGGCGCCATTGCGATTGTGGATTGGTAGCTATTGTTGTAAGAAAACTCGACCAAAGGAAGATAACGACTCCATGAGCCGTGGAAGTCTAAGACACATGCACGAAGCATGTCTTCCAAAATTTGAATTGTTCGCTCACTTTGACCGTCAGTTTGGGGATGAAAGGCGGTACTGAACTTTAATTTTGTTCCCAAATTCTCATGGAGACTCTTCCAAAACTTGGACGTGAAACGAGTATCACGATCAGAAATAATTGAGTTTGGAACTCCATGGAGACGCACAATCTCCTTGATATAAAGTTCAGCAAGCTTATTAACAGAGTGAGTGGTCTTGATCGGAAGAAAGTGCGCTGACTTGGTTAATCTATCAACAATAATCCATATTGAATTATGACCAGCGATTGTTTTGGGCAATCCTGACACGAAATCCATTGTGATTTGTTCCCATTTCCATTGTGGGATTTCTAGAGGTTGCAACATCCCTGCTGGTTTCTGGTGTTCGGCCTTGATTTGTTGACAAGTCAGACATCTTCGGACAAATTCAGCGACATCCTTCTTCATTCCTGGCCACCAATAGGTTTTCTTCAGGTCTTGATACATCTTTGTAACACCTGGGTGCACGGAATATGGCGTTCCGTGAGCTTCTTCCATCAATTGTCTCTTAATCTCCGCATCTGAAGGCACACAAATTCGACCATTGCATCTTAATACGTCACTTTCGTCTAGTTTGAATTCACCTTCTTTATCATTCTTGGCGTCAAACATTTTCCCAAGTAGGTACTCATCTGCATATTGACCATCTTTGATTTGATCAAACAATATCGGACGCACACTGAGGGCCGATAACCTGCCGGTGATTAGTTGAAGTTCTAGATTTTGAACATCGGTCACTAATTGCGGAGAGGCTTTTACAAGACTTGCTAGAGATGCCACAGACTTGCGGCTAAGGGCATCAGCTACTTTATTGGCCTTACCAGGATGATAGTGCAATTCAAAATCGTAGTCATTCAAAAGTTCCATCCATCTCCCTTGACGCATATTCAATTCCTTTTGCGTGAACAAATACTTCAGCGTCTTGTGATCAGTATAGATGTCACAGTGGACACCATACAAGTAGTGCCTCCATATTTTCAGTGCAAACACTACTGCAGCAAGTTCCAGGTCATGAGTCGGATAACGAGTTTCGTAATCCTTCAATTGACGTGAGGCATACGCGATGACTTTCCCATGTTGCATCAGAACTGCACCCAAACCTTGCTTAGACGCGTCGCAATATATAGCGAAGCCGTCAGTTCCTTGTGGAATGGCAAGCACAGGAGCAGTTGTCAAGCGCGTTTTTAGTTCTTGGAAACTTTTCTCGCAAGTTCCTGCCCAGACAAACTTCTGTCCTTTACGAGTTAATTGGGTTAAAGGCATGGCTAGACGAGAGAATCCTTCAATAAACTTCCGATAATAGCCTGCTAGACCTAAGAAACTTCTCACCTCGGTGACGGTCTTAGGCTGACTCCATTGCTTCACTGCCTCAATTTTTGCTGGGTCTACCGTGATGCCAGCACTGGTAATAACATGACCAAGAAATGCAACTTCTTCTAGCCAAAACTCGCACTTTGAGAACTTGGCGTATAATTGTTTTTCCCTTAGTTTCTCCAATGCCCACCCAAGATGTCGTTCATGATCTTCTTTTGTCTTTGAGTAGATCAGGATATCGTCAATGAACACAATGACGAACTTATCCAGGAAATCCTCGAACACGCGGTTCATCAAATTCATGAACGCGGCTGGGGCATTCGTTAATCCAAACGACATTACCAAAAACTCATAATGACCATATCGTGTACGGAAAGCCGTTTTCGGGATGTCTTCATCCTTAACCTTCAACTGGTGATATCCCGAGCGCAAGTCAATCTTAGAAAACACAGTCGCTCCTGCGAGTTGGTCGAAGAGATCATCAATACGCGGTAACGGGTACTTATTCTTAACCGTTACTTGATTCAATCCGCGATAATCGATGCAGAGTCTCAATGAACCATCAGCTTTCTTAACGAATAAGACTGGCGCTCCCCAAGGAGAATGACTCGGACGAATGAACCCCTTGTCCAACAACTCTTGAAGCTGAGTCTTGAGTTCCTTTAACTCTGCTGGGGCCATGCGATATGGAGTTTTAGATATTGGAGCTGTGCCGGGGATGATTTCTATATTAAACTCTACTTCGCGATCAGGCGGTAAGCCTGGAAGATCTTCTGGGAAAACGTCAAGGAAATCTCTCACGATGGGAATATCTTGGGGTTGGGATTTAGGTTCCCTTGAAACGTCTATAACACTCGCAAGATAGCCAGCGCATCCCTGACGTATCATTTTCACGGCCTTGAGAGCTGATACAAATGGAGAACTTGACTTACGAGAGGAACCATGGAAATAGAATGGTTCAAGTCCTGGGCTTTGAAACAAGACTGTCTTCTTTTGACAATCAATGACCGCATGGTGGTAACTTAACCAATCCATTCCAAGGATAACATCGTAATCCACCATTTCTAGTTCAATTAAGTTTGCGACGAGCATCCGATTCTGGATTCGGATAGGAACATCCTTATACCAATACAACGACTGATACTTCTCTCCAGCAGGAGTGGTAGTAACAAATGGATACGAAAAGTCACTTCTACATTCCCTTATATGCTTAGATATCCTAGATGATATGTATGAATGTGTGGCTCCAGAGTCCACTAATGCATATGCTGAGAAAGTATCCATGAAAACCTGACCTGTGACAGCAGTGGAGGATCCTGCTCGAATCTCGTCTTCACGGATGGAAAACACCCTAGCATTAGCCTTCGGTGGCTCCTTTGGTGCAGGGTGTTGTATTCCAAGGTCATCGCATACTCGCGCCAAGTGACCTGGTTTTCCACATTTATAACATACTAGGGCACGTGCATAACAATCTCCTCGGTGCGCTACTCCACACCTTTCACAAGGCGCCGATGGACCATTTTCAGAAGTCTTGGCCCTCTTGTTCGATGACTCTGGGCGCCTATTCTCCCATCGAACTTTGTTTTGGTTAACCGATTGGGACCTATTTCCGAAGTTAGCTTGGGGGCGATTGCTTGAGCCTTGCTGAGATCTCGAATCCTGACTTGTTGGCGGTCTGTTTCCCCATCTAGGCGGAAACCTGGTTCTTCTACGTGCATCACTTTGACTTGAGTTCGTCGGAACGAATGGTACAGTTGAAACTGGTTTTGGAGCAGGAATCCTATCACTCTCACGCCATCCTGCGATACGCATTGCTCTGCTTACTGCATTTGCATAAGTACGGGGACCCGTGTCTCCGCTATCTACCTGACTGACGATGTCTACATTGAGCCCGTGCATATACTTCATCTTTCGGGCTTGATCGGTGGGAACCATAGAAGGCGCAAACCTCGCTAACATATCAAACTTTGCTGTGTACTGGGACACAGACATCGAGCCTTGGCGTAGACTCATGAACTCACGTACCTTGCTTGACAAGTTTGCCTCACCCAGGTACTTTTCATGGAATAGGTTGATAAAGCGAATCCAGCTCATAGTTTTAACATTTTCATACGTCGCCACAACCTCCCACCAGCCACGAGCCTCACATTCTAGTTGGTTCACGGCGCAAGCTACGCGTTCAGCGTCTGAAAGCTGCATGTAGCCGAAGATCTGCTGCATCTTCTTGATCCAATTCTCGGCCGCAGCTGGGTCGACACCACCATCAAAGCTGGGTGGCTTCTGCTTGCGAAATCGCTCATACACAGGTTCTCCCACAAGAGGGACAACCTCGGGAATCTGGAAGTTAAGCTCTTCGGGAATGTTCACTGGCACTGGCGGCAGATTCCCAGGCTGCACGTCTTGAGCTGAAGACTCAGGGACGGGTGGAGCAGGTGCGTTCAGCTTCGATAAAAGCTCGATTATCGTGCGATTTTGAGTTTCTAATTGTTGCGCGACCCTAAGGTCTCTCTCGACTGCTTCGGCAGCCTGCCTTTCAAGAACATCTCGAATCTCATTGAGATCGACGGCTGACGCGCTCCGAGCCACGGACGCACTCCTAGCAGCGGACATGCTCCGAGAAGCAGACGCGCTATCAGCATTCGACGCTTCAGACATTTTTCCTACATATAGAGAAAGGCATGATTAACATATTTCAAGCGCAACAACGAATCTCGAAACACCAAATAGCACACACATTCAACAACAAAACAGATTTTACATAAAAACATCTATATATCTATATATATACATAAGTCAAAAGATATATACAATACATTCGTTCATACATGCACACCTATATACACGTCAACACGACCTCAACTTTCTATGAGTCTATGACTCCAAAAATCGACTAGTCATCATCAAGACCTAGTCAGTCGGCCAACTCAAAAAGATATAATGTTGGCCGCATATACAAAAAATAATGACCGCTAACTAGCTACTATGTAGCGTCTATATGCATCTAAGTCGGTCCTACAGGAAGATCCTCCTCCGGATCCTCATCCTCCTCATCATCATCGTCAACCTGGACCACTGGTGGGGCTGGAGGCAAACGAGTGCCACCCTCAGTCAAAACATAGAATTCTGTACGCTCACGGAGCTCTGCAAAGGTCGTGCTGCTAAGGCGAATCACTTCACTTCTGCACTCAGGACGCAATCCACGGTAGTACATCTCTTGTCGCATCCTCTCTGGGGGAATAACAGGACATGCCTCCAAGACCTCGTCTACAAAACGCGTACCGTACGCGACAACAGTCTCCTCAAGTCGCTGAGGACAGTCAGAAGCAGCAACCTCCCACAAGCGCAGTCGTCCCTGTGGGTGAAAGGCGTTCCGCATGAACGTCTGAAACATCTCCCAAGTGCGATTGCCGAGATGGCGCGTATGGTGACACCATCGGGTGCGAGCGATACCTGTCAAAAGAGTGGCGGCGATAGTAGTGCGGAACCTCATAGGTAGCGGGAGTAGATCCATCCAATCTCTTGTCATAACAATCCACTCTTCCCAGGTAAGTCCACCCCTCCCACCGAAAGTAGGAGCGGTCGGGGGTATATGGCACGTCGCCTGATATAGGGTCATAATTGTCGGCTGAGCCGGAAAAGGCTGGGCTGCTGAACCAGTAGAGTGGGCCGCCGGGACGTGATTGCCAAAGAATCCATTCTCAAGAGATCCCTGGTCTGCCATGAAAAACCTGCCAAAAGACAAGTTAACGATGAAAACTGAACCAATCCTACTAAACAGAAGACTACGATCTCGTAACGAAACACAATCTATACTCGTGACCGTACCAAGAACACGTATCTCAAGTCTACAGAAACGGCTAAACCTGGGCTCTGATACCACAAAACCTGTCACGACCCGCGAGCGTCACCAGCTCGACCGCAGGCCGCAACTCCCGTAAAACCGTTGACACGTGCACGAGTATATCATTATATATAAAGATCTTGTTTAAATAAAATACTCAAGACGAGTAATAAATTTATTAAACATATAATAAATGTAAACACGTTATAAATAAAGTGCGGAATAAAATTAAGTTATTAGTAGTTAGCAAAAACCCGGAGGAATTTTTCACTTTTAATATACATATATGAAGTTTCACAAACTCCTTTAAATATGTACATACAAAATAACTCCTCGTCCTTAAGTAGGACGTTTAGTTCCAGGAGTGTAGGTTACAAAAGAGTTTAACATAATAATATTATACTAAAACTTCTTCTCTCCGGTTGTGAGTCTCCATTAACCACAAGTCAAGAGATACACGTCTTGGTCTCGGTCTTCATCTATACCATTGTCTTCACGCTACTGCCTTGACGTCATTGTTTCGCTGTCTTTCCCTTATCTACATTACCAAGGGTCATAAAACTATGAGTCGATTGACTCAGTAAGACGGAGTCTAATCTAAGAAATTAAAACATCTAATGTCGTGTGACGTGCAAATAACCAAATAGGAATGTATATCTAATTCTCGATTCAATACAAATGCGTGCATGGCCATATCTACCTATTCACTTGCCGCTCCACAAGGTTATACACCCCTTCCTGCTATAACCCTCGGAACGACAAGAAGTCGCCTCAGGCCTCGAGCAGCGGTCCCTCGGCGACTTTGTGTTTTATTCTCTCTGGGATCCACTAATGGTACCAACTTCATCAGGGCGCCAGCGCTCGGTGCTTACGCACGAAGATCAGCGCCTTCATGACCTTCATCGGTCAACATCACGAGTCAGCAGCTCGTGGGTACCATCGATTCCTTATGTTCGAGGTTTGGGTGCTCAGACACACGCAGAGCACACACCTAATCTATTTACAGAAGAGCATCTCGGGTTAAATCCCAATAATTTAGTGTTTCCCTTTCATTTGCTCGTTTAGTGTTTTAAGATGAAAGTTGAGAGGTGACTCCCAAAAACTTTCACTCTCGACTTGAATCCGAGAGTCGACTTATGCTCTCCTGTTTCCCCCGCTCTAGCGGGTCAAACTATTGGGGTAGCTATATCACATAACATAGGCCGGGTCCTAATAGACTATGTTTGAGCCTATCGGGGATGACCCGAACTACATTTTCAGTAAAATGTGGCTGAAGCCTTATCTTTATTACTTTTCATATTCTTAGGCTTTACTTAGTCTTGTTTACTAACACATAATATGCACATAAGCAGGGTTATTCCCTTGGTAAGTAGTTGACTTATGTCTCCACACTTACCCGGAATAGATCAGCCGAAAAACAGATGACTTTCACAAAGAGGTGCGTCCTATACGCTTTGAGACACTTGGTACCCTGTCGGGCGCTGAATGAGATAAAATCCGGAGTTGAAAGTCCATCAACCATAATGTTCAGAAACATTAAAGAATATAGGATTCTACTAACAGAACTATTCTAAATCAGTTCTTATTTCTATAATTCAGTTTACAACTTTTTGGTTAGTAAAGATTAAACTTATTTAAGACTCGTCTGCTTTCGTATCGCAAACGATACGCAATAAGATTAAGCAATAAAATACGAGCCTCAAATGAATTAATCTTCCAAAACAGATAACCAAGAAATTTCCGTTAGTTAAGTACTTAATTTACATCTTAGACATTCTTAAATAAATAATTGATAATGATCAATTATTTCTTTAATTATGAAATAACTATGTAAAGAAAACTTTCAATCCACACTCAAGATTCTAATAAACGCTGTAAGCGAATAATACTTACGAGTAAAATGAGATTCTGATTTCTGTTTTTTATCCTCACTTTGGAGTTTCTGACCCGATCAACAGTCGTGCGATCACGTAAATCTTGGATTCGTGAAATCCGACCAAACTCGTCGTTCTTATGCCTTCCCGATGATCGAACACACGAAGACGAACGTTTCCCGGCGACGGAACTTTGATCGACGCGACACAGAGAAGAGGACGAGCGGGGACGAGCGGTGCGGAGGCGGAGCTGGACGGAGAGCTTCGCGACGAAGAGAGGGGAATATTCGCAAAATCGCGGCGGCGAGGGCGGTCGGAGGAGGTAGCGGTAGAGAGAGAGATAGAGAGAGAGAGAGAGTTGTGTGAAATAAGATAAGGGAGAGAGAGAGAGAGAGAGTTGCTGTACGGGAGAAAGAAAAGAAAAGAAAAGAAAGAAAAAAAAGAAGGGAAAAAATAAGAAAAAGAGAGAGAGAGATGGGGATAGTGTAGTAGGCGGTGGAAATGAATTAGGTTAGGGGAAATTAAAAGATAATGGGCTTGAGTTTTTTTTTTTTTTTCTTTCTTTGTTTTACTTTTGGGCTTCACACATTAATACTCTCATTTGAGAAAGTCAAATTATAGATCCATTATGTGATCTAAACTATGCCAATTGGTGAGATATTAAGTTATGAAGATGTCATGAACCAACTTTATGAAATTCTCATAGATATGGAATTCATGTACAAGATTGCTGAGATGCAATATATATCACCTCATGCTTTATTACTTGGATTGTGAATAAATAAACTGCGCAGTATCCAAAATTAAGTAGCAAATTTATTTGGATGAAACAATGTGAATTGTAAGCTCCTCGTCAGTACATTGTTTCTAACTTATTCACGAGTAACAAATGAGTTGAGAAAATAACAACTAGAAGGGTAAAATGGTAATTTTATAAATCCCAACTAGTTGATGATATTCATGAAGGGTAAACATTGATAACATTCAATGGATGCATTCAATATAATTAAGTTGAATTTGAGTAGAAAATAAATTCATTTGAACCGAGAGATTCTCAGTGTCAACTCTTTAGTGGAGTCAGTTGACATTAAACTAATACTCAGAAAAGGTTTGTGAACTTTTGAGTCCGAGTATAGAAGCTCAAGCTTTGTTCATTTGGATCCATAAGGTCACTATTACCGGTCATTAGAGTATGGTTGTTAAACTAGAAGGTAAGTCAAAATAAGTTCAAATGTTGAACTAGACTTTTTCTCGGAAAATGTCTAAATAAGATTTTTAATATTTTCATATGATGAAAATATAAATTATTTTCTAAAGCCGAAAAGTCGTTCAAGGCATTACGAAATTAATTTCGTTATTTGTGCAATAATAATTCTACAATGGGTATTTTAAGAATTATTTTAAAAGAAATAAGGAAGTATCTAGATGCCCCTTCCCTAGCTATAGAATTCGGCCAAAACACATAAAAGAGGAGAGTTTTATTTCCCTTTAATTATAAAGATAATTACCCAAAAGGAAAGGGGAAATGAATTTCATTGAGAATGAAACAAATGTGCTAAGTGTGGAAACAAATTTCCTCACTAATAGACAATGTATGGCCGGCCATCTTAGGAGAGAAAAGGGAAGAGAAAATCAAATATTATGTCATGAATGCATTATTCTTTCATGAATGCATAATTGACCTTTATAGATTTTTTCTTCTCCTATAAACAGAGCCTCACATAGAGATGTGAAAACATGTTTTTTCCTTGCTCTTTCTCAATAGTGGCCGACCCTCTCCCTCTCTCTCTCTAGAAAATACTTCTTTTTATTTTGCACCTAGATACATACTTGATCTAGAGAATTAGTTTATGATCCAAGAATTATTCTTGGTTCATATTGTTTAATTGTGCCCACACACAAATCCTTCTGAACCTCTATAGACTCTTGTAATAGAAACCTTAGGTTTCTCAAGTTCAAGATTAGAAGTGAAGAAATCGAGCCAAGGAAGAAGATCCACTTTTCTCAAGACGCTTCAAGTTTGAAGATACAAGAAAGGTTAGTATTTAAGTACTTTAAATAATGTTTTTAGTTATAACATGTATATGCACTTTGTTTCGATTAGTAAAAATTGTTTTACTAGTAAAAGAAATTTTTATATTCCGCCATTAATGTTTTAATGATAACTTTTTCTTAACCCTAGACCTATTCGAACAAATCGGTCTAGGGTTAAGAAAAAATTATTAATAACAAGTTAATCGTGGAATATAAAAATCTATTTACAAGTAAAACAATTTTACTAACATAGCCAACGTGCATGAATATCATATTATTTAGAACATTATATAATTATATTTTACTAACCTTTCTTGTAGCTTGATTTTTGAGAAGCCTTATAAACTCGTCTTGCTCGTTTCCTCCGCACCTAGTTGTGAACTCGAGAAACCTAAGGTTTCTATTACAAGAGTGTATAGAGGGTTTGAAGGATTTGTGTGTGGGCACAATTAAACACAATAATTCAAGAACAAGTTTATGAGCTAAAGAGCTAATTTAAGCCTAAGTCTAATGAAGACTTATGAGCCAAAATAAAAGAGATATTTTAGAGGTAGAGAGAGAGAGAGAGGAGGGTCGGCCACAACTAGAGAGAACAAGAGTAAGAAAAACTTATTTTCACATCTCAATGTGAGCCTCTATTTATAGGAGAAGAAAATACAAGAAAGGGTTATTACCATTTCCTCTTGTGTATTCATGACACAATATTTAATTACATCTCCTCTTTCTTTATCAGTATGGCCGGCCCTTCTTGTGCATTAGTGAGAGAAATTAGTTTCCTCACTTGGTACATTTGTTTGCTTCTTAGAGAAATTCATTTCATCTTTTCCGTTTTGGCAATTATCTTCATGATTCAAGGTAAATGAATTTTTAGATATAATTTTTCTCCTCTATGATGTTTGGCCGAGATTCTACTATGGAAGGAGCTTCTAGATGCTTCCTTATTTCTTTTAAACAATTCTTAAAATACTCATTGTAAAATTATTATTGCACAATTAATGAAATTAATTTCATAATGTCTCAAACGACTTTTCGGTTTTAGAAAATAATTTTTAATCCCATCATATGAAAATATTCAAAATCTCATTATGACATTCACATCATTTTATGTCCATGTGGACAAAAACACCCTTTAGACATTTTCCAGGAAAACGTCTTGTTCAACATTTGAACTTATTTTGACTTAGCTTGTAGTTTAACAATCCTACTTTAATGACCTGTAATAGTGACCTTATAGATCTAAATGAATAAAACTTGAGCTACTATTTGGACTCAAAAGTTCACAAACTTATGTCATCTAACTCCACTAGTTGACACTGTGAATCTCTCGGTTCGAATGAATTTATTTTCTACACAATTCAACTTAATTATGTTGAGTGGATCCATTGAATGTTATCTATGATTACCTTTCATGAATATCATCAACTAGATGAGATTTAGAAAATTACCAATTTACCGTGCTAGTTGTTATTTCCTCAACTCTTTTGTTACTTGTGAATAAGTTAAAAATAATGTTCTGACAAGTAGCTAACAAGTCACATTGCTTCATCCAAATTAAGTCGTTACTTAATTTTGGATACCACGCGCAGTTCATTTATTCACAATCCAAGTAATAAAGCATGAATTGATAAACATTGCATTTCAGCAATCTTGTACATGAATTCCATATCTATGAGAACTTCACAAAGTATACTCATGTCAACTTCATAACTCAATACATCACCAATAGTGCGCATCTAGTTCACAAACTTGGATCTAGAGTGTAACTTTCTCAAATGAATATATTGAAGTTATGAAATGACATGTCTCATTTCAGGATTAAGGTAACCATGATGCAATTCATAAATAGTAACCTTGAGACAAAAGATGTTAAATGGTTTGTTCTTACATTGTCTCTCTAAAGGTGCACTAGTCAATTCAGTATTTTCGGAAGATACACTAGAAGAACTATAGAGTTCCTAACTCTCTATACCTCGTAACCAGACATCATAAAATCTTCCAACAATCATACTAGGATCAATAGTCCGTTGATCTTTAGATTGTGAATATTTCGTTTTAAGCAAACCATGAAGAGTTTGTTCACACAAATCTACATTTGTCTCTTCATACGTTGTTAAGTTTGATTAAGAACTATAAGACTATTAAATATCATAAATCTTCAAACAAACGAAAAAAGAATCAATGAACGTTTCAACTTTTATTAATTTAATCAGAAAATTACAAAAAAAACTCATGAGAAATTTATATTACATAGATATGTAAATAAATAATATTCTTGTGGGCATCTATACAAACAAAGAGTACCTTGATCCTTCAGTGCAAACCAATCATTTAACTGAGAGGTAAGACTGTCAAATTCTGCAGTGTTGCTTCCAATAATAATAATGTCATCAGCATAAACTAAGAGAAAGATAGTTTAACGTTATGAAAAGTGCATGAACAAGGAGTTATCAGCCTTGGAGTTCAGAAAGCCATGGGTGAGTAGCCAAACCTGAAGTTTGTCAAATAAAATCCGAGGGGTATGTTTCAGTCCATGAAGGGCCTTATGCAGGCGACAAACTTTTGCAGGATTTGTAGGGCCTTCGAATCCAGGAGTCTAAGACATGTAGACCTCCTTAGTGATCGTGTCATTCAAGAAGGCGTTGTTGACGTCCAGTTGACGAGTGGACCAGCCGAGCGACAGTGCTAGAGACAGAACAACCTGAATCGTTGTTTTCTTAAACACCGGGGAAAAGGTCTCAGAGAAGTCAAGGCCAACAACTTGAATATATCCTTTTGCAACTAGCCGGGCCTTGAGGCGAGCCAAACTCCCATCAGATTTGCGTTTGACTTTAAAAACCCATTTGCAGCCTATGGTCGATATGTCTGCAAGAAGATCCACAAGGGACCAAGTATGATTTTGGTGGAGAGCTTGGATCTCGGATGTCATTGCAGTGGACGAATCAAGGGAGGTGAGAGCCTGTTTTGTAGCCTGAGGCTCAGATGGTTATGGTGTGGTGGAGGCGAGCAGGACCTTAGGCTTGAAGACTCCAACCTTCAATCTAGTCACCATGCTATGGATGTTTGGAGGAGATGATGGAGATACGGAGGAGCTGTTGCGATCTTGTGAAACATAAGCAGGGACATCTGAATCCAGGTTAGAATTAATAGAGCAATAAGGTACAATTGGCGGGGCAGAGGATGACTGCTCAATAATCAATTCTTGTGAAGTCACAGGGAGAGTGCATGATTGAGGTACTGATGTGAGGACAATAAGAGGTGGGTGAGGGAAGAAAGAAGATGGTGAAAGTAAGATCGATTGAGGAGGTAAGAGTTTATATGGAAAGGTAGTTTCATAAAAAATGACATCACGTGATATAAAAAATCTATTCGCGGAATCAATGCACTTATATCCCTTATGTTGATTGTTGTAGCCTTGGAATCTGCATTGCTTGGACCGGAACTGAAGCTTGTCGGTATTATAGGCACGAAGATGCGGATAACAAGCACTACCAAATTCTCTAAAGAAGGTATACTTTTGGTTTGGTGCTATACAGGGTCTCAAGTGGAGATTTGAAGCTTATGGATTTGGTAGGAAGTCTATTGATGATGTGAATGTTTGAGGTGAAGGCGTCTTCCCATAAATTCAAAGGCAAATTGGACTGAGAGAGTAAGGTAAGAGACATTTCGATTATATGACAAAGTTTTCTTTATGCAGTCCCATTCTTATGTGGGTATGAGGGCAAGAGAGACGATGAGTAATACCGTGTTCGTCAAGGTAAGTGTGTAAAGAACGAAACTCCCCACCCCAATCACTCTGTAGTGTTTTTATTTTATATTTGAAATGATTGTCAACCATGGTTTTGAAATGCACAAATTTATCAAATAACTCATATTTTGTTTAAGCAAATAGAGCCATGAATATTTGGAATCTCATCAATAAAAACAACATAGTAACGATAACCATATCTAGAAATTGCAGGGGAGGGTCCCCAAACATCCGAGTGAATTAATTGAAATGGTTCAGTGTATAATGAGGTGGAGGCAAAATAAGGTTGTTTATGGCTTTTGTCATGTTGACATGCATCACAAAAATGAAAAACAGATGCTGACTCTTTTGATAAATTGAATTTTTTTAAAACATGATGGACAATATTTGTTGCAGGATGGCCAATGTGACGATACCAAAGGTCCATATAAGACAAATCAGGTAAAGAGACTAAGTGATAGAAGGGGACACTGGAGGAAGAGGGACCCATGCCTTTAATTGAAAAAGAAGCTGATGAAGCAGTAGGGTGCAAAGGTGAGTAATCTTTGTGAGTGGTGATGTCAAATTTGTAGAGATTCCCATCGATTTTTCCTCGGAGTAGTGGTTCCAGAGTTGTTCGATCCTTGACAAAACAAATAGAATGGTGAAATTCAAAAAACACGTTATTGTCTTTCGAGAATTGGAAACACTAAGCAGATTTTGAGTTATATTAGGAACAAAAAGAAGTTTAGAGAGAACAAATTTAGGTGAGGAATTTGCAGAGACCACTGATGAACCAATGTATGAGATAGTCAAACCTGTGCTATTACCAATATGTAACATATTGTTTCCATTGTCTTTTGTAGCCATATTAAGATTGTTGAGGTCACTTGTGACGTGATTGGTAGCGCCAAAGTCTAGAAATGGTATCCTTGTTGTTTGAGTTCTTAGGATTTATCCTCTTGCTAGGTGTTACAGTTATAGTTGTTGTTCAAATAACTATTGTCATGTTTTTTCCGTATTATGTATTTCTTGATCACCGATCAGTATTGGAAATGAACAGAGAAGTGGTGGAACGTGCGGAACCACATATTGGATCACTCCAGTGCGGCACGAAGCCGCTGACGTCCTAAGCAGTGAAGTGAAAGAAAAATAGAGCAACTACAACGAATCTATCTTGCAAAAGAAGGTTGTGAAGGTGGCCTCGTTATTCATAGATCTTTCCACGAGACCCGGTTTTCATGAAAGAAAAAGAGCGCGTGAGTTTTCTAAATCATAGTTATAGAGTTCATGTTGTCCATTATAATATATCAATTCTATCAATAATGCTCTCAGTTATACCAGCTATGTTCGTCGCATGATCGTGCTGAGGAGAGAAGCTGGTGGAGAAGGCCGTTGGAGCAGAGTTGGATGGTGGTGCAAAATAAGAGCCAACGTTGTTGGAGAAGGTCGAGTCGAAGCGGAAGAAGCATCGTTGAATAGTATGACCCGTCTTTCCACACAGCTGACACTGAAGACGAGTTCCATTGTTCCAACCACGACCCGAGCCACAACCACGACTACAGTATGTTCCCTGACCACCTGGCTGAGTCTGTGAGATGTTTGAAAAATCAGGGTTAGGGTTTATGGATGGGTATTATGATATTTTTTGTTAATTGTGTGGTCTGAGTTGTGATTTGAGCATAGTATTGGTTTGAGATTGGGTCAAGTCGGGTCTCAAAGCTCAAGAGAAGAGCTGATACATCTTTTAGAGGGAATGACTCTGTTTTGGATGTTATTGGTACCACTACTGGTCTGTATTCATGGCCAAGACCCGCGAGAATATGCAGGATTTGATCATCATCGCTTAGCTATTGACCAGCTGAAGCTAGAACATCCACAAAGGATTTCATTTTTGTCAAGTATTCCCTCATAGTAAATTTTATTTTTTGTGTGTTTGAATTTGTAGTTTATATTGCATTACTATAGCTCGAGACTGAGAGGCAAATGATTTTTCTAGTGAGTCCCAGATTTCACTAGATAATTTACACCCGACCATATTGACTAAGATGGATTCCATGAGGCAAGTAGTTGATCTTGTCTAACTCATATGACATTTTATGGGTTTCCAGGTTCTTGGGTTATCATGCCTGTGTTTGGATCACGAACTTCATAGAATTCGGATGGTTGTGTTGTTGATCCAAACAAGAAGCTATCAAGACCATTGCCTTTGACATTGGGCTAAACCTGTTGTTTACAGAGTATGTAGTTGTTTTCTGTAAGTTTAATGGTGAGAAAATGGTGTGAGGGATTTATAAAATGTGTGTTGGACATTTGTGCAGGTAAGCTTGGTTGTGACAGAGTTTGTGCAGGCACTGTGTTGGTCTGTGTTTCCGACTGAGCCGCTTGTTTCAACTGGGCTTTTTGACATTGCAGAAAAAATCTCAGCTCTGATACCATATAAAGAAAACCTATACAGTCGGAAATACTAAAAGGTAAAAGTTTCAACCAAGATAATTTTCTCATTGACCAATGTATTTATACACACTATAACATTGTACATGGAATATCTCCTAACGGTCTGCATAACTTATATTATTTAGCTGTATGCTTGACGCGTATATGTAGTCTTAGGGATTGAGCTGAAATTGTTAATGTAAGCAAAGAACGACAGTGTTTGGTAAGTCATTATTGTTTATGCTAATATTGTCGTATTCTGTGTTCCAACAAAATTTATACTTGTTTTTACTCGTCAAATTTATCCATAAAAAAGTCTTTAAATATTTGAGAGTGTAGTTATTTTGCTCGGTAAGTGAGTTTTAGATGGATCTATATTAGAGTTTTGATTGTTTTTTATTACTATCATGGAAACAAATAACATTAGTGATGTCAATTTTCCATTAACAATGACTAATTACATGAGACTAAAAAAAATGACTAGTTACAGCGAAAAAAAGAAAATAATAAATGGAGAGGACTAATCGAGTAGTTTAAAGAGCACGGTAAGCTTCTTCACCCGAAAAGCGACAGTTTACTCGCAGAGGAAATCTCGGGCCATTTTCATACATCTCATTTCCTCATTTTTGTTGGCGGGAGTTTCTATTTTTATTCGTTTGTGCCTCCCGCTCTTATTCTCTAGGACAAAGTTAGGTCAAATCTCTCTGCAGCTTGAGATTGAGCGAATCTCGCTATCGATTAATCGCTGGAGCCATGGAAGACGACCAAGCTCTAACCCCCGAGGCTTCGACTCGCCGTTCCGTGAGTTTAACCTAACATAGCCTCTCTTTCGCAAATGATAATGAAATTTGACTTGAATTTGACTTGAATTTGACCAATTCTTTTGCTGGCGGTTGTTCTGAGCGGGTGAGCAGAAAAGAAGTAGGGTTCAGAGCCAAGGATTGAGGGATAGCGGCGATGGAGAGAACGACGAGAGAGTATTTAGCGATGGAAGTTATCGTGAGAGTTCGCCAGATGATTCCGAAGAAGCTCGCCCTCCGAAACCCAAACGAGGTCGTCCACGTAAAGTGATTTCCGGCGAAGCCTCCGCACACGCCACAAAGGGTATGATCGGTGTTATCCAATGATATTTTTAGCTGTTAAGATTGGATCGCACGAAATTGTTTGTCAGCGATCTTAAATCTTTTTGAAAACTATGTCCTAGTCTTATCTTGTTACTGGTTTTGCAGAGGTTACGAAAGGCAGTGGCTATCGCCAAAATGATTTCGAAGAAGATCGCCCTCCGAAACCCAGACGAGGTCGTCCACCCAAAGCGATTTCCGGCGAAGCCTCCACACAAGCCACCGAGGGTATGACCGGTGTTGTCCAATGATATTTGTAGTTGTTGCGATTGGATCGCACTGAATCGTTTGTTACTGATCTGAAATCTGTATGAGTGATATGTTGTTGCTTTATCTTGTTCCTGATTCTGCAGAGGTTACGAAAGGTAGTGGAAGCTATCCCGAGAGTTCGCCAGATGATTTTGAAGAAGACCTCCCTTTGAAGCCCAAACGAGGTCGTCCATCTAAAGCGATTTCCGGTGAAGCCTCCGCACAGGCCACACATAGTTTGATCGGTATTGTCCAATTATATTTGTGGTTGCGATTGGATTGACTAAAAGTGTTTGTTACTACTCTTAAATCCATTTGAACTCTGTGCTGTTGCTTTGTCTCGTTACTGGTTTTGCAGAGGTTATAAAAGGCAATGGAAAGTACATTAACCAAGCAGTCAAGCACTGGGTTGAGAAATATGAAAAAGATCCCAAGTCTGCTATGGTCGAGCTCTTGACAATGCTCTTTGAGGTATCCTGGAGGTTTCTCGGGAACATACAGTAGTAGGAATACATGATCAATATACTATTCAATTGACTAAGTGAATTTACAATTTTATTTCATTTTTTTTAACTTTATATAGCATAAATTAGAAATAATGTCTAGCTACATCTTTTAAATTACTCTTAGAGTTCAATTGATGTTTCTTATATTAACTTTGTGCGCACAGGTGTGCGGCGCTAAGTACTATATCAAAGGGGAGTTTATAGACGAAGTTGATGTTGACGATGTTGTGGTTGCGTTGGTTGATCTTGCTAGGGCAGTATCCTATGCAATTATAATGTCTTTTTCAGCTACTAAATATATTTAGTTTTATTCACTTTTCACATATTTTCAGCTTCTTTACGGTTTCTACTAAAATGGTCAGATTGTTTGAAATGAACGTGTTGCCGAAAGTTCAGCCTTGACTTTAGAAACTTAGGGAGAAGTTGAAGACTATCAAAGTTCAAAAAAGAAGGAGTTTAAAAATTTCAGAGATAATCTTCTATCAGTCTGGGACACATTAGTTTGCGAGTGTCAACATGGCCCTCTCTTTGATCAGTTTTTGTTTGACAAATGCATGGACTATATCATAGCGTTGTCATGGTTAGTTCTCAGATTTTTTCATTACTGCTCTTTCACATGTTCTGGATTTTGGTTGACTTTATACCCTTTTTCATTTCAAATAGTACCCCTCCAAGAGTCTACCGTCAAGTTGCTTCATTTATGGGACTCCAGCTTGTGACATCATTTATAGCTGTAGCTAAAGCGCTTGCTGCTCAGCGAGAAACAACACGCCGACAGTTGGATGCTGAAAAAAAGAAAAAAGACGAAGGACCTCGCATGGAATCCCTAAACAAAAGATTTTCAGAGACTCATGAAAAGATAACAAAGTTGGAGGAGATGATGCGCAAAATTTTCACAGGGTAGGACGCCGAACATCAATGAAGGAAATGTTACACTGATGACTAAAAGTCTGTTTTGTGTGTCCATAAGTTTTGCTCTAATATTATCTAGCTTTTTTAAAGGTTATTTATGCATCGGTATCGAGACATGGATCCAAACATCAGAATGTTGTGCATCGAGTCCCTGGGTGTATGGATTTTGTCGTATCCGTCTCTTTTCTTGCAAGATCTATACCTAAAGTACCTTGGTTGGACCCTGAATGACAAAGTAAGTTCTAATAATTTTTTACTGCATATCTGTTATATGTTATTTAATACTGTGCTGCTCCCCACTAATACTTTTCTATCTCTATAATTATCTTTTTCTTAAGAGTTCTGGTGTCCGTAAAGCTTCAGTTCTTGCTTTACAAAATCTCTACGAGGTTGATGACAATGTCCCAGTACTCGGTCTCTTCACTGAGAGATTTTCTAATCGGATGATTGAGCTTGCAGACGACATTGATATTCCCGTGGCTGTGTGTGCAATAGGTCTTGTTAAGCAACTACTGAGGTAGCTACAAGCTCTAACCTTGTGAAGTCTGAAATCAAGTATTTGATTAAGAACTCCAAGTGTTTATATTTAAGTTTGAAGGCGTTTTTTTTGGTTGGCTGCAGACATCAGCTTCTGCCAGATGATGATTTGGGTCCATTATATGATCTGCTAATCGATGAACCAGCAGAGATCAGGCATGCCATAGGAGCTTTAGTTTACGATCACTTGATCGCCCAAAAATTTAACAGCTCACAAGCCACTGTCAATGGTACCATATAAGTTTGACTCTATCCTACTATCTATACATGTAATGTATTTATGTTCTGCACACACACACACACGTCACAGTTGCTCATAACAACACTGTTTTCAGATGAAGCAAATGATTCTTCTGAGGTCCATCTTGGCAGAATGTTGCAGATACTGAGAGAATTCTCCAAAGATAAAATGCTAAGCATCTATGTGATTGACGATGTTTGGGAATACATGAAAGCCATGAAGGTATTAACTTTAGAATATTGGTATGTTGACAAGATGTAAGAAGTTTGATGTTCAAGCTAGCCTTTGACAAAAAAAAATTGTGAAACCTTTTAGTTACTCTTTGGCTCGTTGCCTTGCAAATGTTTGCGAAAAAATCATGAACCAGTTATAGTTGAATAAACCTTGAGAAATCATACACAAGTTAATAACACACTTAAAAATCTAAATGCCTATTGTGATGCTACGAACTCTGAAGTTTTGGCTACTATTGAGATCCTATTGTTAGATTCTGAAGATGCAATTTGCTTTTTGACTGGCGAAATTACATGAAGCAAATAGTTGTCCTAAGTGGTCTGAGGTTATCTTTCTGTCTGTTTGTGTTTCATATTCCCCATTTTTGTAATTAGGCTTCTTGGCCCCTGTGATACAAATGGTTATTGTTTTTTAGAAAAAAAATTAGTAGGCTTAAATAACCAGGTTGTTGAGATGGTTGAAACTCGCACTCTACCTTCCATATGTGCCAAATGTATTTTCTCAACATGAATATCAACTGTAGGATTAAGTACACGATCTTATACTTGTAGTGTGTAGATAGTTACATAGAATGGCTGTTCATCTTGCAGGACTGGAAGTGTATTATCTCTATGCTTTTGGATGAGAATCCTTTAATTGAACTTACCGACGAGGATGCAACAAACCTAGTACGTCTGCTTAGTCAATCTGTCAAAAGGGCTATTGGAGAGAGAATAGTTCCTGCAATTGATAATCGAAAGCAGTATTATACCAAAGCTCAAAAGGTACTTATTTCTTGGTTGCTTGCCTACTGCAACTATTTTGTTGAATAATTATTTTTAGATCTAATAAGTTCTATCACGTTGGCTAATTTCGATAATTCTAGAGTGCTTCTGGATATTTTATTTGGGAAGACATCCCCTTTAGTTCGTTTCATTCTTGCTCACCCGTTCTCTTCAAGATATAGTGGTCTTATTTTGTAGATGTCTATGTTGCATAATAAGAGTTTTGGCATGATTTATTATCTCTTTTTAGCCTGGTCTTGCTACTAGGAAGTGGAGATTGTTTTAATCTTGCAACCTCCATTTGTGAGTTTACATTGAGCAACGTTTCTGACTATTACTCAATTCAGGAAGCATTCGAGAACAACAAGAAGGACATAACCATTGCCATGATCAAGAACTACCCCTCGCTCCTACGCAAATTCATGGCTGATAAAACAAAAATATCATCATTAGTTGAAATCCTGTTGCATATGAATCTTGAGCTTTACTCTCTGAAGAGACAAGAACAGGTTGAAAATTGATTGTTTTTACAAACTGTTTTTCCTGTAAATTCTAAACTTTGATTTAGAACTGGATACTTACATGCTATCTTTTCCAGACTTTTAAAAATGTCCTGCAGCTCGTTAAAGAGGCATTTTTTAAACATGGTGAGAAAGATGCACTAAGATCTTGTGTAGAGGCTATAATCTTTTGCTCTGTGGAAAGTCGGGGAGAGCTCCAAGATTTTGCGCAGTCTAAGTTGAAGGAGGTTGAAGATGAAATCGTTTCTAAGCTTACAACTGCTATGAAGGAAGTTGTGGTATGGACAGATACCTTCTCTCCAAGAAACTTTGATTTTTAAAATGAAACTGACTTGCATAAGTTTGCAGAATGGTGGGGACGAGTACTCTCTTCTTGTAAATTTGAAGAGGCTGTATGAACTTCTTTTGAAAAGGAATGTGCCCATTGAAGCATTACATGATGATATGGTCAAGATTCTTCAGAAATTTAGAAACATGGATGATGAGGTGTGCCATATGAAGCTGGAGTTGGAATAAGTTTTAGTGTACCAATTGTACGCCTTTTTTGCTGTTACTGATTAAAATTTCTGTCCTTCATATCCAGGTTGTGATTTATGTGCTTCTTAACTTGTTTCTGCATGTTCAATGGTTACTACACTCGATGATAAAAAGTGAGAGTGTCTCTGAGACATTTTTGTCTACTTTACTATCCAAACGTAACAATTTGATTGAGCAGCTAGAGTACCACCTTGATATCCCTCAAATGGAGGGAGCAGTCAGCCATGGTAACCAACTAGCCTCCAGGGTAAGCGTTTTTTCCGATATTAATAGTAGCACTTCTTTGGAATCTGATATTGAGAGTTCCTTGATGATGTATATTATTCCAGATATGACTCCTATTTTGCATAATGTCTTCCCCAGGTTTGTACCATGCTTTCAGATTTGTGGTATCTTTTCAGTAAGTTGCGCTTTTCCGTGGACAAGTTCAAAAAATTAGGATACTGCCCTGGTGAAGTAACTGTTCAAAAGTTTTGGGTACTTTGTAAGCAACAGCTTAATAGTTCAGGTGACTCAAAATTCTGTTAATACATGATATTTATGTATGAGCAGATACACAGTGCATCTTCTGGGTTGGATGGGAACTATTCACATGATTATGTTTGTGATTTAAAATATCACGTTTCGTAACATTTAACTACTTTTCACAGATGAAACAGAAGACGAAGATGCTAACAAGGAGTATATTGAGGATACAAACAGGGATGCAGTAATGATTGCTGCCGCAAAGTTGGTTGTTAGTGGTGCAGTACCTAAGGTGGAGGCAATTAAATTTTTTGAATATTAAGTATCTGAAAAGTTTAAAAAATCATGAGTATTCATTCTGAAAGTTTTATACATTTTTTTCTCTAATTATAGCTGATCACACTATTAATGCAGGAGTACCTTGGCCCTGAAATAATTTCTCATTTCGTGATGCATGGAGCAAGTGTCACAGAGATTGTTAAATCTATGATCAACGAAATCAGGAAGAAAGAGGATGATATCCCCAAAATGTTTCTGGAAGCAATGAAAAGGGTAGATATTCTCAATTGATTTCCGGTGCTGCGCATTTTATGCACAAACTTACGTAATATTATTTTCAATAGCAGTAGATTGTGAAATGACTTTCCAGATGTTTCCTTGTTTCTCACTTCTGCACACATTGTTGGTGGTGAATCATTGGAGCTTCACTTCTGCTTCAGTTCTGATGTTCATTGACAAACCTAAACCTAAATCCTCGTCAAATTTCACCCCATGTGAATTTGACTTTTGAACTCTAAATGAAGTCACCCTTTCATTTACTTTGATCCATGTATAAAGAGTACTTATGAGGGAGGAAAAATCCCCACTTTATGTATAGTTTGTGTCTTGATCGTTTGGATATGAAGATCGATATATATATTTGTTTCAACAGGCATATCACCGTTATATGGCTCAACTTTCTGGAAATGATGATGAGTCTATAGCAACCAAGTATTTCATGGAATGCAAAGATCTTTCCAGTAGGCTTTCTGGAACTTTTGCTGGTGCTGCTCGGAACAAGTATAGATTAGACATCTTGAATATCGTCAAGGAAGGCATTGAATATGCCTTTGTAAATGCTCCAAGACAGTTGTCTTTTCTGGAAGGCTCCGTGCTACCTTTCGTATCCAAAATTCCTGCACCTGAAATCGCTGATATGTAAGCGCTTCTCTTTTCGGCTATGCTTTCCAACCATGTCGCATCAAAATTCCACATCTAACAATTCAATTTTGTATAGCATGAAGGATGTTCAGAAACGAACCGAGAATGTGAATACGGATGAAGATCCTAGTGGGTGGCGCCCGTACTTCACTTTTATTGATACTTTGCGTGAAAAATATGCCAAGAATGATGTTCTACTAGGTAAAATATGAACTTATTTTGTTCACTTACCTTCCTTTACATCCTCGTTACTATTCTATTTGATATCTCAAATGTGTGATTTTGGTGTCAAATAATCTCTAAGCTTTTTGATAGCTCGAGTGACATGTTTGATTTATGCGCAGATGAAAACGAAGACTTGCCTGTAAAACGCAGGGGTCGTCCACGTAAACGTAAAATAGATGGAAAGAGACTCTTTGATGATCAGGGTTCAAGTGAAGACGAAGACTCTATCAGCGTATCTGATCATGAAAACGACGATGAAGAGGAAGATGTGCCGCTAATAAGTTCCATCAGGTCTTCCAGGTTGAGGTCGTTGAAAGAGGCAAACAAAGGTGTCGCGAAGAAGGTCGAATTTGCAAGTCAAACTAAAGATAACTTGACCGCTTCAATGGCGTCAGGTGAGATATCTTTTACTAAGCACGCCTTGATTTTCAAATAGGGACAAACTTATATGGCTCATAAGGGGGTACATACATCCTCAAACAACAAGTCTGCATACTGCTGGCTGATTTGTTGATTATCTTGCAGGGTCCTCGAAATAGTTCTGAAACTAGAAGATCAGTACAGCCTGTCGAAAGATGATTATGTCCTTAATCCTGTAATTAGTTCGAGTTGGGATCACTATAGCGTGTGTTTTATTTTCGAGTACCCAATGCTGTATTTTATCCAAATGGCAACGCTCATTTTGTGTTAATTATATATCCAGAGTTTTAACATAAAAAAAATATAGATAGATATATCCAGAGTTTAACCCAAATTCAGAGTTCGTAGGTTATGGTTGTGCTGTAAGAAAATTAACCATGGTGAGTTACAGAAGGTGAACTATAAAATGAAGAGCAAGGTCTGAGTATCAAATTATATGGAATATTTTTAGTACCTAGCTGAGTGAGTGTAACTGTTTATACTTTACAGAAGCAAATAAGATATTGGTCGTCTAAATTAACAGATTTATTTTAGTGTTTTTATTTACTTTGATACTCGCAGTGAAAGAGCAATGGAAATGCAATAGCTTAAAAGTGCAAGTAAAAAACAGGTTTTATAATTAACGAATGATAGTATAGTTTCAAACACCATGTATATTATAGAAAAATTGCTGCAACTAAGTCAATCTAAATGTTGAAATTGCATTTGATCAAATCTTTTAATTTAATTTGAAAATATAAATAATTTTAATAACGTGACAAATTTGAAAAATTTGCTTTTACATTTATACTTCTTATTTTTTGTATTATTTAATTATAATATACTATAATTGGTTATAATTAATATTAAGGATTACATATTTATTGGTTGAATTATTATGTTATGTTATTAGATTCAATTCAAAATTTGAAAATTGTCGAAAAAAAGATTAAACCAAAATGTGATTCGAACTCCATTTATTTTAGGCATTTTTATCTAGAATTTCTGCAAAAATCAGTGAGGAGGAAATCATATTTAAGAATGACGTTAGAAGAAACTCAAATTTTTTTAGAAATTCACAAATCTTACATCTATTGCATGTCTAAGAGTGACAAACTATTTTACAAAAAAGAAAACCTTACAGAAAGTTTGGTGCGAGAGACATTATGTTTTTGCGAATTATATTATCCGACTTGGTTCCGGTTCTTTCCGTTCAAAAAATGTTAAATTTCGACGATAGAGAAAAGAGACGAGAGAAAATCGAATAAATGTAAGATAAATTTCATTTAATGCATTAATTATCGATTTTATTTTAAAAACAAAAGTTCCGCTTATCTGTTATATTATTATTTTTTAATTTTCAAATTAAATTCATAAAATTTAATTAATATAATTTTTGAATAACGTAAAAAGTAGTTTGGTATAAAAACTCTGTTTATCTTAATTAATGTTTATTAACGCAAAATATAATTCTCATTAGCATATTTCAATAGACTAATTTAATTAGAAATTTGAAAAAAATGCCAAATTAACGAATTTTTTATTTTTAAAATGAAATAAATAAATAATTAATAAAATAAAATTGATCTCACAGTTTAAATTTGGAGCCATTTCTTAATATTACAGCTCCTCTCTCTCAGTCCTCCACAAAACCCTAAATCCCACACTCAGAAAAGAAAACCGGTCTCCATCTCTCTCTCTCTCTCAAGCCCCCCACAAAACCCTAAATCCCCCACTCAGAAAAAAAAAAATCCGGCCTCTCTCTCTCTCAATACCCTCCGATGACGGACCAGCAACTCTCGAAGACGTTCCCGGTGAAACCGAAGCTAAAACCGAAACCGAGAACCCAAAAGCAAACGCGAGAGTCTAAACACTGGTCGTCGTACAAGACCCAGCAGATCCCCGACCTGTTCTCCGCCGTGAACTCCATCGCGTTCTCCCCCTCCGCCTCCACCTTCGCGGCGGCGTACTCCGCCTCCGTGAAAGTGTTCAGCTCCGACAGCCTCTCCCCCGTCCCCGCCTCCGCCTTCTCCTCCTTCCGCGACGTCGTCACCTCCGTATCCTACCGCTCCGACGGCCTCCTCCTCGCCGCCGCCGACCTCTCCGGTCAAGTCCAGGTCTTCGACGTCAAGTCCCGTAACCCCCTCCGCAAGCTCCGCGGCCACTCCCGCCCCGTCCGCTTCGTCAAGTATCCCGCCCTCGACAAGCTCCACCTCGTCTCCGGCGGCGACGATTCCCTCGTCAAGTACTGGGACGTCGCCACCGAGAAGCCCCTCTCCGTCATGCTCGGCCACCGCGACTACGTCCGCTCCGGAGACTTCTCCCCCTCCGCCGACGGAGTCTTCGCCACCGGCTCGTACGACCACACCGTCAGGCTCTGGGACGCTCGCCTCGGCGGGTCTCGTTCAGTCCTGGACTTTGACCACGGGGCTCCGGTAGAGGACGTGGTGTTCCTCCCCTCCGGCGGGCTGATCGCCACCGCCGGAGGAAACTCAGTCAAGATATGGGACGTGCTCGCCGGAGGCAGACTGGTCGGGTCGATGGAGAGCCACAACAAGACTGTCACATGTCTCTGCGTCGCAGCCTACGAGTCCGACAAACACCGCCTCGTCTCCGTCGGCCTGGACGGGTACCTCAAGGTCCTGGACTACGGCGACATGAAGGTGACTCACTCCGCCCGATTCCCAGCCCCTCTGATGTCCGTCGCGTTCTCCCCGGACTCCACGACCCGCGCGATCGGAACCTCGAACGGCACGATCTTCGCCGGAAAGAGGAAAAAAACGAGCAAGCGGGTGGAGACTGAGAAGCGGGCCCCGCGGCCGGGGCAGCGTCGGTACTTCGAGAGGGGACAAGGGGAGAAGGCCTCGGAAGGGGATTTCCGGGTGGAGAAGAGGAAGAGCGATAAGAAGAAGAAAGTGGCGGAGCACGAGAGGCTGCTGAGGAAGTTCAGGCACAGGGAGGCTCTGGTGGCGGTGCTGAAAGGGAAGAATCCGGAGGCAACGGTGGCGGTCATGGAGGAGCTCGTGGCCCGCAAGAAGCTGCTCAAGTGCGCCTCCAATCTGGAGGGTGCTGAGCTGGCGCTGATGCTGGGGTTTCTGGGGAAGTACGTGACTGCCGCGCCCTATGCCCGGCTGCTGACGGGGCTCGCGGCCAAGCTGGTGGAGGCCAGGGCTGACGATCTGAGAGCTGACGGAGACCTCGTGAGTCGGGTCAGGAATCTGAAGAGAGCGGTGGATGAAGAGATTCGGATACAGCTCGCGCTGCAACAGATTCAGGGGCTCATATCTCCTCTCTTGAGGCTCGCCGCGCCCAGATGAACTTGGAACTCCGACTACGCTGTATGTCCTTATGCTTTTAACAAATGGAAGTTTTGATGAGTAATTTTGTGTGTTGTTGAAACCAGAGGTTTTGTTTCTTTGGTGATCAGATGTTTCATTATATAGAAGGAATTACAAGCGCTTATATGCAAGATTGAGTCTCGATACAAGTTTTGATCTAGGAAGTCAATGGATATTACTCTAATACAGCCGGCTTACCAGGGCATTGGTTTGTGAAAAATGGGTATTCTTTACCAAATACTACCGTTGAGACGAACTGATACTGTGATAATCAGACCTTGCCCTTTTTTGGAATAGTTCACTTGCTATTAACTCACACCATCGTTGATTCTCTTGCTATATAACTCAAAATCTGGGTTAAACTCTGCATACATAAATACCACAAAATGAGCATTGTCATTCGGATAAAATACAGCATTAGGTACTAATTTAAGCAAAAAAAAAAAGTAGCACACAACGCTATATTACTCCCAACTTGAGCTAATTACAGGATTGAAGGCATCTTTTAACGGGCTGTACTGATCTTCTAGTTTCAAAACTGCTCCTTCATAGCAGTTGTAAGCTTAGAAACAATTTCATCTTCAACCTCCTTCAACTTAGACTGGGCAAAATCTCGACTTTCCAGAGCAGAAGATCTTAGTGCATCTTTCTCACCATGTTTAGAAAAATGACTCTTTGACCAGCTGCAGGACATTTTTTAAAGTCTGGAAAATATAGCATGCAAGTATCCAGTTTTAAACCAAGTTTAGAATTTACAGGTAAAACAGTATGTGAAAACAATCACTTCTCAACCTGTTCTTGTCTCTTCAGGTGGTGAAGCAAGTCATATGAATATCATTGTTACTTAATGATGATATCTTTGTTTCTCAGGGTTTACCTCAGTAGTTACTTAACAAGACCTATTGCGCACACAGCCACAGGAATTTCATTGTTGTCTAAAGTCAGTAACAAGACCTATTACCTCAGTAGTAGTCACAATCATAGTTCAATTCACGGTCGTCCAAATTTGAGGAAACATACAAGCAATTCAAGACCCCATAAATCTCTTCCGAATAGGAGTGCGACTTATCGCCTGCCAAAAACTCACTAAAGTCTCCGGCGATCTCCACGGAGCTCCTACCAGGACTCTTCTCGACCCCATTTTCCCTCATCAGTCTCCGGACGCGCCCCACGTCTGTCCACCGCTTCTCGTTGGCCAAAACGCTCGCCAGCGAGACATAAACACCGCCATCTCCTGAACCCAATTCCAGAAGCTTTCGAGCCGAGATCTCTGCCAGCTCAGTGTTCCCATGGACCTTGCAAGCGGCGAGAAGCGCGCCCCAAGCCGACTCGCCTGCCTCCATCGGCATGTTTACGATCACGCCATGGGCTTCTCTGAGCAGGCCGACCCGAGCCAAGAGATCCACAAAACACGCGTAGTGCTCGGCTTTGGGCTCGACCCCGAATTCCCGCCCCATTCTCTCGAAGCACTCGAGGCCTGCGGAGACTTGCCCGGCGTGGCTGCAAGCCGATAAAACCGCAATGAAAGTCACATCGTCGGGTTTCATCTTCGCCCTCATTTCCTCGAAGAGACTCAAGGCTTGATCGGCGTAACCGTGAGCCGCGTAGCAGGAGATCATCGTGTTCCACGAGATTATATTCCGGCACGGCATTTGGTAGAAGAGGCTCGCTGACGTGGCGATGCTCCCGCATTTCCCGTACATGTCCACGAGGGCGTTGCTCAGGATCGTGCTGGGTCGGGTTTCGGAGATGTATAGGCGGTGGATCCGACGGCCGAGATCGAGGCGGCCGAGCCTGGCGCAGGAGGAGAGAGCGCACGATAGCGCATGCTCTGCCGGAACAAAACCCTCTTTTCCCGTCCTCATTTCGTCAAAGAGCTTCAGAGCTTCTTCGGGCTGGTTGTTCTGGGAATATCCGGCGATCATCGCACTCCACGACACCTCATTTTTGTGGGGAGTCTCGTCGAAGTACTTTCTCGCGGAGTCTAAGTCTCCGAGCTTGGCGTAGCCATTGACCATGGTGGTCCAAGAGAACACGTCTTTGGTCTTCATTCCATCGAAGATCTTCCTCGCCTCGGCCACGGAGCCGCTTTTGGAGAACGCGTCCATAGCGGAGTTCAGAAGATTCAAGCTCCGATTCACGCCGTGCCTGGTCGCGAAATCGTAAACACGGTCCGTGATTCTAGGGTTTCCTTTCCCGCCGCAAGCCGAGAGTGCCGTGACTATAGTCACCTCGTTTGGCTCGGTTCCGCTCGAACACATCGACCAGAAAACTTCCAAGGCTTCGTCCCACAAACCCCTCTTCGCGTACCCGTCGATCACCGTCGTCCATGTGACAACATCTCTCACGGGAATTTCATCGAACACCTTGCGCGCGTCCCAAACACACCCACGTTCCGACCAGAACCGAATCATCCCATTCCGCACAATGGAGTCACAGTCAAAACCCTTCTTCCTCGTCACGCAAATCACCGAGCCTCCTTCCATGGCCGTCGGAGCCTTCTCGCATGCCTTGAGCACGCAGACGAAGCTCAGGCCGTCCATCTCCACGCGCTCTCGGACCATCCGTACGAAGAACTCGAAGCCGGTCTCGGGAATACCGGCCATGTAAAAGCCTCGAATCATGGTGTTCCACATGTAGGCGTTGGGGCCGTGGAGCCACGCGAAGAGAGCGCGCGCGTGACGGAGGTCGCCGGAGTCGGAGACGGCGCAAAAAGCGAGGACTCGGCTTGCCGGAAAAGTGTCGGCGATGAGGCCACTTCGGGTCATGTGGGCTTGGATTTGCTTGAGCTCCTTCATGGTTGTGCAAAGCTCCATCTTTAGCATAGTGGGGTTTTTGATAATCACATTGGTCTTCGATTGCCATTTTTGTCTGTGGACACTGCTACACTGGTAATGCCTCGCAACGAGTCGATACGGTTCGAGCGCTAAGCTGCTTTGAGGTTGGTTGTAATGCGAACAAATACGTTTCATGTAAAAAGGTCTCGTCTTTTTATTTGTTGAGGAAGTAGATTAACTACTCTTCTAGTTCTTCCAGGATTGGAGGGAAATATTAGGAGGAAAGGGAAGGCTATAAATATACCGTTTGATAATGACGTGAAAAACGATATAAAGTAACGACAATGATGATGTCTTATTCTAGATTTTGGATAGGTATGTATCAAAATCTAAAGCAATCTCTAACATATTTGACTATCTTTAACATATTTGACGCACAGCATTTGAATATTAAAGAAAAATTAAAATTAAACACAATAAATATAAACACAAATAAAAATAACATTTTTTAAAAATACTTAAAAAACTTAAAATACAATTTTAAAATCTAAAAAAATTATTTTAGATCCGTCAAAATAATTATAATACTGAACATAATCTTGATTTTGATTGTAATTGTTTATTAATAAAAAGATATATAAATTTAATAATATAATAATAATGAAAAATATTTTTAATTTGAAATTTGGTATTGTGATTGTGAATAGAAAAATTTTAACACTAAATTTTACATTGAATTAACATCGAATTTGGTATTATTTAGTGTTATGGATTATAATTGCTCTAAAAAAGATAACGGTAATAATTCCGCATTCAGTCTCCTTATCTCTTTTTTTTTGTTTCTCCAAGAGAGTCGATAGGAATAAGGAAAAAAAAACTTTATAAACTAAAAAAAAGGGGTAAAGATTAAATTCACTCTTTTCAAAATTATCAACAAAATTATTTTCCAAACAATTATTTTGTTTTCCAGTAGATGTGATGTCATAATAGGCTATTGGGGGATGTAAACAACCCTTGCACTTTAGACAAGGAAAGCAGATTAATGTACTGGTAAAACTAAGAATACTTTGGTGTGTCCATACTCCATAGTACAGAAAAACTACATAAGTTTTATATATAGATACTAATACTAAAAAGCTCTAAATATGAATTTCAGTATAACTCCACCACTTGGGTCATATTGAATCTGATATCAAAAATACATATGATTTGGTCAATCATTACATGTATATTCCTCTAACGTAACGAATAACAAGACGCACTGAAGGTGGACTATTTATTTGTTTTTTAAAACATTTCACAATTGTTGATTGAGAGATCTAAGTATTTTCGGTTCGTTAAGCATGACGAAAACTAGCTTTCATCATTGTATGGATATACATAAAAATGTTAACAACACTCTTCAAATGAGAGATAGTGCGCTTCGTCCATCGGCGATCCAAACCAAACTATCAGTATAAATAAAATAGTTAATTTAGTATATAGTTATCAAAACTAATATCAATTTGAAAGTAATTAATACTTGATTAATAAGTGATAAACAATCACCGAAAATAGTTTCAAAAGAATTGAGATAAAATTATCAAAATTGTACACATAAAACAAATAAATTTGAATATTTCGTAGACATTTTCGCTAACTATTTACATTTTGTTTATAAAACGTTAGATATTTTCAAATTGTCAACGTTTAAAGTGATTATAAAGCCAATTTTTTTGTAAATAAAATGATAATAAACAAAATAATTCATAATCTAACTGAGAAATAAAATGAATGGAATTTCAATAAATAAGTGTACTATAATAGTTGATGTTGAATTTTTACTTCCACTTTAAATAATTTATTTTAGCTCAAATATATCTGTCTGATCTTATCTTGGGCGTACGGAAGGACCGTAATTTCGTCTACCGCCCAGGTGGAAAAATTTGTTCCGCGGAAGTGGAATTTCCGTCCACCGCTTTGGCGGAATTCGGTATTGTGCGGAAAAGATTATTTCGCCGGAAATGATTCCTTCCGTCGGTACCGTTTATGATTAAAAAATAAAATAAAAAATGATTTAAATAGTATATTAAAGGGAGTAAAATGTAAGAAATTTAAAAGTAGGTTAATATTATGAAATGTAATTGATATGAATAATTTGAAAATTCATTACAAACTTTAGAAATAATAAAAAATAAACATTACACATTTTATATTCTCTAAAGTTCGTTCATGTTCATACTAGCAAAGTTCAAATCGTAATTGTCGACAAGATTAATGTTCACAAAGATTTCTTGAGATCGGTCGTCATGTTGACATCAATTTTTGTAGACAATGAGAGTTTCGACTATTTCGGATTTTAAATTTTGTCGTCGATCGTTGATGATTTTGTCCGAACTACTAAACGCCGATTCGGATGAGACGGTTGAAACCGGGATTGAAAGAACATCTCTAGCCATATTCGATAGGATTGGATACATATTCTTGTGTTGTCTCCACCATGCTAGTAAGTTTAGATTATCTTGACTCATTGCCGCAAATTGTTGAGAGTTGTACAAAAAAATCTCGTCGTGCTCGGACGTCTCCACAGGTGGCTTCGGATGCGGTGATAATCTTGGTGATGAAGTTCCTCCCCGTGCAAAACGAGCAATGTCTCGAAAGATCACTCGACTAGTTGTTGGTGACCTTGGTGGACTCATATCTACAGCTTGCGGCATTTCACGTCGTTGGTAGGTTCTGAAAAACGAATAAAATTCTTTCACGATCCTTGGATAATCATGTGTAACGTAATCTTGTCCGGTTTGACGTTTCAAATAGTTGACAAAGGTAAGAAAACCACTAAACTTTATTCTATGATCTAATATAGCCGCAAAACCATATAAGTAAAGAATTTTACTAACCCCCAATATTTATCAAATTTAGCTCTCATTGAACCAACACAATGTTGAAAATATTCAAAATTATTAGAATCACTTAGATGTTGCGCAATTTCACTTACGCTATGAATTGCTAAATATGAAGTTGGAGTATAAACAACGGATAAAGCACATGTTTCATCGTAAAATAAGTTTAAAAATTGCATATAACAAGAACATTTAGCTATGTCATCCTCTGTTATCTCATGACCTCCAATTCGGTTAACATATTCTACAATAACATTTACGTACCTATCGGCCAAAAATTGGTTTAACATTAAGTACATGAAACTTTAACACCGGTATGAAATGTTCTCTCCGCTAATCGGTTTAATATTTTTTTTTTTTTAGTTCATCTACCCTAGACGTTGAACTATTTAACCATGAAATTGAATCTCTAATTTTATCAATTGAATCTTGAAAATGTCTCGATCCCGCTCTTACAATGAGATTTATCATATGTGTGGCACATCTTTGATGTAAAAGAGCTTCTTGATTAGGAATTTTAACACCGAAAATGTCAGAGGACAGGGAGGATATGTCAGAGGTGGAGGATATGAGGGTGGTGGAGGTTGTGATGGTGGACAGGGAGGTTGTGAACGATGGGGACGAGGTGGAGTAGGATGTGTTGGTGATGTGATTCGAAGTGATGAAGTTGTTGTTGATAAACTTGATATGGATCTTAATAAACATTTTGTGGTTGTATCGAATAACTTGTTTGACCGTGAACGTAGGGATTTACCGGGGCAAATTGAGCTAGCTCGGTCATTTCTTGTTGGGTGTACGGGAAGGTTGGTGGATGGTAATTCGGTATAGGAGTATGAGTCGGAATTGGGTTTTCAGTATTATCGAAATTTGGAAATTGGGATAGGCTTAACCAAGTTTGGGGATATTGGAGTCGGGGAGATGGATTTCGTGGCGGTTGATTAACTTCTTCCCGATTCGGAGAAGGTGTGAGAGTGCGAGAACGATCTCGAGAATTTCTACGATGAGATGATTCTCGAGCCATTATGAAAATTGTAGAACTTTTGAAGAGATTTTAGAGTGAAATTGTAGAGAGAAATTCGGATGGATTGTGAAAATTGTTTGTATTTATAAAGAAAAATTCGAATGCGGTTATAGTGTAATAACGGACAAATTTTTACAACCATTGGATTAAACAACGGTAATAATTTCAATGTCTCAGATTTTGCCACGTCACCCACTCTCTCTCCTCCCTCCCAAACGGTAACCTGCCACCGCCCCCACCTCTTCCTTCCGCGTCTGACACGGAATAAATTCTGCCGTGTACTGCGTGTCACTCTTCCGCGGAACAATCCTTCCGCGTGGCTGCGGAAGGAACTCTGCCTTCCGTTCTTCTGCATGCGGAATGCGCAGGGTGAGTCTGATCTCATAAATTAATCTCGAACAGTTTTCAGCAACTTAATTTTGTAGCTTACATCATCATTTTAACATTTCAACTCAGCTCGTAAATTTAATTTGCAATCTCAACTGAACAACTTGAAGTCCATATCTCAACCCATCAACTTAGTTGTCCCTATGAACTTTTTAAATTAGCTCTCCTGCTAACCTTGTCATTTTACTTATCTGGCTCAACGCGTTATTTCATCTCGTCAATTTACTACTTTTCTTAATTTATCAGATTAACTTTTTGTCTTAGCACATCAGTTTAACCATGTGGCTTAGCTCGTTGTCTCAGCATGTCAACCCTTCAGCGAACCTTTCCAAATAGTTCGTAGAATCTCAAAGATCAATAAACATTCAATCACCATTTTCAACCACTTCGACAATTTATCGACGTGCCACATACGTGTCACAAGCTGAGATAAATAATCAAAGAGTAATTGACCAACTTGTCACTTTTTATTTTTGATTTATCAAAAAATACACTTAAACATTTTTTTTCCCAAAATATAAATAAATTTCATGTGAAAATACGAAATATCTTTAAAAAAATAAAACTAACACAAATGCCCTACGCTATATTACCGACCAAAATATTGAGAAAAAAATTAAAAAAAATTAAAATCTTTAAGGTTGGAGCAGTTTTTACTTTTTTAAAGTTTAATTTTTTTTAAAATAAATAAATAATAACCGATTAATATGGATATGGAATAAAATGTAAATAAATTTTTTTAGATGTATTTTAGACTTTTGTATTAATATTTTAGGAAAAAATTAATTTTAGTAGATTTTGAAAAATTAAGTACAAATAGTGGTAGTTTGGTCATTTCTCTTTAATAATTACGTGTTTCTAAAATCAATGAATTTTACCAACTTTTCACGATATCTGTAAATAAAGATTTCCATCTGAATATTCAAGAAAATAGAGTTTCACTCGCTTTTTTTCTAAATTTTCTATATATTTTTCTTATGTTATTTATAGTCATTTTCTATTAAATTTCCGAATACCTAATAAAAAGAATTCCGGACTACTATTTTATTCTATAATCAAATTTTATTTATTTAAATAATAGCACGTAACGAAGTCCTGTTAATTTAATAAAATCCACTCTATTTCATCTTGTGTATTGAGCTGAAAACTTTGTTTGGTAGTATGTGAGACAACATTATGTTATTGTAAAGACAAATACTCGGCGATCAAGCGATGCTATTTTATTTTAAGTTTCATATATAATTTTTAATAATTTTTTTAAAACACATATATACAAGTGCAGAACATTGTATTAATACAAAGAAGACACAGATTCAACATTATTCTTTATAGTGGAACGAATAATCTATTTTCAATAAAAAAAAGTAAAATATTAAGTACCCAAATAATTAATCTGATGAAAGACATGGAAAACAAAAATAAAATTGGATATTGATAATGCTTTTGCATAAGAACCGAAGAGACAACAACACACTTCGTTACCAACCTTTATACGGTAGGGACGTGAATTAAAAGAAATGGAAGACTAAAAATATAAAAATATAAAAAGATTAGGGACTTAATTGATACGTTACTCACGTCTATAACTATAAATTATGTATCGAGGCGGAGCACTGACGTGGCAGTCCTCATCAATCCAGCCATATTTTTTCCACTTCCGAAATCCGAAAACTCCCCAAACAAAACCCCGCGAATAATTTCACTATCGCTTTGCATTTTCTTCTCTCGAATCTCCTATCGGAAGCTCGTCGAATTCTCTGCTCAACACAAGCTCTCCTCAGTTCGGAATTTTGCATTCGTGTATGGAATATTGCTTGTTTGTTTTCACATTCGGTTTCATTTTTTTCGCTCACGTGTTCAGATTTGCACTGAAACTGTTCAAAACTCAATGCATTTCTCGGTAATCGACGTTCAAATTAGCTTCTTTTGTTGCGAATCTAGGGTTTCCGTGTGGGCTTTGAAAGTTTCTATTTTTCACGTAATATTTATATGCGGTCGCTTTATTTGGAGTGCTGAGTTGTATATTTAATTATTTCTTTCTAAGTTTCCCATTTTTGGTTTGCTTTAGACATTGAAGAATGAGGCATAATAAGGAAGACCCGTCAAGCAGTGTTTCGCAAGTAAGTGTTCTAATGCCAGTCACTATACAGTTTGATAATCAGTATCAAGTGTCTCAATTTTACTTCTCGAACAGGCCATTGATATAATTTCAGCAGTAAAAGAGTTACAAGGACTAAATTCCCAAGAAATTAGCAAACTTCTGAAGGACTCTGATAATTTGTTCATTAGCTATGTTACTGAAAAAGGCTCCGTATTGAAGGTCAGTCATAACTCTGTTTCTTTGGCATTATTGTAATTTTGGGTTTTTTTGACATGTATGCAAAGAATAGTATCCTGTTATTAAATATTATGATGTCAATATTTCAGATTGACATGGAAAAGCTTGTGGGCTTTCTTCCGTTGCACCTTATTGCTGTGCTTGTGTCGTCGGAGAGAGGCGAATCCATTTACAGATACTTGTTATGTGGTCTCCGAATTTTGCATTCTTTTTGTGAATTAGCGCATCGACATCCTAAGCTAGAGCAGGTTCGAAATTTACACCCATATTTATGTTTACAACTAGCTCTATATAAGCTTTATGAGGGATGGAATTTTTTTTATATTACATATGATAAAAATATATTGTTTTATTATTCTTCTTCAAGTTGGTTACTGCCTATATTTAGTGTATTGCATTCTGTCACGTTATTATGCACAACATCTAAATAATCCCATTTTCTCTACTAAGAAATGATTGCAGAGAAAGTACTGATATCAAGAAGTATTTTTGTGATTACAACGGGCCTTATTTATATCCGATATTTACAGTGGCACTTCGACGGTCCTTTATAGTGTCATATTAAATTTAATGTGAATTTTTATATAATTTATTTATTTATTTACGAGTTGTATAAAATATTTTTTATTAGTCTTTTTCTAGTATCCTAAAAGTACACTGGATTATTTATTATTTTTATAATTATTATCACTTATCTTATGTGAAATTGAATTTTATAATTATTATCCCTAATCTTATGTGAAATTCAATGCGGTTGTAGATTTTATTAGATGATGTAAAGACATCAGAGCAGCTTCTTGACTTGGTGTTCTATTTGCTAATTGTATGCAGCAGAGTAGAGCAGGTTCTTTCAAATCCTCTCTGTTTATTTCATGCAATCTTTTATGTGCGAAGACTGATATTTTTGTCCAATGATGCAGATAAATCATGATTTTGGAGCAATTCCCCTTATGCATTCTTCTATAGTAGCATGTAGTCTACATTTGCTTTCCGGATTTATATCTTCACAGTGGCTAGATCTTGCTCATGTATTGCTGGCACACCCTAAGGTAGTCAATTCAGAGATCATATATAAATATACATATATGTGTGTGTGTGTGTGTCTAATTATGTATATATATATATATCTATATATATATGTTTTTTTTACGTTTTTGGTAAATCTTTAAGAATCTGTTTACCATGCCTTCCATCAAATTGATGGCTCTGAAAATGGGGCTTGTATTTTTTCGATTCACATGTCCTCTTTTATGTGACAGGTTGACATATTTATGGATGCAGCCTTTGGAGCAGTTTGTGTAGCTGTTAAATTTCTTCATATTAAGTTATCGGCTCAACATGCTGACCTTTCAACAAACTTGAGATTGTCTGCTGAACAAGAAGTAAACTACCTTTGCCAACAATGCGAGGCCTCTTTACAATTTCTCCAGTCTCTCTGTCAGCAGAAACTGTTCCGAGAGCGACTTCTGAGGAATAAGGTTTTCCAAATTAATTTTATTCTTTTTATATAGACCTAAAGATTTATTTTAAAGATTGGCCTAGTCGATGCTTGAGGATGTTTTAGTATCCGTTTTAAATTTTATTTATGATACAAATAGTTTATTTACTAAAAATAGAAACAAAATGTGTTCTATTGAAATAGCCAGTCATTTATGCTTCTCTACTAGCATAAAAAACTGTCTTGATAGGGCCTTTTAAAGTTATGAAGTTCTTTATTGCAGTTCACATATATTTGGTTATGAAAAAAATGTAGGATCTTTGCGAAAAAGGTGGCATTTTGCTTGTAGCTCAAGCCATCTTGAAGCTAAGCCCTGGTCCTCACTTTAAAGAGTGCTCCAGAGTTGTGGCTTCTGTTGCTAGGTTGAAGACCAAGTTACTATCAATTGTGAGCTTCAGTGATCTATCTATGTATTTTATTTTCCTTGTAGGGTCAAGCTTCTCTTAAATTTAGCTAATTAGCTATCTACTGTGAGCTCTATACGCATATTCATAACGTCAATCCAAATCTGTCGTAAATCTTCTTCTGCAGTTATTAAATTTGTGTGAAGCAGACAGCATTTCGTACCTGGACGAAGTTTCTAGCTCCCCTAACACCCTGAACTTGGCAAAGTCAATAGTATTAGAGGTCAGATTGCTTAGTTTTTTTTATAAATACTGTAAGTGCCATAACCTTATTTCTGCAAGATACATTGATTGCCACATGTCATTTCTACTTCTAGAAAGTTTGAGATCAAAGTGATAAATGTTGGTTGACTTTGAAAGTACTATTCATCAATATTGGCCATATTTGTGTATAGGTTGTAGAGTTGTTGAGAAATGAATTTGGTAGAGACCCCAGGCTATCAAGTTGCCAAGACAAAAGCTACCCAGTTGGGTTTTTGCAGCTCAATGCATTGCGGCTTTCAGATGTCTTTTCCGATGACTCAAATTTTCGATCTTTTATCACAACATACCTTGTACGTGGGCATTGCCTTTATAGCTCAAATAAACTTGTATAGAATGTTTTTGGGCTGAGAAAATCGATTAATATGAGATACATGATCAAATGACATGAAGTAATAAACATATGTTTTGTCTTCTTGTCTGTCTGCAGACTAGATTGCTCACTGCAATATTTTCTCTTCCTCAAGGAGACTTTATAAACTGTTGGTGTTCTTCAGAACTTCCGGTGAAGGAGGAAGAAGGTTCCATTGAATATGATTCATTTACATCAGCGGGGTGGTTTTTGGATGTGTTTTCATCCATTAATCCACAAAGCACAACTGGTTTAGAGCTTACGTTATCGTCAAATACTTTGCCTCAAGCCTCATATTCACATCAGAGAACATCGCTGTTTGTCAAAGTAATTGCGAACCTCCATTGCTTCGTTCCCAACGTCTGCGAAGGTTGACTTGACTCTTTGCCTGGTTTCAGTTTCTAAGAGCTTGCTTTTGCTGACAATATCTTCATATAATTCTGATCTTTGTTCGCAGAGCAGCACAGGAACCTCTTCCTTAACAAATTCTTGGAGTACTTGCCGATGGATCCATCTAAGACCTTGCCTGGTTTCTCTTTTCCTTCTGATGCTTCTAAAGCTGGATTTGTCTGCAAGAATATGCGTAATCACAGTTATTATAATACTAATGAAGTGAATTGTAGATCTCGTCTTCTTGAACTTTAGCTAATTAATATTTCTATCCAGGTTCGTTGTTAACTCATGCAGAATCATTAATTCCTCATATTTTAAACCAGGAGGATTTACAGATCTTCAGGTCACTCTCTTGCAAATCTCTTAATATTCCTAGATGTTTTATATATAATAGAGTAGAAGATAAATATTAATGTTTTATGTACTTCTAATATTTCGTTTAAGTTTCTTTGTGGCAAAACTTCTTCTCCTTGATAAGAAAAAATTGAGGATTTTGCATAAGCCCATGGAATCTAAAAGCTAAACCCTTGAAATTCAGAGCGACACTTTTTCTTGTCAAAACTCAATGATTTTCACATATTGAAGTGCTAGAAGGGTCTGCACATTTTAGTCATCGTCTTTATATTAAGTACATGGAATATTTTGAAATTGACTCAGTACTAGCTTTTTTGTTCACAAAATATAAAGATGAACTCAGGAACTATATACTTGTGTAACATCAGTCTTGTATTGTTAAGTTTTTATTTCGTTCACAAACCATGCAGTATGGCTTACCTTTTTGGTCCATGTATCTTTTGCAGGATGTTTTTTAACCAACTGCAATCACTGCTCATTTCACCGGAATTTGATGAAAGTCACCTGCAAGTAATTTTATGCGTCATCTTTTAGATTTAGTTTTCAAATTCGTTTAGCATTAAACTTTTACATTGCTATCAACTACATGTGACGTTTTGTATCGCTCTGTGGGTGGGATTCAGAAAAGGAAAGACGAGGAGTCAATGTCATGTGATAAGTTTGCTAAACTAAACCTCAGCGAGCAACACCATCTGGCAAAGGTGAATTTTGTTTAATCAGATGCACTTAATAATATTCAGTGAAAAATCAAAAGATAATGTCAGCAAAAAGATTTGAGAACTATGACCTTATACTGTTTTTGAAAAAAACCGTTATCATAATTTTTATTTATTTATTTTTGGCGGCTCAGAGTGCACGAGAAGGCTCGCCATCATTATTGAGGACCGAATCTCGGAATCCAAATTACCGAAGTGGTAATATGGAGGAAATGTGTGAAAATTCGGGTTTCCAAGATTCGGGGAAAAAATATATGAACAACAATCATACTTCTCGAGGAGGTGATACGGCAATGGAAGATAAAGGGAAATCAAGCAGGAATGCATTTGGAGGCACTTCAGAGATCGACAAAGATGGCCAGAACGTGGAAACAAGTGGTTCAGATAGCTCCATTAGAGGGAAAAATGTTGTTCAGACCGATAATCACGAGAATCCACAAACGAGTAAACATGCCAAAGAGAGTGGTAGTGGAAGGAATACATTCGAGGAAAAGAAAAGAGAAATTGTTCAGCGCGACGAAAAGCAGCGGAAAAAACGGAAGCGGACGATAATGAACGAAGAACAAGTAGAGTTGATGGAGCGGGCCATTCTCGACGAACCAGACATGCAAAGAAATGCAACTATGCTTCAAACATGGGCCGATAAATTAAGCCGTCACGTAAGTTACAAACAAAAAAGTTACAAATCATTTAACAATCTGCTTTCCTTCCCCTTTAACAAATTCATCGCTACTTTTACTTTACAGGGTTCTGAAGTTACAAGTGCACAGCTGAAGAACTGGTAAGGAAGCCTGAATATCCGAATCTCTAGTACACCCTAAAGACCTGATTTTTCTCTCCCAACTGGTTAAATTATTTCTATTCAATTATGCCCTTTTCAGAAAGTTTATTTATTACCAAAAAACGAATCCCGGGTGAGGTCAGATACAGCCGAAATATTTAAATGAAACCGACAGCTACAAGGCCAAAGGCAATAGAGAAGCTATCCCGTTTGTTTGTCTTTGAAGCTTAAAACGATGCGATTTTCAGGTTGAACAACAGAAAAGCTAGGCTGGCGCGGACGGGAAAAGACGTACGTGCAGCTCCGGAAGTGGAGGCTCCAGCGGCTGAGAAACAAGGCGGCCCGATTCTGAGGTCAAACGGGTCTCCCGAGAGTCCCGCTGAGCAGCCCACAGCGGAGGCCCCGCCCGAGACGCCGTCGGAAGCCGTTCCTCCTCTTGCTTTTCCTCCGCCACATTCTTCTCCTCCTCCGTCGGACTATGTTTCTGCCGAAGGTCACGTGCTGTGGAGAGACCTTGGCAGATGAAAAACCCATGACACTACTTTCGAGCCAAGACAAGGAAAGTAAACACAGGGAACAAAAGAGAGTGTTACGGGTTGCGCTGAGTTACCCTGTTGCATTTGTCTATTACAGAGAGCTGAAAGCCGTGCCGGTGTAAATTTTGAAAGGAGAGAAAGGAAAACTCAATTGTAACAGTACTAGCTTTTTAAATTGTTAGCTTAGGCTATTTCTTTCTAGAATGATAATTTTGTTTTTATTTATTTATTTATTTAATTCGTGTGCTTGGGTTGGGGTATAAGTCGGACCATGGGGAAGGCTGACGAGTCTTTTATTCATGGCCTGACCAAGCTTTTTTTTTTGTTGCTATTTTCGACCCTGCTGACTAACACCATGTTTGATATGAGCAACTAATTCTCTGCCCTCATAGTTTAAGCCAAAGAAAAACGAATACTTTAAAAATACATTTATGTATTTCGTAGCACCTTTTAGTTATGTGGTTTGTCTTATCGTTTTGGAATTACTGTTTACCGAGGATAATCGTAGTGATATCGTTGTATTCTGGTGTCGTTAAAAATTTATATAGTGAGAGTTCAATATGAGTTGTTTTTCAAAAAATTAGCGGTTTACCCATGTTTACGTTTAATAATTTCATTATACCCAAATTTTTCGTAAATATTCAAATGAATTTGTTAACGATATGAATGAGTCTAAAATGTCCTTCAACCGTCGCACTATTAAAAGTTTCTCGGGACTTTTTTTTTCCATTTGGCAATTTGAAAATTATTCAGATCTCATTGACTTTTTCAATTATGGGAAGTTTTTAAAATTTTATTAAATTTAGTTTTAATGCGAAATTAGTCCGATTTTTTATACTCGGGATTTTGGGACCAGATTGGCTAGTTATCCCGAATAATTATTTTTCTTTTTAATTATGTTAACTAACAATCGATTATTTTCCTATTTTAGCGTTTATTATTCATTAATTGATAATTCATTTTTATAGATTTGACTGATTTTTGTTTTATTTTTAATACATTATTTGCTCTCTTTTCCAGTTTGTTACGTAATATAAAAAAAATTATGTGATCTATCCGTGTAGCAAGAAAAGCTTCATCGTTTTGGTAGGATGGAATTGTACCATATAGAAAGCTTTTCGCTTCTTGAATCCGGTAATTTCCAATTAACATTTATTTTACTAATTCGTTTACGACATTTTATTGATTAAATTTTTTGGTTCTATTTTTTTTGCAGTGAAATTATTCGAGAAACAATGCGGTCAGGTTAAAGGTGCTGAGTGGCTCTTCTATAAAAGCATCTGAAATAGTTTTTTTATGATGAATCGGATGTGAAATGTTTTACAATGAATATGGACTTAGCTGTAAACAACATGTTTACTCGTAAAGATGTCCTTAAATCTGCTTTGAGTACTGTTGCTATTTGAATAGTTTTGAATTCCGCAAGGTCAGATAAGTCTCATTATGGTATTGTTTGTAAGAACATTCTTTGTACCTGGAAATTGAATGCAACGGTTTGCAATGATATCAGAATGTGAGTTATTAAATCTTATTTAAATCTCATACTTGTTATGGTAACAAGTAGTGCACAAAAACAAACATGCTTCGTCTTTGTTTATAAGCAAGTGTGTTAAAGATGAGTTTAGAGCTTCATTCGCGAAAGAGATCAAGCCACATTTTCAGCTCTTTTTCCCTTGTTTTTAACAATTGTTGTGCTGGTAACGACACCTTCAACTAGATCTTCATTTGTTGGTCCCTACAAAACAGTAAACAGTTTTTTAAGACAATATGTGTTTTATTGTTTGTCTTTACAAAACAGTAAACAATTTATCAATTTCTTACCTTTTTCAGCATGTGTTTCCTTGTGTTTAACAATAGCTGTGCTGATTACGACGTTTTCAACCGGATCTTCATTTGTTGGTTCCTACAAAACAGTAAATATTTTTTCAAAGAATTAATAGTAAACAGTTTTACAAAAATTATTTAACAAAAATTGTAATCAGCAAATACCTCGTTTGGAATTGTTACTTATGGATTTGTTTCTCCACCACCATCCTTATTAATGTATGTATTAATAATTTTCATCATAGATTCACATTTTACAAAACAAATGTTAACTGTTTCTTTAAGTTCTTCTATTTCTGCAAATGCTCTATTCAGTTTTTCAGTTATCACATAAACTTTAACTTTGGATGCATTTAAAGACTGATCTTGATTATCGGATGTAGATGCCTTTTCTTTGCCTTTAACCGTGTCTTTGGAAATTTGTGCACCCTGCTTTTCTGGACTCTTCATTTCAATTCTATTGGTAACGTAGTCTAATTCCTCCTCCTCCTCTGTTGGTATTATCGCTCTGAAATCAACCTGTCATACACTAGTCACTGTTAATTACAAAATAACCATTTACTGAAAAATACCTTCTTGTTATTGAATATGGCGAGAATCTCACTGTACTCTGAACTAATCGTAAATGTGTCCATTTCAACATCATTGGTATTTGATGCTCAGTTGAAAATTTTGTGTACCCTTCCTTCTCAAAAACTGGCAGGAGTTCGTACCCCTATGCTACAAGAGGGTGTATGAATCTCTTTATCTTGAATCTTGTCTTTGTACCTGAAATTCTCATCTTTTTGAGCGACTCACACAACTGCTTGTAGTTTATCCGACCCCATGGATACTGTGTAAACAAATCCCTGTTAACGGCCAGCTTGAGGCAGTCGCTTGACAATGATTCATTACGCTCTCTTGGAAACACCATTGTTTCCAGGATGGCCATGTGTAACAGGGCAACTAGTTCTTCGTCGTTTCCTGCAAAGTTACTCAGTAGAATATCTAGCAGATACTGTGTCTTGATCGTTCCTTTCAGTTTGAAATATTTATCCTTCAATGAGTTTTTAATGCTTAGATCGTCTTGAATAGGTTGTAGCGGCCCACAATTCAGCCCTATAGAATTAAATATAAACAAGTCATAATATGTTAACAAGTAAATGCAGCAAAATGTTGATTACGTAAAATACTTCGTATACCTGATATGAGTTCAAATTCCTTCACGGTGATATGATGTATTTTCTCGCCAATCTTGAAATGGAGCTCGTCAGGTTTACCGAATTCTACTTGGCTTAAAATGAGCATATGTATAAACCCCTCATCTCGAATATGTTGAAAATGTACCATTCTTTTTCTCTTTACTGTTTACTTTTCGTAGACATCTCTAATCCAAAACTTAACTATTTACCAAATTTATTTTTTCACTCCAACCCACGTCAAATCCCACCCCTAAAAAGAATATTCTCATTTTATATTTTCAATATTACTTTTTATTAGTTTCATATTAACCCTTCTATTAATATGTTAGGTAAACATTAATCTTATTAAACATTAATTTATTTTTGTATGTCAACAATAAATTAACTTATAATTATATTAAATATACTTGTGTAAATAATTTGTGTGTTTATTATAAATTATGCATGCTTTTATTTTTTTCTTATATTGCGTACGTTGTAATTTTAATTTTTATTTATTGTGTTTGTATAACTATTTGTATAATTGATATATATTTAATTTAGTTGCATTTTTAAATCAATGTTATATATTATTATTAATGTCATATTATTTATTCTCTTTTCTCAATGATAATATGTATTTTTGAATAAATTATTTAAATTATGGTCCAAGTTACATATTAATATTTTTGTGGATGAATTTGTGAATTAAAATAGTTGAACCCCAAATTTGGGTGATAAATAGTTGGACCCCAAATTTGGGTAGATACTATTCATTTTACTCAAATTTGGGTAAATATTTGGGGTAGGTTGGAGCTCTCCCACACCAAATATGTCACATACCCACCCAAATTAAGGGTGGGTTGGAGATAGTCTTAGTCGGTTGGAATTCAAATTTTTATTAACCGAAGTTAATTGTTCCTCTTTTCTCGTGAAATCAACTACGTGAATAGAAAATCATGTTGACGTGTAATCAGTTTTCATGATCACGGTTTCCTTTAATAAATGTTAAAATTAATTAATGTCCGTTTACTATAATTGAGCGGCTAGTTTGAGCAGGAATCCAAAAAGTTCTAAATTATTTCGAATATTTTTGTTAACAAAATCATTTACAAAAAATTTACTAAACTTTGGTAGTATAAAATTCATAAACTTATATATTGGATATTTTGCTAATTGACCATTTGTTATTGTTTTTTGTGTCAATGAAAAAATATGTTTACAAGATATACAGTATCTAAGTCTTACTGCGAGTGTCTAATACCTATATATACATTACCAAGTTTTCATAAACTAAAATAATTTATTTTGTGTCATATTTATATATAATACTTCCAACTTATGAATGTGACTTATGAAATGATTTAATGGTTAATACCTGAAACTTATGTTGGTAAACATATCTCAACCAGCAAGGAGTCAACGTAATTTAGATTTCGACGTGGGTATTTCCGTAAGTTTATTAAACCTTAACGTTTGGTCAATTTCTTTGTCGGCCACTTTAAGATCAGTTTTGGTGTGTCAACTACTCCGCCACTGCATTTCAACATTAATCTGAATAGGTACTATTGTTTACGTGTCTTCCCTAAACTACTCATGGTTTATTAGGAACCCAGGAAAGCGAGAAGAGGATTCGCAGTCTACGTGTTCAAGTAAATGACGGAGAAAGCGATGACATTGCTGAAAGATATAGTCCCGTCCGCTCAGAACAACATAAACACGGAGTTTATAGTGCTCGAGAAAGGCAGAGAAACTAACGAAGGACAGAACAGGACGTGGTTGGCTCTAGTCACCGACGGCACGGCTTCGGTCCATTTCCAGCTGTGGGGCGACGAGTGCGACGCCTTCGAGCCCAGCCACATCTTTCGCTTGTCCGACGGAATCTTCTCCTTCAACCGAAGCGCCCTCGTGTTACGCGCCAGGAAGAGAGGCAAGATTATGAAGATCGGAGAGTTCACGATGGCCTTCGTCGAGACTCCCAACATGAGCGAGATTCGCTGGCTTCCCGACATGAACAATCCTAAGAAATATCTCCCTGATTCTGTTCTCTACCCTTATTCTCGCATTTTCCCTCCCAAGTACTAGCTGAATCTTTGTATAGCGAGGAAATGAAACTTCGTTTTATTATATATAACTGAGGTATTTACTTACACAGATCTCCTAGGTGTTTTCTCATTTTCCCGCCGAAGTAATAGTTGGGTTGTGGTTCATGTTCTATGTAGAGATCATAACTGTAACTTCTTATACACATGAGAAGGATTCATTCCGTCGTGTCTGTATATGCATTTTCAGTTGGGGTCCTTCTCAATTGAGTTGCGAGAACTAGCAAACTTTGAGCGAGTCTTAAGGTGATTGACAAATAAATATGTGAGAATCTGTGATCGATACGAGGATTTTGTCAGCTGAAATGTCCTCTCTGAAGGGGATGAAAATGTAACTAGCTCGATATGAGGTAACAATGCCTCCCTCCCTGAGAGAAAACAAAATGGTTGTTGTAACCGGAAAACAAATGGTATTGCATGAAAAAATAAACTAGCATTATACAAAAAACTACTCAATAAATTGATTACCTTCCTGTAGTTAAAATCTCTATGGCAGACTAAAACAAATAAAAAACAAATGTACATGTATTACAAACTCCGATTATTGAGTCAATGATCCTGCTATCAGGTGATTTCTTCTCCAGTGTAACATTCTTCTTCTTCTTCTTCTTCGACTCAATGCAACACGCGAACAGGCACAAATGGGTCGAATCTGGGAAGCAGAAGCTGGTAGGATGAAGAAGGATCGGCATTGCAATGTACAAAAAAATCAACGAGGGATCGCACATTATTATATGTAAGCGAGAGAGCTCCGGTCGTGGTCCGGCTGTGGACGGCCTCGAGTGGGTGTCGGTGGTCTTTGAATGTTAAGCTCCTACACCCAGTAATAACATGACACGTGGCATTTGACTACATGTTCGTATATCTATATAGGTATTATATAATAGCAATAAACGAATGCATATATAAGATAAGAAGTCTCACCTGCATCCATGTGTCCTCTACGACACGCTCCGGCGACGTCTCCGGCGACTGAAGGGGTGGTGGCAGGGGATGGATCAACTTTGGAACCACAACTAAACCCCTTCCAACCACAAGTATAGCCCCTGCATTGTTTGCCGTTCCTGTAATAGCATTAACCCGTTAGGGGAAAAAAAAAGGTAGAACGAAGAACCAGAAACAAATAATCAGGGATTTCTTCCTTCTCTGTCCGTCCTATTCAGATAATATCTATTGCAATGTCTAACAAAAGCTCACTATCCCCGTACAGCTGTATAAGCTTTAGAAGACGAATATAGATAGTTAGCTTACCGCAGTAGTTTGTTGCTGAGAAAAGTGTGATGAGCTGTCCCTGGGCAAATCGCTCGAACCCGTCCATGACACATTCATGCGCTCTGATGATTAACTGTAATTTATTTTTCTTACAGAATTCTGTGACACGGTCCGGCTGCAACAATAAATAAATAGCACTTGAGCTATACAAACATGACACCAGTCTAACAATGACTTTGATATATAAACCCGAGCAAACACATACACCAAATGTAACGAGCCCAGGCCCTCTAGCATTTGGTCTCAAGCCCTCTACGCTGTCATTCTCTGTAGGATCAGACCTGTTTGCAAGAGCGGCACAAAGCCATAAACTCAAACACGGAACAAGGAAAGGATAAGCTCTTAGGAAAAATAGATCGTACCAAAGAAGGTCCATTAGAATTATAGACCCAGCATCCATTGTTATGGGTCTCTCTAGCTTCTCTATTTGTTCTACAGAATGTATAGACCTCCCTATGCCACCGTGCATGCAAATAATCTTCTTCTCAATGAGTGCCGCGAGTGGAAGATAGTTAAAAAGTTGATTGAATCGCGTCCATGCCCAGATCCCATCGTTCTCTCCCTAAATGTATCCACCAACAAATTATTACTGCCATTTCCACATCCCCCAAAGAGAGCAACAAATCAAGTGTATATATAGTCACATACCATTCGCTCAATGCATTCAATACGAAAACCGAAAAGCGCATTAATGTCAGCAGCCTCATGGTTACCACGTATTATGTGAACATTATCAGGATATTCGATCTGCATCAACAGGGGCCACTCAGTGAGACAGGACTATAAGCCGAAATATTGAAGTGCTCAGAGAGAGAATCTAGCCTTGAGTGCAAGGAGCAAACATATAGTTTCCAAGCTGTGCTGTCCTCGATCAACATAGTCTCCCAAAAACAAGTAGTCAATATACCTGTAACAAGCACGGAATGGCTGGTTAAAACAGATATATTCCTGGTTTTTAAGCTTTCTTAACAGGGATAAATGAGTTTGGGTCTACCACAAAACTAGCTGAAAATATGTAATTAGAATAGAAGAGGTAAGATGTACGTCATGATAACAAAATTCAAACCAAGAATTTCTCATATTTTTTTCTTCCCTCATGTGACCATATTTATCTACACGCATGGTGACACATCATCATCTCTGTGCCTCTTTTTAAATGGACACAACATGACCAAAAATGCCCCTAGAAATTGATTCTTCGAGAAGGCCCATATTTTGAAGTGCAATGTCGCTACATGTAAGCAGACTGAACAAAACAGCTGAACTTACGTTATGTCTCCTGCGGTAGATGGAAATCCATATTCATCGAAAAGGCGCATCAAATCGCCAAACTGTCCATGAAGATCACCAAATACTTTGATTGGAGCCTTCAGCTGTAGAACTGTCGGCTCATGCATAAAGATTTGTTCAGCAGCATAACAAAGCTCGCCCACTTCGTAAGAATCCAAGAAAAACTTCCTGTTCACGGGAGGCTTCCAGTTTCGAGGCCTCAACAATGCAGAAATAATCTGCAAATAAAGAAACAAAATTAAAAAGATATTAACACAAAATAAGAAAATATATAACCACCAACCTTCTTGTGTAATCCCTGAGGAGATCTCTGCCTGGCGAACTTTTTGGTAGGATATGACATGTCGTTATTTGTTGGAATCATTCGTCTGCTCTCGTTTTCAAATTGATCCAATGATAATTGTCTCACCATACCACCCAAGCTTCCCACTGTCTCTTTAGCAACTACAACCTGTAAAAGCATAACTTCATCTTATGAATGCTGAAGTTTCAGACCATAAATCCCTACCCTCAATGGAAGAGACACAGTATGAGGAAAAAACATACAGCTCTCGGATGTAGCCTAACATCCGCCTCGTTGTCACTGCCGTCTGAAATTGTTTCAGCCACTTGTGAGTTATCATCAGATACAGAAGTTTCTTCAGGAGCAGCGGATGAAACCTGCAAAGCTTGCCACACAGCAGTTGCAACCTCAGCTTCAGCCGCGGAAGCCTCCCTCAATTTCTCCAGAGAATTTTTGTCGAAGCTGGTGAAAACAGAAATTACATCACCAAAGTTAAGTACATAAATAAGAGACTTTGCGAAGTATTTGGACTAGAAGTATTTTTATAAAGAAACAAGGGACAGTATATAGCAGAAAATTGTAAAGAAATAAATCAAGAATTTAAGTACTGAAGAAACACCTTGCACCGGAGGGAGAGATGGAGTCGATATCTAGACCAGGTGAAAACGAGAGGTTGGCATGATTTCCTTTGGGACTACCAATTTGCGACGACGATCTCTCCGAGGCAGCATGAGGAGAATTTGGATCAGATGGATATGAAGAATTATCGGCAACCAGAAAATCATCTAGCAGGAGATCTGCATAAATAACAGTTGAAAATATAGGCAAAAATGAACAGATTTTTATAAAGATAAATAGCACAAATCATTTCTGATATTATAGGTCACAAATGATATTCCCCGTCTCTACCCACCAATTAATAACACATACAGCTAGTAATCAAGTGTTCAGGCATTGTTTCCTAAACTTTCCAACTTATATTTTGTAATACTTGCAACTTTTAACCTATATAATCTCCTACAAAGGATCACGTCTCAGTTAGATGGTCAATATATTAAGGGTAATTCTAATTACTAGCCATATAAAGATGTAATATTTTGATAATAGCCAACGTTTTGTATAAGTTAGTAAATAGTCAGGCAAATCTGTTTACAACAATATTTGGACCGATATATCTTAAAATGGGAAGTGCACAAAATTGTTTCCAAGACTGCATACAATCAGAAAATATTCATATACCAACGGTCTACTACCACATTAATGGTCATTTGCATTTATTCTCAAACTTTCTTCTGAAATTCCATAAGACTGAATGCTTTTACTCCTTATAAAGTAAGTTTTTAACTGTATCAAGACTAACATCCTATTGGTTTGTAAATTGGAGATCCGACGTCACACACACACATAAAGGATTTGCCACGATTTCTTTCCAGGTCAGTGTCCACATAAACTTTCCAGAATGAGAGCCCAGGATACAGGAAGTAAATATTTTTTTAGATTATCCCTTCAATTGCAATCTCAAATTAAAACCCATGAAATCTGTTTGTTATTTTTACCTCCTCTCAAACCACCATAAATGTAGATGCGAACGCCAATAGATGCAGCAGCATGACGACATCGCCGCATAAGCTCCAAGGCAGGATCGTAGTCCGAATGTCCCTTTCCCGAGCGCGTCACGAGTCCATTTCTGTCCAGCCAAACTCCAGCAGCAGTGTCCAAGACTATAACAACAGGAAATAAAATGAATTATTATTTAAGATTATACCCAGGTGTCAAATTAACTTTAACTAGAATAAATGGTCCTGGTTTATATCCACCAAAGCTTACCTGCAATTGCTGCTTCACCTTCTACCCCACGCCCTCCCCTTAGAACACCTCCTGTAACGTGTAATCTTGCCCCAACAAACACCTACATCCAAAATATGGTGAAGTCAGGCATTGATAAACTAGAACGTTATTTGGTAAATACTGGGAGGGAAGGAACATTGATGCTCCAAATAATATTATTTACCCCCTTGTTTCATTATATGATAATCATTGATTTAGATGATCACTATTGTTTCGGACCTACCCAACAGAGACTTTGTTTTTACGTCAACCCTATTTTCTCTATTTCATCCTAGTGCTTTTTTTGTTCTTTTAGTTAAAACTAACTCTTGAGTACTTCTGATGATAGATTTTTCTATTTCAAATAACAAATAGATGAATTAAAGCTTGTAAGAGAATTATGATTGACTGCTAATTGTATTGAAACTGTCTTCTTTGGCACTTTACTGAAGGCTATCGTTAATCGGTAATACAAAATTATAATTTTAAACGGTGTTTATGAAGAGAAGAAAAAGGGCGTGAGTAACCACACATTGATTGCACGACATACAATGTATGCACCTTTGAAAATTTTGATAATTTATTTTTGCTTTTAAGTTCTCAACGAGACATTATCCTTCCATGCTCAGCTATTGAAGTAAATTCAGGTACATGTAAATAACATCCTTAAATCTGAAAGACTATCATGTTATGTAATCCTGTTATAGATAATTTTAACAAATACATACAAAAGATATCTTTTAACAAAATAATTAAATATATGGTATTTAGATATATCCTGGTAAAAATCATAACCACTCACCGCAGCATGTTGATATCGTGAAGAAGGAGACACTCCAGGAGCAAGGGTCCATTCCCACTGCCCATTCCTATGCATTAGTAGCCCATAAGCATCTCCCAGGGGCTGCAAATGCAAATATCTCATCAAGAAACAAAGGAGGAAAAAAAACATAGATTTTGCTACAATAATTTCTTCAGTTATCATCTGTTTTCCAATCATTTGCCAGACTATTCTCTTTCACTCAGCCAAAACACGTACCGTGCCAGACGAGTCCCTTCCACCACAAAGCAGAAACATGCCATCTGAGCGTGCGCTAGCCGTGGCATACCTACAGAATGTGATTGCTTATTTTATGTTTGCATCATATTAAGGCATGTAATGGTCCTATTTAAATATCTGAACTTTCCGTGATAAAATTGTCTCTTGTAACAAATTAAATATCTCTGAACAGGTAATAATTTTAATAAAACCAGCAATAGTATGACCAGTACTCACATTCTAGCTGTAGGTCTATCACCTTCAGGAGTCAACCTTTGCCACACATAGGGTTTTTGAGCAGTATCCAGTACCCAAGCATCAGACAGGACTCTTTTCCCTAGGCGAGGACAAATTCAGCAGAACACAATTCACATAACATCTCAACCAAAAATACATATTCAAAGACATTATTCTTATACTACGAAAATCCAAGTTCACTCAGTCTCCTTTTCTTTTACAAGGGAATAGCAACTGAATGCTAACAAGAGAATATTACATGCGGCAAATTAATCTCAGTCCAATATGGTTTCGGTGAAAGTTGTAGTGGGTAAGTGATGCTCCATAAAAAGCAATAATTAGATGTTGTGAAACTTGCGAATCCAAAATAGATCTTTTGACAGAGACAATAAGTATCTCAGAAGACAATTGAACACAGAGAAATCCTCACCGTCATTGCCACTGACAGTAACAAGGTATCTTTGAGCAACCAAGTCCATAACATGGCCGTAGCGAGGCCCGGGCCCTTGTCCTTGCACGACCACTCTACACTCGCACCAACAAAGAGCATTATAGTCAAATGTTCAACAATTTCTGAACACCAAATACCAAAAACATAGAGACTTTTATTCAAACTGCAAATCTCACCTATGCCACTTGTATTTATCATTGGTCAAGTCGAGGACGTAGAGATCATCCGTCGAATGCCCAGCAGGACCTATTCCTCCCTAACCACACGCCATTAAAACCAATAAATCAAGCCCAACATCCAATAAGCGATAAAAAAAATAAAAAAAATTACACCCAATTAAAGTCCCGCATCAAAATCACCTGAAATACCACCATAGTTCCAACCGCTGCCGCAGCATGAGCGGCCCTCGGAGAAGGCGGATCACCGGCCGGCCTCACTCTGCACACGCAAACAATCAATCAACAAGCTCAAATTCACATTCCAGCTCCACAGATTGAGAACTAACCTGATCCATTTCCTGGTGAGTACGTCGTACGAATGCACGGAATTGGTCACACCGGCCAACCCTAGAGCCACACAAAAAATCAAACAAATCCAAACAATCAGAAAAGCCCAAATGAAATCAATTCACAGAGAGAGAAAAGAGACGGAGGACTGACTAATTCCGGGAGCAGAAGAGGCAGCGCCTCCTTCGATGGCCGTAGCTCCGCCGAAGAGGATGAGACGAGGACCTTGAGTCTTGGTGGCTGCGACGGCGGTGAGAGTGTGACCGCAGCGAGGTCCCGGAGAGTCATCGTCGGTGTCCCAATATGTCTCCAGTGGCCGATAGGTCGGAGCCGGGTGAAACCTCGGCTTCGTACCCATCCCGTAACCGCAATCCCAATCCGAGCACAGACGAAGTTAATTGAAAACCAGAACCCTAGTCCAAATCGGAGACGATGACCTCGCTTGGCTGTCTCCAATAGTTCTCTACCACATCGCAGCTTTCAGAGAGAGAGAGAGTCAAAGAGTGCTTTTTGTTGAAATTGGTATAATTTAATTTTGTGGGCATCTGATCTGATATCGAAGTCGAACTACAAAAAACTTCGACAGAGTCTTAGTTGTACGCAACTGTGTGAAGTGAACAGCCAGCGAAGAGCTCACAATTACAAAAATGGGAAAACGAAAAAAGAAATTATGTGATGATGATTTGTGGGTCCCACTCCCGCCGTGAATAAAATGTTCTTTTGAGCCACTCTTGCTTCCTAGATCGGTAAAATATGTCAAACTACTCCCATTCCCATATCATTATTCTTTTTCTGTCATTATTTCTTCCGAACTTATATGGTTTGTATTCAGTTACAAATATTCAACTACAGTTTATTCAATTAACGCAGTAATTAACTACTTATTTGGTAAGTAAATGTTTTTATTGGTATTAGACACTTTTAAGTAAAAAAATCATATTTTACTGTGTTATTGGCCATGTTATACCAAACACTTTTTCGTTTATTCAACACGTGATGGACAAAAATACAACGTATCTTTTCTCTCAAGGAATTTGTTGAATAATAGTAAGGATATATTATCTTTTGTGCTGAATAATAAATATGTTTATATCTAATATTATAAAAAACTGTTTTTGTTGAAATTTTGCTGCAGTGTATTCCCACCTGTTTACAATGGCTGTACCTATTAATGCTTTTTTTGTACCGATTATGATTTATTAAGTTGATGAATTAATTTTGCGAGCCTTAAAACAGTTTGCGTTTTAAAAAGAAATGAAATCATAAAGATGTAGCCTGTGTATGTGCATGTATGAGAAAATGAGCTACACGCCCAAATATAACGTATTCATATTTGAAACCATCTATATACCATTATTAATTCCTTTAAGAGTTGTCGTATTTTCTTCCAATTCCTTTAATTGCATATACTTAGAACGAAAAAACAGTTGTATTCAGCAGCGATTATGTACGGCGATTTTTCCATTCGAACATTTTCTCAAGTTTTCCAGACTATGATATTCTCTATGGAATTTCTTTCTTTAGTATAATTGTTTTTATTAGTTGAAATAAAGAGGGCTCCATTATTGAAAAGATTGTAAAAGAACATCAAATTTAGGAATCAAGACCAGGGAATCGGTCTGATAGGGTGGGTAGAAATTCAGCGTTTTTTTCTATTTTAAAGAAAACTAGAATGAAAATACAAATTATTCAACATAACCAAGGAAAAGAATAGGGGTTGACCACCATATCAATCAGAACTAAGAATTACAATAGGACGAATTAAAGTTTTAATTTATTGCCAAAAATAAATATCATTATTTATCCTGTCCTAAAATTTCTTCCATCTCATCTTTATGTTCCACTAAACATAGGATTAGCATCACGAAATACATTTCGCGGCAATTTCGTGGCAGCCAAGTCAAATATCTTTGACAAAGAAAATAAAATTGGCTTAAAGAGACCCGAATCAATACAAAATAATAATTGAATAAGTATGTGGTAGCCCACGAAAAATAATCTTAAAAGACTGTCAAAATTGTTTGCATGAAGGATTCAATTGGGAGCTATTGACTTCCAAGAAAAAAAAAATGTGACATGTCAACAAAGTTGTATTTCAGAAACCATATTTTCAAATTTTTGGACCAGCACGACTCGATATCATAAAAAATGATCAAGATGTGTCTAAAGGACCCAACATAGCTGACTAATTATGGAATTCTCGACCAAAAGATAATGGCGTAAATAAAAAAAACTAAAGCGTAGTACTCTCCACAAATACGTTTTTTTATTATCTATATATATGGCCATAGGGCCATCTAGCAATGGATTGCATTTACATGGATGGTCATTCACCACAACTTTTACCATGATTAACTATAAGTAAATAAATAAATTAATGCAAAACTTGTTAAAAGAGAAAACAATGCAAAACATGTACAGCTATAAAGTACAAACTAAGTGAGTGAGTGATGCCATTAACGACGGACACACCTAAAATGTTCATAATAATTTATTACGAATGAAAAGTGGAATTCGAAAACTTTTTAGAACGTTGCACTTCAGATCAGAAATAGTAAAAGAGACTCCACGTCCGAATCTAAAAAATAAAAAATTCTGAACCAAGTGTCTAATAGATAGTAGCCACTTTCCAACAGCTCTTTTCTACTTTATTAATGTCCATCATATCTGGATCCACTTGGGCTAAAATATCTGTTAAAAAAATGAGCTAAATACCGTTGGTTATAAATTTATTATATGTTTATGTTTTTAACTTGTGTCTTTTAGTGACAGAGTTATGAACTCATTCAATTTTGCACTAGCAGGGTACGATGAAATATATTACTACTTCGCTGATGGTATTACCTGGTCATTTTGATATCTATAATATATATTAATTAAAATTGCAGATAAGCTTCAAATAGATTTATAGAATTTGATATCTGTAATCAAGTACAGGTAAGTAAATGATAATTAGGGACAAGGGTTAGGACACTTTTTATGAACCTTGTTAATTTCCTCGATAACTTCTGGTGAGAGATTAACAGTGCAAGCATTAATAATCTCCTGAAGCTGCCAAGGCTTTGTAGCTCCAACAATGACGCTTCCAACCAGAGAGTGTTTCAACACAAAAGCTGCAACACCCAAAATTAAAATATAAATAAAGAAATATGGAAATTTGTGTGTGTGTCTGTGGGTGAGTGAGAGAGAGAGGGGAGAGAGAGAGAGAGAGGTCACACCAATAGCAAGAGATACTGGATGAAGACCAAATTTTTCGGCTATTTCAAGATACTCCTGTGAGAAATCGGTGTAACAAGAATGAACGAGATTTTAAAGCTGCTACTAAAAGATCGGAATATGGAAGAACATGAATTCTTCAGCATAACAAGTCTAGAAATGCTTCATGATTGACTCAAATTAACGATATCATCTATTTACTTAGTTTTTTTGTTACAAATACCATATAGCAGCAAAGAAGGCGCGCAGTAATCCAGTTGGACGTTAGAAATACATGGATGGAAAATAATCTGTTAATATAAATTTAGCACATTGCATTGAGAGTCTGTAACAAACAGTTGAATTGTTGTTTAGAGATCTACAAACCTTAGTGGCGGTTTCTATCATCCCCTTTGAGAGGTTATATCTCGATTCCCCTTCTGAATACCGGCCTGCAAAAAAACATAAATTATCAGCTTGAGACATTAATATCATAAATACAGAAGAAAGAGCTAAGTTATCAGCGAATCTATAAGGATGAAATGACCTCTAAATATGTTCATTCGAGCATCTCTGGGACCTCCATCAGCCATGTGGTACTTTCCAGAGAGTATGCCCATTGCGAGAGGGCTATAGGCCAATAGGGTAATACTACAGAAGTTTCGTAACCAACACATTGTGAGCGACCAAAATGAAATGGACTGTTTGGACAAGCTTTGGGCATAAGTGCTATAACCAGAACATCTTAGAAAGAGATTAGAAAATAGTCCTATCGCAGAGTAATTTATTACTGATATAACCAGATGAAAGCATCCTAGAGAAATTCCACCAATCAACTTCATTTGTTGTTTCCCCTACGAAAATTCAATGCAAAATACTCTTTATCGTGTTCAAATTTAAATGAACTTTCCGTATCATACATGGGAATATCCCCTATTTGAATCTCAAATTCCTCTTTCTTGTTTCTACCTATCAGTGTTGGACTGATGAGATTTTTGTATGTTTTTCTATCTTTTTCTCTTCCCGCATGTCTCTCTCTCCCACTCTTTCTAATTCTTAAACTCATTCTCCAAACTTTCTCTTCTCTTCTCATTCCTATTTTTTTTTTTTTTTTTAAAGTCTTATCAATTTGATAAATTATTGTTTCACGAGCATTATTTATCTCTTTTCTATCTATAAATTAATTAAAAACAAATTTATAGATACCTGAACATTATTTCTTCATATTTCTAGATTCTAGTCTGATTCTTTCTCAATAAATACAACATTATAATAATGACTCATTCTGACACCGGCAATCAGGATACCCGAAATATATACCTCTCATGATGACAACATTCAGCAAGTCCATAATCAAAAGTTCGGCACAACAAGTTGTATGAGTTCTATAGCAAAGAAATAAGTCTATGTCAGTCCAAAACCAGAGCAAACAAGGCATAGAGTGCAAAAAAAATGCCCAGGAATGTTCTGACTAACAGAAATACATAACCTGCAGCGATATTATTTTCGGAAACGAACAATTTTGTTCAGCTGCCTGGACAAACTTCATCAGACCATATGGGGTCTCATTGCTGAGGCCAACATATCTTATCTGCAAGAAGAATCCGTTTAGCCGAAAAAATTCACTTTACTAAAAAATTGCAAGTTTAGAGATACTTATAAGTATCGTACAAAACTAAACCTTTCCAGCATTAACAGCTCTTGCAATAGCATCAAGTTGTTCCTCTACGCTAACAGCAGAAAACTGCCTGGTCGGGTCATACTCAGTCTCTCCAAACATGGGAGCATAGCTAAGGAAAAAATCCGTACCACTGAGTCAGTTTAGGAAGCATTGTGGTCAACCAAAGAAACATCACTTATCTAGTCTAATTCAAACAAACAACCCTCTTCCTATACAAATTAAGGATGAATCGACATACAAACCGATCAGGCCAGTGAATTTGATAAAGATCGATATAGTCTGTGCGCAGTCGTAGTAAACTGCATGAACAAAACATATTTTAGTACGTAATCATCCAGTAAGAATGAGAGCTAAAAACATAAGTCCAGAATTCGAATTAGTTCAGAATTCGACCCCACATCTAAAGCTGCAAATCAGGAACAATTTTTAAAACCTGTTATCTATGGCCTCAGTGATGTTTCTAGCGTCCAAGCAACTAGGCCCTCCTCGAATCCAAGTCATCTGCCCGGATGGTCCAGCAACCTATGGCAGCAAAAAGTATCTCTTCTAAGAATTTGGCAGGCTCTCAAAATTTGAGAGATTGTGTTGCGATTTGTCAGCAAACTTCTTACACCTTATTCGATTTTATTAATGCATTGGGCACAGAACCATCTTTAAACAAATTTTTTTAGGGTTTGATTTTCTAAATAGAAAAAGAACGGAAAAGAACGAAAAGTAGATAGACCTTTGTGGCCAAGACAACACTGTGGCGAGAGATGTTACGTTCACGAAGCCAGCGGCCGATGAACTCTTCACTCCTCCCCTGGGTCTCGGCACGCTGTGGAACCGGGTACCTACAATGCCGTTTTCCTTGAATTATGCAATGGAGAGAGAGAGAGAGAGAGAGAGAGAGAGAGAGAGAGAAAGAGAGATGGATATACATTTCAGCGGAGTCAAAGAAGTTGATTCCGGCGCGGAAAGCGTGGTCGAGGAGGCCAAAGGACTCTGCCGACGAGCTCTGCTCACCGAAGGTCATGGTTCCTGAGGGAAGGGGGTTTGATTTAGAAAATTAGAGAGCGAGAGAGAGATAGCGAGAGAAATGTTTCGGGAGAACCAAAACCGAGGCGAGAGACAGGAAGTTGTGGAGCGAGGTTGATGAGAGGAACCGCCATTTCTGTGCTAATTGAGCCGCTGATAACAACTTGGCGCCAAGGGTTTTGCCTTTGGTTCGTAAATCCAGCAAATATAGATGGGTGATAATTATAATTTATAACCAAAATAATGAATTTCAAAATATAATCGGCCACATGCATTATTATAACTGGAGATGCAGGGTATCGAACCCTGTACCTCTCGCATGCAAAGCGAGCGCTCTACCATTTGAGCTACATCCCCTCCACAATTGATAATTTAATTAACCCAAAATCGTTGTCTTGTAAACTAAACATATATATGAATTACGACATATGCTTGACAGAAAATTATACATTTTAATGAGGCCTTAAAATTCATGACTTAGTGATAATGACGAAACGAGACTTTTATTTCAGTATATCGATTTCAAAATACTTGCGAGATTCTGAGAACTTCCGTTGTCGAATTCAAGATATTTAATTTACTTTTTTATGCCAGACTACAACTCCTCTATATTTGGCAATTCTGATGAGTATCATTTTCTCGTCTCATAAAAATGCATATTTAGTATGCTCGAGTTCAAAAGGTTGTATCATGATGTTTGAAATTGCAAGTTATTGTTGTAGGAATTTATCCGAAATCTCATTCCCTACTCGAATTTGTGCGCTAAATCAAATATATCTAGCATTTCACCCAGAAATCACTAGCAATAAGCGAGAAATAACACCGGCAAGTATCCATCGGATCATGAGAACAACATTCTAAGAGATCCTTTTGTATTCCGCCGATCAGAAGATCACCCAATCAACAGTGCTTTACAAAACGAGAGATCGCATTTCTCTACAGTACGAATCAGATCAGCATTAGAACCAGAAAACGCCTAAAACTCCTGAGACACGGAACCGATCTCGGCTTTTCCTCGACCAGTCTTCTTTGGGAGAAGCACCTGGTTGATGTTCGGCAAGACTCCACCGTCGGCGATCGTGACCGATCCCAAGAGTTTGCTCAGCTCCTCGTCGTTCCTTACTGCCAGTTGTATGTGACGTGGCACAATTCGGCTCTTCTTGTTGTCCCTCGCGGCGTTCCCAGCCAACTCCAAGACCTATTCACAGCGATCAAAATCAGATACGAAGAAGAAAAAATAACCCTAAAGAGGCCAAATTGAGATTCAATTTGAGATTATATTCGTACCTCAGCGGCAAGATATTCGAGGACGGCGGAGAGGTAGACCGGAGACCCGGAGCCGACGCGCTGGGCGTAGCGCCCGGCTTTAAGGAAGCGAGCGACGCGGCCGACGGGGAATTGAAGGCCGGCCTTTTGAGATCTCGACACAGACTTGGTGCCGTTTAACTTACCTCTCCCTCCGGCCTTGCTCTTCTTGGCGACGGACTCCATTGATGGCGATTTGAAAATTCTGCGTGTGCTAGGCGGGAGAAGAAGGCTCGCGACGAAAATTTTGATTTGTAAATTTTCAGATTGTTAATTTGATTATATAGTGGGAAAGGAATGAATGCTATTGGCTAATTTTTGTACAGCGCGGATTGCCAGCGTGGACTCATTATTTATGTATTTTGGGGCGAAATTTAGTGATATTTGGTGCGTCGTAAAATGCAATCTTCTAAAGACTGTGTCGTTTTACAGGCTTAACTACAAATACTTTGGAGTTTGGATTACTAAAGTGCCTTTTACATATAATTGTATTTGCTTCATCCAAATTTTTATATAGTAAGATGTCATTCTAAGCTTTCCTTCACTTTATTTGGATTCCTATTCAATTTGCTGAGTCATTTCCAATAATCTCTTTCTAATATCACATTAACATCTACATTTACTCTCTTTTTTATTTAACATTTTCCTACCCTTTCCAATAAAGGCACAGTCAACCACTATTAAGCAGCGGCGTTTTATAAACATTAATATTTATTTACACGTAAGATCTTATACTTAAACACTATGTATCTACTAAACAATCATCAATATCTTCCATCCAAAAACCACACTCAGACTACTAAGAGAGCCTAAAGAAGTCATTGGTGGTGATTGTGTGAGTGGGAGATTAAAATGTATCTCTAGATAATTCGTCTGAATAAAAAAGATGCTCAGTTATTTGTGTTCTAAAAACTTTTATAGTAAATTGATTAAATATATTATTTTCAAATTTGTGACTGAACTAAAATTGGATGGGGAATTTCGGAAATTATTTGAGATAGTGGGGTAATATTCTGTTTGTATATGTGATAATTTTTTATTACGAAATACATGTGTCAAAAAGACAAAAACAAATCGTTAACAAAATTCGATGCAACATATAGCAATTAATATCAAATACTACAAGATAGTTCAGTCGATGGGAACATACCGCAACTAGTTAAAGTGTTATTAAAAATGCACTTGAGATGCATTTCCCCTCGCTCCCGATCTTTTTGTCATTTTACGAGACAATAAAATTTTATTGCAAATAATAAAAACATAACTTTACCAAAACTATAAGACATATATTTTGAAATTCCTTAATCATAACCTAAATCAAGATAAAACTCGTCTCTTTTACTTATTTTCAATTTACATTATTCTCGATTCGAAAGATAATTTTAGGCACAAGATTACTAATCTTATGCCATCATGAATACAAAATTGTGAATGTAATAAACCATCTACACAAAAGTTAGTCCTTAAGCAGATTTAAAGGGCGCTCTCTCCCGCCGCCTTGTGACCCGAACAGAGCCGTCGTGCTCCCTCAAAAACGCCGCCACCTCAGAATGACCGACCTCCACGGCACTCCTCCCCATCCCCAACATCCACCAACGCCCCTCCGGCGATCAAAGCCCTCACGCACTCCAGCCTCCCCTTGAGTGCCGCCGTGTGGAGCGGAGTCCACCCCGACGAGTCCCTCCCGCCGGCCGCCGCCGCTCCCTACAGGCACCCCCTCACTCCGGCTACGTCCCCCACACGCGCCGCCCTCCTCAGGGCGTCGTCCAGCTCTCTGGGGCCCCTCCGTGTGCCCGCTCTCCGCCGTCACTCCGTACGCCGCCTTCCCTTCTCCACCCACCGCGTACTTGCACGCGCCCTCCCTCAAGAGACGCTCTGCCGCCTCCAAGTGGCCCTCCGCCACCGCCCCGTGCAGCGGCGTTATGCCTCTCTCGTCTCGAGCGTCGAGGTCTCCCCCGACTGAGAGGAGCAGGTCCAGGATCGACACGTGTCTCTTCCCCGCTGCCATGTGAAGTGGAGTCCGACCGTCGAAATCTAATAAAACAAAAACCATGGAAAATAAAATAAAATACAATAACACAATAAACAACAGGCGCTAGGTGGTCGTGCGTGACCGCAACTAACAATCATCGACTCTAATGGTCTCCTCCGAGCAAGGCGAGACTAAACCCAGCCAAGTCGAAGACGAGTAATGGTTAACCGCATAGCGCGCTAAATTATGCGCAGCGACATTACAAAGACGAGAGATATGCATAATGCTAAATATCTCAAGCTCTCTCACCTCTCTGAAGATGTGGTGCAAGATCGTCCCAATCTCTGTCGCTGGCGTCACGCCCTCCTCGACCATCATCACCACCCCCAAGCAGTCAGACTGGATCTCCGCTCTCATGCCATCGACACTGCGAACTAACTCTATGCCACAGAGGACAGTAAACGCTTTCGCAAGCTGGGGGGAGAATCCCCTAGCCAGGAAAAGCGTACGCGAGGCGATCACATCTCCGGTGTGGTCACGAATAATACAACCGACACTGAATCCTCCACGGTCGCGAGATAGTGCCGCGTCAACATTAATCGAGAGGGTTCCGTCCCTTGGGGGTCCATCTAGGGGTCTTCGTCGCCCTCGAAGTCGTCGGAGAATCTCTAACAGAAGCTGCTCTATACTCCTATAGGAAGCTCACCGTCCACTGGAAAAGTTGTGGCTGGCTCCACGTAGATCTCCCGGCAGGGACGTTGTTCTTGTGATTCCAAAGTTCCCAAATAATAGTAATAAATAGCTCACGGAAACGAACATCAAGGACCTTAGTCGCTCTAAGAAAAGTGTCAAAGGCGTCGCCGTCTCTGAAGGGAGGAAGGATGTGGTCGAAGCCCGCATCCTTCCATACTCTCGTACTCCATCTGCAACCCCAAAACGCATGAAAAACAGTCTATTTCGCCTCTTGACGGACAGGACAGCTGTCGTCAGAGGTGATCCTCTTCTTAGCTAATACTGCTCTAGCCAGAATCTGGCCTAAACAGACTAGCCAAAAGAAGAGTTTCACTTTGGGAGGAGCCCGCAGCTGCCAGAACTTTGTCCAGCACCTCTCTATCACAGACGGATCAGAGGAGCTGGCGACCGAAATACTAGCTCTATTCATCGCGACACGATAGTCGCTTTTGACGGAGTACTCTCGTCCTCCGTGAAGTGCCAACAACGCATATCACAGATACCCTCGCCACCACTCGAGATGCTCAAGATCGCAACAGCGTCCTCCACTCCTCACATCGCAGTAATGAGAGATCGACGTCCCATCTACCATCAAAACTCATAAGCTCGGCAACCCGTATATCAGGGGAAATCCATGGGAGATAGACCCAGGTGGAAGGTCTGTCCCTAGGAACCCAACTATCGCTCATGACCAACACAGACTCACCGTTCCCGATCCGCAATCTCGAACCGAACTGAATAATCTCACGACCTTAAAGGATACTGTGCCAAATGGAAGAGTTGTACGAGCCAGGGTGAGCCGTCATAATATCTCCATCGGGGAAGTAACTCTATCTGTAGACTCGTCCCACCAGACTCTCAGGTCTCCGGAGCAGTCTCCAGACACTCTTAGCCAGAAGGGCCAGGTTGGACTTCTCCAGATCTCTGAATCCCAACACACCATCTGACTTGTGTCTCGTAAGAGCCTCCCACTTGCACTAGTGGATCTTCCTAGTCACCGTACCACCCCACCAGAATTTGGCAATCGCCAAATGAATGTCTCCAATCAAACGCAGGGGAATCATGTGGCAAGAGGCCACGTAACTAGGAATCGAATGTATGACAGACTTAATGAGAACCTATCTGCCAGCCTGCGAGAGGGGAGACCGTTCCAACTCTTAATCTTATCCCAAACACGATCTCTCGCAAACCCAAAAAGCTTGGTCGAACTCCGACCAGTAAACGTAGGGAGACCCAAGTAACGCTCGTGGCACTCCGTCTTCCTAACCCCAAGGATCTGAGCTAAAACCTCCCCCTCATCCTGACTCACATCCACAGCGAAACAAACATCGGACTTTTGAAAGTTCACTCACTGGCTCGAGGACTCAGAATAAGTCCGTAAAATGTATGTGACCCTCTCGCACTCGTCAAATCTCGCTCTACAAAATAACATGATATCGTCCGCGAAAAAGAGGTGAGACACGTGAAGATCCCGGAATCGGACACCAGAAATCTCACCGCATCTTCGCTCGCTCGAAGGAGGCTCGAGAGACCCTCGGAGCAGAAGAGGAATAAAAAGGGGGAGAGAGGTTCCTCCTGGCGGAGGCCTCTAAAAGAAGTCACATTGCCACGGGTGGAGCCGTTGATGTTGAAAGCAAACCTGACTGAGGTAACACATCTCATGATAAGGCGCACCCATTGCATGTTGTACCCCAGTTTCAGCATCATCGACTCCAAGTAGACCCACTCGAACCTATCAAACGTCTTCGCCATGTCGAGTTTGAGAGCCGCAAAATTTAAGATTTTTGAAGCGCTTCCGCTTCATCATATGGAGAGCCTCGTATCCAACCATGACATTGTCGAAGATTAGTCTACCTCCAACAAACGCGCTCTGGGACTCGGAAATAGTGTCGTGCATAGTGATCTTAATATAGTTGACCAAACACTTGACCACTATCTTATAGATCACATTGCACAGGCTGATTGGTCTGAAGTCACGGACTCGTCGCGGATCCTCAACTTTGGGGATGAGGGTGACCACAGTGTCGTTATTGTTGGCAACCTCGTCTCCGTTATTAAGGATCCCGAGACGGGTCTTCGGGACCGACTCTCCAACAACGTCCCATTATCTCTGGTAGAAGATTGCGGAAAAACCATCACTCCCCGGGGCTTTGATCGCATCCATCGAGAAGAGCGCTTTTTTTACCTCCCCACGCTCAAAAGGACGCTCTAACTCTGCGTTCAAGGCCTCTGAAATCCTCGGCTGAACGCTCGCGGTCACCAACTCAATGCTCTGAGGCGAGGGCTGAGCGGAGGAGAAGATATTGCCAAAGGAGCCGGAGACGATCCTCTCAATCTCAAAATTTCCGTTGTGCCAATCACCATTCTCGTCCTCTAGCCCTCTGATGTTGTTCTTCCTTCTCCTAGTCGAGGCCTTGCGGTGAAAAAACTTCGTATTTTTGTCTCCGCACCGCATCCAGGACACTCCAATACTGCTCATCCTTCTCAACTAAGGTGTCCAACTGTCTCTCCTCACGTCTGAAGGACTCCATACAAAAATCAGGGCCTGAACGACCCGCAATCTCGACGATCCTCTTATGCTTCTCGATCCTATCCCTGATTTCTCTGTTCCTCTCCCCGCCCCAGCGGGAGAGGCTCAGTCTGCACTGACTGATCGCATCGGCTAAGCCCGGTCTCTGGGCTTCACACTGGTCACTCCCCCAGGCTCTCCGGATCCGCTCATCGCAATCGGGCACACCAATCCCATATTCTTCGAAGAAGAACCTCCTCGGTCTCCTGCTCCGACGACGGACTCTGGACCCCTTCGGAAGAAGTAAAAGAGGTCTATGGTCCGATCTCTAGAAACTCAGATGACGAACCGTGGCTGAGGGAAAAAGGTCGCTCCACTCGTGGCTAGCAAGACATATATCCATACGCTCCTAAATACTACCTCAACGCTAGGAGAATGGGTCTCCCTCGAAACCAATATCGTGGATGTCGCAATCCAGAATCATCTCTCTGAAAGCAACTAACTGGTCGGGGCCTCTGTCTCTGCTTGCTCTAATCTCGGAGTTGGAGGTGACCTCGTTCATGTCACCCCCAACCAGCCAAGGACCACTGTGGGAGCTCCGATCACTGTGGGAGCTCCGAAGGCGGCGGAGAAGCTCCCACGTATGTCTCCTCTGGGAACTCACAGGGTCCCCATAGATCCCCACGAATCTTCAACGCATACTTGTCTCACAAACCATCTCTCCCTCAATATTAAATTTCGAATACGTTCCAAGTAGGAATTTCATTGGCTCCTTCCAGAATAACATCAAGCCTTCACTCCTATCAAGAGAATCAACCGTAAAACAACCATCATATCCCAACTGAACCCTCACTCTCTCGGCCCCATCTCGCCGGAGTTTAGTCTATGAAATAAAAATAAAATCGGGACTGTGATCTCGGACATGGGCGAGAAGGGCATATCTCGTCCCGGGGTTTTCCAATCCCTGGACGTTCCAAATAGCGCCTATTATCGCGTTCGGTGGCCCTCCCTATTATCCAATCCCAGGCCCAATGAAGGAATTCCAAAAGCGAGGCCCACCAACGGTTTTCCAAGAGTTTAGCCCGCGTCATAAATGCATTCAGCATGGTGAGAAGGGCTTTGGCCGGTGACGTGAGGACAAGAGGGAAACGAAAACCCTCCATTTTCAGAGTACCCATTACCCGAATTAGGGTAAGCAGAGTCTGAACCTATGGAAGGAGAAGATGGCTTGGAGCTGGAAGTAGAGGTAAGGTCTGTAGTTGTAGCTCTGTTTCGTTTGCCTCTGAATCTATTAAATTTTGCTTTTCACGTAGATTGAGGGGCAGCTTTGTCCAGGATTGTACTCGCTACAACAGAAGGAGCTATTGGAAGGAGCAGTGTAGACTCACCCGCCATCCCACGCGCCGGTGGAAGCATCTCTGACGAAGCGATCTGGTCACGCATAGGCAACTGAGGGCGGCTCAGGTACGAAGCAAGGAGGCCTCCGTCGTTTGGTGGATCTGGAGGCGTCGCCAACCACATCTGGGTCGGGTTTGGAGAGGGATTCGCCGGCGTAAGGCAACCAAGGGCTACCTGAGGGTTCGCAGTTGGGTCTGAAATCCCAGCAGAGGGCTTCACCAGCGCAGATGGTTTCACAGGTAAGTTAGTTCGTGGCTTCGAAATTTTCGTCACGAAATGCTGAGGGGCCTATCGGATGAATCCTCAGAGATTTCAGAGCAGAGCGAGGCAGAGTATCAGGCTGCATTTTCGGAGGTTTCGTGGCAGAGTGAGCTTAGGGGGCCAACGAGGGTTGGGGAACAGGCTGCGGGTGAGACCCAGTCGGCGAAGCTGGATGTGAAGTGGATGACGAAGCTGAAGGTGGAGGAGGGGACATCGGAAGAGAGCCATGCCCTCTCCTGGCTTTTGGCATTGTATCCTCAAACCCTTTGAATTTCCAGATTGAATTTATCAATCGGTTTGGAGCTTCACCCATCAGCCATGCTCCAAACTTAGGTTTGACTTCTTCCTTGGGACGATCTTCAGAACATTCGACTTCTCCATGGTCAATCTTTCCCGCAGGTGTAGCAGAATGCTTGAAGCCTTTCGTATTTGAAACTCACCCAAGATTTGGGGACTCCAGATCCGAGCTGAACGAAAATTCCATTCCTCAAAGGTTTGCCAATATCAATATCCACTCGAACCCTGATAAATTCCCCAATGATGAATCCATCTTTGCTTTTTTCTACTTTAATGACTCGACCAAGTTTGAGCCCCAGGATCTCTCCCATCTTAGTTGACCTATTATTTTCAGGCAACCGTGGAGTTGGACCCAAAACTGGAAGAAATGGAAGTGGCAAGCAGGGTCCGCCTCAATCGTCGGGTCATGTAACGCTAGGAGGGAACGTTCGAAGGTCCAGGGACCCAGGTCGAGCACTTTTTTCTTGTTAGCCGTCTTACCAAACCTGAAGGTAAAGATCTCATTGCTATCTTCCGAAATCGATAACGAGCCACTTAGTTTCCATACCTTGGTCATAACAGTTCAGAAAGCGCCCATGTTGTAGCTCTTGGCACAAAGCAGCCTTCCAAGGAGACAGTTAGATAGGTCGGGGTTCGAGGCCACAAGAGCGTCGTCTTCGAAGACCACCACATTCTCGTTATCCCCATCGTCCACCCCAAGTTCAGACCATTGATCGCACAAATCGTCCATATCACGATTGAGATGGAAGATAGGGCGAAACCTCTAGCTTATCCTGGAAGGGAAGAGCAGAGGAAGGAAACTAGAAGTGGCTGAAGGGTTAGCCACTGCTAAAAGCAGGATTTTCGGTGATTGGAAATAGAAACTTGTGTGTTTTTAATTCTCCAGTTGGAATGTGTACGGAGAGAAAAAAATTATTACTGTATATCTGCAATAGTTCCTAGTAAGAAGGTGTATTTGTTGATTAATTTTGATAAATATTGAGAAATACCCCAAACAAACACTTTTATTATTTCATTTCTTCATAATCCACCAAAATTCATTTTTTTTCCAAAATATAAGTGTTTTTCACTTGAAAATACCATTTGCCCTTTAAAAATATAAAATTTACATAAATGTTCTATATTACACTATCGGTCAAATAAAATAAAATTAAATTAAAAAATTAAAAATAAAATTTGTAGTGGTGAAATAGTTTTCAACTTTTTTAATTTAATTTTTGTTTTAAAAGAATAGATAGTAACCGATTATTATAGATATGGAATAAAATGTAAAAAAATTATTTTAGAGCTATTTTGATCCTTTGTAGTGGTATTTTAAGAAAAAATTAATTTTAATAGATTTTGAAAAAATCAATAAATACTTTGAGGAATTTCTCGTAAATATATTAATAATATAGACTGTTATTATTATAGGGAGGGTAATTATTATGATATTTTAATCAGGCGATCCGCCATTTTTGGAGTCTCAGTGTGGGGCCACTAACTTCGGGGCCACTAACTTCAAGGATAAATATTATAATATTTAAATCTTATTATGTTTATGACAAATAAAAATATATATGGTATGAATTTAATAATAAATAGAAGGAGTAGTTAGTATCGTTTTACATATTGTAACATGTGAAAATTTGTGAAAAAAAAAAAAGAATTCAAAATGATTTAACATTGAAAATTTGAAATATATATAAGGTGTGGAGTGACACCAAAAGTAGAACGTACCTTCGTGCACACAAGCTCCGGCGGAGATCATCGCCGACACTGCACCGAAATTTCGCCGTCGAACTGCCACCGGAAGGAGCCGTTCAACCTGAACCACCGTACAGCCAGAGAGAGCTCCGGCGAGGAAAGGTGCGACGAGCCCGAGCTCGGGGTCAGCCTCGGTAACAAACCGGACCACAGCCGGGCCGACGAAGGAGACAGGGATAACGGCGTCAACAAACACGTGGCGGCCGGTGGAGGAGAAGATGCGGCGGAGATCCTCCGGAGTGGCTTTGCCGGTAGGAATCATTGTGGATCGGACGGTGACGGCGTGAGGCGGAGAACGGAGCGGCGGAGAGTCGGAGGGCCCGAAAAGGATTTCGAACGGCAAAGAAGATAACGGGGGGATAATGGCGAGGGGTGGTTTGGAGAATTCGCCGGCCTCGGAAGTTAGGGAAACAGCGGCGGAGATGGCGTGCATGAGGTTTGTGAGTCTGAACGTGCCGCCGCATTTCTCGCCGGGTTTGAATATCACCTCCACTTCCTTCACGTCTGCGTTTACCAACCTATCCATGGTATGTAATTGAAAACACTTTTGATCGATTATCTTTGGTCATCTGCTCGATCGTTGAGAAGAATTAGCAAAAATAAGAGTCGTCGTTGACTAACGTGTTTTAGTTCGCGAGAGAAAAGCATTATTCTATTACTTTGAATACCGGGTTTGGAAAATATCTTCTTTGGCGGCTGTTGTTTTATATTTATGATTCTTTTTTATGTCAATGATAATATTAGAACAAACTCTACTACATAGATCGATGACCAAATAAATTTTTTGACTTTATTTAGGAAACAATTACAGCTTAATTGTCCGTGCATATATATACTCTATGTAAGGCAAAAGGAAAAACTATAGGTTGCCTTAGCTACTAATTCGATTCAAACTTTAATTTACATGAGTCCGTCCTAACTTTTTTTTTTTTTTTTTTTTGACGGGAAGAGGGGCTGAGAGCCCTAAACTTCATATTGAATATTAGCCGAATCGGCTAAAGTCGCATCCTTAACTAAAAGAGGAAAAATATCATCAAAGTACATAATCTAATCCAAACGGAGAGCAAATTTAGCAAGAGAATGAGCCGCTACATTAGAGGTGCGAGAATGAAAAATAATGTCAAAATCAACAAAATTATCCGGACCGACGAGAATCTCCGCAACAACAAGTCCAATATCATCAGCCGGAATCGACTTCGACCGGACAAGTTTGACTACCACCTCACAATCGGATTGCACAAGTAATCTCGAAGAGCCAACGGAAGAAGCAAACCTCAAAGCGCTAGAAATAGCCATGCCTTCCGCCACCGTGGGAGCTAAGGGGCGGGCGAGTAGGAGAGCCAAAGTTTTGGATACCACTCCTTCACGGTTTCGAAGGATGCCCCCAAAGCAGCATTTTTTGTCGTCGGCGGAGAGGGCCGCATCAACTCCGAGGGCCATAATCTCGGGAGGTGGAGGACTCCATTTAACTCGACGAGGGGGGATCACTTGAGCTTTTGGCATCTTGTGGTTCGCACTCCAAAATTCTTCGAGAAGGCCAATAGACCGGTTTACTAGGTCGGCCATGTTGCCCGAGTGGTTGTTGTGGAGCATATTGTTTCGGCGATTCCACAAGCTCCACGAAATCACCAAAAAGAGCTCAAAATCCTGAGAACATAGAAGATCACACATATGGGTGAGGAAAATGATAATTTCTCCATGCATGTGCTCTTTAATCATCATCCACCATCCAAGTGATTTCCACGCTTGTTTAGACTCCCGGCAAGCCCAAAGAGCATGGAAACTCGTCTCCGGACCTTTACGACATCTAGGGAAAAGAGGATCAAGCTTCATTCCTCTTTTTGCAAGAGTAGCGGTAGTGGGGAGCCGACCACGCGAGAACCTCCACGTGAAGGACCGGATTTTTGGGGGGATATGGAGCTTCCAAACCTTCTTCCACCATTTAAACGACTCCAAGTTAAAAGAAGTCTCGGCCACCTTCCCGGAGTCACAAAGGACACCATATCCACTTTTGACCTAGTATTCTCCGTCCTTCGTAAAATTCCAAATGAGGTCATCCGAGATTGTAGTAGACGTCTCCGGGATCTTAAGAATCTCGTGAATGTCGTCCTCGCAAAAATGGTTTTGAAGGCGGGCCACATCCCAAGTACCACCGAGGAGAATAAAATTCGCGACTTTGGAAGAGTCTACTAGTCTCCAAGGTTCCCGCGCTTTGAAAGGTTTTGCTTCTAGGAATCCACCTGTCATGCTTGGAAGAGATAGATGCCCTGAATGTTGGCATTTATGCCTACAAAGGAGATTTTTGATATTAAATACTTTTGTATTTATTTGTTTTGAATTTAAATAAAAATTGAATATTCATTCTTATTCTAAGAATGTGTTTATGCATGAATGTCTACGCCCTGAAATTGTCATCAACAAGCGAAGTGCTAAGTACAACCTTCTTATGACTAGTTTAAATAATAGTTCGTAATCTAAAGATCGACTGTGCAATCGATTCTTAGTAATGATTGTTAGAATGAATTAAACGATATCTTATCTTGTGATATGGAAAGTTGTGACTTTGTAATTCATTCTTGATATCTTAATGAAGATATTGAACAAGACTTGTGAAGTTTTGAAGTTCGAGATAAAACCGTTTAATTACTCGAAACCTCAAACTCACATACGAGGGGTATTTTAGTAATTACCTAAATCCTGAAGTGAGTACATATCTTCTTGTAACACTTTATGACATTTGATTTGTCAATGGGCAATGACTAAGTGAAGTTTCATTGACCCGACGGTTGGTGTCATAATATTGTTTCGTTGAAATATGTGATTCACATATATGGAATTTGTGTTGAAACAATGGTAAGACATTAGTATCACACCATGCTCTGTTATGAGAGTGTGAGCGAATAAACCAGGCCTGGTATTCATCGAATAAAGAATTCTTTGAAAGAAAACATGTGACATGTTGAGACATCTCACTTTATATTTTTTCTCGTTCACAAATAACAGAGGACTTGGTGAAATAATAACTCCGGGGTAAAACGGTTTACATTCCTCTGAGTTAATGATACACACAAAGGGTAATATCGTAAAATTCACCGTGGACCGTGTGAAAAATAGTTTTGTCACATCAAACGGAAATATAAACGCATATGAACTTAGAGATGTTCAATATTGGTCCTTTAGTGGAATCGATTAATATTAAGAATTAAAATTCGGAAAAACTTTGTGAACTTTTGTGTCCGAACTTTATTTTTAAGTTTCGTTCATGTGGGTCCATAAGGTCTCAGTGATAGACTCTCGGACGAGATTTTGGTGAACAAGAAATGATTCATTTTCTCATTAAACGTAAATTGTGATTTACGCTAAGAAAATTATTTTCTAAGTAATTAATAAATAATTGGTTATTTATTATTACATTTATTTAACGAATCATATTATGTTATTATATTGATAATAATATAATTTGATGATTCAAATAAATAAAATATGAAAATAAATATTTTCTCGTTTCGTACTACATTGTTTAGTATGAAAACAATTAATGACTTGTCATTAAATAAATGAGATGTTCTAAATTAATTAAATATTATTTTAGGAATAAATCAAATAAATTTGGGATATAATTTAGACAATATGGCCGGCCACTTATGTAGTATAAGTGAGTTAGAAAATTGTTTAAATAAATTACTGGGCTTAAGTTTGATTAATGGGCCATTAACTGTTTTTGACATAACTTAAGCTCATTCTTCCTTAAATAAAAGGAAGACTCTTCTCTCTCTTGCCCTAGGGTTTTTCACACGCCTATTCTCTCTTCCCCTTCCCTCTTGGCCGACTATTTTCTCTCCCCAGGGAGGATTATACACGGCCAAAAATCCCAAAGAGAAAAGAGAGAGATAATTTGTTAAGCCTTTGTTTTATTCCTTCTCCTCTTGTTCCCACGAAAGAGCCCACCCTCTTTGTCTCATAAAAATCCCTTGAGTATTATCATTGACTCAATTTGTGGTTGTTTGAGTGATTTTTCCACCCACAGGGCCGGCCACTTTTGGAGCAACAGAGCCACGACGATTTTCAGGATTTCCTATACAAACGTGGATCAAGAATTCGGCTGACCTCTTGGACGCATTCCCGGGGCTCAATCTCGCAGATCTGAATCATTTGTAAGTTTTCTATAAACGAGTTGGATCTGAATGATATGATCATCGTAGGATTGTAAGAAATTTTAGATCGCTCGTTTTGCATGTGTGAATGAATTTATTGATGTGTATATAAATTTGTTGACATGCTAGATTAGATTTAATGACATGGTTATTGAAAATATTTTAAAACGTTTTTAATATGTTAATTTGAATTATGAATTTCCGCCATATATCGATATGTTTCATAATTAATTAGGTAAATCGTTAACTAAATTCCAACACCGAAACCCACTCTCCACCTAGTACCTCGACAAATGACTTCTCGGCCCCACTTAAGGCTCCTCCAAATAGAAGAAGCTTTATAGGACCAATTAGACGTAATAATGCACGAGTCCGAGAAGTAGAAAACCTTGAGGATACGAGTGGATAGGGATCGCAACGCATTCGACACCCGCCACACACTCTTCGCAAGAAGAGCTTGGTTGAAGTCTTCCAAGTTCTTAAAACCCATGCCTCCGAGCTCTTTCCGGGCGCAAAGTTTCTCCCATCTTCCCCAATGGACCTTTTTCTTGTCGACACCGCTACCCCACAAAAGTTTGCCACAACCGCATGGAGTTCGGTCACAAGGCTCTTCGGAAGAATGAATACGCTCATAACATAGCTTGAGATAGCTTGGAGGACTGCCTTAATGAGAACTTCTTTCTCGGCCCAAGAGAAGCAAGACCTTTTCCAACTTCGGATTCTTCCCAAAACTCGGTCCTTGATGAACTTGAAGAGGGAAGCATCATTTCGGCATACTTTCATTGGGAGCCCGAGATATTTGTCATGGTACGCGCACCACAACACCGAGGTTTTGACCGAGACGCCCCGCTGCCTTCCTCGAAACGTTCTTCCCAAAAGACACCTTAGACTTGTCAAAGTTCACGAGTTGACCGGAATCCCGAGAGTACAACTCTAGAGCGTTTTTGACCGTTCGCACTTCTTTCCGGTTAGCTTTGAAGAACACCAAGCTATTATCCGCGAAGAAAAGGTGAGATACATAGATCCCCGGTCTCCCAAACTTCACCCCCGACAAACCCCCAACTTCCTCCGCCTTGCAAAACAGCCCCGAGTGCCCTTCCGAACAAAAAAGGAAAAGAAAGGGGGAGAGGGGGTCCCCTTGACGCAGCCCCCGAGTCGGAATGATCTCACCACAAGTAGATCCATTGAGGTTGAACGAGAATCTAACTGCGCGGACACATCGCATAATGAGTTCGACCCATCTATCGTCGTATCCCAAGTCTTCTCATAACCTCTTCAAGGTAGTTCCACTCCACCCGATCATAAACTTTAGACATATCAAGTTTAAGAGCTCCACCATAACCGTTACCAAATCTTCCTTTACTCATCGCAGAAGACCCTCGTAGCCGATGATAACGTTATCGAAGATTTGTCTGCCTCCCATAAAGGCAGTTTGCGTCTCCGAAATAACATCCCCCATAGACCATTGAGGATGGTTCATGATGCATTTTGAAATCACTTTGTATAACACGGTGCAAAGACTAATCGGCCGGAAGTCCTTCACGTGTTAGGGAGTCTTGTTTTTCGGAATGATAGTGATGATCGTGGCGTTCAAGTGGTGAAGATCCCCCTATTGTTAAGGACTTCGAGGCAAGTATCGGTAACGCTACGCCTCACAATGTTCCAATACTTTTGGAAAAAAAGACCCGGGAGACTGTCATGGCTCGGCGCCTTGAGGGGGTCGATATTAAAGATGGCGTCTTAACCTCATCATCCGAGAATGAGGCTGTCAGCATAGTGTTGGTGTCTTCCGTGACCTTTGAGCTCAAGTTTCTAGTCACATCATATACAAAAATCGAACGAGGATTAGAAGAAGAGAACATATGGGTAAAGTAGTTAGAAATTGTATCTTCGATTATCTCCGGGGAGGTTTGCCAAACTCCGCAAGAATCAAAGAGGCCGAGAATCTTGTTATTTTTGGATCTTTGGTTAGCTTAGCGATGTAAGAATTTTGAGTTGGCATCCCCGCTCTTGAACCAAAGGAATCTACTTCGTTATCTCCAATACTTGGATTCTTTCTCCAAAAGAGAGTTGAGCGTTTTCTCTTCTCGGCACACCTTACTCGCATCGAAAGAGGAAGAGGAAGAGTTTACAGCCTCCAAGATTTGGCGTTGCTTCTCTATTCTCTTCCTCATACCATGGAATTTGTCTCTCCACCATTCCGCTAGAGACTTGGCACAAGTTTTGGCTGAGGCTTCATAGTTATCACCCCAAGTCTCCGCCACAATCTCCTCACATCTTTTTTCATCGCACCAAGCTTCCTAAAAAAAGAAGCGCTACTTAGTAACCCGTCCTCGGGGCAGCCTTGTCTCTCTACCATCGACTAGGAGAAGGAGCGGTCGGGATTTATGGGAATATACGGCAACCCGGAAAAAAGTCAAAGAAAGTTTTCTTGGGATCTCATACGGCGAGTGCATAGTAATTTTCGGGGACCGTGGCTTTGCGGGGGCAACTTTAATGAGATTCTTTCTGAGTCGGAGAAAAAAGGAGGATGCGCCAAAAACATTGGGTCTATAGAGGCTTTCCGAAAAGTCATTGATGAGTGCGATTTGGAGAATATTTGATTCGAAGGTGATCCTTTCATGTGGAAGAGAAAGACGAAATTGGGATGTACGAGAATACGCCTAGACTGATGTGTTGCCAATCTTGATTGGACGGACCACTTCAAGGCAGCCAAAGTAGTCCACCTTGATCATTGGGCCTCCGATCACCGTCCTAACTTATTTGAAGTGATGTTTATGGCATTTATACTATACGGTTGCACCCTCGGACTTGAAATTCCAAGTCACACACTAAACGACTTAACGAAATTCATATGATTGGCGTTGTATTTGATACTACATTTTTTAGTTAATAATAAAGAAAAAAATATCATCTTTGCTTTTTAGCATACCAGTTTTTACCACATCACTAGCATTGGATTTTTTGTTTGACCAAAATTTGTACTATCGGTGGATCGCCCTCGCCTCGTGTCTATGGAGCTCATATGTCTTTGAAACCTCCTTTAGGGTCGTATTATTACTTTTGAAGCTTTTAGCATTGTTCTAGAGGGTGTTGAAGTCAACTTTAATTACAATTATCTCTCATCTGGAATATTTTGAACATGATTTTACTCGAGTTTTAATCAAATTTATTGTTTTTCTTTTCGAGCATGGCTTCGTGCGTGAGTACGAAGGGCATGTGTGCCTCATATGATTATACCCTCACAATTATGAAAGTGATAAATACTTCATAATCTTAAGAAAAACCACCGAGAATCGTATCGATACGTTCGTTTTCTTAAACTTTATGCCCAACGAGAGTTAGCAAATCAACTTAATAAATAATATTTGACAAAAATTTCATTCATTACCATTTCTCAGTGTGCTTTGTGAGATCTTATACCGAGATATATTTGCTTTGGCTTGCAATCCGGAGTAGGAGTAGTCGGTCAAGACAGAAATCTATGACCAAAGATTTGCAAGGACAACAAAAAATCGCTCTCCGCCACATCGATAGAATTACATGATATATTATTTATTTATCGTGAAGGTATAATAAAAGGCCAAAATGAAGTAGTTTAAGTGAATAAATATTGTCAATGGGCTTGGAGATCGGTTGAGTTCGGGTTTTGTAACTTCGAGTCAGACCCGTTGTCTGTTCGGGTTGCTGCGAGTAATGAGAATGACCTCAGTTAGGAATGTGGCCGGGTTGGGCTATGGTGCTCTCTGTCTTAAAAAAAAGTGAATAAATATTTTTTCCCTAGATCTTAGGTGTTAGGAATTTTTAATCCCTACTTTATGATCCTAATTCAATTTATGGGAATCGAATCTGAATAGTGGAAGCGTACCTGAATCCATGGATGAAAACACCGTGAGTGGTCTTCCAATTGTAGATTGCCTAAGTGCCTAAGTATTATTGTTGATGGGATACAAAAATAAGCTTTACTTCTACAATCAGTAACCTACCCTATAATAACGGTCTCTTGGCAGTTACTAATAATTATTGCTTATTTCTAATTTGGCCCCTCATCAAACTAGATTAGCACTTATGGTAACCACGTAACAATTTCATGACAAATACGTCATTAAGTTATAAACTTTATTCCGAATTAGACCACATCAATTTGACTTAATAAACAATGACCCAACATATTTGTTTTATAACATTTAATAGTCCCAAAAATTCTAAACGATTTTTGAAAAAACTAAATATTGAAGTTTTATGTATTTTTTTCTACCAACCTCTTTATCCATCATAGTAAATAATTGATCTCTCCGACTAGCGTTTTTTACTCCCAAACTTCCAAGAAATGTATTTCAGTGATTAAACACGTCTCTCTTCATAATATGTCATCAAATCCTCATATTTCATGACAAGTTTTATAGATTCTTTAGTTAAAAAAACATGTCACGGAATCTGAATTTAGCTGAAGACTTGATGATAAATTTTTGCTAATTCCATACTGAAAAATGTCATCATCAAATCCACTATAGATTTCCATTTAATTTGGGGGTGTCGCGGAAAATGAAAGTTCATTCCCGCAGCAAATAGAATCACTGTCGCAGCAGTTTAGATTTCATTGTGGTCAGGAATAAAAAAATGTGAATGAAGAACCAAAAGGTAGTGTATTTTTTATAAGATTTCACTTGAGTGCCTAAGGACTTGGAGAATTTGATTCAAAACAAAGGACTGATGCACAAATCATGTCAGTTCAATTACTTGGGTCTTATTGTTTCTAGAACTTCGCAGTGTCAAAGAAAATGTAAAATCTTCGACTTTCAAGCTTTCATGGTGGTGAAATTGTATTCAGAGCAATAAAATCGACTTTGGTGTCGAAACAGATATAACGGTCTACCATCTTATGCTATTATCGTTTATTATACGTTCCAGGTTTCATGTTTTCGTCTTCTCTTTTCTCGAGTTCAATTTATTGTCGTTTTTGAACTCTTGTCGTGTTTAATAAGATTTTGTGTAGAGTATTTGTTTTTCCCTTCAAAAGTGTCGCTCATTATCACCTGTCCGACTTACAGTAGGAATAGATTAGAAGTATATAAAGCACTCTGAGCACTTGAAGATTTGTACCGGAATCTGGATTTTCTACGATTGAACGGTTAGAGACTGAATAATTCAAATATTTGTGACAAATCACGGTCAAAGGTTTTGTGTTCGTGTCTTATGTAACATAGATGTACTGTTACCAATTACTACGGCTCTTTAACTTTCCTCTGTTTTGGCCTAGAGATTTTTAAAATAATTATTTCTAACGAATTGATCAATAAAAAACAGTAAAACGTAAAAGTTTTTATCACTAATTAGTTTTACAGTTTTCATCAAAATAGTCAAAGTTACATTATCAAATTTGTTTTCTGGTACTATCGTTGAGTTTGTTGACACTATAATATATATGAACAATTTATAACACCTATTTACTCCTTTTTTATTTTATCAAATACTTATTTTCTCTTACAACATTTGTTTACAACAGAATCTGAATCATTTTTTGTTAATACAGATCAACATAAAAACTACTCCCAATATTTAGTAACTAAGATAAACTAATGTTTTCAGTTAAAAAAAAATTGTGTGCTCGATCGTCACCCGCAACAATCGTACCTTAAAAAAATAAAAACTATTCCAAATATCCGAATCCAAAATTAACCAATAGCCTGAATATGTAATGAGTCGTAAGACATAGTCTTTATTCAACATGACTACATGAGTATATAGGCATGTGTTCAATTTTGAAAAAAATATAGGCATGTATTTGTCCGCCAATATTTTTTATTTATTTATTTGTTGGATATAAGAAGGAAAAGAATCATCAAGCAGTATATTATCGCTATTCTCTCTCTTTAACTCTCTAACTTAACTTAAACTAACCTCCACACCTGCCGCCCTTCATTTCTCATCTTAGAGTAAGATTGTGGAGTCAGCTACGATTTTCAATCATAAACAAATTATTTAAATCTATAAACAATTTTCTAATTGTTATGTTTTGTTTTAACTAAAACTAATTAATATTTTTCATTGAAAAGTATTAAAAAAATACAACGAATTAATGGTCATAATTTTAAATTAAAGAACAAATTTACTTACGCTAGTAAAATTATAAGTTTCGTATTACAATAATTTAGGAAATAAAACAATTAGTAGGTGTAATTAAGGAAATCTGTCACCGGACATCTTGTAAACGTGGAAACACCCTTTGCACTCATCCGGGGGAACCACATTATGCCCTCTTATCTCTCATCCACACATCGTTTGACTACCATTGTTCTCGTTTGTCCATTATTATTTATTAAGCTATTTATTTGTAAATTAAATATGTAATGTTGCGAAACAGATATATTTATTGATACATTGATCCATGAATTCCGTCATTGTTGTCACCATCCATCTCCAATCATCCGTAACATCATTATTAGTTTGTTTTGTTTTATTTGGGACGAACCAGTCCTTATCCTTATTTGATTCATCCTATTAACTCGGCAACGTGGAGTGATGAGCTCTCTCATGTATTAAAATTATTATATACCATTTACGTGAATGGTATAGAGAAGTGAATTTGATATATATTATAATATGAAAGTAGATTCATCAATGGTATGTTAGTGACTCTAATTGAACTGATTTCCATATAACTGAAAACCCATGATTATTGTTACTAATTGAATTTCAAACTCTTTTACTCCATGTTTTTTATAAGTGTTAAATGTTTTTTTTTTCAATTTAAGTTTACCTTGTAGATAGGAAAAACAAATGTGGCACGTTTCGGCAAAATTTTGATAATAAAAACTAAGGGAAAATATTATCAAATGAATTACCACTCATTAGACTCTCAACAAGACGGGTTGGACACTGGTTGACACTAAAAAAATTAAGCTGCATAATTTTTCATATGTATTTCACTTTTTTATAATTGAATTCCTTTGTAGCTTACACTTTTTTTGACATTCATTATAAAATTGAGTGAAGCATATAGATATTTGGTGACAAGTCGCGCTCCCATCTTTTTTCTCACGCGCTAGAGGTAAATTTCTGAAAACTACAAATAACTTTCAAATATAAACAGAACGGTAAATAAATAAATATTCATGAAATAGAATAGTCAACGTTGATAATTAAAAACCCTATTTATCACATATAGTGACTTCTTAAAAGAATTCTTTATACCAATCACATAACAAACAAGCAAGAAAGCATTATCCAATACAAAACGACGTTTGGTAGGGAACCATAAAATATAGAGGGTAAGTTGGGTTTCTTTTTTCTCTATACACGTGATGTGTGTTTTACTCCAAGAGAATCTAATCGCCGAATAGTTCAAATACAATGTACAAACCCTTTTAGTTGTGGATTATTATTTTACATTTTATTATTATAATTAAAGAGGTACTTAATTAATCTAAAAGAATTGACTGAATTGTCAACGTGTATTTATTGCAAAATGATCAACGTTTTTATTATTTTGTTAATAGCTCTATTATTTACGTGTCATAATAATTAACATGATGATTTTACAGTTTTACTCTTTTTCATTTCGAAATTTTTTTAAAATTTTGAGAATTCGTCCTAAAATTAACGTTAAATTTTAACATGATAATTTATTAAAAAATTGTTAAACATTTATCATTTTAAAAAACTATACTACTAAATCACTCATTAATTTAAGCGTTCAATGTACGTGGCTTTCTTTGTCTTTGCATCTAACGAGAACGGTTAAATTAAAACTAGTGGATTGTAAAAAGAAGCCCTTAAAATGCAACATTTAAAAAAAAAAATTCAAACCTAATCTTACATGTTAAAATACGCAATTATTTTATTTTAGTTTGTCAGTACATACATGTGCAGTCATTATTGATAGTGGTTTTAAATTTGGAATCAGACAGTTAGTATTTTTTTTATATAATTTTATTTCTTTTGTCCAAAGGCTCGTGTATGTGTGTGTGTGTTTTTGTTGACATAACAACCAATTTTAATTAAACAATTTAGATGGTCAATCTATATTCGAAGTTCTAACGACCAAGCTCGGTTGGAGATGTAAACTAGACTAGCCAACTAGGGAATTTAATTTAATTTTATTGAATAATTAGATCAACTATGGAACTCAATCGACTCCCACAATAATGGGCATTTATGTAATTGAATTCCATAAATGTCTTGTTTCCACGAATAATTATTCCACTTATGTGATGTCACCAATGCGAGTAATATCGACATACAAAAAGATTGTGTGCGATGACGAAAAGAGGACCGTTGACTAAAATTATTTGCAAAATGGGTATGAGAATGATTGACTGAGTTTGCAGATTTCTTCTTCTTATCATCAATCAACAACAGCAAAAAAAATCTTGTTCCAAAAACAAAAGCAAATAATAAAACAATATAAAACAAAGTACGACTAATATATCTTACCCAAAACTTTGATGTTCAATGAAAACAACTGCATATTTGTAAAATGTTGCGATAAAGCCATAACATTCATGCACTTTAAATAATTTAATTGTAACTATAACCAAATAGATCATTATTATATCATGGCTATTTAAACCAATAAATCTTTTAATAGCCATTATATATTTACTATAATATTCTACCAAAAAGTTGGCTAAATAGTCAACGTTTTTTTGGTGTCTATATTAAAATGGTCAACATTTTGATTAATTTTGATTAATGATTTTATTGTTTACGTGACATACATAATTAACAAGATAACTTTACAGTTTTCCCCTTTTTCATTTTGAAAACTTTTGAAAATTTTGAACAAATTCGTCTTAAAATTAACGTTAAACTTTAGCGGTGTTATTTACCAAACAATTGTTAAACGTTGGCCATTTTAAAATATCACTATGTTTAAAAAATTATACTACTAAATATGACCCATATTCTATTAATCTTTAATTCGTACTCAAACATTAGCTATATAAATCTAATTAAATACTTTACTAATTAATCAAACGTATAACTCTCTACTTTTTTTTCATTAATATATATATATATATATATATATATATATATATATTAATACGTTAACCTCATGATTTTGTTGACTAATGTTCTCCATAATTTTTATGGGGACCATTGGTAACAAAGTAGAGACTCTCATCCGTTAAGTATAATTTTGTTTTTATAAAAGAAAAATTAGACTTGTTATTCAAAAAATCTCTATTTTTTTAAAAGATGAGAGTCTGATAATTTTTTATAAAGTATATGTAGATATTAGCAAAAACTAGTTTACTGTTTAGTAAAATATACATTCATATTTGTAAAAAATTATTATATATACAAAATGTAATTATTAATAATAAGATTTATTTTCGTATTTAAAAATATTATACAGGTGGGTGTCTAAAAATTGTTATATATATTTTAATTATTTTTGTGATATCAAAAAATTATTTGCCCCAAGCATAAAAAAATAATTAAAATTAAAGTTTATTGCAAAGAAAAAAATAAGGCATGAAAAAGAAACAAAAACAAAAAACAAAAATTACGATTAAAAAAATTACAAATTATAGCTTTTAATTTTTTAGTTAAAACTTTTAAAATTATTTTTTAGCCTAGAACAAAATCATTTTTATCAAACACTTAAATAATATTTAGCTTTTTAAAAATTAAAAGAAGTTTTAATAAGGTTAGCCAAACACGCTCAATAAAAAGATATTCTTCATCTTAAATCATGCAGAGAATTGTTCAAAATATCGATCTCTATTTATATATTTTCTCATTTATCTCAATTTACAACTAATTTTTTTTAAAGATTTAATTTATTATTTTAATATTTTCATCACAGCTTTTAATTAGTCTCGATTAATTTAAAAAATATATTATTAGAGAATATGATATTTTAATTTTTTATTAATTAATCAAGAGTAATTAAGGGTTTTGGTTAAAATGTTAAAGAAAATAAAATTAAAAACTAAATGAGTTTTTCCAGTTTTTTTAGTGGCAATTTAAAAAGAAAATATAAGTAAAATAAAAAAAACGTAAAATAAAAAATGTGAAATTTTAGATAATTTATCTTTACATAAAGTAGAAATCTCTTACAGAACTGATTTTTTAGTCCATAAATAAAAATGGCTCTAAATAACATTAGGAAACAATGATATTTTAATTTAGTTATACTTTGTTTTTCTTTATATATGGCCTTTATAGGTGACGTAGATGTTTTTAAATAATTTGTTTTACAATAATGCCCTTTCTAAAAATTAGTGTTATTAAATATAATTATTTTATTTATGTTTTTTGGGTGGTTAAGTTATAACCGTTTTTTATAGATTTTTATTGTTTGATTTTATTGGTTTATTATTGTCAGCGATTCTTTTACGCTATTTCAAATTTTAAATTATTTTTATCCTCGTTTATTTCGATTTATTTAACCGACATAAATGTTAACTACCCATTTTAACGGTTTTTGTAAGATTTTTCCATTTATTTTTTTTATTACGTCGATTATTGATTTATTATTTTCCGTTTTTAATTTTTTTTTTCTGTAATTTTCAATTTCGTATATATGCATTATTGAATAAGGGTATATGTGTCAATATATACCGTTTATTTCGATTTATTACTATAAACCAATAATTATAAAACTTTGACTATTTAACAGTTTTTATGTTATAAATGATTATATTGCCACTTATCCCAATAATAGATGACCTTTAAATGACTTTCTTTTAAACATCCACGGACAGACGCAATCTCCGACAAATTTGTAAGCAATAATTTAAGCAATGTGGAACTGAATAAAATTGTCCATAAGTTGCGAATCTAGTCGTTGATATTTTTCTTGGATCATTCATAATCTAGTCGCTGATGATTACAATATCTTTGAAATACATGGGATTTGGCATATAAATTTGATTAGGCACGCACGCTGTCTATTGTGATAAGCCCTTCCACCATGCTTTTCAATTTTGTCCTAATATGCTCTTGTTAATTTTGACCCTTAAAAGTTATCTAATATGGTAAATTGTTATCCTTGCATTTATCAATTATCTGTTATTGTTTTTACGTACGAATATTTTGACATCTAATTCGTAGTAACTCTACTCCGAGTTTAAACATTAATCGATTTTTAACTAAAACCAAATAGATAGTTGAAACAAAAAATCGTATAAAGTGAAAAGCTAAAAACACAAGTATCTAAAAGCACAACTGAATTTAACTCGTGCTTTAGTTTAAAATAGATATGCATGCATGTTGAATTTCATAAGAGAAACTCGGACTGCATTATTATTTTAGCGATTACACCTTAAACTTAAAGATATATCTCACTTTCAATATAAAAATTCACCAGTCACTCAACACAACTGTTCTTTTTACCAGTTTCATACAAAATGACACACGATCGTGAATATTGCTCTAGAACAAATTCAGAGAGGAACAAAAGTTGAGAGAGAAAAATAGAGTTTCATATATTTCACAAAAGGCAAATGATTAAGTCTAATGAGTTTCGATTATGGTTGCAACTTTTATATGAAACAAGATTGCAAATCCTTATCGTAATTGTTGGATCTTTACAACATCAATGGCTCATATAACAACTTAATACTATAATGACGTTTCTATGCAAAAACGACATAGCAAAAGTTTTATCAAAGCAGCGTCTAAGTTAAAAAGTCATTGCGCCAATACTTGCGCTTCCAAATCCAACAGATTCAATTTGAAAGGAACACATTTGTTTTATTTTATAGGTTAATATTGGTAATAACCATATAAACATTGTTTTTTTAATAACAAACGTTTGGTTAATTTTTTGTAAATGACCAACCTATTTAATTTATTTATTTTCGAGGATATTTTTAGCTCAAAAAAGATTATCGCCCAATGCAATAAACGGTTAATTAAAAAAAATTACATTTATTTGGAATCTGAAAAAAAAAACGTCAGTACTCCATATATTTGATTCTGAACCTTCCATTCAAAACTGAAAAAGGGTACCGAATTAGAATTAGAGAGAAAGTCAAATCATCACATCCACTCATACGGTAACAAACATAGTAATTGTAAATTTTAGATTTGTAAATTAGTTTTTGTAAAATTACGAAAATTAAAAAAAAATGCAACAATTTAATAAAACTAGTTAGCTAAATTATTGTTATTTTACTTTATAAATAATTAGTATTTTAACAATTTTATTGAAAATTGGGTGAACAGAACAAAGTCACCGTAATTGGGGTATATCGTGATGGCTCAATACTTATCAATCGTCAGTCACTAAATTATGCATAAAAGAAGTAGAGGTGTCACGCGAATGTTTGGTTCTTAACGATGACTCGACTGCTTCACATCATCTAGACTCTCCCGAGGTTTCCCATCAAACTATTATAATTATCAACAATTTAACCATTCGGACTATTCATGATCATACATTTGTTCTTCCGTATTGTGTGTGAGAGAGGGAGATGTTTGTAATTTGGTGTTCCAATCAGTAATTGTCTGAATTCATTTGATGACTCGTTTCAAAATTGTGGCATGATCCAAATTGACACAAAATGCCAAAAGCCGTTCCAAGTTGTTGACCTACTTCACTAGAGTCCAAAGCTTATTGTGGCCCAGCACACTTCCTTCATAAATAAATGATGATTTTTTTTAGGAAAATAAATTATGATAATATTACTACTTTTTTTAATTATATTAGTATACGCATTCATTAAATGCCCATAATATCACACATTTTATATGGCTTTCCTATCCTCCCAAAAGATAATTATTACCGTCCATTACCCAACAAATTCAATGTTTCTCTAAAAATAAAATGGGACAATTGTCATTAAACAATACCGTAACAACAGCACCATATACTAGAAAATTCAATTAATAAAAATACTCAAGATTAAAGAGATATTGATGATTTGATATAATGTTTATAAAGAGATAAGAAAATAAAAATGATTTTAAATACTCGTCCATATTCGTCCAAATTTCTTTAATCCATATAATGATCCAATTTGATTGACTATCGCTCGCTTTTTTTTTAACTTAATGATTTAGGCGTCTTGAATCCTTCAAAGATTTTAATATAAATTTAAGTATTAAGATATTCGTATAAATAATTTGTAACAACATACATGCGATGCAAATTTAATTTCTCATGAATTGCTAAACTGATCAAGTATATGAGAATAATTCCATCCATACCAGTACATACGTATCTTCAAAATCAATTTTAAGCCTTTGAGAAAAACCTTGTACAACAAGGTAATCTTTGTATTTGACAATCTCATTTTGCTCGTTTATTGTCTGTACAAATATCCATATGTATCCAACAAGTTTAACATTTTCAATTATGTGTACAATAGGTCCAAACACTTTTTGCTTCTTAAGCGAGTCTAATTCAGCTTAAATTGCATTTTTTCGATCATGTACATTTTATCATTTAGTAATAGGCTGTAATTCAGGATCCACATTTTCATCCCTAACATCGCATGACCTTTAACCGCGACGGTTACCTTTAGAAGCGATTAGTCGCTTATACACCATCTAAACTAATTCATTGAAAAATTGAAGTTTCTTACATTTAGAAGCGACTTGTCGCTTCTAATATTTTGAGTAAATTATTAGACGCAACTTGTTGGTTCTAAACTCCAAAAAAACTTGGCTCCTTTTTTTCCCCCAAATTTTTGGTATTTTTACTATTAGAAGTGATTAGTCCGTTCTAAAGTCGATTCGACTAGTCGCTTCTAAAGTCCAGCATATTTAGATCAAATCTTTCTCCGCCAAAAACTTGGTAAGTATATTGTTATTTGGCGTTAGAAACAAATAGTCGCTTCTAAAATCGCTTTAAAAGTCCAAAATATTTGGCTCGAAACTTTCTCCGCCGAAAAATCAATTTGGGGACATTAAAAGTGTCTAATCGTTTCTAATGCGTCCACATACCAAAACTACATCGTTTTGGTTACAAAACTTTCCTCGCCCAAATTTTGCTTCTAACGTCAAATTTTAAATTGTTTTGAGGTCAAATAGAAGCGACTAGCTTAGCGGATAACTAATCATTTATATCATTTGTGCTTTAAACATTATAATAAATATTGATTATGAATTGAGTGCATATAGATGTAAGTAAGGGACAATCAATGTAATATAAATGATTAAATATAGTTAGTCTCATTTTTCTATAGGTCGACAAAGTCTACTATAATATTATAGTTTGGCAATAATAATGTAGAATTCATCTCATCAACATAAAGTGGTGGCAGTGTCTCCCGGATATGAATAATTTATTACACATATACTCTGAATTGTTGGAAAAAAGAGTGGTCGTGTTAATAACGTGTTATAAAGACTCAACTAATAAAAGTAGATAAGATATAATGAGAAAATGATGATTTGATACAATATTTATAAAGAGATGAGAGAACAAAAGTGAAACTTTTTCATTCATCAATATGATTTTTTTCAAAGTGAGATGTTGTGACTTTATATAGCCAAAATTCACAAAGTAAATAAACATGTGTAAAAAGACATACACGAGGTAGCATCAGGGCCAGCCCATGAGAAAGACGGTGGCCCAAGGTCTCCAAATAAATAAAGACCTTCGTTCTAAAAAAAATTTGTACTATGATTTGAACTCATAACATCCGAATTATAAGTCATGTGAAAATACCACTATGCTATTATAGATAAAACTACTTTTTTAATTATACAAAAATCTTTATTTTTTTGCCCAATACTTCCAATTTTATGAGCCGGCTTCTAGGTAGTATGAGATAACATCTCATCTCGTTTATAAAAACATCCTATTTAATTATAAAAATCATTTTGTAATTATCCTCCATTTATTTAAATTATAAGAAACTTGAGTGGATTAGGTTTTTCTTTTCATCAATCAAAAAAAGAATCTTTGTAAACTTGAAACTTCTCAGTAACCAAACCACAGTCATCCGCCGCATATCTTACGTCGATGGAATACCAAAATATTGAGAGTCAAGTTACAAAAATAAATTGCAATATGCTTATATCTCTAGAAATCCACCGTGAAGAAACAACAAGATCAACTAAATCATTAAAATTTATAAATTTATTAAATAGTTATAAAAATTATTATAAATTTTACTCGAGCTTTCTATGTCAGTCAACTGTAAGAGCCACTCACTTCCTCTATTTCAGATTTCGACGCAATATTTACAATTAGTTTTTGGCGGCACGATTGTTCTATAACCTATTATAGCCACTACGAACTTTTTAATGTTTCTCTGTCTTCATTTTATAATAAATTTTGACTTCATCATGGTTATTGACTCTATAAAGTTAATTTTCTAAGCAAAATAAACAGGATCCACTTTCATGAAAATATTGATGTGTTATATATATGTATATATATATATATTATTGATAAGAAGTGAAAATTATTAACATATGAATAAACATAAGATTAAAAAAATTAGCTTATCACTAAAGATACATTTAGCTTAGATAAATTGTAACCATGACGTGTCAAATTACGTCAATGTCATTTTAACTTATCATTAAAGATGTTTTATGAGTTAAACATCACAAAAATATATACGACATAAATACTCATGTTTTGATAATTGTAAACATAATAAAAGTAACATTCACAAATATTTATTGACAACATTATTCATGTTGCATCTATTTTTGTAAAGGGTGTACATCTAAACTATCTCGGACAAAGTTTGAAATATGTTTCGTTTTACAACTCAACATATCTGGTTCTATTGAATGATGGAGGCAAATTATTGAAAGTTATATAATATGATCTCAATATGTTCACGTGTTTCTTCAGCGATTGTGGGATGTACTAATGACCATTAGAGCATTTCCAATGCTTGGCAACAATAGTTGCTCAATGCCTGCAATGTCATGTCATTTGTTTTTAGACATATTATTATTTTATTGAGTAATCATTGTGGCAATGGTGCAAATTTTGGCACCCATGCCACACTATTATCAATATAAAAAATTAATAAAATAATAAATAGACCAATAGTTCAATTCGAGTGGGGGTCATTAATTGAGTGATGACCAATAATTTAATTAGAGTATTTTTGTCAGAAATAATCAAATAGAGGTGGATAAAAAAAGAAAAAAATATATTATAGTTGATGATGTGTATAGCAACTTTGGTTGCTTGCATTGAAGATGCTCTTAGGGATGAAGTTTTGCCACGTAAAAAGTAAAATATATATCTACACTTGCTGATGCATTTCGGATTGCATTATGCTCTGCAAGATTTGGAATATTTCATTGGTAAAATTTGAAAAATAAGTGAAGCTCCTCCCGTTTTATGATACGTGACACATAATATTTTCCAGTAAATTTTTTTAAATATTGTATAAGTGAGAGTTAATCTCCAAATTTATTTCGAGACTCCAGAATGTATGCAAAATCATATATATATAAGAAATTTTGAAGCTTTTTCACTATATACTAAATTTTATTTCATAAAATTCGATGCACGGTAAAAAAAACAAAAAAAATTGGCTAAATAGACAACGTTTGATGTATCTATTTCAAGCTGGTCAACGTTTTGGTTAATTTTGGTTGGTGGACCTATTGTTTACGTGACATACATATTAATATGATGACTTTACAATTTTTTTCATTTTTCATTTTGAGAATTTTTGAAAATTTTGCTCAAATTCATCATAAAATTAACGTTAAACTTTAACAGGTTCATTTACCAAAAAATTGTTAACAGTTGACTATTTTGAAATATCAATGTTTTAAAGATTATACTACTAAATGATTCTTAAAAAAATCTAAATTTTTGGCAATTCTTAATATATCGGAAATGTTTGAGACACTATAAAGTGTTAAATAATATGTAAGAGTGTAAATAGCAAATAATACACATGTTTTATAAATTGTGAGAAGATATGAAAAGTTATTTTCTCTATTTTGTAATCAAGATAAAGAAGTTGGTAATTACATAAATTTGGATGACGACAATAAAAATAATATTAATAATATTAAGACAAAGGATTCCGTAGGTAGAGAACTATGAAAGTTGATGCTACACGGCAAGTAAACTTGGTATGGTGTCCCTTTGTTTGTGTCGCACGTGCTTAGCCATTCCAGCGTAGGACACCAAATGCATCCAAACCAACAAGCGTTCTGTTGTCTTCATTGATAAAATGAAATGGAATAAGAGTGAATTTGTGTTTGGCTTGTTTTATGGGTTCTTGGGCAGCAAGAATAATAATGAGTAGAAAATTGGCTTGGACTATTTATTTTAATTTTACATTTTTTGCTAAGGAATTGGTTTGGGCTGTTGGGAGTAAATGGTGCCAAATGGTTTTTCTTTTTTTTTTTTTTTTTTTTTTTTTTTTCCTGGGAAGAATTTTTTTATGTCATGAGAAGAGAATGAAATATACTTTTAAACATAGAAAATTTTCCACTCTTAAGGAAAGAAATTTATTTATCTTGAAAAGAAATTTTTTTCTGCTTAAAAAATAAAATATATCATTTATATTTATATTTGATGTTATTTTATTTTAAAAAAATTAGTTGTAGGGATTGAAATTCAAAATCTTGCCACAATTTGTATTATGACATATAAATTTATTGTAAAAAAATACAATAAGAAATACAAACTTAGTTAGAAAAAATTACAAATTCATCAAACACTAAGAATTTTGAACAAAATCAAAAGAGAATGAGAGATTTTGAGAGTAAATTGTAGAGAAAAAAGTTAGAATTGAGGAGGTATTTCGAAGAAAAAATAAAGACTTAAAAATATATTATTATTAATTTTCGTACTTAACAGTAAAAAAAACAGACAAAATATAGGCCATTGAATCTACAACATTTTAGGTCTTAACGGACAACAAATATCGACCTTTGGATCTGCAACATTCATCAATGATCCAAACTTAAATTATAATAAAAAAAACATTTAGTAGCCGAATGAGAACTTAAAGGAAGAGAATGAATTTTGGGAATTTACTTAGAGAAAGAAATTTCTTTAGATCATCTCCAACTCACTCTTAATTTGGGTGGAGACGAGACATATTTGGTGTGAGATTGCTCCAACCCACCCCAAATATTTATAAAATTTGGGTAAAATGAATAGTATCTATAATTTGGGGTCAACTATTCATCACTCATAAACTATTTTTAATTACAAATTCACTCACAAAAATGTTAATACGTAATTTAGAACATAATTTAAATAATTTATACAAAAATACATATTATTAAGAGAATTTTTCCAAACTACCACCATTTGTACTTGATTTTCCCAAATATACTAAAATTAAATTTTTTTCCAGAATACCAGTACAAAAGTTTAAAATACCCCTAAGATGATTACTTTACATTTAATTCCATTTTCATATTAACCGGTTATTATCTATTTTAAAAGAAATAAACTTAAAAGGTAAAAACTAATCCACCCTTAAATTTTTTAATTTATTCTTAATATTTTTTACCGGTAGTATAGTGTACCCGTTTTCAGTTTTATTTTTTAAAGGGTATTTAGTCTTTTCACATGAAATTTACTTGTATTTTGAAAAAAAAAATGTTTTTGGTGGATTTTGGAAAAAAATCAATAATAAAAAGTGGTACTTTGGGCTATTCCTTTATTATTAATGAGAAAAAGAATAAAAATTGACAATAATAGTAATACATAACATTAATTAAATACAATACAACTATACTAAATACATATTAGTTATACTAATGGTTACACAAACACAATGCATAAAATTTAAAATTATAACGTACGCCATATAAATAGAAAACAAATATTTGTAATGTTTATGTAATATCTTTTTCTATTAATGTTATCCAAAATATTATTTGTTTTTATTAGTTAATTTTTATATTTTAATATCGTAATATTAACATGATATTTAATAAAAGGTTAATTTAATATTGTTGACATCTAAAAATGAATTAATGTTTAATAAGATTAATATTGACATAAGCTATTAATAGATGAGTTAATATAAAATTAATATAAGTAATATTGAAAAGTATGAAAAGAGAATATTATTTTTTGGGTAAGATTTGGTGTTGTGAGTTGGAGTGAAAACAAGACATCAAATTTTGTTAAAATGTTAACCCAAATTTGAGTTTTGAGCTGGAGATGGTCTTAACTTATTGGAAAAAAAAAAATCTTCCCTAAAAAATAGGAGCAATTAATATAATTGTCTTAATTTCTCTTTTTTTCCCACGTTTAGCCGGGAGTGTTTTGTACGCACCCTATGTGATACTAAATATTTGTACAGTTTACAGATGAAACCCATGCAGACAAAGAAACACCTATGAATCACTCTAACAAGTTGGTTGTGGAATTGGGTAAATTAATTTGGTTATGAAATATGTTACTTTCATACTTGTCTAATTTGGTGGGGTATGTCACTTTGATCTATTCTCAACATTAGTTTTCTTGTCCTATTTAGAATGTCAATTTTATTCAATATCCATCATTATTGAGGTGGCATTGCACATCATCATTCAACAACAATTAGTTTTGAGTTGCAATTTAATATGGTATTAAAGCCTTATTTAGTCACACAACTTAAATTTGATCCGATCTATGCGAAGCATGAGAAATTTGTTACACATGAGAGAAAATATCGAAGTGGGGTAGTATGATATTGATTATGTGTGTGGATGAACATGTGTTTATTTATCAATCAGACATCTACACTTGACACCAACTGGTTTCGAATTAGAATTTAACAATTATATTCGACATGTTACTTAATATCAAAAAATTAAATAAACAAGCAACATCTCTTAGATTTTATTGAACATTCGAGTTTGAGTAATGGAATTTATAAAAATTTAAATATCTTGATATGGTGCTCGATAAAATAATTGTTTTATTAAATGTTATCTCACGTCAATTAGATAGTTTTTGGTGCTAATTACTAATATGATAATAACTACATAATATCATAATCTAATTATTTATTATAATTAAGATAAGTAAATTATACATGAGTTAATATTTCGATATTCATTTATCCCTTATTAAGGCAGGTATATATGTTATCGATCTTGACCAAACCCTAACTCGTTGCCATAATTCATAGATCCTAAGATTCCACTAATTGTTTTTAAAAATTGCAACTTCTGTAATTAAAAAATGTATATGAAATTTTATAATGAAGACTTATATGTTTAATATCACCAATTAGTTAATTCATTAATTATTATTTTCTTCTATTTTTTCGTATCTCGTAGTTATACCAAATCGATGTGAAAGTATCATGATCCATGTTAATTTAGCTATAAACAAGAAAACTAATTAATAATCATTACTATTTTAAAAATACAACTTTTTGTTGTTTGTGAGGATTTAATTCACGACCTCTTAATTGAAATTTATGTGGTATTTACATAAGATTATTTTAATATAGTTACCACAATAAACATTATTATTTTTATACGAGATTTTTACATATGACATCTTAAAACAATACTTATCTATGTTCGCTTATCCTGGTCTAAATGTCAAATCCAATTATCCAACTGTATGTTGTGGGCTTAAAATCATAGTCATGACTTTTGTTCGATTCAAGAAAATTGTGAGGCTTAGTCCTTTTTTCTCTTTTTCATTTAGGCTTTTACTTAGTCAGTTCGTTAAGAGTGAATGTTTTGAATCTCTTGCTTGAGTTTTTGTTTTTTCTCTGAGCTTGTTTGACAAGAGGGTCAAGTTAACACTAGGGGAGTGAAAGTGTAGTTTCTTGGTGAGCTTAAACACAATGTGAGTGATCTTCCTTTAGAGGGCCGGGGATTTTGGCCTACAAAGTGAAGATTCAGTTGGATGAACATCAAGAATGAGAGATGAGATGAACTTAGCTTCTGCTTTTTTAACAAGCAATCTGATTATCTCAAGAAATGTGGGTGAAAATGGGATAAACCAAGAGCAATCTTATTTGGCATGAAAAATGATTTCAATCAACACACTGAATTGAGGAGTTAAATGTATTTTTGAGGTCCTTACTGGCGTTTGGAAATGTAAGAAAAAGTGGCAATCAAGGAGATAAAATCAGTTATCTTACAATTCCAGTTTGACTCTCATGGAGATGCAGATAGAATTCTGGAAGGTAATCCTCGCACCATTAAAAAATTTCAAATGCTTCTAGTGGAGTTACTACTTTTAAAGATGTTGGAAGAGTCGGTGCTTGCTCACATATGGATCTGGTTGAAACTTAAGGGACTTCCACCATGTTTTATCAATGAATCTTGCACTGAAGTCCTAGCAATTAAGTTTGGGAGTTTCCCCGAAGTGAAAACTTATGGGAGCTAGTTATTTCTTGAATCAAAGATGAATAATTGCTTTTCTGGGGTGGAACATCTTGTGGGAAAGAAGTTATTTATGGCGAAAGAGAGGATAATTTGCAGCACCGATAAAGTTTATTAATTAATGACACATCGGAAAAGTCCAAAATTCCCATGAACAGGGATGAGGTCGACAAAAAAACACTGGTAGTGGAGCTTCCAAAAGAAAAGTCAGAGTTTATTAAAGAAGTGTGTCACAAAATAAATGTATCGATTTGCAATAATGAGCTGGCAATCGAGATGGTCAATGGTCCGAACGACAAACACAACAAGGAGGTGCCACATGGAATTAACGTAAGAAATAAATTCTCAAACATTAAAATATCTTGGGCCACACAAAGGCTACGCCCACCCAATAATGCTTGATAAGGTGATTCGATAGAGAATATTCTAATTGTTTTGGTGGAGTTGAAAGAAAAGGTCAAATTCAAGTCTATGATTACAAAGCCCCAAAAAATGAAGATTTGGGCTAAAGGAAGTCGTAGTAATATCAAAACCAAGGTGGAAGGAAGAAAATGGATGTAGAGGTGGAGAAAAGTCAGGACTATATCGTAAGAGCCAATGGTGAGAAAAATGTTAGAATAGGTGTAGGGTTAAGAAAAATTATCATTAATCATATTAATGGCGGAATATAAAATTTATGTACAAGTAAAACAATTTTACTAACCTAGGCAAAGTGCATGAACATGTATAAATTTAAAAACATTATTTAAAGTGCTTGAGTGCAAACCTTTTTTGTACTTTGATTTGGAGGAGTCTTAAAAAAAGTTAATCTTCTCGTATGGCTCGATTCCTTCAAACCTAAACGTGAACTCGAGAATCCTAAGATTTCTATTACATGAGTTCTTAGAGGTTTAGAAGGATTTGTGTGCGGGCACAATTAAACACAATAGGTCAAGAACACATCTAAGCCTAAGTCTAATGAGCATTTAGGTGCCAAATAAAAAGGGATTATCTAGAGACAGAGAGCGAGGGTCGGCCAAAAAAGATAGACAAGAGCAAGAATACTTATTTTCACATTTTTATGTGAGGCTCTATTTATAGGAGAAAGAAAATCAAGAAAGGGTAATAATCCTTTTCAATTGCGCATTCGTGACACAATATTTGATTTTTTATCCTCTTCCCATTTGTACATGGCCGGCCAACATATGCTTGAGTGAAGGAAAATTTGTTTCCTCACTTAGCTTATTTATTTCATTCTCAATTAAATTAATTTCCTCTTTTCTTTTTGGGTAATTATCCATTAAAGGCAATAATTCTCTCCTCTTGGGGTGTGTTTTGGCCGAACTCCTAAACTAGGAAAGGGGCATCTAGATGCTTCCTTATTTCTTTTAAGACAATTCTTAAAATACCCATTGTAGAATTAATATTGGACAAATAATGAAATTAATTTCATAATGCCTCAAACGACTTCTCGGCTTTAGAAACTTATTTATATTTCCATCATATGAAAATATTCAAAATCTTATTTTGACATTCACATCATTTTATGTCCATGTGGACAAAAATAGCATTTAGACATTTTCTGAGAAAATGTATAGTTCAACACTTGAACTTATCTTGACTTAGCTTCTAGTTTAACAATGCTACTCTAATGACCTGTAATGGTGACCTTATAGATCGAAATGAACAAAGTTTGAGCTTCTATACTCGGACTCAAACGTTCACAAACTTTTTCAGAGTATTAGCTTAATGTCAACTGACTCCACTAAAGAGTTGACACTAAGAATCTCTCAGTTCAAATAAATTTATTTTCTACTCAAATTCAACTTAATTATATTGAGCGGATCCATTGAATTTTATCTATGTTTACCCTTCATGAATATAATCAACTAGATGAGATTCATAAAATTATCATTTTACCCTTGTAGTTGTGATTTCCTCAACTCCTTTGTTACTTGTGAATAAGTTAGAAACAATGTATTGACGATGAGCTAACAAGTCATATTGTTTCATCCAAATAAAGTCGCTACTTTTTTTTGGATATCGCGCGGTTCATTTATTCACAATCCAAGTAATAAAGCATGAGATGATATATATTGCATTTCAACAGTCTTATACTGAATTCCATATCTATGAGAACTTCACAAATCTGATTCATGACATCTTCATAACTTAAAATCTCACTAATTGGTCTAATCTAGATCACTTAATTGATCTAGAATTTGACTTTCTCAAATGAGAATATTAAAGCTATGAAATGAAATGTCTCATTTCAGGATTTACGTAAGCATGATGCAATTCATACATAGTGACCTTGAGACAGAAGATGTTAAATGATTTGTTATTCTATTGTCTCTAAATGTGCACTGGTCAATTCAGTATCTTCGAAAGATACACTGGAAGATCTATAGAGTTCATAACTATCTATGCCTCGTAACCATACATCATAGATTCTTCCAACAATCATACTGGGATCAATAGCCCGTTGATCTTTAGATTGTGAATATATCGTTATAATCAAACCATGAAGAGTTTGTTCACGCAAATCTACATTTTTCTCTTCATACATTGTTAGGTTTGATTAAGGACTATAAGACTATTTAATATCATAAATATTCAAACAAAAGATAAAGGAATGAATGAACGTTTCAACTTTTATTTATTTAATCAGAAAATACAATAAGGACTTATAAAGATTATATTACATCAATATGTAAATAAATAATCTTCTTGTGGGCATCTCTGCCAACAAATATTTCCAGAGTAGCTTCCATAATGAGGCAGAAGTGGCTAATCTTACTAAGAATTTAGCCCAAAGTTTTGATATGAGAATAAACAATTCCTACTTGAAAAACAAAGAAGCAAAACATAAATCCAAAATTACTCGAAAGAAAAAACTAATTAGCAGGAATAGTAGGCAAGACCAAGATTATGACCATTAAACCCAAAAAATCTTAGTTATGTCTTGAAGCTGTCGTGATATTGCGAGATGCACAAAATTAAGGGCTTTGAGGAGCCTCTTGAGGGTGGGAAAACCGTATGTTCTTGTCTTATTGGAAACAAAAGTTAGTTATGGTAAGATGAAAAATTTCTTAGAGAAACTTCAGTTTTTGGGGTGGTGTTGCAGTGTCTGCTCATGGCTCTGCGGGTTGTATGTGTATTTGGTGGAAAAGAGGTTTAAATATAGATATTTGGAAAACTTCAAGAAAATTTATGTGGGCCATGAGCATAGGTGATAAAAGATTAGAGGATTGGAATTTTTTTTATGGTGTATGGTCCTCTTTATCATGATAAAAGAGCCCAATTATGGGATAATATGATAAGTTTGGAGAAAATATCAGGTAAACCCTAGCTATTGATATGAGATTTGAATTTGATTATGTGCGAAGAAAAGAAGAAAGCTAGGTATCCGTTTAAGTAGAATTCGGGTAATATTCTAAAAAACTGTTTATGTAATACGAGAAGGATTGATATGGGGGCAATAGGTAGAACTTTCACATGGTTAAATGGTCAGCACATGGATTGAGTAATAACATCATGGAAAGACTAGATCAAGTTATCGTGAGCAGAGACTGGCTTCGTAAATTCCCAAAGGTTTGGGTAAAAAATTTCTAATCTTGTCCTCAAATCATGCGCCTATCTTATTAGACTACTTTATGATGGATGAAAAAGGAATCATGTGCTTTCGTTTTTATGAAGCATGAATCGATTAAATTGAATGTGATATAATTTGGCTACAAACTGGTATGATTTGAGGGATAATCGAAGTGGGAATTTTCTTAATAAGCTCAAGAAAACAAGGAAGTGTTTGAAGTCGTGGAAAAATAAGAGATGGGGAGAAGTACACATGGGCGAAATAGGACATGTCAAGACAAACTCTTAGACATTCAGGCGGGCAATTTTGCTTTGGAAGGTGAAGAAAAAGCGCTGCTTTAGGAAGTGAAAGAGCTGGAATTCATACAGTAAATAGTTTAGGGCCACAAATTCAGAAAATTTTGGCTCAAAAAGGTGATGCAAACTATAAATTTTTCCATACTGCTATGCTTATTAGGTAAAATATAAAGCATATTAGAGCCTTGAGAACTAAGGGAAGTGAATGGATCGAAAAGAAACAGTAAACTATCTGAATAATAGTTTTTCAAAACTGCTTACGTTTTCTAGGTTTGATTTTCCTGAAGATTTGGACAATTTAATCCATCCAGTCCTTTGAGAAGAGGATAATGTGGAATTAGGAAAAATCCCTTTATGGTATAGATCAAGAATATGGCGTGGGAGATGCAATCACTTAGTTTAAATTTTTAAATAAATACGATATATTTGATCCATTTTTCCTGTATTATTTTGTAATAGATCTTAGATATTCCAATAAGTTACCATTATTTCGTTTAGTTATTTTTTTAATATCCGGCCGGTGATGGATCATCCTGGGCATGCGGCACGGAAATTTCGGCACGGAAGGCTTCCTTCCGCAGCCACGCGGAAGAGATCTACCGCGGAAGGAAACCACGCGGCATGCGGAAGCCTGACTTCCGTGTCAGGGGCGGAAGGAAAAAGCCTTCCGCGGGGCAGGTTTCCGTTGGGGGGGGGGGGGGTAGGGGAGAGAGAAGGCTGACGTGGCGCAATCCTGGGCGTTGAAAATAATACCGTTTTTCAATCCAACGGCTCAAAAAATATCAATTTATATATCAATTTTTATTTATTTTTTAATTATTAAAGTCTACAGACGGAAGGAATGGTTTCCGCCGGAAAAACCATTTCCGCACAGTGGCGATTTCCGTGCATGCGGTGCGTGGAAATTTCCTTCCGCCGGAAGTGTCTTTTCCGCCTGGGCGGTGAACGGTTTTCCGTTCCGTCCGACTGCCCAGGATGAGTGATGGGTATTTATTAAGTAAAGAATTAATTCCCTGGTATATTATTATTCTAATACAAGTTTTTTGGCGTGGAAGAGCCATTGCGATTGGGCCAGATCAACGAACGGGGTTGTGCTTTGTGCGATCCCACGACCAGCTGTGGGTCCCACTCCCAAACCATTCAGAAAAATCTAAAGCGCAGCGAATGAATTACCAAAAGACAGGAGCCCACAGAAGCGATTACCACGTGTCGAGCTCACGCACCATCCCTGCCCATCTCGGTGGGAAAGGGGTTGATTGGGGAGAGGCCAGGGAAGAGTGGGTCCCACGGAGAAAAGAGTTTGATCATCGTATCAGCTCCTTTAAAGAATATGGCTTTATTTTCGGGACCCACGAAGAGAGGATGAGAAAAACGTGAGCTATATCCGTTTGACACGTGTCCGTTTCCCGAGCCGAAGGAAAAAACGGGGTTACACAATAATACGACAAAAGCTTAATGCCCACCATTACTCAGGCTCGCGCACACACATTAAGACTTTTTAAACTCATTAAATGTGATTAGTTTATTTACATATTTTTCTTTCTCAATTATTACAAAAGGCCTTTTTCTTTTTCAATTTTTGTTCTTATTTTTACTTTTGTCTTCCCTTTTTTTTAATTTCCATTTCCCACCCCCCCCAAGGTTCTGACAAAAAACATGCCGTCACGCGGTTTTCGCTAGCTGACAAAACACGTGTCGTCTTCAATGGCAGTTTAGGGAATCCACGGGCGAGCGAAGGGTACTTTCGGGAATTCTGTTTGGAGCGTGGCTTCTGTTTGCGAAAAAGAGCCAAGACGGAACCCTGTTTGTCGTCACGTGCCTTGGCGTCGGCCGCACGCAGGAAACAATTGTCTACTCCATTTATTTATTTTCTTACTTAATTTTATTTTTGGAGGTTTTGCGTATTGACACGTAACCAAAATTTGACTAGTTTCCACTTTACTATTTCTAGAGCCATTCGAAGCAATGGTAGTATCTTTCATTTTCGTCTCCTTTTAATTTTATTTTTCTTTTCTCAATTCACTTTTTTGTATATAATGGATGGACAAGCAAAAATACCTACGTGTTCCTGCGAATTACTTAACGTATCTTACTTAAAATTGTTATAATAATTAAAAATATTTTTTAATGAAAAGTATGACGTAATAAAAAAATCACACAAAATTTTTATAATATCAATTAATAATATAAATTATGTATTTGTTGAATTAAACGTAATGGATAAATAAACCTAAAGATCGAATTTAAAACTACTGAAATTAAAAATAATTATTAAATACTTTTAAAAAAATTCTTTGTGTTTATTTCTTTGCAGCAAAAGTTGGAATATATAGAAAACGTAGAAATGAAAAAAAATTATATATCTGATGAGTTCAAGATTCGTCAATAAAATTCCAAAAATGGAATAATTAATAATGCAATTTTATTAATGTATAGAGTAATTCTATAATTTTATTATTTACATGGTGAAAATCATGTAAATTCTATTGAATTCCACCAAATTGTGACATTTTATTTTTAATGGTATAATTTGTAATTTTAAATAAATATGTGGTTAAATAAATAAATTTACAATGAATAGTAAAATGATTCTTCATATTTTTTAGGTTTCCTTTATATATATAAAATAATGTATGATTTTGCATAGGTATTCATGATTGGTGTTATATTTCTATCCATACAAAATATTATAATAATATTTGGAATATAATGGTTGTCGGATTTTATTATGGTTTTCCTTTTCTGAATTTCATGGATGAACAAAATAATGTTTTAAAGGGATGGTTGGCTATATATTCATGTAAATGTTTACCAGTTTCAATATATTTAATGTTACGTTAATTTTGTGTAAATACTCGCCTTTAAGTTATTAACGAAATTATTTAGACTATTTTGGCATTATTTTTGCGAGGGTAATAGTAAGGATAATTTGGGTCCAAATCAACTGTAAACAAAACAATATGAGTATTTACACAAAATTAACGTAACGTTGATTATATTGAAATTAGTAAACTTAAAAGTCGTTAAGAACTAATTTTTTGTTTTTTAATCCATCTATATTAAAAACAAACTAATTAATCATATTAAGATTTTGTTTATTTGAATCACATCTGAAAATAGTTACTTATAATAAGTTTTAAGTAAATTAATCCAACCAGGGATAATTCACAAACTTGTTTATAGTTATACGACATTATTTACAACTCCAATTTTCTACGTGACTTTATAGACTAATAATTATGTTTCTCTCATTTCTCATCTAGAAAAGGAAATGCATGCACAACATAGATATAAAAACCTCGTGCACCAGTAACTTGTATAATACGCACTTATTGTTTGTAAAAGTTTTAATTAGTTTTTTCCAAAAATATTTAGTGTAAGAAGCACCCAAAAGTTATGAAAATTACAAATATATTAAATGCAAAAAAAACATGTTAAATATGACAACCACATCATTTCCCACCCTTCCTTTAAAAAAACATAATTTCCTATCCTCGATTCAGAATTGTTAGAAACTAACTAATACACGTCTTTAATGATAATCTATTCGAATTGACTAGAGAAAACACAATTGTGAATCTCTTTTAACGAATTTGAAACACATTACAGTTAAACGGCGAAAATAATTTGTATTAAATGTTATTACCGAGTATCTCATCCCCTTTACGATCGAACAAAAAAACTATTATAGTAATAACAAAGTTCAAAAAGATGGACGAAAGTTATTACTCGTATTCAAATAGTTTATTAATACCAATGGCAATTCACAAAGCTGGTCGAAGTTGTACTATTTGTATTATAAGAATCACACATATTCGATCGTTTGAATGTATATCGGTACAATCATCACATGAGCATTGATTTCCCAGATTTGCCTCATGATTATAAGAGTCTCTTCTAATGCGATCCGAAGTATCAATACTAACATAGTGACAAATTCGGTTCTAATCATATTACAAAATTGTCTATAATTATTAAGAACCTATAATTTTAGAAATAAATTTTCATATAATTGTTGATTATTTACTCGTCCATTTAATGTTTATACTCTATTAATTTGTTTCGTTATTGTCTTGGTTTCTCACCCATTGAATTTGGAAATTCGGAATTCTTAGATTAGTTAATATTCTATACTATTAGGAAAGAATCACTTTAGTTAAGAATTTATTCATAATTTGTTAAGTATTTGTTGTGATTTTGTTAAACATCGCACAATTATTTACCTGCCATTTTCACCTTATTTACATGATAAAACTTCATAGCAAACAAAATCCATAAACAACGTATTCTTTTCAAAAATACAAAAACATGATTTTCCATAATCATACTACCTTATTATTGAACGAAACTGAAAAAATGAACAAGCAAACAACACTATTGAATCCATTTCGTGGAAAGTTTTTTTTTCGTTTTCGATTCAGATTTTGGGAAATTTGAATTTTCTGTGTGATTATGCATGGACGGTTCAAGAAATAAAATGAAATGGATTAATAAATGAATCAATATATGAAAGTTAATTATTTTCTCGTTTCTCGATGATATTTACTGTTAATTATATATTTTATTCGATGACCTGTTTTTTGGCACTGAACAGGAAAACAATAAGACTAAAATTGGCAGGAGAAAATTTGTAAGACAGTCGAACCTACTAGTTACAAATTTTTTACAAATCTAAGCTATTTTTAAATTCACTTACATTTAAATGACTATTATAATTTATATACAAATACAATAGCCTTTTAAAAAATTGTTTTTCAAAAGAGATGTCTAATATTTTCATGCTCTAAAGCTACATTTCTATATTTAAATAAAAAGAGCGATGTAAGTAAACCATATTTAAAAGTTTTAAAGTCATTATTTTACAAAATTAAGCCAATTCTAAAAAACCACATTTGGAAGTCGCATAGGTTGCTATTATCGCAATATATATATATAGGAAGATTGTTCTTGGAAGCGCCGTAAGTGGATTAATCATGCTCAATGATTACACAGAAGTCCGTTAATTTTGTTTTAATCTTTTGGAAAGTAATTTTTATTGCCGGAGAAGGATGGCACATACACAGAAGTCCGTTCCGTTTTTGGTACGGCTTAGCGGAACAACGCGAAAACGGGGTGTCAGCTGCTAAAATTACCCCACACAACACAGAGGTTTGATCCCATCCACACACATATCCACACACCTCATACACACTTTCGTTATCTCTCCATGTAACTAAATTATTAACTTTTTTAAAAGTAAATTATTTAATACATGAAACCACCAAATTGGTCGTCGTACTACTACTACCACATCGTAGCAAAAAAAAAAAACAATTCTATAAATAAAAAGAAAACAAAAGTGGGACCCACTCTCACAGTATAAATCGGCCGCCCCGCTTTGTCGTCTCTCTCATCTCCGTTCTCCTCCCTCGTCGTTTCCTTTGCGTTTTGACTCTCTCTCTCTCTCTCTCTCTCTCTCTCTCTCTCTCTCTCTCTCTCCTGTTTTCTTTAACTTTATCGTGAAACCCATTACTATCTTCTCTCTCTCTCTCTCTATCTTAAACTGTACTCGCTCATATTATCCTTGATCTCGAACTCTCTTTGTCTGTTGAGCTCTGTGTTCATCTCTCTCTTTCTTTCGCTCTCGCTTTACTTTCCTCATAAACATCGCAAATTTTCACTGCAGAGCGAGACTGGATCAACAGTAACTACGTCTCTCTCCTTTTATTCGTCGTCCAGCCACTTGTCACTCTACAGAAACGACATAGCTTTCTCCTTCTTCTTCTTCAAAGAAACGCCCGAATCGCTGATTGAGCTCTCTCTCGCTCTCTCTCTCTCTCTATCCCGTTTTCACGAATTATTATTATGAGAAAGAAACACGAACACGTTTGAGCCTTTTGAAAGCCTCTTTTCATTTTCTCTTCGGTTCCTTTCTTTGTTTGCGGGGGTGATTAATTTAAGAAAAACAACTATCTCATGGCCGGTGATAACGAAGTCAACCTCAGTGAATCGAAGGTACGTCAAAATCCAGATCAAGCTTTTCGCTCTCTTCTTCTTCAACAATTTATCTTTGTCTCTAAATTAGCTCAGATTGTGTCTACGATTAGTTTGTTTTCCCCTAAAAATTATGGCACCTGTAACTCTCGAGTTATGGATTGATAATTTGAGTAACATTCTGTTCCAATTTTCGTGGTTAAATTCATTAATCATAATTTCCACGATCATCTTCGTTTATAACATTTTGTTCTTTACTTTCGAATAGAGACATTTTATATTGGTATGTACGGCTTTATTTTAGGTCATGATTTCTACCACAGCCTCTCTCTTTCTGTCTCTTCCGTGTTTTTCATGTCCAACTTTCTTGTTTAACAAGCTATATAGACCTTCTAAATAAATCCCCATTTTTTTTAATTGTTGTTTTAGTCCATAACTTCACACACTTTCTCCGCAGTAATTTGGTGTTTTTCCCAATCCGTGCTCGCTGTTGAAATTGCATCAATTTTTTCCCCTTCCCCTTTCTATTTTGAACACGTCCTCGTCTTTGTTTTTTTTTTTTTTTTTAATGGAGTTTTCGTCGTTTCCTTTACCAAACAAATAGAGAGAGAAACCTACCCAACAGCAACAAAAAAAAAAAAACTTTCTTTTCAAGGTCCTCTTGACTCTCTTTTCCTCTCCTCAACTTGTTCATTTATGTCACGACCAATCTCGCCATCTTTGCCTCTGCTTTTATTTTCCTACTCTAAATTTAATTTAATTATTTAATTTCAGAGGGTGGTTCCGCTGAACACGTGGGTTCTGATCTCCAACTTCAAAGTCTCGTACACTCTCCTCCGCCGCCGCGACGGAACGTTCAACCGCGAGCTCGCTGAGTTTCTCGACCGTAAGGTCACGAGCAACACCGTTCCGGTGGACGGCGTGTTTTCGTTTGACCACGTGGACAAATCCACGGGCCTCCTCAACCGAATCTATCAGCCCGCGCGTGAGGGCCACGACTCTCCGCGATGGACCATAGCCGACCTAACCCAGCCCCTGAGCACCACCGAGCGCGTGCCGGTTATCGTCTTCTTCCACGGCGGAAGCTTCGCCCACTCCTCCGCCAACAGCGCGATCTACGACAGCTTTTGCCGGAGACTCGTCTCCGCTTGTCAAGCCGTCGTCGTTTCCGTCGATTACCGTCGTTCGCCGGAACACCGCTTCCCCTGCGCGTACGACGACGGCTGGTCCGCGCTGAAGTGGGTCAAATCTCGCCCCTGGCTCGCCAGCGGCGTTGACTCGAAAGTCAACGTGTTCCTCGCCGGCGACAGCTCCGGGGGGAACATCGCGCACCACGTGGCGGCGCGTGCGGCGGAGGCCGGGGTCGAGGTTCTCGGGAACATTCTCCTCCACCCGATGTTCGCGGGAGAGACTCGGACTGAGTCTGAAACTAGGCTCGACGGGAAATACTTCGTGACGATTCAGGACCGGGACTGGTATTGGCGGGCTTTCTTGCCGGAGGGTGAAGATCGGGACCACCCGGCGTGTAATATATTTGGGCCTCGAGCGAAGCCCATCAAGGCTTTTCCGAAGAGCCTGGTTGTGGTGGCTGGGTTTGACTTGGTCCAGGATTGGCAGCTTGCTTACGTGGACGGCTTGAGGAATTCCGGCCATGAGGTTGATCTCCTCTTTCTCGATCAAGCTACTATCGGATTCTACTTCTTGCCCAACAACGAGCATTTCTACACTTTCTTTGACCGGGTCAAGAAGTTTATCCACTCTTCATGACTTTCTATTGGGTGATTGATTATTAACTGAATTTTACCCACGCAAAAGAAGAAGTAGAAAGGTAGTAAGATTTGTGTAGGTGTTGTTGATTCTATATATATATATATATATATATATATATATATGTATGTATGTACACGGAAGATCAGAAAAGCTTTGGTCTAGGCTAACCTCTTATTTTGGGTGGCGAGTGTTGGGGTTGACATTTTCGCAGCAGGTCTAACTTCTTGCGTTGCTTTTTAAAAAAAAATTAGTAGTGAAGTTGATACATGTGTAATGTATAATGTAATGTAAGCACTAATTTTCAGGAATATGAAATGGAATATATCCATTCTGTTATGACTTATGAGGAAGAAAAAACATATTCCTTTTGTAACGCTATAAGATTGTGTCTTTTCTTCCAAGAGGTAATATAAATAGATCTTTTGTTTTTGTATTCCTTGGTCTGTCTTTCTCCTAATGATTTGCCTAAAGGAAGGAGAATCTGTCAAGCTTTGGGCATTTCTGTGGAGTTTGTTGGTTCAGTTGGGACTTGGGACATTGTTTCTACTTACATTCCTTTAAAAACTCATTTATCTAAGAACTCATTTGTTTCTTTCACTTGTTTGATTTAAACGAATTCGAGAGAAGTAGTTAGAAAGAAAAAGGAAAAAAAATATATCTCAACTTGGTCTCTTCTCTACAGGGACTGACTTCAAAATCCGCGTCAGAAAGGAGATACTAAAGTTATAAAAATATAAAAGAGAGAAATTCTGTGTTTGTGTTTTTCTCGGCCGTCTACTCAGGCGTGGCTAATTTTCAGAGACCAAAACGAAATAGAGTATTATTAGTGATTATTTATTTTTATTTTATTTAAAGTTTTGTAGAGAGCTATATTATTTATACACGAGTTTGAATAATTGGATTTTCTCAATTCTTCCACATCAGTCTGATTAAACTCTTGTCATCTCGTGATTGCTTTGTTTAGTGGTTGTTGAGTGAGTTGTCTATAGAATTGGAAGTACTCTCGCATGACCACCCCCAATAAAAACAAAAACAACAATTTTAAAAACAGAAATTGAAAACGGACAAGACTCTATTTAAAATTAAAATTGTGAAGGATAAAAGGTTTTCTTGGGTTTTTATTTTAATTTTATGGATGTTTAAATAGCCACCAAAGTGGTAATACAGCTAAGCTTGGACAAATACATGGAACCCTGTCTTTGATTGACTTTTAAGGCATTTGCTTAGAATATATGCTCGCTCAGTAGTGTGCTATTTTTGAGAAATGTATAATATATTTCTCCTTTGTTTTTATTAATCTATTTTTCATTTATATAAAAGTGGGTATTATTCAACATTTCTTGTTCAGGGTTGTCATGGTTTTCCCGTGTCTTATTATGAAGTTTCCCCTGCAAATTAGCTGTTTGTGCTTCATCTGTCTTTGAAAGCAATGTCCAAATACGACAAAATGGGAAGTCATTGTCAACAAAAGAATGGTTTTTAATTTTCCTTTTTTCTTTATTGGCGATTAAGGACAAAATACCTTAATTTCTTTGGTCAGTCACTTTTACTTTTGGACATTAATCTATTTCAGTGGGTCATCGGTTGCGCTTCTGCAGTCCATATTTAGTTCCTTCTCATTAAATGTGTCTTTAGTGCTTAATTTTTTTCTATATTTAAAATGTTAAGCTTAAAATAAATTATTACTTATTTTATTGCTGAATTATAAAAGAAAACCGAAGTCATTATATTCGATCCTCTTTGTTTTTGACATGTTCTACCTAATCAACTTTATTTATTCTAATTGGACAATCCGTTATGCCCATAAGGAACCATTCCACTGTAAATAATTATTTTGTAGTGTTTTAATATTTTGTATAAACTGAGCGACTTTTCGTAATTTGACCTATTAATTTGTCTTCATCCCAAAATAAAAAATAAATTAAATGGAGGAGCGTACAAGTTTGGTTGGCCAAAAACCATTTCATGTATATTTATTTGAGTTAAAAAACTGCAGCTAATACTTTTTTGGTCATTTTTTTTATAGTTTGGACGTAGTGATGATGACTAGGCTTGAACCTTATCCTCGATGGTATATATTTATATTATAAACTCAAACCAAATTTAAATTCATTCCCATCAAGTAAAGAGGAAAAATGACATGTGTCCACAACTAGTAATAAAACGTTGCGTCTTATGAGTATTATACTTATCATTACATTTAATGCATATTTATAAACCGCATATATACTCTAGAGAAAAATACATTTAATGCATATTTATAAACCGCATATATACTCTAGAGAAAATATAGAAATAAATTTCAAAATACTGGAGGTATATGAAAATTTCTATCTAAGTATTGTAGATGTCGATTTTTATCGGATCTCAAAACAGTTACAAGGATTAATAATTGATAATAATTTTGAACAGTAAGGGGGTTGAGTTCGTTAATATCCTTGAGTTTATGTTTGTAAGGCTCGGCTTATTTCGTTTATTAGCTTGGAAGTTTAAAGAAATACAGAGCAAAAAGTATGGATTTAGCGTATGGTGACGGCTGATAATTTTCGAACCCCCTCAACGAGGTTATTACATTCATATTTATAGTTTCTCCCCTTTTACTTGGACGATGTCTAGAGTTTTCTTCTTCCGTTAGGGTTTCCTCATTTGTCTCATCCATGAAATACGATCATACTGAGATCGGATAAAACAAATGCACTTCTACACAGAAATATAAGTTGATGAATAACAATAATTTTTGGAAACATTTGTTAACTTCTGAACATGCTAACTTTGAAGTAGACATCTTGATCCATTTTTGTGGGATTAAAAATGTTATTGTAATTGCGTTTGAGAGTTAAATTTAAAATATGAACATGTTAAACGGAATACTTTCAAGAGAAATAGGCGGATCAATAATCTTTACAAAGTAGTTTTCCGTAATCAAATCTCAATGATAATTTGGCCAAATCTTATTCTTCTTCTTGGTCTGGTAGGATCGTCGAAGAAGGAAACACGGCGAAGATTTGGTTAAGACATTTTTTCTGAGGTTTCGATTGCCGGAGAATGGTGAGCAAAGAAAAACTGATGGTAAGTAAATTTAAATTTGTTAAAATAGTTTCTAAGTTTGTTTGTTACGTTCGAATAGACTTTTGAAGAGTGTTTTACGCAGCTCTCTTGCAGTTTTTTACTCTTCTAAAACTGCATAATTATTCAATGTTTTTGGTGAGGGAAGTTGTGTTCAAAATGGAAAAGATGGGGATATTTTTTATTTGAACTTTTTAATTTGAGTCTACTATATACATTACAAATTATAGGCAAATGTGTATATTTAAGCAGTTTTGTCATATAACATCTCTGATATAATATTAATATTAATATAATTACTAGTCATAAATTACATGAATTATGGATATAGTCGACTTTTGGTAAATAACCGGTCCAAATCATTTACAATTTTTTGGGACCAATTCAGCCCAAAAATTACGAAAAATTAATAAAATTGAAAAAAGTAAAATAGTAAGAAAAAATTGAAATAAATATAACACGTACACAACAATTTAACAAAATTTTGTATAAATTCAATTTCTCTTTTTTATATTTACGGTGACTTATTACACGTTTTTTTGTACTATAAATGTGATCATCTATAAAACCTTGGCCGTAACTTGTATGAAAGGATCAATAATCAAATCTCGTCAGTATCGTTGTAACCCATCTAATTTTGTACAGCCTACAATTTCAAAAATAATCAATCATTCGTCTTGTTTTGTGTCACCCAGTGAACAAAATTCATAGAGTTAATGTATGATATAGTCTTATATAAGTTTGGTAATTTGGTTTTATCTAACGTTTCGTACAATTTTTGTAAATGTCCACTCCTTTAATTAATGAAAATTTCCTTTCAATTTTACCCCCAAAAAAATCTCGCCCAAATTTTAACGAAATTAAAATAATTAATTTTGATAGTTAATTTACAGCGTAAATTACGGACTAATAACTGCAACTTATTATTTTATATATAATTTCGAATTTCAAGAGAGAGAAATTTCAAGCACATTCAAACAAACGCCATTTTAAAATAATCTCTCTGAAACCTAAGTATATCGACGAACAAACCCGAACTATTTTCTTCGATCGATCATCAACAATAAGTTTTTGTGGAGTTCAACGACGTAAATCGATCGGCAATTAACAGGTCTTTATGTTCTTTTTTCATCTATTTTTTTCAAATCTTTTATGTAAATTGATTTTTTAGAAACGATTTATTCATCTCTTGTTTATGATTAATGATTTTGAACTACATGAATACGACGAATGTGAAGTTTTCATGGTGGAGAAGGATGCGAAATTTCATGGTGGAGAAAGATGTGAAGCTTTCATAAACACGGCCTTCGTTCTTTTTTGTCTTCTTCTTTTTCGTGTTTTGATTTTGATTTCAAATTAATGTATGGAATTTTGATTTTTTTCTTCTAATAAAATTACCAAAAATCGTGTTTTGTTAATTAATATGCAATTAATGATGAAAAGCTTCAATTAACGTTGTAAAATGCAACTCAATTTACGTTGGAACAATTATATTTCAGTGTAAATTGAATATCAAGTAACGAACATATTACTGGACATAAATAAAGATCTATATCGGAGAGAGACAACGAAATCTGTAATTAAGTGATATTAATTCTCGGAAATAAGGAGAGAGAAAATATGATCTGTAATTAATTGATAATAATATCGAATGAAGGATAAGATCATACAAATATAACCGGTATAGAATAAAAAACTTTCTCAAATTCATTGCATATAGTTACAACGGCCATAAGGAAATGATTTTAATTAATAATGATGTAAATATTTGGTCAATTAACTACCCATAACTATATGATCTAATATGAAGTTAACAAAATAAAAACCGGCATAATTTTGAAAATTAATGGAAATAATTAAAATTAATCAAAATCAATTAAAATTTGTTTTGTTAATATGCAATTAAAAATTCAATTTACGGTGTAAATTGAATATCAATTAACGAACGTAATACTGGACGATATAAATGAAAATTTTGAAAAACAAATTATGAACAACTAGATCTGTTATGAAAAAATTAAAATTTTGGACATTTACAAATATTTTATCAAACGTCGTACAAAATCAAATCACGTTTCCCAAATAATTGAAATCCATAATTAGCTCAACTACTTGAAACTTCAATCGAAATCCGAGCTGCAAGGTCGAGGCAAACACTCTATCTATGTTGCAATTCTTTTTACATGATGAATATATATTGTTTTTGCTACCAGGCAGTAAAGAAATTGAGACCAATGATCTAGTGGGCCTTATACAATAAAGTTTGATCAAAGCCCACAATCTATTTGTGGGTATTATTGGGGAAGGAGAATTTCAAGATAAATGCATAATTTTTTTTTTTGAGAAATTATCAAATTATTATTATTTTTACTAGATTTTTCAAAAATCACTAAAATTGATTTTTTCTTAAAATATCAGTACAAAAAATCAAAATACTTCTAAAACAAATTTTTTTTCATATCCATATTAATCGGTTATTATCTATTTTGTTTTAAAAAAATTAAACTAAAAAATCTAAAAACTATTCCACCTTTAAAACTATAATTTTTTAAATTATTTTTGATCGATAGAATATTTGTATTAGTTTTATTTCTTTTAAAGTATATTTCGTCTTTTTACACGAAATTTACTTGTATTTTGGAAAGAAAACATGTTTTGGTGAATTTTGAAAAAATCAACAATAAAAAGTGATATTTTGAACAATTTCTCATTTTTTTTTTATTGGCCTTATGTTCGGAATCATCCCGGGATATCATATGAGCTAAATATCCGGAAAGGTTTTTGAAGCTATACTAATAGATGTTATATAAACCTTGTTACTCATAAAATTTGTTTATAACGAGAAGTTGCTCGGATGATCCAAGAGCTGGAGAAACCCAGCATCAAGTTTGAATTGAATAAAGAACAAACTCTATCAAGCATAATTAAGAAGAAGTCAAAACAAAGTAAAGACATGTAAAATAAAAATAAAACGTACACCTTAATTGTTGAATTGCGTATATAAGAAATAACAGTCATCCACTTATGTAAAAGCACGATCTCGTAAACAAATCGATTTGAAAGCGAAATTTATCCGCCACGTCTAACAATAAAAAATAGGATATAATCACAAGAAAAAGAAGTAGAATGAATGAAGGAAAACACAAGAAAAAAGAAAAGAAGTAGAATGAATGATAACACAAGAAAAAGAAAAAGAAGTAGAATGAATGAAGGATAGCACAAGAAAAAGGAAAAGAAGTAGAATGAATGAAGGATAAGACAAATAAAAGAAGTAGAATGAATGAATGATAATACAAGAAAAAGAAAAAGAAGTATAATGAATGAAGGATAACACAAGAAAAAGAAGTAGAACGAATGAAGTATGACTCACACTCACCAAACATTTATTTTGATAATTACTAGTCATATAAATTATTTTGATTTTGAATATATTTCACATTTGGTAAGTTGACAGTTCAATTTATTTACATTTCGGATCAATTTAGCCTAATATTTTTATCGCTCATTCAAAAATGAAAATGATAAATTCGTGAGAAGCATTTTAAAATAATTTTGTGCTTCATTAACATTTGCATTGATTTGTTTCAAGGTTAAATTATCGTTAATCGACCGGTTGTAAATATTTATTGGACTACAAATGACTATATCAACAACCTCAATATAATTTACATTTGCGTTGACAGGTAAAACACATTTCAATTTTACATTGTAAAACTTAATTTACATTGTAAAAATCTATTATAGACTGAAATATATTTTCTCACACAAATATTTGATCTTAAACAAAAAATTGGGTTATTTCATAATTTGTGTAAATTTTTGGTCAATTTTTTTAATTATAGAATGATATATTGTTTCCCAAAAATATGCTTGAACTTAAAACAATTTTGGTGTTGTTTATGGTATAAAGAACAACGATAATATTTTGGCCGGCTAAACTAATTTCCATAAATGAATTTTAGATTTTTAGAAATGGCAGATCTTGATAACTTAAATCTCGTTAATTATGGACAGTTTAATTTTCAAAATTGGAAATGGAAATAAATTAAAATTGATATAAGAATCATTAATAGATAGTGTAAATATTAACTTTCCATATTTGTAGTATCTTACAATAATTATACGAATAAATCATTATTACTAATAAAATTTCCTAAATTTGAACTAATTTGATAGTTAATTCAAAAATTTAACTCGAATATTAAAAAATAATAAAAAATTTAAAAGTATTGACCGAAATATTAAGAAAAGCATTCGAGTAAAATAATATTGTAATTGACGTGTCAGATAAGTATGAGGGACATTTATGAAATTTAAACGAAATGTTGACAATTTTCAAGGTGGATTGATAAACAAGAGTCATTTCGTCAAAGTATTTTTTATAAACCATGTGTGGATCTCTGTCTATTATATACGTAAACTTTTTAATAGAAATTTAACATTATTTCCGTTGATAAATATGTTTGTTATCAATGTCTTAAAACAAGATAGAAAATTGAATCCTCGAATTTTTATTGGTATAAATATTTTAAATTTTGATAAAAAATACTTTGTTTGGTAGGGAAGAATGAGAGAGGTAAATGAATTTCTTCTAAGAAAACAAAAAACAATTTGGAGGATAAATGCATAACCACCATTATTAGCTCTATAATTAAAACAGACTAAAAAATATCAGTAAATGATTTTCTCTTATGTTCCATTATAAAAAATGCTCTTAGACACTTATTCTTTTCTAGGAAACAAAAGGAAGGTTTTTGGTGCTTAGTAGTTAGTACTAATTTAGCGGCTGATTTCGATTTTAATGGATAACAACGTGACACGAGGACAACAAAACAAATACATATAAATAAACTATGAAAGGCGAGTTAGAGTCGTCAAATTTAGATGACACCTCTCAAAACTAGAGTTTACGATTGGCTTCCAAATTCACTATTTTAAGTGCAATCGATCACCCAAGTCCCCAAATTAATTACAAAACCCGGCTGCTCATAGCAATCAAATCCAAGTGACCATCAAATCGCTACCACAACCGTTTGTTTTTATAATTCACATATATTATTATCATTATAAATTAGTAAATAGGAAGTCGCCGTTTGTTTATCTCCTCGCCGACAATAATCGTTCGTTTCACCATCCCCGTGAAAATGTAAGCTATTTTCTCATTTAGTTTTCTGTTTTGGGGATTGTACGCCTCGGTTGATGTTTACTGAAGAATTGGTCCGTGAACCGCGGAACTCGAATGGTTGATCATCTAGGTAGTGAAATAGATAGCCTTTGATTGTCATAAGCTTTCACAATCGCTATATCGTCGAGGTTTTCTAAAGTTCTTCTTTTTCTTCTTGGAAAAAGATTATTTCGTTTGGCTTGAACTAAAACAGTAGTATATGTGAAGTTGTCTCTATCGCCCTAACTTCGTATATTGAATGGAACAACGGTTTCAGAATGCTTGTAATAACTGTCTCATTTTATCACCACCCACTTAGGTTATGACTTGCTGGGTTTTATCCAGTAGGTTTGTAAGTGTTAGCACGACATGGTAGTTGTACAAGACCCAAAGCTTAATGCTGTAAATTTTTCTGTCTCTCTGTCTGACTGAGATTGTATGTGAAAGCTGGAATATCCAAGGAGATATGAGGAGATGGGGTACTCGATGAGCCGAATGGAGTTGGAATCGAACCTCTTCGACAGTGATAGTGCTGGCCCGGGAGTTAGTGGTGCAAAAAGACCAGAGAATGATTCGAGTGATTTGGATCACGAGCTAGCTCATGTCACGAAGTTGAGGTCTCGGCCCAATGAGGTTCGCGGGAAAGTGGGACCCGGGAGAAGCAAGTTTCCCGTTTCCACCGTGAAAATGTTGGCGCGTCGAGAAGGGAATTACTCGGGATTTGGGAGGTTTTCGACCGCAGATTGCTGTCACGTTTCGAGTAGATATTTGCCAGTCAATGGTCCGTGGCTCGTGGACCAAATGAACTCTCGGGTCTATGTCTCGCAGTTTTCGGAGGATGGTTCTCTCTTTGTGGCTGGATATCAGGTAGCTCTTACATTCTTTTTTTTTCTTTCAAAGAATTGAGTAATTAGCCAATGTAAACCTAAGGGATTTGGATATACCCAACGTTTTTGTTAAATGGTTGTTAATAGCCAACCGGCTTATATGGCATCGAATTTTCGTAAATTTCTTATCTGTCTTTGTTAGGAATTTTAAGTTAAATTCTGCAGAAAACGAATAAAGAAAACGAACACAGGGAATTATAGTGGTTTCCTCCCAGTGTAGGAGGTACGTCCACTTGCCACTCATAAAACTCGATCCACTATAGTCTCCAATTGGTAGCGGTCTCCTTTATAGATTAGGCTTCACACTCAACAGTGTTTACTTCCGATCTTGGTCATTGAAAAGTTGTAAACGGATTGAGGTGGCTATTTACCAACAATTTACAAAACCTGGGGCAAATACAACTCATATAGTTTGAAAGGCTAGTGATTACAGTTACTTTTTTTTTTACTGATGAATAATGAGTGACCTATTTTATATACCATTTTTAGATGTAGCACTTCTATATTCGCAGGACATGTGGTTTCAGTTTGTTTATTTGTTTCACTATCATTGCTATTATTTATTTTATTTCTCAAGTTTGAGTGAACATTTGTTGCAGGGAAGCCATGTTAGAATATATAACGTGGAAAAAGGTTGGAAATTGCAGAAAAATATTCTTGCCAAAAGTCTGCGATGGACTATAACAGATACATGTCTCTCCTCGGATCAACGTTATCTCGTAAGCAATTGGATTAAATTGTTGAAATTACAGTTTGACTAATAACCATCTTTGTTACACGCATGGTTTGATGGGTGATTTAAAAGGCATAGTCGTGTATTTTTTCTAATTGATTTGATAATTTAGAGGAGTTGGCACTAAGGTCTGAATGGAGATTCTTAGTTTTTTCAATTACTTATTCTGACGTAATTTTTATGAGCAATTTGGTGTTCTTCTATTGCAGGTATATGCTAGTATGTCACCTGTTGTGCATATTGTCAACATTGGATCTTCAGAAACAGAGTCATACGCAAATGTCACGGTATACGTTCATTTGGTTCATAAAACTATTCCCAGGATCTTAAACTCTTGTATCAAGGGAAATAATTCGTTGTAGGGGTACATTAATGCTACCGAAATACAAAAAGAAAAAGACTTTTCATTAATCAGAGGCTGGTGTGAAAAATTTCCAGATCGTGAAGATGAGAGTCCAAAATCTCTTTTTCTCATGTGATTTTTCTTTCAAATGTCCGCTCTCTCTTCTGTGTAAATAATTGTTCCTGATGCTGAAAACTCATCTTATTTATGTAGGAAATACACGAGGGGTTAGATTTCACGCACAACGACCAAAGATCTCCGTTCGCAATCTTTTCTCTGAAATTTTCAACAGATGGGAAGGAAATTGTCGCTGGGACCAGTGACAATTCAATATGCATTTACGATCTTAATGCAAATAAGTTATCACTTCGCATCACAGCACACACGGTATCATATTCAGAGGAGAAATAAAGTGTTAATTTTAATTCAGTTTATTTCATTTACATTTGATGTTATAAAAATATACAATGTTGAGCCTTTGGTCAGTTCATCATGAAATATGCTTGCACCAATGAGCTTCACTTTAAATATGCTGCATGAAATATACAATGTTTTTTTTTCTTTTGAATCATTTTTGTGCAGGTCGATGTTAATACCGTATGTTTTGCTGATGAAACTGGTCATCTGATTTATTCTGGGAGTGACGATGCTCTTTGTAAGGTAAACCCTAATCCATTTACAAGAAAATTCATTCAGATGTAATAAAAATGGAAAACCTTGGCTCTTTTGCAAAATCCATAACTGTAAATTGGCTATATAGCTAAAACACCCCCAAAAAATAGAAATAAGGCTTTGTACTAACCAACAAAATAGAAAAAGGATTAGCTATGTGGTTAGCATATGGACTAACCTGAACACTACTGCAAGAGGACCGTCCATAGATCATTCAAGCCTTTAATACAAGCACCTTCAGAGAAACTTCTATGTATTGATTTCACACCAAGAAGATAAAGTGCTCCGGCGTATGGAAATTAAGAGTTTACAAAAGGCTCGTTGACACCAATTTTTGGTGGTAGTCAAAAGATACACTTATGGGGAGTTAATTTGTAAGATTTGGACTTTGCGTCAAACAACTTGTGTAGAATATAAGAAAAATACAATGAATGTGCATCAATTGAGTGGAAGATTGTGGTTGAAGAACTTGAACCTTCTCCTAGACACTAATATCCTACATGGGCACGGAGACATTTTGTGTTTATAGGCCCTTGGGTCGCTGTTCCTTTTGGTCAGATTTTTTGTACTGAATTCAATATCAAAAGGTCATACTGAGTTTCTACAGCTTTTATTTTAAATCTTTATGAATTTGATTTCAGTAGCTCGACTGTATATATTTATTTTGATTGTAGGTCTGGGACAGACGGTGCTTGGGCGCAAGAGGGAAGCCAGCGGGAATCTTGATGGGACACCTTGAAGGTATTACCTTCATTGACAGCAAAGGGGATGGCCGTTATTTCATCTCTAATGGAAAAGATCAGTGCATTAAACTCTGGGATATACGGAAAATGTCTTCTAATGTTCCCAGGTACGCATTTCTTTACATGCCTTGTTATATCTGATGAGATCATCCTTTGTAATTCACATCTGATCGTCATCCTAAGAATGAAGTGTGTGTGTTGGAAAACCTTACAGTTGTATGTTTTGTACTTCTTGAAGATACATCATAAGTCAGAGCTCTTCGTCAGCCTTAAATGGAGTGATTATAATTTTAAATCTTTTGGGGTTAATGTAGCAATCATATCCGAACATATAGAAGCTATGACTGGGACTACAGATGGGCAGACTATCCACCGGAAGCAGAGGAGGCAAAACATCCATGTGATCAGTCAATCTTTACATATAAAGGCCATTCTGTTCTTCGCACTCTAATTCGCTGCTATTTCTCACCAGCTTATAGGTAAGTTCTCGAGTCCGGCGCCACCACAATTTTACACGTAATCCCTGCTAATATAGTATATTATTATGGCTTTCCTAATTTTTGCAGCACCGGACAACAGTACATATACACGGGATCTCACGATGCATCTGTTCATGTCTATGACTTGGTACGTAACCTATCAGTAACCCTCATTCCTTCATGCAATTTGTTTTACTTTTTTTTTACAAAAGTCAAAAGTTAGTCTAGTAGTAACCAAAACATCACGAATTGGGAAATAGCCAATATTATGTTAATTTTTGTAAATAGCCAAACTGATTACGTGTTCGTGAATTTTTGTTACTTGTTTGCACTTTTTTCCACTCGGTATATGAAATATTTGGGAGTTCTTTTATTCAGCGGTGCTTTGGGGTTATTTTAGGTTTTTTATGTGTGGGCTGACTGTTTACACAAAATTAAGAACATGTGGCTATTTACTTGCATGATATTCTGTCTTCTCATGATAATTGGCCCACTAAACGGCTAAATTTTTATTCTCTCTTTTGGAAACAAAAAGAACTCAACCTGTGAGTGGGTCACAAAGCTGCAATATCCACAGCCTTTTCCAAAAGAAGCAAACAATATTTTCCAGCTAAAAGTTTTGTTCTTGCTCACTGAAAAACGACATGTCACTTTTTTGTGGCTGTAGATAACCGGAGCTCAAGTTGCGATTCTGAAGCACCATAAATCTCCAGTGAGGGATTGTAGTTGGCACCCGTATTACCCGATGCTTGTAAGCTCTTCTTGGGACGGTGATGTCGTGAAATGGGAATTCCCCGGAAGTGGTGAACCTCCGATTCAGGTCAAGAAGAGGATTCGGAGGAGACATTTCTTGTGAAACATATTTGCTTCTGCGAGTAATAAAGATGGGACATAATTGCTTTTACTTTTATACTTGATACTAGTTCATATTGTATGCTCAAGTGAACCCTTTGTGTATTTATGGTACATAAATAAATAAAATATGCATTTGCTTTTTCATTACAGTCAAAATATAATGTTCCAACTTCCCGGAGTACTCTGCTTTTTATTCATGCCGTAAAAGATTTTGGAAATGTTAAATCAACCAACAGTCAACAAAATAAGGACGGTAAAGAAGATCTGAATCTTTTTTATTCTTCTTCTCCGGACGAGCTATATTTGTACGAGACGAGGGAATGTGTTTGTCTGTCTTAAGAGAATTTCAAGGTAAAAGTTGAAATGATAGACAAACTTCCAAACGAAGTTAAAACTTAAAGTAGTTGATTTACTGCAGTTCAAGAAAAAAAGAAGAAAATGAGTAGTTGACTAATAAAGTTGAATGATAGACAAACTTCCAAATGAAGTTAATTAATTTTAAGTAGTTGATTTACTGCAGTTAAAGAAGAAGAAAAAATAAGAGTAGTTGATTAATTAAGGTTGCTAGTATGATAAGTGGGACCCACAAAGTTGTTTGAAGTTAAAACTATTAAAAGTAGTGGGTCCTGAAAATGATGAAGAAACATTTTGGTAACAATCAACAACCAATTGGCGAAACGAGGGATATTGTAGAATAATAACTTTGGAAAACAAGCTTAAAGATGGGAAAAGTTGGGACACACTCGAATCATTAAATAATAAATAATTACAGAATCAAGGTCCAACAGAAGAACAAAGGAAGAAGATTAAAGCTATTTCCCAAATAATTGGTTCCCATTTCCACTAAGCCAAATTGTGAACCACAAGCCTAGTAAATTTCATTTTTCTCTCCTTGAATTAACTTTTATTTGTCCACTTTTTTCTTTGTCTGTCCTTCATAAAACTAATATGATTTCAAGAACCTTACACGGTTCTTATCTTTTTAGCATATTGAGAGTGAAGTGATTGGCACAACGAGTATTTAGTAATAATAACAAGCAACCATGGTAATAGAATAAAAGTAGATTCCCCTTGCAAATGGAAACGATGAGCACATATAACCGAGCCTGAGAAAAAGAATAAGTTTGTTGACCTTCATGGGCAAAGGACAGCAAATAATGGGGATTCATGAGAATTTGCATTTTAAAGACCTTTTAGAGTCGTCCCAAAAAATAAGAGACAAAAATATCCACAAATAAGTCAAAAGGAAAATGTTATGGGAAATTCTCTCAAGCCTCATCCTTTCCATGTGCCCAAAGAAGCCTTTATGTTATCTAATTACGTCCCACACCTAATATCTCAAACCTTCTTCCCATGTCCATGTGTGACTGCAATGCCTTGCATTACAAGACACTTGGGTAGATAAAAGCCAAAGTAAGATCATAATTCTCACTTTTATTTTATTTTATTTTACCTAATCATAGTTCGCATTTGGCTAAGCGTACAATATATACAAGGGACAACAACCTACTGCCTCAAGTCTACCATGTTGTTTGCTTCGCCAACAAGGATTTGTTAAAAGCAAAAACATTCTTGTATATTGTACATTTATTTATTCATCATACATACACGTAATATCATGATGAACATGCACGAATCATTGCAATGTGGGAATTGGACTGCATTTATGATGATGAAGCTTTACAAACACGTAGACAATACAATTATGAATGCTAGCAGGTGGCTGCATTGATAATGCATATAATACATTCTTAACTTATATATACATATATCTTTATCTACTTCTGTAATTTTGTATTGAATTTGTCACTTACAATAAGCTTGCATGCAAAGAGAAAAAAAAATGGTTTCCAACGCCAGAAGCGTGAGAGGACCATCATATTCTTTGCAGTCATCAACATCTCTCTCTCAAATGAAAATAACTGGACTGGAAAAGCATTTCAGTCTTTTCTAGTAATGCTAATCATGGATAGACTTTACACTGTAATTCTTTACCTTTTTATCTTCCTTTTTAGTGGGTATGAGATTAAAAGATATGCTAGATTGAATCACCAACAGCTCTATTTTCACTGAATCTCTTCTATTTACACCACACATTAATTAACAAGGTAGGTTTTCATTCACTCAAAGCAATTTATACACTTGAACAAAATTGTAGGGCTTAATTAAAGCCCAAACACTGACATTGCCACTAAATAAACGAAGAAATAAATACTAGAACAGGCACGAGTATAACATGAATTTATAAGATATTAATTATGGCATTAATACCGTTTGATATCATACAACAAAATAAACGCCACCAATAATATCATCCCTGTCCCCAAAAAAGCTTTCTTTTTTAACCACCATAAATTAACAAAATATAATTTATAATCTATGTCTCTTTCTCTCTGCTTATGTGAAGTGAACTATTCTCCTCATTACTCCACAAAACAATATTACCATTCTTATTCATTTTTAGAATTATTAATATACTTAATAAATTAAATGAATAAATATTAAAAACAAAACAAGAAAATAAAATGAAAATCTTGCATGAATTCCCATAATACCCTTACCCTTTCCACTCGATGCACTGAGCCGTTGGGCGAACAATCTGATTCCCAGCGCGTAGTGGACACGGCGTCTGCAGAGGCGGAACCATGCAGTTGTACTGCAAACAGAGCGATGAGCTCAGAGGAATCTCCGCCGTCGGATTGATCTGAATACCGGTGAGGTAGTTATGCTGAAGGTACAGAATCTGAATGTTCGCGGCCAGAAGCCGATCCACGAAGCTCCCTGGAACCTCTCCCATGAATCGGTTGTTGTTCAGGAAGAGATTCTGTACTGTAGAGAGCATCGGCGAGATCTCTCCGGAGAGGCGGTTGAAGCTGAGGTCGACGGTTGGGATCGCGACCTGTTCGGAGGGACGAACTGCGCCGGAGAATTGGTTTCTCTGGAGCTGGAGAGTTGAGAGAGGGAACGAGAAGATTCGTGAGGGAATCGGACCGGAGAGCTGGTTGAGGCTTAGGTCAAGGTACGACAGCTGGTCGAGGTTGGAGAGGAGTTGGTCCGCCGCGCCGGAGAGGCGGTTCCAGGCGAGAGAGAGGTGAGTTAGGGATTTCGGGAGGGAATTCGGAGCAAGCTCCCCGGAGATGGCGTTGTGGCTGAGGTCGAGGCGAGAGAGAGACGGCGATCGGAATGGAGGGAGGTGGCCGGAGATTTTGTTGTGCGAGAGGATCAAGTTGGTTAGATCAGGGAGAGACGCGATTTGGCGGGGGATTTGGCCGGAGATTTGGTTGTAGCTAAAGTCTAGGGTTCTGAGGCGGCGAAGCCTGCCTAGGGCTGAGGGTATCTGGCCGGAGATGAAGTTTCGGGATATGGCGAGGAATCGAAGGTTCGGGAGGTTTGAGAGAGAGGCTGGGAGAGTACCGTACACGCGCCCCGGGACGAGAGTGAGTTCAGCGAGTGAGGTGAGTTTTCCCAGGGCTGGGTCGAGTCTACCAGTGAGTCCTGGCGCGCCGGCGCGTGGATCCCCCAGGTTTAGCGAGATTACTCTATCGCCGTCGCAGAACACGCCGGCGAAGCCGCAGGGATCGGCGGTGAACTCCCAGGACGCGAAGAAAGTTGATCCTGGGAGGTCTTTGAGGCTCTTCCGTACGGCTTGAAGAGCGAGAAAGTCCGACGGGTCAAGAATCGCAACGGCAACGGAGCTTAATCGGATGAAGAGAAACACCAGAGAAAGCACCGCCGTAAGTCTCGCCATTGGAGAATCAAAGAGAGAGAGAGAAGAGCGAATGACTCTCTGTTTGATGGTTGACTGAGTGCCAATGGCGGGGATTTGGTTTATTTTTTATAGGAGTTGAAAAGCGAAGATAAATGGTCTTCTAGCTTTTCCGTGAGAAGGCAATGGAGATTTCTCGTGAACGAGGCTTGGAGAAGAAGCAAATGAATAATGTGATTCTTTTTTTATTTTTTTTGTTCTTATGGCTTCTGAGAGAAGAGACGTTATTTTGTATCAGAACACTTCTTTACTATTCCAATGTAGAAGACGAGTGGCAAGAAGGGAGAGAGAAAGAGATAGAGAGACAAACACATAATCACACGCTGATACGTTTTTTTATTGATGTTTGGGATTATTTTATTTCTCTGAGTTCTTTCTTTATTGGGGCTTGAGATTTGTGGCAAACGGTTGTCCGAGCCTACGTGGTAGGCCTGGTGTCAGGTTCGGATGACAGCTCAGCACGCGACCTCGGCGAGCGACAACTAAGCGAAACGGAGATGAGGCGCCAGGATTACGGGAAGTGGAACGGTGTTAAATATCACCGTCGAGAGAGAGGTGACACGTAAGCGAAAGTGGAGTTATTCGTGGGGAGAGAAAGAGCAGAAGGATTGTGACTTGTACGGTGAGGCTTGTGGGTGACAGCTGGACGTGAGTCTCCTCTCCAAGTTCCTTCTTTGTGGACCCGGATAGATTCTTCTTCGATTTCTTCTACTTCAGATAATATTTTATTCGTTTTAACTTGCATCCAAGCAAGGTCTAACTTATATACTTAAATAAATAAGTATAAATTAAGGAAGCTTGTCTTGTGCTTGTCAACACTAATATTAAAAAGAAGAAATAGGAAAAGCAACATGCTGCCATTACGAAGGTTAAAATAAGCTCCAGTACCATATTAATGTGATGATAACATTAAATAAATAATGTAATCATAGGCCAAAATTTCCACAATATATTTATTATTCAATAGCATTTCCTACATGTATAATCTAACATAAATAGTATAATTATTTTAATACAAAATTACTAAATTATAATGTTTTACGTATGTAGTATAGTTTTTACATCAGATATAAAGTTTTTCCAGTAATTTTTAAAATCTGAAGGCACATTGTTTTTTTTTAGTTTAAAACAAATTTGGAAACAGTTTTTTAGGAAGCGTGTCGGTGACACGAAATATCATAAAAGTTCTCACGTATAATAGAGGAAAATCGTGATTACAAATATATGAATAAAACATAAACCATCGTAATGAAAAGAAACACAAATAGATTTAATCAACAATAGCCTTAAGTAGCCGTGCGAGACCTCAACTCGCGACCAATTATAATGACTTCTTCCAAATAAGGCGGGGCGGAACACAACCAGGTCGAAAATAATGATGGTTAATCCCATAACGCGCTAGATTATGCGCTGCAACATTACAAATAAGGGAAATATGCATAATGCTAAAATTCTCAAACTCCCTCACTTATCTGAATATACGATATAGGATCGTCCCAAACTCAATCGCAGACGTCACGCCCTCATCGATCGTTCTCACCACCCCCAAACAGTCAGAATGGACCTCCGCTCTTTTGCCATCGACGCTGCGAACTAGCTCTATGACACAGAGGACAACATACGCTTCCGCACGTTGGGGGGAGAACCCCTAACCCAAAAAAGCGTATACGAGACGATCATTTCTTCGGTGTGGTCTCGAATAATACAACCGACGCCGAAACCTGTATGGTCGCGAACCAGTAAAACAATAGTGAATTGCTAAATATTTATTTGAATGGAAAAGTTGTAAAGATGCAGGTACATGTGTAATATGGATCACTGCATTGTGAAAGATTGCAAAAAACAAAAAACGCTGTTGTATGATCTAATAATAGAATACAAAAATCCATGTTTTTTACATTGATTTTCTTTTTCTTTTCGTAGATTAGTACTCGCTTCAACTTCAAGCATTAGAAACTGGACGCCCAGTAAATAAAGTTGTTAACGTATATTCAAGCAATTACGCTCTAATCATTTGTACTGAAAAGAGATATCCAATTATTCAGCATTACTGAAAGAAGAAGCAAAACAAAGTGAAATTATCGATGATGAGATTGTCCATCAAATATTTAAAGGCAAAGCTTTAATGCGTTATCCCAAATTAGCTATGAAAGATAAGGTTTGGTATTTATCGTCTCGTGCAAATATAACGCCAAAACAAAACTTTTGTCAAAGAATTTGTACACGAACCATACAAATTGCTGAAACCACATGATTTTTTTTATCAATCCCCTAAAGGCCAAAGCAAAATAATTTACTTCCATGTCTGATACGAAAAGAGATAAAAAAAAAATGGGAACATCACATTGATTAGTATTTCCACAACACATCAAAAACATCACAATCTAATATGCAAGTGTCTCATAGTCACAAAAATTATGGGAATAAATTGTTAGACCAAAAGAATCCAACTAATGTGACAAGCCAGGTGATATTTTTTTGAAGTTATTTTCTCATTACTAGCCTAGAAAAAGAATAAACGTCTGGCAAATGCGTACACAATTGATTCTATTATTTTTAATATTTTTTATTATTTTTATTATCGAAATAGTCCATAAGTTATTATACTAGTAGTATTTTGGACTTCAAAGTAATTTTTTTAAAATAAAAATAGTTCTCATGCAATTTATTATAGCACCTCAATAATTTTCAAACAAACCAATAATCAAACATCTAGAAAACTTAAAATTAGCTCATTCCATTGATTTCAGCAGGATTTGAGGAAAAATAAAATTAAACTAGCGAACAAAAAATAACTAATCCTAACCTCCAATTTTATAAATTAATATCATCTAAATTCTGCTCATAAGAATTCATAAATGTATAACTCACTCCATCGAATCCAAACATAAATTAATAAAAAAAAAACAAACTATTCCAACGAGAAAACAAATTAAATAAACTACTACACACAAAAATTATCACACTCAAATCAAAACCCCCAATTTTATTGGTTAATATTAGTTAAAATATGTTCATAGCAGTTTATAAATGTATATATGCTCGTTGATTTAAATTGCGCATGTAAAAGATAGAACAACGATTTTTCGAAAGCCAAGAATACCGGTATGAAAATAAGGGTAAAATCGCAATGCAAAATTTGAATGAATTTGTACAGCATTTAAATGACTATTATGTTTAAATCTTAGAACATTAGCTATTAATTTACAATTTTATATTTAGTTAGTATTTTCTTTTCTTTTTATAAGAGAATGATAATTTTACGAGGCATTATGCGGTTAACCATAACGCGAATTCAACCTGCTGAATTTAGTCCCGCTTTGGTCGAAAGAAATTATTAGAGCCGATAATCGCGAGTTGAGATCCCGCACGGCAACGTAGAGACCGCTTGTTTTATGAGTTTATTTATGTTTTTTTTTTATTTCTAGTGGTTTATGTTTACTTTCATATTTATATAAACACGATTTTTTTTAGTTGTGAGTTTTTATAATTTTTCGTAGCAACAACCACGCTTACTCGAAAAGAAAAAAAAAACATTGAGCTATAAAACCCCAGATATCATCAGAATGGGCAATAGGCTAATAGCCATACTATTACTGTAATTATTTTTGGGTCTAATAGGGAACAGTGCAGAATTCACCAACTTTAACAACCAGAAAAAAAACACCCATTTTGGATTGATTTCGTAACATAATATATACAAGATTTTTTTAAGTCATTTTGTATTTTTGTGTTTTATGTTTTGGTTGGTTTCTGTATAATGGAATTACAAGTCTTTGTACCGCAAACCTTCTCCTTCTACAACCGGCATATGCACATTTATGCAACTCTGCGTGTGATGTCCTTTTCATATACAGCTATATCTAATTACCGATGCCTATGCCTCCCCTTTTGTACCACCTTTATCTGCTTCTTCATTTAATTTCTCTAGAGGAGAAATAGTTAAAAGTTTGTGTTGAGAAAATAATGTATATAATGTCATGTGACACTGATAGCACATGAGTCTCACTTGAGCTTGGTGAGTCCACATATCACAGAGAAAGAAACACGAGGTAGAAAATAACATTGTACCGTAAAGCTGGAAAAGGAAGGGGATGAGATGAGAACATGTGTATAGAGGATTAAATTTATGAATGTCGTCAACTACAAGCTCACATCTTCATTTATTTCAATGATGAGGGATTGCTCAGTGTTTTATGATGATGGTGTATTTGAATTAGTGTATTTCAGTTACTTGATGAAGTTTTCTTCAAGCAAAAGGATCGGTATATCTTATTCTGACAAATCACCACTGAATTAATATAATAATTAATTAATAAATAGCCATATAAACTAATGGCTTATTGAAAATAGTCCAAATGTTGTTAACGAAAAGTAAATAACAAAACCCATTTGTTTACTAAAATTTTGGGACCATATTACCCAAAAATCATTGTTTGCACAGTTTACAAAAGATAATAAACAAATATTAATAAATATTTGTACCATTAATTTGGCGCATAAATAAATGAACCATTCTATCAATTCTTATAATTTCATTCCTTCCATTTAAAAAAAAAAAGAAAAAAAAAACTCAAAGCAAACTCAAAAGTCGAAACCGTAGCCACGTAAAAAACTCAAATCGTCGGAAGCTACTCAAATCGAAAAAGTTGGTTCGTCGATATAATGAATTGTAAACAGAACGTAGACATAAATGATAATGAATTGTATATATAACGTAAACATATATATGGATAACACATAGCTAATTGATTAAGTGAATAACTTTTATCATGCAACAATTCTATATGGAGAAATTAGAGAAAAGATAAGTAGTTTTTTATTTTATTATTTAGAGAAAAAAAAGCAAAAAAGAAAACTCATGTCAACAAAAGAAAAAATGGAACCTAAATTCTGTAAATTAATTAGATAAATACTGTAAATCATCTTTAACTAGATGTAAATATATACTTTTCATTTGTATAAGATCTAAATAATTTACGCAACTAAAAACTTCGTAATTAATCACACACGACTTCCAAATTCAGATTTTGTTTTCAAAATTCAAAATTTGAATCCACAAATCAAGAATAAAAATTTAAAATTTATTGTAAACAATTGTCACCGCGGTTATTTACAACTCGTTTACAAAATATTGGCTACTTTCAAATTGTTTATATTTAAAATGGCTATAGACTCAATAACTTTCTGTTAATATAATGGAAAATATCGTATTTATTCTCTGGAGTCCTAGTCCTATGCTACATATGTAAATTGAATTATATTGGATACAAGAAATATCATTTTTGTAGATCCAGTAGGCATATCACATTTACACATTGAATTACAACTTCATTCGAAATAAGACTTTACACATAATTTATGACCAAAATGTCATTTAGATAATAGAAAATTGGAGACCATAAAATTTTATTGTAAGCTCGTTGAAATCCGACGGAATTTGCCGGGAAATATATTATAATTTTTTAATTTTTTTCGGAAGTCATTAAATTTCATCGGAGTATACTGAAAAAGAAAATTAATTTATTTGTCATAAGAAGTCATCGGATCTCAACGAAAACATCATGAATTTCATCGGAAAATATGGGTTACTTCTAAATCTAAACCGCAAATCATTTAATAATCTTAAATAACTCTAAACTATGTTTAAACAACACAAAAAATAAAAAATGGAGTGAGAAACTACTTTTTGTCATTTTCGTTTCCGATTTTGAAGGGAGTAAGATGGTATAGCTCTAAAGGCTCCGGAGATGGGTCCTTTGAAGCGTCGGAGGTTGTCGAAAAATTATCAAATTTAATCGGAATTGTATGGGAGAGAACAACCAGGTATAGAGAAGAAGAGATGTGGAAATAATAAAAAGAATAAAGAAATGATGGGTTAATTATAAACGAGAGTATTTTGATCCAAAATTAACTTAAAAATCAAAATTAACGCTATATCAAAAACCCAGATTTTGATGATACAAGGACCATATATCTCAAATAAAAAAGCAGTTCAAGAACCATCCCAATCAATAGTTGTACAAAGTTTACCATCTAATGAATGCAAATATGCCAAACGCATTACATGGATCCATATACTCTATCATATCAAACTTATTATTATTATAAACCAAGCCTAATGGGGATATTATGGAATTTCATGGGATTTAGAAAGACTAGACTCTCCAAAAAAGCCAGGATAATGGAACACAGCAAGCCTTTAGTACGAGAAAAAAATGAAAAAGGAATTATGCAACTCAGAAACTACATACTAACAATTATGGTGTGTCATGTGTGTGAAGAAATATCAGTAACTATCCAGAATCACCAAGCCCTTCTTGTGCTATATATGAAGATTTTTCATTCAATGTCGGGAATTTTTCCACCAGCTGCAACGATCTGTCTCTCAAGCTATGGAGACCAGACATAAAAAAAACAAGTTAACTTGAGAAGTTGAACAATTGAGGATAAAAAAGAGACACAAATAAAATATTTCTAAATATTCAATTGCTGACCATGAACAGTTGGTCAAGATTGGTCTTCAAGACCGCACATTCTTGTTGGATTTGATGCAAGCATCTCAAACACCTTCAAGAAAATTACCAAAAGTCAATGATTCAGGCGAAAATCATAATAGTCTATAACTTGAAGATTCTGTAAGGATAGGAACTCACCCTTCCAAATTCTGACCCTCACAATAATCTCGATAACTAACACAGACATTTTTTACCCTCATTGCGCCTATGCTGTGTTTGATCCATGAGGACCGGAAATAGATTAGCAAACACTTTGGCAACATAAATTAGAAAGGGCCTAAAAACACTTGTGAGTAAATCAGAAAGAATCTACGAATCAGTGAGATTGATAGTTGCAAATAGAATTCATATATATTTGTGGATGTTAGATATATAAATTTTCGACTGAGATGTACTTGTGTATACCTGGCGCTACTGCCCTTGAACTGATGAACATGCGAGTCCAACTGCTTGTAATCGACGTCAGTTTGCTCGCTGCATAATGTTTAGCATTACGAGTAAGAATATTTGACAGAGCAAAATATCTTTTTACATGAAAACGAGATCTCAAAGCGGGATATCAGACTAGCTCTCCTTTTCCATCCTTGAATTTCATTGTTACTCAGTGCTTGAGCCTATAATAGTATAACCTCAACCAAAATCAGTCATCTTCTATTCTGCACTGGCCAGATACCAAACAAAGTTTAAGTCCAGTAATCTGAACTTCCGTTCTACTCAACAGAGTTTCACATCTTGTTTTAAGAAAGCCTTTGCTCTCCGTATATAGATTTATGGACATTTTCATGCTCGTTACGCTTTCAAAAGTCTATGTAACGACTAAACCTATCAAATGGCTTAAAAGACTCTCCACCAGAATGATATATTCTAAAACACAATGATCAGTGCACAGGTTTTATTTTGACTAAAGTATCACTGTATGGCATATCACACTATTTAACATAGGGCCACACAACCAGCAGAAAACATTTTTAGGCTAAAAGAAAAAGTTAATAAAAAAATACTTTTAGCAAAAAAGAAAATAAGATACGAAAATACATGAAACAAACTCACAAAAGATTGGTCATGTTGTTGAGAAGCTTCTGAGAGTCCTCAAAGAAGAGAGAAACGACCTCGACCACGAAATCCGGGCTGCTCTCGTCTTGAAGCTTCTTTAGCTGCATAAATTGATCATCCACAAATCCCTACGAATTTCGGTCGCAAATAAATTAAAAAGGAAAAACAAATTCAGAGCAATATTTTATGTTTAGAATCCAATCGACAACCAATCATTTCATTTTCACTACAGAAAGAAACAAAATTGAAGGAACACGAATGATTATTGACGAAAGCGACAAAAGAGAACCTGTTGACGCAGAGCACCGAGGAGATCGTACCACTGTTTCGTCCATTGAGAAACAGCGTCCATGGTGTTTCTGAGCTTTTACAAGAAAAATGAAAACGAAAAGGAAAGAAAAAAAAACAGATCTTAAATAGAGCGAGTAGAGAAGATTCCCGAGAAAAGGAAAATCCAGTGGATAAAAAAGAGAAGTTCACAGAAACGTTTCGAAACAGGTTCACTGTTATACGCCGTGGTCTGGTCTGGATTAGTGTGTGAAGTGAGTCACCGAGTTGTGAAGAACGGGTTGGTCATTTGGGATTTTGGAAATAAGGCCTTTGTTTGATGTTTGTCGATAAATTATTACCCAATAATGGCATACCTTTTTATATTTTATTTTGCGTATTTTCCCTGTTAATAATTTTTTTATTAGATAGAATTAATAATTTATTATGAACGAGTAATTTAATAATGAAAATTTATGCACTCAGCTTTTATGGTATTTTGTGTCCGACGGACCCCACAAATATTGTGTCCTCGCACTACTTATCCTTTTATTGCTATCCACGAACGCAACGGTCAAAATAGTCTCCTAACGACCTAACCGCACGCATAAATCGCATCTATGATATATAAACGTCACAAATACCTGACGTTTTATATTTGTTACACTTAAAACACATTTACTTTCTTTTTAGTCGCGCAAAATTATGCAAGCTTACCATTTAATACCATTGTGACCTTTAACTCGTTAAATGTCAAGTTAACTCTCATTAAATTATCAATTTACCCATTTAAAGATGGAGAGAGTTGTTTCCCGCGATACCCAAACGTTTGATTGCGTTTTTCTTCATTGTCTATGATCAACAGATAAACAAAATAATTTCGCAGTTATTAATTGTCTCTTTTAGTTTTTTTTTAAGGCATTGTCTCTTTTAGATTATAGTAAAATTATACACTTTATGAGCAAATAGTGTCATTAGAAATAAATAAAATTAGTTTAAAAATAATTTAACTAACATAGACTGATTAATCAATTAACATTTTGACATGATTGACTGATGTATTTTCAAGAGCTAATGTTGGTTAATTTTTTTTTTCTTTTAACGTGGACGGAACCACAAGATTTATTAATGAGTCATCACTTAGGACGGGTGAATATCGTAATTATAATATCATAAAGAAAAAAAATATTGTATGAAGTATATATTAAACACCTTGTTTGCGATATCTATACTTCTTGCAATCCGTTACAACTATAGAGAAATTGACCATATTCGTTAAGGACACTCGCCGCCATAAATTTCTCGCGATAAACATGAACAACATTAATACTGATCAGAGCCTCGGTTAAGAAACTCAAACGAGTTTTCATAATCAACGAAAGGTAACCAGTATCATTTATTGCATCAACGAGCAATTTAGAACAACTCTATCACTGATATTTTCCACAAAAGCTTTCAAGTTTAAAATGCTAAAAATTAGATTTTCCAAAGCTAGAGTTAACGAGTACATAGCCAGCAAAACTCACAATCCATTTACCTTCAAAATTTTGAACAGTCCCACATATAGGACCATTACCGTTCATTACCGTCCTTGAAAGAGCCATCAATATTCAACATGAGTTCATTTTTTGGTGGTTCCAAGATACCTACCGAGAGCCTTATTTCAATTCGTAAGTGTTCGATGTTTTGGCCAAGATGGTATTCAGCTAAGGAAAGAAACAACTTCATATATTCATCTCTTCGTCTTCATAATATCCATACTACAAAAAAGAAGCCTATGCTTTTTCATATTTCTTACATAATATAGCAAACATGATCGATTTTATTTTAAACCACATTTTTTTTTATAATATTGCTTGCAAACCAGTTCTTGTAAAGGTGGACAATGGTCAGCTCCTCTAAAAAGTGTGTCTAACTCCTCGTGAAAGTTTTTTCAGATTCGTTGGGCAACATTACCTTCGAAGAAAGGGTGAGAGAAGATCCCAGCTATTTTATTGAGGCAGCAATGGCAAATAGATATAATAGAAATTCTGATTTTTGAAACTCGAACATCTGCCGGTATGGCTCGGTACCAAAACTTCCACATAAAACAAGGAATCTTGGTAGGAACTTTGGATCTCCGAAATTTCACATTCCACTCAAAGTTATCATAATTAGCATAAGGGGAAATTTTCCAATAATAAAATTGAGTGGTAGAGAACTTACCGGAGGTGCTAGGAATTCAAAGAAGCTCATCAAGGTCTTTCTTAATCGTGGTGCATTGAATCTGCTGCCATATATCAATTATGGTTAAATATTAAATACGCTCCATAAGTTGCAAATTTATTAGTACTTCCAGGACAACCAATGATAACTCATATGTAGAAAGAGCAAAGTCACTCAACGTCATGCCACACCAATTATCTTGTCAAAATCTAACCATTTCATTCTCAAATTTTCATAGAGAGTTATCAAGTTTCAGGAAGGACCGATCTGATTTTCTTCCAAAGAGTTGATCAACCACTTTTGAGATTAGTCACTCCAAGAAGATGATTACGTATACCATGTTTATTTTTCACAAACCTAGTCCATAGGCTGGCTATAAAAATGCCTAAATTTACAAGTAATTGTCTTATGGATTTCCTTAATCTATAATATTCAAGTTTTTTGTAGTAACATTTGTAATCAATTTTTTCTAACAAAACATTTAGGCTTGTATCCATCTTATAAAATTTGGAAGTAGTTAATGTTTTGTAAACGTGTTGTAAATAATCACAGTAAATACGTGACGGTTGTTTATTTGAGCTACTTTAAAGTTCGAATATAAATTTTTAATTTTGATTTTGGATTCAAAATTTGAATTTCGAAAAAGAAATCTGAATTTGGAAATCGTGTGATTAATTATGAATTATTATAATTTCTTAGATCTTCAAACCAACATATCCGAGTTTAACACCTGGCCTTCCCTAAAATTAAAAAGAGGATTTAATAACATCTCTTTTATAAACTTAATAGATTAAGTACAGAGTTTAGCTGTTTAAATTGTTAGATCATATATAATGGAAAATTATTTATTACATCTTATGAAAGCTGATTTGCAATATATTTAATTAATTTACAGAATTTAAATCCCTTTTTTCTTTTGTTACAGTGAGTTTCTTTTTTCCGATTCCTTTTTTCTCAGAAAATTAAACAACGCTCATCTTTTCTCTAATTTATCTCGATGAAATTGTTTCATTATGAAAGTTTCTCACTCAATGAAAAAAGTACGTGTTGTATATGTTTTCGTGTTTCTTCTCCAATTATGTTTACATTCTGTTTATGATTCATTATCAGATTCAATTTACGTTTATTTTGCTTTGTTTATTTATCCGTCTTTCATTTTACATAATTTATTAGGATTTTTTTGTTTTTTGCAGTTTCGACTTTTCAATTTCCTCTGAGGAATGAATTGAATGAAACCGTAAGACTTGAGTTATTGTTCCTTAATTGACACGTCACTGTATTGTAAATAAATTTATCAATTCCTTTTTTTATTGGTGACTGTAGAACGAGGCAGGAACTAATTTAATTTGGGTAATCTAGTCTACAAAATTTGTAAACAAATGACCCTGACTATTTACTAAACGTTAACATAACGTGAGCTAGTCCAAAAATAATGGTAGTTGATATGGCTATTTATTAGATTAACTCTTCTTAAATTTTAAAATCACATGTGAGTAGTATTTAATTGATAATAACTAACAATTAAATCTTCGAGTTTTCGTATAGGTAATGATCGGTAAAATAGACAATAATTTGCGTGTTTATAAGTCTTTGGGTCTCTATGTTAACATTTGGATTTCTGGTCACTTGAAGTTTGTATAATTAATCATTAATAATGATGATTTATCAACCAGAATAAATTATAGTTCGGAAAATTTGGTGTGTGTTAATAAGAGTAACTAGTTTTCAGTTATTAAACGTTGGCTAAAAAAATTTCTAGCACTTCAAGAATGCTATTTAACTAATTGGCGCCATCAATCAAATATGTAAATGTTAAATAAACTTACAATCTTAATCTTCTCATAATTTTTCTTGTTGTACAAAGTGGCAAAAATCATCAAGTTTTGATTTTCTATTACATTTCATAAACCTAATTACATTAAGGATTTCATGTAGTCATGCATAACATATTAAATATATATTGTTATGCCTAAAAATGGTTTAATAATGTTTCGACAAAACTAATAAGAATGAGCAAAAGACTAGGTCGGATTTTTTTTATACAACAGTACTAATTCTCGAAATATGAAGACTAGTCACTTGAATAAAGACTTACGAAAAGGCACTTAAACATAAAAAATCGTCCAACATAACTGAAAGATTGTTATTTTGGATAAGAAACACACGATTCGGATAACCGGCAATGGTTATCACGAACATGTATCTGATCAACTCACGTACACAACAACATAAATTATAAAAAAGAAGAGGAGAAAAGGGAAATGAGGTGACACACACTAGCACATCTTGTTTAGACTCAAAATAATCTGTTCATGAACGTTTCTCTTTGACTCTCACCGAATATTTTTATCATTCGGTAAAGCCAATGGTTGGTGTTATTCACTTAAATTCATGATAACATATATATATATATATATAAATATATATATATATATATTCAAATGAATAATATATTGCATTTTTTTATACATATTTTATCATGATCAGACATTGAGAAATAGGTCTTTCCACAAACTAAAACAAATAAGGTTTCGAATGGATGTAATAAACAAATAAGGCCATTCATAGTACCCTAATCTTTGGTTACTTTAAGTCATTATTTTAAATAACAATTTTTTTAAAACATTTCAAAGAACAATTTTATCTCAAATAAATCTACAACAATAAAAAAATTACCCGTACGTCATTTACGTAAGCAGGTACGCAAGCATTACAGTACAAAATAAATAAATAAAATGTATCATACTCGAGCCTTCTATAATTTATTTGAGCATATCGATATTTGGTATTGGGTTGTTCACTCTCTCCATTATCAGTTTGAGATTTTGTCGAGCTACAGAAATGCGATTGCAAGTTGGCAACTGACCAGGGTTGCATATATATATATATATATATATATATATATATTATTCTAAATAACTAAATCATGTTTGACCAAAAAGAGCCGTACATGGACCAACATCACGTTCGATCACCAGAATTTGCAATCATAAAATTATACTTAATTTCAAAGAATATTTTTTTAACAAACAAATTTCTCACCCCCCGACATTTAGAAGGGGAAAAAGAAGAATAGCAGAGGCAGGTGCATTAAAAAAGAAGAGAAAATTGTCGACACATTACTTTCGCACAATAAGCGGAATTTTCCTAAAACGAATAAAACCGAAATCATCTAATCTACACGCCCATAGACATAAGGCATGAACAACATGATTAGTATTTCTACTAGGCCAATTAAAAAAAATCAATACTATAAAATATTGTTTAATAGTCACAGACTAATAGAAATCAATTACCAAGAAAACCAAGTACCATCATTTCTGAGACTATCTAATATAGTCTTGCTGTCGCCTTTTGCACAACCGATTCAAAGAATGTTAGATAACCAGAATTTGCATTCCTAAAATCATATATAGATCCAAAGAATGAATTAGTGCTTCACAGAGGAGAGCACTGAAAACTACTCTAGAGTTCAAACTGCCCCACTATTTTACATTTTTAGCTATTTTACTTGTCTTTTGTGAATTATATTATATTATATCTTGATATATTTTTACGATGCTTAATTCGATTGTATAATTGTTCGACTGTTGTTGAGTTTTGTACGTTGTTTTCAAACTGTAGCTTACTCATCATTTTTATAGCAGTCTTATTCGTATATATGTTTAAAAGTGCCAATGGATATATATATATTAGAATTCACAACTCAGAACTTTCAAATAAAATATTATGAATAGTCACGAACACTATATATATATACATATATGCATCCGCGCCTTGGATTAAAGTATGATAAAAGTTATCTCTTTACTCATGCAAACGTGCGTCTCATTTTGGGTTTAAGTGGTCCAATTATTTTCGTAAATAGTTTTAAGTGGGTATTTACACATGTAGACAATGTTTGTAAAACGTTTGATATTTTGAAATTAGTAAAACGCTAGACCTGTGTATATAGCTAAAAGACCTTTAAAGTATTGCGCAAATACGCGAATGTTTTGCATGGTGATTAGTTAGGAGAATAAGAAACAGCGTGATTATTTGAAATCTGATCAAGTGTGCTCAAACATAAAAAGGCAGAGTTCAAAACGAAAGAAAATTTGAAAAAAAACTACAATCATCAATAAAAAAGAAAAAGAAAGACCAGATGTAAGTAATCTAAAGAGGAGGTCAAAGACTCAAGACAGAGTCCGAACGAAATCCGGATCCGAGTCCAAGGCGTGGAGAGTGTTGGGAGAAAGGCAAGCCTCGAAATCAATGCTTCCGTGATCGGAGCCCGGAAACACAGTGAGTTTCCCGTCGGATTTGTTTCCGGGGCCGCTGCGCACGGCGGCGGGCCTTCCCCACCCGAAATCACAGCCGTAGACATCGAACCGCGGCGAGCTTCCGGTGAGCAGCTTCTTGTTGGCGGCGGCGTTTCCACGGCGATACACCTCCGGGCTCTGCTCCCACGCCTTTAAGTGGCTTCTGACTTTAGAGACCGTGTTCGAAGCGATTGCCCTCTTCAAGAGCAGCGCCGCCGCCCCCAGCCCTCCGCTGACTACCTCGCCGGCCGTGGATTCCGACGCCACTAACCGCACCGCGTTCCCGAGATACTCTTCCGGAAGATTCTCAGCTAAACCCATTCTTTGCCTCAACCCCACTGCGAACACGTAGCTGACGGCTTCACCGGAAGCCTGCTTTCGGCAGCGTGTTATCGAGATCCAGAGATGAGCCAGCAGTGCCTGCAGAGACGAGATCTCGTCTATAGATAAATGCCAAAAAGATTAAAAAGGTTAAGAACCCCACGTTGGCCTAAAAGGAAATGATGATAAAGTTTGTGGTCGCGACGACAACAGAATTCATCAAAGAGTTTACCTTCGTTGCCTCGGACTTGGGCGTTGGCTTTGGCTTTCAGCTCAGCCACGGTGGCTTTGCTGAACCTGAACATCCTTTGTCGGAGCTGCCCGGGTAATGGCCTCTTTGAGGCCTCGTTGACGACGAGAGAGCGTTTCGGGATGCGAATCGGGAGATCGACTATGCCGTCCAGGAATCTCCGGTCGAAGATCACCGGGAGACCAGCGCTGACTTTGAGTTCGGCGCGTGCGATGTCGGACCAGGTGCGGAAGAAGTGCCAGAAGAAAGAGCCGTCGGAGACGCAGTGATTGAGTGAGCACGCGACGAAGACCGCGTCGGTGAGCTCGGTGACCTGCGCCGAGAGCAAGGGAAGGTCGGAGACGGCGGCCTCGTGGTTCGGAACCTCGTTCATGGTGAAGAACGAGTAGACCAGCGCATCCGGAATGATCGCCGGGTCGAGGATGTCAGCGGCCGAGACTCTTCCGTCGGCAGTGGCGTGGACGAACTCGGCTCCGGCGCCGTTGCAGTGGATGAAGAACGATGTGGTATCGTCGCCGTTGTCGACGGAAACGAGGCGGCCGGCGAGAGGGTAAAACGTGTTCACGGCTTTGATAAAAGAGTCTTTTAAGCGCTTCACTAGTGCGAGTGTGGTTGCAGTACGAGGCTTGTGGAAAATGATTCCTTTTTGGATGTGATCCATGAGTAGGAGCAGAAGATCGGACGGGCCTAAATCAATTCTAGCTCCACTCGACTCACCGTTTTCAGGTCGAACGGCAGTCCTGGAGACGATGCGTATCATGATTTCTCTCTCTCTCTCTCTCCGATAAAATAATATTTGTTGAATGAATGAAAGGTATGTGCACCTCTTGATCTTGATTTGGCTTTATGGGAGCTAATCAGTAGTCAATGATATTGACTCGAGTACCAGTGTCAGTCAGTGTAGTTCCTGACTGGGCACGGCTGCCGATATTTCGGGTCTTGCTGCCCACGCTTGCCGTGACAGCTGGATGTAACTTCAAACTTTATGTACGGAATTTCTTTTTGTTGGTATTATGCTACGTCAAGTCTTACGTCAATTCTGCTAATATTTATTTTGATACTTTGTTCACACGTCACTCGCATTTTAACATGTTTTACTAACCAAAACAATTTAAGTAGTGAATTAAAATGGTATAGCACTCACGTTACTTAATATCCAATTTTGATCGTTCGAACTAAATTATGACTCGGAGACATCAATGCATAAAAAAAATGTTAAAAGCAGCTTTATAATTAGTCAGTAATTGAATGGATAAAAGTCAACGTTACACTTCAAAACAAATTGATAATACCCTCCTCTGGTGGAATTATATTTATACCATCTGATACTTCGCAGGTATGAGCATTTCAGTTAGTCATCAAAGGATCCGGAGTTTAAAATATAAGTGATCTATAAAATGCTTTCATCTTTGATTAAAGATTTACGCGAAATTACATAATAATAATATATTGACTAATATATTTCGCATCACATCTTTTGGTTAGATATGAATCATATGATATGTTTCGAATTTATTTTTTTGAAAAATAAAGAAAATTAGCCTTGAAATACGGAGAAGAAAAGTATTAGAAAAAAGGAAAACTTATTCTTTTAACTAAGTAATGATTTGCAAAAAGAAATTTGATTAGTATTAATTTTTTTTCATAATTTTATTTTTGGTGTGAGCATATATTAGCTAACATTAAATTGGTGTTATTTTCTTACATCAAATGTAATGTATACTCCAAAATTTAGGTTCGCACTAATGGTGATACAATAGATTTTTAACTTAAAGAGAACATTACAAACATGTATATTTAATTGAACTTACTTATTTATTAATTATGTATCTAAGTTTAAAATATATGTACACTATATATTACAATTTAATTTAATTATAATATTATTTAAATATCAATTTTTACATAAAAATGAATACCATTATACCAAATTCATATGATTCTATTCATTTCATTTAGGGAGTTTCGTTATATCTTAATAATATAAAAATGGATTAAAATATGTTAAAATCCAGGACCATCACAATTCACAAATATGAAAAGTCAAACGAACTATATATACGAAACCATTTTTATGGTTTTACTTATAACCATAGAATATTCGAAGATAGCGCTCGAGTGAAATCTATATTCATGTCTAATGCTTCCCTTTTCGGAGCTAGTTAACATAATGAGCATGCTGTCAAATTTAATTTCGGGGCTGCTGCACAAGGCGACAAATAATTGTCATCGAACCGTGCTAGGGAATATTTTAAAAAGAAAATGATAAACATAATTTGCAACAACGGTAATAATGGAAACTAAGAATTTAAGAAGGGAAAAACACCAAGATTATAGACTTAGAAAATTCTGGAAATTTGAAATTATCATCGAAATTAGGAGGAACTAATTTATGATGTATAGTAGACCAATTGATAAAAAGGTCTCTAAGGTATATATTCATATAAACGTTGGTTGATTTCAAAATATTACACGTTTTGAAAATGTTGTGTAAATACTAACCTCAAACTGTTTACGGGATTATTTGGACAATTTTAGCCCAAGTTTGTTTCCCGCTTCTCAAACACTAATTAACCAAATTAAATAAATAAAATAAATTAACGACAAAATAAGAGGAGTGAATATTAATGACGAATATGCATCATAACTGATTAGATGTTTACACACTTGTCAATGTGATAAACGAGTAAATAAAAACGTAAATATATTACTACAACTATGTTAGCAGATTGTCAAAATAGATTGTTAATAGATTGTCAAAATCAAATAACTGAGTGTAAAAAACACAAAATAAAATGATCAACTGTAAAACTAAACGGATTATGAAAGTGAAATACCTTCATTGTTATATAATTCCATACGTACAATATAGAAGAATAGAAGAAAATTATTCTGATTTAGGAATGTATACATATCAACGTAAAAAATTATGTTAACGTTGCTCCAAATGTAGTTAACGGAGTAATGAGGTTCGGAGGTTGTATTTTTGGAGACTGGTAAACATGGAAGAATATTACTAGTAGAAGTCGACGAGATATACACGATAAACAAAATAAAAGAGATGTTAATTAATTCCATTATATCGAATCAACCGTGTTACATTTAGTTACCTCAATTATAGGATCTATAATTACTCATTCTAATTTGCTTCCTTTTACACACAATAATCGGAAATTAAGTAAACCGAATAAATATTCAAATCCAAATAATTTCACCAATTAACTAGAGCCTATTTCAAACGAAAATTGAAATTGAAACGAAATTAACTTTAAACCGCTAAAATAAAACACTAAGTTACATTTACTTATCTCAATTATAGGATCTATAATTACTTATTCTAATTTGCTTCCTTTTACACACAATAACCGGAAATTAAGTATACCGAATAAATATTCAAATCCAAATAATTTCACCAATTAACTAGAGCCTATTTCAAACGAAAAAATTGAAATTCAAACGAAAATAAATTTATTCCACTAAAATAAAACAATAATAAATGTGGGAGTAGTTTGGACTTTGGACCCAATATTTGTGTATACAAAACTGAGTGAGTATTTATAAAAGTTTTACAAAATGTTGGGTATTTTGAAAACACTAACTATAAAAGTGGGTAAACATCTTATTTTTTGTTGATAAAATGTATGATAATTTATCAAATTTCTGCCTAAGATAAAATTATATCTCAAGCATTCTAGAATTAAAAATAGTTAAAAAAAAAAGCTATATTTATGTCAACGTCTCCATAGTATATTACACATGCATCTTGCTTTAGTTTAAATTATTTTCTTCATTTTTAGATACCTTAACTAAAATTTAAAATCAAGAGCTCAAACGGACTCTATGTCTAACTCTTCAGTGATTATTTTGACGGTTTGTATAAGAATAGCTATCACTTTTAGAAAAATATGAATTGTATACGATGAATTCATGTTTTTTTCCAATGAAATTTGATGACTTCTAATGAAAAGAAAATGTGGCAAACTTTTGCCGTATTTCGATCGATTCCAATTAAATTCGATGACTTCCGATGAAAAAAATTTAAACAAATTTTTAGAAAAATCGACAGATTCCCATGAAGTCATTTTTTTTTTCCTTTTAAAGGCATTTTGATCTAAAATTGGTCAAAAAGTATAAATTCGAATATAGTTTCTATAGGAAGTTTAAGATTAACATTGAATTTTTTTGAGTTTATAAAATGAAATATCTCTTACCATATTTATTTATTTCAAATGACTATTATTTAACTAACACGCTCGTTTATTAGACAAGTTAACCACTTCCATATTTATTACTTTCGATTGACTGTAATTTTAATATTAAAAAAGACGTTTAAGGATCCTAAGCAATGTTTTTTGTACATGTAAACATAAGTGTTTTTGAAAATTATCAATATTTATGTTTGGCCAACGTCATTCCCGTCAATATTCTTTTTTCCGATTTCCACATTTTTTTCGTTAAATTTTCGTTCGATAGACGAAATTACTGTATTTAAGAGTTATTGACCATTTAGCAACATTCAATGAGTAGTTCAATTGTTGAATGAAATCTATTTGCATATATTTTATTGGTTTAAGAACTTATGACAAATTGAAAAATCTGGAAAGTAAATTATTTTCAGGAATTTAGAATGTCATTAGAAGATTAATTGAAATTTTACCTTACAATTGATAGATTCATTAATACAAATAACGCGTGGGAGCTAGCGGAACTACTAAGTTGGAAAGAAATTGTATAATAAATTAGTGTACTAAAGTAATGAGAAGAGTAATAGAAGCTAACAATTCAAGCCCACGATGATTATGAATACTAAACAAAATGTGTGGGAATCCATTTTACGAAAATTTTCTCGTGAAAATCAAAATCGTACTCGAACAGGTAATCAAATAGAATCTACATCTCCAACATATAGATGTGAAGATATGATATCTTCATGTATTCTCGATGTAGATATATGTATGAGGCAACTTGCAAGCCCAATGTAGTTGTACAATAAATTTAAAAACTTCATGAAGCGAGAAGAAGTCGGCATATGTGATGGAAACTGGTGCTACTAATTCAAGAGAATTTGAATAATTGTACGTGAATTTTTCTATGTCAAAAATATGTCGATCGTTAAAAGAGGTCATTGTGATAGACTTGAGAGTTGCAAATCAGATCATAAAGACGGGGATCAAAAAGACGTGAGAGAAAATCGATCTCTTGCAAGAATAATATGCGAATGCGATACTCAAGAGCTTCAATACGGTGTAGGTGCGATTGAACAACACAACATTGATCAACCACTTCAAATACTCAAAGGAACAGTCATCAATAACGGAGGACGAGCTGTATTACGTAAACATAATCCATGGTCTTCAACCGTAGGAAGCTTGATATGTGCAATGATGTGTATGAGGTGAGACATTGCTTGCAATACAAGTGTGAATAACTTTCTACGAGTAGTCCGGAGATATAAGAGTGGGATGTTGTGAAGTGAATCCTCAAATATCTATTGGAAAGTTCGAGGGCAACATTGTTGCTTAAGAAGACCGAGGTTGGACTTCAAGGATACATCAATGCAAAAAGTTGATGCGATATCGACATCAGAAAGAACACGTCTGAATACGTCTACACATTCGACGAGATGATTATCTTCTAGATATCAAGGTTGCAAAAGATTGTCGCCTTGTCGAGTTGACAAAGTTTGTGACCATCATCGAGAATACAAAACAAATGATATGGTTGCACATGTTTCGACGTGATGCTAGATCAAGACCACGAGCGCAGTACGATGTATGGAGAAAACTAAAAAATTGTCCAATTTTAAAACACATACATACGCATAACATTTTGATCAAAATCTAGATATGTTGTTGGCCTTGTTGTCTTTTATAAATATAGTGTGACCACATTTTTGTATTGTGTGTGAACTAGATTTTGTAAACATCATCCTATTTTATTATAGTGAATTCGTAAATTCGTAGCAACATAAATGAATGTAATTTCATATTGAGATTGACCGTTTATAACTTTTTTATTTTTATATTACTTTATTTCATTTTTTGGTTGTTTGTGAGAGAGTATATGCTTATAATTATTTTTTTGGGTCTTTTAGCTATATAACCATGTAAACGTTTAGCAATTTCAACATATTCAACGTTTTGTAAACATTGTGTAAATACGCACCTAAAGTTGTTTACGAATTTTTTCGAACTATTTTATCCAAAATGTCTTTCCCGCCGAAGTTATAAAAAAAATAACAGTAAATGAATAGTAAACGAAAACTGATCTTACACATTATTAATGAGGAAGTAATTAACAACATCAAATAACATTTTAAATCCACCGAAATAAATGAAGTAATTTAGGAGAGATAATTCATTATTTTTAAAGCAAGAAAACACATGCAACCATTTTCTCCCAAATTTTTTTTGATGAACACAGTGAAACAGTGAAGAACACAAAGTATTGAACATCTAAAAATACGATAAATCAGAATAATAAAAAGAAATATTTATGTGTTAACAGTTAATAGTATGTAAACATGTTTGTACTCGTAAACAATATTATCAATTATTAATATACAGTTAAAATGCACAATATTGAAAAACGTAAAATAATAATTGAAAACAGATTGAAAAATTACTTGGAAAATAAATAAATATAAAATTGTTTTGAACCCAAAAAAAGACGAGAAGAAAAAAGGTATTGATCTGAAATAATATACTCGTAAAAGTATTAACAATTATTCATTTAACATGATATACCAGGCTGTAAATGTAAATAAAACTTGGAAATAGATTGAAAACTTACCCATAAAATAAATAATAGGAAAACTGTTATGAACCTACCAGAAACATGAATTTTGACACGAAAAAATGTAAAAATTTGATATGAATTGGTCGACCGGCTATAACAAAAATAAAAAATAATAAATATGTTAATTATTAATTGCGTAAAAAAGAAAAATAAATGAGGTGTGATTAATTACCACGATTAAAGGAATTGATTACATTATTTGTTTCTGGTTTAATACATAAAAAATCTGATTAACAAGTAAACATTAATTTGAGCGAATAGAATGCTGAAATAGTATACTCATAAACAATATTAATAGTTATTCAGTTAACAGACAGTAAAATTTTAAAATTTCAAATCCAAATAAAAATGAACCAGGAAACAAAATCGAAATTATTATTGAAGGTAATTTAGACCTAATATTTTAGCTGTAAAAAAATATGATTATTTACACAAAATTAACGAAACGTTGAGTATATTAAAATTAGTAAACTTAAAGTGGGAGAGGGCTAATTTTTTGATTATTTTTTCTAAAATTGTATTTTTGTTATTTTCATTCATAGCATAATGCTATACTTTAAAAAACAAAAGGGTTAATCCCAAAATTTCAGTTAAACGATAAAAAGACAAAACAGCTAACAAAATATGTATATTACTAAAAACAATAGAGTTATAATTAGACCGTACAAATGTATATATGAATTGAAAATAGAGTTTAGAGTTATATAAAACCGATTACTATAATATATGGTGTAGAAAGCGTGTGGCAGTCACATACACACACAACAAACAGCATGCTACTACCATTTATTCGCTTGTAACAAATAAAAAAATAAAGCAATAATTTTTGTTTTTTGCAATTGCAAATAATATGTCGTAAAGAAATATGTCCTACGCAGTTTTACAAGTGACTGGCACCATTTCGTTTAGGCATAATATTATTTTATTAATATAAATTTTGTGTAGCATTAATAAACGGTTATACTTATATACAGCTTAATTAAGAATAGCTTGCAGTAAAAGGCAAACTATATTCACCAAAATTATAGGAATCATGCTTCAACAAAATAAATACAAATAAATATGAGGTAAAAGGAGGAATCAAATAATAAAATGTGGCTGTGTTGCTGCTGTATGAGCAGGCAGGTAGCAGCGCTGTTCCCCAAAAGAGAATCAACATTTGATTCACAAAAACGTATCAACGAGGACACTAGAAATGGAGGGTATTCTTGGAAACTCAAAAGTCCCTAACCAACGCGAACACGTGAGCTATGGTTCATTTATCACTACGTACCCTCTCACACGAATAACGGCATTTCTCTCTCTAAATCATATATATATATATATATATATATATATATATATATATATATGTATGTATGTACCTATGAAGCTCACTGAGTGGGCTCACTGAGAATAAGCATTTTCGACTCGTAATTCTCTCTAAAAGGTTTTGTATAGAAGACGACTTACTCAGATCAACTTTTCAACTCTCGTAGCTCTACATTTTTCTTTTTCTCTTTCCACGTGTGATGAAATGAAATGGCGTAATTGTTCATTTTCTGTAGGTTCCTTGCACGATTAGTGGTTCATTTCTGAAGTTTTTGAGTAATCAAATTCAAATTTATGGTAATTATTTCATATACTCATGCTTTCGTTGTGTCTTTTTTTTTCTTTTTTGTATATATTGTTATTTGGTTCGAGAGACTTCCGATTCTTTTTCATTTTTCTTTGCTCTCTTTTTGTTTCCCGAGTACATGAATAAGTAATATGTGCTATTACAAGGTTTTGCGATCTCTTCACACAGATCTAGATTTGCTTTGAGTCGTCTAATTTTGTAAGCTGTGAACAAAAAAGAAGTAAAGTCCGTATAGTCTCGTGTTTGTATATTTCATTTACCGATAGTAGAAATTTGATCAGACCTTTGTTGTAAAAAATCAGATTCATTGCCTGTTTTATTTTCCTTAATCTGCCGTTCATAGAAGGAAATACACCGATAGTAGAAATTTGATCAGACCTTTTTATCAAGTCCGTAGTGATATGTCATTATAACAGTCCAACTTTTTCCTAAGATATATTTCAACTCTGTTATGAGGGAAATTAAAGTTTTATAAATCTGATTTCTCAACGATGTACTAATCATATCTTGTTTTTTCTGTGAATATTTGTTTATATCAAAATCAAGCCAATGGAGTACGAAACCAGCCATGAAGTAAATGTAAGTTATCATTCCAATAAATTTATTAAGCAGGCGACAAATCAGAAAAAATGCTAACATTTTGAAAAAAATTAACTTAAGAAAAAGTATTGGTAAAAAGACCAATAAGTTTCCCTTTATGTCCTTTCTAATTTGAGAAAACCATACTTTTACATCAAGAAAACAAACAAGAATTCTTAGGTCACAGATAGTAATAACCACCAGCCAGTATATATACAACATAATTCTCTTGCAAATAGAAAATATAACTACATTAGTCAATTAATTTCAAAAACTGCTAGGGGCCCTAGCATTATCCAATGTAAAAGAACTCCCAAGTATTTCTTTTTTGTAATTTTGCAAAAAAAAAAAAGTACATATATATTAAATTTTTTTAGAAAAGTAGAAAAGTATATATGTATCTGTCTAAATCGACTTATGTGTGTGTAAACATAAATAATAACTAATATATGTGCATGCTTTAAAAAACACTAATATATGTGCATGTTTTAAAAAAAACACTAATATATGTGCATGTTTTAAAAAAACACTAATATATGTGCATAAATATAAGAACATTGTTTAGAGATATATCCAAGACTATACTACTTGGCACTTGCAATGTGGTACATGATATTAATTAGTAAGCTGTTGATGCTTTTATAGTCACTAATTATATAGAAGGCCATAGTCTTGAAAACATTGCATGGTGTGTCCCTATTTGAATTAGTGGTGTTAAACACAAGCTATTTTGTTATTCTTTGCAGGAGGCTCCGACTTACTTGGCAAAGAAAAAACAAAAAGCACAAAACCTTTGTATGGCCAGACAATCTCTGCCGTCTTCCGGTACGTACAAATGTAGTATAGTATACCTTCCTACACCCAGTTTTCTTATCAGGTTTTTGTCTATACGTAAAAAGTTATATCTTCTATTAAACAAAAAATCTTTTTTTATGTACATTGTCTACTCTAAGCCTTCCTATTCCCTATCAGAGACTGAGAGTGAAGAGCTTGAGCGACAATTTATAAAGGTGGGCTCTTTCTACGAATTGGACCACTCAAAACTCCCTCCAAAATCACCTGAGCAGCTCTATTCCATCCGAATCGTCATGGTATAATTATTTCCATTATTTCTTTCATGAAATCTTTTCTTTTTCTGTGCTGTTTTTGTACATAAATGGCGGTTCTCTCTTCTTTTTGTAAAAAAAGCCTACTTTTTCTGTCATGTATAAAGTCTGAGCTATGGGTTTTTCCAGGTGAGTGACGAGGCTTCACACTGTGTTTCAGTGAAGTTCCCAAGCGTCCATTCCTTGAGAGCCCACTTCGGCGAGGAAATCCCGTACGACAAATCACGGGGAAGAAAGCTTCCTGGTTTGGACGAGAAGTACGTCATGGGTTCAGACATAGCGGAGGGAGTGTTTCGCCGGAGAATCCCTCCTCGTGAAATGGCCGAGCGTGGACACTTCTGGAGTTTCTGGTCGCCGCCGAGTCAACCTTCTTCCGGGGGAAATGGGTCTGATGATTTTGTCTCCAAAAAAGGCTCTTGCTGGTCTAGACTCAGGTTCAGTGGCATGGTTCAGTGGGGAAGAAGAAGGCAAGTGCGGTTTTTGAATCGCCATGAAGAGTACGCTTTGGGACGCTGGAGTAACGCCACTGATGATGATGACGAAAAGAACACAGAAAATGGGGATCGAGATGACCATGCTGATGATGATGAAGAAGAAGAGGAAGCTGCGAGAGAAGATGAAGAAGAGAATATTGTTGAGGCTGTCAGAGAAGTTTTCATGACTCGTCGCTCTAGTAAGAGAAAGAAATCGAGTAAGACTTCAAACAACAATGAGAAAAAGCCAGGAAGCTCTAAAAGGGCGAAGCGTAAGATACAAAACCCAGCTGAGAACGCTCGTAGTGGTAATAAGATGACGGTCTTCAAAAACTCTATCGAGAGATGGTCTGTGGGGAGGTGAGAAGAGGTTTTTTATTTTTGTATTTATTTTAATTTTAATTTTATTTTTATTTTTTTTAGCGTAGTAAATGAATATATTGTGAAGGTACAAGCTAGCTGAAGAGAACATGTTGAAGATCATGAAAGCAAAAGAAGCTTTTTTTGGGAAGCCATTACTGAGGCCAGCGCTGAGAGCCGAGGCGAGGAAGCTCATTGGAGACACTGGTCTGCTTGACCATTTGTTGAAGCATATGGCCGGAAAGTTGGCTCCCGGCGGGGCTGAACGATTTTGCCGCCGCCACAACTCCGAAGGAGCAATGGAGTACTGGCTTGAGAGCGCCGATTTGATGAATATCAGAAAGGAAGCTGGGGTTCAAGATCCATATTGGACTCCTCCACATGGTTGGAAGCTCGGAGATAATCCCCTTCAAGATCCTGTTTCTGCCAAAGAAATTGAGTCTCTGAAGAAAGAGATTGCCAAGATTCAAAAGTATGATGATTTCTTGACATAAAGTTGGTTCCTTTTTACTGTAGATCTACGACCCATTTTTCATGGTATTTTCTTTTTATTTTTATTTTTATTATAGAAACAGTTGGGAAGAGAATAAGATGATCAAGGAAGAGATAACCAAGATGAAGAGGTGATATAAGAGATTATTACATTTTTTTCATTTGATATTAGATGTACATTAGAAAGATTATTTCTAACGTTTTTTCCTATATTTCTTCGTTTGTTATATTGCTTATTCTTAATGCAGTGACATATGCGGACTTTACAGACGAGTGGAAGAACTTCCTTTCAACAACCCTGAGCATGATTTGGCTATGGTGATCCATCCGAATTCTGACTTGACAAGTGTGCAAAGTGACAAAGAAAGTTCTCCTATGTGGAAGAAGGTGAGTGTTAAACAAAATCGCATCATCTGGTACTGTGCAAGTATGTCATTCGTTTAGTAGATGGTTTATTTGTTAACATTTATTTTGGCAGGCTATCCAGCAGGAATTGATGGATTTTAAATCAAAGATGGAAGAACAGCTTGTGGAGTTTTTTGTGTGCGAAAATGCCATGAAGGTATAATAAAAATAATAAAAATCCATATCTAGTATAGTCTTTTTTGTCTACATGCGTGTTCAATTTAAATAGGTCATGGCTAAATTTATCGGTCAAATTATTACTTTTTGTGCATGTATGTAGTAATACATGATTGTGAAAACTTTAGTACTGAAGGCGACCCATGTTTTCTGTATGAATTAATTTGGTAGTGTCCATAAATAAAATGGCTCCCAGCAGATGTATTGGGCCCTGTAGATGTTTTTTTTCCTTCTGCCAATGATTGACTTTTTTATTTCTTTTAGAGATTATAGGACAGCCATCATAAATGATTGATATTTCTTATTTTAATATTGCATTTCTTTAATGTAATGTAAACATGTGCGTCATTAAATACCATTAAAATACTAATGAAAATGTGTGGGATGTGCTCTAGGTAAATAACAGTTAATTCTAACCAATAACTACAGAAATTAATCTATGGCTAATAAAAGGAAGCAAAAAGAAATACTTATGCCTTCTTTTATTAATCCCATGCAGGGACGTATGGGAATGTGGTTGTCGGACATGGAAGAGCCACCATTAGCACCTACAGAGGACACGGAAAAGGAAAAGCCAGAGTGTGATGAGACCAGAAAAGGAGAAACGAGGAGATCAGAAGACAAGGCAATGAGGATTGAGAGGCTGAAGAGCAGTTTCAGGATTTGCAAGCCACAGGGCTCTTTCGTCTGGCCCAGCAACATCCTAACGCCTCCCTCGGTTTCCTCCACGTCAGCGCCACCTGGCATCCGCTCATTGGTCGTCCCTGTCAAGCCGGTGGCTGAGAAACGCCCCATCAAACCCACCACTCTGTCATCCGTCTCGGCGGTCCCTCCTCAGCCCAACACGCCCAGCTCTCACACCCTCAGCGTTTTGATCAACCTCAATGAAGCCCCAGATGAACAGAACACCGTCGATGTTATTGTGAGTCATATATTTGTATTTGCTCTTCTTAATACATCAAGAGATTAACTATTTTTTTTATTAATTTAGCAGGGAGATAAGGAAAAGGAAGAAGCCAAAAGAGTAGAAGACTGATTGGATAGCTAGCTAGAAGATGGGATTTATTATTGACATTGTGAGATTTATATATATATAGGGGAATCAATGATTGGGAATTGAGGTATTATTCGAAAATCTAGATTCATATAGTTTCACTTTTCTATCTCGTAGACATTTACATAGAATTCATAGAGGTTTTCGATACATTGGGTTATTATTATGAATGGCATGAACAAGTTATATGTAAATATATAAATAATGTCGTTTTTTTTTATTATATACCATGACTATTCAATATTTTATTAAAAATTGCTTTATTTAGTCAATGTCCAATATTGCATTCTTTGAAAACTAGTCATTCATAATGACGTGATAGATTTTAAATATTCTAGTTCACTATTATATCTTTTAAATTTTTAATTTATTTATTTTGAAAATAGTTAATTGATTTTTAAAAATGAATGAGTAAAGTGATTATGTTGATTAAATAATCTGGATAATGTACCAAAAAGTTTTCTCAAAACATTGGTCATCCCGTTTATTTTGTTAATTTTCGGTTTTATTTGAGGAGAGACTAATAAATCAATTATATATATATATGTTTAGATTAATTCCGTTAATTCAAATATTCAATTTCAAATTTGATTTTTGTATGAAATTTAAAAGAGAAACTGGTTGTTCATTAAAATTTAATTTTTTGAGATTTTAAAAATCACATTAATTTGATTGATTTCATGTAATATCATAAGAGAAAGATAATTTTAATTAATTTTGTATTTAATATGAAATAATAAGTGCCACCAATAACGGCTAGTTCGTTATTACTTATTATTAGAGATCTTGACTTATTAGCCTGAGTTATTATGCCATTACAACCGAATCTCCTTTTTATTGTTTAAAATTTTAAATCAAGCGGGATATAGGTTGTGTGCATAATTCTCTTTTCTTCCGTCCGGTGTTCCTTTATCTTTGTGTTGGTAAGAAACATATTAATTTTGGTTTTTTTTGTACTTTTGACGTACTGTTATAATTTTTTTTATAATTATTAACTGTTTCTTTTTTCCTAAAGTCTGGTAAGTTATATATTCATTTTGGTTTATTTTTACTTCTTTGTGTGCTTTAACGCACCGTTTTTAGTTTTAATCTATAAACGTAACCAATATCGTCAATCTCTATTAATTTTGATACGTTTCATAATTCATTTTCTTCTTTTTTGGATTTCGTTTATCTTGAAATCTGGTAAGTAATGTATTTATTTTGGTTAATTTCTACTTCTATTGTGCTTTTAAAGCATTATTTTTAATTTTATTCTATAAACGTAGCCAACATCGTTAATTTCTGTCAAGATTTTGTTTTGGCTCTTTAAGCTTCTATTTAGTCTGTCAGTTCGGTTTTGGAAAATAAAAAATGGTGAGAGAATTTTGGAGAGAGAATACATCGTCTGTCTATTTTTTTTACAGTAAAATTTCATCAATTATTTATTTTTTATTTTATTTTAAAAGTGTTATCAATTCTGATTTTTAAGTAAAAGGTACTTTAGTATTTAAATTCTCGTTTATTTTAGTTTATAATTATCAACGAAAAATTTCAAAACTTATCTATTTAGCAATTACTATGTTTAATTTTATTATTATATTCAATTATCTCTATTATATGTATATGTATAATAAAATAGGTCTGAGAAAATCGGTCTTATGATATACTCTGAACTCGTCCGAGTCAACCTGTCTTCTCAGTACACATAAGAAGGGTTTCTTACACTGACACGCGGCAGACGGCAGACCGCAGCAGGCAACACGCGACACACGCGGAAGAAACACTTCTGTGTCAGATGCAGAAGGAAGGTTGGCCACTATATGCAGGTTACCGTTTGGAGGGGGGAGAGAATCTTTGGTGACATGGCACAATTTTGGACGTCCAAAATGTTACCGTTTTTCAATTTTATGGGTGTAAAAATTGTCTGTCATTACACTATAATCCCAATCCGAAAATCTTTCTTAAATACAACCAATTTCATTACAAGTTTTACACCAAATCCGAAAATCTCATTCTAAAAATTGTCCCTACAATCTCTCTAAAATTATCAAATCTATCTACAATTTTTAAAAGTTTTCATCATGTCTCGAAAATCATCTCACCGAAAAAATTCTCGGGATCGTTCTCGCACTCTCACACCGTCTCCTGATCGCGAAAAAATTCCCGGACGGTCCGAGTTACTTGGGAGAAATTCAGCTCTACCCCTAAAATAAGAGTAAAATTACATTGCTACTTTTGAACGAACTTAGATTGCAAGTAACATTGCTACCCTTCAAATGAGCCTGGGATCTAATGCATGGTCCAGGGAACTCGTTGGATGTTCAATTTGCATAAACCAACAAAGATTAAATTGACCAGCTCTTCCACAAACTGCTATCCATAACTTACAAAATACATCTGATCTTCTTCATCAGCGAGTAACGAAATACCCCAACTAACTCGATATCAATGTTCCCTTTATAAGATTGATGTTTACCGAGCTCTTAACTTTTACTCCAGACAAAAACACAAGACTCGAAATAAAAGTAAACCAGTGGCGTCATCAATAAATACCGAATCACTCGGTAGATATGAATAGAGATCAGGCCAGAGTCTGAGTGAAATTCGAGGCCGAGTCTAAGGCTTGGAGAGTGTGCGGAGAGAAGCAAGCTTCCAAATCGATGCCTCCCCGTTCACAGCCTGGAAAGACGGTGAGCTTTCCGTCGGACTTGTTTCCGGGGCCGCTACGCACGAAGACAGGCTCGCCCCACCCGAAATCGCAGCTGTAGACATTGAAGCACGGCGAGCTTCCGGTGAGCAGCCTGTTAGGTTTCCGGCGAGGCATCACTGGGCTCTCAGCCCATGCCTTCAAGTAGCTTCTCACTGCAGCGACTGTCTGCAAAGCGATAGCCCTGTTTATGAGCAGCGCCGCTGCTCCGAGTCCTCTCTCGCCAATCTCGCCGGCCGTGGATTCTACGGCCAAAACCCGAACGACGTTTCCGAGATACCCTTCTTCCAAATTCTCTGCTAAATCCATTCTTTGCCTCAACCCCACTGCCACCACGTAAACAACGGCTTTGTCGCTGGAGAGGCCTCAGCAACGAGTTATTGAGATCCAGAGATGAGCTAATAGCGCCTGGAGCGAAGAGATGTCGCCTACACGGCCGAAATTCAACTGGTTTCATTATCGAGTGTAACTTGAGATTATAAAACGTTTTGTTATTGATTAAAAGTGATACCTTTTTCTCTTCCGACCTCGGCGTTGGCTCTGGCCTTGAGCTCTGCCACGGTGGCCTTGCTGAACCTGAACATCCTTTGTTGGAGCTGCCCCGGTGCGAGAGAGCTTTTCCGAAGGCGAATCGGGAGATTGACTATGCCGTCCAGGAATCTCCGGCAGAAGATTACCGGGAGACCAGCGTTGACTTTGAGTTCGGCGCATGCGATGTCGGACCAGGTGCGGAAGAAGTGCCAGAAGAAAGAGCCGTCGGAGACGCAGTGATTGAGTGAGCACGCGACGAAGACCGCGTCGGCGAGCTCGGTGACCTGCGCCGAGAGCAAGGGGACGGAGCCTCGTGGTTCGGAACCTTGTTCATGGTGAAGAATGAGTAGACCAGCGCGTCCGGAATGATCGCCGAGTCGAGGATGTCGGCGACCGAGACTCTTCCGTCGGCGGTGGCGTGGACGAACTCGGCTCCTGCGCCATTGCAGTGGATGAAGAACGATTTGGTATCGTCGCCGTTGTCGACAGAAATGAGGCAGCCGGCGAGAGGGTAAAATACGTTTACGACGAGGACAAAAGAGTCTTTTAAGCGTCTCACTAGAGTGAGTGTGGTCGCAGTTTGAAGTTTGTGAAAAATGAGGCCTTTTTGGATGTGATCCACGAAAAGGAGCTGGATATCGGATAGTCCTAAATCAATTTTAACACCGTTGACCTCATCTTCTTCTGGTCGAATGGTAGTCGTCGACATGATCCCGATCATAGTTATGTTACTCTCTCTCTCTCTCTCTCTCTCTCTCTCTCTCTCTCTCTCTCTCTCTCTCTCTCTCTCTCTCTCTCTCTCTCTCGTATAATGATTAAACTTTGTACCCATGTGAGTTGTGTGTAAGCTAATTTGTCCTGAAGATAGGATGTAGGCCCGAACCATGATTTTCTTTTAATAAAGAGTACTCTCCAGTAAATGATGAATTCTAAAATCTGTATGATTGGTATTTTAACCAAGGTTTAAACGGTCGCTAGCCGATAAACGGCCGATAACTCAAAATCACGGAAATGCCGCTAGCCGAACGGAAATTCGACGGAAAAAATGTGGAAAACGGAAAAGGGAATGCCGATGGGATTGCCGTTGGCCGGTCGGAAATTCGATAAAAAGTACGGAAATTCGACGGAAAAAATGTTGATGACATTTTTAGTTCAAAACATGAATTTATAACTATAGAAAATGTTCAAATCATTAAGTTCATACATGTCATACCACATTGAAATTAAAATCATTAAAAGTTCATACATACCATACCATGAGCAGTTCGAAAAGATCATACGAAATCAACAACAGTAGTATTCAATAGTAACTGGAATGACGTGCTGGCTGATAAAATCCACCTGTTCGTGCCTGAAGGTTACAATAGTCCAACCACGTCATTTGAGTCGCGTACGATGAAGTGTAGTTAATGACGTGGTTGTTGTAGTTGGCTTGCGTTCCACCGACGACGACGGTGCACAATATGGGGTACTCGGGTTGTGGTCCTTGAATCTCGGCACCTATAATGACCGGAACTGGATATGGAACGGGATACGGATAAGCATACGAACCTTGACCGTCGTATGATTGGGTAGACATTTGGTCAAATGACATTGACTCAAGTTGAGTGAAAATGGAGTCAACGTCGTAATCCGTAGAACTAGTAGACCACATTCCCGCTTGTCGACCTCCCGGGTATTGCGCAGACTCAAAGTCAAAGAAGTCATCCGACCTACGAGACATTAGGTTAGATGTTAATAAATGTAAATTAAAAATGCATGTAACATATTAGTACCTGTCCCGATCCCGCGCTCCGTGATCTTCACCTTGAGTAGCTTGGTAACCCGATTCCATGGTCCATGGATCGTTATTCCAACTTCTGCTTGTGCCACTCCCGACACCAATACTTGTGCCGCCACCATCTCCGCCTCCTTGCGTCCCGCCACCATCTCCGCCTCCTTGCGTCCCGCCACCATCATCGTCACTAGACGAATCTATACCAACATCTTGAGAGACGACCCGGTTTACATCAACGCCTTCGGAACGGGCCTGTGAGGCTACTTGCGGATCAGGACGGTTGGATTCATCGTCAAGGTTGCATGGTCGAACCCACTCAAGAAGTACGTCGTCGTCGGCCTCATCTCCTATGGCTTGCATAGATTGCTCTATGATTTCTAAGGGGTCTCGGAGTTCCTTGTTTTCGTACTGAGCTTTGCGATCTCGTATCTGTAATTTCATGTTATAATTACAAAACACAAGTTGCTCCAACCTTGAATACGCAAGACGGTTGCGCTGTTTTGTGTGGACTAAGGCGAACGTGCTCCAATTTCTCTCACAAGCCGAAGAGGATGCGGTTTGTGATAAAATTCGCATGGCTAACCGACGTAAAGTAGGTGCTTCAGTTCCAAACATTCTCCACCATTCGGCTACAAAAGTAAATTAAAAATCAAGTAATGTTAACAGATCCCACACAACGATATCGTTACGTACCTGCGGCCATATGATCACGGTTTCCAACCGCAGTCTTCCTTCCAAATAGTCCACGTATGTTTCTGCCTCAGCAACCTCTTCCTTAAGGTATGTGTTGTGAATCTCGTACGGGGAAGGTAGTTGAACGTTAGGACCTGTCAACAACAACGTATTACGTTATTTCACAAAGCGTTAAAGTACGTTAAGAAATATGTTTCACATACCGAGTTCTGCAGTTTCGTGCATCATGTTTTTAAAGTGATGAGACTTCGCTTTATGGGCTGGAACACTCTCGTGTATGAAAAATCGGCTCACAAGTCTTCCTAATCGCTTCTTCAGAGACATACTTGTCTGTGTAGGGACTGTTGGTTGTCGTGCCGAATCTGATCGATAGAGAGAAGGCGAGATTGGTGGCCTCGATCTGGGATCCAGAACCTCCTCTTGGCCCGGATCTCCAAGTCGCAGCATCGGCCTCTTGTCGACTTCTCTTCATTGCCTCATACAAGTCTTCATCTTCTCGATGATCAAGACGTGGATCGAGGTTTGCACGTAACTCTTGACGGATGGTTTCTTCCATCATGCTCTTATTCTTTTTCTTCATTTCTGCTTCATGTAGCAGTTGCCGCATTTCTTCTCTGACCTCTGGCGGACACTTATCACATCGTTTTACATTCTTCTTCGGATCGTTTCCGCTAAGATGCAACTTCATACGAGTGATACCTCCACCTCTTGTGGTTAACCCACAATATTTGCACGTAAAATGATTACTGGTCCCCGCAACGACGAAACAATGTTTTCGGACGCCTTCATCTGCCATCTGTTATCGTTAACAAACAAAAAAATCAATTCCGTAACTCCAAAAATTATGAAAAAAATCCACTTTTATTAAATTTCAATTCCAAACAGATCCTATTTCATACATGTTTTTGAGAAAAAATCATAATCGACCGTTTCAACCAAAACAAACTAAAACAACAATTCCCGATATATAATTCAAATTCTCTAATCCGTGACACAAAAAAATTTAAAAAATTTCCAATTTTCTTAAATTGAAATTCTAAGCAGATTCTATTTCACACATATTTTTTAGAAAAATTCATAATCTAACGACTTCTTACTAAACAAAATAAAACAACAATTTCCGACAAACAATTCAAATTTAATAATCCGAGACTCAAACAATTATGAAAAAATTACACTATTATTAAATTTAAATTCTAAACATTTTCTATTTCATACATATGTTTCATTAAAAATCATAATCAACGACTTCAACAATAATCAACTTAACGACTAATCGAACTATCAACTACAATTATCGAAATTACTTCATATTTCTCGTTTCCGACGTCAATAAAACCTGAAACAAATCCACGCAACTTAAACTTTCGTTCCAAACATATTTCATTTCATACATTAATTGGAGTAAAAATCATAATCACAATGTTCAAGAACAATTTTATACTTCTTAAGTAAACATATATGTTTTCATAACTACAACATTCGAATTTACTTCATATTTCAAATTCCGGATCTAGAAAAAATTCCAAAAAATTAAATCATATTCAGAATCACATTCCTAACACATTGTATTTCTACAATTATTGCTAAAAAAAATCATCTTCAACCCGAAAATCAGCTTCAAATCTCACAGATCTACTCTAGTCGGCAACTACCTCGATTTTCGCCGGTAACCCACGATTTTCGCCAAAAATTTGCTGTTTTCTTGCTGCGGTAGTCGGCCGGCGACTCGATCTACGGAATACCGCTGGAATTTCGTCGGCAACTTCTGAATCGGCAGAGAGAAAAGTTCGGCAAATTTTTTGGGGGGCACCGAATTTTGTTAGGGATTTCGTCGGTAGGATAGGAGTTTTATACTAACTACAAACGACAACTTCCGGAAAACGACAACCGGTTTTCGGCGGCAAAAACGACGAAATTCGCCGGCCAAAAACGACGAAACGTTTATATAGGTCGTTTTTGGCCGGTAGCCACCGAAAACCGAAATACCGCCGGCATTTCGCCGAAAACCGGCGGCATTCAAAACGTTGATTTTAACTAAAACTTTCCGCTTTTCGTTACATGATCACGAATTTAACACGTGCATACATAAATTAATTTTTTTTTTTTTCATGTCACTCTTTTTTTCTTCTTCGTGATAACTTTACAAAATTAAGGACAAAATCATACTAATTTTATGGCTTGTTGGAGTAGCCATGGTGCATATTGGAGACGAAGCGGGTCAATGGGCAGTCAATTTTTTTGGCATAGTGAAGTGATATTCGAAGCTGTCATATCTCTCTCTCTCTCTCTCTCTCTCTCTCTCTCTCTCTCTCGTCGTCATCGTCGTTCGTCTAGCGGCCAGAGGCGCATCAGGATCTCCCGTACAGCTCTCTCTCTCTCTCTCTCTCTCTCTCTCTCTCTCTCTCTCTCTCTCTCTCTCGTCGTCATCGTCGTTCGTCTAGCGGCCAGAGGCGCATCAGGATCTCCCGTACAGCGAGAGCGCGGTGGAGATCCCGTCGACGCTGAGCCGGTACGAATCGCAGAAGAGGAGGGACTGGAACACGTTCAGGCAGTACCTTCGATACAAAATCATACAATAACTTTGATGTTTTTGCACCCATAAAGCACATGGAATAAACTTTAACTTACATTCCTATTTTCTTTTACTTTTGTATTCTCTCAGACACAGATTGAAGCCAGGGCTGAGTTCACTATTGACCAACATTTACAGAATGAACCAATACGTGAATGATAAAAAAAGAACAAAAACAAAAGCCAAAGCATCCCCACATCATACAACATACATTTACATTCTCACACCAACACTTTTCCCACAGTTTGATATTTTACCATAATATTTTTACAAGTTTTCTATGTACAAAAAAAGAAAAACAAATCCATCGATGCCTTACCATGGCAACTATAAGCTAATTCACAAGACCGCCGGTTGCACTCTGGTAATCAAAAGATGCTTACATCGTGCTTCCAATTGATCCCCTGTGGCAATGAACAAGGGATGAGAGGAACTCGATTCGTTTTCGTTGAAGGATGAGCCTCATTTTAACTAGTATCTTACTGGAGGATATACTTCCCTGTATTTTTCATTCTTGAGCTTAACACTTGGAGAACAAAATTTGGAAATTGTTTTGGTATAACTGAAGTTGAAAGGTTTATTTCCCCCACCTATTCCTGAATTATTATTATATATGTGGCATTTGGGTACCTAAAATAGTTTGGTAAGCAAAACGGTCATCAAGCTATTGATTCTGTAGATTTTAGCCATTTAATTTATTCAGTCACCCTACAAAAACAGAATATGTTCTTTAAGTTGGAAAATATTTTTATAAGGGAACAGATTTTTTTAGTTTATTCAGAGGGTTTTATTAGTTTATAGCAGGAGACTATTGCTCAGAAAATTAGTTTCAGGACCAAAAATGTCAGTTCAACTTTAGAACATAAACCTAGTCACCAAACTTCGTTACCTTATTCAGAGAAAGGGAATTCAGCACCAAGCATTTCATCATCTTCCCTGAGCCCCGGTTTCTCGTTCCGACAATGGCTCATGCTGGAGTCAACCCCATCACTTGCAACTTCATCTAAACCGCGGCACCCATTGTTCTCCAAGGTCTTGCAATTACAGTGTTCCTCCCGAAATAACCGCCCAAGATCTGTCGGATGGTGCATAATCGAAGAACCCTCGGCGAGAACACCGACATTCAAAGAATCTTGTTCGGAGCGTGAAAGTGGGGCCTCAACAACCCCACTTGGAGGATGACAGTCAGCTTGAGAATGGGGTGAAGGAGAACATATAGTCAATGATTCATCCGTTGGTACCGAAAAATAATATATATTCTCTTTCCTTTCTGGGTTAAGTGGAGTATGGAAAGTGGCCAAATAGGATCTCTCATGGTTTGCTTGCTCAAAGTCGATGAAATTCTCGATCCTCCTTGATGAACCTGGTGGGAGATGCAGGTTATGATGGGTTGCAAAGAAAGCTCATAAAAAGGTCACATTTATGCTGTCGTGAGCAGAATCTATTAGAAGCTTGATAAGCTAAGGAAAACGGTCAACTAGAAAGCAAACCAACTGATCAATACGTTCTAATCCAAAGTAGTCCGGGTCATTTGGGGAAAAAGAAACAAGGGCTTTTCCGAAAGAGATGACCATTTAACTAGTGAATTCATAAGACGCAGTTATTCATATCAAAGCCTTATATGGCTCTCTGTGTACTGAAATGACTTGAACAAATTCCTTTGTCTGAAATCAGGGGCTAGTCTATCTAGTTCTGCAATTTTTGTATTGGATTACAGAACTCTAAACTGGTAATTACATTCTAGTTTCTTAAAATAATCATTCTTAACCATAGAAATGATTCTGCGCTTTATTTACCTCCATCCGAGCTTTCAGTGGAGCTAAGTGATGCAGGCTTTGAATGACAAATAACAGTCTCTTCAGCATTATGTAATACAGGGAATGTCGAGGTGGGATATCTAACGCCATGACTGACTCTGGATTATCAAAGCAAGTTCCAGTTAAAATGTTTAATATAGGGAAATAGAAAAGGCAGTTCTTACACAGAGCACCCTTGCTTGAAAAAAAAGAGCAATACGAGGCACAATTAGAAGACATTTTACAAAATGATAGTCAAAAGAAGAAAACAAAATAAAGGAAATGTGTATAATATGATGTTCACCTATCATTCCAACTAGACTTGATGCTATGAAAATGGTCAAAAACAGGCAACAATTCCTTCTGCCTCATTTCAATTACATGATCAGGTAACTGTTCGATTTCAATCTCCCCAGATTCAGAACTATCAACCCTTGGGCAGTCCATCATATAAAAGCATATCTGCAAGAATATGTTTGTCATTTATTAAGACAAAAATTAATCCTAACACCATAACATATATGTGTGCACATACCTTTGATTTATGCCATATTGGTAACCTTAGAGCACTCATTTGGACCTCAGCATTTGATAGGTACCAATGGGACATCTCATTAGGCTTTTCATAAGCTTTGATTTTGTCAAAACCAGCATTCACGTCAAGCGAGTGCATTCCATAGACGATATCCGAACCTGTTTTATCTTGACTCGTCTCAGTAAGCTCTTGCCTACCAAAGCTAGAGGCCAAAGGATTGTCTTCTCTCTCAGGCCAATCTGATCGTCTACACACATCCCACCACTGAATGGGCTCAACTTTCACTCTCAGTTCATCCTCCTGCGTGGACACAAGTGAAGTTGACTGTGGTCTTGAACATCCTTTGCTTGGTTCTGCTCCAATTGAAGGCCGAAGTTCATGCTGAACTACATGACCTGATGGAGTATATACTAAAAGGTATTCCAATGAATCAGCTCTCGAGTTACTGCGCTCAATAGTTCGTGGTAGAGAGTTATGAAAAATAGCAGCAACTGCACCAGAGGGCACAAAAACTTTTCCAGTCGGAGAAGGAGCAGAATTGTTGGCCGTACTAAGCCATCCGAAACTACTGTATTTTATTCTGCTTACAACAGAGAGCGATACGGGGTTCGGGGGTGGAAATGATTGCTGAGTCGTGGCATATGATGGGCTAGACCACCATGGTAGAGACAGAAATGGATATACTGATGGTTCTTCTCCGTGTGAATTAAGAAGTTGAAACCCAGCATCGCCACCATATGGCGATAAAACAAAAATGTGGCAGGTTCCCTTGGAAGAAACAATTGCAACCCACTGACTGTAATTACTGAAACAAATATCTTGTATCATCTGAGAAACAGATAAGGAACAGAGAACATAAATGTAAATGATACAAACCTAGGAAAAGACTTATGATGAATTGAACACAACAATATGAAAATAAACTAGACTCACAGATGTCGTTATTCCGCGGTGAAGCTTGTAGAGATGGACGTGAGAAGAGCTCCAGGGGAAGCTCTCAGCACAGCGCGTAACTGACGGCATTATCCGGAAAATATTAATGTTGTTCCCGTATATCGAGGCAGTGACCAGGAGGGTCCCACTAGGATCAAAACACAGTGCAGATATCGGGCTCGTATGGGCTTTAAACTGGGATATTATTGCTTGAGAAACAAAATCTTTGATAACAACCTGGAAACAAACATTTTCAAGTACAAAATAGACTCAGGCCCGCAACAAAAAGCACAGTGCGTTCTTACATCTAGGCTTTATCATTTGAAGAAGAAACATGAACGAAAAAAAATATTTTGATTGAAGTCCATCTCTTTGATGTCTGCTCTCTATATTAAAACAAACTGCATCTTTGACAAGTGTTTAGGGAAAATTTGCAAGCAAATCAAGCATAAACATATTCGTCAACCAAGAAAAATGAGGAAATCGATTTAGGATAGAACGGATGTAAATCAGATAGCGTGAAGTGTTGAACACCAAAATTTTTTTAGACAGAAACCAAAATATATAAAAGAGGAAAAAAAGAAAGCTTCCAATTTAAAGATAATGGCATGTGTTAGCACTACCTGCATGCTTTTATAGTAGTACAGAAAAACCGAATTCTAGTCCGACTATAAATAATAAAATGGCGAGGATAGAAGACCAAAATACCAACCATTCCAGCATTATCGATCTCTGTTCCAGCAAGCCTTCCACCAACCTTCCAGCCAGAACTTGGCGACACTGGAGAATTAGATCCATCAGGAAGCAAATCTTGGCAGTACTTGGACAAGGTCTTGTATCCCAAATCTCCTAGGTTGATTATCCCAGAAGCCAACTGTTTGCTAGACTCCATTGCATAGCGAGCCATCAAACTACCACCACTTGGTGATGTTGATGGACTAACTCCTGGAGAAGGAGATAAATTTTGGGAGCTTAAGCGACCACTGTTTGAAACCATTGGACTGTTCGATGCATATGCCAGCCACCTTGGGCCCAAAGCCATCGGGCCATAACCGACATTTATACCATCAGATCCTTGTCCCGCCAGCTGGGGCACAGGATAAGTGAGCACACTAAATTTACTCTCGAGGGTGAGGGCGTCAAAGCAATATATCTGCAAGTGAAAAATCACAAACATGAATGCCTCCAAACAAGACAAATTGCAAAATCGCATCAACCATAAAGAGCACAATCAGTAGTATATGGCGTGCTAGAAACCCAGTTAGTTGTGATTTATCAATCAGACATTTGCCAGTATTTCGTAAATTTATCAATCAACTCCTTCTATATAATATAAACACATGATACACAGGTAAGCATAGAATGTAATCATGTTTTCCTATCAAAGATAAAGTCGGTGCTTACTTGTGTTGCAAGACCTACGGAGACTATCCGAGGACTGCACCTGACCATACACACAGCTGAGCGGAACCTGAGAACATGCACATAACAATGGGATCTAAGGGAGTAAAACTGAACAGTCGTGGGAGAGTTCACAGAGTTTCGTGGCGCAGATTCTATACTGCCGTTTTTGCCGAACCCACCGGTTTGAGTTGTTCCGGACGAATCAAAGTCATCTCCGGCAACAACAAGTAGAAGCGGCTGTGGCGCTTTGGATCCTTCCCGAGCCTCGGAAGTTGCAGGATATGGCCGCATCTGCAAGAACGACACTGACCCATCTCGCTTCGAAACAAGTTCGGTAAAGTTAGAAGCATCCTCGACATCGAAAACTTGAAACCCGTTTTGGTAGCCGAGTAATAGCACGGGTTTGATATACGATGGAGAGAGCTCTAGACTGTCAAACCCGGCCCATGTCACCTGTTTACGCCAATCATATAATATGAACAGTATCATTAATCCACATCTCGGATCTGATGAAATAGGATGAATTGAGACGGTATTTTGGATGTAATTATTATGATTGTAGCTAACCAGCTTTAAAAAAGAAAGACAATCAATCTCTAAATAAGAAGCTTGGTCGGCGAAGCTTGTACACTGCAGCATCCGAAATAGAGATACAAAGTCTGTGACTCAAGGATGGGACTATTAAATGATAAGGGAACAAGTTCCTTATTTGGTAAGAACACTCTTCAATTTTCAACTTTAACAATCGCATTTCATATCTAAAATGGACCATATTCTAGAATCAAAAAGCTTAAAAGAAACCGAAAGAGACAAGCGAAGCAAAAAAGTCCTTGAACAATTCCCATACACAAAATCAATTCCACTAAATCAAAACAGAGTCCAAAAACCAGCTTCAAAATCTATTAGTGATTCAACCAACGACAGGCGATAAACAAACAAACCAGACACGAGAACAGCAAGAGTGTGAGACCTGATCTTTCTGATCCTCAGAAGAAGCGGCGGAGATAGTGGCGGCGACGGAAGCGCCGGCGGAGCGAACGGTGGAAGCAACTGTGCCGGCATTAGACGACACCGTTTTGAGACAAGAAGAGATTATCCTGAGCGAATTCGGCAAGAGGCCATTATTCCTCCCCTTTCCTTTCTTCATCCTCCCTCGCCGCCGACCACCACCAACTCACCGGAACTAATTTCAGCTCCGATGAACATACTACCTAATCACCGACGATTGGGAATCCAAAAAGCCCCGACCTACCACAACAGGCTTCGAACGACTCTCTTTCACCGTGTTTGACTCGGACGAAAACCAAACAAAAAACTCTACTCTTCAACAACGCCTATGGAGAGTGATAACTCGCTTTCTCTCTCATCCAAGTATATCACCGGCATATCTCGCTTTCTCTCTCTCTCTATATGTCGACATATCTCTCTATATGTGTGTGTCCCTATCTTTAACAGTACATCTTTTTCAAGCTTTGCGGTGTGTTTGTCAAGCTTAAACTTGGTCCGAGTCTGACAAAGATTTATGGGTTCGTAATTTTGAAGAGCAAATCGAATTTTCACTATTCTTTTTCATTTTCATATTATTCTTCTGATTGTTTGTTTGGATTGGCGAGTATCGCGAAGTTACATTAATATAGAGAATGTTTTCGTGTTTCAAATAGCCGTGAATTTGGTGACCCACACCATTCCAATCAAACTGAACGCGAGGGAAATAATATGGACGGTTTTTTTTTTTACCGGGTTAGGTAAAAGTAAAATAAGGTAATTGGGGATTTCACTTCTAACTTATTTTTATTATAAAATTGAATTTATTTTTTGCTTTGTAATGAGATCATCATCATGGTAAACGTTCAGTTTTCAGAACTTACCTCTTTCGGTCGTTTATTGTTACGAGACACGCGAGTTTCTTTGAGTTTGGCATAAATAATTGACAGAGCTCCCTAGCAAACAAAAGATAATAATAATGTGACAGAGGTCTAAGTTCGGAAATGCCATAAATATTCGGTTTATTTTAGTTTTATTCTACTTCCAAAATATCATATCCCTATTTTAAATAGAATCATAAATGTGATAAATAAATACAGAATGAAATAGAAACACTATAACAAAAGTGGAACCTTTGCAATATGACTATTTACGGAATACTTTAAAAAACAGAATGAAAATTCATTGATATTTATCTCAAATATTGTAGTCATTTTGTATGCAGCTTTTGGAATAGTTTCATCAACGCTACTTACCAATAAAAAGCATGTTTAGAAAATTCATAAAAAATCAATTTAAATCCTCTAAATGTTTCAGGCACACCATCACTGGATAACTCAGTAAATATTTTTGTTACGAAAAAATAGTGGCATGAAAACGCTCAATTTTTCGTGCCCTAACTGATTAAACAATTTTCTTAAGATAATCCGTCCAACTAAAAAAAAAATTATAATGTCTTGAAGTTCTGTGTAACGTTTTAAAGACCACAATAAGTCATTAGTTGAAAATATTAAAAATTAGACTTTTGATACAAATTCGAAAACAACACCTTCTAACTCATTTTCATATTTCACTATTTTCCTCATTTCTATCAAAATGATATTTAATTTCTTTCGGATATAAAATTATGACGTTTAAAATAACCAATAATAAATAAAAGTTCATATTTATTTTTTGTTTAAATTGTTGTAAAATAGTTTTGATAATGATTAGTATCACTTTTGAAAAAATTTAGGTTTTGGAATTAGGAATTTTTTGAAATCCGAATAAATTTATTATTTTTTACGATGAAATTTTAAAAGGTAAAATTGATTTTAAGTTTTTCCTCTAATAATTATATAGAATAAATTTTAATAAATTCAGATGAAAATGCAATATATAAGATGATTAATGTTGATTGTTGATATGTATAATAGATTATGTATTTTGTTGATATTTAATATCCATAAATTTTAAGTGTTATCATATATATATATTAGGATAAAAACGTGTTCGCACGTGCGAGATATAAAAGATATTTGTACGCGTATAGATATTATTAGATACTCTTATAAACAGTATTTTAACATTGTGACATATATATATATATATATATATATTAGTTATATATATATATATATTAACAAATTAACAAACTTTCCATCGTTATATTTTAAACAAATAAATAAGAAAATATAATTTTTAGCATTCGTTGACATATATGTCATAAAATCGATAAACTTTTCCAAGTTATTATTTGTTGGTATATAGTATATACTAGCAAAATCATAATACTTATTGATATTTATGTCAACAAATAAACAAATTATCATTTGTTGTCATGTATTTATTTGTCTTGTCAAGAATTAAAAACTCTGAAAGTTAAAGAGAATAAAGAAGAAAAGATGTATCCCTCCTATTTTTACTAATAAAATTGCATAAATTATAACTCTAGTATAAACTAGACATTAGATTATAAAAATTGCATAAATTAAAACTTTAGTGTAAACTAAACATTAGATTATATAATAATAGTTATTTGGTCGATATTATGGGTGTTGTATTACTTCCAATTGATTGCTATTTTGTATAAATTAATAAGGTAAAATAAAAAATTAAATCCCAATAAACTTATATATTGAATATTTATACACAAACAAATTTAAAAGAAATACAACACCCATAATATCGACCCATCTTTTGGAAATCCCAAATCCCTACAAGCATTTCAATGCAACTAGAATTTTCAACCAGAAAATTAACGTAACTTCTTTTCTATAAATGAAACATATATCTTTTTCCTACCATTATCTACAATTCCTCTTGTCGGACGTAACTTAAAAGTAGCACAGAATGTCAGATGGTAACTTGTTTCCCCCTAAAATAACATGACAGTAATGAAATTAAGATTCAAATTTTCTTTCCTAAAAAAGAAGATGGAGACAGAATAAGATCGACAAGATTTTTTTTTCTTCATGAAGCATTTTTTTGCAGTATTCCACTAGATTGCTATACCAAAACTGGTTTTCCCTCAATTTACTCATGCAGAGTATGGGCTGAGCCCTGTATATTTGTACAGTAAAACTTCTATGTCTATGTATAAATATAGTGGTCTTGTTCTGTTCCTTAACGCTTGCTTTGTACATACACACTTGCCTGTGAATGATATTTCATTCGTCGGAGAAATATCGAGACTATGCTTCATAACTCCGAGAACTCAGTACTCGTCTTCCTGGCTCATGAGCTCTTCCCGGAACGCCTTCCGAAAAAATGGTATCCTGGTTTTCTTTATGTACTTTAAGCAACTAAAGTCGCCATGCAAAAGTTCTAAAACCTGCAATTCATATTCGAACCCAATTTCAGCAGCAGGCTCGACTCTAGAACTTTTAAGGCCCAAAGCAAATTTATTTCTATATGATTTTTTAACAAATTTATTTGGATTACTTCAGCATTTCGGCTTATAAAATATTTTAAATTTGGGCCTTTTTTCTAACTAATTTAGGCTTTAATTTAATTAGGCCTAAAGCACTTGCTTGACCTCCCTAGGGGCCAAGGCGCGCCGGTTACAGCTCTATAGCAAACTAAACTTTTCAAGCTCGTCCATGTCAAGAAACGGAAGTTTGAGGATAGACTACAATATATCTTTAACATAACCAACTTTTGGGGGTAAAAAAGAAACATGATCAGATATTTACCTGATTCATAGTTGGGCGACGGATCGAAGACTGTTGTATGCACATCGAAGCAGCTAAGAGCACGAGATTCACTTGCCGCGAATCATATTTTTCAGCTAAAGAAGGGTCGATAAGGTCTCGGAAATCAGATTTCTTCAGCAAGGGTTTCGCCTACAGAGAGATAAACACAGAGAAATCGTGTTAGCAGAGTTGGAGCAAAAAGGCACTTTAACATGTCATTGCACAAAAAGGAAAAGCCAAACCGAGCAACACACACCCACAGAACGAGGCTCTGGTGCGAGTAATCAAGGGCTCGGCGTCCGGTGACTAGTTCCAGTAGTAGAACCCCGAAGGCAAATACGTCAGTTTTCTCGTCCACTATGCCGTGGAGTAAGTACTCGGGTGCGAGATATCTGCACAATCAAATCCACCCGTTCACGAAAAGGTTAAACGAGTTCCTTAACAAAAAAAATGTTTCTTTTTACTAACCCAAAGGTTCCCTCGAACTTTGAAATAGTGTGGTGGGTCCATTTCTCTGGTAGCCATTTGGCAAGTCCGAAATCACATATCTGCGTGAAAAAGAAAAAGAAAATAAAGAATGATCGTCTTTCTTCTTTATGGTCCTAAGAACTGTGAAAATTTCTGAAATTACCTGAGGCTCGAAGTCCACGCTGAGCAAAATATTGGCGGCTTTAATATCTCTGTGGATGATTCTCCTTTGACAGCCTTCGTGGAGATAAAGCAATCCCCGAGCCGTTCCCAGTGCAATTTTGTAACGAACGCCCCATATCAGCTTCTCCTTTTGACAGCCTGTGAACACAACGCAACCCCCAATTCCTAGTCATTTTACAATATTTTGTAGTTGAACCAACTTTAGAAAAAGACTTTGGTGCTTTAAAAATGGAAAGCCACTCCTTAATTTTTCATTGTTCCAGATATGGAAAATCCAATTCTTTTAACATTCAAAGTTGACCAACAAATAATTGGCTTTTCGTTATCGTTCGCCATTAAAACGAATTTAATCAAACGGGACTTTTTGGTCAGATGAGAGTACTGTTATCCCTAAGCTTACCGTAAAGGAGAGAAGCTAAGCTGCCATTGGGAGATAACTCGAGAACAAGGTGAAAACCGCCTTCGACCCCATAGCCGATCAACCTGGCTGTGTTTGGGTGATTCACGTGGCCCATGATCCCGATCTCCGACAGAAAATCTGCGGTGATTTCGTCTGGTGTTCCTCTCGTAAGCCGTTTGATCGCAACTAATTGCCCGTTCCGTAAACGGCCCCGGTAAACCTCTGCATACCCGCCCTTCCCGATCTGGTTCTCTGCGTAAAAAACGAAGAAAAAAAGAAAAAGACATATTTTCCTCCTCTGTGAGACATTTATACAAACAGGTCGTGAGCAAGTTTTGTAGGGCCAGGGGTTACGGACCTCGGCTGAAATAATTTGTCGCGTTCTCGACCTCGTACAAAGCGAAATTCTTCCACTGAGACTTCAAATGGCAATCGGAGTCGAAACCGAACCTCGAGGCAACGATTTCGCGGAAGCTGCTGCTCATCCTTCTGGAAATGTTCATCACGTTGAACGAGCTCGATGAGCTCGTCAATGGCTTCTTTGACCTCGTGGTCAGTGATTTGACGATGGCTGACCATTTCGAGGATATTTTCGAGGTTTTGCGAGATTCGTTGGCTTCTTTCGACGAGGATGTTTCCGAGTCTGAGCTTCTGAAGTAGTCCTCGAGTACTCCAGTTGGCGAAAAACTGTCTGCTTTGTCCTTCATATTAGCCATGGCTGTTATCGAAGAAAAACAGAACTCTAATTAGAAAGAAAGAACAAAAAACAGGATACCTGAAAATGGAAAGTTTGGATTATATTACATTTTAAATCAATTAACCTGAGTAAGTGTGTTCGAGGCTTTTTCTCAATCTCACATCATATAGAAAGATAAGAAGAAGAAGAAGAATAAATTCTGGGTGAAATGAAGGACTTGTTTGGAAAAGAAAACAATCGAAGCTAAAAGACGTGAAAGAAAATGGACAAGTGTAATACAAAGTAAGGTGTCAATAAGTTATGAGAAACAGACATAACCGAGAAAACAAACCGACAATTCAGAAACAACAACCAGTCACCACTCGCACATATATAGAGATATACTATATAATATAATGAATATGTTTTATCTATATGCATGTGAAAGCATACCCGTTGAAGATAGAGACCATAACCGATATTTCTTTTCTGTGGTGACTTTTTCTTTCTAGATTGAGAGAGAAGAAGAAGAAGAAGAAGAAGAAGAAGAAGAAGAAGAAGAAGAAGAAAAGGTGTAGAAAGATTGGGAGTTACTCAAACCTCTTCAAGTACTCTTCTTATTTCAATGTTTTCCCGGGTCACTAAATAATGATAAATTATTACTTGGTAAAAGAAGTTACGAAATAAAAAAATAAATAAAAAAAATATTGTCTGTATTGAATATAAAAACATGTAAATGACATCAATAACGAAACAAATTTGGCGTCCTTTGTTTTAATTTAACCACAATTCTGCAGGGACTATAGTTTTATAGGCTTCTTAATAAAACCACGTATACGTAGCTTATTCATGTATCCATATTATAATTTCCTGAGTAATTACGTTAGTGACATCATAGTTTTTGTGGTGGTTGTATTTCTTATAAATTAAAAAAGATCAAATATTATACGACTCATATTTTCTTTGCCGTTTGTGTCACGTGTATTTTCTAAATTTACTGATCGGAGACGGTTCTCTCGGCTGTCTCGATCGTTGCCACGTCATCCGGCTGCTAAAAACCATAACGAACTAACTAGTGTACCTGGAATCTTGTACTGTTTTTGGACTTCGTATCGGATTTTATATGGTCAAAAAAATATCTCCAAATATTACTTTATTGGCGGCAGATAGCGTTAACACATGAATTACATGTGGTATACGACTTCGAATACATTTATTATGAATGGTATATAATAATAACGTACATTTATTTATTTTATATCATTTTTATGAAAATGTCAATTATATACCACATATAAAAGTAAGGTTAGTTAATTATGTGCGGAATATTTATATCCAGCTAAAACTGAATGATGCGTTTAGAGTGTAATAAAACCTTTGTATGAGTATAATATATGCACTACTTTGCTTCGTAATCATTACTCCGCAATGATACATTGCAGTTAATGTCCCAATATCACAAAAACGTACCGTTACGCAATGAAATTTATTTGAGGTTCAAGAAATGATGACCACTCTTCACCAACAAATTGAAGAGAACATTATAATTAATATAAATACATATATCATGTATGTATATATGTACATATATGCTAATTTTGGCATTTGTACAATCTTTTTTCAGACAGATATTTCTTCGTATAAAATTTTGCAATCGCTTCTTGGTTAAGTTAATGGATACCATACGATAACGATTAGACCATCTACTCTAATAATAATAAATTTACAAATAGTTAAATAAGTGATCGATTATTTAACCGATGTATAAGCAGAGGAGAGATAGAAGATAAACGAAATTGTTTTTGGTTCGTTGCTTTCTATCTTACCTTATCTACGTACTCATTAAAGATGCTTTTTCACTACAAGCATTAAACTCAGCTGATGGTAACCGCTATCACAACTTCAAAATTTATCTAAAAATCAAAGCTGGTAGTCTTTTGTTATCATGTTTAAGGACGGAATTTAATTTAATTTGTATTTTCTTTTATGAAATTAACACGATTACTTAAGTTGTAAATCCTTTTAAAGTTTTTTATAGGTGTAAAACTCTCACTATTAATAAATTACATTCTTTTAAAAAAACTACTAAAATACTAAAAGCTTAATAATAAAGTGGTCATTTGCTTCAGAAGTATAGGGACCAAAAGACTTGCATAGTACTTTGGGGTTGCTAAAAAAAATCCTTTTTCTATTTTATATCTTGAGAAAAGTTCAAACTCCTAGCATTTTTTGTTCACAATCACAAAATACAATATATGTGTAACATCATGAATATATATGTGTATATATGGAATCGTCCAACACGCACTCAGGTGTATTTAATTTACCCATCGATTTGTGAGTTTTCGTTGGGATATAATATTCAGGTCATGAATAAAACAAGCAAGTTGATCATATCATATAATTATTTATACAATCACCAAACAAGCGAGTACGCCGCTGAAAACTTGATTGATGGACATAATACTGAATAGTATGCATATATATGTCGCAAACCCTATTATTATTATGCATCTTTGAAAAGTTTGATATATAGTCTGAGCTTGATGTCAAATTATCAATTGTTATTATATGCCCCCCTAACCCTTTACTTATTTTGGGATCACTGCCATGCAAATATGAATATCTACATATGAATTATAAAAGCCGTGTTTAGATACCCCCAAAACAGAAACAAAAACTCACGCATAAAAAACGTAAGAAAAACAAATAACTATCTACATTTAAATAGCAGATAAAGTCTCAAGTAATAACAGATGCTATTAGGGTTCCGTTATTGTTAGGCAATGATTTGTTAGTCTCGACAGTTACATTTGTATCGTGAATTGTGATTGTTGACTACTTCAATACCAAACTCAGAAGAAAAAGAAAGATATAACCGAATCCCCATATCCCAAACTAAGATCAGGACAACTTTTTAAGTAATATATCTTATGTTTCACGATATAATAAGTTGATGATTTCATTGTCAGATACGCAAGCAACAAGTTTCAGAATAGTTCATTTACGTACGTCAATATGGGGTTAATATGGTCTGCCAGCAATTTATAAGTAGGTGAATCGAGAAAATGCGATTTCATTGCAGTTTTATTATTTTCCACTTTTGTAGCAACTGCATGTAATTTTTAAGTTGCATTGCATGTGGAAATTTGCTTCACGGCCGAGAAACCACAACTAACTTGATTGCGATTTAAGCTTTCACATATATTTTTTAATTGTATTGAAGAAGACCCTCTTACAAGCCATGTACGGCAATTATGTTAATTTACGGCGATTAATTGTATCGGTCTATAACAAATATTTTTCGGTTAGGTGATTAGGCTTTAGATTTTCATAATATACGCCAAAATATGGACAAAGTAAATAATTTTCTAAAGCTACTAACAGATATTATAAATTTTGAACAAAAAATTGATGTAATGACTAACGTTTGGTACATCAATTCTAACATTTTGTTAAATTTATGTTAATGACCATATTGCTTACGTGGCACATCAATTAATCATGTGGTTTTATAATTTGTCTTTCAAATTTTCGGCCAAATTTAAAATTTGTTAGTTTCACAATTCAATTTTATTATATTTTCAGAAGTCAATTTCATTAAAACGCCAGTTTAAAATTTACAATTTAAAATTGGTAAGTCAATATTTACTTCCAAAAATTAAGTGTAATCGTATAATTTTGAACAATTGTTTGGCATTTTATCGAGCTCATAAAGATGAAAATATATTGGAAATTGTAAATTGTTTTACGCGTTAATGGGTTAAGTCGCTGTTTAACTTTAAATTTTACATGAGTTTGTAAGTTGATTTAATTTGTGAAGTTAATTTTAGTTCAATTCCAACGATTTAATTTGGTACGTCGTAGATTTAATTCATATAATATTTTAAGATCTTATAATTTTGGAAATAAAATTATTGCTTGTTTAATTTGGTAAGTCATGGTTTAAGTCATATAATGTTCTGGGATCTTATAATTTTGAAAATAAAATTATTGTTTTGTTTATTATCAATATTCTGGAAAATTAATTACTGATTCTCTCTCTCTCTCTCTCTCTCTCTCTCTCTCTCTCTCTCTCTCTCGAATTATTTCATAATTTCATCTTCATTTTTGTATTTTAAAGCTAAAGCTCTTATTTTTCCAGAATTTTGATTAATTTATGGACACTTAAATTCGTTTTACACGTCAATTTTCATAATATTGAGGATAATATATTGTAAATTGATATAGATTATTGTAAATTGAAAGTCGTTTTACACGTTAATGTGTCCACTATTTACATACTATTTACACAACAATTATAAACTGATTTTTTTTAGATTTCGTAGATTTTCCAACTTTTGCATTAGGAAGAATTTGACATAGTATTATTTAATAATTTAGAGTTGATAATTCCCAATAGTCTACTCAGATGATGATTTTCTATCCATTTTTACCTGAGTAAAAAAGTAATGATTAAAATTTTATGAAAATATTTATTAACATATTAAAATGTAATGATATTAAACATAGAGACCTTGCTCGCTTATCGTCCTATTCACCTTCGCCGACTGATCTCTACGGTGATTCTCCTTGATGGCAACAGAGAATGTCTATTCCCAAATATTCTCTTTCTTTTTCTTGGGAGAGGAAATCGAGAGTGTGTGGGAGAGAATATTGGACCTCGGCAAGCACGGCGACCGCGGAGAAGTGCCGGCGAATGGAAGGGGCTCGCCGAAGCGTTGTAGTAGCAGTTTTTGACGCTGACAAGGGAGGTGACTGGACAACTTTGTGATGTATGGAGACAAGCACGCGTTGTCGAAGTTGAATTTGTCCTCGTCGGTGTCGAAATTGGGACAAAAAATTGGAGGTTCATTGTACAGAAAATACTAACGACAACCACAACGAAGAGATGGATGTAACATTTTTGTGTAGTTATAGGATTGTGAGAGAGAGAGAGAGGAAGGTGTTAATTAGATTCAAATTTACTCAAAATATTTCTTAGATTTTTGTTGATTGATTGACGTTATTAATGGGTGCATTAATTGTATCCTTAATTTTCATTTTTTTAATTTAATGACGTGGCATTGTGTTGGCGGGAACAAGATTTGGGACAAACTCGTCCAAATTTGCACGTTAAACTTTAATTCAGCCATTAACACTACTTAACCAAACGTTGACTATATTAAAAACTCCATATGTTTATATGGCTATATTACTTAATAACTCAATTTTGAATCTAATAAATTAGACCATTCATATTATTGTGCATAATTCATAAAGACACAATATATATAATAAGGTGAAAAAAATATATTAATAGTGTTTTTGTTTTGCATGTAATACTTGTATTTTTCATTTATGCTTATTTATTACGCATACCCAAGTTCATTGTTTTGTTAAAAAAATTAATGGGACGCCTGAAAAATCCACTGTACCTCTAAAAATTGCACTATTTCCTCATTAATCCACGGCCTCCGCCAACAAACTTTACCGAACAAACGATGAGAAATCCATCACATTGCAATTACAAAAATCATAAGCTCTCATGATCCATTCAGTCAACCTAGCTATGAGCTATCTCATTAGATGATCTAGAGGCACACTCATGGAGTATTCCTTTTAGAACAAGAATCAACTCATACAAAAGGATACACCGGCACAAACTTTCCTCTTCTTTCTATCTGCTGTCCCTCAAACTTTCAATAAAGATATCTTACACATATCTAATCAAAGCCAGGCTGAAGGTCCTCGTGCCATGAAACACAATATTTTTCTTGATAGTCTCTCAGCGAATGTTCATTCGTTTTTGTTGATGTCCAATAGTCTTCTTTCTTGGGCCACTCTTAGCCTCAACTCCAGCTTCCTTACCGAGAATCCGACTCTATCCAACACATTTGTCTCCCGAACGTTCTTTGCTCATGTATAAATAATCGAAGCTCCTTGCAAGACATTGAAATTTAATATTTTGAATTCAATTCTCTCAATATGCCTCTAACATTAGTTGTCGCCTTTATAAACAACGAACTCGGGGAATGATCTTTAACCCCTTATGGTATTAGCATGGCTGAATCATTTGTGTCTTTCCTTGATATTGTTTATAAAGAAACTTGTTACCTTTCCGCTTGTTATTCACCGACTTCTCAATTAGGAATTCATACTATGACTGCTTTAGCTACACATTTTGAAAAATACCGGGAAGATCCCATTTTTAGCACTTGTATTCAAGACATGGAAACTAAATTTCTTAAATATTGGGGCGCTGGGAAGGTTCCATTACTCTTTGGTTTTGGAGCCATTCTAGATGTTCGAACTAAAATTGGTGGACTTAAAAAGTTTTTCAAATTTCTTAGATTACGTGTTTCCGGTACGCAAGATTACGTCTCACTTGATCTACCAAGGATCGTAGATGCTTTTTATTATCTTTTCAGGGTGTACGAGGCGAAACTTCTTCCGCATTACCGGACTCCCCAAAGTCAACAGTCACAATATGCAAGGAGGCACCAATACGCGAACGTCTTCACCAACGCTCCCGCGTATAGTCCTTCTCCTCAACAAGAAGCTGGAGGAAGCATGCCAAGAGGAAGCCAAGACCACCCTCGTACTCATCCCGAGATCATGGAGTACGATTGCAACGATTGGGTGAGGAATGACGACGAGCGCCTTGACTTGCTTCACTGGTGGAGGCAAAACTCTAGACGGTTTCCAATCTTGTCCACAATGGCTCAAGATATCTTAACCATTCCGGTCTCTACAGTGTCTTCCGAGGCGGCGTTCAGTAGTGCGGGACATATTATCGACGACCGAAGATGTAGTCTCAAACCAGAGCTGGTTGAAGCACTCACTTGTGGAAAAGATTGACTTCTACACAAGAATCGAGCTCAAGAAACATTCCACTGCTTCGACATTTTAGACGATTTTGATTTTGATTTTGATTTTAGTACACTTCACATGAACGATTAGTTTATTTTATTTGTAATACACTAAAGGGATCTCCCGACCCTTGTTCAGGAAACTTTTTTCAATTTAAATTCAATAAAGGTACTCTTTTTCCTCATCGTCGCACCTTTTCAGGGGTCGATGAGGTTTTTAAGGAGGTCGGTTTTAAAATTTCAAGTAGTTTATCTTTTCTTTAATTCAATTAAAAGTATTTACAATTAACACCTTTAAAAACAAATTCTAACAATTTAATACATCAAAAAACCCCTTAATATTTTCTTTAATTTTTTTTTTATTACCGGACCGGAATGTTCGGTCCGGTTAGGGTCCGGTCCGTTATCTTAACGGACCGGACCAGGTCCGATTATTTTAACCGGACTTTATCTGACTACCGAACCGGTAGGTCAGGTTTAGGGACGAGCTAAAAGACTCCAACACTTCCTTTAAAATGTTGAGTGTCACACTTGGGAAGGAAGAACCTTTATTTAAAAGAGAAATTAGATATATATGTATTAAAATATGAAATATTCTAAAATGAACCTTTGACTAAATTTCAGACAAAAGTAATCCAATTTATTTATTTATTTATGAATTCCGGCAGATTTAATGAGTCGAATATTTGACGATGAGTCTGTACTATTTCGAATGAAGAATAAATTTTGTTCGAAATTAATTAAAAGTTTAATTTCGAAATTTGAGAAAAAATAGTTTAATTTTGATATTCTACGCATATTAAAATAAAAATACATGTAAAAACGAAAAGAAAGAAGAGGACAAAAAGTCAAAGAAGACGGATCAGGAAATAAAAAAAAATGTGACTGACCTCACCTTGGATTGGGGGAACCAAGAGGGGGATGGTGGGGAAGGAATGCGAATGGCAGCTTCCTTTCCCAAAGTCAGAGCACCCTTCCTCCATGCCCAGCTCCGAGGTAGGTACCTTTCAGTTTGACTCTCTCTCTTCCATTCCAATTCCAAACAATGGCGTCTTTCTCTCTCCTCATCACCCTTCTCCTTTCACTCTCCACTTTCCCCTTTTCCGTCCACTCCAAAAACGCATCGGCATCGGCATGCCCCCTGGACTTCTCCGTCCTCCGCCGCCTGACCCCCTCCGGTCCGCAGCCCTCCGTGGACGCCCAGACGGAGTGCCGCTACATCCTGCTCTCCCTCCGCCTCCTCTTCTCCGACCACCTCCGCCGCACCGGAAACTTCCTCCCCCCTCTCTCGGCCGCCGAGCCCTGCTGGTCCGGCTTCCAGTCCCTCCTCGACCCCCGCCGCCGCCGCCGCTTCGACATCCGCTCCTCCTGCGGCTTCGACACCCGCTGGATCTCCCGAGGCTGCATGAACATCACCACCCGAGCCCAGTTCGAGGCCCTTGTCCCCGCCTCCGCGCTCGCTGACGTGGCCTCCCGCTGCGATCAGCCCCTCCTCAACGCCTCCCCCTGCGCCTCCTGCACCACCGCCCTCGCCGACCTCCCAGCCCTCTACCTCACCGGCGACTCCCCCGCCAACCTCTCCGACTGCACCGCCTACCCTTCCATCTACGCCGCCGCCTTCTCCAACCGCTTCGGCCCCGCCGACCCCGGCACTGCCACCTGCCTCTTCAACCTCAACTTCCCGCCCCGACCCGGGTCCTCCAAAACCCGCTCCTCCGTGGTAGTCGTAGTCTCCGTCGTCTTCGCCGCCGTGGTAGCGCTCTCCGCAGCGGCGCTGGGGGCTCTCTGGTGGGCCCGGCGGCGGCGACGACAGCGGGAGATCCCGGCGATGAGGGAGGAGAGGGAGATCCCGGCGATGAGGGGGAGCGGGGTGGTGAAGTACACCCTGGAGGAGGTGAAGAAAGCGACGGGGAACTTCTCGCGGCACAACATGATCGGGCGGGGCGGGTACGGGAACGTGTACCGGGGAGTCCTGAGCGACGGGGAGGAGGTGGCGGTGAAGCGGTTCAAGAACTGCACGGCGGGGGGAGAAGCGGGGTTCGCGCACGAGGCGGAGGTGATCGCGAGCGTGAGGCACGTGAACCTGGTGGCCCTGCGCGGGTACTGCACGGCCTCCACGAGCCACGAGGGGCACCAGCGCATCCTCCTCTGCGACCTCATGCGCAACGGCAGCCTCCACGACCACCTCTCCGACGACCTCCGCCGGCGCCGCCTCTCCTGGCCGGTGCGCCGCGCCATCGCCCTCGGCACCGCCCGCGGCCTCGCCTACCTCCACGGCGGGGCCCGCCCCGCCATCCTCCACCGCGACGTCAAGGCCAACAACATCCTCCTCGACGACGCCCTGCGCCCCCGCGTCGCCGACTTCGGCCTCGCCCGCTTCGCCCCCGACCTCGCCCACACCCACACCCACGTCAGCACCCGCGTCGCCGGCACCGTCGGCTACGTGGCCCCCGAGTATGCCCTCTACGGCCACCTCTCCGAGCGCAGCGACGTCTACAGCTTCGGGGTCGTGCTGCTCGAGCTCCTCTCCGGGAAGCCCCCCCTCATGGAGGGCCAGCTGCTGCTCGCCGACTGGGCCTGGGGGCTCGTCCGCGAGGGCCGGGCCCACGACGTCGTGGAGGACAACGTGCTGGAGAAGGGCTCCCCCGATGAGCTCGAGAGGTTCGTTCTCGTCGCCGTGCTCTGCTCGCACCCGCAGGTCCTCGCCCGCCCCACCATGGACCAGGTCGTCAAGATGCTCGAGGCTGACCTCCCTCTCTCTCTCCCTTCCATCCCTGAACGCCCGCTGCCCATTGTTGCTGATATCGCTGACATCCAGCGCTCCGCCTCTGGACCCGACCACCAATGACTGGGCTCTGTAGTTTTGTATATATGTGATACTAGATCGGAGCCACGTTCTTCCACGTTTTTTTTTGCACAGGCGATTTGACAAGCAATCTTAGTTAGCATTCTGTTTTTGAAGGTAATACCGGTGTCCTAGCATAGGCGGCTTTAGCTTAAGAGCTTGATCAAACATGCTGACTCTAAAAGAGATGAGTTTGTGTGTGGTCTCAAACTGCGTGTTTCTTTTGTTGTTGTTGTTGTTCCGCGTGTGCATTCTTAGAACATTATTTTTCTCAATACCAATAATATTCATTTGTACTGATTGAGTTCAAAATTCATTCGTCTTTTGGATCTTCACTTGATACTGTCAGCACTTCTGCTTCATCAAGTCCACTGGAGAGGTGGTGCCGAGTCACTTTACTGATGTCTTGACTTTTTTTTCTCCAATATCTCTCTTTGTTGCAGTGCCAAAATGTACTAGTCTTATCTGAGTATTTGGACTTTGACTTTGACCTTGATTTGTGCTTCTTCCCTCTCTCCTTACTTTTTCTGGTCTTCTTCCCACATTAAGGTCTCCAGATCTTGTGCCCTTAGGTTGTGCCTATAAGAGCTTCTTTGCCATAATCCAGGGTATCACACTTGTTCATAGAGTCTAGGAACATAGTTGAGAAGGAAGATGGCCTGGTCCTTATTCCCAACTTCGTCGTGGACAATGATTTGGTCATGTACAATGGCTCAAGCTCTACCCACATTCCTCATGTCGAGTCTTTCATCATTTTTATCATAATTCAGAATTTTGGGTTTATTTTACGTAGATAATGTTGTGGACATCTTGGATTCGCCTTCCAGTGATATACCAAGCCTTAGTTTTCCAAGACATGCCTCAATTCTGGTTCGCCATCGACTGAAGTCGTTCTTGTCATCAAAACTTTTTTTGTATTGGATTTAATCGCCATCGGAGATTCTTGATCAGGTAATATCTTTCTATTGAGGATCTTAAACCCGATCTTGTAGAGACTGGCTACTTGCATACTATGTCACAGCAAGAGAAAAATACTATGTTCTCAATTTGTTAAGATTTATACTCAGAACAACACAAAACTATGCAGAAACAAAACATATCACGAGATCAAACAGATCTTGGACAAAATTTGCGCCCGAAGTTATCTTCTGCGTCAAGAACATTAGACATGAATGAGTTACATAAACAAGTTAGGCATAAATATTTTATCTACAGTAGTTATTTTACTTTAAACTGGAAAACTAAACTTATTTACTAATAAATGAGTTTAAAACGTTTAGAACATTATTTTTCTTGATACCAATAATATTCGTTTGTACTGATTGAGTCCAAAATTCACTGTCTTTTGGACCTTCACTACCAATGATACATGAAGCTCTGCCTTTGCCGCAAAATCCGCCAAAACTTGATTTCGCTATTTCTTTAATTTGGTTTCAAATACCAAAGAAGAATTACAAATAAGGGAAATGAAGTCCCAATTTTCTAGCCCTCCAACAATCATCCACACACCGATATTAAAACTTGCAAAATTCAAACATTTCAAAACTTACAATTCCTCCCACATTTACTCTATCTAAAATTGGACTTATGTCCATAATTTAGACAAATATACCTTCTCCTCTTATTATCTTCCTCTCTTTCTTGGTCTCTTCTCCTTTCCTTCTTCTCCTTCTTTCCTCGTCTCGACCTCCATCCTGCGAGGCAAAAAAATCGCGACGGAAATTCAGGCTTCACACGACCTGTCTCGTCTCTCCCTCTTCCTCACCCGACCACCTCCCTGTCTCGTCTCTCCCTCTTCCTCACCCGACCCGCTTGACAGTCCTTCGCTCGGCCTCGACCTCCGTCACGTTCAAGCTCTTTTCCTCGCGTCCGTCGTCGTCTCTCTTACACTATTCTGTTAGAGATTGAATAGAAATTAGGATAGGTAATCAGGTTTAGCGATGAAATCCGATAAAAATATATGAATTTAATGAGGGTTGACAATGGAAAGCGATGAAACACGATAATACACGATTAAATCATCATCTTTCAACGATGAAACCAGATAACCTATGATTATGTCCGACCATTTAATTGATAATTGTATGCGATGAAATTCGATAGAATCTGATTTCTTCCGATGGTTGCTTATGTGCAATGAAACAAGATTGATAACGATGGTTTGCGATAGTAGATTAATTTTGAGATTTTTGAATGTTTCGCGATGAATTCCGATAGAATAAGATAGAATGCGATGTTCGTATTGATTTTGAGATTTTTGAAAATTGGCGATAGAAACCGATAAAATGCGATGGTTAACAATGGATATACTAATTTTGTGAATTTTGAATAGTTCGCGATGGTACGTGATGAAACCCGATAATATGCGATCGGTTACAGAGATTTGGGAAGCAATGTACGTGCCGGATGGTAAAAACATGGTGCTCTACCAGTCACAGTTTCCGGTAATTATTCAGTTTGTTATTGATAGACACAGTTTACAGTTCGAGCTGTGAAGAAGTTTTAGTAACTAAATATATCTAATCATAGCCTCCAGGAACTTGAAAAACTCATGGAAATTAATCTTTCTATCGAGATTCACATCTCCTCCTTCTTGATCATCCTAATGTGCTGCTAACAAATAATCAACTCTCTGCAACTCCTTATCGACAAATCACCACCGAACTTGAATTAACGACACACGGAATAAGATAGGAATTTGTTATATTTTTTCAATAACCGTGAATTCAAGTATGGATTAAGTAACATAATTACTCTCTAATGTTTCAAAAAAATTCAAAACAAAAACAATCGTATGTAATCTGTATTCATCGCGTTTCATCGAAGTATATAAGAAAACAAAAACCAAAATCTATCGGGAACAACCGGATTCAATCACTTTTCATCGCAAAACATTAAAGAACACAAAATAAAAAATTATATCACAGACTATCGTATTCAATCGGTTTTCATCGCAAAACTTCAAAAACACATAACTAAAAAACTCATCCCAAACACTAGGATTCAATCTGTTTTCAACGCAAAACTTAAAAGAACACAAAATTAAAAATCGTATCGCAGACTATCGGATTCACTCGATTTTCATCGCAAAACTTCAAAGAACACAAAAATTAAAAATTATATCGCAGACTATCGTATTATATCGGTTTTCATCCCAAAACTTCAAAGACATAATTAAAAAATAGCATCGCAAACACTCGGCTTCAATCTGTTTTCATCGCAAAACTTAAAAGAACACGAAATTAAAAATCATATCGCAGACCATCGGATTCCATTGGTTTTCATCGCAAAACCTCAAAGAACACAGAATTAAAAACACTCATCGCAAACACTCGGATTCGATCTGTTTTCATCGCAAACTTAAAATAAAATATCCCATCGCAAACCATCAGAATTTATATGTTTTTATCGCGAAACTTCAGGTATTAAAGAATTTCATCTTCTTGTATCGTTTTTAATCGCACTTTATTTTCAACTCTTTCAACAGAACCTAAGAACAGATTTAAACACACAGCTCGAAGAGTTTTCAACAGATTCCAAACCCTAAATCATATCTAAAAACTTATCAAAACATACCTTTTTCTTCGTTGTTTTCGGAGACGAGAAGAACCCTAAACGACCGTCGGAGAAGAACCCTAAACCACCAGCCGTCGTTGTTGTCGCTCTCGCTGGCCGTTGTCGTTGTTGCACAGTTTCGCTACTCTCGCCGGTCGGAGGGCAAGCGTCGGGTGGAAACAGAGGACAAGAGGTATAGGGGAAAAAAGAGGTTTAATTTGAGGGTATTTTTGTCCATATATTAGAAAAGTCTGCACTACATAATAAGCCCATCTCACGCATAAACCCCCGCTCGCTGTCTCTTAAAAAAAAAAGAAGAGCAAACCCTAAAATCCTCTCAAATTCTGAATTCCGTCCGGGAGAAACGAGCAAAGATGTCGATGTCGAAGAGCTCGAAGATGCTGCAGTACATAAACTACCGCATGAGAGTGACGATCCAGGACGGGCGTCAGCTAGTGGGCAAGTTCATGGCGTTCGACCGCCACATGAACCTCGTCCTCGGTGACTGCGAAGAGTTCCGCAAGCTCCCTCCGTCGAAGGGTTCCAAGGGCGCCGGAGATCGAGAGGACCGGCGCACCCTGGGGCTCGTCCTCCTCCGCGGCGAGGAGGTGGTCTCCATGACCGTGGAGGGCCCGCCTCCGCAGGACGACTCCCGCGCCAAGGCCGCCAATGCCGCGGCCCTCGCCGGCCCCGGATTCGGACGCCCCGCCGGGCGAGGCATCCCCGCCGCGGCGCCGCTCTCCCAGGCCCAGCCGGGACTCTCCGGCCCCGTCCGCGGCGTGGGCGGCCCTGCCCCGTCGATGATGCAGCCCCAGATCTCGCGGCCTCCGATGCCCAACCTCTCCGCCCCGCCCATGCCGTACCCCGGCGCCCCCGTCATCCGCGCTCCCCCGCAGATGCCTGCCTTCCCTCCCCCGCAGATGGGCCGCCCCGGCCCTCCTCCGCAGTTCGGCGCCCGGCCCCCGCCGCAGTTCCCGCCGCAATTCGGGCAGCGGCCCATGGGCCCGCCCCCTCCCGGGCAGATGATGCGGGGCCCGCCCGCCCCTCCCAGGCCTGGTATGCCGCCGCCCCCCGTCTTCGCCCCGCCCCGCCCCGGAATGCCGCCGCCGCCTCCCAACCCTCAGCAGTAGACAGACCACCTGTATGTATCCCCGACATTCATTTCTTCATAATTATAGTAGTAGCTGTCTAATCGGGAGATTTGTTGTGAGAGTTTAGGACTTGGTGTTGATCCAAGTTGAAGTTGAACATATTTGCTAAAAAGCTTTGTTTTTTGTTGATTTTTTATTTTTATTTTGGGAAGGAATTATGTGGACTTTGATATGAATGAAATGACATATTTCAGTTTCAATAAGAAAACATGAATAGTTTTAGTTTCAATAAGGTACTTCTGTTACTGTTCACTGAGTGGATTGAGGCGTTCGTTCGCAACTTATGTTATGCCCTTTTCTTTGGTGTTGTCACTACTCGAATGGCCTTGATATTAATCAACTTATTGTTCACTTCTGAGGCTGTCGATAGGTTAATTTGTGTAGAGTAAATCGAAGTGAAATCTGCTGAATTATTGAACCCATCAGTGGTCTTGCTATAATTTCACAGTGATGTAAGCATCTCATTATCTGGTATGGTGCAGGTAAAGGACTATTACAAGGGGTTACTTGAGAGCTTTTTCACCAAAGCTGTATCGGCAGAAGATCGTCTCTGGTTCGGTTGATCATTATGAACTAGAGAGATTTTGTTTTAACAATAGTAGATGGGTTTTATGTAGTGTGAATCTCTTTGTTGCTGTGTTAATACATGAAGCTTCAGATGTTTTGCCAATTCTAGATGCTTACTGCCTCTGGTATAAGACATAAACTTTTCGTGCTCGACTTGCTCATGTTTTTTGAGTCCCGATGATCATTGAAACCAGAAGAAAAGAAAGCCTAATATACAAGTAAAAAAAAAAGCCTAATATACAAACACAGAGCCAACCATACCTCACTTTATTTTGTAGTGAAACACACGAGGAAAAGGAAGTCTAATATGGCACACGACGATATTTTACAGGTGTTATAACTGTCAGCACTTCTCTGCTTCATCAAGTCCACTGGAGAGGTGGTGCTGAGTCACTTTACTGACTAGACTTATTTGAGTCTTTTGACTTTGACCTTGATTTGTGATTCTTCTCTCTCTCCTTTTTTCTGGTCTCTTCTTCCCACATTAAGGCCTTCAGATCTTGTGCCCTTCGATTGTGCCTGTAAGAGATTCTATGCCATAATTCAGGGTATTACACTTGTTCATAGAGTCTAGGAACATAGTTGAGAAGGAAGATGGCCTGGTCCTTATTCCCAACTTCGTCGTAGACAATGATTTGGTCATGTACAATGACTCAAGCTCTACCCACATTCCTCATGTCGAGTATTTCATCACTTTTATCGTATTTGATCGCTAAGATTTTGAATGATTGCGTTCTTTACCTTAGTTCAGAATTTTGTTTTATTTTATGTAAATAATGTTGTGGACATCTTGGGTTCGCCTTCTAGTGGCTTGTCAAGCCTTAGATTTCCAAGACATGCCTCCATTCTGGTTTGTCATCGTTCTTGCCGTCAAACTTTTTTTATATCGGATTTAAAATTCACAATTCTATTGAGGATCTTAAAGCCGATCTTGCAGAGACTGTTTGGTTACTTCCATACGATGTCATAACAAGAGAAAAGTGCTATGGTCTCAATTTGTTAAGATACTCAGAACAACACAAAACTATGCAGAAAAAAACATATCACGAGATCAAACAGATCTTGGACAAAATTTGAGTTACATAAGCAAGTTAGGCATAAGTATTTTATCTACAGTAATTCTTTTACTTAAAACTGAGAAACTAAACTTATTGACTAATAAATGAGTTGCATAAAAAGTAGAAACTACGAGTTTAACATCAAAATTCTTCTACGCACAGTTCAATTGATATATTTGATAAAAAGAATATATTAGTGTGTATATTTATACACGTATGGTTATTAGTGTATATGTTTATTAGCCTTCAAAAAATTAGTGTAGATCTGAGAGGCAATTGGAAAATCTAAAAAAATTAAAAATGACATGAAAGAAAACACTCGGAATATTTTCTTGTGGTTTAAAACAATTTGATACCATCAAATTTAGTTTGGAGATGGTAACACAAGCTAAAAGCAAGCACACCTCCTATAAATAGATAGATAAAAACAATAATCACAAAGATACACGATCATCTCTCTCCTCTCTCTCGTAATTATTTGAAAATCCCAAGGGCTCCACATCAATTCGGACCTCATATGCCACGTACTTTGTGATCTTGATCTCTGCAGATTTTGGCAACACCGAAAAAAAAAACAGATTAGTAATCCCAAGTGGCATTAGATTTGGACACAGACGGAAGACAATTGTGATTTGACTTGTCGTGACGCTTTTGATAATAGGTAATTACCTTATTTTTATACTTAAAAGCAGGTAATTACGTTTTCAATCTTGACTCACGTTCACCATGTGATTATACGGAAAAACGACAAAGAGATTCAAATGCATTAGTTTTCAGAAGTTAGATGGACATGCACGGAAAGGAAATAAATTAGATTAACATATATTAAAAAAACATTGATTTTTGCAGTAATGATTTTGATTTGAATCTTGTTGGTTATGAAACTGAGCGTATTACTGTGACCTGTGAATGAATATGTACCATTTATACGACAAAAATCCAGACCAATTGTCAGAAGCAATTGTCAAACATGCTTAGTTATGTACTAGTTTAAAACTGACAAGCCAGAGCGTGGAATAAGAAATTTTAGTCCAGACTCGGGACTTGAAGGAGGAAAACTTATTCAGCGCTCAAATTTCCATGTATGTATGATTGCCTTCATTTTGCAACTTCTGGGTTACTTTGATTTGCTTTATTCGACCCTTTTTCAAGCTTCTCTTCTCTTTGCTATATTTTCACAGTGACCCAGATTATAGCCAATTTGCGTGGAGGTTATATAGGAAGAGAGTGGATGATCAGAAATGGCGATCAAAGAGCAAGACGAGAGTAAAGAGCCGCTCATGGCTACTGAGGATGGATCAACCAGTGAAGCCCTTGCAGAAGATGGTCATCCATGGATGGTTTATTTCACCACTTTTGTTGCTGTGTGTGGCTCTTATGAATTTGGGACCTGCGTCAGTCTCTCTCTCTCTCTCTCATATTTCAGTTTCAGTTTATCAGCTGTATTATCATGGCTTGGAATTGAAAACAGGCTGGTTATTCATCGCCCACTCAATCTGCCATAAGGAAAGACCTTAGCTTGTCTCTGGAAGAGGTATGTTGTGATTTCAACAAGTCTTGTTTATTAGGCAGCTTAAGAGGCTTCATATAAACTGTTTATTTTTTTGTTTTTGACAATGTGAAGTACTCTCTGTTTGGCTCCATATTGACATTCGGTGCGATGATCGGTGCAATAACGAGCGGTCCGATCGCTGACTATGTTGGTCGAAAAGGGGTAAGCGAAAAAAAGAGAGCGAAGCTCATCTGAGATGAGAAACAAAACACATTCGCTCACTCTTACTTTGTAATTAAATGAACACAGGCAATGAGAGTGTACGCGATTTTCTGCGTGGCTGGCTGGCTTGCCATTTACTTCGCCCAGGTGCGTTCGAAGATAAATAAATATCTGTTGCTTGTGAAGAAAGTTACAGGAATATTTTAACCTCTCAGTCTTGAATTCCTCAGGGGACTTTATCTCTGGACATCGGAAGATTGGCTACCGGATATGGAATGGGAGCTTTCTCTTATGTGGTACGTCTTTCATTGGATAGAAAAAAAAAACAAAAAAAAAACATGTCGTTCTCGAGCTAAGTTTGGATGCTTGGTTTGTTCTGGTTTGTCAATTAGGTGCCAGTTTTCATTGCTGAAATCGCTCCCAAGAATCTTCGAGGATTACTGACCGCAACTAATCAGGTGAAATCATCTCCGAGAAGTCTTGAGATTAGACTATGATCACAGATTTTAATTTGTGGAAAATGTTTAGAATTAGTGTTTTCGACTTTGCAGTTCATGATTTGCGCCGGAGTGTCGGTCTCCTTCATCATTGGGAATGTGTTATCATGGAGAACTTTGGCAATAATTGGTAAAGAAAAAAAATCAGATTGTCTTAAATAGTAAATCACCCGATATGAAGTGATAGTCGAAGAAAACTCTTCTCACTACTCCAGCTTTTTTGCAGATCTTATCCCATGTGCCATTTTACTTTTCGGGCTCTTCTTCATCCCCGAATCTCCCAGATGGCTGGTAAGTAGATACTGAACCTTAAAAGTGAAAAAAAATTCACTTACCTTTTTGTTTAGATCTCAGACATCCTTGCATAATAAAATGCAGGCTAAAACGGGACGTCGAAAAGAGTTCGAATCATCGTTGCGTAAACTTCGCGGTAGAGATGCGAACATCTCTCACGAGGCAGCTGAAATCCAGGTTTTATATTAGTTTTGTTTTACTGAAATCAAGCCTAATCGACCTAGGAATTCGTTTATTTTTTTTTTCTTCTGTTCCAGGATTACATTACACTGCTTGAACAACTTCCAAAGGCAAAGCTATTCGACTTGTTTCAAAGGAGATACTCGCGCTCTGTCATTGTAACAACAATATTATTTCCATAGCAAAGTAGATTAGCACACAAGAAACCTGCTGGAAAGCTGTAATAAATTTCAACAAACTGTTTGTCAATGTCCAGATCGGAATCGGGCTAATGGTTTGCCAGCAATTCGGAGGTATCAATGGAATCTGCTTCTATACCAGCAGTATCTTCGAGTCAGCAGGTACTTTCGAAGATGGGTCTCAATAGTAAAGATGTTTCTAATCATGAAATACCCTTCGACATATTTTTCATTTCTTTATTCTCCTCTAAACGCATCAGGATTCTCTGCCACCATCGGAACGACTATATACGCGATTCTTCAGGTTCTTCAAAATTGTCACCCTTTTCATTATCCCTTGATTGGTTTCTTGTCCTTACTCCCAAAAGAGATGAAAAAAAGAGTCAACATTCCGATTTATTCGCTAATTTGTAGGTTGTGGTGACCGGCCTTGGCGCTGCTGTGATCGACCGAGTTGGAAGAAAGCCTCTGCTATTGGTAAAAAGAAGATATATATATATATATATATATATGTATATATCTTTCCAATTCAAGATGAATTTGTTATATTTCTAATAATATTTTATGAAATGCATCAAGGTTTCGGGGACGGGACTGGTAATAGGCTGTCTTCTACCAGCCGTTTCGTTCTACCTCAAGGTAAATAAACAAACAAATAAAGTACTCTGTAGTTACTTAGACTTTTAAGTATTTAACCAAATCCCTAAAAAAAAAGTAGTTAACCAAATACTGAATTACACCGGTAAGAAAAATAACAGTATTACTTATCCTTTAATGGTGAACCAGGTTCATGAATTGGCAGTCCATGCAGTTCCCATTCTAGCTGTATCTGGCATACTGGTAATCTACAAAGCTTAGAAGCCTATCATATTTTTTATTAGAGATCTCGATTATGGACCGGTTTGTGTATTCTCGTCTCAGGTTTACATAGGATCGTTTTCAATCGGGATGGGAGCGGTTCCTTGGGTGATAATGTCCGAGGTAATACAAAACGGCTATTATTGAAATTACCTTGCCTACTAATTTTTCCAAATTTAAATAGTTATATTCCTTGTTGTTTGAAAATTTATTTACTTATTTTACTAGTTACACTTTCAGTAGAAAAAAGGTGCTAATTTGCAGTTTCCAAATGAAAAAAAATCTCAAACCGAATAAATTTCTCTTTCATTTTTTTCATATATATGAATGTAAAATTAAAATATTATAAGATAGTGATATTTACAGTCTTACATTTCATAAATCTTATGTATATAGTCACTTACATGTATTCACACGCGTAAAGAACCAGTCCTTTCTTATTTCAATGAAAAGACAAACCAATAATTTACACGTCAATTTTGTGAATAGTTATCTAAAGTTTACGAAACGTTGGTAACGATATAGCAAATCCAAGCGTTTTGGTTGGCCAGTTACTGAATTTTTTGATATCATAACACATGCACGCATTGCAGATATTCCCTATAAATATAAAAGGTCAGGCTGGAAGCTTGGCAACGTTAGTGAACTGGTTCGGGGCGTGGTTGATTTCGTACAGCTTCAACTTCCTCATGTCTTGGAGCTCTTACGGTAACTATATACCCACAATGCAATGTGCTTATGAACATATTTCATATATATATATAGACTCATGTGACGAGGGTTTGTGAAGATACAGAGATTTATTGGCCGTTTGTTTCAGGGACCTTTATTCTTTACGCGGCGATCAATGCACTGGGCATAGTGTTCATCATCTTTGTCGTCCCTGAAACGAAGGGAAAGACCTTGGAGCAAATCCAATCATCAATTAATGAGTAGAGATTTTGATGACTGTTGGAGAGAGCCATTTTATTGCATCCATTGTTTTACACAAGTTTTAGAGGAATTGAGTCTAGGTTTTTTTATTTATTTTATTATTGTATTATTGAAAGGTCAAAGTATGTCCTTTTAACTTAAAAACCGAGGATAACGCTGTTGTTTTTCATGGATCAATTAGCTTCAGGGAGACTAAACTACAGATTAGCCTTGCATGTTGCATCAATTTCTTGCTTTGATTTGATAAACTTTATGGCGGGTATATTCTCACATGTGTTCCCTAGGAAGGTCAAGTATTTGCTTTAGGCTCGGGTAAGAAAAAAAACCTAATTTTTTATGCATAAATATAAAAAAGTCCCAAATTAAAAATATTTTTTAGCCTTAGAATATATAAATTAGTATTAATAAAGCCTAATAACAATGAATTTTGCTTGAGCCTTCATGATTTCTAAATCCGGGCCTATTCAAACTGCGAAGGTATTATGTCAAGGCCATGACTTACTTCTCGTTAAATGTTTATTTTTCGCTATGGCTCAATGATGCTACGTACGCATCAAACATCGATACGAACAGCTATCAAATTAAATGATTCAATTTTCAGTGTTGGAGTTCTTCTTATTCCACATTGTTTTCAAATCAATGTCCGTAATAATGTAAAGTTTTATATAAATGTGACGAAGTATAAAAATTTCATATTCCTCAAGCAATGGCACACACTCCCATTTTATCCCTATTTGATCTCGTTACTATTCAAATGAGGTTAGATCGTCACTTTATGTCATTCTCTCCCTAAACCCATGTTTTATACCATTAGGCGTGATTTTATCGTCTTTTTATACCATCAGGCATGATTTTATCATCGTGTCACATTGTTGGGGTATTTTTCTTTCAAAAAATTGCTCCAACTAAATCACTCTGAACGATTTAATTGCATTTTATCAATTTTTTTAAATCTTTTTCAAAAAATAGTCAATTTTAATGACGTTACATTTTTGTAAAAGTTGGTTTTACATAATTGCTTTTCGTTGATTGTTTATTATTTAGTTATAAATTATATATTCTAATTGATTATTTAATATTTGGAATTAAATACAATTATTTTTAGCCTGATTGTTTGCCTTAATTTCCGAGATACAACTTTAAAAGTTATTGAATTTTTCAAACGTTTAAATTCAAGCGAGATTAATAAGTACTGTTTCATAAAAATTCAGACTTCATTTGACTTTTCTTAACGTTTTTGTTTCGGTTTTTCTCTCATCTTCGCAAGTTCAAGTAAATTGTAATTTATTTTAGTTAATTTCGTATTATGATATTTAATTTGGTTAATTTACTTAGACGTGACAAAAGAATAGAAATGAAAGAACATTCGAGAGTGATGTGTTGAATTGGTTTACTGTATCTTTTTTGTTAGGGAAAAATATTATTTGTACTGCATAAAGTTTGTAAGGAACGAAGATGGTACGTATAAAATAAAGAAATATTTCTCTTTTCCATCCCCAATATTTATGTGCCTTTGATACCTCCGAAGCAGAGCTGTATTAGTTTCTTTTCTTCTTTCTTCTTTCTAGTAAAAGTGAAGCTCATGAAGAAAGAAACGATTTGACTACTAAAAGTTTGAAAATAATTACATGTATCATTGGATGGAGAATTTCCTTCTCTGCTCATGTCAATATCTTTATTGTGTGCATTCGCAGTCATGGACATGATGATACACACCTTTTTGGATTGCATTGTCGGTTTGTACCTGAAATTTACCATATTTCTTATTAGAGTTTCCAGTTTTCATGTTCTTTTACCTACTCAGTTAGTCAGTTTCCAATCATGATATTTTTTTTAGTTTATAATCTTCATGATATAATTTTGACTCGAATGGCATTTGAGCACCAATTTTTTTTTTTTTGGGCATTTAGTGTATAAGTGCTTACAGTTGACATTTAGCACAAATCACAAATAAATTCTGTAAATTTTAAATATCAAAGACATTTTTATACAAAATTGAAGAATGAACTGATGACCATTTAAAGAAGAGACCTCATGGAGAAGATATGATTGGATCATTAAATTCCAAACTAGTTCCTTGGACTAAAACAAACGTGGCTTATATAAATAAGCTTCCATCCCAAATCTATACATGCACGTATTAGGACCAAAACGGTATTACTATTCAACTTTCCCCCCCTTCTTTTTGGTATAATTTTCAACTTTTTCCCTATGCCAAAGTGAGCTCACAACATATGGTTTACAAAGAGTAAATCATAAGAGCAATGGAAGCAGCTCAATAACAAATTTCTCTTCCACGCTTGAAAACAAAAACCACACTATATTATATACCTATGCTAAAATATATGACACCAAAATTACACGTATAAAGATTAGTTATTCTATCAAATCATATTGTTGTTTTCCATATACCTTTAGGTACCGGCGATGATCCGGACATCTTTAAAACCTTCGGCTTCGTTTGCTTTCGTTTTCTCGTTGCATTTTCTTGAGAAACGTTGTCTACTTTGGATATGTCAACCTTGACTATGTGGTGATCGGAAGTTCCCTTTGAGGAATAAACCGAGTAAGATCCCGGGACAAACTCAAAGGCCGAGTTTGGGGAGGCCAATATGTAATCTACTCGAGTCCCATACTTACATGTCCCTTGTACACCTATAAGTTTACATAGACATTTCTAAAGTAAGATAAGATTCTAAAAATTATTCAATTTTTTTTATATATATATCCATTAAAAGTAGACATAATTAATTACCCTTTAAATAAAAGTGCAATAATTCGAAGCACATAACACATGCGATATTGTAAGAGATGAGATATACGAAAAAGTTGAAAAATACTATTGTTTTGATTTTCTTATAAATATCCACTAAAAAGTAGACATAATTACCCTTTAAATAAAAGTTCAAAACTTGTAAACACGAAAAATGGAAGAACGAGAGGAACATGAAGAATGAGGGACATATGGATATTAAGAACAATAATAACAAATGGGATTGAAAGTGTGAGTTGATCGAATGCAAAATCCTTGTATTAATTAAGAAAGGTGCAAAAATAATCTAGAATAAAAGAGAAAATGGAGCTATAGATGTCTATATAGTATTTAGAAATAAGAGCCAGCTTAAGGTACGAGACAAGCCGAATGCCCAACCCAACAACAAGGCCCCCCCACAAAAATTATAATCCACTTAAAATATTGTAAATGGTCTAATTCAACCACAACTTTCATAATTTGATAGAGAACAATAGTAGTCTTTTATATATCTATATGATAATTTATCCAAAACATCATCATTCTTCTTAGCTCATAATTCTTCTTTAGTTTTTATATATTTATTTATTTATTAAAAAGAGTGTTTACTTTGTTATTTTTTAATCCTTATTATTACTGTACTCCCATGCCCCAAATTGGTTGAGCCACCACTTATATATGTGTGAAGTATTATAATATTGCATATATGTACTAGTATATTTCCCTTGTAGTTTTATTAATATTATAAAATTAATTTATATAGGACCTTTTTTTATATTCTTAGCGCAAATAGTTAGGTGGGTTTATTTTATGTTCTACAATTTTGAGCAAGTTGGTCTTCGAATATTGCAGTTTTAGCTCTCTTTTCTCAAATATACATCTTTAAAATAAAGCTATCAGCTAAGAAACTTACAGCACAGTACCCAACTTAACCAAATAACTTATAAAAATATTTTTTTATTATTAAACATATACTAATTAGAAATTTTAATCTAACTAAATGAATTTTTATAAATTGGATTGTAAATTCAAGATTATGTTAAAATTAAACTGTTTTTAAAATTATCAACAACTCATATTATTTTTGTGCTGAATTATATATAAACTAAATAAAATTATGTTCTGAAAGTGCTAAAATACTTGGAAATCAATAAATTTGATGGATGATAAAAAATTACTAGAATGAAAAGCAACGACTGGATTCTAACCTAGCAATATTTTAGGGAAGCAATAACTTCTTTCTAAACAATAAAAGTCACACCAAAATAAAGGTAAAGAGTTTCTATTTTTCTTACTTTGGCCTTTGGCGATCATAACAACTGATTCACACTCGCCAGCAAAGTTCTTAGCATCTGTGTACTGCTTACTCTTCAAGTGCCTCATCACTTCCAGTTTCGGAGTTGGCTTTCCCATATCCTCGTAGTACTAATTATTCAACACTTAATATATCATCACAGAAACAAAATAGCGTACGTCTAAAAGCCCGTCTGCTATATATTTATGTAACTTTGCCAGTACGATCATGATCATGAGAGAGAGAAGAATACCTTAACAATGTCAGTCCATCGTTCTTGAGAGTAATCGGATTCCTCGAGGGAATTCAGTCCTCCGACCAAGATGTGTGGCTTATCGTCGGATTGGATTATGGCGTTGACTTGTTTCATTCTCCAATTCTCGTCAAGATGATCAAGGTGAGTACACTTGAAGTTGACTTCACCCACTTTTGGGACTTCTATTGTCACATTCAAAACATTCCTGTACATGTAAAAGGAGATATTATTTTTGCTTAAATATACATAGTCCATCAACGTACAGCTGAAATAGTATATATTATATAAAACGGACTCCTACACTACAAGGATCACATGTTGTTTTCTCATAAAGTGACTAATAACAAGATCTTAAATGCTCAAACGAGGTTAAGAGCAGCTTGTTACTGAGATATTTATTAAAAACATACAAATTAAGGTATATATAAGTTTATCTTTTTTACCATTGACCATACTGTTGATTTTTCCCACTATATTATCAAATTTAAATCAACAAATCAACGATGTCATTTTCATATTTCTTTTCACGGAATAGGGTATATTAAAAAACAAATCATTATTTATTTCGAAGTTAAGGAATTGTCCGGGAGTTGAAAACTGGTAGTGTAAACGAATCTCCCAAGTCAATGCACAAACAGCTGTTATATACTTATGTACAAGTGGTCCAATATTGTTTTTTATTTTCATTCGTAGTTTGTTTATTTTTACATAACGTGAATAAAAACCCTAGATAGAAGGCAAATTGAGCACATGATTATGGGATTATGTACTGTACAGAAATAACTGTAGAGATAAGCTGGGCACAAAAAATCAAAAGCGAAAGATCCGAGAAAGAGCACAATGAAAATGACCACTTCCAATTCTATGCATTGTAATTAGCAGAAATTGGAAGTATCCTTATATGATTATTCTCTTTATCTCTATCACACCCCACACGCACATAAAAAGTAAAATAAAGATAACAACTACAGTGGATATTAATATTGTATTATAAATAAATCAAGTAACATGACTTTAGATGCTCATCTTCCTAGAAAATATCACGAAAGTAACAAGCTTTTTTATATCATAAAGAGTCATCGACCATTTTCGTCTCTAAATTGCTACATGATGTCATTTTATCTACTAATGAGTTCAACGGTTAATTAATAGAGGAATTGCCCAAAGTACCACCTTTTATTTTTTATTTTCTCAAAATCCACCCAAACATAATTTTTTCCCAAAATACTAGTAAATCTCATGTGAAATGACGAAATACCCTTTAAAAAAATAAAACTAACACAAATGCCTTACATTATACTACCGGCCAAAATAATTAAAAAAAAATTAAAAAATTAAAAAAAATTAAAATTTAGGATTGGAACAGTTTCTACATTTTAAAGTTTAATTTTAATAAAATAAATAAATAAATAATAACTGATTAATATGGATATGAAATAAAATGTAAAGAAATTGTTTTAGGGGTATTTTAGACTTTTGTACTAGTATTTTGGGAAAAAATTAATTTTAGTGGATTTTGGGAAAATCAAGTACAAATGGTGGCATTTTGGGCAATTTCTCTAATTAATATCATATACAAATCATCTCTAAAATAAAACTATCACTCTTAAGAATTTAAGGTTTTCTAGCTTTCAAATCATCTACTAAAATATAATTATTTAACTTAATTTTTCTTAATAAAATTCACTCCAATTGCTACATTTAAAAAATAAAAATAAAAAGAATCCAATTAGTACCTATGAATTAAGTTGTTTAGGCATTAACTTTCATTTTAAAGAATTTAAAACAAAAACCCGGCGAAATCCATATAATACAAGGACCAAAATACTTTTAAAATAAAATTAGAGACCAAGAACTCGTATAAAACAAAAATGACATAATTATTATGATAAAACACCCAAAAAATTATATGACGGTGTATTGTTGTAATTGAAGCAAAATCAACTTCTAATTAATCATGGAAACAAAAAATATTGGAATGTTCTTATAATAATTTTGGAGTATCTATAAACAAATAATAATTAATTAACAAAATCATAAATCGATGTTCACCTGAAATCAGTGTGGTCAAAGATCTTGTGAACAGTGGAGCTCTTGATGGGCCACTTCGACAGAACAGCGTTGCCGTACTCCGGCGCCCAGCTCTCGGCGAACACGAAGCTCATTCCCAGCGCCGCCGCCAAGTCCGAAAGAGGCCTCATATCCTTCTCTTCCTCCGCCTTCACGTCCTGAAGCGCCACTATATCCGCGTCCACTTCCCTCAGCACCTCCGCCACCGTCCGACTCCCCTCTCCGCCGCCCCTCGCCGCCGCCGATTCCGCCGCCGGAGGATCCCGCAGAAACCTCCCGATCTCGTCCTCCGGCAGGTTTATCGAGACTCTCATCTCCGGCCTCGCGGCGCTGCCGCTCGACCGCTTCAGGATGCTCTTAGGTCGCCGGAGAGTCCGCGGCGGGGCGCCGGGATTGTGGTGCGGGACGTCGGAGACCGCCGGAGCCATGGAGAAGAGCGCGGCGTTGAAAGTTGCGATCCGGACGTGTTTTTTGGCGGCGGCGGCGGCGGAGGGGTGGACTGCGGCGGAGGAGGCGTCTGGTGATGGCTTGTTAGGGCCGAATCGCTTGATTATGAGTTTGGGCCTCGATCGGCGGCGCGTGGGCCACCGGAAGCGCGTGTAGAGGAGCTTCAGGTTTCGGTTCAGAAGTTTCAGCATTCTCAAAGAGTGAGAGAGAGAGAGAGATTGATGTTAGTGTGTTATGTGAAGAAATTAGAAATTTTATTTCTGTGTGTGTGTGTTATGAGAGAGAGAGAGAGAGAGAGAGAGAGAGAGAATGATTTAGTAGTAGCGCCGTAGTATTTCTGGTTAAACCAGAAAACAGCAGTGGTGATGGTTGTGTGACACGTGGCAGTCGATCAGTGCGGGACTGTTGTGTTGCGGAGGTACTGGGGCACCATTGTCTTTTCTTTTTCCTTTTCTACATCGTTAATAGTTATATTCCACTACGTACCGTTTCATGATGTGAGAATTTTACCGGATTTTTTAAAATATGTTTTTGTGCTATATGTGAAAATTGTAATAGTAAGTTCATTCAATTTATATGCTAAATAGCTAAAAAATTTGAGGTATAAGTTTTTTTTAAGGCAATTTGAGGTATAAGTTGAGTTACACATATATTACGTGCATGTGAGAAATCCTTTTTAAAAAAATTTAAGATATGAGTCACATTTAGAATAGCCTAGTGTTAATACACACCCCCTCCAAGTTGGAGTGGCTTGGTTCAATTCCCAAATTCCCACCGCAAGTAAAGTTTATCTTTAAAAAAAAATTGAGATATGTGTATCCTCACACGTAGAGTATGAGTTCCTTTTCTTTTATTATCTATTTTTCAACTTTGGGAAAATCAGCTCTTTAGTTTGCTAATTGCTTTTTGAAATCAATCAATGTTATTGTTATAATATAATTCTTTTAATTCGTTGAGCTCTTGAAAGAGGATGAGGTTAAATATGTCAACTCAAGTGCCTTAATATTATAGCAACACGACTATTATAACTTTGAACCAATATCGTGTTCCATTTTACATTATAATACTGGGTTAACCATATAACTGAATATATAGGGATAGTAGCTTATACGGTAAATTCTTTATATTAAATTAATTTTGTTTACACGTATTTCCTATTTATAATAGATATCCTTCTATAGCATCTCTATTCGTAGAAAGCTGTCCTCGTGTCGATTTTTGGAATAGGGCTGCGTAAGTAACGATGAAATGAACGTCCATATCATATCAATTTATTTTACTTTTATAAGAAAATCAAATCAAATTCAAGTCAAATGGAGTAACTTTTAAATAGTAATTTATATTAAGTGAAAATTAAGTCATGCAATGCAATGTAGGATTCTTATTTGGAACGCCACGTCACCTTAAATCCGGCGTATCCAACTCCAATGCAACCTTAGTGAGTTAGTTAATTAATGCATAGTAATTGCCCCAATATGGTTTTGGTTTTGGTTTGTAAAACATTATCCTATAAGATATTATATTATATTTGCAAATTGGTATTATATGTGTGTGGTACTACTATATCTAACTACAAGCATGAAATATTCGTTGGAGTTTGCAAGTGTTGAGGCATTATATATATATTTGTTATATTCAATTACCTTTCACATATATTCATTATTTATTGAAATAAACTCTTTCATGCACATACATGCTTCATATTTTAGGAGACATGCTTATTTCAACATGCTTACGTTATATATAACGTTTGATCACTAATAATCAATATGCAAGAAGTCTCGTTTTAATACCATTAGTTTCTTTTTTTAAAAGCTAGCTAGTGATGATTAATTGATTATGCAGGGCTACTATAGTATTAGTTGCAAGTTAAGGATGGCCGGATAAAATTTCAACGGATAGTTTTACATGCTGAAATAGTCCTCATTCTATACCTAGGTTATTATTTTCATGCCCATTCTAGCTAGATTATCATTTTCATACGATATTATTTCAATTTTTTTTTCATGAAAGTAGAACCCATTAATTCCATCCGACCGAGCTTGTACGTGGCCGGTGATAAACTAACATGCGTTGAATCAATCTTTGCAAAGAAAGGAATGCATGGATATATATGGACACTAAAAATAAGCATATAGTCGTAGTCAAGATTTACTGTACATCATATAGACTATGTTGTCATGTACATATTATTTTAGATATTATAGGTGTAGAATTCACCAAGAATATTTGATGCTCGATTGGTGTGTACACATATCAGACCATTACAAGAGTATAATATACGTCAATTTTAAAGGATACCATCATGATATTTCGAAGAATTTTATTTATATATAGAAAAAAATCATAAAAAATGTTTCTTAATTACTATGCCTAGCGGTGATTTTTTTTTTTTTAACATAATACCATAAAATATTATTCTTACAGTTACATGATACTAAATATTTTGTTTGTTTCAATACATGATAATGATATATACTACACTTATTTGGTACCTTCAAAGGTTCTAAGTTTCCAATAAACATATAATTTCTTATATCTGAGTCTTTGTCTGAAAACAATCAGCGCCTGCAAATAAATTATATAACTGCAGATAAAGCCAAGAATGTAAGACACAAAAATGGTGTCAATTTTATGTATTATACACTGAAAGTATTTTTAGGACAGGAAAGAGATTCAAAGGATTAGGTAGAACGAGGCATTAAATTTGTGTGGGTCTAGCTGGATTTCATGTATCAAGAAAGATTCCAAATGCATGGGTTTGGGCTTAAAGATCAACATATCTTGTATATGAGCTCAGCAAATTGACAGCTTTTATTTTCTGTGTAATCACAAGAATTATTTATCAGGTACTTGGTGGCTATGTTTACGATTCTATTATTACTCATATGGGAGGATTTTGGGTACCATATTATGTGCGTATTTAAATTGCTTCTTTTTGGACACAAGAAAGACAGATGGGGTATCAAATTTATGTGAGCGACTTTTAATAATGTGGCAGTTTTGAGGGACCATATTCTAGGGGAGAGAGGATAAGGGCCAGAATTAATATTATTATATATTTATACTGTTAGTGTGGTCTTGACCTCGTTGTTTCGTCAAAACTTTGATGTTCCTATAAATATTATGATCTTGTGTTGAGGATTTGTCCATGTTCTTTATTCTGACGCCTTGTAACTGCCAGTACGTGTTTCACTGTTTATTCGGCGCATTTCTCATCCTTTCTGGGTCTTCGGGTGCTGTGGGTATTCGTCGTCTTGTGAAGTATATAAACCCTCTCTTCCACTCTTCTAAGGTTTATGCATTTTCTTTATTTCCTAACGCCGCTACAAATCATAAAAGAAGTCCTCTTCTTCATTGTGCGTCTCCATTGTAAAAAACAGTTTTGTGAAGGAAAAGCATTATGTAAAGGAAAAACGTTCTGTAAGTGCCTCTTTATTTTACCTTCAGTGTTCAAGACACATACAAGGACGCGGTTCTTGTTCAGGTGATTAAGTAAGTTGAGCTCACTCCTATGGGGAGCCTTAGGAAGAGTAGTATTTGGAACGAAAGAAAGTGTTAGGTTAAGGAATTTAAGATTCGCTTGTAAAACCTTTGTAACTTTATTCTTTCAACACATATTATACTCATTCACCGGGATTCACTATCCCCCAGATGTAAACAGTAGCTGAACTGGATTACCAACGTCTCTGTGTTATTTGCGTTCTCGCATTTATCATTGTTATCATACTTGACTGTAACATTGTTTATAACATCACAACGTAGTAGTATATCCCCTTTTCATATACATTGCAAGCAAAACAGAGTTTTCATTCATTTGGTTCAAATTATTTTTAATAGTTTTGAAGTACGACATATATTAGTTTAACAAAGTTTCCCTGAAAAAATAGTTTAACAAAGTAGCTTAAGTATTAGAATGACTTAGAACTTATAAATGCATCAAACTAGAACGAAGTAATTAATGACTTCAATTCTTCTAGTATGACTTAAAAAAAAATCTTCTGCCGTTTGACTCTAGAAGTTTATGTAATATTAACACATTTATGCAGGAGCAATATATTTTATATCGGAAGAAAAATGTCTAATTAAAAGCTAGTAGAGGGCTTTTCTTAGATTTAATATATGTTGCTATACTGGCCTAAGACTAAGCTGAGTGTTTGGTATGAAGGAATCTCAATAATGCAATACGTTCTTGGGTGTTATTAGCTGTAGCTGGAAATATTTTTGACTTCATTGCAAATGGAATTTGTTCCACCACAGCAATCGGATTTAAGATACAACTATATAAAAAATAGATAATAGTCGTAAGTTTTTTGTTTTTGTTTTGTTTCAAGTGGTTGAATTTAATGTGATTGAGGTCTCACATTCTTCGTGAAAATGACTAGACGAAATTTAGGACCAGAGAATAGCCTTTTGGGATGTCCATTACTTCGATGCTGTTCAATTTATTTTGTTGATAATATGTTAATCCCGTTCACATGCATCGATGTCCATAACTGTACACCTCGAGATAACGGGCTCTTAAGTTTCTAGAAGATATAATTATAGGTAAGTCATGCATTTAAACAGAGAATTCAACCATTTTAGCTCTATCGACTTTTAGTTTCTTCAGTTTGTGTATGTGTTTTATCCTAGTTTTTTTTTTTAACAATACAAGTGGGATAATGAGTATCTATGTTTTCACTCAGCTCGGTGAATTATATATTAAAAAATGTTTGCTAAAAAATCTTCCAGTTATGATTAAGCTCAGTCATGACTCATGACTGATCTCTACGTTTTGGGGACACTGATTTGATGTTTCGTATTTCTGCTTTTTCTTTGGTAGTAATAGTCGGTCAATGGATTTGACTTGACCAGTTAGGTACATAGTCGAAATATTCTTATGGAACCCGAATAGCTATTTTGTCCTTCCTGGTCGAGGTCAAATGTTCTACCCTTGTTTTCGAACATTTGATCGAAATGTTGTTTGCACAAACGATATTAACCTCTAAAGCATATCTAACTAATTAAATTATTATGGTCATGATCAAGTTCACAAAGGGACACACGTATGTAAATTCCCACTTACTATTAAGTGTGATGCGGAGAAAAAAAAGCCTGATAAATGAGATTCTTAGCCCGTGATAATATCGAAGTTTGGACCACAATATGGTACATGGAAAAGGAGTGTTTGATGTGGGTGAAAGCACTCATCAATTGCCTCCCCCATTTTTATCCCCGGGTCTAAACATAATTAAGTCTCGAAAGTGTCTAGACATTTTACCATTTACTATAAATGATTTTGTTTTGGTCTTAAACAACCATGTTAGTTAATATAATTTATGATAGATTAGCACCTTAACCGGTCCTTATGTTTTGTAATACAATCAAACCAACAACTTTTTTTAAGCATTTAAAACATGGCTTCTTTTGGGAGTGTAGAGAAATCCTAAAGAAACAACCTACATCGGTGTTCTTGCATTAAAATCCGGGTACGTTTCCCTTATTGTCGTGTGCTGACATCACATGAGTTGTTCAAGCATATTTTTTGTTACTCAATAAGCTAGGATGCTGATTAAGTTAACTAAAAAAACAAAACAAGAGCCTGATACGCAAGAAACTAGTAATTCTGAGTGGGGGTTTACAATACTTAAATCCTTGGCCCCTGAGTTTGCAGATACTTTACTGAATATATCACAAACATCAGTACACAAGTCCTGTTAGATTTCCCAAGCTCAAAATGATTGTAACAGAACCTTAAAACTAATTTTAATTATTGTACTATTGATATGGGATCATCAATACAATGAAATGTGAGAAGAATATGTATCTACCATCTATTTTACAAGGATCCTCAGCAGAGGAGAGAAGCAACATTCAGCTAATAGCTAATAAAACGCACTTCAAACTTCCACGACTCAATTGAGTTCAAGTATAAAAAATATATCCTATGCTTGGAGAAATAATAAGCCGCCAAAAAAATTTCGAGCACGGGCATCACCTTTATTTCCACTAAAATCTAATGTCGAACACTAGAGCCTAATAGATACAGTTGCTAATTGTGGAGTTCACAGGGGTGGTGTTAGGATTTCAGTCAGTCAGATTTTGTGTATTCGAGAAGCATGTGAGGTGACCTGTATATCTTCACTAGCGTCCAATAAAGAACCTCTTCCACTCCAAGCTCACCCTCGGCTCTTGCTGCGTATATATCCTCGCATATTGCCATTAACCTACCACACAACAGAGAAAGCGAGGATGAGATTTACCCACATTTCATTTAACTTGCAGTTGTTTCCCAACTTTGAGCAAGACAGCTCGAGTTGAAGAGGTATATTACCTATCACATGAAGGAAGATTCTCGTAAGGGATTCTCATTCGCAAGTCTGAGCATTGTAGTCGGATGAAGCGGCCTACTGCAAGAACAAAGGTTATGTAGAGACCCCAGATGCTGAACTTGCTAAGAGTGTCCCCAAGAATACCAGCTGAAAATGTCAAAAAATAACAGAGAAGAAAAATTGTAAGATATTACTATTTAGCAAGCAATATCTGAATTTAATAAATAAACTGAATATATTTTATGAAGGCTTACTCGGGGGCGTCTCCTCGGATACTATTACGGCGGTTGGTCCTCCCAAACCTCCACATGCTTTAAAATCTGATGCACTCGTATCATTGAAAGACCACCATTTTTGGTCTCCATGATACAGAGCAAGGTCCCCACTAACAGATGCTGCCTGTGAAAATTTCCTTTAGTCCATCTCAAAAAATAAATCTTAATTTGTTAAACCTAGCACAGGGAAAAAAATCAACTCTTTGGGCTAATCATTTTAAAAGGTCTATGTAATTGAATCAACCACATTACTATAGCTGGTATAATTTTTTCATACTGATGCGTCTAATTTTCAACACATGAGAAAGAGAGAGAGAGAGAGAGAGAGAGAGAGAGAGAGAGAGAGAGAGAGAGAGAGAGAGAGAGAGAGAGAGAGAGAGAGAGAGAGAGAGAGAGCAGGAAGGCATGAAATACCTCTAATTCTAAAGATCTGACTTCCCCAGAACCAGTGACACGGAAGAAGCGTGGGAATACATTCTTTATGCTAAACTTGGTAATAGAGCCATTCAGAACCTTTTGGATATCGGATCTTGCTGGAAGATCATCTGGATCAACCTTGCAATCAAATTTCACCAATTCCTTGCCTTTTGGCCTGTCCCTGTAAAGTTGCCACGTGAGATCAATGTTCACGTTAGTGTCGTTGTTGTTGTCATTCCTGTCAAGGCTCTGAATGAATCTGGTCTGAACTACATCGGGGAGAAGCCACAGGAAATTTGAATCAGCTTCACAGGTGATTAACTGAACATCATCCGTGTTGTATGAACTCAAATAACCATTGGGATCAAGGTCAATATCACAATTGAGATTTTCCCAAGGAATCTTTTGGCAAAGTGTGGTCTGATACAACGTCAACTTTCCAATCACTGTCATAACATCAACTTGTACACTTGCATCCATGATTGGGTTTGCAGTATTTGTTGGATTACCACTGCTATACATCTGCATGTTCATAAATGAAAGGTACAACACATTGTGTCTTGATCAGCGAGACATCCAGGTTCTAGATTGAAAGTTACAACATTCTTTTAAAGAAAAGAAAAGACAGGAATTTTAGAAATCTTTCACAGAAACTGAGTGGTCATGTTTATTGAAGAATTACTTACCCACATTGGAGCCCAAATAACCGCCATCAAGACAAAGAACAAGCATATCCCATTGCAACACTTAGTCACCATCGATTGTTTTTCGCCTTGTCTGTGTCCGGATCTGTTCAAGACCGCATCACATTTGACCAGATACAGACTTGCGTATATGTCCTCCAGCTAAGAACACCGTATAGAATTTATTATACATAATTAAAACTTTCACCACACAGCAACATTATTGCAAAATATAGACAAGTAGAAATGAACAACTCGTGCAATCTATATAGAGGATCACAAATAACGAAATTCATCAACTGCTTCCTAATAACCCAAAGCATCATGTTCCAGTGGCTACAGCTGAAATTTTTAGCTATTCAACTAAGATTCTTATATTTTGTCTTAGATACTTCCATCAATAAAACAAGCTACCTGACAAAGCTCAAATTGGTCAAGAGAACAAAGTTTAGAAAGATATATATTCTTTTCTCATACTTTCCAACACTATTTTCTTTTATTGCAGCCTAACTCGATCATATCATTTCATTTGTAGGGTGGAGGTGCTCACATATTGGCCAATATCATATAAGCAACAAGAAGTAGTGATTTAATTCATTATCTTATCTCTTGGTCTATATTATCTTTAAACTTGTGCAATTTTTAGTCATCAAGAGTAATGATGAGAAGAATTATCTAAGTTCCTTCGTTAGTGTAGTATTAGACTAGATTTGAAAGAAAGATCCGATAATCTGCTACCATTTTGTGTTCTCAGTTATCTCAGATCCTATTAAGCACTTCAACTTACAGCACATCACTAGCAAATCTCAGAAAAATAAGAATAGCTCAATATATTTAAAAAAATTACTAATTACCTTTAGCCAATCATACATAGTCAAAGACGTAGTTGTGCAAGACCAATCAAGTACGCATCTCAACTCATAGAGAAATGGAAGAGCACGATATAGCCGATAGCACAAGTAATTGATCCTTGAAATTTCACTGGTTAAAAACTGTTGGTACAAAGTGCTTTGATGAGGAACACCATATCGAATTTGTATTGCCTGCAACGCCATTGAGACAGATTTTGCAAGAAAGATGAGACGAAGTGCAAGTCCTCCAGCATGCTGTTGTGAAGGCTCCATGTTCCAAGCATACTCCGTGATCGCGTATGTGAAGAGGACGAGATTGAAAAGGTAGAAAATTACTTTTATAGTGGCAAACGAGCATAGGTAGATTACCCGATCAAGCACAATCAAGAAAAAAATAACCTGCATAAAATGGCATTCAAGACTTAGAGATACGGATTGTAATTTTCAGATTTTCCAAATGGTTGTCATCCCAGAATCAAAACTATAACTTACCATCAAAACAGTAACAAACTCCTTGGGAAACTGGTCTTCAAGCTGAGAAATATCAAGAAATTCACTGTTGTGCTTGATAACAGCTTGGTAGAAAATGACAACTAGAAAGAATACGGACAAATCTGCACCAAATATATATGCATACAGGTCCATTTCTCTTCTTCCTCCCCCAATTACAGAGACAAGAGAATATGGGAATCCCAATTCTTTAACAAGTCCACTGCTCTGCGCTGCAAGAATCTCCTTTGCCACATCAGCAGCTGGAGTGAGTGATTTGTACCATTCTGCAGAAGTACACTTTGTCAAAGGAGAGGCATACACCACCTCCAAAACAACCAAGGCCGTGTTTGCACTGTCTCGGCTTTTTTCAATGCTTTGAACATGGACCCTACTAGCAAAAGGACAGAGGTTCGGATTCATTTCATTGCATCTCTCGTCATGGATAACTCTAAGCATTTGATTTATTCCAGATTCTAATCTTTCTGGCTGAATCCCATCTTCTGGCCATAAGTGCACATTCATAGACACCTGGATAAAATAAGGAGGTGATTCTGCATCATGAGTCAATGAATCCCAGTACCTGAAAAAGATCCTGAAGATGGATTTCACTGTATTTTTCATCCCATGCATGAGTTCTAGTGCTCGGTCTCTCCGACCATGAGTTGCAGGAGCTTTCCTCCCAGTAAAAACACTCCTCTTAACACCCAAGTCTGTAGAACAAAGCCATTCACCGTCTTTCACAGATATAGAACTCTGTATTAGGGTAAACAGGTAGACCAGAAAGAGAGGAAAAGAACTGACGACAAACGATGATCCGATTTTATGTGCAGGGAAACCCCACTCACGGAGAACGTCGAGATCGATTTTAAGCTCATGGTGCTGAATGATAATCTGGTACAAGTACTGAACCAAGATATAAAGTTCTGTATATATAAGCATGATAATCCAGAAGATGTGATTTGGGCCAGTGTTTACACACAGTGCATACAGGAAGAGACCACCCAGATATATCATAGAAGGTAAGCTGAAATTCCACAGGAAGACAAGCACAAAGCAACAATAACACACGATATCATTGTTTGACCGCATCTGGGACCAAATGTGGCGAAATATTCTTCCTAATTGAAGACTTGTTGTGTCCGTATCAGACTGCAGCGAAGACGAACGGCCTAGAGATGAATATTTTGTTTTCTGGCTCTCCATATCATCAAACACACCATCCTCCTCAGCAGATGAGTGGTCATGCAAATCTGTTTCTTCCTGTGCAACCTTCAAAAAGGTGGCAATGTTATTTACAGCTTGATTTCCAATAGACTGGACCTGGGACACACCGTCGCCTATAAGTTGTACTGCAGATATTAGTGGGTTTTCTTTTGATTGACCTTTTATTTTACCCTTCTCTCTGTTTTCTACATCCGACGATGGTTTACGAGCGAGATCTCCATCAATTTCAATGATCTCACAACGAGGAGATGTTGACGAAGGCTTCTTAGACTCAGCATCAGTGAGAATTTCGTTGTCCAGAGAAGCAGGAGATTCATGAAATTCAAACTGGTATACAGAGTCCTGATCAACTGTATGTTTTTTTCTAAATGGAATTCCTGATCTCAGAGGAGTCTCCGAATCATTATCAGAAGCAAGAGAAGTGCTCTTCCTTCTTCTTAACCCATCATCACTAGCAGGAGAAGCGCAACCAATATCCGCAACCAAACTCGCACCATGAAGTTGAAATTGCATGTTCAGCATCTCTGACTTCATTTTTTCCACTTGTAAGTTACGAATCCGTTTCTTTTCCTCAGACTCGCGAACTTGCTGTAACTGCGCATTTTTCCATGTCGCTTTTTTCTCTTGCTCATACACAATGGCACCAATTTGCTCAGCTTCAAGATATCGAGACACATAATCGAACTCATGGGAGGATAGCATATACGACTGCAGTGATACCAGCATAAATATGATAATCTCAACAAGAGCTGACCTTGAAGTGATCCGAAATCCGTAATCATATTTGTAAAATCCTATCATCTCAAATATGTAATCCATACTCCCACTCTTGCTGGTACTGAACTCCCCAGCAAACGGAGATTGGTATGCAAGAGAAAGAACAATGACAGCGAAATTATATATTCGCAGAAATTTGAAGATCTTATTCCTCTTCTTCAATATTTCAAGTCTCATTCGGAAGAAAACCAAAGCAAACGCAAGATAGCCAAGGTGCATAATGTCGTATTCAAGGGTTCCAGTAATTAGAACCAAAATAAGAACAAGATCTAGGAGATGACAATAGAAGTAAAGCCTGAGGTAGTCAAGGAAGGTCCACATACTCTTAGTTTCAAAAGATAGGTCTCTCCAGACAAATGTATTTTTCCGCTGGGACAACATTTCCCGGTATGTGGATGACTCTGAGAAGCTGGATCGATGGTCAGCTCGGAGTTTGAAACAAGCAACCATGAAGACAACAAAATAACTTATCAATACTCGGGGATCATCAACAATTATTCCTATATGTAAAAGATAAGAACAAGAAACAAATTAGTGTATTACTCACAGTACCATTACAACATAAAAAAAGGAGTAAATGTGATGATAATAAAGGGTAGGCTCCACTTTTCAGTAGCTCATACATTCCACTTTTTAGTAATTTACATATATTTTGAACATTGGCATCTGTCATATGTTATGCTCTCCTAGAACCACTGGTCGGAACTGTGGAAAACTAATCTCAAAACATTTATACTAAACATTTCATCGAGTAAATAAAGGACTGAATAACTATACTGGAGAGAGCTATCACTGTTTTCAGAAGAATATTCAGGAGTCTCAATTAGGTCTGTTACTCGGATGCTTGCTCTTAAGGGTGCATATAATGATTTTTTTTTATTTAAATAGCAAATTAATTAATAGTAGAAAAACTGTATCACATGAATAAAGCTTTAACTAGTCCAGGACTGAGCTTGTGGTCATTATCAGGTTGGCCTAGTTTTCTCGGTTGCAATGCCCTGTTTTTGTATATCAGTGTTTTAGAAAAATTTCCTAGCACAGTTTTATTATATTTAAATACTATATTAGGTCCGAGAAAAAATAATAAAGTAAGAAAACAAAAAAAAACATGATTAGTCGTGCATTACCAAGCCAGCAGTACTGGCAGAAGCTGAAATGTAGTTTGGAGCTATTCCAGCAGTCACGGCATTGAAGCTCAGTCTCATCAGCTTGGTCTGAAGGCCATGTACTCCTCCATATGGCAAAATACTCCAAGACAAGGATCGAAGCAAGTAAAAAGATGAATACGGGCCAAAGCTTACGTATCACTTGCCTGTTCAAAAGAACACAAGCAACAAGCAACACAACGTACACCATTGAGATCACATTCAACAGAGCAAAACTTGCAAGAAGCAAGGAAATCATATTTATCTCGAGACCAAAGAGATTAAACAAGTTCTCAATCCAGAACTTCAGATAAATCTTAAGGAGTGTCTTCTGTGTCTCAAATCTTTCGTTTCTCAAGGCCAGTATTCGCTTTTTGTTCCACTTATGACTTTCCTTAGTGCTTCCCCATATATAGCCAAATGAGTATTTTCTACTTCCATTACCCTCGGAGCTTCTTACATTATTAGGTGTCTGAGACAGGTCAGACAATCCGGAACTGCTTGTCGCTCGGCCTTGTACAGAAAATCCCGAATTGAGTAACGAATTTTCTTCGTCAATGTTGGAAACACTGGCCGTTACCCCATCTTCCGGTGACAGAAACAGGGGACATTGCTCTTCCCATTTCCCTTTGTTCACAATACTCTTAGGCATCCTGTCCAACCAACGGGAAACATTATACTGAAGAGTACATGCAGCAATAACCAACACTTTCCCTCTCAAGCCTGATTCTAGACCCCAAAAGCCATGCTTATATGCACACAAACCTAAAAAGACAGACCAATCGTAGTTCTTTTGTCCAGGAAACATTTTAGCCTGACCACCCCAAAGCTGAAATAGATACTCAGCTGTCACAAGGAATCCTGTGTAAACCAAGAACGACTTTGATGGAATTCGTGAGGCTTTCGGTAGAATCAAACAGACAACTAGGCCAAGGAGATAAAGAAACCCAAATGCACTAATTGGAGATAAAGCTGCGTAGAACACTGCAAAAAACAAGATCTTATGACCGTGCCAGATAAGGAACCTCCTAACAAACCCAAGTATTCCAAAGTCCAATGACTCAGTTTCCTTTGGCCTGCTGTATTTGCTTTGTCTTCTCTCATAGCTATAGAGCTGCATGACAACCAAAACTGCTAGGGATTCCCAGATATTCTCCAAAGATGAAGCTTCAGGGTTGTAGCCTAGATAAAAAGAAAGGTCTACATACCGGGACAACCACATCTCCAAGCTGGAAAAGTTGCTTAAGCTATAAATGAAGACAAACACAATGATTGCGTACGCTTTTAGCGGGAACCACAGGCGCCTTTTCGCCCTCTCGACTAGTTGTCTTCCGATGATCCAAACAAGGAGAAGGAATACATAGCCAAATGATACATAATTCGGTCTAACCAGGTATACTGATAATAGGATAGTCAGAAAAGCAATGTAGGTTCCAAATGACCTGTACAAGGATAGGAACTTCTGTCCAATTGAATTGAGGAACAATGCTACTCTCCTTTCTGAAAAAAAAAACATTAATAAATATTTCAGGTACCAAAGGAGTTTACACCAGAGAAATCAGGAGAGAATTCATTGGTTTATAAGATCAACAAGCCCACGATAATTACAGCAATACAACTGCATAGTCACGATTTAAATAGAAAGAAGGAAAATCATAGATAAACAAACAACTACTTCAGTTCTAGTACCTATGAATTTTTCCAGTTTTTAATGAGTTCCTAATTTCTAGCACAAAGATACATGCTTATCAAAATGTCACCATCCTCGAGAATTATGACTGACAGATGGTCCTAGGCCAATTTATCCAAAAGCCAAGAACTGTCACTTCACAAAAACTGACCTGTTTATTGCCTACTCATTGTCTTCTTTACTAAATCTAACTGTAATCATGCATGCGAAAAATTAGCTACACGCAGGTACGAGAAACTATGAACCTAACCTACATCCATTTGTGTGCCAATTATTTTGTATTATCCCGGGCCATTTTTACTTGCCAAGTAGTTTCACTATGACCCCCTTATACATATGCGTCCATAAACTCATGACTATTCCATAACATATTTTTACATTCACTGAGCCCTTTTATGAGCTCGTGTGCCAAGCACATGGCTTTTTAATTCATTTTTTGTAATATCATTCCCATTAATTGTTAGAAATACTTTCCGAAAATAAAATAAAAAATATAAAAAACAAAAATAAAATAGCAGCGATGACCAAAGTTCAAGTACAGCCGCTCGACATGTTCACGGGTGCAGGATATTAAAAATCCTTTCAAATATGAGCTGAGATCCTAATATGTTAGTAAAGATATAGAAAGCACAGGTTAAATTTGTACCAAGGAAGTTTCGAAAAAGAAAGTTTACCATAAGAAGAATTATCACTATTTAGCAGGGAAGGTGGTGAAGTATATACTGACAACAGTACAGATTTGTTCAGGCCAGCTTTCAATATGCTGAATCCAACAGGAAGGCTAGGGCTATGCTGTACAATTGCTGAGAAAGAAAATAACATTTCAAAACCATGATTGTGAATCGCACAGAAGCAAGTAAGCAAAGCTATTTCCAAGAAGTCCCAGGAACTTTCAGGTTTGAGAAGACCTGCAGAAGTTGAAAAAAAGAAAAAAAAAAGTTAAAAATGAAGGTTTATTTTTCTAGAACATATAATTTATCACATATTTAAAAGAAATAACAAATTTACTAAAGAAATTTTTGGTACGTACCCAACTGCGAGAGTACTTCCATGCTAAAAGAACCTTTTTGCTCCAAAGTACTAGATATCAGATTGATCTGAAGAAGGTATAGCAATGTAAAGTGAATCTCACACAGAAGAATCATAACCTGGCGAACCTTTCTGCTGATGCTGTGGCTGAGAAGATATATGAAAAAGAATACCACTGAAACATGGGTCAATAAACAATGTGATCAGAATCTCCTATAAACCAAAATCACATTCTAAACTTTGTAAAACTACAGTAATATTAAAGGAAAAAAAAAACTGAATAACCAAACAGGGTGCCCTTGGTATAGTTAGAAAAGTTGAAAGTAACAATTAGAATGAGGACATACAGTATACAGCATGAATAAATCCAGGTCTCATGGCAATGAGGAATATCAGGCCCAACATAATTGCTCGAGAACTTTTGCGAAGCCCCCATGCAATCGTGGCCACAATCAATACAGTGGTCTCTCCCTCCCCTGTTATCACATGAAAATTCAGAGTTATAAGTAACAGTAAAATTCCAAAGAAATTCAAAATGATTAGTAACTTCAATACAGAAAAAAAGTAATACAAGAAACTGGGAGTGAGGATAGTAACTCTAGTAATTCATTATCGAATCTTGTTACCTTCTACTGGTTTGTTTTCACTCGAAGATCGTCTATCCACATCAGATAATTGCAGAAAAACGGAATTGTTCACAAGATTACCCAGGGCAACCAATACTCCCAGACAATACTGTGCTAACAAGAAAAATCCAGGTATGGGATAATGCCACAACCCAACCATTTCCCATATACCCATGTCCTGCATTGTATTATTTCAGGTTAAAAATTAAGCACTTAAATATTTTCAATCAATAAGGGGGATCAGAAAGAGAACTACCTTCCCAAGTTTCAAATTCAAGAAAGTGAAAGCCACATTGAAAATATATGTGCTAACAGCCCACATGAGAATGAAGACAAGAAGCAAACCATTCAACCGATGCAAATGGAATAGAGAAGGGAAGGCATATACAACATAGCCCACGTATGCAAGTAGCCCAAATGCACATATACTTGCGAAATGGAAACTCCAGAACGAAAGGGCAAATAGTGATACCTGTGGATTCCCTACTATTTATTACAAAACGAATACATTGGGAAGATAAAATGGAATAATATATCACAGACAATGACATAATACCAGAAGAAAAAAAAATGTACAGACTCTGCAAAAAGAACTCCAAGCATGTTTTTGCTGAAATAACAATGCTTCTCCTAGAAATAATAATTAACAAATAATTCTTTCTGGAACCCCAAGCAACCCAACATAGGGAAAAATTCATTTTCAGGATTTGATATATTGACCATATCTTTATCAGACACACAAATAATCTTCCTTACTGCTAAAATATGCACGGGCAGCTCTTATTTGTTTTACAATAAATCATCAAGTAAATTATGCAAAAACCATAGCTCTTCCGCTGTATACTAACATAATAACACAAAACTCCTTGCACTTGCATAAATTCCAGTTGACATTAATAATAAACAGGTGGATATTAAACTAAAAGTTGATTGTTACTCAATTAAAATGATAATAAGTGATAACTTTCATTAATTTAAATTATAAAAGAGATTCAGAAGATCAGTAAGGGTAAGGAACTTTACTCTGATCTGCCCTGAATGGTTATGAACTGATATCAAAATATTGATGCTGAGTAGTCAAGACTAAAGAAGGAAATCATGTATGGGAACCGAAAGTTCCTCAATCAAACGAATTAAAAACTACTTCAAAATCAAACTAAGAAATGTTGCTCAGGCATATACCGGGAAACCATACGTGAAAAAGTTGATGCTAAATGTCCGAAAAACCGCTCCTCTCAGTAAAACATTGGTATGCCTTCCACCTGATCTGTGGTTCAGTACATAAATTAAGTCAGCTTGTCAACAGATGGAATATTCTATGACTGACAAAAACAAAGTTTAGCTTCTTCTTAATCAGACAAAGTGTCTTAAATTAGAGATGTTAAGCTTTCACTATACCATCATGTGAATAATACATGACCAAGCCCCGGTAAAGATTACATCAATTTTTCTTTCCCGAAAAAGATAGATTTAAAACTATTACCTGTGTTGACGAATGAAAAATGAATGCTTTGTAGGAAGAAGTTGCTCTGCCAAGGTACTTTCTCTCATAGACATAAGAAAATCCATTTCTTCCAAATCAGATTTAACGTAAGAAAGCTGCAGTTAAAATAACTAAATTAATTACAACTGATAATTATGTCCAAGCGAGAAAGAAAGAAAAAAGATGAGAGAATTTGAACCAGAGAAACAACTAAGGCGACGTGTTAACATAGAAAACATAAACAAAAGAACACACATTGATCTTTAATTTTTTTTACAAAATATCACATATTATATTCATCCTTGAGATCATTCAGATTGTTCAGTATCACCCTAAACAGTTAACTTCAAAGTATCTGGTATTCCCTAAAAATATTTGGCTAACTAGAACCAGAGACGTAATCCACTATAAGTGCATTTCACTGTATCATTCACTTCCCTTGAAGTAAAAACATGGTCCATATTTTATAACCCGTTCCTTTGAAAACTCAAGGTAACAAAATCATTCTTACTACTTAAAAGTTAAAAGTTCTATTACTGTGCCTACAAAGTTCCTCCCAACGTCAAAACTCATACAAAAGACCGAGTACTGAAGAATGACTCTTGCCCATTAAGAAAACATATGACCCAAATATAGCCAGCTAACATGACCGAACTTAGTTTGCATTATATGGTAGAGAACGTACCATGATATAGAAAATTATTAAAGAAACAAGTGAACTAATCTCAGGCCACTCAGAATCCGATGTTACTTTGAACAGACCAATAAAATCAGCAACCCAATTCACCATGTCTGGAAAATTGAGGGGCAGCTGATACACATACAGCATGATAATCTTGAAACCTGCGTAGAGATGCAAAGGCCTCCACCACCTTTCAAAGTTGAGATATATATGGAGACATATCAGTCGAGATAGTTTGCAAAGGTGAAAGCAAGAAAGAATGAGTGCCACAAACAAATCACCTGAAGAGTCCTAGAAAATTGCTTGTTAAAGACCAATCCACGAGACCAGCACAGCTTCCGATAAAAAAAGGCAAGGAAACCCAAGAGGGGTGGCTGATTCCGACTATCAGTTGAATGGCAGGCAACAACAGGCATGAGGCGACTCCAAGACGAGAACCTTTGGCATAGAGAGAGATTACTTCAAATCAAACAATTAAATATGTATATATAGTCAAATCTTAAGCTTAAGGATATCCGTAAAACATATCCAATTAAGTTTTCAACCATTTATTATATCCTATGACAAAAGATATTGGTAAAAGAACAACCTGCAAAGAACCATTACTAGTGAAAAAAAAAGGTATAGTTGTAATGAACTGCAAACAAACCTATACTTTCAACTGTTGAAAAGCAGCGGCCCCAGCATGAATTGCGCCATGAAACTAAGCTAAAATTGTATCCGTGCAACTCGCTTAAAGCAACAACAATAACTAAAAGCTGCAGCACCAAGAGATAAATGACTTGAGATTTCCACGACTTTATTCTGCAACAACGTCAATGGCGATAAAACTGTTAAAGTTAACCTACCTATAAGGTACCATATGTTCATAAAAAATATTTTAATACTCACATCATAAATCCCACCAGCTTTGCCCACCAAGCATCTGCTACAGCCCATTTATTATGTTTAATTTCCGATATAACAAGAAATACCACTTCCGAAAGGATAACAGCCAACGAGAAGATGATGACAGGCCATAACAGAAACAACCTCTTGCGAAAATGATATTCTACAAGAAACAATGCAAGTTTAGTAACCGAGACGAAAGTGCATGTAAGTATTATATATGTTATTCACGTAGAAATTCCAGCAAGAAAACAATGACTACTGAAGGAAATCTCTGACTACCTATAATAAACCAAAAGAGGTAACTTTGCAATCTCAAAATTTCTATATTTCCTCTTTGGGCAATGAGAGGCCGTTAAAGAAAACTAGACAAAACTTTACAAAAGTAAATAATAAATCTAGAAAAATTCTGAACCGCGAAATTACATTACTACAAAGGAAAAGTTCTGAAAAATTCCAACTAAAACTATGACCGGTTATGCATATTAAAAGTCCAAACTTGCATCAGATGAAAAATTATAATCCAGAGGTTTACGCGGAAGGATAATTGTAAGATCCTCGCAATGAGGATATCATTAGGCACTTTTAGAGTCCCAAGAAAAAAAAATATAAAGAAGGTCACCGAATATTGAAGAGTTATATAACCTATTGCTAGATATATTGCGATATCATAAGGTCTGATTTTCCTAGGTTCGTGTATAAAGACCACTATATGCATAGACATTGTCACTATACAACAGCATCGAGGTGGTTAATCCAATCTAGAAAATTACGCTAATTCAAACTTACCGATTTTTGGAGCATTGAATTGAACGAGAACAAAAGCTACCAAATTAACAAGAGAAATCAGGCTCCAGTTGGTGAAAGCAGCTGCAAGGCAAAGCTATAATGGGTTAATTTAAAATATACATAGTTGGCTCACGGATCTCGGGAAAGCATTCACAGTTGGGGAATAGCAAATAAAGTCCAGGTTCAATTCCATGTATTTAATGGTGATACAAGAAAATATTGTTCTTTCTCCCTCACCACCGAATTGATTTGAAACATTACTTCAATAAGTCAATATGATAACCTATATGGCGGTTAATCAAACAAGCAGTTCATTGCCAGAAAGCTAGAATTTTAGTTCAGCACTATCCTAAATCCCACATCAAGGCTGGCCTAATAATTAACAAGAACATTGTTCTTGAATCAAATTAGAATGGAACCTTCATTTCTTTTACATTCTGTTTAGATATAAGATATGTGAAACCTAATCGAATACCTTCCGTCCGTATTGAAAGAGACAAAATTGCTAGAGCAGGAAAAGAAAAAAGAAAAAAAAAATTGATATCCAAGATTCACACACATTTAAACTAGGTAAAAGAAAGCTACAAATTACCAAACAACGCTGCACATGTCAAACATTGCGTTGTTTTTTTTTCAAAGTCTATCCAAAGAAAAGAATAGCAATAACAAACCTCCTAAGAGTAGCAGAGGTAAAACGAAGCCACCCAAAAAGCTCCCCATGAGAGAAGCTTATTCTTTGATTCCTCAGCTATCAACGCATTGCAGAACAATGTATTCACGTCGCAAAGTATCTTCAATCCGTCAACGAGTACTCGATTTCCCCAAACACCACGAACATCGATTCCCTCCCGCGAAATTCCTCGGTAAGCAAATGAGCTATTTGCAGTTTTTGCCGATAGAACCTCTCGTTCGATTCGAATGAATTCAATTAAACCAAACAGTCAAAGTTCATACGGTTGATCGGGAAGAAAGAAGCCCGAAATGAGAATCACAATCGACGGATCAATATTCGAAGGGACGAACGAGAGGCTTCAAACTGAAGGGCTTTATCTTTTCTTCTTTGCGATATTTAATTGATGAACAGAGTAAAATATCTCACGTCTGTCTGTTTCGAGATTTCGAAACGGACCCACGCGATGATGGAATGAAAGAGGAGGGTAATTTGAAATTTAATATACATGACAATGCGTTGGATGTTCTTCTTAAAGTCAAAATTAGACACGTGTAAAGCGCCTAATCGCTCTGTATGACATCATAGTAATAATTGACATCAGAGTTTTCTACCAAAAGTAGTCAAGGCATGTGTTTGTAATTTGTGCGTATATTATATAATGTAATGTAGATTATTTGTAATTTGTACTTATGTGACCAATTTAAGCTGTGTTGCTACATATGAGCTAAATTAGCCGTATCTCTCTGTTTCTTCAAATAATGCAAAACCCTCAAATGTTTATTTTTGTCTTGCATATGGTAAGAGTTGTGATGACACGAATGGATGGACCTTTTCAATTTTCTGAAATTGGTCTAGGATTTTGTCGCCTTCCATTTGAGATTTGGGGGTCGAAAAAGGACGAGGCATAAATTTACTCATATTAATTTTATTTTATAGGAAGAACAAAAACGCTGAGTGAAGAAAGTGTAAAACGAAAGAGAATGGTTTCTATTTCTTTTTTACTATTTAAGGGCAAAAGGGATTGGTTTGAGAAATTTCTTAAGAGAAATTTCATTAAATGTGTTTAATAATCACTAAAATACTAAAGTTAAACTTCATATGTGTACTTTTATCAAATTAGACTTTTGACTCATTTTCGGATAAAAATATCATTCGAATCTCTTTAAACTTATTTTTTTCATTATAAAATCCGATAGAATCTGATGAATTTTTTTTTTAATGAAATCAAATAAAATCCGATAAAAATTGATGAATTTTTTGTTTATTTAGGCGATAAAATCCGATGAAATCAGATAGAATCCGATAGGAATTGATTTTTTTTTTTTGTTAACGAAAAAATATAAAATCCAATGAAATAAGATTAAATCCGATAGAAATTAATGAAGTTTTTTGTTTATTTACGCGATAAAATTCGATAAATCGGATCGAATCCGATAAATTTTTGTTGTTAACGAAATCAAATAAAATTCGATGAAATAAGATGAAATACGATTGAAGTTGATGATTTTTTGTTTATTTACACGATAAAATCCGATAGAATATGATAAAAAAAAAATTTGTTAGCGGAATAAGATAAAATCCGGTGAATGAAAGAAATGAAAAAAAAAATTAAAGGTATTTGAAGGGTATATATGTCCGAAAATGAGTTAAAAGTCTAATTTGAGATAGAGGTATACATAAGAGGTCTAATTTTGATATGTTAGTGATTAGTAGATCCAATTAAAGAAATTTCTCTTTCATAATGTAAATTTAAGATGGAATTTTAATATTTATTTTCGAACAAAGTGAAAAATAAAACATGAATCCGTAGCAATCAATCGGTCCGAAAAAAATTTATCAAAAATTATCCGAGTTCATTTCAAGCCATCGCATTCTATCAGAATTTGGCACAGTTTGTCGAATATTTTTCATCGAAATTATAGAAATTTATAGCAACTCATCGCAATTTATCAAAAAAAAATTTAAAAAAAAAGTTCATAAAAATTATCGTAATATATCGGAAAAAAAAAAAAAAAGTTGAGGCAAGACATTTTTATCCGAAAATGATGATAATAAATCCCAAAATAAAAAATTGCAATGGTTTTGGGGTGTTGTGAAAATTAGGAAATAAAAGCTTATGTTAGTTTATTTATAGTTCAACCTCACTAAAAAAATTATTAATCGGCGTGGGATCTATCTCCGGAAGCCAACGAACAAGTAAGAGCTTATTTAGTAAAGTAAAAGAAGAAGTAATGCAACTACACTCCACAAAAGCCAGAAAAATCATTGAATTCAACGCCGGGTTATTTTGAATCTCAAATCCGACAGAGAGAGATGAACAGCTCTTGTGAGGTGGTGTTTGTCCCGGGGCCGGGGTTCGGCCACCTGGTCTCCACCCTCGGGTTCGCAAAGCGGTTGATGGACCGAACCCACGGCCTCTCCGCCACCGTTCTCTGCCTGAGCTTCCCTTTCTCCGACGACGCCGCCACGGCCTTCACGAAATCTGTCGCCGCCGGTATAAAGCTCATCCACATCCCTCCGGCCGACTCGGGCGCTGCAGACCCCCGAAAGTCGATGGAGCACGGTATCTACACGGCCGTGGAGAGAGCAATTCCGCACGTGAGAGAGGCTCTGAAAGAAACCCTAGGGTCAAGCACGACCCGAGTCGTCGGGTTAGTCTTGGACTTCTTCTGCTTGCCGTTGCTGGACCTGGCCTCAGAGCTGGGCCTGGACTCCTACATGTTCATGACCTCGAACGTCGCATTCGTCTCCCTCATGATGCACCTCCGCGATCACCCCGCAAATCTCGACGCGATCCGCCTCCCGGGGTTCAAAAATCCAGTTCCCGCCGGCGCGCTCCCGGTTTCCGTGTTCAACAAGGAAGGCGGCCACGCCGCGTACGTCAACCTGGCTCGGCGGTTCAGGGACGTGAAAGGAATCGTAGTCAACTCATTCTCCGAGCTCGAGGGGAAAGCCGCTCAGTCGCTGGGACCGGCTCCGGCGATGTACTTGGTGGGCCCGGTGGTGGAGCTGGCGGGCCCGGGGAGGAAGCGAGACGGGGTTACGGAATGGCTGGATCGGCAACCGGAAGGGTCGGTGGTTTTCGTGTGCTTCGGGAGCCGGGGGAGATTCGGGGCGGAGCAGACGAGGGAGATCGCGAGGGGGCTCGAGGCCAGCGGGTCCCGGTTCGTGTGGTGCGCGAGGACGGAGGAGGGGAATCTTCCGGAAGATTTTCCGGGGGAGAGGGGGTTGGTGCTGGAGGGGTGGTGGGCCCCGCAGGCGGAGGTGCTGGGGCACGCGGCGGTGGGGGGCTTCGTGTCGCACTGCGGCTGGAACTCGCTGCTGGAGAGCCTCTGGCACGGGGTTCCCGCCGTGGCCTGGCCGCTCTACGCCGAGCAGCGCCTGAACGCCCTCTTGATGGCTCGGGAGTTGGGCTTGGCCGTCGAGATCGAGGGGGGGCCGGAGTTCACGGCGGAGCACATCTGCAAGGCGGTCCGGCGAGTGATGGACCGCCGTAGCACCGTGAGGGAGAGAGTTTCAGAGATGAGCTCCGTGGCTAGGAAAGCCGTGGCTGAAGGAGGCTCGTCCTTCGCTGCCCTCGATCGGCTCGTCGGAGATCTCCTCCGCCGCTAGTTCACTTGCATCTTTGTAGGTCTAGTGATTTGAAGTGTTATAACACAAGACTTTGAGGAATAGATCCTTGGTCTTGGATTAAATAAAAAATATGTATTATGTAGTATGATGTGTGTATGAATGAGATGTTAAAAGAACTAGGGACACAATTAACTCCATGTTTCATCTAAAATAAGGCCTTCCTCTACGGGCATCCTAATTCTGAAAATCAAATTTTATTATGAAAATCAAATTAATTTGTATAATAATTTTAAAATTAAAGTCTCGAGATTCCGTTATATATAAGAAATAAGCTCGAAAAAAATGGAATACAAGAGGACAAAATAAGTTTGGTACGAAATAAAATTACTTTTATTAACACTAGATTGCAAAAATGTCGAGTTTCTCACGTAATTGCTGAGAACGATCGAGAGAGCTACAACGTGTATGTTTTGTCTAATAGTAAAATAATGAGTAATTATATTAAATACTCATATAAACGTTTACATATTTTAATATAGTCAACGTTTTATAAATTTTGTGTAAATACTCAATCGAAATTGTTAACAAATTTTTTGGACCGTTTAACTCAAAAATAGTTTCCCGCCTACCTCTCATGCTAAAATGAATTAATAAAAAATTTCGCGAATTAAAAGATAAATCTCCTCCCAATTAATTTAAAATTCAAACATAAAAAATTGAAACCGAGAATTCAATTTACAAATTAATTATGGAAATATTATGAACCATAAAATCGTGTAATTCTAATTGAATATTTACACAAAATTTATGAAACGTCGGGTAATATGAAATTAATATATAATTTAGTGAGTAAACAACGATATATTTGTAAAATTAGATATAAAAGATTTTGAGAGATTTTATGCGGATGTTTGCGATCATTACTTTCTCTGCTCGTCTGTGGATGTAAATGGTCCTCAAGATGCTATCTACGGATGATCATATTCGTCTATTTAAGTGTCGCATGTTTCTTCGGGTTGACCTTGTCACGCTCGTTTGAATGAGCATCATGGGCGGGAATCGTTGATTCATTCTCTTTTGACTGCATTCCTCTGGCCAGCGAAGAAGACTGATGAGATAGACCGTCGACGTGGGCTGTCAAAATTTGTCTCCGCCCGTTCCTCAATATCTAGGCCGTTTTGTTTAAGTTTCAAGCTCGACTACTGAGCCAAATGAAAGGGTCGAACTCAGCTCCCACACCGACCACTTCAAGTGTCCCACTACAATGCCGACTCTGCCCATCCGCAGAACCAATCTCTGATTTCGGTAATGACTTAAACATATATCTTGCCATTCAATTTAATTTCAATTGGTATCTAACTTTTGAATATTTGGAAATTTAAATGTTAAAAAAAGAAAATATTGAGTTTTTCTTTACAGCTATTTCATGATTTTATGTTTGAATATCACTTACCTAACATCTAGAACCTTTTATTTTATGTTATTAGTTTTATTAAGTAAATTTCATCTATCGATCATTAGATTATTTCGAAATGAGTGACAACGCGATTGCATGAATATGACATTCAATGTAACTTCCCTATTAGAGTCAACTAAAAAAATAAAATTAAAAATAATCCGGCATAGGTGCATTTATTTTTGCAACGATGTCGAGAGTGAAAAAAAGTAGCTTTTACCTATGTTTACGTTTACGAATTTTATTATAATCAACGTTTCGTTAATTTTGTGTAAACCTAACTTAAATTATTTACAAGATTATTGGTCAAAAATATCATTTAAATCATCAATGTAAATGTTTTCCCGAATTTTTTTTTTCGATTTGAACACGCTTTTTTTTCTAAAAACTTATTTAATTAATTTTATTTTGTTTACTTAAACTTGAGCAGCAACCGTAAGTGGGAATAAAGAATGGTTGAAATAGTCCGAAAATTTTTGTAAACAAAATCTAATAGATATTTACGCAAAATTAACGAACATTGAGTATATTGAAATTGGTAAACTTATTTATGAGTATTTAGCTAATAAAAACATTTATGTTGACGGTTTGAAGTGTATTTTTGATCCAGTAATCTTGTAAACAGTTTCAATTGAATATTTAAACAAAATTAACAAAACGTTGGGTATAATGAAATTCGTAAACGTAAACATATGTAAACAACTAATTTTTTTTTAATGATTAACAGTAATCTGAAAAATTGTTATTTTTGGAACTGATTAAAAGAAAATAAAATTTAAACATAAAACCTTCCACACACTTGGGTGGCCTCAAATTCCTTATCCTCAAGTCGCTCACTCTTGAGTCTTGAGTCTTGACTTTCCCTCTAAAAAAAACTGCCATTTGTGTAATAACCCAATCTCGAGTCTCACACGACACAGCCATGAACGCCTTGCCTTCCACGTCCTTTCGAAACTGCTGCCACCAAATTCACAGGTTTCGCTTCACCAGAAAATACACTTCCACTTCCACTTCATTTCAGCACAGACATAATCTCAGACTAAATTCTAATCCCAACGAAGTAGAAGCACAAACCATACAGGAAAACAACACCGGAGACAACGAAGATCCGATTCAATCTTCCCAGCCCACCAGCGCACTCGATAATGACCTCAAAAAGGTTTCTTTCTTTTCACGTATGAACTTGTTTCTGGAGAGTGTTTAAACGATTGAGTTTTTATTTTATTTCAAAAGAATAGATTAAATGCAGAACTGCTGGGAAATTGAGGTTGTTCTCAATTGATACGAATTAGAAACTTATTTATGTATAGCCATCAAAAGAAAATGCGATAACCAGCAAAATTCAAGCAGAAATTTATTCCAGTCTAAAGTAACATGGTTTCACATACGAACAGGTTGTTCAAAAAACCGCAGCAACGTTTGCGCCAAGAGCTTCGACGGCCAGCAAAAACCCGGCCGTGCCGGGAAGCACATTGTACACAGTCTTCGAAGTCCAAGCCTATGTGTCAATGGCTTTAGGAGGAGCTTTGTCTTTCAACCTCTTGTTTCCTTCGAACGAACCCGACTTGTGGAGACTCATGGGAATGTGGTCCATTTGGATGTTTAGTAAGCCATTTATTCATCTATCATTTTCGCATTAGAAGATTTATTGTTGGTTTTCGCATCGGAATTAAACTTCTTATTCTTTTTTTCTTTGCTTTTATAGCGGTCCCGTCTTTAAGGGCACGTGATTGCTCGAAGAAAGAGAAGGAAGCTCTGAACTATCTCTTCCTTCTAATCCCGCTACTCAACGTCTTCATCCCCTTTTTCTTGAAGTCCTTTGCCGTTGTTTGGTGCGCCGATACCGTGGCTTTCTTTGGAATGTATGCTTGGAAGGTAATACTTTGTTTATTTATTCATTATTCTTTCCCCTCGAAAGCCTTTTCTTTTGTTGCTAAACTTCGCACTTTGTGCAGCTCGGGTGGCTACAAAATGAGGAGTAGGGAAAGCGATTCCGTGTTTTCCATGCTTTCAAGTTTAACGCAAGGCTTGCACTAATGGCTGCTATATGTATGGTTAGGCATATCGTTTTGGAGGAGAAGCAAGTTTTTCGCATGAGAGAGTCTTGGCTCCAGGGAAATGAAATTGCATATTCCCTGCAAATAAGATGCTAAATTGTATGATGGGCAATAAAAATGTAGTGAACATATTTGGAGAAACTTGGTTTATAGAATTTTGAGAGTAATACACACCTTGTTTCCCTTCTCCCTTTGCTCTTTACACAACTTGTTAAGAATAAATAAAATCCTCTTTTGGTGCATCAATCAGAGTCATGGTTTTAGCCGCCAACTACAGAGAAGGATTTTTGGAAAAATATTTATTGAAGAAAGGGAAGAGAAAGAGAGAGAGACCTTCCAACGGTCTGAAATTGTAAATCTATCACAGCAAAAAGAAAAAAACACTTTCTGGCTCTTCTCGTAGAATGTTAGTTTTCCGTGGGAACTAGCAAAATTTAGTGGTAATTCACATCACCTTGGAGTTGAAAGTCGTGATTTGGTATTCATTGCAAGAGCAAGTGATAGCTTACCTTCCGAAAGCAAAAATGTGGGTTTTTTCACTATGACCCTTTTATGCACCAAGACACTTCAAACACATTACACAATACAAAGAAAGGAATCACTTCTACAACAACATTGAAGCAAAGCAAGAGCATATGTAGAGTCCCTACAAGGAAGAAGAAAAAAAACCCAAAACGATTGCCTAGATTACACCACACCCACAGATATTCTATACATATTCGTCCTCTTCTTCATCATCATCATCATCGTCGCACTCAGACTCGGACTCGGATTCATTGCTTCTCCGCTCCGTGAAGGTCTTCATATCAAAGGACTCATCCTCCTCCGACCCCATCTCATCCGCATCAATAGCATCGTACTCGATCCTGCGCTTGAACTTTTCGTCGGAGCAGTTGAGCATCCACGCCAGCGAGCATTTAACACCTTTTCTCGCCACAACTCTCTGTCTCGGCTTCACCACCGACTCGAGCCCGTACGTGAAGAACGCCGGAAACCCTGCCAGCTCCTCCAATTCCCTCCCCATCTCCGCCTCGAAATACCCGAAGCTCATCTTCGCGATGTCGAGATTCAGCGCCAGAATCTGAGGACAAGCCTCGATCATTCCTCGAAGCTGCTCCGGCGAGAATCCGCACCGCCGGAAAAACTCGACGTGCTTCACCATCGCCTTCTCGGCGAGGCTCACGGCCTGCGGCATCTTCTCGAGGACCCGCCCGAACCCTTCCGAGCTCAACCCCACAAGCAACTCGAGGACCGCTCGCTGGCTCTCGAGCCTCAGGCCGAGATCGAGCCCCAGAATCTCCGGGCACCGAGCCACCACCGAAGCCACCGAGCCTTCCCTGACCCGAAACTCGATCAGCTTTTTGATGTTGGGTTTGACCCGATCCTCGAGCCCAAACCCGAGGATCTGCGGTCGGGTCTCGATGAGGCGAGCCGCGGCGAGCCTCGGGACTCCGAGACTCTCAAGGTACTCGACGAAGGGCTTGATCGTTCTCCCGACTCTCATCCCGAGAATCTCTGGGTATCGTGTCAGGACCGGTCCGATTTCCCTCCTCGAGACTCCGATCCCGACGAGATACGCGACTGAAGTGCTCATGGTGCCCTCGAGCTTGAAGCCTAGAACTTCTGGGTAGGCCTCGAGAACTCGGGGCACATCGATGGGCTTGATGTCCATTCCTTGGAGGTACTTCACCACCGGAGCAAGGTCGACAACCACGCTGGAGTGGAGGACCTGGGGGTATCTCCGTAAAAACTCCGTGAACGTCGATTTTCGAACCCCGAGCTTGCCGAGGTAGTCGAGGACCGGGATCATGTTCTTCTTCACGCTGCAACCCAATACGAGCGGGTAATTGTTGATGTCTTCGACGTTCAGGCCCAGCGTTCGGAGAAATTCGACTCGCTCTTTCATGACCTCGACGGTGACTGGGAGCTCGAGCCCGTCGAGCTCGTCCGGGACGATTCCGAGCCCACGGAGGAACTCGTAGACCCTCGCGCGATTCTCGGCCTTGTCGCTCTTCTTCTCGAAAAACCCGGGGCGACCCGGGATCGGTGGCGACGACGAGGAAGGGTTTCGCGAAGGTCTTCTCTCGGTCGTGGAGTATCGGGACCTTGTGGCAAGCCCAACGAATCTCTCGCGGGTGTAAGGGATTCTCAGGATTGGGTTCGAGAATAAGTGAGCTCTGCGAGCTATCAGTGAAGGTAAATCTGGGTGTACTAGCAAAAAGCTCGGTTTCGTAACAACACTGTAGCTTATCTTCATGTTTCAGAAGGATTTTGTATTACGGTGTTTCAAAATCTTCGAAAGAAAATAACCGTACTTCTAAAGATGTTTCTCAGCACAACGGAGGAAGAAATGCAAAATCTAAGTCAATACCTCCGCTTGATTGATTTGTTTTCTTTCTTAGTATTACCGGCTTCCATGTAGAACCACCATGCTCTGGAGTTTTTAGTAGTTTTGGATAGACAACCACTGAACTGAACTGAGAGAGAAGAGAAGGCCTAGAAAAGACCGATGTGGAATTATTAGAATAGAATAAGGGCTTTCTAGGTATTTCAGGAGAAGTGTTGAGAAAACGACTAGTAGTTTCTTGAAGTTTCTCGAAACCGAAACCCATATATATGAACTCTTTTAGTCTCTCTGTCGAAGCAACGAACGTAATAAGGAAGATACTTTTCATCAAGGCAAAAACTGAATCTAAATACACGATTCTCAGAGAGTTGGTTAACCAGCGATCCGAACTCAGCAGAGAGATACCATGGCTTGGGCTTCGATTCCTTTTATCGTCCTTCTCTTTGCAGTCTGTGAAGCTTCACATTGCTCAATCAAAGGTAAAACTGCTTGGTTCGGTTTCTATACGCGCGCTTTATCAAGAACTTCCCACGAAATTTTAAAGAGATTCGCTGCAATGTTTCAAAATCGTAAGAACGTTCGAATTTTATGTGTTAAATTCTGTATCCGATTCTACAGGACTGCCTTTGGTGAGGAACATAAGTGAGCTTCAACAAGATAGCTATGGAAGAGAAGGTTTTTCACACATTACCGTTGCTGGTTCACTCTTGCATGGCATGAAAGAGGTACGGCTTGTCTGAGAATGATAACTTCTTTTTGCTAAATTGTTAAAGAGCTATGGTCACGAGGTTTTTTCTTACATGTCTATAAGCGTCGTAATAGCCAAGTATACTAGTTAGTGAACAGCTTACTCTGTTGCGTTTCTGTTATTATCTTGGATTTAGTATGAAGCTACTCTCTAAGATGAACTTTCTTCTTTGAGATGAATGATACAATTCTCTACCTTCCTAATGCTGAGTTCTTTGTTTGACCTCGATGATTACAAGTAATAAAATGAAATCGACGCATCTGATATGGTTTTTGGTTTTGGAAAATAATGAGATGGTTAAGTTGTCTATTGCTGAGATGTTGGTTCATTTTAGTCTTGTCAATCAGTGATAAAAATGATTTTTTTTCCTTCATAGGTTGAGGTATGGCTCCAAACATTTTCGCCAGGATCACACACCCCGATCCATAGGCATTCCTGCGAAGAAGTCTTTGTTGTCTTAAAGGGCTCTGGTACTCTTTATCTCGCTCCGACTTCTCACCAGAAATTCCCTGGAAAGCCTCAAGAGTTCTCTTTTTCCTTAAACAGCACGTTTCACGTTCCGGTCAATGATGCTCACCAGGTTGGCAATTATAACCGCTGCAAATTTGAAAACTAGATAACATTTTTAAGACAAATTTGACTGCTATTTTCGGCATCTATTTTTTGTAGTTCAAGTTCTTGGTTCTTTTTCTGTTTCTCATCGATGTTCCTTCCAGGTCTGGAATACTAACGAACACGAGGACCTCCAAATACTCGTCGTCATTTCTCGTCCACCAGTTAAAGTGTAAGTCGTCAAACTTGTGATAACTGTATGACTATCAAAATTCCATTTCAATTCAGTGTCCATATACACATTGCATATCTCTTTAGTGACATTTACAAAATTCTCGACTGAGGTGAAACATGGTCAGATTTTTTAAATTGGCATTGTGGTACTCTTTACAGTGGTTGTACATTTTACTATATATATGTAAATATGCAACTTCTGGGGTTATTTTATCCGCGTCTAATTTGGATACAGAACATATATCTTGTTACTATTTCAATTTGTAGTCTCCTCTATTATTCTCACTTACTAAACACGTACTCTGGACGATCTCAGGTTTGTGTACGAAGACTGGTTCATGCCTCACACTGCAGCAAAACTAAAGTTTCCCTATTTCTGGGACGAACAATGTTACAATCAGCCATCTGAAAAGGATGAACTGTAAACAAATCGCAATTTGAATGATACAGATACATTGTCACCTGACAGGTTAAGCACACAATCTTCACGGGATAACACTGTAGAAATGGCTCCTGTAAACATAAAAACACAACATTTCTTGTTTTTTTTACTTGTAATGTAGCCATATTCCCGTTCATTGCTTTAATGAGAAGTGTAGCATCTCTACTTTTCTACCGTCTGATTCTATAGAGTAAATCAGAAAAAAAATGCCCTTTCAAAACTAGAGCTGGACTAGAGAATGGACTTGCTTTCGGTGAACAGGTTAATTCTTTTCTATCATCATCGCTTCCTTTTATGCAATGACCTCCGTTCAGCCTCTTGCTCAGCAACCAAGACATGAAACTCTGAACCAAGCATTTCATGAATATCAATATTCTGAGAGCTACTTAAGCTTATGGTCTCAGTTATGACTTCAACCGTGACAATGAATCCCAAGTTTGAAAGCACACGGAGAGCATTTGCCGTTCTGCAAATGTTCCGTCTGATCTCCAGTGGTGTGTACGTCTGTTCTTGCTCCTCCAGACTACTAGGTTGTTCTTCAAGCATATCCTCAGTCATTACAACATGTTCTCCGATCCATACAAAGCCATTGCATCCGAGAATCAGGTCAATTCCGTACTCTTCTAAATGATAGAAATGTTGTTTGCGTCTCTTCACTAAATATGGAGAGATTGTGACCAATTGACCCCTTTTAAGCTGCAAGACATTGGTACATAAACAGCCAATTTAATAGTTGATTGAGAAAATGAAATTTTAGATAATGTCTAGTTATGATCAATTTTAGCTAATGTCGAGTTAAGGTCCTTAAAAGAAAGGAAAAAGGCTTATCAGACTTCAGCTTTTCACTAAGTCGATGGAAGTGAGTAATATGACTTTCTCTTCTGTTTTAAATGCCTCGTAAAACATGGCATACCTTTCCATACTTTTGGCTTCTTGCTTGGAGGTGTAAGCCATCGCCCTGAGGACCGCGAACTTCAGCCTGGAAAGAGTAAAATTAGAGCCTTTCTTTTTGTATCTATTTCCGCCATTATTAAACTAAAAAAACGACGTTGATAGACTTACACAGATTACATCATTCTCTATGAATAAAGTACGCATGTTGAGTTCATCCAAAGCAGTCCTGCGTCTCTGGCAACACCAAACCGGATTTGGAATAATCAAAAGTAAATAAAAAAAAAACACAATTTCTAATGCAATGGCCGGAAAAAGTTAGACGAGGAAGTGATCGAAGAGAGAGCTCAAAATTATCGGCCTACTTGCTGTAACAACACTTCTGTTTCACGAAGGTAAAAAAGAAAGGAAAGCGTACCTGGATACCGTCTGGTAAGTTCATCGAGGAAAGCATCAACACTGCGTTCTGGCTATAGTTGATCTCAATCTTCCAACGTTTCGGGGTAACCTAACCACACGAAGTAATCAAAGAACACAGTTCAGATTTGGACGGCGTGAAGATCCTACTTATCCTGAGTTCCTGACGGTTGTACAAGTGGTCCGCAGAAATCCACCAAGGACACGAATGAGCTTGGAGGATAAAATTCTCAATTTTTTTTCTATTTCATGTTCCAAACGTACTCTTCGTACTCAAATGAATGGATCGAAGTAGAATTTACCTCAACCACACGGCCAACGACGATATCGCCGACCTCAGGCTTGTAGCGAGACCGCAACGGACGCACGTAGACGAGCTTGTTGACGCGCTCGACAACGCCGCAGAGCGTCGCGATGACTTCGCCGTTGAGATCCAGAGTCCCGTGTCCCCTGAACACGACCGGGCATTAGAACGAAAGGCAAATCGAAATGATAGAGAGAGAGAGAGAGAGTGAGTGTGTATCTGTGCGTACTTGAGGAGGCCATCTTCGTTGTTGCAAGGGATGGTATCGGCGACGGTGACGGAGGCGTCGGAGTTGGGGTTGGAGGAGAGAGAAGCGATGCGGTCAAGAGCTGCGTCGAAACGGACCTTCTGGGTCTGGTTCAGAGAAAGCTGTGTTCCTCTCATCAACTCCATCGTTGAGTCGAGCCGAAAAAACAAAAACCCTAAACCCTTTCCCCTGAAAATGTAAACAAAAATCCCTATTTTCCCGACCCACTCTGTACTTGCGCTAATAAGGCTTAAAACTTAAAACTTTTTGTAAAAAAATTTTGATGTCCACCTTGATTACGTGACACATTATTTTATGTTGTCTAGTTACCTTAATGCATTTGGAAATTTTGACCAATTTTTTTTTAATTTTAATTATTGTTTTGAATTTATTGTCGAGAATTTAAAATATTTCCTTAATTATTTCAATTTTGAGCGATTTTATTTAAAAAATTAGTTAGATTATACATTTTACATAGTGTTAATTGACTCTTTATTTTCATCATCATTAATTAAAAACATTATTTTATAGCCGGATTTTATATCCAATAATTTTTGGAAACATATTTTCAACCGAATTCAATTTATTTTATCCAATTATGTTCGAAATTAATTTCTTATTCGTATATCCAGTATTTATGTCAAGATTATAATCTCTCCCGATTTCTCCATTTAGGTCTTCTAGCATTATGTTCGTTAATTGATATATTCAATTTACACTTAAATCGAACTGTTCCAAAGTAAATTGAGTTACATTTTACAACGTAAATTGAATTTACAGCGTAAATTGCATATTAATTAACAAAACACAATTTTAATTTATTTTACTAGATAAAAAAATCAAAATTTCATGCATTTTTTTAAAATCAAAATCAAAACAAGAAGAAAAAGAAGAACGAACGAGAACGATGAATTTTTTTTAAGCTCCACATAAGACCTCGGCGATCTTTTCCGTCATGAAAGCTTCAAATTTCGTCCACACCTTTGCCGCCGTTGACCCCGCCGCACGTTGCACTGCCGCCGCGCTCACCGACCGCCTCGCCATATGCTCCTCCGTAGTTGCCCAGCAAATATTTACAGAGCAACTCGTTAATCGTCGTACGTGATTGTCTTGATTATTCAATAATTTTTTGATGCTTGGTGGACATGGTTTGGGATCTCGCGATGATTTTTTTGCCTGAGATAAAAAATTTTGAAACTGACATTTTGTGGAATAAATTCACTCTCCTCAAATCCTGTATATATCAATTTCATTAAAGTGGTGCAGTTTTTTTTGGTAAATCAACCTCGAAATTAATTTTTTTAAATGGATTTAATTTTGAGCGGGAACTTACACTTGGGGTAAAATACGAACAAAATTTTTATTAGTTTAATGTTTAGATATTTACAAAAAATTTACGAAACGTTGGACAAAACCAAATTGGCAAATCCAAGGCTATTATTTACGTTTCATATTCAATTACTCCAACTCTATCTATGATTTTAGGCCAACGATTATACTATTACAGTAACATTTACAGTTTTATTTTGTTTTACGTTTCACGTAAATAAATAAATTTTTTATTTTAGAAAAAAGATAAATCAGAACACCTAAAACATTTAATTATAATTTATGCAAGTAACATTACTTAATTGAGATTTTAGAAAAATTGATCATTTTTTAATTGATTAGTTATATGATTTTTTTGTTGATGATTATTTTTAGAAAACTTATACAATATTGTCAGTTGGGAAGGGAAGCACCTTCAAAATTATTTATATTTTGTACTTTTTGCTTTTTTTCAATATTCAACCTACAAATTAGCTATCTTTTTTTCTGCTTTACATATTAGCTCCAAATTTTCGTGTATATGTATGTAAGCCAAGCCAGAGGTTACCATAGAGAAATGATATATCTCAACGTACATGATTAAGAATAAATATATAAAGGCAAATCCAACTCCACATTTTAAACACAAGTCGTGAGAAATTAGCACTCTACCAAGTTACCGGGGTAGAGATGACTTTCAAGTTTCAACCACATTCGCCATATAGTTTCGCCAACTTCACCAATCAAATTGTGATTTCTCAAAGTACAGAAAATAAAAATATATTTAACAATTTGCCTTATTTTCCCCGCATACTTTCTTTACTATTCTATCGTGCATAAAAAATTTAAGCCTCGGCTGTGATCGATTAAAAAAGAAACTTGTTTTGCAAGATATAAAGGCGTGAAAACACAAAAACAAAACAAAAACAGTCTGTACAACATTTAATACGAGTTCATTGCTTGAATACTCACAAGAGTTCTGTCCGTAAGTGTAAGAAAAAGGCTAAGACGGAACAAAACATATTTCAACAACTTATTGATGAAACATAAAGTCTCAAATAAAATAAAAACTGAAAAATAGACGAAACGAACTTTTTGATACATTGATCAGCTGCAATTCCTTCTCATGGCTTCCTTTCTACTGCGAATGAAAGCGTCGGATTTCTCGTTGATGTTCACCGCCACGTCGAAGAGAGGCCTAACCTGTCTTTGCCTCATAGCACTAGTCCTAGTACTGCTAGTAACAGAACTAGAAGGAGGGCAATTCCGTAAAATCACTTCTTCACGCTCATCATCCATCACAACACCCTTGCCTTTCCTCTTTGTCATCATCTCATCGTCTCCTTCCTCGTCTCGAAACCCGACCGTCTTGGTTGGGCCTCTTGACCGGACTTCAAGTTGGGCCGGCTTTTCGTAATGGGCCTGTGACTGACCGTGATGGTGCTCGACCCTGCTCCGGTTGGGCTTGGCCGTGGAAAGGATTGGCACGGTGGTTGGGCCTTGTCGCATTGGGTGGCTCGTTGTGGAGACGCGCTTCAGCCCAATAAAAAATATGTTGTTGAAGATGAAGTTGAAGAGCCGTTGGCAAATTCCAAGGCACTCGAAAAGATTCTTGTCATTGGTGTTTTTGGTCATCTTCGTCACTTTCATTTTTCTTTTGTTGGGAACTTCTTAAATGCCAAACTGGAGACTAGGAGTGAAAGAAAGGGATTGATGTGAAGTCAGGTTGGTTAAGAACGTGAAGACATTGTTGTGGTAGTGAGTATTATTCCAAGCTTGTGATGTGGGGTAGCTAAAAGTGGGAATTTATATATTATGGCATATGTAGTTTTTCTTTTCTTCCAAGGTCACATTCTAACCTGCTTTACCGAGGATACCATAATGCTTGTGAAGTACATTTTGATACCATGGCATTGGTTAGAGAAGTAGAATTCACTTTGCTTCAAGTAATTGAGATTCTTAAAATGCTAAGACTCGGAAATTAGTATATTTAGAAGAATGGTGTGTACTGTAATATATTCTCATTTGAGGTTTAAAATTGTATAATCGTGTAGTTTTGTGTTATTTTGCATAGAGAATCGACGTGAATTTCCTATAATCACTTTCCTAAAAATATGAAAAATGATTGATGCCCTCTTATGAATAGCATAAAAACTGTCATGTATATCCTTGTTTCCCAACCCATTACACTTCCAACAAGGAGGAACTAAAAGTGTAACGCACCAAACATGCATTCAAAAATTATATGAATTGAAGATGTGTGGCATTAAAACAATCAGACCGGCTATTTACATAAAAAAAAAAAAAAATTATAATCTAGACTATTTCCATATCTGCCTACATTTAGATGTCTACTTTATACAAAAACCCTCTACTTTGTACAAAAACCCTGAATAAACATGTTACACCAAAAGACACGATTGTGAACCACCATAACTTTCCACGGTGCACAAGTGAGCTTACAAGAGCCAAAAGGCTGAGCCCAATGTTGAACATGTACAGTTCATCTTCTTCATATATAACATAACAAATGAAATTTTTTTTATCACTTTCTCATAAACTGAGTTTTCAGAAGTTTTTTTTTTTTTGGTAGCTAGGATAACTTGGTACATCAGGTCGTGGAAAGGTCCCTTCAAAAAAAGAAGCTAATCATCTTTTTGTCTATCAGTTTGTGAAAAGGAAACATGACTTGCTTATTTGAGCTAATTCTTGTCAATTTTTTGGGCAGCGACTCAAACTCACCTCTTCTTCTAAGGAGTCGTGAGCTTACCGCATTAAAATTTTATAGACCAAAATAGGGGTGATCTATTTTTGAGAAATAAATAAACTACTTGTGTTTCATTCAATTTTTATTCTCTACCAAAAAATTTAGAAAATTTTATTAGTAAAAATATGTGAACACATAGCCAGTTCTAGTCTCTTCTTTCTATTATACATACATTATATAGTCTTACAAAAATCTATATTTTAATATGCCTTTATTTGACTTGTTAACATATATATGTCAAAATTGACACAATTTGTTGACATATACATTTAAACAAACAAATGACAATTTTTTGTGTTGATTTGTGCACATAAATGTCAACATTGTTATTATTTGTTGACATATATATATATATATATATATATATATATATATATATATATATATATTAACAAATAACAAAAGACAGCATTTTGAAAAGTTTGTTGATTTGTTGACATATATGTTAGCGAAACATGTGTTAAATAAAACACATTAAATAGTCTTATCGTCAAGATCGACCATTTTAAATGAAAATGAATAACATGTTTAAATTTAAATTGCCTCGTACAACTAATCTACAATTTAATTATTCTTAACATGTATAACATGAGCATTTCTAAATCATTTACAAAGATCATATTCATATAATATTAATGTTATAATCAAATTAAACTATAAAGCACCGATCAAATAAATAGAAAACCATAACAAATCTGTTGGTATTGTCCATGCACATGATTTTACGTTTATGCAATCAGCCTATGTAAAAAGAGGGACTTTGTCTTACAATATTAATACTCATCAACGCCAAATTAATGAGCATAAAAAATCACTACCACGCAAAAACTCCTTTGATTGCTTAAAGACTTCAGTTTTAAATAAATATGATGTTGACATGATAAGACTTGTTTTTAGGTAATAAAAGTAATTTAGGTTGGTGTTAGTATACTCATAACAGCAACTAATGATCATCAAAAATCCTTTATTAAAAAAAAGAATGATAATAAAAAATCACTACCACAAAAATATCCTTTGACTACTTGAGAACTTCAGTTTATAACAACAATTATATTTGGATTTTCTCAATCGCAACTCAATCTAGAGCGATGATGACAAGTGCAGGCACGGATTTAAGGTGGGATCAATGGGAGCAAGTGACCTCAAAAACAGATTTGTCTTAAAAAAATTAACCTGTCAACCCCAGAAAATAACTCATATATAGCCCCTATTGTTATTATACCCGCACTAATATTAAATTATAGGTCCGTCACTGCACCGGTGTGTAAGATTTTTATCCCCAAACTGACCTTAACAGAAACATATTAATTGTAAAGAACAACATGGAAATTTATTGCGGTTCACTTTGCTCATTTCACTCCTGCATAATCTCATTAAACCCAAGTTTGGGAGAACAACTTTTACAATCTCACTTGTGTTCTATGAAATAACATCATCACATGGGGTATTAATAAGAAACAGGCTAGGCTAACGTATAAGCCTGAAAATCCCAAAATACTCTATACGAATGACCCACTTAATATAATTTTCAAGTAGATTCGCAAATCATCACAAGATCTTCAGTCGTCTTGCCAATCGATTAACCTCCACACCTCAACACATCCAACTAGCCAACCATGATAAACACATAAAAATTGATGAAGGGAATTTATGCTAGGAACGCCTAGAAGTGAGAGCCGTCTTGAGTTCGGTTTAAGTGTTTGCACAAAGTCAAACCATAAAGAGATCAAATATGAGTAGAAAATTACAAATATTAAATCAATTAACAAAAATATCAAAATTTTATTTTCAACGCTTCACTATCTTCCTCCCAAAACAGTGATCAAAATGCCCAAAGTACTTTCTTTCATTTTTTGTCGATTTCTTCATTCTTGGTGATATTGAGGTCATAAGTTTTTTTAGGATATGCATCTCTAAAATGCATGTCACGGCATTTGGTGTTTTTATCCCCACTTTCTATTATTTTCCTCAAATGAACGATTTATCATAAATTTACCATAATCATTTTCACGCCGTTCATTAAATATTATGGTCAGCTTAAAAAAAACATTGTATGATGCGATACTACACTATTTATTTGTTCAAGAAAACAACCGCACTCCATATTTTTTAAAATAAAACATGAAACTTGCAATATTGGTTATAAAGGCTCAGATACCATAAATGCTTTTTTGATGCCTGCCAACAGTATGGCGACATCCCTTTTATAGGAGTTATTGGATCACCCATTCGCCTATATCTTTTATGATTGTAAATGCTTTCTAAACAATTAAATATATTATCCGTTTTTCCTTTCTATTTTGGGCATTGTTTCGTGCACGTACTGATGTAGTATTTAGCACCGCTCTATCAATCATGTAACAGAAACCTCCGATGAATACTATTATATTTGACACATCCATTCGTCACTGATGCCATGCTTGCCCATTCTTTTTAGTGTATCCTGTTTAGGCATGCACCTGGAATTCCATTCATACTTTCGGTTCTTGTGATAATTTATAACGGATTCCTTTATGGGTAATTTATATTTAGGGTAATTTTGATGCATAACCATGTAAATTATAGCTAATTTGAATATACTCAAATTTTGGTAAATAAATTGAAAATAACCAGACAAATTCGTTTACAAAATTTTGGAGACAAAAATACCTAAAACAAGACTTCCCGCCTAAATTAATCAGTCTAACAATTAATATTTAATTATAAATATATAATTTTCTTTAATATAGAATTATAACTAATTAGGAAACTAAATATTGTTGATAATTAATAAAAAAAATCTCGCTTAAAATTGGTCAACCCACGTTTAAAATTTGAATTTTGAATTCCAAATTCGAAAACACAATTTAAATTCGATTTTCATAATTAATTCAATACTATTTACTGTTAACACTTTGTCTTGTTTTGTTTTTTTTGGTAATGAACAATATTACATATTTACGACGTATTAACAACAATAACAACCCTTTTATTAAAAAAAATTAACTTCTAACAAAAGATATACATCAAAATTACGCTACAAACATATTTACGACGTATTAACAACAATAACAACCCTTAAATTTATTAAAAAAATTAAATTCTAACAAAACCTAATACATAAATATGTTATAAAACATCTGAACAAAAAAAAACAACATATTAGTGATTACAACTTCTCTTATTATGCCCAGATTGACCACAACTTTCGCACCATTGGCTATATGATGGATTCTTTAACTTTTAGATCTAAAACTCTTTTTTTTGGCCTCACCACTTGTCGCTTATGAATGAGTGGTTTGATGATATGAGCATTAGGAGACAATAACCAATCACCTTCCTCCAAAATCTGGTTAACATTAACAACTCTACGAATGGCACCATCAACCACCTTAAATATATTCTCATTTACTGCATTAACCTGTAAAAAGCAAGTAAATAACTATATAAAAGGTGAGGTTGTTTACAAGATATTTACTGGAACTAAACAAGTATAGTTCGATATTTGAAACTATTTCGGAATGCAAGAATACTAATAGCACTTTGAAGGATGTCTTTCCATGAAAAACGTGTCCATTATTTAACTCCATATTCATCTGAAAGTTCTTAACATCGGATTCATCATATAAAACAATTTCATATTCATTTGGACTATTTTTGGAAATCAATTCATGTTCCCGGGACTGTGAACTGTGGCGTTCAAAAAGTTGGACTGTAAAAATGAAAATTAATCGTGTAAATAGAAATATTACAATGTAAATATAACGTAAACATGATGTAAACTACATTGCCTACAACACGTACCAGATTCTTAAAGCGAAAAAACTTCTTCACCAAACAAATCCATAGCTCTCAATTTTTTTTTTTTCCGATCAGAACTGGAAATATTATGTTTTATATTATTTTGTTTTGGCCGACCAAAATGAGAGAGAAACAATTCTAAGTAAATAATATAAAAAATAATAATGTTTCTTTTAATATAGGACCATAACTAATTATGAAATAAAAATTGATTGAGTAATTAATCCAAAATATCGGGAAAGCTGGTCAACTCACGAATTAACCAAATTTGAAATTTGAATTTCAAATTCAAATCCAAAATTTAATATCAATATTTCGTAAATAATTCGGAAAATTAAAGGACATTTTGGATTGTTTACAGTATGTAAACGAATCTGACTGGTTATTTTCAATATATTTACTAAATCTATGGTATATACGAAATGAAAACGTTTTATAAAGTTGTAGAGCAAATTTTTTTTTTATATTTATATTGCTCAAATTCCCATTTGAAAAGCCTATAGCAATATGGGTCTATATAGAGCCTTTTTTCAACTGCCAAGGGGGGTTAATATATACCATGTTAGAAGTTGTCAAGTGTAAGTGGAAAATATATCATTGACCAAAACAACAGTTAGAAAAAAAAGATGGGAGCGTAATAACTTGACCTATCATTGGATAAAAGTGAAAAAACAAAAAGACCCAGAAAAAGAAAAAAAAAAAAAAGAAAAAAAAAAGAGACAAAATTCTTTCCTAAACCGATTGAGCTGATTCACACTTCCTCAAACTTGAAGCTCAACAACCTCTCAAAGGTCTATACACCAGACTGCGTCAAAGATCACTAGTAAAAGAAAAACCTAACCTTAAACCCGAAAAAAGAGGAAGAATATAGAGGAACCGATAGTAAGTGAAAAAAAAAAAAAAACAAAGAAGACTCTTAGCAGCAACTGAGCTCTGTTTTGTACAGAAATATTGATCATAGTAATAATAATAAAATAAAAAAGCGAACGGTGTCGTGCCTGGGTCGGGAGTGTTACACGGGGGCGGCGACAACAGCGACGGTGGACGTGTCGGAATGAGCCTCGTTGAGGCAGGTGGCGGGCGGGGAAGGCAAGGTGAGAAGACGGTTCTTCTGGGCCCGCGGAGGGAGATGCTTGTGGGGCTTTTTGGGGCCCGAGGCCCACGGGAGGAACACCCCAGTCCCGTTCCCGCACAGAGGAGGAGGGGTCGCCGGAGGAGGGCTCAGCACCATGGGCCTGACCGGAGTCAGCATCACCATGGGAGTCTGGACCACGCCCCAGCTCGACACGAGCTCCATCGGGGGTGCGCCGTAGCCGTTCGGTGCGGCTGAGTAAGGGTTTGACTGCCACAGAGTCATTGCGCCGGACAGAGGGCTCGTTGGAGACTGGCACTGGGTCGGAGGCTCCGGTCGGACTTTGAAGAATGTCAGGCTTACTCTTCTGTTCGGAGACGGGCACATCACGTGCCGAGCCATGTCACTGCTGTGTCCTCTCATCACCAATAGAGACCTGTAAACGAACTATCAGCTGCTTATCATGTGAAAGGGGTCTTTTATAGGTTCATATGTAGGATTCAGATTAATCAGGAGAATTGATTTTTCAATGGTAGCTCAAATGAAGTAGAGGTTAGGATTGATTCAATTTCTAGATATAAGATTGAGAATAGCATACCCTTCCTTCAGAGAGAGCATTAAAGCTCCCTTGTAGTTTCCCTCGCTGTCGCTCGAGAGAATCCGTCCGAAGGCCATGGTTGATTCGCAGAGGAGCAATGTGGAAATAGGCTGCTCTAAATGGGGTGGCTTCTGAAATGGCTGTGAGTGTTCACCCTATAAAATAACAAACGCGTTTACAATAAATTCAGTCTGAGTGAGGCTTGTTTGATGATAGAAATAATAAAAGTGAAGATTGAACAAGTACCTCCTCAAAGAAGTTGATGATACAACCGTTAGGCCTTTTGTATTCTGGAATGAGTTTCCATTGCATCAGATGATCAATGACATTTTGAAGCAGTTCTGGGATGGGCTCTATGTTGCCTAGAAGATCATAAAAGATACACAGATATAAATGTGTGATCCCAAAGAGTTCTAAGAATCAAGTAAGAACCTAGTTTGCTCAAATGATGATCATACTGGTTTGGTTGGTATTGTTAGCGTCATCTTTGACTTGTCCAAATATTGGAACCCCAAACTGAAGCAACTCTCTCCTGTTTCCCTTCATCTGCTGATTGAAAAGTATAAATGTGTCCCCTGTATTTATTTCAAAATTTATATTAAGATTTAAGTACTAGACATAAGTATATAACATGTACTATTGTGTGCAGTAAAACTTACCTGACAGCTCTCCATTCTGGCCAGCAGTTCGGAGTTCATTAACAAAGTCACTCAATTTAGAGAGTTCAGAATCAGTAAATATATCGTTGTACAGTTTCAGTCCTTTGACAACATTAACCTGTACAATAGCGCATGAAACAAAAAAATGTCAGATTCACATTTCTGTAAGTAAGGATTATACTTTGTTTTTTTGCAACTACTTTTGGTTGTTGTCATTAGTACAGTATTTTATAAATAAAGCAAAAAACAAAACTCCTACACATGATTAAAACGTGGGTAAAATAGGAACTCGCCATGTGTGACTTCACTGACTCTTTTGCGTTGAAGCCTTTAGTGAACTTGATCTGCCCTATACGTGCTTCGCAGTCTTCATGATTATCACATATCTCAACAACATCAACACTATTGTTCTGCACATCCTGCTGAGACCCTGCCAATCATCACCATCAATTAAAAACATAATTAAATCGAAATTTATAATACTAAATCACTGATTTTGTTAGCAATCTCAAAAAGTATTATATTTTGAAATATGCAGACGTGGGTATTTGACAAGGCCAGGCATGTGCGTTGTTTGGCAGCATCTACAACAAAGTAAAGCTGTCACTGTGCCCCAACAAAACCCCACAACCAAAAGACAAACAAAAATGAAAAAAGAAAATATCACCGCAGTAATCAAATTCTAAGATTAGCTTACACGAATAGTCCAAAATAACAAAGTACGTTTATTATCGTTCTTGTAACTCACCTCCTCTCATTGGATACCCCACCAAACCGACCACGAAATGACTGGCCAGTTTAGACTTTAATCCCGAGTCAAAACCAAAAATAAATGAATACTGTAATCGTACTTTCAATTTAAAAATATTATTAGATTAAAGCCCGTTAAAATAGACGAGACGGGTGTGATCTCACGCCGCCTAATGCGAAAGTGACTTGGTGGCACGCCAAACAAAGAATTTCGTCATAATGATGTCAACTTGGTATTTGCTGCTCCCAAAACTAACTGTAAAGCCGGCTGCAGAGGAGATTTCTCTCTCCCCCTAGAAATTCTCAAAGCCCACTTTTAAACTTGAAAACTATGACGTCATAATTTTTGACTTTCTAAAAGAGAGAGAGAAAAGAGTTGATTAGTTACGTTAAATAAATCCTGATAGTTCACAGACGAATTATGAAGGCGTTGCAAAATCACCATCCGTCATTTTCGAAGAGTTGAATTCAACGCGAGAGGTGGGAGATTAAAGAGAAAAAAGTTTAAATGTTTATTTCTTACTTTTATTTAAATCTCGGATCTGAATGAGAGACATAACACGTAATCATTCATTTGATTCATGTGAAAACAGGTTTTTTATTATAAAGAAAATAGAAAATTAAATATTTTTTTTTTCTGATGATATTTAATTAAAACAATTTATTTATAATATAGACTTGCTTCTTCGGGAACCAAACAACAGAACCGAAAATCTTCATCTCTCTGTTTTCTTCACTTTTCACCTAGAAAAGAGTATATAAAAAGCATATTTTCCACTTGGACTATTCCTGATCAATTGCCGTACCTAACTCACTTCAATCAACCAAGATACAAGTAATTTTCCAACATATCGGAAAAAATGGATTAATCTAAGGATATCTCAATGAATTAAGATTCTCATATTCATATAGCTTCGTAATCGATATTACTTGTTAACGATCCGATCAGACAAAAAAATAATAAAAAAATAGCTCAAATGAACACCATCCAGATCGCAGTTTAATTATCAGATTCAAATCAAGAAGTAAATTGGAACCAGAGAAACAAACGAACCTGCATCAGTAACGCCACTGGTGGCTGAATCGCACTCCTCCGAGACTTCAACGCTGATTTCCTCACAAGGCAATTCATCGTTAACTTTCTTCTCCTCCGAAATCAAATACTCATCCGATTCGTTCATCTTCTTTTCCTTCTTCTCCGATTCATTATCGGCGGCGATGTGACGAAGCTCTAGCGTGATCTCGGCGATGGAGTGGTACTTCTGCATCTGGAGCACCGGAATCCAGTTCAGCCTCCGGCGATGGATCGCCTCGAATGCGCCTTTGTACTCCTTCTCGCCGCCGAGCAGTGCTAGGTGGCCACAGAGCGCGTCGATTATGGCATTCGCTGCCGCGAACTCTCCGCGGAACCACGCAAGCATGGCGTCCCTCGCCACCGCCTCCGGCATCACCGTCGCTGCCGTCGCCGCCGCCATTGGCATCGCCGGAATTCGGTCTCCCTGAACCGTCGATCGAAGAGGCAGTTTTTGTTTTCCTCTTTTTTAACGCACAATAATGCGGATTCTTTTCTCTCAAATAAGCCGGCGAAAGAAGATTGGTAAAAAGAAAAGGAGAGAGGGGATTCAGACAAGGGTTTTTGTTTCGCGACGGGGTTTTAATTCACAGGAGTTTTGCGTTGTTCGAGAGAGGCCTTTTATATTTCGGATTCTGCGACTCTCAGTGGCATTACCGTACATACAACTTTGATGACGTGTCAACTCACACGATGCAAGCGTGGCAAGTTTTCTAATTTTATTAATTAACTCGGAAAGCAAGTGAAGGTTTGTTAGGTCGATCGTGTTGGTTGTTCAAGGGAGTTAATGGTAAATTAGCCAGAGTTTCCATAATAACGACATACCTATTTAGCCAGCACAAATACTTATAGGCCAAGGTTAACTTAGGAAAGGCGATAAGATAAATAAACAATATATATATATATATATATATTAAATAAGAGAAGAAGGTATAGTTACAATTTTTTTTAAGAAAGGTATACTTACAAAATAAAGGGAAAGATACAGTGGTCGTTAGCAACTAAAAAGTTAGTCCGTGCTCTTCAATTACATTTTAATTTTTTTATAGTATACGGCACGTGAAAATTTTCTTCGGTACCTTTTTCATGCAGTAGAAGACAAAATAAAATAGCAACAATAATACTAATTATAACAATAACAGTGTGTTTGGACACTTTTCTTGATTTAGTTCCGTGATCTTCTAAGAGGTAGGTAGGTTTATGCCATTAACCAGTTACTTAGCTAGATTTCGTTCATTTATGTTACTTTCACTATATATATATATATATATATAGAAAGAGAGAGAGGTGTTATATATAGAGGATTTAGATCTCTATATATAGCTTTGTTTCTTAACATTCAAGGCCTAAAAAATCGAAGGATAAAATTTTTATTTTCATTTAAGGCAGCTCATATGATACTACTAGATTATCCCAAGTAACTACCACAATTTTTATTCTTAATTAATATTATATTGGATATAATGTAGTCCTTTACATATATTTAAGAAATTCAATTAATTTATTAATTAAAGCACCAACATATATGATAATTTTTTTTTGTAAATTTTAAGTAAATAATTATTATGATAACGTTGTATTGTTTATATTTCTTTTTAATATTTTATGTATGTCTTTGAAGTGGTTGTTATCTAAAATTATTATGGAATATTTATAACTATTTATGTTCTTTATATTTTGTTAATAGAATTTCGTAATTATTTATTTAAATTTTCCAAAGTTTTTTTCAAACGTTAGTTTTTATGTGATCATGCATGTAGAGAGGTATTGCATGAAAGTTTCTTTGGGACTTAATGACATAACTAGCAGCTAGTTATGTGCCTGGTGACTGTGTTTTTTTATTAACTTTTTTTAAAAGTTAGCAAGTATATTGAATTCCAGAATAATATATTGGAAAATATATATTTGTATTGTATCAACAATAAAGCTAATGATAGCTCTTCTATTAATCCAGACACGACACACACATGAACACATATAGAGTAGTGTTCTCTATATGTTTGCGATAGGTTCCAATGCTACTGATGTAATTCACTTAGTAAATCAGTTAAAGTATTTTAATTGTATCTATTAATCTGTAAGTGGCATTAACCACCAAATTAACTTTAATTACAATTTAGGCCATTTTAACAATAATTTTTCAAAAAAACATCAATTCAGTTATACAACTAAAATCAACCTAAAAAAAATTATACAACTAAAATATAATCTTTGGACATTATATGTTATGTTGGCGCCACATATTATTTAGTTAAACACTATGCTACAAGTACAAACCATGTTGCATTACAACTAATTTTGGAATTCAATAGTTTTTATCGTCTTTGGTGAATCCCGTGATTGGAGATTAAAAGAAAGACACTCTATTTCATAGGTGCTTGCTCTCAAATTGAGCGATTTAGTTAAACACAATAATTAAAAAAATTCAAACGCTTTTGATCTTAGTGATTGATGTCATTTGTGGTAGTCAAACTCAATTTAAAATTAAAAACAAGTATTACGCAAAATCTTACGTTGCATTTTAAGATAAGATTGTGAGACTCTTGTTTTACTTGTCGTCCACGTTCAAGTTGCATTCTCGATGAGCCAATCGCACTTTTCTTGTCAATCTTTTTAATCGAACCCAATTATAAGCTTTGGGAGTAATATTCTTTGTCCCATATAATCAGGTCATAAAATGCTTGGCGTACGTTGCATCGTCATTTAGGCACGCAACAAGTCTTTGGAAAATTTTGTTTCAAGTTCTGATCTTAGTATTGGGGACGTTGTGTCCCTTGTGTGGGACCTAATTCTTCGTCTCTGTACATATAAACAACAATCTATTATCATTTCATACATCCTAGACAGTCGTAGTTGAAACAAAAAAAATCTCTATAATGAATAACTTTGCTATGAAGTGAATGACTTTGACTTACCTCTTTCATTGTCAACTAATTTGAGATATAATCTTATCATTTATTACATGATATCAAAGTATAACAAATAGTTTAAATAAATATCCAATTGTTAAAATTCGTTTTGTGATGAGTAAATAACTATCACATATAAGTAATCCGTATGTATATTAAAAACCGCACAACGATCGTAAATCATCATTCTAGCAAGGAAGTACTTATTTTGTTGTTAATTGATTTTTCTAAGATGAAATACAAGCATAGAATAACAACGACTTATATGATTAAGTCTCGTTCACACTTTTGTTACTAATTTCCCTCATATGTTACAAAATTCTACGTATATCTCCGATTTGTATCTCATAAATAGAAGTACCGTGTCACAAAGATCAGTGATCCAGTAATATAGGATTAGTAATTCATGTTTGTCTAACCATATGCATTTGGTGTAGTGATAATGAAGAAAATGTGTTATATACAATAAAATAATGTGATATATGCGTCATTAATTATGAATATGCTAATATTATGGTACCAATCTTTGACTATGTTAAAAAACTGGATTTTATGCTAGGAGATGTGGGAAAACTATCAAAAGTGTTTGGAAGTCGGAGAAATTTCTAAGAAGAAAAAATACAGAAAATGAAACAAAAGTTGTACGCAGTTAAAGTACAATTTTGTATTTTTTTTCCAATTATTCACAATTTTTAAATTTTCTAAAAAATAAAAGACTATTAAGTAAACTCTCATTTTCTTCTGTTTCCCAACATTCTCTTCATGACTAGGGGGAAAACCACATTTTTTGGCTAAATACTTGACCTTGAACTGGAGTAGTTTGAGTTGATGGCTTCGAAATCATGGAACGTTGTTGAAGGTGGCGGGTCCCACCAGGAGACCCATCAGTCTAAACGTGCGCATGGGAGCGCACTGCGCACCCGCCATACAAATCCCAGAAGTAAAAGACAAATCTTCTTTTACTCCAATCCCACATTGACATTCCCACTAGCTCGCGATCGTCACTCATCACTCCCAACAACGCCAAGCCGGCTCATCCTTCACCGGCTCGCCACCTACGGCTCCATATTTTTATATTAATATTATTTAATTATTATAATAATACGTTAAAAGAGAAAAAGAAGAAAAGAGAAGAAAGTTTAAAGAATCTTTTTTTAGGTTAACCTTTTAGATTAGTGAAAAGGTGTTGGTGAGAGGGATGGCCTGGCCTTGCTGTCGATGGCAGGTTTGCTCATAGTTTATATTATGTGAATTGCCGATTCTCTTTTTGGCTCCAAAAGACGAAGAAGCTTCCTATAAAGGAGTTTCTATTATCACTTTACTATTATTATTATTCGACAAATATCACATGATTTATTGAATAAGTTAGAAGCTTGAGTGTGAAGATGCGTGATTATTTGTTCTGCGAATAAATATCCTCAAAAAATTCAAAGTACATAGTTAGCGTTTTTGTTGTTCTATCTTTTGGACGGGTGCCCAAAATATATTTGATTTCAGTTTGAGTATTTGTAAGTGGATTAGACACCTAAAATCTGCGCAAGACGATATATAACTGTCAGAAAGGTGAATAATTATGAAGGTTTGACCATGATAAATGAATGTGACAAATATAATCTAAGTAAACGGCTAAAAATTCTAAAGTAAAGAAGAACGGAGTCTGATTAATTTCAATTTTTTTTTTAATTTTAAATAGTACTGCTGATAGTTGAAAGAGAGAGGAAATATACAGACAATATAATTACGGCTAAAAAATATGTTCTGAAAGTGAGATTTCATAAAAATATAAGCAAAAGTGATATTTTAACTTTGCTAACACTAAATTTTAAAATAATTGTGCATCATTTACCTTCCGAACAAAAATATCTTTGAATAAAAAATTAAAATCTCATGACGACAAGCACTATTACTAATATTATTTTCAGATGCGACAATAACTGCGAAATCGTCAATAAATACGTTAATGTTGTATTAAAAGAGAGCATCAGAAAATCACACATTCGAAAAAGGTAGAATTTTTTATATGCTACTTATCGCATCAAAGTCACATTTATTTTGGGTCCAGCAAATATGATTTAAGTGCGACATGTAAAAACTAATGTGACGTATAAACCGCAACAAAAAAAATTAACTGATAACCGATTAATTTAGTTACCAATTTAGCGACTTGGCCAATTTGTCATCTTTAACCCTCGTCCTATAAGCTTATAATTTCTCAAAAATAAAAGTGAACAATGACATTGCAAGTTGGTAAATAAAAAATAATAGTAATAATAAACGCACCCTTGATTCAAAACCAAGGTGATTACACAGCAAAACTGGTGGGCCCAACGGTGAAAAAGGTGTATGATTCCATGGCTCTTTTACTAGTGCAAAGTCAAGGTCGCACATGAGAGGCTCATGTTAAAAGTAGAGCCCTCTTAACATCTAATAAAAGTAAAGTGTAGACCACCCCATGACTACGTACCCACCATATACACAAACGCCCATTAAAACGTCTCATCCATAAAAGTCAAATTCGTTTCAAAGCTTCAATATTTTTCCCAAGGCTAAACTAAACCAACCAATTAAAGCTTTACGTGTACGAGCACCAATCCGTCCACCTCAAAGCAAAACCCCACAAATTGATTGAGAAAAGGCATATTCTTAATTTAGGAATCCATCTCTCTTTCCTTTTATTGATTCCATGTTAATTTATGAACTCTTTCAACGTCACGCTTATTTGCGTTTATCTTTTTGTGAGTATCGTAGATAAGAGTCGTTCGAATATGAAAAACCAAACCAAAAAATCGAACCGAATATAAAAAGAAAATTAACCTAAATCACCATCACCTAGTTAGAACCGTGCCTAAAATGTTGGAACCCTAGACGATAAGATGCTCTATCTCTTTAAATCCAAATGCAAGTAATTTTTATTTATTTATTGTTTTCTCACGCACTCTCCTAATGCGCTTTGAAACCTTTATGTGAAATTCGGATGGTACACAAAGCAACGTGCACAAGACAAATCAGACATCAAGTATGGACCATCCAAAAATATGTATTGAGAGACTGTTTAGCTTGTTCTCTCGGACCCATTTATGGTAAAAAGCATAAAAAGCTTTTTTCCGCTTCCTCAATCAAGCCACGTGGACCCATCTCGACCGGTCGTTTAGTTGGGCAAAAAGTTGAGAGAGAGAAACAAAGGAAAGCTGCAAATAGATTCCCCTTAATTTTTGTTCTGTAATTATTTTTAAGTCTATTTATAAAGGTAGCTAATGATCATGAGGTTCTTGGGGGATAAAATGTTACCAATAATGTCTTGATTCGGTGCACATGTATCAAAGTTTCAAGATTTTTTTTGGGGTGAGATTGAGAAGCCTTAAATTTATATTTCTCCTTTTTGAGCTTTGATGAGTTTGGAAAATGTACAGCCAACATTCGATGACAAGTGGGGAAAGATATATGGAGGACTTTAGTTGCTGATCGAAATTGCACTTCTCAAGGTTTTTCTAATTTCTGAAATAGACAACTCCTCTTACCAAATTTAAGAAGAATAATAAAAATACAATATAGTTGATGTATAATTAATACTCTAATTGAATCGGTCCCCTCTCTTAATTATTTGTTATTAGTCCTAGATCTCAATAATAGAGTTGATACTTTTTATTTTATTTTAATGGAGTTTTATTTAATGTAAAATAATTCCCTCTTTTAATCATTAACAAATGATATCACTATTTTTTTGGAGAGAAAACTCATGATATCAATATGTATATATAGGCAATATATTATTTTGTAACATATAAATCTTTGTTTGACTTGTTTAGAGTCAAATATAATAAGCTCGAATTCCGTCTAGATGAGGAGAATTCACCGTTGTACTTATTAGATGACGAAGTCATTTTCATGCGAATAAAAAAATGACTAAGTACTAACTGAAACCTTTAAAATATTTTTATTAATAAATTAAAAAAATTATAATAAAAAAACTAGCATCATTGGACCTTTAACGCTATAAATCGCACTACTTGACATATCAAAGCAGGAGAGTTTCTCAATTGGGATACGCATTTCATTATTTTATTTTTTTGCAAAAGACAATAAAGAAGGGTTTTTGTAAGCAACAATATTCTTACAAAACTTGATTAAAATTAGAAAGCGAGAGGAATCACTGTTCGTTTAGAATATACAATGAAGACATAGTTCCTTTGCTATCACTGCCTGTATAGATTCTCTCTGAAAACCTCCCATATTTTTTAATCGAATTGTTTTCTTTGAAATAAATTCTGCTAGTAAACTGTCCCTCTTGATTTAATGACCGCATTCTAAGAGCTCCCACATATACTATACTGTATGCTTTGTAGGCTGGTAAAATTCCTATTCATAATTAAAATTAAATATATATATATATACATATATGTCTTAGTCGAAATGGTATTTTACACATAATAAATATATAACATAATTTCAGATATACAAAAAAAAATCTCGAAAGAAGTTAGATATTATAACTAGTATAAAAATACAAATATAATGAAACAAAAATTGTGCAACAAAACGTTTATCAATAACAAAAAAAAGGATGAATAAATATAGGCTCGTTAGAAGATTTTTTAAAAGCAATATTATTCGTGTTAGATTAATGAACCAGCAACCGTTCCTAGAATACGATAATAATGAGGAATATATGGGTGGTGTTTTGCTAGTGAAATTGTTACTATTCAATATATTTACAAAAAAAATAGTTCTATACTCATATTTATATTTATCAATTTCAATATATCTAACGTTATATAAATTTTGTATAAATTTTCACTGTAAGTTGTTTATGAAAATATTATGACTATTTGGTGTAAATAATTTATTTAATTTATTCAAATAAAGGGCTAAAATAATAGTCCAAAATTTTTTGTAAACAATTTATAATGGGTATTGACACAAAATTAGCGTAATGTTAAATGTATTGAAATTAGTAAACATAAATATGAATGTATACTTAAAAGACCAAAATATTTAAAAGTAGTGATAATTACAGTTATAAGGTCGTGAGTTCGAATCCCACATCTTTAAAAAAAACATTTAAGAGTCAGCTTGCTCTTGCTCATAAAAATGAAAAAAGATTGAAAGGGTTTATGATCAGATCAACGTTTGGATCAAAAGCAACACGAAGAAAAAACATTTAATCAATTTAGTAAAGGACTGAAGGGTCGTATATCATGTGTGCGATATATTATTTATTTTAGGAATCTCTGATGCAATAAGGCTTTGGCTTATCAACACGAAAATTTTAGGGGTTTGACTATTTGCAAATAATGCGTTATTATGCCGTTTACCAAGCACATGGTCGCTAAGCTATAATATAATATACAATTATATATATGCCTGCCATGATCATATCATATCTACTTGCATATCATATATAAGCATATACAAAACAGAAAAAAAAAATCCTTAAATATGATATTTCAGACTCGGTTACAAAGAGAATGCATGCGCACACAGACTAAGCATTAAATTTCATATAGAAAACTATTTTCATTTTTCTGTGGATGTATGGCTTGACCTATGCCATTTACAAAACCTAACCACTAATTTATATTCTAAATGACATCATCTGTAGAAGAACAAGAAGCAAATAAATAAACAAACATATGCATCCATATAGTTTAAAATGACGTGTTCCACCTAATACAAAGCTATTTATAACTCTATATTCTCAATCAAGCGAAAGTCCACCATTATATTTATATATATCTCTGTGTGTGTGAGTGTGTTCTTGTGTTGTGTTGCAGATATTTTCTATTTTCTGTTTATATTTTCATCTTTAATTTTATTTTCATTGAACATGCAATTCTAGTGGCGTTTTTAAACACATCATTTTCAATGTTTAAAGACTTTTTAAGTAGTGATTAGTAGGGGAATCAAGTAAGTGTGACGTGTGAGACTATTGCTTTATATTGTTTAACGCAATAGTAGGTCATTGGCTTGGCCGTTGTCTTGTTTTAAATAGCTTCAGGTGTCACGAAGGATGTATCATGTACGGTGTTTTTTTTTTTATTGAATTAAGAATGACTTCTATTTACACACATACATTTATAATATGCCTATTTGACAATGTCAATAATTTTCTTCCGACTTCTTAATTATTTGTTTTCCGTTCAAATCATTTCTTGACATATATAACTTATTTTCGGAAGAAAACAAATAGTTAATTTAAAAGATTATTCTTAAAAATAAATAACATAATAATTTGAAATTAATTGATTATTAAAATAGTAAAAGTTTAAAATATAGAGCAGAACGCCAACATGGCATTCTATAGAATTGGTAAGTTGCCAGGGTCAATAGAATTGGTAAGTAAGAAGTAAGTTTGTTTTATAAATTTAACAAAACAAAAAATTAGCGAAATAGGCAACGTTTACTATCTCAATTTCAAATTGTCAACGTTTCGTTAAACTTATATTAATCGCTCATGTGCTTACCTGTGAAACTAATTAATTGTGTTTTGCACAATATTTGTAGACTTATTATATTCCATGCCAAGCTACTAGTTTGCCAACCTTATATCAAATGTTTCTGAGTTGACAAACAATGAACTATAAATGTTAACGTTTAATAATTTGTGAATTCGTACTTCTAATAAAAGACTCAAACACATATAACTTAGCTAGCTAGTTTATAAGTCAAGATCGGGATTGATAATTTTTCTCCATCAACCTAGATAACTTCATACTTCACAATCTAAAAAACTCATTTGATTCAAATACACTTTCTTAGTATATCGCCAGATTAAAGTTATGCTTTTCAATAATATATATGACTTAGTATTTATTTTTATAATTTAATCATCCCAAAATGAATTTTTGAAATCAATTTTATACTAAATTAGCCATTTTTCAAGTTCTTTAAAGGTAATTGTAATTGTATTTTAAAATATATAAATTTTGTATTTAGCCCAAATTTTAAAAATCATTAGTATATAATCGACTCATTCTGTTTTCAACTTTTCATTGAATAAAATCGCAAAGGAACACATGTAAAAGATTTGCAAAAATTAATGCTATACAAGGCAATTGACTATTAACAACTAATTAACAAAAATGTTAGTTACATCTAAATTTTTGAAGTTTACGTTAACTAATTACTAATTTATTGTTTTTTTAAAACGATGACATTACTTAAAAGATACATTGTTTTATTTATATTGTATCGACATAGTATAGTTCAACTTTTGTTTGCTTTTATCACCTCTATATACCGTTAACTTAATACATAATATGCTATTATCACCACTATTTCCGAACTATAAATGTTCAAATCATAATTGGTTATACATTATAGACCCGTTTCTTTATCATATCAAATATTTTTTAATTGTAAACCAATATAATCTACGTTGGAATATAACGAGGTCTTCAACGGTGTCATTTGCTCAAGATCCTTGCATAGATACAAATTTTATGAGAAATATTGGTCTAATTTTTTTTCTTTCTAGATTTAGTGATGAGAGAAAAAGACAAACGCTATATAAGAAAATTTAGGATATCATTTTAAGAAAAACCAGTTAATATAGAAATAATATTCAGTTACCTACTAAATTAATGGTTGTATTGACTACTTTGCTTAACAAATAATCTAAAATGACCACTTCTTATAATTTATTCTAGCAAAAAAACTCATTGTCTCAACAGATATTGTCACAATATTTAATATTATTAACAACCGACTTAGTTCAATAATTATATATATTATGTAGCTCATGTTCTTTTGTATCATATAGGTTATCTAAAAAAATTAAGAGAGTGTTTTTTCTTCGCGGAAATATTATTTCCTTAAAATTTAATTTTATACTAATTTTGCTACTCCACATATTGTCAAAGGATCAAAGAAGTTAAACGAAAGGGTGTCCAATGCTTACCTTGTTATTATATTACAAAAAATTGTTATTGCCCTTTTTAAGCAGTCAATCAGGACAAACAAAGAACTGTCGTGTCTCATATAAAACAACCCTTACATGTAAAGGAATCATGTGGCCATGGCGGTCGTTTTATTTTTTCCGCATATACATATGATATTTTGCTTTCAGTACATAAAGTATAAAGTAAAAACAAAATACGATCTAAATAAATTTATAATTGCAATGTTATTTTGGATGTTTGAATAACTATTTATTCTGTAACTATTGGTTTTCTGCAATTGTGTTTAGATCTCGATCCGCATAAGGTGTAATTTCTTCTCAATGAAAGGTGTATGAATATTGATCTCTATTTTCATTTTCCTTTAACTAGTGGCTCGTGATCTTTAAACACTTTGAGACTCGTCATTCAAAGAACATATAAAACTTGTATATCTAAATTTTGAAGAAATGGTTCTTTTTCTTTTTGCTAAAAAACATATCACTAATTTAAAACAGCAGGTCGTAAACAATGACCCTGAAAGTACCAAAAGTATTATATTTGGTAAATAAAAGAGAGTGTAAGATACAACACGTAAGCTAATTGAGTGTAAGAAGGCACATTTTATGAATATAATGCGACTTCTATGAGCTGCCAGGTTGGCGATCGAAGCAAATTAGGACACGATCACAAACAACTCATATATTAATTGCACGTTGCTCTCTAAATATATTTTGAATTGAGCCACAAAATAATGATATTGTACAACTCTAGAAGTTTCCCCGTAACGACTCTTGCATAATCACTAAAGCCATCTACAGTTCGGATGGAAAATGATGCACTTAAAAGGAGATATTATGTCTATGTTTGATTTTAGCTTTTTTCTTGTTTTATATTTTAGTTGGTGGGTCAGGTGACGAGAATTAAAAGGCCGTTTGTAACGAGTAAATCGACATCATATTAGTTTATTGTATACGATAGTCTTATATACGTTTACTATTTTGGATATGTCAAAATTTTCGTAAAACTCGTGTAAATGATTTTAGTGATTACGTGCGATGTCAATTTACGTTGTTATTTTACAACGTAAATTGACATGACACGTAGTAGCATTAGGGCTATTTATACGAATTTTATGAAACGTTGTGCATATTCAAAATGAGTTTGTAAACTAAGAACATTTCGCCGAATTTTTGTACTATAAATATCTCAATAGTATTATTAAATGTAATATTTGTATATTGTTATCAGAATGTAAAAAACATAAATATATGAATTCTAAGTTTATTATATATTCTAATACAAAATATGAAGTATGTATGCGAAAAAAGATGAAGGGATACTTTGGATCATCTTGCTATGCCAGAAAACTATAATTGATCTATAAGAGTTGGATTTCGACATTGTTTTTTCCGTTCTAGTCTTTTATGAGTTGGATTTGGACATTGTCTTTTAATTATTAGAGTTGCATATTAGCCCAATTAGATTTCTCTTGAAATCCTTCTGAGGGTTCTTTTACAATGCTTGTCATTTTCTGTAAAAGCTACAAGTATTTACTAAAGGAAAGTGCACTTCTTCATGTAATTATACTACCCTGCGAGATATAAATTTTCACCAATAATTGTAATTATAATTCAAATGTAATTATAATTATTTTTAAATTTATAAAGAGAAACTAAATTAGTATCATGCTTCATATAAGCGAGCATCAAAATGCAGGTTAAGAGACGCGGTAAAACGTAAAAAGGATGATAAAAAAATTGATAAAGAAAAACATAATTACTCTAGTATGGCACCCAAAATATACAAAAAAAAAAAAAAAAAAAAAAAAAAAAAAAAAGAGTATAAAATCCCGAGCTGGTAATTTTCATGTACAACGCGAAAGATCCGGAATATGATCAACGGCATATTATATGCTGGTGAACGCATGATTCACCAATCTTGAGATTTAGGCAATATCCATTGCTATCATACGAAGAAAAAAAAAAGGCGAAACAGGATCGTCAGTGGCGAAACGTTTTCACGACCTGCTCGATTCTTCGGCGGCAAAGAGGGCAACTAGTCAACTGCGCAGAGCAAGTTGTGCAACAACACATGTGTCCGCACCTGAAAAGCACAATGAATGGTTTACATTTCAATGCCATTCCATTTATCAGAAAAGCAAAAGAAAAGCTCGAAATGTGATCAGATCTCTCTTAACTGGACAAAAACAGCATTGTATTCCTGCTCAAGGCATATCACACACAAATCCGGCATCACCCGGTCTCTCTTTGCACCGCTATCCACTCCACTATCAGCTTTATCTACTAAACCGCCTGAAACAAAATAAGAGTTTGTCATTCTCTTACTGTATTATTATTGATCTATTTTGTACAAAGCCTTGAACAATTACGACTAAGAACATACTTTCTTCATCGGTTCCAGATCTTTTAGAGGCCGCGTCGAGAACCCTGCACATTTGATAACAAGTTTTGTTCATTTCACGGGGATAAGATGGCGAAAAAAAGGAGATTCTGTAACAGTTCGAACTCGGTCTCAGACCTTTTCTGGAATTCTCGGTGGCGTCTCCGCAGCATAATGTACTGAAAAGCGTGCTTGGCCATGAGATACGCACCAAAGGCAGCCAAGCCCATGGATGCATACTTGTACAGCCTAGGAATTTATTATTGTTTAACTACATTAATGGTAAAAGAGAGAAAAATAAATATTCTATGGAAAGTGGATTGCATTTGTCTGCCAAACCTTGCCCATTTTCCTAGGTTTATAATGAGCTGGTCAATTGATTTAGGAGAGACGTAAAATGGCCCTTTATCGGGTTTCTGTATTCTAATCGTTCCGATATCATCTTTCGCAGCCTGAGAATAGGTTTAGACGATGATTATGAAGTGGTCAGTGTAGCAAGCAATATACTAGGTCAGAATCGCATAGTAAAAAACGGCCTGTCCTAGAAAATCAAATTCATTTTATTATATTATATTAAGTTTTGGAGACCTTCTCGGCCACAGCTATCTTTCACTAACCCAATATTTATCATGCAAAGATTTAACATGCAGATAATTACAATAGCCAGAGTTTTAAACAGCTTGTGTCACATGTGAAACCTCCACATTTTAATTTTATTTTGGGTAATTGTAATTACTAGCCTTTCAAACTATATGGGTTTTGTATTTAGCCCAGGTTTCTGTAAATTTTTGGTAAATGACCGGCCCAATCCGTTGACAACTTTCCAATGACCAAGATCGGAAGGGCAAACAGGAATGAAATTTACGAAAATTTGATGCCACATAAGCCGGTTGGCTATTAACAACCAATAACATAATCGTTGGGTATATCCAAATCCCTTAAGTTTGCGTTGGCTAATTACCCAATTTTTTGTGTTATTTTATTGAAGGACAAAAATAGTTTAATGAAGGATAAAAGAACTAAGTAAGATATTAAGGTTTTTATTTCAGATTGTACTAGAAAGTAAGTTGAGAGTTTGATATTAAAGGCAAAACATACCTCACCAACAACTGTCAGCGAAGTACCGGTCGGAAGTACTCTCTCAATACGTTTCACTCCAAGCATCTACAAAATGAAATATTTTAATAATCGAAAAAGGATCAAGGGTAACAATAAATAAGATGAAACATCAAACAGAAACCACCTTAAGGCCTTGGAGATAATCTAGAGTCCCTCGTACAAGAGATCTTCCCGACTCTTCAAACACTTCGCTCGCTACAGGTAGCACGAATCCCATTGCGCCTCGAGCTCCGACCACATAGGCACGAATTGTCCCATCATCCTTATAAAATTACATTCAATGAGGCACTAAGTATAGTAGGCAATTTAGGCCTCGTATGTGATGGGGAAAAAGAAAGTGTCTCACCAGATACCATGGAACCTCCTTACTCATTGATAGCATTAGAGCAGAATCCTGGATCCATGAACCAGCGTCGTTGTGTTTCAGGAAATGTTGTTCTGCCTATAAAAAAAAAGAGTAAAAAGTATATTAAACACAGTGAATGATAATGTATATTTATACTTTTTTAAGGGGTGTTTCCGAATTACTGTTTCTTCCACAATAACTCCTCGCAAACCACTGAACTCGCACGTGATTGGTGTATCGGAGCTAACTCTACCGGAAATAGCAACCGCCAATGGCAATAAGCGATCAGCATCTAATAATTCCGCTGGACGGAAAAATAAATACAAAAATTAAGGGAGGAGCTTTTCAAGTTATCGTGCAAAAGTCTTCGGAGTGGAGTCCTTTCTGTATCTTGTCATGTAATCTGTTTACCGATATGTGCAGCTTTAACGGATTTAATCTGAATTGCGAAAAGTTTTCGCATATATGAAAATTAGATTAATAAAAATTAATCGAATCATCCAATTTAATTAAAGGGGAATGTAAGGACTGAGTAAAGCCAATAAGTACTCAGTATCACTTTCTCTCCTAAATCAATTCCTTACGAAACACCATGGCATACCTAATTCTTTGAGCTGATTGACTCTCGTCACCGATTTCAGAATCTCCGCGTCCCTATATCACCATTTCAGAAGAACGACAAAATAAATAAAGTAAAACTCCAATTCGATAACCAGAAAGACCACAAAAACAGAAAAATCGAGATCACAGACCTGCCACTACTCCTTCCGAGAAGATAAAGAGCAGCTGCGCTAAGGCAACAGCTTAGTCCTCCCCAAGGAAGCATCTTTTACCGCCTTGAAACCTCAAAACCCTAATTTCCGAGCTTCATATGAGTTCCAATGGCGATGGAATCTATAGAAGGAGGGAAAGAGAAGTTTGTGGATAATAGATAAAAGAAAGAATCGAGGATTATATATATATATATATATATATATATATATATATACTGTTTTGTGTGGACAGTGAGAGAAAAAGGAGTATTTAAAAAATGGAGCGAGTACTTTGAGGCGACTTCGTTTCCAGGGTAAGAAGAGAGGGAATGGGATTCGAAGAGTGGTACGAAAGAGAGGGCTTTTGTTGAGAGTGTCGCTGAGCTTCACTTGATTTTGTAGTTCAGAGCCGTATAACCACAGGATCACAAAATCAAGTGTATACATCCATAGAAACTTCTACTTCGTGAAATTAATAATAATAATAAATTCCTGAAAAAAAAAAAAAGCCATGTCATAGTATAACGTGGAAATTAACTAGTTTCTCTTATTTTCAAACTTAACTCTCATTATATATATATGTAAATACGTACCCTAAATTCACATTTTAACCCAAAAGTTATATGACATTTTTTTAATAAACCAAATAGGAAAATGAAAATCAAACTACTCTACTCTACCATGATCAGGCCCCGGCTTTAGATGTTTTGAAGTTTAGAACAATTTATTTTTATCAAGCTGTTTACTACCAATTTATATATATAGGTATTTTTCATATTTATATATATATAAGTGTTTAAAAAATATCTTAAAATTGTAGGTATTTTTCATATTTATGCTTAAACAAATATTCTTATTTTTTAACTAATTTAAATTATTATTTGGTGGGCCTAAATTAATTGTTTTGATTTCCTAGGGGCTGAGTCGACCCTAATCATGATTTATTATTAAAAAATTATACCGAATAGATATAGCTCATTGAAACTTCTTATTATAAAATATAATTAAATACTATATTTTTAAATTTGGATTATAAAAAAAATTGGCTATTAAATACTACACTTTTAGAATTAATCATTACAAACTATGATAAAAGTGATATCATTACAAACTATTAAATACTACACTTTTAAAATTAATCAAGTAATTATAATTTTTTTCTTGAAAAATCCTTAATATTAAAAGGTTTTTAGTAGTATAAATAACGGTCAATTATAATATTTATGTTAAATTATGTTCAGTTTTATATAATTTTTGTCAAAAAAATTAATTTTAATAAAAAATTAATTTGAAAATTATATTAATTATATGTAATTACTACGTGATTTTTATTAAACATAAGAAGTTTCTTTATTTAACGATATAAATTAATAGGGACATATAATATTAAATAATTTATCCGAAAAAATAGTGTTTTGGTCAATGTTGAAAATGCTAACAGTTAATTATGTGTCGATGCTTTCAAAACATGAAAATTGCGGTGGTCAATCAAAATTTCGAATAAATTTCAGATCACAAAATAAAATTTGAAAAACTAAAAATTATACACATAAATAAGTTTCAATTTTAATCAAACAATATGTTCACACATTATAAATTCAAAATCAATAACAAACATATTCAGAAAACATATAAAAAAACATATATATTATGTTCATAACATAAAATTATATTACTTAAATTGCGATGTGGTTGATGAAAATTTTAGAGGTCACAGGACTTTTGCCGCATAATGTTATGAGAAATTGCCCAAAATGCCACCATTTATACTTGATTTACCCAAAATCCACTAAAATTAATTTTTTTCCAAAATACTAGTACAAAAGTCTAAAATATCCCTAAAACAATTTTTTTACATTTTATTTCATATCCATATTAATCAGTTATTATTTATTTATTTTTTTATTAAAATTAAACTTTAAAATGTAGAAACTGTTCCAATCCTAAATTTTTATTTTTTTTATTTTTTTATTTTTTTCGTAATTATTTTGACCGGTAGTATAATGTAGGACATTTGTGTTAGTTTTATTTTTTTTAAAGGGTATTTCGTCATTTCACATGAAATTTACTAGTATTTTGGAAAAAATTATGTTTGGGTGGATTTTGAGAAAATCAAAAATAAAAGGTGATACTTTGGACAATTCCTCTAATGTTATTGATACATTTGTAACATGAATGTTCTAGCTGAATGAAAGCTTTTTGTTGATTTGTCATGTAGGCCATGTTGGTCTAAAACATCCTCAAATTTTTCTTACATTTCACCTTCTACCTCAAATTTAGTTTAAAACACTAGATTTAGAAAACAAAGCACTAAAAATGATATTTGTTTGAAATCGACACTTCAAATTAAAACAAAAATCTTCTTTAAATGATCACTTTTGTTGCTGAAACATAATTATTTCATCCATTTTTTTTAAGTACTAGCTGAGTTTCAACACTAATAAAATATTAATAAATGATAAATTTAATTATTGAGAATGTTACATATACATAATAGAATTAGAAATATGATCATTACTCATCAAACATATAAATTGACCATATCACCTTATGTTGCTGAAACATTAATATTTTATCTATTTTTTTTAAGTATTATCAGCGTTTAAAAACACATAAAAAATAAATAAATGCTAAATTTAATTATGGTAAACAGTTAAATTTAACATATTATAAATTAGAAATATCATAATAACACATCAAACATAAAATTGAACCATATCATATGTTATCATTTAGATGATAATATATATATATATATATATGTATATCTAATTTTAGTAATCCGTGGTGTATCCTAATGTTGTTGTTAATCAAGAAAAGAGTGCATCAAACATTTCGAAGCAAAAACACTAAGGAACATAAAAAATTGTTAAAAGTAAAAGACAAAAAGAAAAATTATACAAAACAACTATTTCAAAGTAATCCATTAATCTAAGCTTCAAGTTTTCAACCAAGTAGCAATTTACGTTACCCAAACATATTTGACACCGAATAAAACAACTACTATAAACAATTTATTTCTTTAAAAAATTGAAGTTAATTTTTTTTTTAATTTTGATTATTACACATTTTGGTTATTTTACTAAATTTACACAAAATTTCGTTATTTAATAAATTTATTAAATTGGCTATTTAGCTCAAACACCTAAAAAAGTTATTTGACTAGCCAACTTAAAATAAAAAAATTCTTGAACAAAGTGTAAATATTAGGTAAATATTGTTCATATGTATTAAAAAAATAGTGAATATGAATATTTATAAATAACAAATGGGTTAAGTAGTTATATAGCTATTAAAAACATAAGAATTGCAAACTATCCAAACGTTTTAAGAATTTTGGTTTATATCAATTAATAGAAATAAATCAGTTCAATTTGTTCCTAATACCCTTAATTTTCAAGCGGCAAAAAGAAAAACTAAAAATAAAAACTTACTACTTGAGCAGTCAACAAATTTTAAGCGGAATTTTAAATAATAAAAACTGAATAATATCGGGAACCAACAGAAATAAACTGCTAATGCTATATAAACATAAATAAACGAAACTTACCAGATCCCAATACGTATAACCAAGGATTAAATTACCGATATCGATACGCTACCGAGGATCTGATTTTTAGAGATAACCGCATATCGACGGGTATACCTATGGGTATTCTAGAATAAGATTCTTACCGACTACCGATCATACTGAAAAATTATCGAACGTATACCGAATACCGACAGGTATACTCACGAAAATCATATAACACATATATTTCTAAAATCCAAATTATACATATATTCATAATGTAAACTTCTAAATTCAAATTCAATATCAAAATTTGCAATTTCATATTTTATAATCACAATCTTATATTCAAATTCAATATCAAAATTAACAATTCCATATTTCATAATCATAATCTTCAAATTCTATATCAAAATTCAAGATTTCATATTTCATAATCATAATCTTATATTCTAAATTCAAATTCGATATAAAAATTAACAATTATATCTTTCAAAATCACAATCTTATATTATAAATTCAATATCAAAATTCACAAATTCGTTATCACTTTCACAACTTTATACTAAAACTTCAAAATAAAAAATCACAATTTCATAATCTATCATGAAATTTAAAGCCATAATCCATAATCAAATTCACAACTTTATATTATAAATTCAAAATCAGTTATCAATTAACAATCTTATATAGAAAATCAAAAGTCGCAATTCCATAATCCATAATACAATTCTAATCCACAATACATTATCAATTCACAAATTTATATTATAAATTCAAAATCAATTATCAATTAAGAATCTTATATTCAAAATAAAAAATTACAATATCATAATCCATAATCAAATTTTATCCACACTGCATAATCAAATTCACAATTTTGTATTATAAATTCAAAATCAATTATCAATTAAGAATCTTATATTCAAAATCAAAATCATAAACAATATTTTAAGTTTATAACTATTACTGTCGGTAAGTATAAAAAATGCACTGTGATGATCGGTAAAAATCGGTAATTAGGCGATAATTTGAATTTTATAACTACTCAAATTAGGTCGGTAAAAATCCGTAAATTGACGATATTTTAGACCGATATTATAAAACTTGAACGATAACTCTCGGTTTTTTTACCAAAAAATTGATTTTTGTGGTATACTGACAGTTTACCAGCGGTAACCGTCGGTATTTTAAGTCTTGCATATAACTTTATGAACATGCAGACCCAATGAGAACGAAAGCATGAAAACTAGGTCCCCAAAAGAAATGAAAACCTGATATTAAAGTGTGTATTCACGAACTTTTGAAAATATAAACGTTAAACAGTATTGTTACTAATTGCAAAGGAAAAGTCAAATGAGAGAATGACGGTTAATCAATATATTACGAATATTTAATTTTCGAAAAATAAACCCTAATAAACCGGAATAACTACTTAAAAAATTATTTAATATTGCGAATTAATTAAATACAAAACACATTAATTCTTTCTCCTACTTAAAAATGGAATAAAGAAAGTAAAATATTTAAAACCATAAGCAGTTATTTACGTGCAACCAATTAAATTTTTCAATTAATTATATAAATAAGAAAAATGACAAAATAGTAAAAACAATTACACCTCTCAAAATTGTCTAAACACTAAAAAAATTAAAACATTTGACCAAGTTGCAAGTTCAATGTTTCCTTGTTTTAAATAGGGCAATTTTTGTAAGAGAAATGAAATTGACTTAATGACAAACTAAAAATGTAAGAAAGGAGAGAGGGAATGTGATTTGAAGAGTGGTACGAACGAGAGGGCTTTTATTGAAAATGTCTCCGAACAAACCAATTTTGTAGCTTAGAGCTGTGATCACCAAATCAATGTGTACAACCACAGAGAGAAACTTCTACTTCGTGAAATTAATAACGTGGAAATGAATACAAGAAGCCATGTCATAGTATAACGTGGAAATTAGCTAGTTTATCTTATTTTCAAACTTAATTGTCATTATATATACAAATATAATTATTTACCCTAAATTCACATTTTTACCCAAAAGTATATGATATTTTTTAATAAACTCAATATAGGAAAATGAAAATCAAACTACACCACCCTGATTTATTATTAAAAAAATTAGGCGAGTTAGATATAGCTCAATGAAACTTCTTAGTATAGAACATAATTAATTATTTAAAACTTTACAAACTAGCACAAAGCCATACAACAAAACAAAACGTATGTGAAAATTATACTATAAAATTTGGTTTTATTATGCTTGAAATATAAAAATAAAACCAACTCTATCTCAAAATAGACTTTTTACTCATTTTTAGACAAAAACACCCTTAAAGTGAAGTGAATACCTGAGTTTCATCGGAATTCATCAGAACTTATCGCAAGTTAACGGAATCCGGCGAACTTTATCGAAAAAAAGATTAGATTTTTTTATCAATTTATTTTGAAAACTGTCTGAACACCATTATAATTCATCTTAACTCATCGGAAATAATTAAAAAAAATTAATTTTAAAAAAAATAAAAACCATATGAAAACCATCGGAATTAATCTTAACTCATCGGAAATTAAAAAAAAAATTGAAAACCATATGAAAACCATCGGAATTCATCTAAAATCAACATAAATTATTTATTTATTTTTTATTTTTTTATTTGTGTTCAGTTTGTTTAAAACCATCGGAAAACCATTGCAAACCATTGGAAAACATCAATGAAAAAAATGAGTTAAGGAGTATTTTTGTCCGAAAATTAGTCAAAAATCCAATTTGAGATAAAAATAACATAGTAAGTCTATCTTTTATATTTCTTAAGCCCACATAATGAAATTATTTGAATTATAAAAAAAATTGGCAATTCCCTAGTCTTTCTTTAATAAAATTATTAATTAATTAAAAAAAATTGGCAATTCCATAGTCTTTCTTTAATAAAAAAATTTTGTTAAAAAAATTATTTTAATTATATGGAATTACTACGTGATTTTTATTAAACATAACTAAGATTCTTTATATAACGATTTAAATTAATAGTGACATATAATGTAAATAGTTCATCCGAAAAAAATTGTGTGCTGGTCAATGTTGAAAATGCTAACAGTTAATAGTGTGTCGATGCTCCCAAAATATGAAAATTACGACAGTCAATCAAAATTTTGAATAAATTTCGACAAATTTCGGCAAATCACAAAAATAATTTTGAAAAAATAAAAATCATATACATAAATAAGTTTCATTTTTAATCATATGTTCACACATTATAAATTCAAAATCAATAACCAAAATATTCAGAAAAGATAATAAAAAAAAACATATATATTATATTCATAACATAAAATTATATTACTTAAATTGCGGTCTCCATGGTCCAATATTTGAGGTCCATCTCCCGCATGGTCCCCTCAGAGTCGGCCACCTCCACGCAGAGGCTGTTTCCGGCGTCGAGCGTGGCCTTCTCTTCCGACGTGAGAAGCTGCTCCCACTCGCTGGGGACCTGCCACTTGGAGGGCAGCGAGAGCCTGTTGTTGTTCTCCGCCACCTCCTCCAGCCTCGCCCGCACCGCCTCCGGCAACTCCGCCTCGATCCTCTCCCGCGGTACCAACTTCCTCTTCCTCTTCTTCTTCGCCGGTGCTTTCTTCTTCTCCGCCGGTGCCGTTATTCTCCTCTCCGTCGGTGCTGCTGCGTCCATACGATTCGCAACTTCCATGAGGGTCAGCAGGTTCCGCTACTTCGAATATACACTGCTTCTGTTCCGATTTTCACGTTATATTATCATATATACGATTTTTCAATCAAATATTCATTCAAATACAACGAGACAAAACCAAAAGCAAATAATATATACACATCTACATCGAAATGCATGGCTGATGTTCGGCCGGAGTTTGATGCGATAAGGAGACTACCGGGAGATGGGATAGTCGTCACTGGGATCACTCCACCTGACTCGAGGTTCGATTTCCACACTTTCTCTGCTGGTCCAAATGTGATTTATGATTATATGCATGCATGAATATGGAGAGCTGAATAATAACTTTTTTGCTGTCACGAAACTTGTGTCTGTTAGGGCATTGTGGGGGGTTCCAAACTCTTTAAAACAGAGCAAAATGAATTTTAAAACAAAATCAGAAGTTTTTTATTTAATTTTATTTTATTTTATACTGGTATATTGTTCAGGATCCTGTTTGTGGGAGTGCACATTGTGCCTTGGCTCCATTATGGAGCAAAGAGCTTGGAAAGTCTTATTTTGTTGCATATCAGATGCTCTTTCTGTTTAATACAATTCCCTTTCCCCGAGAAGTTGTTTGACTCCGTTTTAAATAGCGGACATGTATATTGAATAATCAACCATTGTTTAGGCATCTGCAAGAGGAGGAGTATTAAAACTTCGTCCGGATTATGAAAATCGGAGGGTGTTTCTGCAAGGGAAAGCTTGCACTGTGATGGAAGGAACTATCCTTGTCTAATTGATACCTTCGCAGCTAGCCGCTCTTATTTACAATTCAGAATTCGAAATGGGCATTTTGAACTGTTAAATTCGATATATCAATTCATAAATTACATTGTTTCATCCATCTCAACTTGTGCAAGTTTAGAGTATATGCAACGACCTTCAATGTTTTTCAGGATCTAAACGGTGCTTTTAAACTCGGCTTGTGTCTTTCTTCTGGGTATCTACTAAAACAAGTAGGGAGAAAAGTCATCGAAGTAAATGAACTGCTTTTGCGTATCAATGAATACTTGTCATACTTCTAGAGCAGTGTGGAAATATCATTCGTCCGAGACTTTTTCCAGCCTCTCGATAACCTAAAGCACAATTACGAAGCGTTGCTCATTTTTGTAGGAGAAGTCTGATGTCACACAAAAACAGAAAATCTATTTCAAATCAAATACTAGTGTTAAACCCTTGCCCTCCGATAATATCTCAAATCAAGCAATGAAAAAATGCTTTGACAAATCAATATAACAAAAATAAATAAACGGGGTACTCAAGAGTAGTTTTATTTTAAGGAATATCACTGCTTTCAACCCAAAGAATATAGTCAATGAATATCAACGCACAAAGGTTTTGCCCTTCAAAGGAACATTAAAAATAAACTGAAAAAAATATAACAAAAGCAATAAATATATGAATCTATAATGGTTAAAATTTACATTAACCTATATCTCTACCTGAAAAATAATAATTCTGAAGAAAAACTATACCGGCAGAAAATGTGAATTATAATCGGAGAGGGTCGTCGAGTCAGTTTAAGTCGGTTTCAATAACTAGCTCAGCAGCGGCGCCCATTGTCCCTATCCCGCCTAATCCAAGCACCGCGAGAGCCAGCTCTTCCTCGTTCGATCGCCTCAGTCCTTTGCTCAACCTCTTCAGAACGTCGACATCGATCTCCACCATCCATTTGTGGGCACAGCCCACGATCAAGCTCACCAGGCCCGCCACATAGGCCCGCCAAGTGCCCCGATCGCACCCGAGAGATATCTTCCCGTCCAAGGCGCTTGCCACGAAGTCCAGATGTGCCCCGAGAATATATGGCCTCCGCTTCGATGACGCCGTTTCCCCTTCGACGCCCCAAGCAAATGCTCCTGAGAAGACCGCCAGGTAAGCGAGTGCGTATCCTCTCAGGACCGAGACCGTGCTGACCGGTTCTTGATCCGAATCGGAGAATGGTGATGATATGAACCAAGAAGGCAATGTCTCCTTTATCATGGACTGAACCACGGTGGGCCCACCCGTGATCCAAACTAGGGAAGCTCCGAGAGAGGCGGCAAGCTTGATCTGGGACATAGCCGAGGCAAACGAGACTTGCCCATATCTTGCCAAGTTCTTCGTCTTCTTCAGCTTCTCCGACTGCTCTCGGGGTATTCCGCTGGTGGCGATATCTCGCACGACGGATGAGAGGAGAGAGACGATCTCCTCCGTGAGGAGGACGGCGTCTCTGACGGAGCGGTGGACCCTCAGGTAGAGGAAGCCCGGCGAGACCGGGGAGATTCCAGCGGAGAAGGAGCCGAATCCGTGGCCGAGGAGAGATCCGACGCCGCCATTGCGGTGCTGGATCTGAGAGAAATCGAGCCCGAGGGTGGCGGAGAAACAGCTTCGGAGGAGCTGAACCACCGCATCGCTGTTGTGGTGGAAGACTGCTTGGGAGGAAGAGAAGACGAGGTAGTCGCTCCAGCGCTTCACTTTCTGGGACCAGAGAGAGGCGATGATGGGCATGCATGGCCAAGGGCAACTCGTGGCTAGAGAGTTCAGGGCGGGCCCCATTAGTTGTAGGGCACGTTCCGAGGCTTTGTCGAGTTTGAATGTTATGGTCAGGCTAACCAAAGCAGCCAATGGCAAAGGAAGTGTAGCTGAAGATGTCCCTCCTGAAATTAGCAATCTCCATGGATCAGGCATAGTGGGAGTTTTGGCTTTAGGCTCTTTTCATAAGATATTGAAATGGTAATCTATGAAGATGGGTCTAGGAGAGATACCGACGGACAGGCTTGGGACGTCAACGCCAGTGGTGGCAAGGATTTTTTTAATCTGCTGCTCAACAATGGACAAGTTTGCAGCGGGGCTTGGCCAATCAGTCCCATTCATGAAAGCTGGTTTCCAAACACCCCGTGTTACTTCCGCGGAAAAATAGCTCACAATGGTTGCCAAAGTTGCAGGGAGATAATCGGAGAGTTCTTTGAGTCCTGAAGGCAAATATGACACCAAGTCAACACTCATAGACTTTGAAAGCAGTAAACTGGCAAGCAATTCCAACAATCTCAAAATTTTAACTGTCTAAACACCAGATATTAACAACATGGTAACTTGAATACATATGTACTGATAGTTATAGATGGCTACAAAGTTTTCTTTCTTTTGACGTCAACCTTCAAAAGGAGTGAACCAGATACAGGAATCAATGTGCATAACGTGCTTTGGAAAGGAGGAAAAATAAAAACACCTTTATGATATATAAATTTAGCCTGGACAAAAAAGATAGGATATTTTGCAATGCCAAAAAGACTAAGTTAGGATTCTAAGAGATCATTCTTGTTTCAAGCAAAGATAATCGAGCTAGACTATTTTTCTTATATACACCAGGACTAACCTGTAGCCAGTTCACGGGGAAAGAGCCTCCCATGGGCACAAGCTGTAAGAGCAGCATCGAGAACATATGGAGTTGCTTCCAGAATGTCCCAAGCTGGAACTTTGAGTCTGATGGAGCTTTCTTCAGCAGACATTGAAGAAGCACTGCTTCCTGAAGTTGTAGGAGTCAGTGGCTGATTTCCCCTATTCATTTTTCTGAACATCATGCTCAATAGTGCATCAACAATGTGATGAACCGGGGTCCCCGATTCCAATCCAGAAAGTGTGGAACTAATACATTTCTGATGCTGCCGATACCATATTTTCAACTTTGGGAAGGATTCCATCAGGACGGGCTCTACAGAAAGGTTTATAAATTTTGAAAGCCTCTGACCTTTGATCCGGTCTTTAACTGAATCAACAGATGCTAATCGGGAGTTTCGAATCAATAAAAGGTATTCAGGACTGAGCTGGGACCCCACTGTCGGCTGTCCCTCTCCCTTCATCTGCTCAACAGGTGGATGATCAAATCGCCATGATCTTAGCAGGAGCGTGAAAGCGTTTGAAAAAACAGTGTGGCAAGAGAGTCCTTCCCCGGTAGAAGTAGACAATGACATATTCGGTACACTTGACCCAAATATCTCACAGATCGGCATCAATGCTGCTGCAAGATGTGGAATCTAGCAATAAATGACCCAATTAGTAGACGTCAATGAGCAAAGTAAACAGAGACCTTAAGGATCAAAATTCTATAGCGAACATACCAAGCCATGCAAGGAGAAGATCTGAACACAGTCGACGGATGATATCCCGGACAGGAGAACATTAAGGAGTGGCGCATAGGAGATCAAGTGGCTCTCACTTCCTAAATGATCTGCGGGAACTGGTGGCCCTAACAGTGTTATGATAACAAGACAGGCGTTTTCCTGCCCAAAAAAAAACACCTGAAACATGAACATGGAGCATATAGCTGGGAGCAGGACATATTTTGTTTTGTTTTTTGTTTTTACTTTTCTGTTTCCAGGACTGAATACCATATATGCACGAAAGTCTGAAAACTCAAGTGTACCAATCGGCCTGTATTTTGAGGGAATGTTGAAAGAGGGTCTTATGTATGTACTTCGAGAATGATACAGTCAAAGATATGTTTAACACAGGTTAACTAGTTAAAAACAAATACTTCCAGGATAGACCCGGCACATTTTTTGTATATACTACTACATTACCTAGACCATAGTTTGTAACAGGATTCTGAAAAGACAAGAAAAAATTACCTGGATACTCCAACCCCGAAAAAGAGATGCTCCGCAAAGGATGTCAGCAGCTGATATCTTCTCAGCATCCGAGCCGCTTATTGCAATCTCATATATTTTCTCTATTTCTGCTAAGCTTCCATAAAATCCATGAGCTAACTTCAGTACTGAATTTATTTTGAAGATCATATGAAGTAGAATCTTCAAGTAAAAAGAAGGGTATAACTAAGGGATTGTAGTGCGCATTTAGATTACTTATCATAGACAATGTAACTGACATCTCGCATTCTTTGTTTTGTAAGAGACACTAATCAATACTGGGTAGTTCATAAGTTTTAAAAAGGATACAATCTCTTAGTTGAATAAATACGCCATCAAAGGCTATCAATCAAAGGATGACTTAATCCCCTGCTGCTGATGTACCGAAGACGCAAGGGCAAAACAGTCATTTATATATGCTTTACTAGGGTTAAGTATTTGAATTATGTTTTGGGGTTTATAACGTTATCTCTTTATTTATTAGGGATTTAATCTTGCAATTAGTAATAAGCCATGTTGGCTACTTTCGGATTAGGTTAAGTTTTTAAAAGCCTACGTGGTATTTGAAGCTTCTAAGGAGATATTAAATCTTACTCTCAAAGGAAAGGCCAAATGTATTATAATTCGGATTCAATCAATAAAATATTTACCGGAACACCATGTTCCCGTAATTCTAAGAAAGTCATTGTTCTTTTGATAGTAAATATTGCACCGGGTCCTATCAATGACATTATAAATTCCAGTTTTTAGTAATTGGAACAGGAATCGCGTAAATGTCTAAACGTTACCACCGAAAATCACCCACGTCTACACGCCCTTCTTATGGAAAACAATAAAAGAAACAACTAACTGAAGCATACCTAGAAGCTGGTGTCGCAATCAAAGTGTTGATCAGCGCTGGAGTTAGAGGTGAGCCCTTCATCAAAGATGACCAACCAGTCACTGGGACTGACACATTTCGAGGCAGTTGATTACTATTATTCACATAGCCTGGCCAGAAATATGCCGAGGTGTCCAGTAGCTTCCTAGCAATACATGCCTCAACAATCAGATGACGCATGTTACCAACTGCAAGATAGAACAATTTGTGTCACCATTTACCGCGATTTTAAACAAGAGAACTACATAAGCCAAGCAAACAAGACCGACGAAAAAAAAATCCCAGAGTTGAGAGCATATATTACAATTAAAAAGGAAACATGCTTAATCATAAAAATAGATTATACATGAATGATAATAATCTATGAGAAATCAGACCTGGCACTGATGATTTCCGGTACTCAAATGTAAGAACCCGATAGTTAACGGTACTTGCAAATATATATATATATATATATATATATATATATACAGACACAAACCTAAGATAGTAATGCTCGGATGATTTTATCACCATAATTGAGAAATTTAATATGCTTTAGCCTTAATACATTGGGTAGTTTTTCAAAATCATTAGGTCATTCCGTACGTTAACGGATAGGATTCTCAAACTAATCCATTGCTTACCGCAACTTATTTGCATATCATTCACACCGCCTTCAAAATATCCATTTGCAACAGTAAGGCCTGAAATGAACATCATTGATTTAAATGCAGCCTGATTGGCTGCTGAAATAACACCTTGAGGCGGAGTCAACAAGCCTTCATAATCACCTAGTAGCTGCAAGCTGGTGATTAAATCTCTACGACGCTGCCCCAAACCCTGTTTCTCTACCCTGTGATTAGAAGAAAACTGTTCATTTTCTTCAATCATCTCACTGTCCTCTTCCTCAACGATGTCAGTTACTGCAAGGGTTGTAATCGACAATAACAAGCATAAACATGTATCTATGCGAGGCACCGGACCTTCTCTGGGATCTTTTTCCTACAATATTACAAAATGGGGGAGATCAGTCAGTCATATGGAAGTTTCACACATCAGGCTCCAAAAGAGAATCACATGCTGAAAGCTCAAGATTATCATTCAATTTAACCTAGAAACCAAGACGAAGAATATAGATATAGTAATTGTAGGCTGTAGGTTCCGGTAAAGGTAAAATAATCTAGCAAATAATAAGGAAACTGTCTTGAAAAGCATATTTAAATTATTCACCAAAGATCAGTGTCATCAATTCATACCCTCTGAACTAAGCGAAGCGCTGAAACCCATAAACCTAAGAAAGCATTGTGCCATGGAGTTGCATTAATTGCCTGTAAAGCCTTTAACAAACCTGCAACAAGAAATGCTATTAGGAACAACGCCTGAAAGGACAACATTTTTTTTGTTACTGTCGTATTATGGGACAAAAATAAAATAAAATCACACCAATAAGAGCATTAACAGCGCTAATGGCAGCAACTTGTGACCCATCCATAGCATCCTCGAGAAATATATCGATGGGAAGCCAAATGGAAGAAAAACTAGCTCCGTCAGATTGAAACATAGAAGACGTCATAGCTTTAGATGTCAATACTGCATGAAAACCATGCTGCGATAATCTTTTATCCTCCCGGGATAGTAACCTACGAGAATCAGATGCCAACTGTAGAAGAACCTCTGAGGTTACATGATTCAAACTCCGAAATACCGATGAATTCGTAGAAAGCAATTGCACTCGCTGAAAGAAACCTGTCCAATGCGATCGCCTGAAAGGTTCATTCAGAAGATCATATGCTAACAGACATGATAAAACCAGTCAAGTCTAAAAGAATGAACATAAAAGAACCAACAAAAAAAAATTAGAACAGTGATCTAAGTCCATACATGTTTCTACGCGCCAAGTGAAGAATTCTTGATGTGACTTTATTCTTGAGAGCCTCTACAATTATCTCAACTGCCATGGCAGAATTTGCTTTCTGCACAGCTTCGTTGTCGATTCTTTTCTCACTAAAGCACTCATGTCCATCTATATCCATATCTTGCGGTCCCATTGGCCATCTAGATTTCTTTTCGGAAGTTAGCTCAAGCAACCCCTCATCATCTAATGTTGCATCTAGCAGCTGCCACACAATTGAAAAAGTATATTCCACAAAAAGAATTCCAGGTTCACACACTTGAATCCCATGCATCTGGGAAAGATGAAGCGCTTCATCTACCGATTTCATGATCCTGTTATATCACAAACATACATACGAAGAAGTTCTACGTTACTAAATGAACAAAAAGGGAAGTGATAACGAAATATAGAATCGGATCATTTCCGAACCGAATAATTTGAATTCGGAACTATTACAAGTTTTAGGTATAAACAAGTTTTTTTCCCGCTGGTGACGAGGTCTCTCATAAGGACAGCTCCAAGATAGAAGTAGAGTATTTAAAACCTTACTTATCGAAATTTGGTCCACGTAACTGAGACGTGAACGAAAATGCATGTCTCTTGACGAGTTCCATGTAAAGCCTGTATGCTGTAGGGTGAAGCTGCCGATTCGGAATGACCCTAATCATTCAATCAAATAAACACCGGAAGTTTTTTAGTGTGAATCTTACAAGTCATATCAAGGGAGCATCAGAAAATTAATAAGGAAAGAAAAATGTCTAAAGTTTTGACTAATCCAGCCCTAAAATGAGCATAGAGCTTAATGTCTACCTAGGGTTTGAGAAAATAAGAGGACCCACGAGCAGTCACTTATATCGTTTAGTATAAACTAATTTTAGTTCATTTTGCCCAAATACATATTGTTTTTTTAAAGTAAAGCAGAATTAATTATACACTGAACTACATGTTCGAAGAAACATTCCAGACTACGTTTCTCAACCATAAAAATGAAATAATTGGACAGCCCCACTAGCTGTTCCGCGAATGAAGGAAAGAAATTCAAATTGTCCGTAAGTAATTCGGATCAGTAAAACCAACAATGTCGAAATCGTATCGGATTCAATCTATCGAACTACTACAATAAGACCAGAGACATTTCCAGACAGTGTCACCGAGAAACGCCAGTAAAAAGGAAAATTGACGTGGAGTCAGTTACCTGGTGGAGAGAAGAGCGATGACAAGCATGGGAGGGACAATCTTAACCGCCAAGGCCTTCTCCAGAAACTTCCACGCCACTGGGACGTGGTTTTCCCAGCAGATGTGGGAGACGAGAAGGTGAGCAAGCTCCGGCGACGGAATCGCCATTCCCGCCGAACCGAGGCTCGAACTCAGTTGAACCGCCCAAACCGTCGGATCGCCGTTCCTCTCCTGCGCCGATTTCGTCCCCTGCATCACGGCGTCCCACAGACCGGTCTTCTGTACGGACACCGCCATGGATTTTCGCTTCCGAGTTCGGACTAAAACCCACTTTTCTTTTCTTGTGTGAAGTTCTGTTTGAAACAAAATAAAATGCTGCAAGAATATTATTATTATAACAATAAATTACTTGATTCAATATATATATATATATATATATATATATATATATATATATATATTCTCGGTCTTAAGTCTTAACGTGGGTTTAGGACTTGAGACTTGAGAGACACTGGGAAAGAAGAAGAAGAAAAGGGAAGGCAATGCAAAGGTCAGCTTTGACGGCGCGGATTCGGGGATTCTTGTGTGCTTGCTCATCATTTGATTACTACACTGGTCAGGCCACGTGTCGTATTCAGATGAAAAGATAAAAGAGGAAAATTTATTTTTATTATTTTCCGCTGTTGAATTCGAGTTTTAGGGAGTCAAATAATAGTGATTTGGACTTTTATAGGTCAACTGTATCTCTCATCGTCAATGAGATGGTGACAAATAAATAATAAATATTAAACTAAACGAAAACATTACGTGGTAGGAAGAGATATAAAACTAACAATGCAATACAGCTATATTTATAATTTAGACAAACTACAATAGATTTATAGATTTTTTTAATATATGTGATGTAAATTGCAAAAAATGGTCTTCGACTTCGAGCAGCACCAAATACAAACCACATGTCTCGCAGCACCAAAATACATAGAGCAGATTAAGATGTATATTCCAATATATGTTATCAGTATCTACATTAGTGTTATGATTTCGAAGTTTAATGAATGGTCAAGGTTACCTTTTGAGAAAAATACACATCCTTGTCTTAAATTATCAAAATATTGCATTCATGTGTTTTCCTTTTTTTAGATTTGAGGGCCATCCATTTCTAGAGAATTTGAACCAATTTAGGTAAGGATCAGAATTTGACGATGAAGCTTTTAACTAGTTCGAGTAGAAAAAAATAGACGATGGAGTCGTGAACGGCTATTCGCTACCGGACTTGTTCACATAATTTTAAAAATATAAAATAAATTGATCTCGAATTCATTCATTAATTTCAAGCATCAGTTGTCACTTAGTTAATATTCTAATGTTAATAAAAAAAAAAATATTTTGGGGGTCAATATTTTTTACTCGTTTACTTCACGCATATGATTTGGTAGCCTTGTATACTTTAAAAATCGGATAAAAAAACGAGTTCGCATTTATTATCATATTTAAATTTAGAAATATGTGTCCTACCATTCATCTAGATACAATAAACTTATCAATAAAAAAGAAAAGATTCCGTATCAATAAGTTTTAATGGGTTATTAACCTTAGCCAATAATTTAATCAATTATGTTAAAACTATAATTATTTAAAATAAAAACTAAATATTTATGGAATAAAAGAGCAATAAGAAGAAAACGAAAAAATTAGTTTAGCATCCTTAGTTAAAAAAAAATAGAGCATTCTGTTTCTAACTTTTATAATGAGTCCATAGTTTTATTTTGAGAACATCTGATTTTGTAGTTTTCCTTTTCTTTTGTTTAATATTTTATAAATCCTTGTAGGGGTACTTTTCGCAATTACATTTCACCTGTATTATTTGTTTACAGTTTCATAACTCGGGCAAAATCATACGAAGGTAAAATATACAAAAAAAAAAAAAGAACACGATATATGTAGATATAGAGGAATTTTATTTCGTAGACAGAAAAGTATGTTAAAAATCGAAATTAAACTTTTTACGAGAAAAAGATTCATAATTGGGACTTATGATACATTTTTGGACGACAGCACCTTAAAAGAAACGATATATATATTATGAGTTCGTTGGAGGTCATCGCAATATTTCGGAATTTTTATTTACTTTTTTATTAGTTGCGAGTTGGAGTTCATCGAAGACCGGCAGGATATATCACAATTCATTGGAAAAAAAAAGATATTTTAGTAAAAGTAAATGTGACAAAAATTTAAATTCGGATATTTTTTAAATGACGGGTATTAATTATGTTTTGGGTCTAAATATGAAATTTATCTATATATATAATATTTTTAAATTTTAAAAATTCAGGGAAATGTGGCATTTGTAAAATTACCCAATAAAAAAAGGACTCAAACTGGGTCTGTTTAAGATAGACATGGTTCCAGACGGCCTGAGCTGAGATCTTACTTTTCAAGCTATTTTCTTACACAAAAATTAAGATCAGATTCTCTTACGTGAAACGCCAATATTCCACACTTTTATAACAGAACAAATGATCTGTCCAAGCATAAATTCGACCACCAGCCAGAAGAAGAAAAACAAAATAACAAAAAAGAAGTTAAGAAGAAAAAAAATCAAGTCAACCAGGCAAACATTTCATTCATCTGATTAAATTCAGTAAACTAACTTGAGAAAGTTCATTAATAAAAAAAACACCTTACTTTTCTTCTACGTAGATAATAAATCGAAGAAGCTAAGTATCTGTATTATTGTGTTGATCTAGGCACCAGCATTTGTAGTTGGAGGTTGAGATGTGAAGAAGCTCATCTGGGGTCAGTTTCTCGAGTTCCTGGGTTGGCAATGAATCGAAATTGCCGATTATATCTCGTGCACACATACTGATCAACAGTGCTTCAGTGCTCTCTTCACGATGTTCCTGAGCTCGCACTCGTTTGTAAATTCTCATTGCAGAAACGCAATCTTCGTACGGGTCGTGTAGACCGGTCTGAATATCGTACCTGTGAAGCAAAAAATCCCAACACTTATCCATGAAAATCTAGATGAACATGATCGAAATTTCTCAGGGCCTTCCTTTTTTATTAATTATCTCCAACTGGAGAAAAGTTCATGCAATTTCATTTTAAAGTTACTTGCCCTAGATATGCTCGGGTGAGGTACTTGAGAGAGTGGCTAACGAAATTTGTTTTCATCAATGGTTTGTATTTTGCAGTATCCCTGTGCAAAGAGTAAGCAAAAAATATCCATTACTTCTGCCACAAAAGTTATAAAAGAAAATACATGTAGATATATATATACTGTCTACTTTACCTCAAGAGGTGATTAGGATAATACATGTTTAAGCAGTCCAAATCACGCATTAAGTTATGTCCGACAAGAAGATTTGGTTTTCCATGATCCAGACAAGCTATCCCGGCATCCTCTCCATTATGCAAAATCTGTGAAACTCTCTCTTGCACTTCTTTGAGTGGCACTGCCTTTTGTAGATACTCTTCTGTCAGCCCGGTAACTTCAGATCTGGAAACAGCCAGGACCAGTGCATGAATATGTTAAGAACCTCACTGTTTTTTTAATTATTGATATTAAAAATATGATAAAATGGAATACAAAGATAAGCAAAGGAGTTAATTCCTCACCCCACAAGTCTCTTACACCAGCTTGCCCTTCTCGTACCATTTAACCCTTATGTATAGACCAACAACTTCTAACTATTTTGTATGCAACCCCTAATCATTTTAGGAAAAAATATACAAAGTAGCCATTTGAAACTTATTGATTAGCAAACTAGTCAAAAATTCTTACACCCAAGATTAAAAAAATTGAAGATTATAAGAAGCAATTTATCACTTTCAAAAAAGAAAAATGAGGTCAATTTTTCTTTTGAACCTTTACTATTGCACATGTTGGTTATTTCGCTAATTTTAGACAAACTTTGGGTGTATTGCAAATCCATAACTTTAAAATGTCTATTTAGCTAAATCACCCCATCATTATATTGCTTCCAGAGTAAAGTACCTGAAATTAGTTACAGGAATTTGAGGGTCCACATAAGCGTGAAAGATAAGCTTCTCATCTTGGTCGACAAGACAAACCCTTGCGCATAGGCTCACAGTTCCGTCCATTCCACCGCCAACCATTTCGCAGTCAATGGCTATTGCTGGAACTTCTCCTCCGTTCGAGGTTGACTCGTCAGCTCGACTTTCTCCTCTTTTCGGGGTTGACTCATCAGCTCGACTTTCTCCTTCGCTCGGGGTTGACTCATCAGCTCGACTTTCTCCTCCGTTTGGGGTTGACTCCTCTGTTCGACGCTCCGTACACGCTTCTTTGATCATTCCCTATTAACAGAGTTAAGAAACAATGTCAATGTATTTCTTTGGCAGTCTATCTGCGTGTATCAGGTTAAGGAGTTCCACTTGAATAGATACATTGCTGGTTTCTACTGAGTTAGCTGATATTGTATTTTATCTTTGGTCCGCCGAGCCTAATCTACAGAGTCGCAAATTGTAATTCATCGATTACTATTATAGATTTGCAATTCATTTTTCGGCTTTCAAGGAGGCAGATAAACTCAACTCTACAAACTATTTTTACCCTCATTCCCAAAAGAAAAAAAAAATTAAGAAAGAAAGTTTACCAAAGGAATCGGAGCAGATAAGCAACAAATCTCCTTATGCCTTTCGAGAGAAATGGGATCGTCGAAGACCTTCAAACACAAACCACAACCACGTTCGGAGAAAATCCCTAAACACGTTGCCTTTGCCAATAGACCTATATAACACCCCATTTCACTCTTATCAGATCATAACATTAAAAGTTGCCATATTAACGCTATGATTAGGCTCTAATGAGACCCAAAAATAATTATAAAAAAAACCAGTAAGATGTTCTCGGAGCGATTCGAACGATTTGCAGTGCTTTTTACAGACTGGGCATCTCGGTTGATGGACCGAGTGGAACGAGTGCTTCATGTGTTCAACAAGATGTTCCTTCTTCTTGTACTGCTTGAAGCATGCACTGCATTTGCTCCTGCGAAGAAAAAAATAGAACAAATCGTACTGTCCAATCCTTCAAAATCGACGAACAACAGAAATAATTCCGACCGACTCTTCGGGTAACTTATCGTTCGAGCAAAATACACATCATCAAGCGCATAGTAGCTAGCCGAATGACGATAATCAAAACCTTCTGTTTTTTTCTGTTTAGCGGTTTAGGTTAAGCATTGAGGTTCACGTTCATATAAATGAAGATAGAATGGAGTTTCCTAATATCTGACCTGGTGGTTAGGGTTCGTTTCGGAAAGGTTGGTTCGGACTCCATGGACGTAGGCTTGTGAGTGAAGCTCGGAATTTGGCGGGAAACAGCTGTGAATGTGACTGCGTAATATTACTCATGGATGTCCTCTCCCTTTGCTTCATTCAGAGAGCATTGTGGGGTCTGGGTAAAAACTCAATACAAATGTACAACTACAAAGCAATTATGAAAGAAGTCTCACTCTACCACTCTTTGCTAAAAAAAAAATTATAATCTATTAAAATTATATTTTTCTATTTTACAAGTAAATTTAACTTAAAAAAACTAAATACCCTTTAATTTCTTTTAGCAATTATATCTTTACCGTCTTAATCAGAAAATATTTAAAATATATATACATATATATAAAATTTGGGAGAGAGATTAGAAGAAATACGATTTTTTGTTTTTCTGAACTTTTTTAACTTTATCCAGTTGAAAATTTGAGAGTATTGAAATATACAAAAATTTATTCTCATAAATAACTCGTCATTTATACTAGTAAAATAAAAACAAAATTAGTGCATTATGAAAATAAAATTTAGTAAAAATTGGTAAATAGCGCAATTTCTCTTAATAGTATTTAATAAAATAAACAAATCTAAAAAAATATATAAATAATTTAGAGAAAAAAACATTAATAAAGAGAAATACATATTAATAAGTGGTAATTTATATTGATGAAGTGGAAAATAACATTTTTGTCTGCTGATAGATTAGACAATTTTTCATTAATAAAACCATGCACTAAAATTCGCCTAAATTTGTGAACTAGGGTTATAAGTAAGTGTTTAAAGGAGATATTACTCAATCTATCATTATTTACTATTCTTCCTAAACAAATCATTATTTACTATTCTTTCTTTATAATCTACAAAAATTATTTGTTTCAAACGAGATGAAAAAATTAAATATCCTTGAAAAAAGATGTAACAAAAATATTTTCAAATGTAAGTGGTAATTTGTACTAATAAAGTGAAAAAATATTTTTTTTTTGTAAATTATGGGAAGAACATTAATACATAATGATAGATTGGACTAAAATCTCTATTTAAAAATCATACTCTGCTCGAATTCACATAGTTTATAATACATAATATGCATATAATGTATTCATACTCATTTATTCGAGTATAATCTTATTAATGACCAGTAAAGTGTTACGGGTACATGAGTAAATAAGTAAAACTGTGATTCTTAATCATGCATACAAAATTTTATTTTTTAATACTTACTTAAAAAAGTATATGTAAATAAGTTATACCATCACTACATTATTAGTGATGCACATTATGGACTTATTAGTAAATAATAATAGTTATTATTATTTTGCATTTTTTGAACTAGTTAGTTAAGCTAATTGACTTTATGAGTTAATTTGGTAAGCCAAATACGCTGGATTAATATATATATATATATATATATATATATATATATATATATATTTGTAGCACGTATATAAATTAAAATATTGTGGATAATAAGTGAAATTTGAAAAAATTGATTATTATTATATGGATAAAGTTATCAATAAAGATGAATTTGGTTTAAAATATTGTAGTTTAAAAATGTGACGCAAAAAATTAAACTAATATCAATTTAGCTTACCGTTAAAGATGTGATTGAAATATAATTGTATTCTATCTCTCGTTCAATTATATAATTTCGGGAGTTAATTTACAGCGTAAATTACGGATTAATAAATGCACCATATTATCTTATATATAATTTCGGATTTCAATAAAAATGTTTTTATGTTCTTTTTTTATCTTTTTTAAAATATTTTATGTAAACCAAGTTTTTTAGAAACGATTTCTTCATCTCTTGTTTATGATTAATGACCTTCAACTATATGAACACGACAGATATGAAGTTTTCATCGCGGAGAAGGATTTGAAGCTTTCACAAACACGACATTCGTTCTTTTTTTCTTCTTCTTTTCGTGTTTTGATTTTGATTTCAAATTAAAGTATGAAATTTTGATTTTTCTCTTCTAATAAAATAAACAAAAATCGTGTTTTGTTAATTAATATGCAATTAACAATGAAAAACTTCAATTTACGTTGTAAAAATAAATTAACGTTGTAAAACGCAACTCAATTTACCTATGAACGACTACATTTCAGTGTAAAATTAAATATCAATTAACGAACATATTACCGGACATAAATAAATATCAATATCGGAGAGAGACAAAGTAATATACAATTAAGTGATATTAATTCTCGGAAATAAGGAGAGAGGAAATATGACATGTAATTAATTGATGATAATCTCGAATTAAGAATAAAATTACACAAATATAACCGGTATAGAATAAAAAAGTTTCTCAAGATAATTGCATATAGTTACAATCCGCCATAAAGAAAGGATTTTTATTAATAATGACGTAAATAATTGGTCTATTAACTACCCACAATTATCGGATCTAATATGAAGTTAATTAAATAAAAGCCGGCCGAAATTTGAAAATTAATGGATAAAATTTAAAATTAACTAAAAATTTATTTTGTTAATTAGTATGCAATTAACGATAAACAAATTTAATTTACATTATAAAAAATCAATTTTACGGTGTAAATCGAATATCAATTAACGAACGTAATACAAGACGATATAAATGAAAATTTGAAAACAAATTATGAACAACCAAATCTGTTATGAAAAAAATCAAAATTCGTCAATATTAAATATTTCCATAAATAAATGGATATGAAGTTGTAGAAGATAAGTAAAATAAAATTTAAAAAAAAAACTAATTATGCTGAAATTAATGAGTCAAATAACTACCAAAAGTTGTAGGATTTTATCTACATTAATTAATAAATTTTTTTAATTTTGGGGCAAATTTAAACATAAATAATTTTGAAAATTTAAAGCGTAAAAGAGTAACTTAAACGCATAAATTAAACTGTCACGTAAGCATTTTGAACATTTACAAAAAAATTACGAAACATTGGACAAAACCAAATCACGTTTTAAAGATATATTACTAGTTTATCTCATCTTCCTCGCAAGTGAAAGTAAATTGGTGTTAATTTTGATTAATTTCGTATTATGATCTTCGATAATTACTGCATGTTTCATTTTTGGGGTTAATTTTCTTTCTTGGTATATTATTCTTAATGATTTGTCCTTTTTAAATGAGTTATCCGGCCTGCCTATACTTTTTCTCCAACTTGATTATTGACAATTTTTGTGAGAGAAATATTCGTGAGAGGCAAGAATCAGTTTGTTTCGAATGGAAAAATAAAAATGTGAGACAAGTCACATTTAATGTGTGATTTAATGCTTTTAAACTAAAAAAACCAAAATTTTGCTAATTTGGTATTATTTCCTATTCAAATTTCAAATTAAATGAATAAAAATAATTACTATTATTTCATAATATAATAATAAATATATTTATGGCTAAAAAAGTGTATTTATTTTCGTTAATGACTATTAACGAAACTTAAATAAGCGGCATGGAGATCAGACATTGTTTCCTCGAAGTGACTTTAATAGTGTAAAAGACTATATTATGAAATTTTGAGTTGAAAATTGTATAGAAACAAGAATAAACTATGAATACTATTAACTATATGTTTATAATTTATGTCGAAGGGGATAGTGGTCGATTAAATTTTATCAAAGTGAATCAGAGAAGAAAATGTTGAGTGTAAAGTCACAAATGAGACCGCTATCGAGACTCGACACAAAGCAGTCAGCTGAATGAAATATCTATTGAAATATTTATCCCGAATGTATTGAAATATGTCCTTTTTGAGCCGACCCATAGTCATCGGAAGTACTAAGTACCTCTCGTGGTTATTCGTGTGTCAAACCCCAAGGGCGCGCGCTAAGTTGCGACCAACTTCCTTCGAGATTTTCTTATCGTAGACATCAGAAGTTCCAAGTACCTCTCATGGTTATATGTGTGTCGAACCCCGAGGGCGCGCACTAAGTTGCGACCAACTTCCTTCGAGATTTTCTTACCAAAACAAATTTCGGATTTGTCATAGTTTATAATTTGCCCGGACGCCCGTGCATACCCTTTAAGGCAGCCCTTCACCTCCTCAATCTCGTCGACGTTAGCTTTCAATAAAATTAAACTATCATCCGCAAATAATAAATGTGAGATGAAAACCCCCGGATTCCCGAATCTTAAGCCTCGGATAAGACCTAGGTCCTCCAAAAAATAGTCGAGAGACCTTTCGAGCAAAAGTGGAAAAGAAAGGGAGAAAGAGGATACCCTTGTCGAAAGCCATGCTCGGGGATGATGTTACCGACCAAGGAGTCGTTGATGTTGAGGGAGAACTTTACTGACTTCATGCATCACATAACAAGGGAGACCCACCTCCTACTGTACCCAAGGCACAACATAACCGCCTCAAGGAACTCCAACTCGACACGATCGTAGGTCTTTGACATGTCAAAATTCAAATCCCCACACTTGATGTTGTCGATTCTATCAAGCTTCATAGTGTGTGACCCCTCGAAACCCACAATCACGTTGTCACAAATTTGACAGCCTTCAACGAACGCACTTTGATTTTCCGAGATCATCCCTCCATCGTAATTCTCAACCGATTGGTAATGCACTTGGATAACACTTTATAGATGACATTGCATAGACTAATCGGACGGAAGTCTTTCACCCTCTTAAGCTCATCTATTTTGGGGATGAGAATGATAATAGTGTTATAATAGTCTCTCATGTTCCGCCTGTGGTTAAGAATCCCCAAAACTTCCTCGACCACTCCCTTGCCCAACAATGTTCCACTACTTTCCGGGGAGGGCGGAGCTCCAATGCCAAACATCGCATTTTTACCTCTTCTTTAGAAAATTCTTTGGTTAGGTAGTTGTTCATCTCTCTTGATACCGTCGGACGAAGACATCTCGTAATCTAATCAATATCTAGAGAGCAAGGGTGAGAAGATGAAAAAATATCCGAAAAATACTTAGAGATCGTATCTTCTAATACTAAGGGGTCGTTGGTCCATATGTTGTTGGAATCGAAGTGGCCGGTTATCTAGTACTTCTTCTTCCGCATGGAGGCTTTCCGATGGAAGAAACCAATATTCCGGTCACCGGTACGGAGCCAAGCCACACGGCTCCATCAACGCCAATACTTGTCATCTTTCTCAAGAAGAGTGTTAAAGCTTATTTCTTCCTTTCGGATTGCCTATAGGTCAAAATTTGCCGTCATGAAATTAAGCACCTCTCTTTTGTTTTCCAATGTTCGTCTTCGAAAAATGAAATTTTCCCCTCCCCACGGCAAAAGGGAATTAGTGCATTTTGATACGGCAAGAAAAAGTCCGAGCCCCGTGATTTCCGGATAATAGTCTCGCATTCCTTTTCCTCACTCCATGCCTTTTAGAAGAAAAAACACCTCTTCCTTCTCCGAATTCCTTGAGAAATCTCGGGTCATCGCCTTCGGGAAATAGAAGGAGAAGACGATGGTCAGAGAGGAAACGACTCCAACCACTCTCCATTGTGTGATAGTTAAATTTTTTTTTGGATAAGATTTATTGTCGTGGGTAATATAAAAATTTAATTGTATCAAAGCTAAAGTGTGATAGTTAAATTTGAAATTTAATTGCCTTAAAAAAATTGAATTTTAATCTCAGCCGACGTGTCCCTCTTGTTTGGGAATTAAAAAAAAAAACTCTAATTGCCTCCTGTACCACCGTCCTTGGACTGAGCAGTAGTCACTTCTCCAGTTCTGGGACGCTGACGTGACTCCCTTCGCGCGTGAGATTTGCGCGAGTTCCGATCGGAGCTTTCGTCTCCGCTCTTTCTCCTTTGCGCGCGTGATCTGCGTGAATTCCAGTCGGAACACCTGTCTCCGCTCCTCCCCCTACGCGCGTGAGATCTACGCGAGTCCGATCGGAACCCTCGACTCCGCTGCTCCCCCTTCACGCGTGGGATCTGCGTGTATCTCGATCGGAACCCTCGTCTCCGCTTTATTGTGTTTGGCGTTTTCAGCTTGACTTGCGCGGAAAGCGCAAGATTTTTCACAGCTCGCACTTTTGGTCAATTCGCGAGAAATCCAATACTCGTCTCGTTTTCACTCAGCCGGCGTGATTAGCTGAAGGAAAAGAGAGTGAATGCTCCTGTAATCATCTTCGTATCAAGGTAAAGTGTTGCTTTCATGTACGAAAATCTCAGCGTGATTTCATTATAGTTCTTGGATCGATAAATGAGGAGCGGAGTCTTGTTGCTGTTTTTGGTAATGTACTGATTTTTTTTTGAAATGGTATGTACTGAAATTGATTGTTGATTTTACTTCTGAAATCTCATATTACGTTTTTTTTCCTTCCTGTTGACTCGTCTATGTGTTGTGGTTCGTACTAGAGCTTAAAATTTGAGTTGATTAGTGATCGATGATGATTCAAACTTGATGAGGCTGACCGTGATTCTCGGATTATATTTTCCTAAGATTTTCTGAAGTACTAGTAAAGCATTTGAATCGCAATCTAAAGTTGTACCTTAAATACTTATTAATACAAGAAATTATGGAAGTTGGCCTTGAGTTATTTTTGTTTTATTAACTAGGCGCAGTAGTTTTGACGAAAATCTGTTCTCTTACTTATTTTATAATCTTAACAGACTAAGTTGCTACTGAACTTCTTTAATTTATAGAAATGTTCTTATATTTTAGTCTTTGAGTTGGTTACATTTCAGTGAGTTACTTTAGACAAGTTTGTGAACATAGATTGTCCATTTAGAATGTCTTCCGAGCCATAAGAGGAGGAAAAATGTTATGTTTCCTTTCCAACTCTGCTCATTAAGAGTCCAAAGTATTGGGGCTTGGCTAACTAAGGATGGATGATCTGTGAAAAACTGTGCAGATGGGAAATATCGGGCTTCGACTTGTATGGCATCTCATGCATTTACTTGTCTCTTTATTCTACTTGGTGGTGGGAATAGCCTGTGCATTTGAAAGCTATCTTATCTCCACTGTTGGGCTTTGCGGATTCAACGCTGCAAAAATTAAGTACCTCGCGGTTGTGATAGAGAGTGAAGAAGCGTCCGATGTTTCGAGGGTTGTCAAGCTCTTGCTATGGCTACATGGTCTTGGTGTTTCCCACATTTGCCTATACGACGAAGAAGGTTTACCATATTCAGTATTGCCTTATTTGTATACTGATAAATATCTAATTTAGACACGCTATTGAAACATTTGCTTTTTCCACCCCCTTTCATCCAGGAGTGTTGAAAAAGCTACAAAAATCTATCTTGGAGAAATTCGAGACCTTAATACTTAAGGTCTTATCTTCGCTATACAATTGTTATTCATTTGGAACTCCATTCTCGCAAATGTGCCTGTGTGTTTATGCACTAGGATAAGTTTGTTAGCTGGATATAAAAGAAAAAGATTATTGTCTATCATGTACAGAAGGATGGTGAAACTAAGAAGTCAGTCAGCCGAAATGATTTTTCTCTGGAATTTGCTTCATTTTATGATGGGAAGGAAGCTGTGGTCAAGGCAGCTGACTTACTTTTCAAGAAATACATGGACTTGGCAGATTTGGATGATGACCAAAGAGAGAAAATCTTTACAGAAGCTCAGCTTGGCGATGCGCTCAAATTTATCGGTATGTGTTAGTCTGATGCGCGGTTTGATGGCTTGTTTCAATTGTTCCCATGAGTAACATCATCAATATCTTTTAATGTTTTGCTGGGAATTCTAGGAAGCAATGGTCCAGAGCCTGATCTCCTACTAGTTTATGGGCCGGAAAGATGCCATCTAGGTTTTCCTGCTTGGAGAATCAGATATACAGAGATTATGTGAGTGCTACTAGTATTACTCCATCATATCGACTTATATTCTTACATGCGTACTTATAGGGCTAATTGTAGAGCTTTAATTTTATAATTCATGGCTTTGCTTAACTGTTAATGAAGCATAAAATTAGGGGCGAATAAGTTACATCATCACATTAGCAACATTTCAAGTTTTGGCTCACGGTACACATCTGTGTTTGTGTTTCCAATATCATTATATCCATTGGGCCAGGAGTTACCTAATATGTATGACCTTGTAGCATGTTCGGTAGCTAGTTTTGTCTCACATGATAATCTAAAGTTAAGGTTTCCCTAAGTTTGTAATGTTATCCTATGTACAAGGGCTTGAAGTGGAAAAGCTTGCAATTTATGCATGGTTTATAATGGCATTGAACTGAGAGAGTAGTGTATTTCATTTGGTACAGACATATGAGATCGTTGACATCAATGAGATATGGTTCTCTGGTTAAAGCTCTTCACAAGTTCACCATGGTGCGCCAAAATTATGGTTAGTTACTTATGTACTTGTTGCCCTTATTTTGGCTATGGAAATTGTACTTTTGAGTTCATCACACTTTATTTTCAGTCCCCTTATTCCTGAAGCTTTTTCTATCCTCCATTTAAAACCCCCGAAAACAGGAGGGAAATAAATTAGGATCCCTCTTATTTTCATGTCTCTTTGTTCTATATAAAATTTTAAAACACAGCGTATAATATATATTACTCTTTTTTTCCTTGGATATTTTTCCTCATAAATTTATTTTCTCTCATAGTTTCCAGGTTTAAAATGGAGGAGCCTAATAAACCTGTAAAAAAATTTCATTTGATCATGAATATGATTTAAACTGCGAACCTAAGAACGGTTTTGCCTTGTAACAGGTAAGTGATTTTAAAGGAGTCTGGGAAGAGTGATTACTCAACGTCTCAAGTGTTTGGTTCAGGTATTGTATGGGTTGCCTCCAGAAGTTGAGATGTAGTCTATATGATGGAAGTTCTTCCTAAAGTTGCTCAATAAAATCATAATAGCTGGTAATTAAAATAAGTTCCTGGGGAGCAAATAAGTTTGAACAAACGCGAAATACCAACGTCGTATGCAGATTCTCTTGTAGCATCAAGTATCTTAATTTGAAAATAATTAAGAAAAGTAAGAAATGAAACCTAGATTGCAGATAATTTGTTCGAATTAAAAGAAGAATTACCAAATCTCATCGTCAAAATTCCAACAAAACTCCAGCCTAATGATTCTGTCCTATTTTTACTATTTTACATCAAAGTCTGGGTTATTTGTGTATCGATTTTGACAATGTTTACTCTAATACCAATTAATTTTTTATAATTTGTATGTCACATGAATATTACAAGAAGTTATATGACAAGATAGATGAGACACGCAAATATGACAAACAAATGAAAGATAATTTAGAAAAGCACTTAATAATTTATCTCATTTGGTCTAATATCACCTACATGTTTCGTAATTCTGTGAAAAGAAATCACTAATGAATGGTAAAAAAGTTAAATGATTGATCCACCATTCAATGCCGTTTCCCAACATGTATTTCAACTTAGATTCTCGCGTATATAAGATTATTTCGTTTGCACTAGACAAATCAATTTCGTGTTCGACATTCATATATAACCGTATGCTACAGGGAGTTTTCGGCTCTTAACAAAAAAAAACCTCAAGCTTGATAAGTTGATTATTTATCACAAAATGCCTAAAATTGATTCAAAGGGCATTATTTTTATAGAGACGGGCTTGGCTGGATATGCATTCGGTATGAGACAAACTTGGTCTAAGATCTTATATGAAGATGTTCAATACAAAACTTGCATTTAATCTTGAACATATCGTATCTCTTTTATTAAAAATCTAGGCCAAACCGATATGTCGACACATGATATCGTAGCAGCTTAATCCGTAACTTGAACCAATAAATCAATACACTGAAAGCGGGCAGTCAATTTGTACATATTATAAATTTTTCATTTTTGTAAGTCACCAAAAAAGAAGGGGCTTTCAATTTAATATGAAAAGGACTATTCCTAAATTATTACTTTTTCATTTCTTTTGGTCCAAATTTAATATTTCGAAATTATTTCAAAAGTATGATTTTCTGGATTTTTTTTTTCACATTTACCAAAATTTTCGTAGATTTTTTATTTGACATACCAAACGATGAAAAAGTTTCTAACTTAATAAGTACGTTACTTGAGAGTTTGACAACTACTGAGGAGTTTCTCGGGATACCGAAGAACATGACCGCCGTAGGAATAAAAGACCCAAGAACTATAAAGTCATGGGCGTATTAAGTTAAGAAACCTCACGTTCATAAGTCAAGAACGGACTTTATATGTCAACGCTCTAAATAGTAGATAAGATGATAGGTCAAAGACTAGTCAAAATAAAATAACACGTGTAATTAGAAACGTCTGGATCGCCAAAGCGATCGAGCATCAAAAGTCTGGCAAGGTACATCTTAATCAGCACGGACGTGAGATTAACCACCCCATGATACACATAAACACTAGGACAAAAAAAGCTTTTAGAAGCGACAAAAGTCGCTTCTAAAGGTAAAAAATTCGCTTCTAAATGACCATTAGAAGCGACATTAGAAGCGACAAAGTCGCTTCTAAATAGTCGCTTCTAAAGGTCTGTCGCTTCTAAAGTCGCTTATAATGTTTTGAAACGATGAAATTAGAAGCGACTAGTCGCTTCTAAAGACGCTTCTAATGTTTAAAAAAGCCTACGAAAATATGACTGTTTGAGCATCAGAAGCGACTAGTCGCTTCTAATGCCCAAACAACCAATTTTTTTTTCTTTAGATTTTTGGTATATTAACTAAAAAATGATTTTAATAGAGCTTAAATTTTTTAACAAACTTATTAAAACCGATTATCAATACTTATTAAAACATATTAACAAAATGTATAATCAAAACTAAGAAATTAAAAAAATAAAAAATTAACTAACATATGAACTAACCTCTAACAAAAAAATTAAACCAAACCAAATAAACTACAAAAAGTTAAAAACTTACCGGTTTATATTGCAATCTACGGAGAGATGCGGTGATTGATACGAGACTCCGACGACCTAAAAATTAACAATTTGAAAAATAATTTCAAAACAAAACTATCAAATTACAAAAATAAACAAACAAAACTAACTATTGAAACGACAATTAAACTAACTAAAACATATTAACAAACAAATTAACGTCGTCAAAATTATCAAACTAAATTCATAATTACGTCAAATGAACAACAATTAAGTTACTAAATTAACAAATTAATTAAGTCAAAACTTCACATATTATCTAAAGTACTATAACATTTGAGATTACTAATTACCAATTACTTATACAAATTTACTAAGTTAATAACTAATTTTACTAATACAATTTACATACTTAAATAAATAAATTAATTAAGTCACAACTATAACATATAAAAATTAAATCAAATTAAATACTAAACCTTTAAAACTTACCGATTGCAATGACGGAGAGAGGGCCGGAGGAGAGCTCGCCGGTAGACGACGAGACGGAGATCGGAGTGCAGTGAGTCCTTGCCGGAGGAGGGCTGAAAATAAAAAAATTAAATATCAAGATCGGGACATACACACGGTTGCAACGACGAAGAAACTTACCCGATGCAGCGAAGAGGAGCAGGCCGGCCGGAGAACCGGAGGCGGAGGTGCAAGCGGAAACGGAAGGCAGGGGCGGAGCTTGGAGGAAAGCAGGGGCGGAGCTCGGCGGAAGGCAGGGGCTGGGAGGGAGGAGGGACGGGCGGAGAGAGGAGGGCCGAGGGAGGAGGGACGGGCGGAGAGAGGGAGGGCGGAGGGGAGGGAGGGCGGCCGGATGGACGGGAGAGAGGGAGGGAGGGAGGAGGGACGACGAAGCAGGCGGCCGGAGGGTTGGGTGAGGCAGAAATTCGGAGGGGAGGGAGAGAGGAAGAGATTTTCGAAGGTTAGGAGAAATGGGGGAGGGAGGGGGAGGCTCGGGTGCTTTAAAGACCTAAAATCATTAGAAGCGACAAGTCGCTTCTAATGTCCTCCAAAACCAAAACGACGACGTTTTGGTAAGTGGGGGCATTAGAAGCGACTAATCGCTTCTAATGTCCTCGTAGGTGAAATTTTGGCGGAAGGGTTTTGGAGCCAAATAATTTGGGCATTAGAAGCGATTAGTCGCTTCTAATGCCCAATTTTCCATAGTTAGTGAAATTTTGGCGGAAGTGTTTTGGAGCCAAATAATTTGGGCATTAGAAGTGATATTAGAAGCGACTAGTTGCTTCTAATGCCCAAACATACTGAAATATTTGGCGCGGAGAGTGCGAGCCAATAATTTTGGTCTTTAGAAGAGACTTGTCGCTTCTAATATGTCGACTCGAACAATTAGAAGCGACTAGTCGCTTCTAAATGACAAAAATTTTATTTTTCGGGAAAATTCGGGGTGTTTACGTTAGAAGCGACTAGTCGCTTCTAATGCTAAAATGTCACTGTCGCTTCTAATTCCCCCCGTCGCTTTTAAATGTATATTTTGTAGTAGTGAAATAACCATCCACTACTCAGGATAACCGCTTGACGGTTGAAAACTTAGACTATAAAAAGAAGACGAAGGCGCTAGGACAGAGAGACCAATATTTAGACAGAAAAATATTAGTTATTATTCAACTATTCATTTGTAACCCTCAAATCATTTTGCTCTCTTGTATTAAACATCTTATAAGAGAAAGTCTCGCTCATATTTTCTAGTTCATCTCTTTGGTGTACCAAAATAAAAAATAGTTCATTGTTTATAAAGTTGTTTATATGTGTCGGCATTTCTATTTTTTATTTAAACTTTTTATTAACTTAATGATAATCATTAAGTTAATAAAAAAATTAAATAAAAAATAGGAATGCCGACACATATAAACAACCCTATAATAAACAATAAACTATTTTTTACTTATTAAAAATTAATAAATTCGAAATTCAAGACCAACCCCAAAATAGAAATATAGCTTTAGTTTGGTTGTGTAGTACTTATGTTATGGGGTATGGTCATCCTCATATTCTATGAGTGGGCTAAATATCTGCAGATTTTTTTCTTCTCCTTTGTATTTACATAACGAGAAACACAGAATCGAAACCCATTTGCCAAGCTGGTAACGAAAGTGACAGAGGCGAAAATGGGCGTGGTCTATCTATGTCGGTATTGAATATAGTCCAAACTCCAATTCTGGATACTTAGCCAATCATAATTTTTTCATATACCATTCACAATAAATCTATATATTCCAATTCGATTCTCTTCTGTCCAACTAATGTAGATTTTCTATTTTCCTATTCTCTTTGTAATATTATCGTTTTGGATTTTAGGCATCTAAAGTCCCTACTGTTATAGAAAAATTAACGCGGCTTGTCCTTTGTCATTCTAAATAATTTATTTTATCATTTTTTTATTCTTAGAGTTAATGACGGCAAAAATACTTATTGGTTATTCAAATTTACACTTATATATTTAATGTTTAAAAACGGTGAGAAAAATACTCAAAGTGTCATTCTGTTGGTATCGTAAAAAAAAATTCCGTTAAATTTTCAACTTTGCCTCGTGTACCGTGCAGATTGATTTTTCATTTTAAACTTTTGTTTTCTTGGCATTTTCCTTATTCCTAACCTTTTTATGTCGTTTTTGTTCTCCAGCCCGAAAATACAAACGCATTCAATGGACGCTCGTGGACGGAGCGGCGTTGGAGGTGTGGATAAAACAAAATACAATATTTGACGAAGTACATAATTGTATTTTTCGCAAATAGAAGACAGTCAATCTATCACTTAATCAGTTTCACACTAAGTTCCCAAGTTTAAGACTCTTCTCGCATCTCTCTCAATCTGAAACTCTTATGCAACATAGAACCTCTGTGATTCTCGGTCGAGAGCATAAACAAACCAAAACCAATGTTTTTATCTTCTTCATTTTCTTACTTGGCGGCTTCAATGCCGTCGAACTCTCGTCGATGCTCTCTTTAGCCAAAAATTGCGTCGGAGACATTCGTCGTCGTTGCCTCGAAATCATCGACGCCTTCCTCTTCGCGATTGGCTCTCACACGTTCGAACTGAAAGAGGAAGTCGAAAAATTAGATATATGCGTGTTCGACGACGCCGTTCATAGACCGGTCTGGGTCGCAAATAAGAGAAGGCCAAGTGTCGCTGCTTTCGTTTGGGATCAACCCGTCACAAGAGATCGAGACAGAGATTCCGAATTCCGGTGAAGATGCGTCACAGCTCTTGTCGGGGTTGGAGAACAAAAACGACATAAACAAAAATTGAGAATAAAAAAAAAGCCAAGAAAACGAAAATTTACAATGCCAAATCAATCTGCACGCTACACGTGGTTAAGTTGAAAATTTAATAGAGATTTTCTGGACGGTGTCAACATAATAGTATTTTGGATATTTTTTTCATTGTTTTTAAACGTTGAGTATATAAGTGTAAATTTGACCAAAAATTTTGCCGCTTATCTTATGTTGTTATTTTTTAACTGCCGAATCTATTCAATACGGGTTTTGTTATTGCATGACATGTGCATCAAAGTCTCAACACGTACATAATCAAGCTGTGAAAACTTAAGTTGTTTATTTCTCTTAATAATGAAAAATTAGGTTGTTATCTTGGGTTTTACAAAGATTGGAGGAGGCAAATCTTAATTAAATTTCCTGTGTAGTAAACGGTAACAGCAATGGTTGTAAATTTTTAGTCTTTATTGTGTAGTAATTAAATTTATGTTGCGGGGAAATAAATTAGCAATCCTCCATTAAATAAACATATTTTTCATGATTATAGAATTACGGTTGATTATAACTTTCCATTAATTATTGTTTTTTTAAGTCTGCATTCAATTTCAGTTTGTCATCTTTAAATTTAAAACATATTAGTCTCGTGATGCGCTTAATTATTATTTTATCTGTACATATAATTCACAGTACGATTAATGAAATGCCCTACTCAACTTTTTAAAAATGTTTTGAGAGAGAAATTCTTGGTGCTCGGTGGCAGAGCAACATCTATCACCCTTTATAGCAACTATATAAATAAATAAATGGAATAAATCATCTATCACCATTTAATTTGTACTAAAAAGGCTACTTAAATTTGTAAAAATAGTTGTCTTTTTCATTATTCTTAATTAAATTATATTTTCATATACTTAAATCTGTAAAATTTTAACCTAATCATGTTTATCCGAATGTCATCTTAATTGTATATATGTATATTGTATACAATATATATTTTGTAATTGTTTTTTAATTGAAATTGCGTATGTTGCTGCCTTATCTCGAAGGTTCTTTTAATTTTAATTTTGTTTTCTTATTATTGGTTGGGAAAAATGTCGTGGATGTGGATCGGCCAATCCACGAGATTGATAAGTACACGGTTAGCTAAGAAAACTGCCAAAAAAAGAAAAAAATATCGAGCTCTTTGGTTGGAGAAACATTTTGTTTCTCTGGCCTAGGGTTTTTCTACTCAGGCATGCTTCTGAAAAGCTGTCCGATGGCTTCTCATGGATACCTTCCCGGCGGAGTAGTTTTGCCGCAAGATCATAGCATTAGCCGGGTAAGTATTAGCTTTCTCGCCAACTTTGCTTGTTTTTTCTTGAGAATTCTGAATTTTTTTAGAGTTTCGGATGTGGCTGGGTTTGTTTAATCCTTCTAAATCGCGTTTCGATTTGAATTGTGTATTTTCTGAATCTATACTGCGTTCAGAATACTGTTTATGCTATCTTTGTCATCGAATAAGGGTTTTTCTTTTGTTTTTAATTTGTTTATTGTTATTTCTTGTCGGATCCCATAGAGTGAGTGATTGATTGGTTTTGTGTTTCGATCAAATCAGGACTGTCCTCCTGTTTTTCCTAGTAATGGAGCAAGACACGATATTATGAGATTGGGATCACTTAATTTAAGGGCCCGAGAATTCGAGGAGGCGTGGAAACCCACGAGCAGATTCTCCGACTCAAACAATCCTATCAAATTTGACGAGATGATCAAACTTCCTCCGTTCATGGATACGCAAGGTACAGGTTTTTCAATAATACAGTTTGAGATTCTATGGTCTTTTTTAATTATGTGGTGATCTCCAATCACTGGAAAGTTTCTATAGGTGTAATTATACTTTCTCTTTGTAGTGTGTACTTCGATACGGATAAATTTAGTAGCGACAATGGTGATTAAAGTGATAAGTTAAGAATTTTATAGTTGAAATCATGCTCATTATAGCATTATATGCTGCTGCTGATTCTAGTGATCATATTTCTCCGATACGAGAGTGTTTTAGTTTATTGCTGTGATTCGACGAGTCTTTTAAGTTTTAATCTCTCTCTGGTACAAAGCTTAATATCTCCCATACTTTTGGTTTCAGATGCTAGTTCGAGTTCCATGCTTTTCAACTCTGCAATTTCTGAACATTGCACTAGACATGAAAGGATTTTACAGATCCTTGCCTCAAGAGCAAGCGAGCTACTAGAAGGAGCTGGGCTGGATGTAGCTTTGCTCTCTGAGCTAATTAAGTTGCAATCAGCGAGAACAGATTTGCATGATAAATCATTCCCGCTTATCTACCCGGATACTGAGCTGTATACCGAGAAACCTGTGTTAGATATCGTGGGAGAGCTGGTCGGTAGTTCCAATATTACAGTTCACCCAGATGGCCGAGTCCTACTCAAGGGTACCGGGACTGATGTCAGAGATCTACTTTCTCTGGTCGCTGAACTTTATGTACCCAAGGGTTTAGCCAAAGGCGAAAAACAGATGCTGGTTCCAGAATTTAGATGGTACGTACCCCTTTTCTCTCTGTTAACTTTTACTTTCTTGTCTTTAGAATGTGTATCGATGAAAAATATTTTTACATCATAGTAGTTTGGTGAAAAGGAGACCTCCTAGTACCCGTATGTTTGAACGAGCATGTTTTCTATCACCAGTGATAGGATATTGTTTTAGTTTTATAAAATCATCATTTGGTTGTAAACTTTCTCTAGTTTATTGTCTTTTTGTATACATTCCAATTTGAAGAGCACCAGCCATCACATCATACCAAACTTGAGTTTCTAGTTACGACATCTGGACTTTTGAAGTTTTCTTTTTACTGGAATATTATCGTGTACATGAGAGTTATCCAGGTTCTTAATTGTGTAGAAGAGTAATGTTGAAGCTGCAGTTACGCATATTTATTTCAGCTTACCGTTCCTGCTCTTGAGACCTGACCTACGATTCATTTTTTGTATTGCTTTTGTTGACCAGGCTAAGCAATGGTGAAGTAGTGGTTCTTGAACGGCCATCGCCGAAAGCCACAGCAGTGGCTATTTTGAGAAGGTACATGAAAACACGTCTATTTTCCTTCTTACTGATTACGATTTCACATAGCTGTTTACCCTAGTCATCATGGTACCTAAGATTCTATTGCCAGCAATTTCTTTACTAATAAATGCATACCGTCAACATTGAACAGCCCCAGAAAAGCAAAGACCAAGTCGCCAAAGAAGAAGCTCGGCAAAAAGAAAAGCACAGTGCGGAACCTCTACCAGAAGAACTATTTCCATGCATGCGAAAGCCTTATGTCTATTATGGCTAACCATCAAAAGCACAGAAAAACAACCGTCCTCGCGCTAAAAAGATCGGGCCCTGAGCTTCCCGAGCTCCTTAATTTGTTGTCCGCCACTGTTGCAGGGACTGCCTTGACTGTTCTTTTCTCAGTCGTGGCTCAGCTAGCCTGTTCAAGCGTAGCCTTTGGTTCGTCGAAAATCCTCAGTACGGGACTAGGGCTTGGACTGTTCTGGCTCTCGGGGGCAGTGAGCAAGCTCAGGGACACGATTGTATACGTTGGAAAGAATACGGGGAAGTTGGGATTGAAAGAAGAGGAAGTGATGACCAGAGTGGATAAGAGTGTCAAGGAGATCTACATTAGAGCCGCGACGCTGTTTGTTGTGGCTGTGATGAGGTTCGCTTGACCATTATATGGAATTCGAATCGATTGCCCGATGCTTTAGTGGACGTGTTGTACATGACGGAAAAATTGTATATGCTATTTCGAGTAGCTGGTTGATGATCAGATTGAAAAGAACAAAAACAGTTGAGGTTTTTAAGGTTCGACATGATGCGGAGTTTGCTAGGGACTGCTCTGTCTGATCACCAATCAAAATGTAGTAATTCATACTCTCTCTCTCTCTCTCTCTCTCTCTCTCTCTCTCTCTCTCTCTCTCTCTTAACAAATAATGCCTATTTTATTCTTAGAAATTATTATTATTATTGAAATCAGCAATCTTCAAGCTCCAAATTCTATTTCCTTAATGCACAAAAAAAATTATATTTATACACACATTCGTGTTTTTTATAAACAAATGGGGAATATAACAATAAAAAACAGACTGAAGTTGGCGCTTTTTTGGGATATGGTCAAACAACAGAGTTAAGTTACTCTCGTTCCATTTCCAAACATACACCATACTTTTTATACACAAATCACGAGATTAAATCACCATCAAGTCTATCATTCTTTTCATAGATGAACATAATCAATAAAAAATGGCTCACCCTTTCGAAATAGTAAAAACACTTCTTTTGTTGTAAACAAATAGGGTATTAACCATTAAACAAAACAAACCGAACATTACATTTAAATAAAACGAAGAAACATTATTTTCCTTGACAGAAATACATAATAATAGATATCAGTTCACGGTTAAATATATGTTCGATTAGCAAAATATCCATATATAGATTTACGAATTTCATTTTACTCAACGTTCGGTTAAGTTTTCGAAAATACCCATTTGTTAACGAAAAATTTCGGACTAATTTATCCCTTTTTGGATTCTCGCCTAAAACTGTCGCTTGAAGGGCATTTTAGACTCATTATTATCGTAGACAATTCTTTTTTATTATTTACGAAAAATTAACCAAACGTTTGGTATAATGAAATTATCAAAAGTAAACATGAGTAAACCGCTAATTTTTTGTTAAATATAATCAGCCAACTTCGAAAAAAAATGCACGCGACACCATTGTATCAAACACAATTTAATATTTCTTATCTTTAAAATGAATCAATCATGAATATATTTTTTGTATAACAAAATAAATTAAAAATAACTTAATATTATTAAATCGTGTTATTATAAAATTAATTAAAAATTAACATATATAAATATTATTCATGCTTGAACGATTTAAAGTAAATATAAAATCATTTGAATACTACTATTAATTCCTAATCATCATGCTGGAATAAATGTTATAAAAGAGTATTTTACAAATTGTGTTAGAGTGTTTTTTGGGTTAATATTTGAGTGGGGTCCACTCAAGGGAATTGAATAAATCTTTCGTATTCTTATTTCTAGTTGCGACGAGTATAAGATTGAGTATTTATTTACCAAAAATGACTCTATAATGAATGAGAAATTAATGCTTAAAGTATGGGTAAAAAGCACATATGTATCAATGTGTTCATAAATGTATTTATGAATTGAGTAAAAGAGTCCTATGTAGGTTGCGAATGTGTGGTGATGAGGTGTTTATAAAAGATTATCCTTCTTAAATTGACATCTAAGTATAAGAGAGGAGAGTGTGGGTGAGTTAGTCCTAACCCCTCACGCGCGCTGCCGCTAACGTGGCGTGCCAAGCCGGGCTCGAGTTTTGGTAATTTGGGCTCTTCTTGGACTTGCGAGCCGGGCTTGACTTATTTATGATAAATATTATCTTTTTATTACAAATCTCACTTCGAAATTGGTTTGGTTTTTATTCGGTCATTTAATGACGAAATCAAGTTTTATTGAATACTGAAAACGTTTTGGCCGAGTTCAATTAGATATAATTAATGGAATTAAATTCTTATTAATGTCGGACAGTTTTTGTAAACCATCCGAAGGTTGTTCAGAGCCTATAAAAGTCAGTCGAACTCTCTCATTGGAACACACTTACACACAACGAAATCATCTCTCCTTCCACTTGTAATTGTTTTTCCTTTGTAGTCAGATGTTAGTTCGACACACGTAGTCAGTTCGCCGAAGTCGAGCTGAGTGGTACTGCAAACTCGCCTCACGTCTTTGTATCCTGGGAGGCTTTCGCTCAAACTTCTCGTACTTGGAAGGGCGATAAAAGCTTCAAAAAAACTATCTAACAGGACTCGACAAGCTCAACCTTTGTTTTCTATCTCTCTAGTTTACTTTTAGCTCATCTCATTTCATCTTTATATTATTTTTCAATTTATTGTATGTAATATTGCTAACAAATCCTAATATAAAAGTCATTCATAATAATATTTTATAATAAATCAAAATTTTGCTTGCACCACAAATTTTTGTTTATATGATAAATCAAGTTATGTTGTAGGTAGACTTGATGGAGAAAGGAAGTAGAGCTTTTCGGTTGCAAGAGTGGAGACTACCTGTGGTGGCAATTCATGTTCTATGCTTTGTTAAGTCAGCGTTAAATTGAGGCCGTCGTTTCAGAAAATAGAAATGCTTAGTTTTCAGAATCATATTGTACTTTGTTATGTCAGCATTGGTTGGCAAAGGGGCACTCTGAAACTCTATTTTGCTTGTTCTGACTTCATTCTTTACGCAAGAAATTATTTAGACACTATCCGAAAATAAGGTTAAATTAGCGATCTTATGTATATTTCAAAATTCAATTCTAGACTTGAGAAAAATTGTGCAATGGTTAAGGGACTTCTGTTCAGGTACAATTTACTTTGGGTAATTATATAGTATAGCTTTATATAAGTTTCCTAATTTTGCTTTGTCAAACGTTATGTAAAACTTTGGTAAAAGTATAGTAAATTGTTTTACCAACATTTTCATTCCAAAAATGCCCAAATCATTTCTCCCGCCCAAACGAATATTAATTAAAAAAAATCCAATTTTGTTTGAAGTAAATTAAATCGTTAAAATTCGGAAACCAATTACTTAGTTAATTAAAACGTCCATATTCGAGAGAGAAATTCAAATCATTCTGCCACAATTTGTTTTGCATTTTCTCTCCAAAATCTCAAAAACGAAAAATCATAAAAACGCAATTCGCCATTTTTGTTCATCGTAAAACTTCTGCAAAAAATTTCGAGGTTCTCCAATAGCGTAAATGTTGGAGCGATTAACAGGTATATTTTTACCCCTCGTTTATTTAATTTCTTTGTTTTTAGATTTTGACTTTCAAATCGAAGTTTTCTTATTTTATTTTATGAGTTCGCGTGTTGACGGTTGTCCTCTAACCGGCCGTACGGATCCACGATCGACGTCACGTAGGACTTCAGATGCGACTTTTGAGCATATGAGAATGAGAAATTGAGAAAGGTGTGAGCGAGATGTAAAGTTTTCATGGTGGAGAGGCTCGTCGCGGTCTTTCGTGGATTTAGAAAAAAATGGTCTTCGTTCTTCTTTTACTTTTTCTTCTTTGTGTTTTAAATTTGATTTTTTTATCTAGTAAAATAAATTAAAATAATGTTTTGTTAATTAATAAGCAATTGCTTTCTTCTTCTTCTTCTTCTTATTATTCTTTTTCTTCTTTGTGTTCTAAATCAAAATCGTGTTTTTTATCAGTGTAAAATTCAATTTACGTTGTAAAATGCAACTCAATTTACGTTGGTACAAATCGATTTCAGTGTAAATTGGATATCAATTAACAAACATTACTAGTGTAAAATTCAATTTACACTGCAAATGAAAAGTCAATTAACGAGAGAATAAAATCGTATGAACAGTTCGAGAACAAATATTGGACAGATTAAAAATCATTTCCAAATATAGAAAATGATAACTAATTGATCGATATTAAATCTGTTCGAAATCAACCATGGAAATAATATGTAATTAATAAGTTATCTTGAATTAATAAGCTAATATTCAATCAAAAGTCAACCCACTAATCTAGGAAACAATATCCAAGCGCTATAAACCGCCAACTTTTAATTTTCGGAAACAAATTTAAATTTTCAAACAAAATTAATATTATTATCAGTGTAAAATTCAATTTACAATGTAAATGGAAAGTCAATTAACGAGAGAATAAAATCGTATGAACAATTGGGGAACAAATATTCGACAGATTAAAAATAATTTCCAAATATATAAAATTATCACTAATTGATCGAAAATGATCTATTCGAATTTAAGATGGAAATAATCTGTAATTAATAATTTATCTTGAATTAGTAGGCTAATATTTAAAATAAAAGTCAACCCACTAATCTCTGAAACAATATCCAAGCCATATAAACCGCCTACTTTCAATTTCCGGAAACTAATTTAAATTTTTAAATGAAATTAAAGTTAAATTTCGGAATTAATATTCAAAATAAAAAAAATCGGACAAATTATTAAGTGCTTAGACGTAAAACTACATAGATTAAAATTAAGACACGTTAGCAAAAGGGCTATTTACAAAAGTTTTACAAAAGGTTGGACTTTTTCAAATTGAGTTTGTCAAGTAAGACCAATTCGCCGAATTTTTTTATTTACATTTGAAAGACGGAACTTAGATTCTCGTTTATGTCTTGTTTAGCATCATTTTAATTATTTTTTTTGTTTTATTAATCTTGTGATTGAAGTTATTTTTCAAAATTATAGAACTAAATTGAAGGAATCCTATATATTTATTACTTTCTTCATCAATGATTTTGACATATATAGTGACTTAGTGGGTATTTTTTAAGGCTAACTTTCATTTGTTTGCGATGGGTGAGTATTGAACCCACGACCTACAACCTGAAGGAGTGTATTATTACCACTAAATTATCCTAGCTACCGGACCAAGTGGACTTTATTACAATAATATAATCCGTTCCAAGTTCATATTGCATATTGTAGCAAAATTACCCTCCCCAAGTTAAATGCCAAAAAAATAGAAACAGAACCCAAGCTGCCTTTATTTAATTTTTTTTTTTTGAGGAACAAGCTGCCTTTATTAGTATAGCGACATATTGATTGGATTAGCAAATCTTCCTATATCATTCTTTAATTAAACGAACCTTGCAAGACTCAATCATTTGTTAGACTAACCTTTCAAGGCACACATATTTTCACCAAACCCCTCTTAACAATTTCACTATACATACATTGGAAGTAAAGGTGTGGCCTAAAAATAAAAGCCAAATAGCTATTATGGAATCGCTTACGCTTCAAGCAATTGTATTGGTGTTGCCATTATTGTCTCTACAAACCCGCGCTGCCGAATTCAACTTTCCGGCGGTATTCAACTTCGGCGATTCAAATTCCGACACGGGTGGGATCGCCGCCGGAATGGCTTTCCCTGTTGGCCCACCGTACGGTCAAACATACTTCCTCAAGCCAGCCGGGCGGTTTTGTGATGGCCGTTTGATCATCGATTTTCTTAGTGAGTATGACTGTTTGAAACACATGAGTTTATGATGGAAAACGAAAAGTTTGTGGGACATGAGAAAAACAATATCTCACGGGAGAGAATTTGGAATTTTCATTTTCTACACATTTTTTAAGAAACATAAAAAAATTAATTCATATTAGACGTTTTCACTATAATAAAATTCTCTCAGATATACCTCGTCCTAAGCAACATAAAAAAATAGGATACTCATATTTTCCCTTGTGGAAAAGAAATATGATTCATAATAAATAACATGGTTCATGCATAGGTTATACAAAGCTATATAAGCCTTGATATTTCCTTGAAAAATATAACTTTTCTTTTCAAATTTATACGTGGTTTATGTATGCATGGGAAAACGCGTGTTTGAAATTATTAAACATTAGATAAGACCTATTTTTTTAGATAATATGAATTGTCAAATTTTTTTCTTCAGTGGATTCAATGAAGAAAGCATTTCTGAATCCATATTTGGATTCTGTTGGGGCACCAAACTTCCAAAAGGGGTGTAATTTCGCGACCGGCGGGACCACCGTTCTTCCGGCCAATGCTGCCTCAGTAAGCCCTTTCTCTTTCGGAGTTCAAGTCTCCGAGTTCATTCGATTCAAGACTCGCGCTCTTCAATTGTTATCTAAAGGTTAGATTTTATATGAAATACGAATTTTTTCACGTATCATGTTTTATGTATATAATAACATTGATGATCGTAGAGAAAAGGCTCAATACGGTACTACCTTCAGAGAGGAGCTTCAAGCAAGGCCTTTACACGTTGGACATTGGACAAAATGACCTCGACGGTGCGTTGAGCTATAGAACAGAAGATCAAGTTGTCGCTTCAATCCCAACCATCATTTCTGAAATTGAGAGCGGATTAAAGGTGATTTATTTGTCACCATTGTTAGATTTGGATTCTTTGATTATGATGATACAAAAATATTTATAATTTAACAAAATATAGCGGGGAACATCAAAATTCCCAAGTTATAAAAGAAAAATTGGAGAGAAGAGACGCGTATAAGTTATAAGTCATGCTTGTATAAAATTGCTCGACTTTCATATTTTACTTTGTTTTCTAAGAAATTGAAATCTGAGTTCAAGTTATACATTTTTCCTTATAAATCTCTTGAAATTTTTGTAATCCAAAACTACACACCTAAAATAAAATAGATTCTTATTTTGTTCCCGAAGTCTTTGAAAGTTCCAAGCATACCATTATCATGCTATAGAAATAGAGAAATCATCGAAACACCATTATATCATTGTTTTCAATAATTTAAAAAAAATTCTAAGTTCAATTATTTGTTGTGCTTTCTACTTTGTTGAATATGGATTATAAATTAAAAAAAAAACTCTTTGCAACAGAAAACAAGGCTAGATTATTTATTTATTATTTTTGGTTATATATCTTTGTCATTTTGAAATGTAATATCATATTTTCATGAAACATATATACTTTACAATGTTGTGAATTCTCAATTTTAATAGAGGTTACACGATGAAGGCGGCGTAAAAAATTTATGGATACACAACACTGGCCCGCTCGGATGCATAACAAGAATCATTGCGAAATTTGGAAATGACTCGTCGAAGCTTGACCAATATGGATGTGTTATTTCTCACAACAATGTTGCAAAAGCCTTTAACACACAACTACATGATCTTTGTTCCAAACTTAGGTCACAATTTCCTGAAATAAGCCTAACTTTCGTTGACCTCTTTTCGATCAAATACAACCTCATTGCAAACTATTCACAATTTGGTAAGCCTTTGTTCATCAACCACTAATAAACAAATATTGCATTTACTATAGCATTGTTTTGTTTTGTTTTTCCTTTTATTTCTGTTTATATAGGGTTCAAACAACCTATTGCGGCTTGTTGTGGATTTGGTGGTTTACCGTTGAATTTCGACAGTCGTATCGCTTGTGGCGAGACCAAGAATCTGAATGGTAGTTCAGCGACAGCATTATCGTGTTCTAACACAACTGAATACGTGAATTGGGATGGGAATCACTACACTGAAGCAGCAAATCAGTATGTTGCATCTCAGATTTTGACTGGAAATTACACTGAATCACCTCTCCCAGTAACTTCTGAGTTGCTCATGAGGTCTTAAATTTATAAATTGGAAGCGATATGCAACATAAATGCTCTAATCTATTGGCACCATCTGGGTTGGCCATGACTTTTTTTTATTAATGTTTAAGGAAAATCTTGGATTAACCAAAAAAATTCAGTGACATTATTCTTATGTAGCTGATTTTTATCCCTTATCTTAAAGTGAAAAATAACTATGAATATTAAGGGTTAAAAACTGAAATACATTTATATCACAGTCACATCAATCTATTTACAAACTTATACTTTCCGACAAACAATGTAATCCTAAATTATGATAACCTATTTACATTTCACCTTGTACAAAGTACACTATGAAAGTTTCAAATTGTTGGCGCAAATGAGCTCATTCTAAAGAATAGTGTATAACTTATATAACTAAAATTGGAAGAGGAATTCTAGTTTCTTGACCTACCCAGAAAATTATCGTTATTAATTCTTTTGAATACATTTTATAACACAAATTTTTCCGCTCGAGTCCAACGTTTTTCAACTCTGGCGCACTGCAACAACTCTGACACGCCATGTTACACGACGTGTAATAAGATTTCGTTTGTATAGAAAAGGAAATTTTTCAAGAGTTCTATATTTTTAACACAAATCTTCATTGCATCTAGGGAATGTGGTGTGGATTACTATTCAGTTTTGCTAGTTGCCACACTTCAACGGTTCAAATTAAAAATACGGTCTTAAGTAGATGTTAAAAATAAAAACATGTTATAAAAAATTTGTAACCAGGATTCTAGTCCGCTATAAAATCTGAATATCCTTATCTCACGAAATTCTAGCAGTAGCTCAAGATTTCTCCTAAATATATTATCAAATCTGAATAAGTAGTGATCCCGGTCAGAGGTGGTGTTGCGAAACTATACGCGCAATATGTAATTAATTTTAAAATATACTTGAAATATTTTATTTCCTTTAGTTAACTATTTTGTTGTCATTATTTAGCAATAAAATCTGAAAGAGTGGTAATCCGTTCCGTATAACCATTTTCTTATTGCTTTAGCAAATTATTTTCTATGCGATCAAATCCCATCTAATTATTTGCGGATGGGCGCTTTTACTAACCGACCTAGTTTCGTTGGGTGTAAATAGTAAAATTAATGAATTGTTGTGACCATGAAATCCAGGTAAAAAAAAAAATCAATCATAATAGAAATAGAAACACAACCCTCTTCAGTAGTAAAATTTAAGTGTTGACTACGCTTTCACTCGAATCAAATCGACTTGACTATTCATAGTGAGGTGCAAAAACGATAGCATCCATGGATTCTTATTAAAGGAACAAATTGATATCTAATAAATTTAAATTTCTTTTAGGTACTACAATATTCAAATAGTCGTTTCAAAACAATGTCACATCACCTAAATGAAAGTAATTTCACAAATCGGCTGTCTAGCGTGAATAACAATACCCCATCCTTGGTCACAAGGATACCAGACATAAGTACTCAGTTGATAATTCAAAAAATAAATAAAAAAACGAAACCAGCTGGAATGGGTTCGAGCAAAGCTGAAAAAAGATTACCCACAAAACAAGTTGTGGCAAACTACAAGAGTACCAGCCCAAGCTCAGATGGTTTGAGCTGTTGCTTTACCCGGTAGTTGTAAAGGTAGTAATGAAGTTGTCCGTCCCCAGGTCCGAATTTGAGCTCCTTAAGGAAACCCTCGTTCTCCATCACATCCAACGCATTGAAAACATCAAAATCCTTCTGTTTCGCCACAATCAGAGCGTCGTTCATGAGCTGAAGCAGCGGAGTCTTATTGGCCACATTGTAGAAGGAGTATGCAGCTTTCAAGGTCGAGTAATTCTGGTTCCCGAGAATAGACGAAGGAAGAGTGTAGAAGCTACAGAAGTCGGTGATCTCGTGACTCTCCGGGCTCTCCACCAAGAAACTGTCGACCACGTTCTCAGACGGAAGAAGCCAATGCTCGACATCGTCTTGATCGAAGTCGGGCGTGACAACAAACTGGCTCAGGTAGTTCCTGAGCAGCCTCGTCACCGCGGGAACATCACGGAACTCCATTTTTCTGAACCCGGGCGTCACCGGAGAATCTGGAAGCTTGTAAAGCTTCACCGTCCGACTCATGGTCATCCTTGCCCCAAGCCTCGAGAAGCCGACATCGATGAGCTTCTTCGGGTTGAGAGACCTATGCCAATACTGGCAAGTTGTTATCGGGGTCGGAAGAACCACCCCGGCAGTGTAAGCGGCTTGCCAAATGTTTTCCAAGTGGACCCTCCTCGTGACTTCCTTGATCATCACCGGCGCGAGTCTCTTCGACCTGAGCTTCTTATGAACACACAAGAAGTTGATCTCGGCCATCTTGACGACCTGATCCCGCACCCGAATTCTGGCCGGGACCCCAGTAATGAAGGCAACCAGCTTTTTTGAGGCCTTCACACGAACACCAATGTGCCAGTTTCGGTAGTAGCCCGGGGGACGAAGAGCCCACCTCAGAAACTCCTTTGAGTAATTGAACCTGAACATGTTCTCGTCGTCCTCCACATAATTGTTCATCAAGAGACTGTACACCTCGTTGCAAGTCTCTTCGGAGTCGACATCACAGGTCGTCCATTCATATGCACCTGGGAGATTGTATGCCTCTTGCTTCACTTCGGATAACGGTGAGGGAGGCTCAATGGGACCCTCTAGCAGACTAGAATCACCCACATCCTTAAATTGTCCGACGGGTTGGGTCTCCCAGAAAGCATGTCTCTTGCTCACCGACATCGAGTCTTGGTACTTACGGATTATAGACTCGATGGAGCTATCATCCTTGACCGCGAGATTCGAATCGGAATCCTGATCAGGGTTTCCCTTTGAGGACCCGGTCGTGGAATCGCTGTCTCCCATGGATGGCTACTGGAGATTATTTCAACCTATAATCAATTGAAAATCACACTTCATCATTTTTTGGCAAACTTGATTACATTTTGTTATAAATTGTTAAAGAAAATAATAAAAAGTGCCAAAAGAAATGCACAAAATATACCATTTTTTCACAAGACAACCAAAACTATAGTGTGCAATCATAATCTTAGTACTAGCATAAGAGGCCCACGGTTTATTTACAAGAGGTTTAGCTCTCTACACTTAAATACTAGCAAGTTCTGATGATAGATAAATATATTTCTTTTTAAGAGTGAATTTCAATAATAGATCTGCCAATAGCCTATTACAAATTAGATAAACGAAAAGACCAATAAACCTCCCACAAACCAGAAGGGCCGAAAATGGAAAGCAGGAATTCTCACACATATATGAATATGTATAAGATTACATGACTTACTTGCTTTCATATATACTGATGGGTACAATATGGAACACTTAAAACTTCACCTCATAGAAAACCATTAATGAAAGGAACAAACAAATTAACAAAAATAGTCAAGAACCGATTCTAGTCTACCATATCAGCAATCACTAAGCCAAGAAAACAGAAATCAGGAGTCGACAAATTATCAAGTTGTCCGAGCTGATACCTTGCTATTTGAGCGTAATTAGTCTGATCTGGTTGGATTGGAAAGAAACAAAAGAATTTTTAAAGAGAAAAGAAAACTCTTACAGGTCTCGGTGAGAAAGAATCAACCATGTATTCAGCACCAAAGCTGAGATCTTTCTCAATTTCAGCTTCTGGCCTCTGTGAGAATAATGGGTTTAAACCCTTACAGTCTTGGTATTTTCTATATTTTTTGCATCTTTGTAACATTTTCTTTTCTCATCAATAAATTATTCTAACTGCTTTAGGAGATTTAAACCACATCAACAGACACAATACCCATGAATTGGAAGCTTGAGCTCAGACCTGTTTTGTTTCGCACATATAGAGCTGCTTGAGGTCGAGCTCGACGTCATAAGAGTTGCTAAGGTCAAGTCAAGGAAGGGTGTCTACGTGTGTGTGTGTGTGTGTGTGTGTGTGTGTGTGTGTGTGTGTGTGTGTGTGTGTGTGTGAGAGAGAGAGAGAGAGAGAGAGAGAGAGAGAGAGAGAGAGAGAGAGAGAAGCAATAATGATTTGGGCTCCGGGGATGTTAGAGCGGCTCTGATTCCGCTACTAGTTTCATAGATGGCCTGGCAATCGACTTGAAGGTTTCGGGATCGGCAGATAGCAAAAGGGCTTGTCGGAGAGAGAGGTTGGTCTAAGAAACGTGGAATCAGAAGTTTACAGTTCATTTGAAGAATATTTGATTCGTAAATGACCTAATTTTGTCTGTAAATTAAACGAAAAGGAAAGATAATACTCACCGGGCGACAAGGAAAAACGCTCGAATCAGAGGATAGCTGTAAATTATTGAACAACCGTCGCGATAGACATGAAGAAGAGCGAGGAGCGGCGGCGTTTCACGTCGGCTTGGGGGCGACACGCGAGAGATGCGACGAAGACTTCACCGGAGAAGCGAGCGGCCGCCGTGAACAGAAACGCGAACGAGAGGAAAAGAAGAGAAAAATCGCGAGCGAGAGAGTAAAGAAATGGGGGTATATGGACCTGTTAAAAAGAAGAATGGTTCAAACTAACACTTATTTTCCAGATATCTATCGGAACACGTTTTTTTTCTTCCAAAATATTAGTAAATTTAATATGAAAACACGAAATGTTCTTTAAAAATATAAAACTAACAAACATATCCTATATTATCAGTCAAAAAAATAAAATAAAAAATAAAAAATTAAATCTTTAAGGGGTGAATATTTTTTAATTTATATTATTTAAAAAAATATACATTAACCGGTTAATAAGAATATGCAATAAAGTGTAAAAAAATTATTATAGTAACATTTTGATCTTTTATACTGGTATTTTAATATAGTTTAGAAAAACCAACTACAAATATTGCTACTTTGGACAATTTTTTTTATATTAATTCTATTTTAAAATAGACATTTGATTTAATTTGAACAAAAATACTATTTGAATTTATTAAATCTCATCTTTTTTCATTTCACTCTATTAAACTTAATTTTTTTTCATTTCACTTTCACTCCTCTTTCATAATCTCTATCTCTATCGATTTTTTTTTGCGTGGAGACTTGAAATTGGGTACGTTTTCTTACTTAATCACATTTTGATTTGATTTATACGTTATAGTTCATTGAATTGAATAAAATAATAGATCTATTATTTCCAAAATTTTAGGGTTGAAATTCTCAGTAAGTAAGACACGAATTTCTGATAAAACTGATAAAAAAAAACTACAATTTGTGATAATTTTTTGATGAAATTATCAAATAATTTCGATGATTTAGGATATATTACAATACGTTGTGATGGTTGATAATTTTTGATAACTTGCGATGGCTTTTGATAACTTGCGATGTTTTTATTAAGTTATGATAACTTTTGATAACTTGCAATGACTTTTGATAATTTTTGATGATTTTGATAACTTGCGATGACTTTTAATAATTTGCGATGGTTTTGATAACTTTTGACAATTTTTGGTAACTTGCGATGACTTTTGATAACTTTCGATGATTTTGATACATTGCAATGGTTATAATTATTTTGTAGTTTACGATAACTTGTGATTATTTACAATGATTTTGGTGGATTTGTATGCTTTAAGTTAGTGTTCGATGTTTTTTTTATATGATGATTTAAGATGGTTTTAGATGATTTTAGATGCTTTTAGATTATTTATTGGTTTTGATGAATTGTGTATGCGTTTTCAGTGATTATAACGTGTAACGACACTTGGGTGAAAGAACATAACTTATGGGTGTTTAATAATGCAACGACGTACAGTGTCGAACTTTCAAAGTATATCAAAATACGAGGAACTAATGACACTAGTGTACAAGACGATGGATGTGAAATCTTTAAAGTTTGATTTAAAACATGAAGTCACATATGCACTTGGTACGATTTGTATGGCACCAATTATTTATGAAGAATGATGATGACGTCCTGAATAACGGACTTAATGAGAACCTCTCTGATGCTTGCGAGAAGGAGAGACCGTTCCAACTCTTTATCTTTTCTCATATACGATCTCTCATGAACTCAAAAAGCTCATCCTTCATGCGGCCTGTAAAAGCGAGAAATCTTAGATAACGTTTGTGGCACCCCGTCCTCCAAACTCCTAAGATATGGGCAAGAGAGTCTTTTCAGAGGGATGTGAGTACATAACTGGGTGTTTTAGAGCTCTGGAGACATGATTTCTTGAAAGCCACAACGACATATTCAGAGGATAACCACACACGTTGACTAAGTAAGAGAATGAATTTTACTCATAGAAAAAAGATAGTAGTAGTCTTTTGTTATTACAAAAAATTACCTCTTTACCCACTTATATGTTTAGTGTTTTTAAAATACACAACGTTTTGTAAATATTGAGTAAATACCTAGATAAACTTGTTTACACGAATATTGGTTCCAAACTACCCTAAAAAATATTTCATAATTAATCTTCCCAGTTTATATTATTTTCGGTTGAATTTAGATTTATATTTGAATAATATCAACATTTAATTCGCTCAAATTAATGTTTACTTGCTAACCGGATTTTTTATGTCTTAAAAAGGAAACAAATCATGTAATCAGTTTTTTTAATCGTGGTAACTAACCACATCTCATTTATTTCTTTTTTTACGCAATTAATTAACACATTTATTATTTTAATTTTTGTTATAGTCGGTTGACCAATTCAGATCAACTTTTTACATTTCTTTTCGTCTCAAAATTCATGTTTCTTATGAGTTCATAATTGTTTTCCTGTTATTTATTTTCCATGTAGTTTTTCAGTCTGTTTTCAAGTTTTATTTACATTTACAGTATATTAACTGAATAACTGTTAATATTTTAGACGAGTATACTATTTCAGATTTTTCAAGAATAATGAAATTATATTTCTCTAACTTAATTTACTCTTTTAATTACGTGGATTCGAAATAGTATTAAGTGTTTTCAATTATGACGTGTAGAAGGTTCATTTATTATGCTTTGAGCGGAAATCACATTTTGGATTAATATTTTGAAATTAACAAACAGTATTTAGCTAAAAGACTCGTATTAATAAATTTAATCAAATTATACATGAAAAACACTGAACAATATAACAATTATTTTACTCATCATGTATTTGTAGTTCACTTTTACTTTTTCTATATATATATATATATATATATATATATATATATATATATATATATATTGAGGAATTCTTTCTACGGATATATATATATAGCTAGCTGTTTTTACCAATATATATTTTGTCTGTTTAGAACAATTAATAGTAATAACACATATGTTTTAGAATAATTATTCTTTAACGTAATAGTTTCATGGGCATTCGAAATTTTTTAACTCAAAATAATATGAAATATTGTTTTACTCAAATTCTAAAAAATACATTCCCAGCAAATTTAAACTATCAGCAACATATGGTGATATGGTCAATTTATATGTTTGATGAGTAATGATCATATTTCTAATTCTATTCTGTATATGTAACATTCTCAATAATTAAATTTATCATTTATTAATTTTTTATTAGTGTTGAAACTCAGCTACTACTTAAAAAAAATGGATGAAATAATTATGTTTCAGCAACAAAAGTGATCATTTAAAGAAGATTTTTGTTTTAATTTGAAGTGTTGATTTCAAACAAATGATCATTTTTAGTGCTTTGTTTTCTAAATCTAGTGTTTTAAACTAAATTTGAGGTAGAAGGTGAAATGTAAGAAATTTGAGGATGTTTTAGACCATCATGGCCACCTTCAAAAATTAAAAGAGCTTTTTTTCTTACCAAAACATCAATTAGTTACATAAACCCTTACATGACAAATCAACAAAAAAACTTTCATTCAGTTAGAACATTCATGTTACAAATGTATCGATAACATTCTCTATGCGGCAACCACATGCAATTTAAGTAATATAATTTTATGTTATGAACATAATATATATGTTTTTCTTATTATGTTTTCTGAATATTTTGGTTATTGATTTTGAATTTATAATGTGCGAACATATTGTGTGATTAAAAATGAAACTTATTTATGTATATGATTTTTATTTTTCAAAATTATTTTTGTGATTTGTCGAAATTTATTCGAAGTTTTGATTGGCTGTCGTAATTTTCATATTTTGGGAGCATCGAGACACTATTAACCGTTAGCATTTTCAACATTGACCAGCACACAATTTTTTTCGAATGAACTATTTACATTATATGTCACTATTACTTTAAATCGTTATATAAAGAATCTTAGTTATGTTTAATAAAAATCACGTAGTAATTCCATATAATAAAATAATTTATTTACAAAAAAATTTTTATTAAAAAAAGACTATGGAATTGCCAATATTTTTTTTAATTAATTACAAATTTTATTAAAGAAAGACTATAGAATTGCCAATTTCTTTTATAATTCAAATAACTTCATTATGTGGGTTTAATTGTGTAAGAAATATCAAAGATAGAATTACTATGTTATTTTTATCTCAAATTGGATTTTTAACTAATTTTCGGACAAAAATACTCCTTAACTCATTTTTTCATTGATTTTTTCCGATGGTTTGCAATGGTTTTCCGATGGTTTTAAAAAAATTGAACACAAATAAAAAAATAAAAAATAAATATATAATTTATGTTGATTTCAGATGAATTCCGACGGTTTTCAATTTTTTTTTTAATTTCCGATGAGTTAAGATTAATTCCAATGGTTTTCATATGGTTTGTATTTTTTTTTAAATTAATTTTTTTTAATTATTTTCGATGAGTTAAGATGAATTATGACGGTGTTTAGATGGTTTTCAAAAGAAATTGATAAAAAAAATCTAATCTTTTTCTTGACAAATTTCGCCGGATTCTGATAACTTGCGATAAGTTTTAATGAATTCCGATGAAACTCAGGTATTCACTTCACTTTAAGAGTGTTTTTGTTTGAAAATGAGTAAAAACGTCTATTTTGAGATAGAGTTTGTTTTATTTTGATATTTCAAGCACAATAAAGCCAAATTTTATAGTATAATTTTCACATACATTTTGTTGTGTGGCTTTGTGCTAGTTTGTAATGTTTTAAATAATTAATTATATTCTATAATAAGAAGTTTCATTAAGCTATATCTAACCCGCCTAATTTTTTTAATAATAAATCAGGGTGGTGTAGTTTGATTTTCATTTTCCTATATTGGGTTTATTAAAAAATATCATATAACTTTTGGGTTAAAATGTGAATTTAGGGTAAATATTTACATTTGCATATATAATGAGAATTAAGTTTGAAAATAAGATAAATTAGCTAATTCCAAGTTATACTATGACATGGCTTCTTGTATTAATTTCCATGTTATTAATTTCACGAAGTAGAAGTTTCTCTCTATGGTTGTACACAATTGATTTGGTGATCACAGCTTTAAGCTACAAAATCTGGTAAGTTCAGAGACATTCTCAAAAAAAGCCCTCTCGTTCGTACCACTCTTCGAATCACATTCCCTCTCTCCTTTCTTACATTTTTAGTTTATTATTAAGTCAATTTCATTTCTTTTACAAAAATTGCCCTAACTAAAACAAGGAAACATTAAACTCTCATTTGAATTTTCCTTTGCAATTTGTAACAACACTATTTAACGTTTATATTTTCTAAAGTTCGTGAATACACACTTTAATATCAGGTTTTCATTTCTTCTGGGGACCTAGTTTTCATGCTTTCTATTTCATTGGGTCTGCATGTTCATAAAGTTATACGCAAGGTTTAAAATACCGACGGTTACCGCTGGTAAATCGTCAGTATACCGCAAAATCAATTTCTCGGTAAAAAAAATCGAGAGTTATCGTTCAAGTTTTATAATACCGGTCTAAAATATCGTCAATATACCGATTTTTACCGACTTCATTTGAGTAGTTATAAAAGTCAAATTATCGTCTAATTACCGATTTTTACCGATCAACACAGTGCATTTTTTATACTTACCGACAATAATAGTTATAAACTTAAAATATTGTTTGTAATTTTGATTATAGATTAGAATTTGATTATGGAATTGTGATTTTGATTTTGAATATAAGATTCTTAATTGATAATTGATTTTGAATTTATAATTCAAAGTTGTAAATTTGATTATGCATTGTGGATAAAATTTGATTATGGATTATGAAATTGTAATTTTTTATTTTGAATATAAGATTCTTAATTGATAATTGATTTTGAATTTATAATATAAATTTGTGAATTTGATAATGTATTGTGGATTAGAATTGTATTATGGATTATGGAATTGTGACTTTTGATTTTCTATATAAAATGGTCAATTGATAATTGATTTAGAATTTATAATATAAAGTTGTGAATTTGATTATGGATTATGGCTTTGAATTTCATGATAGATTATGAAATTGTGATTTTTTATTTTGAATTTGTAGTATAAAGTTGTGAAAGTGATAATGAATTTGTGAATTTTGATATTGAATTTATAATATAAGATTGTGATTTTGAAAGATATAATTATTAGTTTTGATATCGAATTTGAATTTAGAATATAAGATTATGATTATGAAATATGAAATCTTGAATTTTGATATAGAATTTGAAGATTATGATTATGAAATATGGAATTGTTTTTTTTATATTGAATTTGAATATAAGACTGTGATTATAAAATATGAAATTGCAAATTTTGATTTTGATATACATATAATTTGAATATATGTATAATTTGGATTTTAGAAATATATGTGTTATATGATTTTTGTCAGTATACATGTCGGTGTTCGGTATATATTCGATAATTTGTCGATATGATCGGTAGTCGGTAAGAATCTTTCTATAGAATACCCATCGGTATACCCGTCGATATGCGGTTATCTCTAAAAATCAGAACATCGGTAGTGTATCGGTATCGATAATCTAATCTTTGGTTATACGTATTGGGATATGGTAAATTTCGTTTATTTATGTTTATATAGCATTAGCAGTTTATTTTTGTTGGTTCCCGATATTATTCAGTTTTTATTATTTAAAATTCCGCTTAAATTTTGTTAACTGCTGAAGTGGTGAGTTTTTCTTTTTGCCACTTGAAAATTAAGGGTATTATGAACAAATTGAACTGATTTATTTCTATTAATTGATATAAACCGAAATTCTTAAAACGTTTGGATATTTTGCAATTCTTGTGTTTTTAATAGCTATATAACTACTTAACCCATTTGTTATTTATAAATATTCATATTCACTATTTTTTAATACATATGAACAATATTTACCTAATCTTTACACTTTGTTTAAGAATTTTTCTATTTTAAGTTGGCTAGTCGAATCACCTTTTTAGGTGTTTGAGCTAAATAGCCAATTTAATAAATTTATTAAATAACGAAATTTTGTGTAAATTTAGTAAAATAACCAAAATGTGTAATAATCAAAATTAAAAAAAAATTAACTTCAATTTTTTTAAAGAAATAAATTGTTTATAGTAGTTGTTTTATTCGGTGTCAAATATGTTTGGGTAACGTAAATTGCTACTTGGTTGAAAACTTGAAGCTTAGATTAATGGATTACTTTGAAATAGTTCTTTTGTATAAATTTTCTTTTTGTCTTTTACTTTTAACAATTTTTTATGTTCCTTAGTGTTTTTGCTTCGAAATGTTTGATGCACTCTTTTCTTGATTAAGTACATATATTATGTGCTCAGAAGGATTCGGCAGTACTTATGAAAATAATTGTGCGAGACAAATCTCGAGCTCGTAATTAGATTCAAACACATTTATCGAACCAAGATAACTTTTTATGTAATTGTTTTCAACACTTTATTGCAAGCTCGATTTGTGAAGCATAGAACTCAAGAAATTGATTCTTTGTTATATTCTCGACTTGTTTACAACTACAACACATCTGTTTAATTATGCATTTTAATGAGCTTTTTCTTTTTTACGTAGAACATAATATCAGATTCCATGAATTTGCCAAACACCCAAGATTCATACAAAAATATTATACGAAATAGAAACCTAAGAAGTTAAACTAAGAGAGTTCCTTCCATGACAGTGAAGGCTTTTCCTCGCAAAACCACTCTCTGATTTTGTTCATCCAGGTGAACATTCAAAACACCTCCTCTCGGTGATGCCTAACGAGCACAGAGATTCAAATAATAAAAAAAATGTGAAATCAACAAACAAAAGTAGAAACTCTTTTAAGCACAATGGTCATGGAATATGGTTATACCGAAAAACATACCTGATATGCGACAAAATCGCGCTTACCCAACTTCTTGCACCAATATGGTGCCAAGCTACAATGGGCACTCCCTGTGACCGGGTCCTGAACATAAACTCGATTATATTACAATCATATACGAGCTTCAAGTTCTTAGCTTACGTTCTTTTGGTATCTAAGCTAACTCTATCAGTAAAATGGTATTCAGATCATTAATTTTGTAATATCTTATCTTCTCAGGTAGATACATTAAACTTTTAAATGAGATTAAAGAAATCAGAAAATAAGAGATGTCTAAAAACTCAATTACGTTCTGTTGATGAAATTAACTAAATAATATGGAATTTATGATTTAAGATTTTGTTCTAATGATACAGGTTAGAATTATAGACATTTTCACATGCGTCTGAGTTGTTTAGGTGTTCTAATTAAATAATGAAATAAATAATATGCTTATGGAAGGCATTTTCATTTTTCTTGGACTGCTTGTGCTGAAATAAGACGACTGAAAAACCAGAGATATATGAAAGACTTACTGGAACTCAAACGGCATAACATTTGTCATGGTATCAATTTTAAGTAAGTTTGTTACCTCATTAATGCCACAAGCTGGTGCGAAAAACCTGCTGTAGAAGTCGAATCCAGAGCCCGGCGGAGCTATTCCCGTCACAATTACTCCCCTCCCGGGAATCATTCTCAGCGCATCCAAATCTGGCTTCAAATCCACAACATGTTTCGCTCCTGGAACTTCAACCTTGAGAAAAATCAGAAATAGATTGATCAGAACTCTGCAGAAATTTGGGACACAGTTGCTTTCCATTATAGAAACAGCTCAGGCACAATTACAAGAAGGTCGTTTAGCCTGGAAGTGCGCTTTATTTCGATCGCAGAAGCACCGCCGAGAGCCATGGACACCAAGGAATGCTCATCGGGATCGGATTCCGTCGGAGGGTCCACAGGGAAGTTCAACTCGATCAAGAAGCCATCGTTCTCTGCTACTCTCTTTGCCATCAGAACTCCGGAGAGTGTTTCGAATTCCACGATTTCGGATTCTATTTCACTGTTTGCAAATAGATAATACGCCGATGCTAATGTTGCGTGCCCGCAAAGGTCGACCTGCTCGAAAGATTCTAGTTTTCTTACTCGAAAGAAGAACACCGTCGACGAAAGGGGAAAGTAGCATGACAGAGATCTATAGTTCAACCACTACGTTTCTTATGCTGAAGAGACTCATAGAATGGCAAATAGAGCTTGTACGGAACTTAATGGAATGAAAAATCAAACAGAAATCACATGATCAGATAATTATTATTGTCTGATTTGAATTGATGAAACTAAAGCCTTCACTACCAGAGAGAGATTTCCCCAAGAATTTTTTTTTGTCTGATTTAAGTTTATTCACTGCCGAAGAGATTTTATTGTCTGATTTAAGTTCATTCACTGCCGAAGAGATTTTCAGCAAAAAAAAAATTAATAATTCTGATTTAAGCTCATGAAAAGCCTTCAGTACCAACGAGAGATTTGACCAAAATCAAAAGATTATCATCTTGATTTCGATTTAAGAAGCGCGAAGATAGACCTCGGTAACAGGCGTGAACCACCTGAGACGAAACCTCGGGACCGCCGTTGAGTCGTTCTGAGGGAGGCGAGTGAGGAAAGAAGTCTCGGAGAGGTTGAATTCGGAGGCCACGCACTGCAACCACCGTTCATCGCGATCTTCTTCCAGCAGGCAAACGGCGGCTTGGTTTCCCTTGAATGGCGACTCGGCGAACGCGTCAACCTGGTCAACGACTCGGTCCACTTTGAGAGACGAAAGGTGAAACGAAGTGTACGATTACTATTTGATTTACAGAACGAAAGGTTTGGATTGGTTACCACGGAGTATTTGACGAGCTTCCTCGCCATTTCTGATGACCGGAGTGAGAAGAGATACAGTGTGAGCGCGTGTCGAAGTCAATAACTGAACTAATAAACTACGGCTGTTTTTTACTTTTATGCTTTCCTTTCTATTTCTACTTGAGTGATATATTACTTAGAAATGTGGTTTTTCATTCACTATTGTTTTTTTATACGAAACTAGGATAACTTAGTGGTAATGCACACCCCCTCCTAGTTAGAGGGCGTGAGTTCAATCCCCACTGCAATTAAAATTTATCTTCTAAAACAAAATTAGGAAAAGGCAAAATACAAACTAAAAAGCACTAGGTCAATCTCTAACTAATTCAGAATGAATAAAAGAGCTAAATTGAGGATCAAGTGACCCCAGCCAAAATCCAATGGCTCGGTTAATGAGATTTCAAGTGCTATCAAAACTCACTGTAGCGACTTCAAAAATACACTTATTCCTAGTCTTCCATATCGTCCAACACACAACAAGAACTGAATTCTTGCCCAAAACCACAAACCAAAAAATGAATTCTTCAAACGACAAATCAGTCTAGGGCGCAATAGAGCAGCGAGAGATGAGCAGATTATGGATCAAACTACGAAGGCAAAGACACAATCTCTGAAAAAATGATCTCGAGTCTCTTCAGCCCGACCGCAGAGAGAACATCTCGATGGATAACAAGGCGAGTGAGAGTTACGTCGCTGAACAACGTCGTCCGTGCTAAACTTGTTGGAGATGAGCAACCAACCAAAGATATGGATTTTCGGCGGAACCTTACATTCCAAATCAAATCTACAAACGGAGATCGCAGAAGACAGATTTGACCGAGAAATCTTCTGAGGCGTCGAGCCAAATATGTCTATCTGACAAGCCATTCCATAACTTGAAGCTCTCCAACTTGGCAAGCAGATCCGAGATCTCGTCAATTTCTCTCAAAGAGAGATTCCGAGAGAAACTGAAGTTGCATGAGACTTTCCCAATATCCAACGAACCTGGGAAAGCAAAAAAACCTATCGTTTCCGAAGGAGTTGAAAATAATCTCACTAGACTTGGGTAATCGATCTCTAAAGGGGTGATGGAAATCCATGGGTCTTTCCAAAACCGGACCAAAAATTCATTAAGAACTTTCCAGCTAACTCTAGAATAAAACGCGTCACTAACTGATGAGATGGATTTTCAAGGGCTGCGAAGCCTGGAGGAGACTGCGAGCCCCAGATCGAAATTGTTGTCCTTCATTCCGTGAATGGCCTAGATAGTGCGATACCAAAGAGCGTCGGTTTCGGTTGGAAAGACGTTTGGATAGAAGCCCCGCTGCCACCCGAAAAGATGTTTGGCGACTTTAGCAACCACCGGGTCCCAAAAGTCCTTAGCTCTAGGATGGCTCCCGAGCGGAACTCCGAGGTAGGTGATCGGCTAAGTCTCTGAAGTACATCCAAAGTAGGCTGCCAAAGTTGTCATAGATAACTCGGAATAATTAATACCCACAAAAGAACTTTTAAAAGGGTTTACCTTCAATCCGGACATATTACAGAAAGCCTTGATTGTGTTATGAAGATGAGTCCAATTATCTCGGGCCGGGTGTCCAAAAACGAGTGTGTCGTTTGTGAATTGGAGATGAGATATAGGCAGTCTCTCCGCACCGAAGAATAACGAGATAAAGAGGTCCAACTCACAATCCCAGGAGATCATCCGAGAGAGCACATTGGCAACCAAGGTGTTTCATTCACTATTGTTAGATTAATATCTTGAATTTTTAAAACTAATTACACATTCTTACATTTAAAATTTATCACTGAATCTCTTGTAGCAATGACATGTATGTAAAGATAGACATGAAAACAACGAAATATCTTTGTTATTTACTTATTAATTACATGAGATCATGGTTTAAATCTCGAATAGTTCTTATTAGATATCAGTTATACCTTAAAAAAATTAAAATGTCGGGGTACAACTGCTTGTTTTATAACTCCACACTGTTTACTAAGTAGTAACGCCCTTGAGTAATCAAGAATAATATGTAGAAAAGATAAAACTAAACCACAAATGACAATTCAATATATTAAACTTCTTCCTCTAAAGTTTGTGTGATTGATATAGCTATAATTCGGTGATAGTCGTTGATTATAGTCAAGAATATAAACCGTGGACAATGAAATTGGTATTTAGGGCGTCATAATTTCAATTTCTCATATATATAATTTAAAATTTTGAAGCGAGTAACTAGTGTTTATTTGTTAAATATTTTGGAAGATGCTTGTATGTTTGTTTATTTCCTTCAAGCCCTAAATTTTTGGTCCAATTCCGCGTGAACGCACTAGATTTAAAATAATTATTGGATTTTTGAGACAATAAGGTTTCGAGAGAAAAAAATCCTTTATTCATACCGAGAGAGTTTTATAGAGTATTTTACAACAAAAGGATATTCTATCATTAAATGCATAAATTAGCTTTAAACATATTTATATCCATTAAATCAGTACAAGTAATAAACGACATCTATTAATAAACGACACCTAACTCCAAAAATAATCAATAAGTTAGAATAATTTAACGTTCAATGTAGTAATTTGGAGTAGCAAAAAGCTCATTGCTGGAAAGAGAAGTTCATGAATTAGTTTATAACCCAATACGACTAGTATAATAGTTGAATCAATATTTGAGCACAAAAAGTCAACATTTCTTGGCAACCAAGGGTTGACTAACAAATTAAGAGTCCCAAACGTGGCAAACTCTTGCAGAACCGGTAAATCCATTTTGATGAAAGGAAATATATCAAAATGAAACAGGAGATTCTCAGACCAGTACAATTGCTCGTTTAGTACAAACTACTTTCTAAATCAACATCGATATACATGAGGTTAAAGCACTAAGTGTATGATTATGAGAGGTAGAAACAAAGGCAACCTAAAACATGCTTGAAGGGTATAACATTGCCTAATAAACTAGAGCTTCCACTAACTTATTTGATGTTTACATGAAATGAAAGCTCTTCTTCTTTTTCATTCTACAGACAGGTTTGAGAAAATTAAGGAGGAAACGACACATGCATAGAGGACAATAGATCCTTTGTAAAAATCAAGTACTATAAATAACAAAAAGATACATAGAAAAAAAATCCTAAAATCTTGCCCCATTAGTAAAGACCACCGTGCAATAACCTCTTCTTCTACACAACAAGTCACCAAAGACCTTCTTTGGACATTCTGAGGAAATGGGACATTGTAGTGCTTGGCATATCAGCACAACCTTTCTTCTTCTTCGTTATCCTCGTTGCCTTCACAGAATCCCCGTTCTCTGTCTGCTTAGCAGTAACAGAGACCAAATCGTAGAACTGTGACAACAAAACAATGTTAAGCCACGGGATATACTAGAATCGGTTGTTTCTATCCCAAACTCAATTGTAGATTGACAGAGACAGAGAGAACCTCGCAAACACCGTGCAGCAACAATCTATGGAAAGGGTCTTTGACCCGCACGCTTATGGCCTGATCTCCACCACTTGTAACGAAAGCTCGAATGCAATCCTGGGATTAAAATACTTGTTATTCAAATCTCAGTTTATTGAAACCAAGAAAAACTTATAGCCGAAGCAAAGCATATAGGATAACGAAAGAAGTGAAGTCAAAATATAAGCTTTTTGTTAACATGCATACCTCGTAACCATCAATGAGTTCAAAGAGAGAGCTACGTCGAAGCGCTTCTCGCGTCCGACAATTGACTCTACGCCAAGCAGTTAGTACAGCCACCTTCTCAGTATCAACTTGGCATTTCTTCTTCTCAGGAAAATCGCTCAATTTCAAAGCACTGATAAGATTGTCCTGCCATAACCATAAGTTGAAAAAAATAATGCAAAAACTCATTGAGGATCAGCAGCAAATTCTAAAACGCAAAACATGATCAGTGATTCTGGGGTAAACATAAGCCCTCAATATAAATGAGCAGAGAGATCATACAAAAAAAAAAATTGTTTAACTTTCTTTTACTCCGATAGCTCTTATCCTGTTAGAGGTAAAAACCCGATAATTTACTCAACTCCCTCGTCTCAATGACTATATTAAGAGGGGAAAATAAATAAATGTAGACCTGTTTATCCATGTCCACGCTCCTGAAATCGTCCCACTCTTCAACGTTTGTCCTGCAAAATGGTGATAGTGGAACATCGTCACCTGCAAAATCAAATTCAGGAGCCAATTGATCAGAGCCCATACCAGTAGACTATAAACAGAAACTAAAAATAAAAAGCAATTTCGGTAGCTAAAACACCCATCAGATCGGTACATTCCAAAAACAAAACCAATATCGTATAATAGGGAAAAAACCTCCAATCATCCTAGGCTAGTCGCAAACAATATTAAAGGTCAAAATTTTATCATAGAAATTAGAATGTGAAATTACCCCATGGTGGCGGGGCAAAAAGGCTTCTAATTTCATCCTCATTCAAACGAGGAATGAGTTCCATCAGAAGCCGGTCATTTAAATACCGACGAGCTTTGCGGTTGCTAACCTGCCGCCGAAATAGAGTAATCAAAGTTCTAACAAATCAATAAATAATCTTACTAATACTAAGACAATTAATAAGTAAAGCAGTCTTTGGTTATTGTAGAAAAAAAAAGGTAATTGTTGCAGAATCTCACTAAATAACATATCAAAGGTTAACCAAATCCAGTTTATAATTTTCGGTGATTTACAGAAATCAATATACCTGTCCAGCCAAGCTCTCGAGATATTCAATCTTCTTCTCGATCGTCATTCCACGAGGACTTGACGTTTTCTGAGGTTACAAACAGCACAAATAGTGGAAAGGAAAAAAAATTAAACAAAAAATAAAAGATTTCTATAAGCAACTTCCATAAGCGCAGAAATCGCATGCTTGGAGCTTTAAGCTATACACGAGATCTAATTCGATGTCAAAGTACCTTAATGGAGGTCAAAGAGGGAAAATGAAAGGTAAAAGTCTTCGTCTAGGGTTTGTACAGTTCAAAGAGATAATTTTTTTTGGGGGGGTAAGCAATTTGATGTATTTGAAGCAAACAATCAAGCGAGCACCGCAGAGACGAGATACCTTTGTGCGAATCTTAAATAGCTATTTGAAGACAAAGCTAATTGAAAAATAAACCCATTTTTATTTTATTTACATTTACCACTCCACCTTTATATACGTCATTTTCTTTCGTCTCTTTTTTTGGTCTATTACAAAGGTCTGGTTAAGCCGTGATGCGCACTCAAAAAATAAATGAAAGGTCTTCCGGGCATGAAATAATAATAATTAGATAACTAAAGCTTTGGAACTTTTTACTTATTTTTTTCAACGGTGCACGTAAATCTTTTAAAAAAAATCGGGTTAATGTAGCGCGTTCGACCATAATCGGAGGATAATGGTGGTGATCGTGGTCCCGTTGCTAAATAAGAAATCAAGATTAAGACTTTCACCAACATGGTTATTCCGAACGCATGAGCTCTGGACAAAGTAATATTTTGGGGCCTTTCGATTATTTTATTAACGTGAACATTCTAATTTTTTTTATATTAGTCATACAAATCATGATACTTGAAATATATTTATCTAGGTTAAAATTATAGTGACTCGAGGAGCCCTAAGAGATGAACGTCGACACACCAAATTATTTGTTCTATGCAAATTCTCGTGTGATGCTAGATCAAAAGCTAAGGATACACTATAGAACATAAGGTGTTCTATTTATGAAAACTACAAGTCATTTCACTATATCTAAATTTATTTTTAATCTATTAATATATGTATTATATGTATTAATTTTATTTGAATTTTATTGGTCTAAAATAATTCGGTTTCCAAACAAATAAAAATGAATCATTATTAAAAGAGAAATTGCCCAAAGTACCATCATTTGTAATTGGTTTTCTCAAAATCCACTAAAATTAATTTTTTTCCCAAAATACTAGTACAAAAGTCTAAAATACCCCTAAAACATTTTTTTTTTACATTTTATTCTATATCCATATTAACCGGTTATTATTTATTTATTTTTTTAAAAATTAAACTTTAAAATGTAAAAACTGCTACAACACTAAAAAAAATTTCTCAATTATTTTTGCCGGTAGTGTAGTGTAAGGCATTTGTGTCAATTTTTTTTAAAGGGTATTTTGTCTTTTCACATGAAATTTAATTGTATTTTGGGAAAAAAAATATGTGTGAATTTTGAGAAAATAAAAAATAAAAAGTGGTACTTTGGGTAATTCCTCTTATTAAAACTAAAAAAAGGGTTGCATGTGTAAAAAAAAATGCATGAAAACTATAAAGGACGCAGTTAAGAAATTTTACCATAAAATTATAAAGGCCTATTAGATATACAGCAATATGAAAATTCAAATTTATGCAATGTAACCAAATATCGATAATTATAGATAATCTTCAATCATTAAGACTCTAAAAATATAAATAAAGTGCTAAAAGCGTATAAACAATATCACATTATTATGATAACTATTTACTTAAAATCTCTCAATTTGTGTGGCTTAGAGCATCTCCAATGCTTGGCAACAATAGTTGCTCAATGCCTACATGGTAATGTCATGTCATTTATTTTTAGAGATACTATTATTTTATAGATTAATCATTGTGGCAATGGTGCAAATTTTGGCACTCATGCCACACAATTATCAATATAAAAAATTAATAAAATAATAAATAGATCAATAGTTCAATTTGAGTGGAGACCATTAATTGAGTGATGACCAATTATTTAATTAGATTATTTTTGTAAAAAATAATCAAATATTGAGGTGGATAAAAAAAGAAAAAAAATATATTATAGTTGATGATGTGGAGCAACTTTGATTGCTTGCATTGGAGATGCTCTTAGTCACTTAGCCAATTAAAATTTTAATGGCATAAATATTAGAAGCATTATTTAGAAAGAGAAACGCGTAAATTCTTGAGACCCTTTCATTTAAGTTCGTTGAGAACGCGATGACACGTTTTCTTACTAATGCATATTCATTACATGTTCACGATCGTCCAAAAGAATCGATTTTGTGAAGATAACAATCCTTGAGACAAAGTCATTTCACTCTGCCATATAATACAACTTCCAAAAGAAAGTTATCGAGTGAATCAAACGAGCACAGGTCGTTGCGCCAAGCTTGGACCAGCAAAATATATCCCACTAAAGAATGAATTTTTATTTTGTTTTAAACATAAATAATAACAATAATAACAACATTACAACCGTTATTTTAAATAATTTTTTTTACGGTATGATACGATGAGATACAATACTATACAATAATATACGATATATAATCTTTTAGTATAAAGGTATTTTTGTCTAATATTTTGCCTAAAGATTTATTTTCAAATATTTTTAATAAAATGAGTCTAATCTAAATATTTAGCATGTTTTTATGTCTAAAAATGAAATTTCTTGATTACTAATAATTTAAAATACATATATACATTAAACAAACGGCTTATATATAGACATGTAAATACAAGTTTTATTATTTATTGCAAGTGGGACCGGAGATGTCCGATTTATCCCGTTAGGTTGTAGATTTTGTGCGTAATAATGGTACTTTAATTGGACTCGTTATGTCAATTTTATATCAAAATAAACTCTAACTTTGGATAGATTGTGATGAACTCTAACTTTGCTATTTCTTTGCAAAATAAAATTCACAATATAAATGAACACGTTTTTCACAATGAATCTATTTAAAGTAACTTTACAGTTTATTTAATATAATTGCAGTGTTTGAAATCTCGCGTTTAGTTAGTTTAAAATTGAAAATAATATAAAAAGAAATATATTTGTTTTTGATTCGATAGTTTGTTTCATTCCCTGTCTTGAATATCTGTAGATCTATACTTTGATTGAAAGAGTTAATATAACAAAATTGAATCGAGAGGACCGAAAAAAAGAAGAATTGTATCAATTAAATCTAACGTTAACTTCACTGAAAGGCTCTCTAACAATAGTTAGAGGATTCCAATACCCTTGCAAAGATAGGAGTACTTGTCAGGCTTGAAAGTAGTTTTTTCTCGGCTTGTTATATAGTCCGTTTACTTATTTACTTGAAATAAGTTTGCAGGTGCCACCAAAATATCTATAACTTTATATTTGAATCCAATTGATTACTAAAAATTAATATGTAGATAAGACATTTAATATTAAATTTTGATATCATTACTACCTATATGAAATGAATTTAATATCGAAATAAAAACAAAAAATTGGCTCTATAACCTTATAAAACGTTTCCATTATAGATATACTCAAGGTATTACTAATAAGTCAGAAATAGCCAGCTCAATTCGTTTACATAGTGTAAACAGACAAAAATACGCTTTATTTATTGAATTAATTACGAAAATCGAATTTAAATGGTGTTTCCGAATGTGGAATTCCAAATTTAAATTTCAAATGTGGGTTGACCAATTTTGAGCGAATTTTTATTATTATTATCAACAATACTTAATTTCTTAATTAGTTATGATCCTATATTAAAGGAAATTATTTTATTTAGAATTAAATATTTATTATTTCTTGATATTATCTACTATTCATCCGTTTTCTCTCATTTTTTCGGCCAAAACAAAATCAAAAATCGACTTTCTACCATTTTTTATCGGGAAAAAAATTATGGAAAGCTATGGGTTTGTTTGATGAAGATGGTTATTCGCTTTAAGAATCCGGTATGTATTTATATACAGTATAGTTTACATTATATTTACGTTCTTTTTACACTATAATACTATTATTACACGATTAATTTTCACTTTTCTATAGTCAAACTTTTTGAAGTCAAACTTTTTGAACGGCACTGTTCACAGTCCCGAGAACTTGAATTGATTTCCGAAAATAGTCACAATGGATCTGAAATTGTTTTATATGATGAATGCGACGTTAATTTTTTTTTTTCGATGAACATGGATTTAAATACTGAAAACGTTTTTTCACGGAAAGACATCTTTCAAATTGCTATTAGTATTCTTGCAGTCCGAAACAGTTTCGAATTTCGAGCTATTAGTTCTGAAAATTCATGTAAATAACATGTTAATTCCAGTAAATATCTTGTAAACAACCTCATTTTTTGTATATTTATTTACTTGTTATTTACAGGTTAATGCAGTAAATGAGAATGTAGGATGGTGCCATTCGTAGAGTTGTGGATGTTAACCCAATTTGGAAGAAAGTGATTGGTTACTGCCTCATAATGCTCATATCATCAAATCACCCATTCACAAGCGACAAGCAGTGAGGTCAAAAGAAAAGAGGTTTAGATAAAAAAAAGTGAAAGAATTCATCTGTATAGCCAACGGTGCGGAAGTTGTTGTCAATGTGGCATAATAAGAGAAGTTGTAATCAGTAATATGTTTTTTTTTTTTTTAATTCAGATGTTTTATGGCATATTTATGTATTAGTAGTTGTTAGTTTTGTTAATGCGTCTTAAAGATGTTTGTAGGGTAATTTTGATGTATAATTTTTGTTAAAATTTTAACAAATATAAGTATTTTTACAACTATTAATTTTATTTTACTTTTAGCCGGAAACCAGAAAAATAAATAAAGAGAGAGAAAGAAAGTAGAACTGACGAGCAAAAACAACCCTTAATTGTATAAAATGAATAAATTACCAACACCAACTTCTTTCAATCCCAAAGGAAGCTTGTCTTATAATAAAAACTAAAGAAAAAAAAGTTTCTAAAAAGAAATTTAAAATTGGTTTCTATAAGAAAGTGAGGTCTCTTTTACATTTTTATCAGAGAAAAGTAAGCCCTTTGTACTCTCGTGCTCAGTTTTCTCTCTGGCGAGTGTGGGTTTTGCAAGGGTTTTGTGGATTGTTTTTTGGGTCTTGTGAGGGCATTTCTGACTGGCGGGCGTTCTCCGGTAAGGTTTCTGGGTTTGTTTAGTTTTCTTTTTTTCTTCTTCTTTATCTGATCGGAAAGTTATGGGCTGTTTAATAAAGTTTTCTTAGAAGAGTTATCAACTTGAGTTTTCTTTTCATTAACTAATTTTTTGGAGGTGTGTAGTCCGAGTTTGTCAACAACGTAGGAGTTTACTTTTTCTTCGCATAAGTCTACTCTCAAATATTGAAATTTGTGTAGCGTTGGGACAATCAGATAAGTTGGGAACACAGTATGATTTGGTTTCTTATTTCTCTTTGTATTCTTTTTGTACAGGATTAGTTACTGTCAAGAATGCAGTCTGGACGAAGCGGCAACTACGGCGACAAAGATGGCCCCGAGCAGAAGCCACACATGTCGGAGCTGATGGAGTTTGAGAAGAGTATTTGGAACAGCCATGGCGAGTCTTTGAGCAACATGCCGTGGTGGCCCCAAGCTCAAGCCGAAGAAACGAGCTCGGATCAGAACTATGTGCAGTATCTCGCTGAAAGCTCTGCCTTTGTTCCAACTGTCACGCCGGACATGATGTTGGACAGCCTTCCTTTGCCTGCTTTTCCCAGTTCATGTGATAATTATGGGCTCTCCGATTACCAGCTAGACTTGGGACTGGACTTCGGCTCTACTTCAAACCAACTTCATGCTCAGAAGGTAGGTAACTAGTATGTGCTTGTCCTGGAGTGGATTTAGCTCTATTTTTAATTTTATCGATTTTCAGGCGAGTTGTACACTGAGTTTGTGGACTAATACGCTTCGTATGGATGTTCAACGGATTTTTGTATGATAAAGAAAAATCAATAGTTTGAGGGCCGTTTTGCTTGATAAATTTAGTTTTGACTTAATTGTCGTCAGAGATAAAGCCTATTAACCTTGTCATGGTTTTCGGTTCCAGCATTATGAGGATCTAGGGAGTCAATTTTCAGGCAGAGAACTTCAAGCTCAGGTAGAATCTGGTTTACTATTTCTTTTCACCACTTTGCATTTAGTTTCATGACAATGACGAGTTTTTCTTTTCTGAGTGGCACAGAATTGTGTGTCATGGATAGAGAGCTTGAACGGAGAAAATTGTGGGTTTAAGGCTCCTCAGGTTGGCACTGGACATGCAAATGATGGTGCTCCGGATAGTTCTTCAACTAAGCGGCGTTCTAGACCAACGAGCTTGGGTTCCAAATTGACTGACCGTGTAGGCGAAATTTTCCTTTCAATGTGAAATAATTCATCATGTTTTTTGACCAACTGTTTTGTCTTAAAGCAGCAGCGCAGGAACCAAATCAACGAAAAACTCGCCGCAGTGCAAGAGCTGCTCCCAACTTCTACAGAGGTAAAATGTCTTAATCACATCAAAGAATGCTGGCAGACTTTTACCTGAGAATACACTGTATCTATGTGAACTAATAGAGGCTTGGATCATAAATAATTAGGGTGGCCAAGGTTCTGTACTGGATGACTTCATTGACCATATCAAGCACTTGCAATTACAAATGAAGGTATCATATCCAAGCTTGCTCTTGCCTTAGAAACTGCATTTTAATGTATTGTTGGAAATTGATATTGCAGGATGTCTGTGACAGTAAAGCCAGGTCGGAAAACGAATCAACCAAGGTGCCCTTAATTTACCGTGAGGTAGTTTTTCGGCCCTTCGTTGCAGACTATATATATTTTTTTGAAGGCAAGCTTTTGCAGTGGGGATTGAACCCACGCCCTCCAACTTGGAGGGGGTGTACATTACCATTAGACCATCTTAGTTAGCACGCAGACTATATATATATATACATATTAGCCCCTGATTCAAAATAGTTTGAATTTATTACTATACATTTTTCAGGGGTTTGGCCACTACTTTGGCGACCAAGAAGAGCTGGGCGAGCCGTTGGAAGAAATTATCGGAAAACTGATGGAATCTAACCCTGACGAGGCAATGAATCTGTTACAGATGAAGGGTCTTCTTCTGATGCCAATACATTACGCTCAGCGTCTTGACTGAGATACTATCTCACTCTCGTCTTACACAAACAGAGGTTTTCCAACACCCCGTGAGCTCTCTTAACTGGTTAGGCTTATTATCATAGTTGGACAACATGGTCTGTCTTTTGTTAGCTTGACAGGCACTTTCTACTTTTCTTGGTACTTGGTAACAGAATCACTTAGCTCTCTAAACTGTTTAAGCTTGCTACCATAGTTGGACACAACATGGTTTGTCTTTTGTTAGCAAGACAAGCACTTCCTAAACTTTTCTTGGAAGTCTGCTTCAGAAATCAGTGTTCTCGAGCCACTCAATTTCTTGAGTTTCATGGATTTAATTTTAAAGATTTACAGCTTTACCTGGCCTTTTGTCCGAGTCCATAAACCTGGTATTAAAAAATAGTACACCGAGAACAGTAGAACATGCTACTGACTATTTTACATGTAAACAAGCACTATATGTTTATATTTCTTTTTAGTAACAATTTTTTTTTTTACAAGCTTGACACCCCATCTAAAAGTAATGAAGTGTGAGGTGACAAGAATTTACACCTGAAGAAAAAGTTGGGAGATTATTTCTGGTGGCACTCTTGTGGAGGATCTATTGTGATAATGAGCGGCTTTTGGAGGCCCGAGGGAGAATTATTAGATACAAGCGGAAGTAGTGACGGGGACAATATGTCTTCTATTTCAGCATTTTCAGCCAGTGCTTTATCCAGAGAAGCCTTTGCCACTTTGGTTATGCAAATAAGTAGAATAGCTGAACCAAGATAATGACAAGTCAATCATAATGAAGACTCCTAAGTTCTGAGTTATTTATAGAAAAATAGAAATTAAAGTTGTCCGAGTATTTCCAGCACTGGATCCTAGGAAGCGTTTGGGTTTTATTTTTCCATATATTTCTGGGTCACCTTTTATCAGGTTTAAGCTAAGGAAGCAGGAATTCTACGTTTAGGTAGCCTCTCACATAAAGAGCCAACAGGCATTGATGTAAACTCAATGACTTGACTAATATAAAACGACTTTGAGGAAAGCCCATATAAGCAAACTCGTTTGAAAAGAATATCATGAAATTCTAGAAAACGTACCAGATATTCCAATCCCTAGCGCTATAAGCAACTGCAAAGCAAGTAAAGAAAATGACTTTAAACTCGTATGTTACGTATGTATGTATAAAACAAACAAAGAACATCATAATCGTTAGAGAATTTACCAAGCTGGTTTTGGACATCTCATTCCATCCATGTGTGACGTCTGAAAGATCTTTCAAAGTTGTTCCCACGTAAACCAGGGCAAATGTTATTGGCTGCAGTCAAACATTAATCACATGGTTATTAGTTATAATTTCAGGTGATTCGCATCAAAAACACCCAAGCTTACCATCATTCCTAACCACGTCGCCAGGATATACTCCCCTATGCCGACAGGAGTCACCGATAAAAGATAGTTCAGCATGTTAAAGGGAAGCAAAGGAACGAGCCGAAGTAGCAGAACAATCTGTAATTACAAAAAATAATAAAAATAAAAAGATTTGAATATCTTGCGTTCAAAGAGATCATACTGCTACAATCAACTTTCTCTGATCCAAATCGAGACACAGAGTTTAAAAGGAAACGGTACCTTAAAGCCAGATTTATGAATTGCAATAGCAACAGAGTGAAACTTTGGATAATTCTTTAGCTTGGGCATAACATAAGATCTTCCAATCTGCACTAATAAGCAAAAACAGTATAAATAAGCTTGCCAATCAGCAGCCTGATTCAAATTAAATGTGAAGAGTTACCTAAACTAAAAAAGATTCATGGACACATAAGTGTATTCACTTATTTACAAACCCAAAACATGACTCACTGTTCTGCCAAGAATAAATGCCGCAGTAGCACCAACTGTTGCACCAATTGAATCCGCAACAAACCCTACAGGTAACCCGAAAAGATAACCGCCGCCAAGCTGGAAAATAGAAGACAATAGAGTGAATCACTTAGACATAATTAAGAGAGAAGACAAACAAATTCATAGACTTCAAATCAAACACATAAATCAAATATACTCCCATGGCGTCTATCCAAAGACATCCATATTCATCTTGAACAGCACTAAAAGAAAAAAACATCATCGATTTACAGGCATTAAATTGTTATTCTAATGGTGCAACCGAACAGTTTCAAAAGGAGAGACTACGAGCTTACTGTAAGTACTGAAGCCGGAACTGCCAGGATGGTTAGAGGAATATATGCAACAGCCCTGCAATGAATTGTTATTGGTAAAAATAAAAGTTGAAAGTTGATATCCATAACCAAAAAGTAACCACAAAACTACCAGAGTTGACAGTTGAAGATAGAAGAGCCCCCATAATGGAAAACTAGCTATCATAAGTTCATAACTAAGCTGGCAGTTCGCAGATATACTTGAGTTATTACCAGAATTGAAATCCAATATTTAAAAATAAATTCAGTTCTGTGGTGCTATTCAAGATGATTAAAGCTGTGATAAGAATTCTTACAAGACAAGGGGGCCCCATGGTCCAAGATCCTGCTTAACCCATACCAAGAATTCCTTTAGTATCTGCAGAGAAGCAAAAAGAATGAGTTATTCGAATAACGTATGATCTTCGAAGCATCACAGATTGAAACAAGGCTGAGAAAAATTTATTCATCATGTACTATTATAAAATTGTTTTCCAACTTCTAGTTCAGTAAATTGTATGTCTGTCTAGAAATGCATCCGACCTCTGGGTCTTGATAATTTCTTGGAATTCACCCTTTAGCACTTGATTCCCCAATATACTCTTAATTCAAAACCTAACTACCATCACATATAAACATAGGAACACCAATACAAGAGACTAGAAAATAAATACGAATTCTACCATCCAGCATGTTGTATCAATGTTTTCCACTTCTCAATCAATAGCTTATCTCTTCCGTAAATACAATAAATTGCTAGGTCTTGGTACTTCCTGGCATTCACTCTAACACTCGATTCCCCAAAAATTCTCAATCCAAGACCTAATTACCATCAGATACAAACATATTAACACAATTATTACAGCGCGTCTATATAATATACATCGAGAGATAGATCAGTGCCTTCTCAACGGGGAGGAAAATGCAGGCGACGGCAATGGCGGCGAGGAGCAAGAGGAGAGCGAATCTGGAGACGGAGGAGCAAGAGAGCTTGACCGCCATGAGAGAGGAGTGGAATCGGCGAGGCCAAGGCCTCAAATGCGCTTCGCCATGGTCGTCGTCGGAGTAATTGCCGATCCAACCATGCCTCAGCAATGGCCTCGCTCTCAAACCCTCAACCTTTGCCAGATTTAGCCTCGCCTAAACTTTTCTTCCCAAATTCCGATTCCCAAACTCTCCTCTCCCTCTCTCTCTCTCTCTCTCTCACAAATATATTTCGGAGAGAGCTTATATCACTTTCACTCTCTCGCAATACTTGGCCTTGTGAGCTCTTTAGAATTGCATAGCCAAACACGTTGTCCTTATTTCCAGACTTTCTGTATATAACTTTCTCTTCTTCCAATATTCTGTATTGTGAATTGTTTAGCTCTCTGGTTTAATTCATCGTAGATCTACTAGGAAGTACGTTAGCAGTTATTCCTCAGCTAGTAAGATTTTGCCACGTCAGATATGGTTGACGATGACTTTAATCTGTCGGTCAGCTCTGACTCTATTTCCAGTACGTAATATACATCAGATTGAGTTTTTACTAATTACTGCAGAAAGGGTATCTCGTCAAATTATCTGACGTGGACTTTTTACTATTATTATCTTATTAGAGCAGTTTGTCCCAAAAGGTTAAGATGAATTATATTTGTTGTACGCCTTTTTTATTTTAAGCGGAAAGTGGTCCAACGATCTCAAATAACATTAGGTATATTCGCCAATACTCTCGTTTGAAACTAACGTTTTTATTGCCGGCGAAATTCGGCGAAATGCCGGCGGTTTTCCAGTTTTCGGTGGTTACCGGCCAAAAACGACCTATATAAACGTTTCGTCGTTTTTGGCCGGCGAATTTCGTCGTTTATGCCGCCGAAAACCGGGTGTCGTTTACCGGTAAATGTCGTTTTTTTTATGTATAAAAAGCATAACCTACCGACGAATTTCGGCAGAAATTTCGAAATCCAGAAGACGAAGTTGCCGATTTTTACCGCTGAAGAAGAGCTGCCGATCCATTCATTGCCGACAAAATTCCAGCGGTATTCCGTAGATCGAGTCGCCGGCCGACTACCGCAGCAAGAAAACAACAAATTTTCGGCGAAAATCGTGGGTTACCGGCGAAAATCGAGGTAGTTACCGACTAGAGTAGATCTGTGAGATTTGAAGCTAATTTTCGGGTTGAAGATGATTTTTTTTAGCAAGTTTTGTAGAAATACAATGTGTTAGGAATGTGATTCTGAATATGATATAATTTTTTGGAATTTTTTCTAGATCCGGAATTTGAAATATGAAGTAAATTCGAAGGTTGTAGTTATGAAAACATATATGTTTACTTAAGAAGTATAAGATTGTTCTTGAACATTGTGATTATGATTTTTACTCGAATTAATGCATGAAATGAAATATGTTTGGAATTTAAATTTAATATGCGTGGATTTGTTTCAGATTTTATTCACGTCGAAAACGAGAAATATGAAGTAATTCCGATAGTTGTAGTTAATAGTTCGATTAGTCGTTAAGTTGATTCTTGTTGAAGTCGTTGATTATGATTTTTTATGAAACATATGTATGAAATAGAAAATGCTTAGAATTTCAATTTAATAATAGTGTAATTTTTCATAATTGTTTGAGTCCCGGATTATGAAATTTGAGTTGTTTGTCGGAAATTGTTGTTTTAATTTGTTTAGTAAGAAGTCGTTGATTATGAATTTTTCTCAAAATTATGTGTGAAATAGAATCTGCTTAGAATTTCAATTTAAGAAGATTGGAATTTTTTTAAATATTTTTGTGTCACGGATTAGAGAATTTGAATTATATATCGGGAATTGTTGTTTTAGTTTGTTTTGGTTGAAATGGTCGATTATGATTTTTTCTCAAAAACATGTATGAAATAGGATCTGTTTGGAATTGAAATTTAATAAGAGTTAATTTTTTTTTATAATTTTTGGAGTTCCGGAATTGATTTTTTTGTTTGTTAACGATAACAGATGGCAGATGAAGGCGTCCGAAAACATTGTTTCGTCGTTGCGGGGACCAGTAATCATTTTACGTGCAAATATTGTGGGTTAACCACAAGAGGTGGAGGTATCATTCGTATGAAGTTGCATCTTAGCGGAAACGATCCGAAGAAGAATGTAAAACGATGTGATAAGTGTCCGCCGGAGGTCAGAGAAGAAATGCGGCAACTGCTACATGAAGCAGAAATGAAGAAAAAGAATAAGAGCATGATGGAAGAAACCATCCGTCAAGAGTTACGTGCAAACCTCGATCCACGTCTTGATCATCGAGAAGATGAAGACTTGTATGAGGCAATGAAGAGAAGTCGACAAAAGGCCGATGCTGCGACTTGGAGATCCGGGCCAGGAGGAGGTTCTGGATCCCAACAAGACATAAGATCGAGGCCACCAATCTCGCCTTCTCTCTATCGATCAGATTTGGCACGACAACCAACAGTCCCTACACAGACAAGTATGTCTCTGAAGAAGCGATTAGGAAGACTTGTCTCGTAGGTCGGATGACTTCTTTGACTTTGAGTCTGCGCAATACCCGGGAGGTCGACAAGCGGGAATGTGGTCTACTAGTTCTACGGATTATGACGTTGACTCCATTTCCACTCAACTTGAGTCAATGTCATTTGACCAAATGTCTACCCAATCATACGACGGTCAAGGTTTGTATGCTTATCCGTATCCGTTCCATATCCAGTTCCGGCCATTATAGGTGCCGAGATTCAAGGACCACTACCCGAGTACCCCATATTGTGCACCGTCGTCGGGGGAACGCAAGCCAACTACAACAACCACGTCATTAACTACACTTCATCGTACGTGACCCAAATGACGTAGTTGGACTATTGTAACCTTCAGGCACGAACAGGTGGATTTTATCAGCCAGCACGTCATTCCAGTTACTATTGAATACTACTGTTGTTTGATTTCGTATGATCTTTTCGAACTGCTCATGGTATGGTATGTATGAACTTGATATTGTATGTTATGTATGAACTTTTAATGATTTTAATTTCAATGTGGTATGACATGTATGAACTTAATGATTTGAACATTTTCTATAGTTATAAATTCATGTTTTGAACTAAAAATGTCATCAACATTTTTTCCGCCGAATTTCCGTACTTTTTATCGAATTTCCGACCGGCCAACGGCAATCCCATCGGCATTCCCTTTTCCGTTTTCCACATTTTTTCCGTCGAATTTCCGTTCGGCTAGCGGCATTTCCGTGATTTTGAGTTATCGGCCGTTTAAACCTTGTTTGAAACTCAATATATGTAAAAGAACAAGAGTTAAAACGAGAGACAAGTAATTTAATATCCGATAAAAAGAGACCAACATCTGTGAGTGGTAAGGCACTAACCGCGATACCTTTAACCGCCACTTCGCAATTCGATTGGATAACCACTCGATTGAGACCCTTTCTTAGGCCCTACTCGAGCCCCCGACGAATCGCCATGACTTCCGCCATAACGGGTTTGAATTTTCGGAGAAAAGGGACGCAAAAGGAAAACGAAGCAAAACCCTTGGCGTCGCGAAATATACATCCCACACCGCACCTCGCGCCATTGTCCCCGATAGCCGCGTCCACGCTAATGGCCGTGACTCCCAGAGGTAGGGGAGGCCAATGGGAAGGGCGCGAGGGGGGGCTGGTCTCGCAGCCTTGGAGGCGCCACAAACGTGCCGGAACTCCCCAAGAAGAGCAATCGCGTCGTTGATGAGGTCCAGGAGAGACTTGACCGCCGAACGGTGAACCGAGTTGTTCCGACAGTTCCACACGAACCAAAGAACCGTGGTCATGAGCTTGAAGTCGTGGAGATGGAGGGCGACAGAAAGATGGATGAGTAGATCAAGAGTCCTTCCCTGAAAATTGGTTTTGACCTCCTTCCACCACCCAAGGTCTTCCAAACTCCGACGCTCTCATGGCACTCCCAAAGTGCGTGAAAAATGGACTCGCTTCCCCTTGGACATGGAGGGCACCGTGGTCAATCTTCATGCCTCTTTAGGAGAGATTACCCGTGGTGGGTATCCAATCCTTAACCACCTTTCACAAAAATAAACGTACTTTTGGGTGAGTATAAATCTTCCATAAGAAGGATGACCACGCCTCTGCTTCCTACGATTGGGACGACGACATGTATCGGCCTCGCTCGCCAGCCAGTACCCACTACGAACCGAGTACTCTCTATCGGAACTAAAGTGTCAAGTCAAAACATCTCGGCGAACCATGAGAAACTCTGGGATTTTTAAGATTTTGCCCACATCGTCCTCGGAAAGGCATTGGCGGAGGAGGGGATTTCACTCCCAGGTGGGAAGCTTAAGATCGGCCACCCGCATGCTAACGGGAATCCTCGATTTATCCCACCACGAAACCCCCCGCTCTCGGGATCTACCGGTCTTCCCGAACATCTATCGAGTCACCGGACCCAATCCACCACCGCGAGCCATTCACGATTATTTTTCAGCCCCACTTCAAGCCATTCCATAAACTCGAAGCTCTATTGGACCAATTCGACGAAAGGATGTTCCCGTTCGGAAAATAGCTCTCCTTAAGAACACGCGCCGCAAGAGAATCTGGGAAACGGATGGTTCGCCACACGGTCTTAGCAAAGAGCGCTTGGTTAAAACGCTCGAAGTCTCGGAAGCCCAAACCCCCTCGATTTTCGGTTGCAAAGCTTATCCCATGTCCCCCAATATGTTTTTCGTTTTACATCATTGCTTCCCCACCAAAAGTTGGCCGGCACACGACAGAGGTTACGAATGAGGCTATTCGAGAACTTGAAACAACACACGACATACCTAAAGATAACTTGGATGACCGCTTTAAGGATGACTTCCTTACCCGCCGCGGAGAAGAAAGTATGTTCCAATTTCGGATCTTCGACCACACACGATTTCAGATATATTGGAAAATGTATTTTTTTATGCGTCCCATCGTCGTCGGGAGTCCCAAATACCGATCGTGACTTTCCACATGCCGGACACTAAGTAACCCGGCTACGGAAGCACCGTCACCCTCCGAGATCTTCTTCCCGAAAAATACCTCGGACTTTTCGAAATTTATAACTTGGCCGGATGCTCGGGCATACCGCTCGAGACAAGATTTCACCTCCAAAATCTCATCTCGGTTAACCTTGAAGAACACCGAACTATCATCCGCGAAGAATAAATAGGATATGACAACCATCGGGTTCCCAAACCTCAATCCTCGAATAAGACCCAAACCCTCACCCCTCCGAAAAATGCCTAAGAGGCCCTCCAAGCAAAATAGGATGAGGAACAGGGAAATGAGATGACCTTGACGATATCATCTTCCGGGAATGATGTTCTCGGATAAATTTATGTTGATGTTGAGGAAGAACTTGACCGAACGAACGCACCGCATATTGAGGGAGACCCACCAACGGGCATAACCGAGACTTAGCATGGACGCTTCAAGAAAGGCCCATTCCACTCGGTCAAGGCCTTCGACATATCTAGCTTCAAAGTCTCGCACCCGTCGTTGCCGAATTGTCCAAGCTTCATGGTATGGGCTCCTTCGTAGCTCACGATCACGTTGTCGAAGATTTGTCGGCCGCCCACGAAAGCACTTTGATTCTCCGAAATTGTTCCGCTCATGGAGGCCTTGAGCCGGTTGGTGATACATTTGGAAAAGACTTTGTAGATGACGTTACATAGACTAATCAGCCGGAAATTCTTCCCTTGTTATGGTTCCTTAATTTTCGGGATAATGGTGATGATAGTGTCGTTGATGTCCCCCAAATCTCGGTTGAGGTTAAAGATTCCAAGTGCTTCATTGATGACTTTGTCCCCAACGATCTCCCAATATTTGTGGTAGAAAAGCCCGGGGAGACCATCTTTCCCCGGCGCTTTAAGGGCTCTATGTCAAAAACGGCTTCTTTCACTTCTTGTCTCGTAAAGGCTTCCCCCGAGGTAGCCGTTCATAGTTAGAACTCAATTTGTAGACCTGATTGTAGACTTATTCGTAGACAATATTGTAGACATAATCCATATTTCTTAACTTCTTTTTAGGGATGGACGCGGTCCATCAAGGAGGATTCGATAGCGGACCATAAATTTAATTTTTATGTTCGTTTGAGAAATTTGAGGCCGAGGTGGCCATGTCCAAAGAGGAGATGGCTCTCTTCGAAATTTTTTGTTTCGGGAAGTTCATCAACCTCTCTAAAGGTGATTCGATCGTCATGGATCATAAATAACTTTCTCTCGAGAGTTGGAATGTTTGACGGGGTAGAGGAAGACAAGTCTCTACAGATAAAGCACTTTTTGGAGATAACCGGCCTCCGAATTATGGAGATTTACGTTCCCCGGTTTGCGACGTCGTCGATGGTGGAGTCTACTCCAACGTCAACATGAACGGGACCGTGAAGTCCCGAGCGGGGTCGACTGCCTTCCTTCAAATTACACAATCGTGGGAGATTGAGAAGCCAGTGAAGTTCAAACTCGTACATTTTTTTTGGTAAGCATGCTACTTAGCGTCCGGTCATACGAACGTTCCCGATTGGACGTTCATGAATATGGTCGACCATCTTGAAGATTTCAACTTGCACCCATGGGAGAACATGGTGTGGAACTATTTCGTAGACGATGCCTGGAAGTTTCTTAACAATTTCTCCGAGAAGGAGGCGTCAAAGAGGAAGATCAACTTTCCCTCATTTTTGTACCCGCTTCAAATATGGGCGTACAAGACGATGCCCATATTGACTGCACTTCACTATTGCGAGAGGGTTTCAACCTCCGAAAAAGCGCTTATGCGGCGGTGAAAGACGGCGGTGAATGTTGTCGGAGACGTATTCCACAAAACGAATTATATTGGTTTAGCAATTATATTAAACTTTTCATTCTAAATTTCCGATGTTACTTTGTCTAGTTCATCATTTTCAAAATGTCTATTTCACTCTTCTAAAGAGTTATAAAACCATAATTTTTTAATTTCATAATCTACCGGACTTCAAACCTACGCTGCTTTATCAATCTCACATATCTCTAAGATTTCTCATGTATCTTGTTATTCACAATTTAACTTGATTTTTTACAATTTTCAAGTTTCATCAAGCTTTATTAGTATTATTGTTGCTTACCGTTTCATTAGAAAAATGGTATATCTGATGATTAAACATGAGATACTTCTGGATTATTTAAAACATTGAAGTATTTCCGGAATCACTCTCTAGATGATATATTTGTGGAATGGTCTTAGGATAAGAAACATGAGCTAAACAAAACCCGAAACAAACAAATCCGAGGCCCGCTTACAAGCTTTGTGGGTCAACGAGTAACAGCTTACAAGGGTGTACTTGAAATCACTAAATTCATCGTTAATAGACTCACATATTTTGTACTTACTTCAATCAATAATATGAAACAAGATCTTTTGTATAAATATAGATTTTCTTTTGAGAATGTCAAATGTGGTTATTTTGTGTCACCCTTTGACTTGTTATGTTCGTCACACTTGTGCAAGTTCATGGATTCGCAGACGAATCCACAAAGCTCAAAACACATCAAAGGTTAGGTCTTCTTTTGTTTCCACGAAGGCCACTAGACACTCCCAAGGGTCATTCAATATCAAAATTAGGTGCTTTAGGCCCTTTTATTTAACCTTAAACACTGACGTTGACGAGAGTGTGATATCAGCATAAAACATGCGATCATATTCCGACGATAAATAATGGAAACGACAAGCAATCTTCAATCATAGAGGACCGAATCCAAGCTTATATGCTTTATGTTTTTTCTCTTTTCAAACTGGGCCTATATTCAAATTGGAGTTGTGTCCCAAAGCACACTACAAAACCGGTCATATATTTGAGATTATGATTTTAGAGATTACAGAACTTTTTTTATTCGCTTATAAAATAGGAGAAAATTTGCTAGAATAAAAAGCTACACTATCAATTTATTAGGGCCACCAATAAAATTGTGGTCCTAAAACTTGTGCAAGACAAGTTACTCTTACGATTTCTTGAAGTGCCTCTTCAGCCACGCTATGGACTTGAATCAAAATTGTAATGTAAGATCGTAAGTTTTTCAAAACAGTGTTTTTTAAGCGGTGTTGGTCATCATCGCCGAGCTGACATAAGTAGGATCGAGCATCGATTAGTCACCATTGACGAAAAATTATTTTGATTGATATTCGTTTTAGATTCCAATGTATCATTCTATGGAACCTAAGTGGGAATTCAGAATATACTATATTTAGCTCGCGATCACTTTTCCCTCTTGAAATAGCACATATTTAATCCAACCCCACCAAATTTTTGTAAAATAATCTCAAAGCGTTATTCGTCATTAGAGATATTTTAATACTTGGATGATTATATTATGTTTTCATTCATATGCTTGTAATATATAAGTAAAACGAAAGACTGGGATTTAAGTGCCACTAGGAGAAAAAAAAAAGGGTCCGTAAAAGTGATTATTCTTACTTGGATCAACTTTTTTAATTTAAACAATTACGTTGTTTATAAAAGTTAAGTTTCACTTCTAATAATTATAAGCGACATGTTGTTTATAAAATAATTACACATTTAATTATTTTCTTTTATTATAAAATATAGTAGTGTGCATACCTAGAAAAACTGTCAACAAACCACCTATAAACTATATTTATTTGTATTTCTTAGCGAAGTATTGTAATTTTAAACTTCATTAAAACAAAAACCAATCTCCCCTTGTGTTCAGGAAGGGCATATGTGATAACAACAAATAATACAGGAAAAAAAAGGTTGATTCTTGAAGGGGGAATGGAACAAAAAAACAAACGTATCTAAAAAAGTACATATGAAAAATTATATATTTTAGGAACTAAAAAGCATCATATATTGGGCAAAAATTCTCAAAAGTTTGGCAAGCCCTTGTTCTTTCTTACAAAATCCCTGCTCCGAAAATTTCAAGCCTAATCTCATTGAATTCAAGCCGTGCATGTAAATTCTCCTTGAAGGTTCTTACTTTCACGTAACATATATAAAAAAAACCAGTAACTTTCTGGTGAACGAGTAAAAAGTTTATTATAACTTTTTAATGCTCCGAAAAGATCTTCCAAGTCTCGTCCCGGTGCGTGCGTGCGTTTTAGTTATCAGTAATGAGTAGGATAATGCAGTACGTAGCGTTCGTGTAATCAATAATTTAATGTCCAATCCCAAAAATGCCACTGATTTCTGAAACACAATAACGTCCATAATTTCAATGCTCATCTCAACATTTATTGACTTTCTAAAGACCCGCTTACACCAAATGCTGGCTAATCAATCATCACTTCCCTCCAATCCTTATCTTACTACTTTTCCGCTTCATTTCGATAGCGATCCTTAATAATTCCGCAATCATGATGGACAATTTTTTTGGCCAGCTGTAACCAAGCTTCATTTAATTATTGCCTCATAATGTTGAATAATTGCTTATGTGTTTTCGTTGATTTTTCAGTTAACAGTTTACTACTTCACTGGAGAAAAACAAGTTCAAGTAAGTTGGTTGTGTTAAGATGATTTATGTACTTTTATTTATTTAGAATAGTTAGCGAGAATCATATTTGACAAATATTAAAGTAACTAAAATTTATGTATTAGTTTATAATATTTATTTTTATGTGATTATTTAAAAAATTTAAGTCGAGCTTCTCCCCCGGTCATTTAGTGTGAAGAAGAATGCGTTTATTGACAAAATTCTAAGTTATTAGCATATTTCAATGTCTTATTCATGCTCTCTTAGTTTTCTACATGTGACTTCGAAATGAAGAGTGAATTTTCTTTATCGTGGAATAATATTAAGGCATGTTTCGTTTTTCTCTATGACTTTCGAGTCTAAAATTCAATTTATCGCTTCTAAAAATCAATCAAAAGCGATAAACTAACCGATATTGTAGTCGGCTGTGATATTGTGATTAGAGGATCATGAATGTGTTGGAAATGGTGGTGGTCAAAAGAAAAAAAACGAAGAATCAATCCAGAGTATCATGGAGGGGAAGCAAAATTTTGAGAAATTTTTTGAGAAAAGACAAAGCGTGAAAATTCAAAATAAAAATGACTCTAATCAACTTTTATAAAAAGTATCTAGCATAAAATGACATCCATAAAAGCTCGTAAATGCAAAAAATATTATCTCACGTGAATTTATATATTTAAATCTATACCTAATCTTTTATTTTAGGGTTAATGAGGTGTATAACTTTTTAAACATATAGGAATTTTGAGCCACGTATATACTAAGTTCATTAAGTAAGTTTAACATAAAAGTTATCAGTTTCACAATTACCTCTACAAACGTTTCTCATTTGATCAATTTTTTTGTTTATTTTAACATATATTCAAGTCGTAATTCGACGTAAATCATAATCATAATAATCGAGCCGCCGTCTAATTAAATGTATAATAATTTCACCGCCCATACGTAATTTATCGGTCGATTAATAGTTTACCACGAATAATGACCACTCGTGTATTAGACCATCTCCATTGGGTACGCAATATCGTAGCTAATATTGCGTGATTGCTCCAATGGACCTCCATATCACACGCTACTATAGCATTCCTTTAATTTTTTGCACAGTGTTGCGCCATTTTTGGCGCAAAACTGTTTACTTGTTTTTTTTTCAGTCTTTTAGTTTTTGTTATTTATTCAATAACCCAAATTTTATATAATTATCAGTTATTCAAAATGAACACGATTTTTTACATTGCATAAAAATTAAATATCAAACACGATTTCAATAACTAAATACCAAACACGAATACAAACATTAGCAACTTGAAAAAAAATTAATAACGAACCTATAAAGACATTAAAACACATATCGCAACAAAATAAAATTCCAATAGATAAACTAATATTCTGGAAGATTAGTTCCGGATCCCCCGAGACCACTAAAATATTGAGAATAAGAATCGGAAGTCAGAGGTGGTGCATGGGATGGTTGTTGTTCAAGGCTCTTTCGCATAATTTTTGCTTATTCGGTTTGAACGTATGCACGGATTGTGTTGTAATTTTTTATTTATTTGTATTGTAATTTTATTTTATTCGTGTTGTACTGTAATTTTTATTTTATTAAATGTGAGTTGTTTTTAATAATTTGATTAAGATAATTTAATTAGGAATTGGTAAATAAATATAAAGGTATGTGTGTAAATACAATATAAAAGAAAATAGTTCGGTTGAAGATAATTTACTGTTCATGAAAAATAAAGTAAAAAATAGAGTTAGAAATAAAATGATTGGTCGTTGGAGATGGCCTTCCAAATTAAGCACTAGTGTCTGACCCTAGGAAAATGATCAAAAAGTCTAGGAAAGTGATCAAAAAGCCTTCCGTTATATTTCAAATTTTCAGTAGGCTCTCATCTCCCTATGTTTTCATCATCTGAAATCCCGGAAGCGTGATTGTTGCACTTTCATGAAGAAAAAGAAAATGAATGACACGAAGAAGAAACGAAAGAGTCTCAGTCTACACGCTCGAGGGTCGTCCTTGTGATAATGACTGATGACGTGATGGTAATTTACTCTCAAACTCAAAAAAGAGGAAAAAGCTGTGCATAAGTCTTTTCCATCAACTCTTTACTACTAATCTATCACTTTCTCTTTTTTGTACATTTTATTGCCGACTAACATATTATATTAATAGATTCAGAGCTTCAGCTCAACTTCAAGCTCATTATTTGCCCTTCGCTATCGAGCTTGATTATTTTAATATTTTAAGTCATTGTTATCAATCTCATCTTTCAACAACAAAATTATTAATTAGAGATGATTTAGACTAATATAATTATCGTTAATGTAATTTTGTGCACGTGACAATGAGGAACGATCACATAAAGGCCAATTACTATTTATGGATCTATTGTCGATGTGAAAAGGTAAATAGTACGACTTATATAACGATTTTCTTGTGATCCATATCCATACGGGCATGCATCGCTAAGAATTTATTTTGGACTTATTTCAGAAGAATCAGATCTATTCTTCCTAATAATGGCACATAAAAGGATTAGACAGCGTCGTGTATTATTAATCTTTTAATACAACTTGGATGGATCACTGCATAATTTGACTGAATTGAAGTATAATGGTCTTTGGTACACATGCATTGATTGTATAAGTATCTAGACATCGTTGGTGACGAATATATGTGTGTATATATGTATTTCTCGTTTCAGTTAGAAATATTATTTCACTTTTTGTATGATTATATGTGACATAAAACCTGAAAAGCACCAGTTATTATATCTGGGCAAGCCATTGTATGAAGTGGGCCAAGTCGAAGTTCAGCATTGAACCATATTTGATGGACTTGACGTTAGGGGCAGAACTGTAATTTTAAATTGAGGTGACCAACAATAAAATATAATTCGGTGCTAGTAATGTATATGAGTTTCGTCTTATGAAAGTTTCTTGAATCATATTTTTTAGAATATTGAATATCGACGGATATATTGATGATTAGCTTAAAATGTATTAATACCGAATACTAGTGATCCAATAATTTATAATTGATATACCGAATTTCGATAGATATATCGGTAAAAATTGTATAGTAGTTATATTTTTAAATAATTTAAGGTATATATGTAACTCATCAAATTCAATTATAAAAATGAAAAAACGAATTTTACAATGTTTGTAATCAACAATAAACTTAAAAATAGTTGTCAAATATTAATATTAAAGAATTTAACAACAAAATCAAAATCAACCGTAAATCAAGTATCGAAAAAATAAAAAATTTGTCAAAACTTCAAAAATATTTAAAATCTTAAAGAATATAACTTTTTATTACATGTGATATTCGAAAGTATACTCTTACCAATATCGATATCAAAATTTTAATTTTATGAGTATATCAAAAATATACCGGTATATGTTGTAAATATTTAAAACCTTTGGTCGGATCCACATAAGTCGTTAATCTTATAGTATTTTGGTTGCTATCTTGAACAAGTGTTTAATTTTCTTATAGGACCATAACAAAATATCCATATAACTTGAATTTCAAATCTAAAAATGCACTCCACCCTAAATAATTGTAACTTTACACATTTATCATTACTCTTTTAAATGGCATCTACATTTTTCTACCGTGCAGAGTAGCTGGTTGAAATTATCAAAATGGTTAAATAGTATTTTAACCGGTGAAAATTGACCCTCGTTTGTTTTAAACTAACTTATCAATTAATTTTAGACAAGTAGCGCGAGAAATATGTGTTGTTAATATGATGATTTCAGTTATCTTTGTAACTACGGTTTTCTTCCGCCATAGGAATTTTATGATATTTCGTGGCACCGACCACACTTCCTAAAAAAATAATGATTTCAGTTTGCAATGTGATACTAGTTGAAAGTTATTGTAATACAGTTTTCTCTCTTAACAAATTTTACAAGCGAACACTTTCTACATACGAACTTGTCCAATAAACGGTAAGGAAAACCTAGGATATTTTTCGGTTTTGGAAGCTATAAAAGTCTAGCTGCTTCCCATACCCTCCTTGACGCTCTTCAAAAAAAATTATAGAGTTCCTACACGTGCAAGATCGGCTGCTGAGAATCGAAGATCTTTAAGATTATCAGTGTAAGATTTCAATTCACACACTTTGATGGAATCAAATGTGTTTTGTGTTACGCATGGTAAAATATTCACAATTGAAGCTGCAAACTATTGGAAAAGAAACTCTGAAGAGTTTTTTACGTGTGAAATCGAGCGGATACACTAATTAAGGGGGAGAGACTGAAATTAGTATTCACATTATAGTTATAGTTAAGTAATATTTGATATTGAGACTATTCAAACAAGGCCGCCGTTGTATTATTTAGTAAAAAAAATTATATCGGATTGTATGTTCCCTACATGTAGTAGATGACGTTATACCAAACTATATTACCACTTTCCATATCATTTACTTTCATACATTAAATTACTATTATGTTAATTTTACTCAGTAAAATGTTGCACACATTGTCGAAATATATTGTGTGTATCATCTGGCAAATCACCTAATAGAATTTCAATCTATTTTAAAGTTTTTTTGTTTAATAGATTTAAGAGTATAAGAAATATATATCTTAAAGTTAATAGTTTAATTAATAATCATTTTGAATATTTAACTATTAACGTGTTCGATGGTTAACAATTAATTATTTAGATAATTAAGAACAAATTATTAACCATTTTTCACTTTTAGCATATCATTTCTATTTAGAACCGGCATCTTGTGTACATGTATACTTAATGCATTGCAATTTTAAACGATTATTGACAAGGACCAACATACTTTTCAAATTACAAACACTAAAGACAAATTAATCTTTTTAGAGCTATAAAAATCGTTTTTAAAGATCAAAAAGCGTTTCCAATGAACCTTTTAAAGGAAAATTAAAAACGATTTTGTCGCTTTTAAAGCTAATTTCGCAACTCTGAATATGATATCCACACCAACTTAGATCTTATATATATTGTGATTTCAAAACATCTCCATGCAAGTATGAGATTTTTCCTTAGTTGAGATTCACAATTTTTTATGAATTAAAAGTTTGTGTTGAGTTTATGAGTCCTAGATTTAGGACCTTATTTTTTTTTATCCAAATTATTGGATGAACATTGGCTCCTATGTCCCTGCTCAAGATTGGCTTATGGGTCATTGTGCTACATAATTCGATTAGGCTATACTTCGACACCTTGGCTCAATCAAGTTTTGGATATAGGTTCGAGCTATTACTTTGAATTTGGGTCCCAACCTATCTTCGGCTCTTGATATCGGGCTCTATCACTACTTCGGTATCTAGTGAATTGTATTTGAATGATTTGATAGGATAGTATAAATTATATTAATTTTCATAAAAATTGATTCTCAAATATTTTCAAAATACATTTTTACTCCTATAAAAATCAAGGGTCGTTTAAAATTCTGAAATTGAAAATGATGCAAGATATGATATTGTTTTGTATTATTAAGCTTAGAGGTATAATGGAATTTTCTTAAAGTGTATAAACAAGTATTTTCTTATGTTATGGGGTATATTTGATAGTTTCTCTATTTACAACTCTCAATTGAGCTAATAGTGTCATAAATACTTAATGATTTTTCAAATTCATACTTAGATACTTTATCTTTCTTTTTTTCAGTTGCAAAAATAGTTAATAATTATTTAAAATCGTACTTATATTTACCCAATCTTTTCTTCAACCACTCAGACAAAAATATCTTTAGAAGTGGCATTTGTCGATTCTAAAAGTCTAAATGTCACTTTTAATTTACCGTGAAAATCAATATTCAAGCAATATCGCGTCGATTTTAATTGTTCACTTTTAAAAAACTGTCCCTTCTAATTGTTCACTTTTAAAGAATTATCGCATCTAATTATTAAAAATGACAAAATTATAAGCAGGTTGTTGCTTTTAATGTCGCTTTTGAATCGTAAAAATGGCGCTGAAAATAATATCATACAACTTAATGTTAAGTTTAGTTGCACCATAATACTTGGAAGCTTTTTTTTCTTAAATATAATTACATATTAATACAAAAAAGTTTAAAGAAAAAACTGTATCCTCATAGTATACAAAATAATTAATTTTTCCTTAAAAATACATTAAAAAAATAATAATTATATCATTTCATAATCCAAAAGAAATTATACAAAAAACACTCCTCCTTGATGAAAAAATGTTATGATTATTTCAAATTTTAGAGACAAAGTAGTGAAAAAAAAAAAGTTGGGTTATAAAATAAAATAATAAATGTCTTATTTTTATATGAGAATTTACTATTCTTTGTTTTCTTTTGTAAAATGATATAATTAACGTTTAATTATTATTAAAGAAAAATGACTAAAAAGACTGTATTATAAAGTATATGATTAAAGTTTAATTCATTTTAAGAAAATTAGTACATTTTTTGTTTTAAAATAAGTATTTTATTAGTTTTCAGAAAAATATCATTTTTTTTATTAAATTTTAAGTTGTTATCTACTTTCCAATGGTTTAGGTACTTATCGTGCAACTGTTAAGTATTTTTTGCCACAAGGTGATAACAAATTAAATATGCAAGTATGATTTTGACTAAACATTCAATATTTTGATAATAAAAAATAGAAAAAAATATTAAATACGGTTTTGAGAAAATTAAATACTCTTCTCAATTCATCATTGACACGGTGAAAATTCAATGAAAACTGTGATAAAAGTTCTCAACATCATCCCAAGTGGAGTTGAAGGTGGAAACTAAAGACGTGGTAGTGGGAGGAAATGATAGAAATTTAAGCTTGTTCTCGTATCTAATGAAGTGATCATATTGTACTGATTGATATTGAGCTTCATTCTAAGTTTTTTTTTTTTTTTGCTGACGTTTGCTTTTGGCTTAACATAGTCACTATTAGTGTAAATTTTAGACAATTTTCTACCAATATAAGTTGAATTCTCAAGAAAAGATGATTCATACTTAAAAGCGAATGAAAGTACAACATGTAACATGTGTCGTGAACCTCCAACAACGAACATAAGATCGATCACACTCAACTTTGATTAAATTATTGGCTCGTTCAAAATACATTCAAATCTCGGATAATGACTAAACGTTCGAGTCTCTTTACCATTCAAATTTCAATCGAAGTTCGAAATTAAATTTTGAAAGATGACTAGATCATCTATAGGTTAACGGGGTACAAAATTCACCAAAGTTACAAAGTGGACAACACTACAAAATCTAAACAACCAAAGTGCACATAATAAACTTAGATTACGAGAAAAATATTAATTAGCTGGAAAAAAAACTAACAATACCCAAGTACCAACTTTTATTTTATTTTAAGTAAATAAAAAATTGAAAATCGACTAAGTAAATTGAAGGAAGCATCTATATGTTTATAATGTATATCCAGAATCATTTTTTTTCTTCAATGAAAACAAAAGCAAATAACTACATAAGTTTATAGTGATATGAATCGTACTCCAATTCTAAAAGTTACACGTGAAACTTATCGCTTGAATTGCTAGCTAAAAGTGGGTTTGTTTTTATTGGTTCTCGTTACACATCTATGGAAGACAAAAGGAAGGAATCAAACTACAAGCATTAATGCTGCACTAATCAGCTTTTTGTTTGTGATCGTTTATCTAAACATGTTATAGATATATATTATATATATCTTATGAAGCGATAGAGTTTGAAGTGCCATTATGTTCTAGTAAGAAATTCACAGCAAGTGAAGTGACTACTAATAATAAGTGACCATGAAGTGGAAAGGAAAATGGAACTATTCTTCTAGAACCAATTATCATTGTTCCGTACAATGTACCTTCGGTGTAATGTATAGTTTTTCCCCTTTATAAAACTAAATTATTGCAAATGATTACCTTGGTGGTGGAGTAGATATAGATCAGGAATAGAAAAGAATGATAGATAGAACTTAACAACATGCCCAAAATAGTAATAATATTAACCAAATTATCTCTAGAGTAAATAGGTTTTCTTCAAATTACCCTTTGAAAACACTTTTATTTGTGTGACAAATTTAATGAATTTTAACTTATTTGATATATAGATGAAAGCTATATTATAATTTTGAAAAAAAATAATCAAATAACTTGGTGTGTAGATGATCTGGTCGATGCCAAATCCAAGGCCAAGAATGTGATTTTGCTAATCCCACTAACGAAAGAGAGGAATCGGATCTTTATATATTTTTCTTTTAGCGCAATGAACACTTGTTCTGTTGACTCCAATTTCAGTAACAATCAGCTGTCGTTATAAGAATCATAATAATACTTAATAAATATGAAAGATCAATTTTTTATATATTTTTTTTACGCGGTAATAATATTCTCCTTTGAAAATTTAGCTGTCTAGAAAATTACACGATTTGACTACTGATAATTGCATTATATACTCCTGATTATTGTATTGATAGAGAAATTATTGTCTGTCAAAGTTTAACAGAATATTGTAATAAGAAACCGATGAACTTAAAGATGAAATCTGTAACCTATAGACTATACTGCAGATTGAATTATTTAACGCAAACATATACATATATAAATATATATAAATGAAGCAGAAAGTCTGTATCAATCATATGTCATCACACTCAATATTGTTTTCTTTTTTTAAAAATAATAACCTTCCATATTTTTGGACAGTTCTGAAATTCCTTGTATATAATAAATTAAATAACACCACCAACACGTCCGAAACAAGATCATAAAGGTGCAGAAGATGAAGAAAAAGTAATTATTCCCAACTGAATAATTGTATCTATACTTTTCACTGTCACGTTATTACATATCGCAGTTGACCATATACATGCATACTGCTATTTTTTTAAATATATATTTTGTTTCTTTGCGATCAATATAGTTACTGATCAGACTGTAGTACGACGTGACAAATATAATAAATTCACATCACACTTATTTTGCGAATAACGTCTCGATCTTTCTATATTTCGGCTGAAAAGAAATGAGAGAAAGTCTTTTGTTGATCCACTTGACATATATACATTTAGGCATACTATAAATACGCTGCCATATAGCCACTGATATGCAACACGGGTCATTTGAGCCAATTTATTATATATTAAACTTTCTGCTTCCTCGTCTTTGGCAATAAACAAAAGAAAATTACCGTACGTGCAACAAAAATTCTCAGTTTCTTCCCCAGGTCGCCGCGTCCACTTTCTACACTTAATCTTTAAATTCAAGAAGGTGAGAAGACTAATGAATATTTATTTAGGCTCTTGCTGATCACAAAAATATACAACGTTTTTTTGTTTTTTGTTTTTACTTTCGTTTTTCTATTCATATACGTGGCTCTAGTATAGAGCTGGACCTTTGGCACCTTTTTCACCAGTTTCAAAACAAGAAAAATCAGCTTATTCATTACTTTAATTTTTAAAAATCGACTCCTTATTAACTCTTAATTTTTGTGTTTAATGTTTTCAATATGCTTAATATTTTATAAATTTTTTGTATGATATTGTTTACACGAATATTGAGTATAAACTAACTTCATCATCCATTTTTGTAAATATTTTCAAATATGGGTTCAAATAATTCAAATAATTTGTAAACCATTTAAAAGTGATTATTTATACAATATTTACAAAACATGGAATATTTTAAAATTAGTAAAAAAAATTATGGATATATACATAAGAGATCCTTAATTTTATAAAAAATACACATTAAATGGTAAATAAATAAAATGCATCGAATGTAAACTAAAAAGCATATTATTTGCTGTAGGTTGATCGAATATATAAAAAATGATGTCGTGCAAGCAAATGCAAGCCCAGCCAGCAGTACAACTCCCACCGCCACGTGGCATGCGATTACTGGCCCCGTCGTGGCGGCAGAGAGAGAAAGTGGTTGTGGTGATGGGAGCGACTGGCACCGGAAAATCCCGTCTTTCCGTCGAGCTCGCCACGGCTTTCCGTCCAGCCGAGGTGGTGAATTCCGACAAGATTCAATTATACGACGGTCTAGACGTTTTAACCAACAAAATCACCGCCGCCGAGCAGCAAGGCGTCCGCCACCACCTCCTCGGCACAATCCCCGACCCCGACTCCGACTTCACCGCCGCCGACTTCTCACGCGCCGCCACACGCGCGACCGAGGGCATCCTCCGCCGAGACGCCGTGCCGATCATCGTCGGCGGGTCGAACTCTTTCGTGGAGGAGCTCGTCGACGGCGGAAGCGGGAACAATCTCCGCCGGCAATTCGACCTCTGTCTCCTGTGGGTGGACGTGGAGATGTCCGTGCTCCACGCGCGTGTTTCCGGGCGCGTGGAAGAGATGGTCCGGTGCGGAATGGTGGAAGAAGCAGCAAGGCTCTTCGACCCGGCAAAAGGGTACGACCGGGGGATTCGGCGAGCGATCGGAGTGCCTGAGTTCGACAGATATTTCAGAGGCGGGGCCCGCGACGAGCGGGCTCTCAGGGCGGCCATCGCGGAGGTGAAGGAGAACACGTGTCGCCTCGCGTGCCGGCAGAGCGCCAAAATCCGGCGACTGGCGGAGGAGAAAGGATGGGCTCTACACCGGCTCGACGCCACCGAGGCGCACCACAGGTCAGGAAGGGAATCCGAGCTGGCATGGAAGAGACACGTGGCGGGGCCCGGGGCAGCTTTGGTACGGAAGTTTCTTTTCGGGCTCGAAGCGGAGTTTCCCACGCCGCCCATGCTATTGCCGAACAGAAGAGCCGCCGCTGCTCTGGCAGCGTATCACTAGAGAGAGAAAAAAAAATCAGTGCCTTGTCAAATAAGTTTTACCGTTTTGGTGGGATTTTTTTATTATTATTATTGATGAGGTTATTTATCATTTTTGTAACTTATTTAATTTTAATTTTTTTAATTAGGGTTAATGGAGATGATGACGACCTTGATTTTTAATACGACTTCACCAAATAAAGATCACGAAATTTGAACAGCGCCTTTTGTGCTTTTTCTTTATGGTTTGAAGAATCGATAACATATAATGCAATATAACGAAAGAAGATTTTTGTCATTTCTTTCCGGAAAAATTGCGAGGCATACGAGATGAATTTGTTTTAAAGGGTTAACGAAGTGCATAACCTTTTAAATATATAAAAATTTCGAAATGGTCAACGTTCGAAAATAATTAATAAATGATGAAGTTAATGTTTAATAAAAATGTTGGTCATTAATAGTGTGTCACGTATATACTAAAGTCACGAAGAACAGTGTGTCACGTATATACTAGGACTATTAATTAAGTTTAACATAAACGTTGTTCATTTTACAATTACCTCTTCAAACGTTGGTTATTGGACCATTTCTTTTGCTTTAATGATTGTACGGAAACAACACACTAACAGTATAATATAGCATTTAAACTTGTTTTCCACCGCATCAAAAATATAATTTTTATTTTTTATCTTTTATATTCATAACCTAATATTTTGTATAAAAATATTTTAATTGTAAAAACACTGAAACTTCATCAAAATGGATCATACACTACACATATATATGGTGTATTTATTATTTTATTATTTTTTAACTACAAGTTTAAGTTATCATAGCACACTTTGATGATTATTTTGATAATTTATTATTTTCAAAGTAATCATACGGCATTGGTTAAAAATTAATAAAATAATAAAACACATCATAGATGTGTGTGGTGTAGAACCCACTTTGATGAACTTTTAGTGTTTTCACCATTAAAAATATGTTTTGTACAATATGTCAAATTGTTAATATAAAATAAAAAAATAATATTTTTAATGATGTGGAAAGCAACTTAAAATGTTACTATTGGAATTACTCTAAAGAGCTATGCATATGGTAATATTTAGACACATTTTATATAATGTAAAATATTCTAAAATTAATGCTCGTCGAGTTCTAGAAGTTTTTAGGCATAAAGCAAAATTATTTTTATTGGCTTTTTAATACATTTATTTAAACAATTTTAGCATTTAAGTCTACAGACCTTTTCTTTTTACCTGAATAAGATTTTATTTAGTGAGTTTTAAAGCAAATGCTTGACCTCTTAATGGTCAAGCCAACACTATTTTATTTTTTTGTAATAACATAAATGTAGTTTTAGATTTTGCTTTCTTTCCAGTAACGAAAATTTTATAAAATAGCATTCATGAAAAACCTCTTCAAAGTTGCTTACGGTAACAAAAGTGTATAACCTTACCAAAAAATTAAAAGGATACACAAAGAAAAATATCATTTGTACTACAATCAACTAGCGTTAAAAGTATGTCGAAAGTATATGAGAACTGGTGAAAATATGTCTGACACAATCAGTAAAAGTCGTAGAGATGTCGTCTTGGACATGTTAGAGACACCTTACCAAACAACATGATTTTCTTTAACGAAATAGCGAAGACACTTGCAATATTAAAATCGCTCTTTGACTTTGAGTAGACAAAACCTAAAAAAACAACTTCTGATAAAAACTTTCACTGCGAATCAAATCATAACACAGTGACTGACAAAAAACGTGCAACGCAACATAAGATTCATATAACAAATAACATGAAGTGATAATAGTTTATGAGTTGGTTTTTATCACTATGGCTACAACTGATCTCCCTATTTTTCAGTCACAAGCAAACCAGAAACGAACATAACAACAAAAGAAAAAAATAGGTTCTTATTACAGACCAAAGTGAAAAAGAAGTTAAAAAAACCTAGAAAAAAATACCAAATTTTTTAGAGCATAGACATATTAGAAGGTGGAAGGAAAGTCCGATGAGACATACGAAGATGCTGGGAATAAACACTTCAGTGTATTAGAAATTTCAAACTTTTGTCTTGTCGTAGTGGCATGAACATCACCGAAGTAATAAATCTCGACTATCAAGGCGAGAGTGAATTATCTTGAATAGCTTTACACTAAAAATGAGTTTGCTAAGAGAGTGGGACTCGTTTGAAAGATCTCAAATGTGACATAGAACTCGTTTACGAATTCTTCTTCAGCCATCTTCACGTCTTCGGATTTTATGGTGATCAGTTGAGGATGTGAGCTCTTGACTTTGTTAATGCCTTCATAGGTAATCTCAATGATGTTTCCACACTTTTTTTTGCACTTACAAAAGTGTTGATAAACAAGAATACATTTATTAAATCCATCATAAATATCATTTTAAGCCATGGAGTTAGCAAGAGCGACTTCATCGTGTTCAGACGTCTAATCAGTTTCAGGAATGTTTCACTAGGCGTAGATGTCCATCTAGAAGATGTATCCTGCTATGGAGCCTTATTCTCTGAAAATATACATACTTATGACAACAAAAATAATTAAATATCAAAAGATCGATCCTTTTTCTCTAAAAGTATCTATACTTATAGAGAAAATAAGTAAATAATGAGACTGTAAATAACATATAGATTGATTATCCAGTTCGGTACTTGCCTACATCTGGGGGAATATCTATCGCGGTGAAAGAGTATACTTTAAATCAAGAAAACAAAGAATTATAATGGTGTTACAAGGAATCTCAACATCCTAAACCTAATGTTCGTGATTGATGCACCTTAGAAACCATATTAAATACGGAAAATAATTAATTGCACTCACAATAGCCAATTAATAATAATGATTGCTAAACAAGATCTAGATTTATTAATTTAATTTATTTATGAAAGAAATTCAGCAACCAATACTATCTAAGTCGTTAGAACACTTACATATATTTTGGCTTAGCTACATAAATGCCTCGATCCAACACGCGCTCTATTTCGTCATTCTTCTGAATTAAGTACTCGAGGATGAAACCGTAGCCTTCCGAAACGTAATCTTCGAGACGGATAAGAAATATGAGTGGGCACAATCGATTCTAACCATATCTCAAAACTGGATTGTTTCGGAGTCTTTTTCCTATTATTTAAGAACGGAAGTTTGCAATTCATGGGGAAAGGGGGAGGAAAAATTCGGTCGAGAGAGAGAGAGAGAGAGAGAGAGAGAGAGAGAGAGAGAGAGAGAGAGAGAGAGAGAGAGAGAGAGAGAGAGAGAGAGAGAGAGATGGCCTAGTGATTCAATGAAGAATTGAGTGATGTTTCCTCTTCTCTTTTATCCCTATTTATAACATTTATGAAGGAGATAACCACTAAAAGATTTCCTCTCATTTTAAGAGATATTCTCTCCTTTCTATAGATATTCTCTCCTTCTAGATATATTCTTTCATTTGGATTTAATCTGAGCCATTAGATCTCAATAGTGAATCTAAACTTTCTCTCATCTATCAGAACAATATCTATGGTGAGATTTTTTCTCCTTTGGCTTAACCAAAAGGAGAAAAGGGAGGAAGAGAATTTGGCCACTCCTAGGGCTTATCCCTAGGGGATTTTCGACCAACACATGTCACAAGCCCAACCCAATAATTTCCATGGCCCGTTTTCTTAAAATCCAATTAATAGTTTATATACTTGATCCAACAATAAATAAGCAATTATGTTATAAACATTTAGTTAATTTGCGAATACCGTTTTCCAGAATTAATGTTGTCAATCACCATTACAGCAAGTGAGATTAAATAATGAACAACATTATTATTCAAAATTTCGTTTCCGCCTTTATCAGAGCCGAATCGGAGACTATGGACCTAGTAGTAGAAGGTTAATGAAGCCGACGAAAAAAGACGATACAATCATATCTATTTTTCATCAATTCGGCTAGTCTTTATCGATACTCCACCGTGTAATTTAAGACTGAAATCTTCTTTAATACTGTAATTATATTTACTAATCGTGACGAGTGTCCACTGATATAGTCAGTTCGTGATCAAGATCCTCCAGGTTCTACCTGTGCCAAGAGAAGTTAATTTTTTCGTTATACTTCTCTTGATACATATCAGCCCTAAGCATTGTTGCTTCCCAGGCAAAAAATTCTTTCGAGCGTTAACTTACTTCGAAAGTGCGCGCAATCAATCGGTTCTGGAATCAACCCTTATCTGTAAATCACTTCCCACTCGAATCATGCTCTAAGAAAACTCCCAAGACATTAGTTGTTATTAGCATGGATAGCCTTTCAGCGACTGAGTTAAACAGCTCGGAAACATGATCTAGTGTTTATGATCACTTCAGGAGATCAAGTGACTATCATAGTGGTCTTGGCTAAGGTGTCGTAACGGTCCTTAAACTACACATCTACCCCAAAGCTTGTCAATGTCGTACACTTGCCACAAGTGTAGAATGCTCCCACATAGTGATCAACCTCCACTCATGTGCTCCACATATATGACTTTCGATATAATTTTTCAGACGTATATCAGTCATCGACCTTTTTTTAGCACACCGCCCGAACTCAGGTGCCCATCACGTCACTCAGTTTAATACGGAGGCTATGAAAGATAGTTGTTATTGATTCTGACACTCAACCTACTAATCATATAATGCTTATATAGTAATCTAATTATCGAATTCAGTAATTATTCATACGCCATCTTCAAGTGGACAATATTTCGAACACCTAACTCATTCTTTTTAATAGTATTACTAACTTAAGGTTCACCTCTATGTGCGAGCTTCATTCACTTTTCACACTAACACTCACAATATTTATAATTAATGTTTGGTTACAAGGAACTTTGTAAAATACTAATGCACATACAAATGTTTATGTTCTTCAAGTAACAAAAACCTTACAAAATGATGTTCACAAAAAACCTCTTCAATATTGCTCACGACTCTTAGTAAAAGTGTGTAGCTCTACCAAAAAGTTAAACACCAAATTTTAAAAGAGGCACAAAAGAAAACATTGTCTGTACTGAAATACAACCAGCTGATGGTAAGAGTGCGCCGAAAATACATAAGAGTTGGTGAAAACTTAAATACATATCATTTTAAAGATGTCAAAAACACCTTACCAAAAATATGATTTGCCTTAACAAAATAACTATTACTTGCACTAACAAGTTCGACTACATCACTTATATGTAAATAATTAAATTACAATTGATTACTGTCATTCAACTATTTAATAAAAACCACATCATGCATATTTGTTAAAAATGATTGTTTCCATTTTTGGTTACTTATGTTTCACTTCTTTATTCGTCTGTTTATTTTTACTCTAAACATAATTATTTAAATTTTATCGCTTACGTAAATATAGTACGACTCCCAAAAGATTATACCGCGTCAACCATTAGTACGAAAGTAGCTTTCAACGACTATTACATTTGCTTACATTTTTTAAAACTAAAAGCTTAAAAACGTACAACACTAGCCAATAGTTGTTACATGTAATAGCTTAAAAATTAGCATTTAATACTCAATTTAAATGCGACTTTAGATAAAATGTTGTCACCTTGATCTTTATTAGTAAAAAATTCAAATTTATATTTTTGTCTTATTATAAACCAATATACCTTTGAAACAAAATAACATCGAAACGAATGACATTAGAGTTTGCATGATAAGTTTATTTTAGCCTAATAAACACCTTTTCAAAATTATATATTAGTCTTATTTTTTTTATATTTGAAATAGAAAATGAAAAATTTCAAGTAAAATCATATTTATAAACCAACTATTTATCCAAGTGATTAGAATCAATGTTTCCAAGGTTGACACTTCAAACATTCGCTTCATTTATTGAAATTGGTTCTATACCCACTTCAAATATTGATAATTTAGATATATCTAACATTTTGTAAATAAGTCGTAAATAGTCATTTTTATTTATTTACATATGTTTATAATTAATTTTTTGTCAAATTTATCCGTCATATTTTTCTTAATTTTTAATCATTTTTTGACATTTTCGTCAGTAAAAGAATCACATTTGACTCTTTAAGACTTATTTACAAAACATTAGGTAAAAACAAATTGAGTATAATCTAATTGGGTATATAGAAAAATTAAAGCTAATAACTTATATCATTCATGATATGTTGGATTGTTGATTAAAAGTTAATATCTTAAGCGTGTGTCTAATCAAAGAGTTGGCATATCTAGTGTTAAAATCCAACTAGCTAAATAATAAAATAATAAGAAGTGATGCATTTATTTGACGAAGGTGTCTTTGAGTCAATTTTCATTGTCTAGATCAGAAAATAGAAAATGGATGTTACTTATTCGAATGATAGCTAAAGTCTATATCGATTCTATCACTTAAGAGATTCGTATGACTGAAAACTTACATCAAAATATAACAATAATTAATTATAGACATCTATATACCGCTTGTATTGGCTGCTCATACAACTATTAATGAGATATTAAAACCGTGGATTTCCCTTGAAAATATTAAAATTCAAATTTATGACCATAAAATCCTTACTTATTCGGTATTCTGTTTGGTAAAGCTTGTCTGATGCTAATGCTAAGGGAGGAGAAACAAAAATAGAAGCTATTTTTTGGGCCCTTTTGCTATATATATATATATATATATATATATATATATCTAATTTACTATTTTTTTTCGAGTTCAATTTCACTAGTTCAGTTTTTCCTATATGATGTTACGAGTCAATTTACCCGCGCGTTGCTGCGGATCGGGGTCACATTTATCAAAAAGTAGAAACATAAATAAAGACATAAATTATTTTAAGGAAGAATATATTAATAGTGGTATGTAAATGAAAATTAAATGAATATAAGTTTAAAAGAAATGCATAAATTATTCCTAAATATTGTATGATGTGGGAAAGAAAGAAAAAATATTTTTGTCATCTCAAAATAAAATCAACGAAAATTTTAACTTTGTCTTTTTTAATTAAATGTTAAGTTATTGTTAGTGTAACTGATGCATTATAGCAATGATTAATTTGTGATTTGTAAATCAATATACTTTTTGAAAGTGACTGTGCGTAGTTGTAATATACTTATTTAGACTTGGTGTTGAAGATGTAGAAAATAAAAAAATACATAAAAGAAAACGGTGGGCCTATATAGGACTGCATCACAAACCTGCTAAAGATGTTACCTATCATATCTCAGTGATACTTTCAGTACAATACGCAAAAAATGTATGAAACTACTTATTTAGTTAGATTTTACGTCCAACAAAAGATAACATACTTATGTATGTAATTTATCCAAAAACATGGTCATCGCACTGTTGCAAAGTTGTTAATCCCATCTGATACCTCATATCAGTCTCATGAAGTCTTTATAATCCTCGAAATACATAAGTACGAAACTAAGTTATGTATAAGTACTTGATAAATCAAACTACGGGATCATGCTGGAGTACGAAAACTGAACAACGAACACTAATTTCCATTTAAATAAATCAAATAGATTGTTTTTTTATCGTCAACCTGGTTTGATTATTGAATTTAAAAAATTAATAGAAAGAAAAAAATAATAGAATAAGGAAGTTTGAAGGTGAAAAATGAAGAACACGAAGTTTATTTTTCTACTTATTTTGTTGGTTAGATATACATAGTTGCAAGCAGTTTTTATATGATATATTAAGATGATTATATATCAGAACAAATATTTAAACCGAAGCAAGAATACCGTACTAGAGTGTGCGAACTGGTTGGATTTACAGTATTTGTTTCTTGTGCCGTACAAAATTTGTTAGGTTGTTGTTTAGTATATGTCATTGTGTATCCAAAAAATTTAAAACATGTCAATATATTAAATTCTATTTGCATATCTGAAGACTATATTTACGTGTAATACTTACGTTTATCAATATATTTTTAGGGGAAACTGTTACGGTAAATTTATTAACAATTATCCTTCCACACAAATCAGTATAGAATTAAAATAAGATATTTCATGAAATTTTCTAAAACTTCGAATTTAGATTTTGCTCTACTATAACTTTCCTATTATTTTTTAATAATTACAATGACAAAAATATCCTCGTTTTAATTAAAAAAGACAACAAAATAATATGTAAATAAAAGCATATAGGAGCCCAAAATAGTAATTCAACTTGCAAACTCTTAATAATTACAATGACAAAAATATCCTCTTTTTAATTAAAAAAGACAGAAAATAATATGTAATAAACTCATTTAGGGGCAAAATAATAATTCAACTTGATTCTTTTTTAGTTATATATATATATATATATATATATATAATGTATTTGTTTTATGTGCATAGCTTAGAAATTCTTGCAATGCTCGACTCTAATTGATTAGATTTTTCAATTTTTCATGGATAAGATGACTACGTGTAAAAGGTAAACAATATAATTGCCCGTTTCTAATTTATCATTCCGCAACAAAAAAATTAATAATTATGTTTTAAAAATGACTCGTGAGCTTGATTTTAGTGCTATACAACAAGTTTATACGTTCTTAAAGTCATTGTGAAATTTGGCAACTCTAGGTAACTTTGTGGTTATTGTGAAATTTATTATTCTCCAACAAAAATCTGAAAATCATGTTTTGAAGGTTACTTATGGACTTGATGTTTATGCTATAGAATAGGTTTCATATCATCAGATCATTATATTCGTTATATATAAAAACATATATACATATATATAATCTATTTACATATATATAATATAATAATATATACGCATATATACATATATAATTAGATAGGAAAAAAGCACGTATTAGCGAGCAAGTCCTTTGAATCAGCAAATGAAAGAGAATTGGATCCAACGACATATTATTAATCTTTTGAAATAATTGATGTCTGTTGCCAATTTTGTATGGGTTTCTCTTTCAAGAGATCAAATACAATATTATAACAAAAATTTGGCAATATAGTCCTACTTTACAAACTTGTTTTGGTTATTTCCAACGTTTTGTTAAACTTTTATAAATGTCCAAAAGTATAACGTGGCATTTTTATTAACATTATTAAGTTACCAAATTATCTTTTTATTTTCGGCCGGTATTGTTAATTACTCAAATTCTTTTTTCGTTTTAAATTTTGGGTTTTAAAATTTGAATATATTTCCTTTTTTGTTAAAATCTTGCCGGCAGTTTGTAATTATTTTGAGATCCTATAAAGATGGGCGGTTATTGACTAATTATATGAGATTAATTAATTAAGATATCATTTATAGCCGAAAAGGTTCAGACAGTTATTTTTTGTATATACATGATTTTATCCGAGATATTCTATGATATTATCTTATTTTTCGTTTGATATATTTCTGAATATTTATATGTATATAATTATTTTTTTAATAATTTCTGAATAGTTTCCTTTTTCAATTAAAAAACTAATATCGGTTGATTTAGTATTTTTAGATCTTATTATATTTTATATATTATTGACCTGTTTTAGCCATCATTTATTAAAAAAATTTAATGGCCGAATCTGCTTGTTATTTTTGTTTTTTTACAGTTTTATCGGAATTTTAATAAGTTCATTCGATTTTTTCAACTTGTTTATTATATTTTCGCTGGTATCATTTTATCAATTAATTACACTGTAAATTGATTTACACCATACAAGAATTACATCATAAATTGTATTTCCAGTGTAAATTGATATTGATTTTACACCGTAAATTGATTTTTATAATGTAAATTATCGTTAATTGCATTATAATTAACAAAACACGTTAATTGACTAAAAGAAAGAAAATTAAAATTTCATACATGAATTTTAAATCAAAATCAAAACATAAAAAGTATAACAAAGGACGATGAAAATTTAAATTTCCACTAGAGCCAAACCACTTCCACCCCCAGTGTTCGTCTTTGCCTTTGTCAGCGCCTCCATCGTTGGGGTCGCAGCCACTTGATCCAAATCCGACGTCCATCGAAAATAAAATGTTGCAGAAAACGAAATATCTAGTGGAGAAGAAGAATAATAATAGCCGAAAAAAAAAGAAAAAACGACGTAAATAATCGTTGAAGATAGCGATGAACAATAAAAACCAAAATAAACTTTGTTAATATCTGTTAATCGCTGAAGAAAACGATGAAGATGATAAACAAGAAGAATCTCCAACGATTTTTTGGCCAATCGTGAATAAAAATGGGAGTTTAGAGAGAAAGTTTTGTTTCTCTCTCTACGTTGCATATTCTCATTAATGAAAATATAATTTACTGCCGGTTTTAATGCTGTCATTAACCGTCTAATTATTTTAAAATTCATTTTTAATATTTCGGTGGGATTTTTAAATTTAGGATATTTTGGGTACAATTTTTTATTACTTAAAAGTGTGAACATTTACAAAAAATTTACCAAACGTTGGACAAAATCAAATTAAACTCCTGTGAGCCTATATACTACATTAACCTATATTATAATTTGTGGATTCCTGTGTCCACCATTGTAGTTCTTCATGATCTTTCTTTCTCTCTTGCTCAAGCATTTTTTTTATTTGTCTTGTCCCTTTACAATTTAGATTATATTCCCTTCTCTTCTTTCTCTTGTCGTGTTTGAGAGAGAAATTGAATTCCTGAGAGGTAATTAACGGGTCTTAGTTTTTTTTTCTTCTAGGTGAACGAAGATGCAATTTGCCCATTTTGATTAGAAATTGATGGATTTTTCCCAACAAAAGATAAAGAAATGCCCATTCTTTCATTGTAGTCTTTATTCACTAACACCCAATCCGAAAAGGAATGTTGTCAGTCTCAGCTCCCACTCCAATATTTTCCCAGCAAAAAAATATATTCTTATTCAGATACCCATTAACGAAAATCACAGAAAATAGGAAGAAAAAAAACATATATTTTTATATTTTTTTGTCGTACTCGTACGGAGTTTAGGACTTCCGTATTTGGTTGGCCCGGGTTGCCACGAGCGGGTGTGCGGATTTAGTAAGCCCACGAGTGCATTTTGTCGTTATGTACCAGAAAAGAATAAACATTAAAAATGATATCCAATATATTCCATATTTTAAGAGATCATATGCTCGTGGTATGGATATGGTCCACCGCCACTAGAACCGAGAGTAAATATATATGGTGAAAAATAGATTTTTGCGGATAACTTCATGTTTTTTGGATTATTAGCTTTTAAAAAATAAAAATAAGACGGCTAATATAATATTTTAGTTATGTTCTTATATTTTGTTTCGTGGGTTTACAATTATATTTAGAATTTTTATTTTATTTACACTCCACTTTATGAGATTTATACACACATAAATAAAATTGTCAAATATGTCATTTTAATGCTAATTTTTCTCATTTTTCTTAAAATATATTTTTTCAAATCTTTTTCAAAAAAAAATTTCAAAGAAAATGTGAAAAAAATCATTTCTTATTGTGTATAATAGATGACTATAATAAATATGGTCTTTTAGCTATACACTCATATTAACGTTTACTAATTACAAAATACTTCACGTTTGTTAAACTTTTCGTAAATACTCAGCAAAATTTTACACGTTTTTATGATCTATAGTTAGCGATTGTTAATGAAGATATTATAGTCCATAAAAACGTGTAGAGAACTTTTACTGTGTATTTACGAAAAATTACCAAATGTTGGTTATTTCTAAAACAATAAACATTAATGTGGGTGAACAACCAACTAATTGTAATAGATATCTACAATAGACGTTTGTTGTTGATCAAAAATGTCTACAATTAACGTTTATTGTTAACTGCGGATGGTAAATGATCTTTGCAAATTTTATTTTAGTGGCAAATTAGAAAAAAAAATTAGAAAAATAAAAAAATTAGAGTTGAATGTGATATTTTGGACAAAGAAAAATGATATAGAACATATTTGATAACTAGTGGAAACTTATATTTAATAGTTACCCGTTTAATATCGTCTTTCTGAGATTTATACAGAAACGATAGAAAAGCCGTATTTGAGATTTACACCAAAATTTTTTTCTGTTTAATATCGTATTTATGAGATTTATACGAAAGACAATATTGAATTTTTATTTTAATTAGTGAAAATTTTACACTTAAATGTTTGTTTTACCAGTTTAACGTCATCTAATGCCAAAAATTTATGAGATTATACAAAAGCGGTATTGGAAATATTCTATAATCAGTTGAACTTTATACTTCAAAAGATATCCGATAGATTGTTCAAAATCATAGAATCGATAATCTAATTTTATCAATTGTTGAATATTTCAAGAATTGAAGGATTTGATGTTCTCAAACTCCTCTTTCATTGTATTGAAGTGGAAAAAATTACATCAGTTGTGTGTTGTGTGTGTGAACTGACATCTGTTTATATGCTGGTTGGAACTCTCCACTTTACACCAATTAGTTTGCTCGTGCCATCAAATTACATGTATGACGCATTGATGAATTTCCCTTTATCCGGATGAACTTCATTGCAATGGATCATTTCCATTGTCGCTGAATAATAGATCGAGGCACAATTGATCCACATTCTTCAGTAGGTACTGAAATCCTTCTCCAATAAAAACATGTTCGAAACCCGAATCATTGAGGCTGTGAGCTCTCTCGAAGTCAAGTTTCTCCGACACGCTTTTTTCTCGGATGGCTTCTTAATGAGGTTGACAAAATAAGATGTATTTTTGGGTCTGAGACCTTAGAGATTCAATTACTGCTCGTTTCATATAATTAGTCTGTTTTAAAGTATCTATATATATTACTGTTTAAACTGACATCAGAATTCGTTACTTGCACAGGAAGTTATGTTGTAACTGCTAGTTTCTATATTTAGGCAGAATTACTCCATTAGTACCCATGGCTGTGTACTTGCAAGAACCTTTGAGCGTTTGAGATTTGTAAACAGTTATGTACGTGCAAACACTTTTAGATCAGCGTTAATAAGACCGAACCATGGTAAACTGCTTATTCGACAGTTTCTCGATAGCTCACAACCCTGCATCATCACCAAGCCTTCCGCATAGCAGAAATGAACAAGAACTTACAGAAACTGCTAATAAAATCCGAGAATACCAAACAAAAGGATAAATATCCAGTCATATAAATTCAACACTCGAAACAAGAAACTATCGCCGAACTGCAATACACGACCAAACAAAGGCAATAAAATGAAATAAAATAAACAACAATAAATAAAATGTCATAGTTAAAAACAAACGAAAATGGAAGAAAATCAATAAGGGGTTTTAATAATAAATTTATTTCCTGATGACCCTGCCGCCGCAGGCGTAGGTGACATTGCAAGAGTCTCCGACAGAGACAGTGTACTGGTGGAGGGGCCGGGAGAGGAAGTCGGGGAGTCGGACGAGCATCTCGCAGACGCAGTCGTTGTCCATCTCCGAAAGCCACCTGCAGCAGTCCTCCTCCTCCGGCGTCCCCTGATTCTCCTCGTCGTCCCCCTCCTCCTCGTCCGAGTCCTCCCCGTCCCCGTCCCCACCGTCCCTGCTCCGGTGGTGCCGGTGGTGCCTCCTCCGGTGGTGGCCACCGCCGCTCCTCTGCCCGTGCCCCCTGCCGGAAGAGCTTCTGGTGTGGTGGTGGCGGTGGGAGTGGGAGTGGGAGTGGGAGTGGGAGTGGCGCAGGCCCCTGTCCTCGTCGTCGTCCTGAGGGGGGGCGGAGCCGGAGCGTGGGGAGAGGGGGCTGTACGGGATCATGGAGCAGGCGTAGTTCGCCAGAGCGTACTGAGAAGCGCACACTGGGCGTGGAGTCAGCCCTTGAGCCGGGCCCAGGAGTCCGCCTTCTGCGGGGCCCACCAGACGAGGGAGGATGTGGGCTAGCAGCCCGATTGCAAGGGAAGACCAACGCCACGATGGTTTCCAAGCCATGTTTTTTTTATTATTGATTGTTGTGATATATTATGAGCCTCGAGATCTTCTTCGTCTATTTATAAGGGTTGGTTTTGGCTTCTCTTTTTAGGTTTTGGATTGTTGAGTTTCTTGTTTTTATTTTTTAATTATGAGATGATGTTGCGCTTTGTGTGATTCCAGGCCTAACTTGCTCCTACTACAAGGTGTGGGGGATTATGGGGTTACAAAATAATTAGTGTTTGGAGACATTCTAATGAAATGACTCGTATACTATTACATCATGCGGAAAAAATGCGTTCTTTTTTCTTTCTTTCTTTTTGGGTTTCATGACAAGCTCGTTGGAAGAAATGTGTATCTGATGATCGATGTTAGTCAAAACATTATTAGAGGAGAGAGGAACACAAACCAGAGGGTGAGTGATCTCACTCACTGAAGCTCATCTCCGAGAGATCATCATCATCCTCTTCGCTGCTCTGCCACTCCTTGCTCTTGGGCGGGGGCCGCGTTCTCATCCTCTCGGATTTCTCGACCCGAAGCCTCTCGCGCCTCATCCGAAATCCTTCCTTCATGAGCGCCACGAACCGGTCCTTTATCTCGAGAATCGGGTCCCGGTCCACGAGCCTCGATCTCTCGTAAGCCTCCCTGAGAACAGCGGTTCGTATCCCGGCCTTGAGCGACATGTAGAAGATCCCCGGGTGCCTCGTAAAGGTCGTCGAGAACGTGTTCGAGAATCCCATGTCGGATGTGAACTTTCCCAAGCTCGCCACCGCGACCCTCTTGTGGACAGAGAGCGAGAGAAGCTCGTGGAGCACCGCGACTCGGCGTTTCTCCATCTCCATCGACCCGGGCTTGATCTCCGAGGCGTCGGAATACGGGGAGATGTACCGGAGCTCGAGAAAGTCCCGTACCCACTCCAGCATCGGTTTTCTCAGCCGGTGACCCCGAGGGAGCTTGTAGGAGAAGTTCGGACGGACCCGAACCCCGACCAGCTTCGACTCCTCTTCCGCTCTTGCCTCGATTACGGACTTCGCGATGCTCGGGTCCCACGACACGAGCTCGACGAACTGTTTCCTTCCCGGGCCCGAGAGTCGGAAATGCTCCGGGTATTTCGGGACGAGCCGGGTCAGGAAATCGATCGGGAAGCCAAAGTCCCTTTTCAGGTTGAAAAGCTTCTCGGCGCTGAGGACTCTCTGGTCGGACATCATCAGAAGCTTTCTGATCTTGGTGACGATTAAGTCCTCGTTCTCGGCGTAGATTCGGGCTTCGTCTTCGACCAAGCGGAGGAGAATCTGGGTGGGTCGGATGAACTTGACGGGCTGGGTCTTGGGCTTGATTCGGTCCATGTAGAGCTCGAAGAGGTTGGGCTGGAACCTGAGGAAGGTATGGGCGTGGATTCGGAGGCCGAGCCTCTCGCGGCGGTTCTCGAGGTACCGGAGTGGGATGGTTTTCCCGGGCTCGTTCAGAACTTCTCGCACGACCCTAGCGTAGACTTTGTAGCGCTTGTCTCTCTCGATGGTCTGGTCGAGCTCGCGGTCCTTTCGCCACGGGACTTTCAGGGTCGATATGGATTTCCAATGGAGGAATTGGGTGAGCTTCGAATTGGATGGCGGTGCGATGGGTTCTTGTAAGCGATGACGGGCTATGGAGAGCATTGCCTGAGGATTGAAGGAGGAGAGCTCCGGAGAAGACTCGCAAATGGAAGACAAGGTTCAGGGTTTTACGGATAGCGCCAAACTTTTGGGCTTGAATTGTATTTGGACCCAAACGGTCCGAATTCATTTTCCCCCAATAATATGTATATATTTCTGCTAATAAATTATTACTCCCCCAAGTTGAATTATTCTTATTGATCAAGTCTAAATTCGTTGACATAAAAAAAATTGTGACGAAACTACCGTAAGTTATAAATTGGTTACACTTAAATTAAATAACTAAATTCTTTTTTTACCGACTAAGCTATTTAAAGTCGATTATGTTTGCATCATCTCTGTTCAATACTACGTGGCTATGTTTTCCCCCATATCAGACACCACATGATTGAGTTTTATTGGATTTTAAAAATGGGTTATTAAATATAATAAGTCTATAAATATAGTGAATTTTAAATATGGGCAAAGTTGGTTAAACTTATGTTAATGTCCCGGCTCAAAGCTAAATTTATGTTAATTGCCAAAATTTAAAGGGCAATATAGTAAAACAAATATAGTTAATTAGTTGACACATAAGCACTTGAGCCATTAACATAAGTTTAACGAAACATTGAACATATTGAAAAGGGGATAATAAACGTTGGTTATTTTGCTGATTTTTTTTACTAAAAGCTGTATCGCCACATCATATTCGTCTTCGTGGTTTCGTTAAATATTTTTGTTTTGTTTCCATTTTTTAAAAGACCTATTTTTAGAAAGTAATGAAACACGAAAACCTTAAACATTGAATACCTTGTTTCATATTAAAAAGATTTCACGAATTCGTCTGTTTGGTGTCTGTTAAGTTTCGTCGTTGTTCAGTTTGGTGCGGGTGCGACAATGGTGATGGAAGGATTTTTGTTTTGTGGAGAAAGAGTAAGAGCATGATGAAGATCAACCAGACGGCTAACATGCTCCATTGATGGGAATTCTATTCTTATAGTCATTAAAAACATACTCGAAGTCTCTATTTTATTTTATGAATTTTTCAATCAATCGGTGCCTAACATGCTTCATTGACGGAAATGGCATACCTAACCTGAACACGAAATTATCTTAAATGCGGATTATATTTTTGTCTTGACTTATTTACTGTCTGTTCTTCATCGTCACTGCAGACTGTCCTGGTCACTCTCTTCGCAGACCCCATCAAATTCGTCATCCGGTGCATCTTCATTGGTACAAACTTCAGTCACCACAAACCACCAACTTGTGTCTTCGGCATTTGTCTCGCCGTCCGGTTACTCTTCGTCTTGCTCGTACTCTTCCTCCACAATACAAAAATCGTCTCCATCCATCACCATTGTCGCACACGCACCAAACAGAACAACGACGAATATTCTCCGACACCAAACATACGAATTTGCGAAATCTTTCTAATCCGAAACAAGGTATTCAATGTTTAAGATTTTCGTGTTTCATAACAAAACCACGAAGACGAAGCTGATCTGGCGATACAATTTTTAAAACCCAATAAAATTCGACCACGCGGCGTCTGATGTGGGGGAAAAATATTTAATGGAGCTACGTAAGATTGAGTAAGGATGGTGCAAACAGAGTCATCGTTAAGTAAGTTGCCTGGTGAAAAAAGAGTTTAAATATTTAACTGTAACCAACTTAAAACTTACGGTAATTTTACCGCCATTTCCTAAAAAAATAGAAAAATTGCTCTAACTAACTCAATTGAAACGTTGCAATTGTAAAATACCCAATTTTCTACAAACGTTTAAAAAATACCCAATTAGTCCTACGTGGCCGTTTTTAACGAATATATAGTTACAATTATGCCTTTTTTAATTTTCGAGTTAATTATTTAAGTAATTAAGATATTTAAAAATTAATACAAATTAATCCAAAAATCCAGATTCTCTTACTTCTTTAATTTTTAAGTAACAACCGTAATTAAAGGGATTAATATATTTTTGAAGAAGTCAATGAATTAAATAAAAAAAATTTGTTTTTGAATTAAAATTTAATAAAAATAATTCATTAAACGCTCATTATATATCAGGTAAAAGTTGCCACTTGAAAAATTCTTCGTCCATATTAAAACGTAGTTAATTTGCGTTAATTTTGTTTTCAACAGCGAATCGTTCAGTGCTTATACATTCCCCTGATTTACTGGATTTAAAATCGTAATTAATGGAATTAATATATTTTTGAATAAGTTAACGAATTAAATAAGAATCATTTTTGTTTTTGCATTAAATTCAATAAAAAAAAATTGTTTCATTAAAAGCTCATTATATATCAGGTATGCATCACGTTAACGCTTGAAAATTCTTCGTCCGTATTAAAACGTAGTTAATTGCGTTAATTTTTTTTAACTATACAGCGAATCATTCCTCTGATTTAGTGGATTTGAAACCATATCATATATTTTTTAAGAAGTCAACGAATTAAGCCACAATTGTTAACAAAAATTAACATAAATTAATAATCACATTTTCCAGCAAATGATTTTTCAATTTCACAGAACTTAACCAAAACAATATATACACGAAATTAACAGAATACAGGATTGAAACTTTTTTTCTTTAAAATTTTGAATTTTGTTTTCTCATTTTGAATTTTATTTCTACACAGTATTAGGTCTTAAAAAAATGAAAAATGACGATGAACCTACGTTTGAGATATGCCTTTGGCGTCTCGACACCGTTCTCGAAGTCTCCACCGCGTATCGGGACAGACATTTCCATTCGTTCTTCTTCTTCTTTGCCTTCGTCTTTGTCTTCATCGACACTCTAAGTCCCTCTCTTCACCACCGCCACCGCATCGAACCTCCGCAAGTGGAGCGACTGGGCGACACGCCTCGGCTCCTCGGTCGGAACATCCTTCGCGGACTCCAACGGCCGTCCCGACTCTGCTTTCCTCCGGTGAGAGATGCGGTGGCTCCTCGAAGACACTGTGGAGTCGGAGGATGAGAGCACCGGTGTGGCGAGGTTGGAAACGAACGTGGAGGATCTGTACTCGGCGTGGAAGTAGAGAGTGGGAGAGAGAAATTAGGGAAGTTTGTTTAGTTTTCAAACTAAAAATTTGTTCGGTGGTAGAGAGAGAGAATGAGGTTGAGTGTTGAAATGGTTTAGAGTTTAAGAGTATTAATGTAGTATATAACAATTCTCAATTTTAACTTTTCGCGCCCAAATTTAATGTTACATTAAATTACTCAAAATTTCCAACAAATCCGGCCCATTTAATGCAAATTGAAAACTTCAATTTTTCCTGATTTAATCCGGATATATGAAGTTAATTTTTATAAATTAATAATTCGAAAATTAATTATCCAAAAAGGATAAAACAGACTTTTAATTTTCGTTAATTTCTTGTTTTGGATATCAACCAAATTTGTTAATAAGTTGAGTATTTTGCAAACTCAAATGTTAGAAGGGTATATACCTCTTTATCCCAAAAAAAAAAATGATGCGTTGAATTTTTCCACGGATATAAATGTTTTTTTCAATTTAATGTCATTAATATATAAATATGAGTGTAGTCCTTTAGCGCAATTTTTTCACGGTATTATCTGGATTGTATTTGATAGGGAAGAGCTATAGGACTTGAGACTGTTTTTTTGGTGAGAGCTCTGTGATTTCTTAAATATTATTTTGTTTAGAGCATTTAGATTTATGCATGAGTGGCAGTCGCCAATCTAGTGTTTAGAGAAATTCTTGATGGAATTGTGTATAACTTTCTGGTTAATCATCATCACATAGACTTAATAGCTCGTTTAGAGATTTATGCAGTACATATAATTGTGGATCATGTTTGGACCACATGATCGAGTATGTTCCTTTGAGGCACTAGGTAAGTCTAAATGAGAAGTACTATTACCTCGTCCACTTCATTGGTGGGAGTGTGAAAATGAATCGTGTTTGAAGATATTTGTTGACAAAGACACGAGTTGTAATTCTGAAGTTAATGACCCGATATGGCCATCAATCTAGAAGTATGTATACATTACCTATAGTGCACTCTGCATTGGCTTTTAAAAGATCCGAGTTGTAAGTTGAATGCTTTCAAACATAATCATTATGAACGATTTAAATGGGAGTGTCAAACTAAGTTTAAATTGTTTTGTGAAAGATTTGAATAGCTCGGTTGTATTTTACTCGTCTTTTATCATATATATCCAATTTAGTCTTGTATGTTCATCCACAAAAAGCACAAACTGTTGAGCTTCAAAATTGTTTGTTAAACTTGAAGAACTTGTCTTTTTTCTTGAGTTTGAAACAAATTATTTGAACATATTAGCAAAAAAATAAATAGTTCGGTAGTTTTAGCATTATCTTGCATTTTGCATATTAGCTTAGTTAAGCCAATTAATTTTATAAAACTAATTGGCTAAGGAAATTAGATATATGAGATCCACATCCATATATTATTTACATGTGAATTAAATTATGAATTGTGTCACATATCCAAAATAAAATATTGTTGATAACAAGTGAGAATTTTAAAAAATATATATAATTATTTACATGTGCATACACTTAAAGTAATGAAAAATTCTAGATGATTTTAGCTTAAATATGGTGTAGTTTAAGAATGTGATTTGACAATTAAGTAAATAATATACGTTAATTTATACTTTCATCTTTCAAGAAGTATCAAACATGTCCCTTCAACTTAATAGACATTCATCTCTCAAGTCTCTCCTAGCAAATATAAAAAAATATGTTATCTTGCATACAGCATTTTCAATTACTTTTCTAGAATAAAGAAATTGAGTTCCCCAAAATAATTTTAATATACTAAATATTTATTTATTATATTATTTTATAAAATATCAAAACCTTTTTCTATAAATAATGAAGCTTTTAATTTGAATTTTTTAATTCTTAATACATAAATAAAAGATTATTTTGCGTTGCTAAATTAATCATTTTGTAAAAACTAAACAAAAATGTAATTGTTACAATATAAATTATTTTTAAGAGAGATATATGCCATTTATATTAAACTGGAGTGATATATTTGATTTTTTTTTTTTGAGGAAGATCTATTTGATATTTTAAAACCTGAAATTATTAATAATGGAATAAATTAGAAACTGTTAATATTTTTCATTATCATATTGATAAAATTGGACAAGAAGTTTCGATAACCTTTGAATAGAGGTTATTTTTCTTTTAGTTAGGGTAGTTCTACCGAAAGCTTACCCTAACAACCAACTAGTCATGCATTATATAGACTCAACTCAAGATTATAACTCAATAAAGAACTCTATAGACTGCATTAATAGACGACTTATCTCATTGATGGTACGAAAAACACAACATTAGATAGACTCCAATATCTAACAGATACCATGATAGCAACTCCCAAATTAGAAAATAAGAGAATGATCTATGAATCTCTATGCAAGAAACCGGATTTTAACCGTATTTGGATGCCAATGAATTCATCAATTCATCTATGATTCTATTAATGTAGATTGGAATGCCAGATTAGTTAATGTAGGGTTTGTTCGGTAATATTCAATGGTATCTAGGGTTCTGTTCTTTAATGAGTCTCTGAAGAATGTTCTATTTTAGAGCCAGGGTTTAGATTGTTGTTCCGTAGGCTTGAAATAAAGTATATTCATGTTATTCTCTTTATTTTATGTTGGGCTCTATAAGGTTCTTTTAACACTATAGTATATTCTGGAGTTAATGTAGACATCAGTTGTATGATTATTTAATGAAAGGGAGTTATTGTTATTCTTCAATGACTCAAAATAACATGGACTCAATTAACTAATAAATAACATAACTTATTGAAAGAATGGGAATCCTAGAACTAATAAATACCATGATACAATTTTTAATAACACGGTGAGCTTTCGGTTGGCTAATGTTTTCTTACTCTAAGTTTTTTAATGCATTTCTTTCTCTATTGCACGTTTAACACTTTCCTACGGCAGATACCATTTCATGAAACATATGAAAGATGTAGTTAATTCATGAATGATTCGAGATAGTACTTCAATGTGAGATGGTCTAAGTCAATGGTTATTTTATAGTGGTTGTTGTTATTCCGCCTAAGTTATTAGTTGCCGGATCTTCCGTCTCTAGATATAACTACTGATTTAACTACAGTTTATTGGGGCTTCTACTGTTGTAATTCCCAGATTCTAACTTAACAAATGTTACGATATCTCATGGTAACTGCACTTTCCATCCAATAAAATATCATGCACCGCTCTTTTCTTTTTATTTTGCGAATTAATATACAATACAGCTGTATATTAAGCCATGTTGGGGTTCCTATTATTTTTTTACATGCACTCCAGATCTATATATTAATAATGCGAGATTTATCATTCGGGTCTTACCTTCGGGATCATAACTTTCATTCCTTGGCATAAGTTTCAATGGGACAACAAGGCATGTGATTTTTTATGTTCATTGCAAGCTCTTTTCTCTTTTATACCATGGCGTAAAAAGAAGATTGATTCAAGAGACAACTTACCCCAACCGTCTGTCCTAGTAGTTAGAGTTTCACCGACTAGTATTAATGTCGAACAAAGAGCCGTTATTAGAGGAAAGGGATATCACTACTTCAAAGAACTAACAAATCTCTCATTATTTCTTTCATACAAGAGCATGAATTCAATTCTTGATATCACATTATTTTATTCATGAGTCATTATACATTATAGACCTTTCCCATCTTTCTTATCATTACTCTTAGAGACTTGAAATAGGTGATACCAACTTATATTAATGTTTTCAGTATTTGTTGGCATTATTCTTATGAACGGTTAGATATAACGATTGTCTCTGCATTTTCAGGTATGTTTATCAGGTCTGTAAGAAGCTACGAAACATTTAAGATGCTATCAGGTATCGACGCATTATCATAATAAAAGAGTAAAGACCGGATTTGAGCCCGGGTTATTTCTATGGTTTTCGACGGCATGGTGTCTTAAGTGTTTTTCTAGAGCTTCCTCCACCTGTGTTTGGTTTTGAATTATCCGGATCTGTTGGTCTTCTATTAAAGAAGAGATCGAGTCAATGTTTTCTTCCGGCGAAAGTAACATCACCGCCATTTTATTTCGAAATAAAAGATCCAGTTGTTTCTCCCTATCCTCCTTTTCCAGCAATGGCTTCTCGAGTTCCGCATTAAATAAACAAAGACAAAGTTAATGCCTGTTAGGATCCTATATCTATGTCATTGAATGATTCATGTTGTTATGAACGGGTTCTTTAGCGTATTTAATAGAGAGGCGGGTACTATCGTTGTCTTCATGGTTCATACTATTAACTCAGGTACCTAAGTTTCTAACTTTGTTGCTAAGATGTTACTTCGGAATGAATGACTTAATACGGTTTGGATGTACCTACCGTTGTTCCCTAAGTTTCTTTTCTTTAATTCATGGATTTCTACCGTAAGCTGGCTCTGTTGTCATTAACTTCTCTTTCCTTAGGATCAATGCATCAATACTCGAATAGAATACTTGAGAGCAACGTTATTTTTCTTTTAGTTCAGGTAGTTCTTATTTATTCAATATACCATGTTTAAATTGACTAATTAATTTGTAGTAACTAAGATACTCTAGTGATAATACACCTTTTTTAATTGGAGATCGTGGGTTCAATCTCACCTACCGCAAACAAATGAAACTTTGCCTTTAAAAAAAAAGGTCTAATTGGTTTAAGTTACGTTACTACTACTCTTTTAATTATAATAAACATTGATTTTCTTTTTTGTTCTGTTTGAAACAATAGTCGGAATTGGGTAGCACGTGAAACACGTGAGCCATCCATAACATAAAACCGGATGGCATCAAGGCATTATGTGGAGTGGTGGCCCGTCTATCGCTATAAAAGCATTGTCCCTTGTATCAGGCGTTACGAGGAAGAGTGCATTATTTTCTTTTTTAAGGACATTTTATTATTGTCTATATATATTCAAATCCATTTTCGCTCATAAAAATGCCAAAAGAGTTCTATGCTCTCATGTCACTCTTTTTATAATTAGAGATTAGTTAGCATCTTATTTAATTTTTAATAAGTACACGTTACACGTGTATCTTGCTCTTATACGAGTATATTAAAAAAACTTCAAAATAAAGAGTATATTAAAAAAAATAAACTGCATGCTTACGTTCGTTTAGAACGACAACAATTACAATAATAATATTGAAAACGTAATTATACAAGATTTGGACATATATTAATATGAGTGGACATCTTCACACGTAGACTGCTACGTAGTCTCTTTCCGAAAAATAAAAATAAAACTCTATCATAAAATTGACAAGCAAACAAAAATATTATGAAAAATAAGAATCAGTTTTTTAAATTGTTTTAAGGAGACAGGATCGAACGGCTCTGTGTTGGCGAACTTAAGAAACGCGATTCAGACGATTATACCCCAAAAACAAATAAAGAACGGTCCAATTTGTATATATTTTTTTCGTTTCTCATTTCAACAAGTTTTCTGCTCTGTTATTCTTCTTCGGCGTAACCGACGAACCACATCGGTGAAGCGAAAAGCTCATTCGTTCGCGATGGTGCTTTTGCTAAATGCGTTTACCATAGCTCGGACGATGATGGCGTCGCCGGCGTCAGCGACCGGAGGACTGGTGTTCCAGGCGGAGGACATCGCGTTCGGAAATCCGTGGTGGTTCGTCTATGCCGGAGTTTCATGCGTTCTCGTCCTCTTCGCCGGAATTATGTCGGGATTGACACTTGGACTCATGTCGCTCAACCTCGTCGAACTCGAGATTCTCCAACGCAGCGGGACTTCCACCGAGAAAATGCAAGCAGGTAAGTCCTTCAGTACTGTTTGACCTAATCTGTTGAATTTGGCGGAACGAATCTCTCAGTGGTACTATTTTGTTGTTAATCTGAGTGATTGAGCTGTGATTCTGTGTGCGCGCGTGTATATACAGCTGCTATACTACCGGTCGTACAGAAGCAGCATCAGCTTCTGGTCACTTTGCTTCTTTGCAATGCTTGTGCTATGGAGGTACTTATTGCTCGGATTTTTTAGCTTCTTATTTTAATTTTATTTATTAAATATTAGCGTTGGTGAATCATGACACTGGCTGTACCATGGGTAATTCGGTTATATTCTGCTTTTTAACTAGTCGAAAAAAAGAAACAAAGAGACTAGATTTGATATTTATTGTTATATCCGGACATGTAACTTTTAAGCGTGATTTCAGTGTATTCGTACAGTATAAGATAATTTAGGAGCTTTTGACGATTTGAAGCATGTCGCCGCACTTGAGTATATTTATTTTTTATTCTAATATTAACCAAGTTATACTTTTGTTTTGGTATAATATCATTAATTTCCTTTTTTATTTGTATTTGCTGGTAGTGATACTTGCTTTGAAATGCCTTATTGGGTTAGATTCTGCTGTTTACCTAGAAGAAAAGTAGAAACGACGGAACTGGATTTGTTTATATTTTCTATATATCTACTTAAATTAGGACAAAGAGTTTTTAAGTGAGATTTGGGTAAGATGATTTGTACTTCATAATCTACGCATTGCATTTGTGTAGATACTGAAAAAACACTAATTTCTTTGATTTGTGTTTGTTTGCTGAAAAGTTGAAGCTAATGGCACGTCTGTTTTCCGCCTTTCAACGAGTGGAATCAAACAAAAATTATCCATGTCTTTGTAAATTTGCCTCTGCCTTTGTTCGTTGCTCTAGATCATGAATCTTGTTATTTAACTTAGCTTATTTTTTGCAAATTGTATCTACTATTTACAGAATGTTGGCTATATAGTAATATGAAAGTGTAAATATGTCTATATACCTAATGGTCCCTCTATTTTTCTTCTACAGGCACTTCCTATATATCTTGATAAAATCTTCCATCCGTTTGTTGCTGTTTTACTGTCTGTGACATTTGTCCTAGTTTTCGGCGAGGTAGTGCTTTTCCCACGTTGATGCTTCACATGAAATTTATAGTCCTGAGAGAGACTCAAAAATTCCCTTCGTATTGATTTAGATAATTCCACAAGCTATTTGCTCAAGATATGGGCTCGCAGTTGGTGCAAATTTTGTCTGGCTAGTCCGCGTCCTGATGATCATTTGTTATCCATTTTCTTATCCAATTGGAAAGGTAATATGTAATTCAAATGTTCATTATATTTTCTATGAGAATTTTCAGCTGATATTTCAATAGAAGTTCCATATGGCTTGTCCATTCTCTATTGATTTTTAGCTATCCAATTGTTATCCTCTCTGAGAAGTAATATGTTCTTCAGCTGTTTATGACAATTTTTTCCAACTGAGTTTATGTTTACACGAGCAATCATACACAAACGACACTTTCAATTTAAGCTTAGAATATACAATGGATTTTGGGTTTCAAGATCGTTATACATTTTGGAAGCTATTTCCCTTGGCTTATAATACCGTGTCAATTACTGCTTAATTGAGAGATTCTGTAAGCATATGCAACGGTTTTTCTAATTAACTGAAATTGTTTTACCATAAGCTTTGCCAGAAAGTGAACACTTTTTTATTAATTGTTTCAGGTTCTGGATGCTGTACTTGGGCATGATGAGGTTTTATTCAGGCGAGCTCAATTGAAAGCGCTTGTCTCCATCCACGGCCAAGAGGTAACAGTCTCTTACGAAATCCGCAGCACGTCATGTTAAGAGGGGTGGGGTAATGGAAAAAGAACGACTAGAACTTGTTTTGGTCTCTAAATAGGGGATATTGTAAGAGGAAAAACTTTGAATATTATATTGGAATTGTAGGAGAAGACCCCAGGTCTATTGAATTACCCCGAGCTCTAAAAATATCCAAATTTACAATTCTGATTTTGAAAATCTTAGCACATTCTAAATTTCAGTAATACTCACATTTATGCCAACAAACATAAACAAGAGCTGATTACTTCACCAGATTCCCTTTGTGGAGCCTGGTGAACTATCACTATCACTATCACCTAATTATTTTTAAAATGTAAGAAAAATTACTCTCCCATAAATTTATCATCTATCTATAGGCTGGTAAAGGTGGCGAACTAACTCATGACGAGACAACTATAATCAGTGGAGCTCTGGACTTGACGGAAAAGGTACCTACTTGTATAAAAGAAAAAAATCAATCAAATACATTAGTGTTGTCCATTATTCGCTGTGTACTCAAATTTGAATATAGCATTATCATCTATAAAAAAAGTAGCATAGGATTCAATAGAGTTGGGCGATAATTTTGTAGGATGACAACAATATCTCTGCCAACTTGAGTGAGGTTCATATTATTAAGGACAGTCCTCTATTTTCTCTGGTTATTTTGTGTTCATGTGTAACGCATATTGTTGATTTACTTACTAATTACTTACTTGACTGTTATTTACACTTTGTCCATACATTAGTATTGTAATATAATTGGGACATATAATTATTGGTATTTGTACGAATCCACTGCAGTACATCGTATTTTTTTTGTAAAAATGGTGAAAACCCACTTAATTTTCTTGGGATTTACAGACTGCAGAGGAGGCTATGACGCCTATCGAATCAACATTTTCCTTGGATGTCAGTTCCAAATTAGACTGGTGAGTTTGAGCTCGCTATGATTTCATACTTATTATTTTATCTTCTTCTTATAGCTCATTGTCCATTCATTTTTAATGAACCCCATTATCAAATACAGGGAAGCAATTGGAAAAATTCTTGCACGAGGTCATAGTCGCGTCCCAGTTTATTCCGGAAATCCAAAAAATATAATCGGGCTTTTACTGGTGGGTCTAAATACTCGACGGTAATTATGAGAGTTCTATTTTGTCAGCAGATCTCTTATCTAATCTCCATCCTCTTTTCATTTAAGGTGAAAAGCCTTCTCACTGTTCGGGCCGAAACAGAGACTCCAGTAAGTGCTGTTTCCATCCGCAGAATTCCTAGGTTCGGCTTTCTATTTCCAGCATCTCTTTTGTTCAATATATATGTATATATAGAGAGAGTATGTGAGATGCTGAGGCGTTGCTGATATTTCAGGGTCCCGGCAGACATGCCTTTGTATGATATCCTAAACGAGTTTCAGAAAGGAAGCAGCCATCTGGCAGCCGTGGTTAAAGTTAAAGGGAAGAGTGACGATACTCAACCTGTCTTCGATGATGATAAATTGCAGGAAGACACGTTTGATGATGCAAAGTCTCATTGGACAACCCCGCTGCTGAACAAGTATTATAATTACAAAAAAACCGAGAATGTTGCTATCGACATCGATAAAGATCCGGAACCTTTATCAAACAAGCAAAATACCCAACAAAACGGAATTTCAACCAACGGATTTCCAGTGACGTCTGAGGATATTGAAGATGGTGAGGTTATTGGTATCATTACGCTCGAAGATGTATTTGAAGAACTTTTGCAGGCAATAACTCTTGTTTTTTTTTATTAATTACTTTCTTTTCCACCCTATTTGTATCAGCCACGTGGTAATTCTTAAAATCCATTATGAATCTCAAATGCAGGAGGAAATTGTGGATGAGACAGACGTGTATATAGATGTGCATAAAAGGTAATACCCAAATATCTAATTTTGCTTGATGTATAGCATTTGCACTGATTTATTCCCTTTTCTCAGAATACGTGTGGTTGCCGCCGCTGCTGCTTCGTCTGTGGCACGAGCCCCCTCGACTCGGAGGTTGATTGCTCAAAAACCTGGTGTACGTCTTATTCTTACTCTCACTTCCTTATCTAATTGCGTAAAAACATTCATGTACTTTTTTCTGTCTTCATCTAGAAAATGACAAGATACAAGAATATTCTCTGACCAAATGTGGCTGAGATTGCAGGGAGGTCAAAGTAAGCAAGGTCAAACGACGAACGATACGCCTTATGTTCGGGGTGCAAGGGAAACGAATGAGAATGTTTCAGGTGGTAAGAGATAATACATCCGCGTTGTTTGCAGTTTGTTTTTGCATAGAGTCTCTGTTGGCTATATCGCTTGTAAGTTTGCAGTTTAGGTATAGTGTATTTCAGTTAACACCTATAAGCTACCCTGATAGAGGTTACAATCATATAATCTGTTTGTAACTAATAGCCGAATAAAACTCTCGAGTAATCAGAGTGTCGTTTCAGACGAGGAAATGAAGCTTATCAGTTCTGGTCATGCCAGGACCGTATCACGTCTTAATTGCAATATGAACTTTATTCAACATTCAAAACGCGATAACAGTAAAAGGTGGTGTATGTGGGTCTACTCGTCATGTTTCCATTGACGTAGAATCCACACAAGTAAATAAATTGTAAAACTGATTAATTGAAATAGTCGATCTTTCATATTTTTAAGTAAAATAGTCATGAAGTAACTTCTAAGGGTTGACTCTGGGTAAGATATTTAATGACTAATTATAGAAGAACAAGAAACTGAACAAATTTACAATGTTACAAACTAGTCACATTTTAAGAATCTTTAGCAAAATAGACTGACTACGTCATAACAGGTTATACCTTTTGAATTTAACCTTTTTAGTTCTATCAATAATTTAATCGAGGACGAAAAAATAACGTGTTGATTAGTAAATAGTTGACATAATTTTCCTTAATTCCACCGACTGTGTAGCTTGAATTTTCAGCTTAAATGACTAAACTTTTGAAACTCTTTTGAAGGAAGAACAACATTCTAAGACCATAAAAGAACTTAGTGTCGGCAACAAATATTATTATGATTATAGGAATTTTCGCGAAAAAAATGAACGAAAACTAATAAAAGTTGATGACTACAAAAATCAAAATTGTAAAAAGATCGGAAATTACCTAAAAAAATAAATAATTAATAACAAAAAAATTAAATACTAAAATAAAAATATTAAGATGTGAATTGAGATATGATGAAACACAATTAAAAAATTGTGAATCAACGATAAAAAAAGTTATGAAATAAAACGAAATTAACCAAACTAAATATGTAATGTACATTACCACAATGAAAAGAAACTCATAAAAGAAAAAATATGAAAGATAAATATAACGAAATAAAACAAAATAAAGACGTTCATATTAGACTTTAGAGCGAAACAGATCACCATAAAAGGAAAAATTGAAAGATGAACCACGATGTTTGGATAAAAATCGTATCTCGCTTGAATTCAAATTTTTAAGCGATTAGAAAATAGATTTAATATTGACGAGAGAATAAATCAAGATCCTAAAATATTAGCAAAAAATTAGGCAATTTTAATTTTAGATTATAAGTCAAACAAATTTAAAATCGTCTCTCTTATATATATATATCAGGAAATAAACCGGAGATAACCCAAAATTTTGAATTTTGAAAAAATAAAATTTTTTGTCATATTTAAATTTCAATCAATGTAACCTATTTTAAAATTTGAAACTAACTGATTTAATTGTAAATATTCAGACTTAATTTATATATATACGTGTGTGTATGTATATATATATATATATATATATATATATATATATAATTCAAGATACGGAAAAATATACGTCTAATAAGTTTTCTCTCTCTTCGCATATATAAAAAAAAATCGGAATAAACATAAATTGTGAATTATGGGAAAAAATGTTTTTTTTAATAATTTCCATACATATATTTTAATAAACTTATCTATTTCAAAATTCAATATTTGAAATTCAATTAATTTTTACAACAATTTTGAATAAATATATATGTGTATATATATATATTTAAATAAATAATTCCAAATAAATAAAATGATGTAAATGTAAAAGCAAGTTTATAAGATTCGCACATCACCCAAATTATTTTTAGAAGAAAATAAAAAAAGAATGGATAAATAACAATTGCAACGTTTAATTTAACTAGATAGATCAATTCTTCTTTGGTTATTGTATAGTTGTTTTCCATGGTTTTCTAATAGCCGTATGATAATAATAATTATACTCATATTATCATATGTCAAAGGTCATAGTTTACAAACATGATTTGATTTTGTTCAATGTTTCGTAAAACTTGTAAATGTCCAAAATGCTTACGTGGCTCATTAATTTAAAAAAATTAAGTTACTGTTATACCTTTGGATTTTTAGAATTAATTATGTTTTAAATTTCGCAAAAAATTGACAAAAAAATCGTTAATTATTTTAAAATCCGGAGGTTTAATTAATTTGAGATAAAATCCAACAATTTTTGGTAGTTATTTGACTCATTAATTTCAGGATAATCAATTGATTTCATTCCTTGTTTGGAAGATCTTCCAATATTTCATCGTTGATATTCAATTTACATTGAAATGAAATTGTTACTACAATTATTTTGGGTAATTTGATCTTCAATTTACACCGAAATGGGATTGTTCCTATAATTATCGGAAGATCCTACAAACATGAAAAGTTAATATATTCAATTATTTTAAAATCCGGAGGTTTAATTAATTTTAGATAAAATCTTACAATTTTTGTTAGTTATTTGACTCATTCATTTTAGGATAATCAATTGATTTCATTCATTGTTTGAAATATCGTCCCGTATTTGCTCGTTAATTGATATTCAATTTACACTGAAATAAAATTGTTCTTATAATTGTTCTGGGTAAGTTGATCTTCAATTTACACCGAAATGGAATTGTTTCTACAATTGTTGGAAGATCCTACAAATATGGAAAGTTAATATATTCAATATTCGATAATTATTCTAATATTAAATAACAATATTTAGTTCATTTTGATTTCCAGTTCTGGAAATTATTTTTAACCGGCTATAATTTACATTTAAATTCTGGAAATTATTTAAGACGACCATAATTTTATCTTCTTTATATTTGAGTTTTATAACGCAAATAGAGTTGCGATTTGCAACGTTAATTTATTTTACAACGTAAATTGAAGTTTTTCATCGTTAATTGCATATGAATTAACCAAACACAATTTTTATAAAGTTTACTATATGAAAGAAATCAACATTTCATAGATGAATTTGAAATTAAAATCAAAAGAAGAAGAATAAGAAGAAGATGAAGATGAAGAAGAAGAAGATGAAGATGAAGAAGAAGAAGAAGGAAAAGAAGAAGAAGAAGAAGAATTAGAACAAGAACGAGAACGAAGGTTGTGTTAATGAAAGTTTCATATCCTTTTCCGTCATTAAAGTTTCACATCATTCTTCTTCATCTTCTTCTTATTATTATTATTCACTTATTCTTCTTCATCGTCATTGTCGTGTTCATGTAGTTCAAGATCATTAATCATAAACAAGAGATAAAGAAACCGATTCTAAAAAAGTCGATACAAAAAATAACATAAAGACCTGTTAATTACCGATTGATTAAAAAACTTATTGATGATGATCGATCGAAGAAAATGGCTTGGATTTGTTCCTCGATAGATTTTGGTTTCAGAGATAATTTTTGGTTGTTTGCATGCGTTTGAAGTTTCTCTATCTTGATATCCGAAATTATATATATAATTTATTGTGGTGCGGTTATTAGTTCATAATTTACGCTGTAAATTAACTCCCGAAATTAAGTATTTAAATTTGGGGAAAAATTGGAAGGAAATTTTTATTAATTAAAGGAGTGGACATTTACAAAAGGTTTACAAAACGTTGGACAAAACCAAAATACCAAATCTATATAGGGATATATTATACATTAATTAGATACGTCAAACAATTCCTTGTTCTTCGGGTCTTGTAATTGATATTGACAATGAATTCATGTACGCGTGAACCACTATAAATATAAAGCTTTTAGGGTCGTGCTCGTTTCTGCAATCGAATGATTACTATCAGATATTTAAAGACTTCTTAAAGTCGAAGCCATACGTTAATATTAAATTTTCAATGTGATTTCTCAAAGAATTGCATGAAGATAGTGAAAACACCGAAACACTAATATTTACTCCCACTCCGATGTCGGATTACTAACCATTTAGAGGAAAGAACCATTTGAATGTTAGGACTAGATGGAACTCAACTTTTTAATGTTGAAACAATTCTTAGCTGATAAGTACTTTCAAGTTGTTACGAAGGAATTGGATAAAGATAGTGAAAACACCAAAACACTAATATTTACTCTCACTCCGATGTCGGATTACTAACCATTTAGAGAAAAGAACCATCCGAATGTTAGGACTAGATGGAACTCAACTTTTTAATGTTGAAACAATTCTTAGCTGATAAGTACTTTCAAGTTGTTACGAAGTATGTGGATATGGTAAGAAACTATAACATCACATAAGACGGCATATGCATACTAGTTGTTATATACAATTTATAAACTTATTTCATAATGAAACTTTGTACTTTTTCTGTTGTTTATACTCTGACGTCTTATTTAACACTTCATAGTGTTTCTACTATCGCACGACATCTAAATGACTGTAATAACTTCGCATTTTTTGTCAACCTTCTATTGAGTCTATGAGGGCTAATTCCAACAAAGGGCTTCTAAAATACCTTACTTATAATTTTACTTGCATACTTGAGTTTAAAATGAAATTTCGTGGTTATCTATATTTTTTACAATACTTGAAGAATTACATCGGACAAGATTACGTTGCACACAATCATGTAATTTTTTTTTATTCTTTTTCAAGTTTGATCGAAGACAACTTTCCATAAAACTGTGGAGACGAGTCCACCATGACCACCATCAACTAGTAGATGGGTCTTCCGAAACATTGCTCGCTTTGCACATGGCATAATTTTGACGTCAAGATCATCACCACATCCGAAGTCTGTTGTGGAGACGTCAAAGCATGATGAGATTACTTTATACAACTCTCAGCAGCTCGTATCCATGAGCCAAGAGGATCTCAATGTGTTAACACGATGAAGACAACACGAAAACATGTTTCCCATCATATCAACAATGGTCTGAGATACCACTCGATCTCGATTTCAATAGTCTCATATGAATTTGCACTTAGTAGTTTGGGGCAAATCATTGACGTAAAAGTTTGAAACCTGACATAGTAAAAACTCTCACCGTTAAGATTGGTGTCAACACGAAAACCGTTCTCAAGAAACGTTAATCACCATGATCTTATGAACAATTTTGACTTGAATTTTGCAAACATGACATCAATGAAACGTAATACTTATAATGTTTGAACGTTATGAATTTTCAATGAATATTAAGAAATAACGATTTTCATTCGAAATAACACCGTCAATTAAATTTCTTACAATTACATTATTCGAGTTCCCCTAAAAAAAAATTTATTTGAGTTTATAATTTTTCAATTTTATTTACTTACTCCACGAAATTAATTGAAGTGGCGATTTCTGCAAAATCTCGTGAAATGCCACTTCCGTGCCAGACACTTTTTTGTGTATGTCCATAATGAGTTTAGATGATTAATCGAATAAGCATCTAACTGATGTCACATCTATTCGTCTAAGCATTTTTCCTACCATTAGGGAGCAAATATCAAACACGTTGAATACTGAAAAAAAATACACCCCCGGTTCGGTTTTTTATCTCTCTCCATGACGAGAAAAGTGTTGAGTTCTTGTGAACTTTTGTTTTTAACGTTTTCTATCAATTGGACATGCTAAAATTGTATGAAAGACCTTGCTCAATGTATTTAATAAAACTAAAACTTATATTGCATTCACAACTTCTTAAACGTAAAATTGAGATAATATATACTCTTATACCAAACAGAGCTGCCCTAAAAAAATATATTTTAAATATCAAATACCATTTAGTAATATTCATGCAACAAAAAAAAAACTTATTAGAGCATCTACAATGCATTATTTTTTAGAGGATTGTGATGACATGTATGACATCTGTAATCGGCTTATGCATTGAAGTAAAAAAAAATGAGTATTTTTGGCATTACGTGTTTTTTTTGTGTGAAATACTATTATTATTTTATTATTCTATAATATTGTGGTTTCAACTAGATAATAAAATAATGCTTATATTGTGACAACATTGAAACTATTTGCATTGAAGTGATTTTATTTAAAAATTCAATTATAGTGACATATACATAAGAATATTTTGATGATATGTCGAAAAATGACTACTTTAAAAACAATTTAATGCTATTAAATAATTATATAAAAAATTGCTCTAAACAATCAAATGAAACAATGATCTCTTGTTTGACCATACTTTCTTTTTTGTTTAGTGAATAGCCATATTGGTGATGTGATAGTTTTAGGCAATTGGATTTACAATTATGTCCTTATTATATAGATATATATAATTAGAATTGTTTTAAAAATAATTTGGAAATTGTAATCGCTATGAGTGAGTTTATATATTTCGTCGCTTTAAAAAAATAGAGATATATTAGTCAATTTATTTTAAAACGTAACAATTAATATGTTTTGAGATATTAGTATTTATATCCCTAATTATATTTATATGAAACAATACGACAAAACACTCAAGTGGCTTGAAAGTTCAAAGTACAACTCTTTCTTCAAAAACAACTCTTTCTGTCGAAAATAACCTCGAAGAAGAGCCAGACGATAATGCTTAAATACGTAGCTATGTAGTTCTCTCTCTTTAGCCACGAATAATATGTATGTAAATAATATACATTATTTCGGCCTCCGGATTTAGCTTCCCGAGAATCGAACACTACAAATACTGTGCAAAAACCCTTCGCTTTCTCTCGTATCGTTTCACATTCGCAATTGGCTCTTTCTTTGGGAAAACCCGAATCCGAAAGGTCAGTCAGTCCTTGCTTCATTTATCCACCTTCCGAAACTTTCGTGGAAGAAATTAATTCTTCTCGAAATAATTACTATTAAAATTTATATATTTTTTCTCGTCTGAAGTTTGAACTAAACATAGTAATTGATTGATTCAAACTTTTTTTATAATTGGCGGAGGTATTTCTTAGGATCCCAATTCTCTCATCTGACGAACGTCGATTCTGTTGCCTCTTTGCTATTCGTTTCAACCCGTAACGACTGATTGTGGTGTCGCCGAAAACCGTGTAAAGAGAGAAAAGTTATCATAATTTGATCATCTTCGTTCCTGATTTTATAAACTATTTGCAAACACCCTCGTTCCTGATTTGCAGGTTTTGATAATTTCCATCTTATCATAATCCGTGCTTGTATTGTTTCAATAATTAATTTCCCATTTTCGTTCCTAATTCGCAGGTAAACTATGGGCTTCAAATCTGTATACGGTACCTTGCAAGAGATCTTTCCTGAGGTAAGCTGGCCCCGAAACTAATTCCTTAGCCTTTCGTTTCCTCTCAGTTAATGAAAATTCTTTTTGAGGATCTCAGAATAGTAATACGGATTAAGATATTTAGCTAAGTAAGAAACTTTTACGAGAAAGAAATCCTAGATTATCATGAAGTCCGTTATGTTTTCTGAAAGCTTTCCAACTTTCTAGTAGCTCATTTCTTTTGGTCACTTTATTTACGTTTCTAAACGCTTTTGTTTGTTTTTGTATGAACTTTTGATAGATCGACGCTCGCCTTCTGAGGGCAGTTGCGATTGAGAACTCCAAAGATCCTGATGCAGCTGTTAATGATGTTCTTAATGAAGTCATACCTCACATGGCTGTCCAGTCCATTGACAGAAATAGCTCTGCTCATGGAAGAAAGATTCTTCCAGCTATTCATATAAAGGAGCCAAAAGGAATCCCTTGTTAGTATCTCTCTTTGATATGAACATTTTTTTCAATACTTTGATTTTTTTTGTTTTATATATATTTGTGCATATTTGAACCTTTCGTATAATTTGCGTAATTTTTTTTGTTTAATTGAAGATGAGAGTAGTGAAAACATGCTGCCGCGTAAGCCGATAGTCGACGCAGCCTTTGTAGAGCCTTCTTCGAGATCAGGATTTGCCATTGGTGAAAGTTCGAAGGATTTTTCTTTTAAAATTAGCCACAATAATACAGGGTTGTGTTCAGAACCTGTTTGGGATGATGTTGGAAAGGATCTGGCTATTGATAGTATCAGGAAGGTCTCGATCTCAGATCATCAAGATCTCGATAAGGTTGATAAAATAGGGTCTTCTTTGGAGCCCAATTGCGCTGATATGGGAAATCATGTGACTATTGATAGTTCCACTATGGATGATGAACCTTCTGTTGTAGCCGAGCATTTGAGCCACTCAGAAGAATGCAATGATCATTTACTTACAGAAAATTTGGACGAGGAGTTGATTGTTTTGAAGGGGAGATATGAACACAAAACTGACGTGGAATGTATCCAAACTGTCAATGACATGTCAAATGGTCTGGAGAAGGAAGTAACTAACGAGCAAGTCTATGTCAACGCTGATGCGAGTAAAGATCTGTGTGACAAACATGGCCTCGTAATTAGTGAGGTAACGAATGGAGAAGTTGGCTTCACTGGAATATTGGACGAGCCTGATCGTGATTCATATGAAGTTGACTGTAATGTGACTGGTGGATTTGTGGCCTCCGAAGAAGGGGAACCAAGTAATGCTGTTACTGAGATGGCTAGCCCTGTATCAGTAGAAATTGCAGATTCTACAGTGGGTCACAGGACTATTGAATCTGTGGCTTCTGATGAACAAAGCTTCAATGGCTCTTTGTTGGAACCGGAAAATGTTATTTCGGAGGCTATTCCTCCTGTATTAACAGAAACTGCAGATGCTAAGGAGTGTGAACTTCAGTCCGAAGCCGGTGCTTTCAACCTTTCCGCTAGCAATGACTATTCTTTCATTGAAGTTGGTGGCAATGACAATGATTTTGCTAGGAAAAGCAAACAGTCTGGTCAAATATGCTGCACTGAATTTCTCGATGAGATTATTGAAGATGCCAAGAACAATAAGGTATATATGGTTTCTCAGATTGCTTATTGAAGATGGACAGTACTGTATATATGGGTTGTAAAATTGCTTGAGATATCCTTTACAAATAACTTTCTTATAGAATAGCTACTACCGAATGTCAAGGAGGAATCTGTTAATGAAATAAAATATGGCTCCATTTGGAAACTACCCAACTTAAACGTTCTACATTGGTAACTACCAACGTTTAGTAGTATTAGGTAATTAGCCACTTCCATGTATTTACAGACGTAAATCTTATTTAAATAGCCACTTCTTATATATGGCTATTTGCCTAAAATTTACCAAAGCTATTTAGCAATGTCAAATGTTAAGATGGCTATTTTCCTAATTTCCTGATAAAATATTTATTTTTCTAAACTCGATCAAATCCGAAACCACTCACATGTTTCTTGTGTAATATTTTGCGGTTCAGTGGTCGCTCAAAATTATTGATTTCTTGTTGGTGCAGAAGAACTTGTTTTCTGTAATGGATTCGGTTATGAAGTTGATAGAGGAGGTGCAACTTGAAGAGAGAGCTGCTGAGGTGGCTAAAGAGGAGGCTGCGAGGGGAGGAGTTGACATTCTAGTCAAAGTTGAGGAAATGAAACAAATGTTGGCCCACGCAAAGGAAGCCAATGACATGGTCAGACTCAAAAGCCTATCATCACTACTGATTACTATGTCTGTTATTTTAATGTTCTGAAAGGCTGGTTTTTTGGTATGCGTTGTTTCAGCATGCAGGAGAAGTTTACGGTGAGAAATCTATTTTAGCAGCTGAAGCCAGAGAGCTTCAATCTCGACTTCTTTGTTTATCTGAGGAAAGAGACAAATCACTTTCAACCCTCGATGAGGTCTGTAAAAGAGTTGTCTGTTTCTTGCGCATTGTTTTTTTTGTGTCTTACACAATCTCGATGTTCATATATGCAGATGCGTCAAACTCTTGAAGCCCGTCTTGGTGCTGCTGAAGAAGTGAAAAGAGCAGCTGAGCTGGAAAAACGTGAGAAGGAAGAGTCTGCTCGGAAGGCTCTCACTGAGCAAGAGGCCATTATGGAGAAAGTTGTTCAAGAGTCCAAAGTGTTGGAACGCGAGGCTGAAGAGAATTCTAAGGTGCCCTCTTATTTTACCATCTGGCTCACTTGTTCGGGAAAAGTTAGATTTGGTTAGTTGGGTGACATGCTTTCTGTTTTACTTCTGCAGTTACAGGAGTTTTTGGTGGACCGTGGTCGCGTGTTGGATGTTTTACAGTGAGTAATCTGCTATATCTTATCATTTATTGAACTAGCACTCATTCTTTAGTTTTTAGTTCCTATTGCTTAGAGTTGGGATTTCAGCTCATATCGAACTCTCAAATCGTGACCATAGGAATAATTGGCTGGTTTGCATTTTGCAGAGGAGAAATCTCGGTGATATGCGAAGATGTGAGATTGCTTAAAGAAAACTTCGACAAACGGATTCCGCTGAGCATGTCGGTGTCCTCGAGCCAGACAACTTGCAAGCTGGCTTCATCAGCTTCTTCCCAGAAGAGCATTTCCTCTGATAAAGCTCCAGAGGAGCCAGAAGGAACCAGTTCAGCTTCTTCAGTCGAAAATATAAGCGCTGAAAAGGACTTTGCAAAGCACGACGGCAAAGCAATAGAAGACGAGTGGGAGATCTTTGACAAAGAAGAGGAAGTCCAACTGAGAATTTAGATATGGCCCCCCTATAGACCCAAGTTTTAAGTACGAGCCGGCTTGTGCGTTTTTTGTCAACATTTTGATCATTCATACTCCCTAGATTCTATATGTACAGTTTGCACTTGGATGAATAAATATCAAGAGGAACAAATAGTAAAGTTTTGTAGCCGATCATGCTGGGAAGCTGAGGTACGCTTATCTTCCTAAGCTTGACTAATTATTTATAGGAAAGAACTAAATCGGTTGTTTAATCATCATACATCCTAATGTATATAAATAATACAGCCCGGCTCAGTTTGGATTGGAATTAGGGTTTCAAAAAATTTAGTCGGGTTGTTTTAGGGCTTGATTTTTTTCCCTATTTGTGATGGTTGAAGAGTAATTCACCAAGTAGAACGAAAGAAAGTTTGTGAGTGAGGTTGATTGAGAACAGATAGAGGCTCGTTTTGTATCCAAAAGAACAATCACCAATGCAACTGAATTCCCTACTCCAACATTTTCCTCAAACATATCTGAACCGGGTAACTGAGTTTTACTCGTTGCTAACTACATTATTTTTCCTTTGTATTTAAACCATGCGAAACCCCATTTACACTCATCTCACATCATCGTTCATGCACAACTTGAGGTCGTTTTTCATTATGCTTGGCCTCCTCATGTTCATGACCCTCGAATATCTTAGAACATCTCTAATGGTACATATTAGAACTCGATAGTAAACAAGTATCTTGATCATTAATTCATTATCTTACATTTTTAGTTGAGTCAATTGTCTTTATAAAATTAGTTTGCTAAACCAAATATACACGAAACTCACTCTCATAAAGTATTGATTTGTGCACATGCATAAATTAATTGTTGTTAATAAATGAAAATAAAAATAAAAACCATTATTGACTCATTGAATAAAATTAACCTAAATAAGAATTCTAACTTACTACTAAATATAAATTTAGCTTAAATATTAAATATATTATAATTAAAATATCACATGACAACTTAAATTAATATCTTAAAGCATTTCCAATGGAGGCAACAAAAGTTGCTCTTCACGTCACTAAATATTTTAATTTTTTATTATATTTAAAATATTATATCAAAGTAATCAAGTGACGATATAAAAAGTTATTATAAATGGGAACACACCAAATAAACTATTGGTTCATATATTATTTTATTATTTTTTGTCCAAAGAAAAAGATGGCATCGGTGCCAAAATTTGCAACTTTGCTATAATCATTGTATAATAAAAAAAATAATGTATAAAAAATAAAATGACGTGACATTGACATGTAAGCAAAAGCAACTTGAATTGTTTTGCATTGGAGATAACGCAAAGCAATTCAAATTGCTTTTGTTTACATGTTAACGTGACATCATCTTATTTTTTTAATTTTCTTTTATTATACAATAATTATAGTAAAGTTGCAAATTTTGACGCCGATGTCATCTTTTTCTTTGGACAAAAAAATAATAATATAATATATACACCAATAATTTAATTTGTGTGGTCAATGTACTTTTATATAGTATTTTAAATATAATAAATAAATAAAAATTAAAATATTTAGTGATGTGGGAGCAATTTTGTTGACTCCATCGGAGATGCTCTAGGTTCATAACTGAAGATGTCGTTATATCCTCTATCTCTAAAGTCAAATAAATGTTCTTAAAATTTGAGTACACGGTAAATAAGAACCTCTAAGTGTCATTTTCGTCATATGGACTGGACTGATAGTAAATAGGAGCACACGAATTATATTTGATTTGTTTTTTAACTAATGATATATATTGTCCACTATAAGCTTCAATAACAGTCACAGGGTCGTCATTCTAAGATTGTTCTTCTAATAATAGTATATAAATTAAAGCTCTGTGACAGATGATAAGAAAGGGATTGAAATGCTAGTGTGAGAGTGAAAAGATCTTTTAATCAGGTAATCAGCAAAATGGTAATAGTAATTATTAGCCATGAAGTTCACGCCTTTTGTGCATGATTTTCTTCTCCTTTGGTCAATTTATTTTCTTGGAAGAGTGACTGAAATGTGAAAGTGTGAAACTCTTCACATCAGCAGGCCTACACTACACATCAGTTTTTAATATTTAACCTTTTCTATTTAAAAATATATCCGCTCTCATAAATGTCCTGTTTATTTTTTGGTCTAAAAATAAGTCAACTTTATGGAGTGCATTTATTGCGTATTATGGTGATGTGGTTGGAATATTAGTAGTACTCTAATAGTTGGAACTCTTCAATTTTAAGTTTTAACTATATGTTTTCATACAAACTTGTTACATAATTAAAAAATTAGCTCCACTAACTCCGTTTTAAATTTTCTCATTTTCTTTTATTAAAAAGTAATTACCGGCTCAGAGTTAGTAAAATTAAATAAAAAATAATTTAATTTAGTATAAACTGATAGTTTTTGTTAATAAAATGATATTTTAATTACTTCTAAAAATAATTTGACTTTTGAACTACAAATTTATTTATTTATAATATGTCATTAGATTCATTGAACCGTTAGTAAAATTTTAAGATTAATAAAATAAAACTTAATGAAGTAAAAGCAAAAGTTACAATTAGCAACAGAATAAATCGAATTTCAATTTTCCCAAATTATTTATGGTAACAACAAACTACAATTACCCAAAAATATCGTAGTGAAGGCTCTAATTATCATACGGCCTTGCATTTGATCTCACCATTGACAATTCAAAAATAAGGGAAAGCTATGATATTCATCTTCTAATAATAAAGAAAAAAATATTATGCTAATATCCACGTTATTGTTTTACACGAGTTTTTATTTCAAAAAACGTCAAGGTTTAATAAAAGAAAAAGAATCAAGATTCGTTGCCGATAAAATACAAACTATTCTTATCGCTGTTTAAGGCAAACATAAATAACATGTAGCTTAGGAAGGTAAAATAAAAAGCTTTCCAGCAATATTTTATTTATATGTCAATTGTCAAGTCATCTTAAATATATAGCTTCTACCCAAAATTTAAACATTATATATAAACACTTCTACTCGCCAATTCGATTTAGTGCATAAGAATCACAGTGGTGTATCTGACATGATCAGATATGGCTGACCCATATGTTCCTCACCTTTGGATGGAAACGTACACGTCAGCGTCAAAAATAGTTTATGGGCTTTTATATTCGGCTTCAAGCCCAATTCTTTTCCATGGAGTAATAAGCCCATAGCGAAATACAAAATAGCGGAATAGTATGGTCCACGCTCTTTTGGTTGGTCAAACATTGTTTCATCGTTCATACATGTCGGAGACTGAAAGGACACGGTCAATAACCGAACGCCACGTCAGCTAAGTCAGAAAAGGCCAATGTGGGGTTGCATTGGAAAATACATATTTCTTTGGCCAGATAGCGAAGAAAATGACGTGAGATTAATTTAAAGCCTCTCTCTTTCTCATAAATCCTCAAAGATCCCATTACAATTTTTTTTTTAAATGTAGAAAGACAAAGCAAATGAAACAAGGCAATGCCAAAAAGGCCAATAATTTGACACCTTAGTAATAATTTGTGTTTGTATATGCGTGTGTGGGCAAAAGAGATTTTGGGTATGGCTTAAGAACGAGGATGTGTTTAAAGCTGAAAAAGGGCAAAGAAGAAAAGCAAAAGAAACTCAAATTCCTTCCAATAGGGAGTGGAGATACTTTACCCAAAGTACAATCGAATATCATCCTTTGACTGTCTCGTTTGTCTCTATATATTATTAATCTAATATAGTTTTAAAATTTTACTTTTTCTTCTCAAATAATTCAAATTAGTTGGTAATGGTATTTGTTGGTATTTATTTTGTGTCGAGGGTGCAGATATTGTTAACTTCTAGAGAAAGAAATGACGAATGTGAAGTTTAGATGACGATTCTCATTAAATCATCTTTACACAGGTGAAGTGTATCGATATACACGCTGTTGAGCTAACTAAGGGTTACTTCATAATTTACTATGATCAGTATGATGAACTAAGTAAGCCTAAACTTGAACCAAGCCTAACTAGCCAGTCTCGTGCTTTGTTGTCACGTTAAATTGAAAAGCGTTATCTTTTATAGCTATGATACGAATATTTGATTGAGAGATAGAGAAATTGATGATTCTCATTAATGAATATTTGACTGAAGTGGTATATTGATATACAAGAGCTTGACCTGATAAAAAGTTAATTGTATAATTAGCATTGATATTAAAATTGACTAAAGCTTGGTTAGTAAGCTCATCAACCTCTTGATACACGTTAGTTTTACACCTCATCATTTAACTTATATTTCTAACCACCAATACTCAAGTATCTTAGAACATTTCTAATGGTAGCAACTAAAGTTGATTTCTTGCCTATGTGTAAAATTCAAATCATTTCTATTTTTACTAATTATTTACTTGTCATGTAATGATTATGGCATTGGACTAAATTTTGGCACTCATATTTTTTTTACTTAGAAAAAATTACTATAATATTATATCAACCGATTCTTTTATTTTAGTGAGACCAAAATTTAATCATTATTAACTTCTATTATCATTAAATTAATTTTTTTATTTTGTTATTATAATATTTAAAGCAAAAATAAGAGCTTGCTATAATATTAAATTTGGTCCCACTAAAATAAAAGTATTGGTTGATATAATATTATAGTAATTATTTTCTAAGCCAAAACAAAAAATATATGTGCCAAAATTTACTCAAATATCATAATCATTACATGACAAGTAGATAACTAATATGGGCTAATATAGGTAGCTAATCAGGGGGTTAAGATATAACTCACGTAAAGGAAAAGGGAATTTGATAGAGAATCATGAAAATTCATGATATCATCATTGAATTTAATCCATGACATGAGAGTGCTATGTGTCCCATTTTATATTTTATAAAAGATAATGACTATAGCACAAACGTTGACTTCCCTTTGATGGTCTCCGGAAATAGATACGTATTTTTCCCCTAACAGCCACACAAGATCTCTTGCTATCCCAATAATTTTGCTTTGCCTTTCATATGGGAAATCCACGTGGAAATATGAGATTGTCACAGGAAAAACTCCATTGTCCTATTAGATGACTACCATGGCCAAGATAGTGCTATTATGTGCTGTTAGATATATCATGTTAGGCATGACATGAAGGGAATATTTTAATGAAGTTTTTATCTCTCACTTAACCATCATAGTTAAAACTTAAAACATAATTTAATGTTGCCTAATTATAAGATAACATATAAAATATATCATAATTTGACCATTTACACCTTTTCATTCGTATAATACCTCAAGTAAAAATTGTAAAAGTTTGATATAGTTTACTTTTTGAGTAAAAGATAGACATTGATGGTTTTTATGATCAAGTTGAATTCGTAAGAAGTTTTCCAGCACTCATCCACTTTTCTCACGCCTTGACGGAACTATAAAAAATACAAAAAAATTGTCGAATGGCAACGTTTGGAGGAGTAATTGTGAAATAGACAACGTTTATGTCAAACTTAGTTTATGACCTTAATATATACATGACACACTGTTTTACATGACCTTAATATATATGTGGCATACTGTTAATTACCAACATTTTTTTGTTAAAACATTAACCTGGCCATTTACCAATTTTTTTTCAAACGGCCATTTCGAAATTCATATATATTTAAAAGGTTATACAACTCATTAACGCTAAAAGGTATGTTTTTAGTTTCGAAAGTCGTGAAAATTTGACCGAATTTGATTTTCAGATAGTTTTGATATTAACTCTAATAAAACTAGCATAAGATTCCATTAGATATATTAAAACTTTTAAGAGAATTCGTGATAGTCTAAGCCTAAAATCAATCTTTATGTAGGAGATTTGCATCGACAACTGATTCATGAAGTTTGTTGATGTTGTGCTTTATGTAAAGTTGAATGAGTACAATTTCAGCTCCGATTATACTAAAAATTCTTCAGGGGAGCGCCGTGAAGAAGAAAAGTCATGTAAAGAAGATATAGAGAGTCTTTGATCTGGAAGGAACTGATTTTTATTCATTAAAGAAGCTAAAGAAGAAGGTTTTTACAATACTATGCAAAAAAGAAAAAAATCTGAAGGCCGATACTATGCAAACTTAAGCTATGTAGATTATTGAAATAGTGAATCATTTTTCCAATGGACGTATCATCTTCTTTTAATAAGTTTTTATTATCACCGAACATGATTGTCAATCTTGCGTGCTAATACTGTTTTCTATTTATTCATTGTTTGATTGTCAATTTATTTAATTCGCAAAAATCAGTTAATTGTTGAACTAGTAGCTCAATCAACACAAATCAATATCAATGTCAAGTAATTTCAGATATTGTATCAGAAAAATTATTAACAAATACAAGTTAGATAAAATTTAAAGTGAGTGACCTGAGAAATATGACGAAGCTTCAATTTAATGATTTGATCATAAAATAAAAATAAATTCATGTATACCATGATAAAAAAACGACGTTAAATGTGACTTTTGTCGCATTTAATAGTTCTATACTTTGAAATTATACTTATAAAAGGTATGTATAGTTTCAACTAAAAAAATTCAGAAATAAGAAACTACTGGTCCAGAAAAATAACTATTTTCTTAGACAACTAAAAAAATGAGACCGTACTAATGTATCCATTATTTTTTTTTTCAAGAAAAATATTGATGTCCCATATATCGTACTCAAGTAAAGTGGAAAAAACAATCAAACCCGCAACTCAAAAAAATAATATATGTGCCTATATATTTATAGAAAAGATAACAAAAAATAATGAGTTATTGTATATAGTAACCATATATATATATATATATATGTTTGTTATTTTGGATATGTTCAACATTTCGTAAAATTTGTGTAAATAATTCAAGTGTTAACGTGTCATGTCAATTTACGTTGTTATTATACAGTGTAAATTGAGTTTTACAAAGTAAATTGACATGACACGTAAGCACCATGACAACTTACATGAAATTTACGAAACGTTGGACGTATCTTAAATGAGTTACTAAACTAGAACTATTTTGCCGAATTTTGAAAAATAATTATCCTTCAATATAATTCTTCTCTAGCTAGCTCTGGCTTGAGACAACCTCAGCTAGATTGTATGACTCCTAAAAGCATTTGCAATTTGTATAATCCTTATTATGAGGATGTATGTATTAATTTGATTAAACCATTTGATGTGCTTATCTGGCGGTAGATCATTAGTGAAGAATCTTGATGTATAAAAATGAAAAGGTAAACGTGGGCATGTGTGAGAGTGTTGCATATATACGAAACATATAATTCGCTACCTTTAAGTCAACTACGTTGCTTTAACAACGATAGACATTCAAAATAAGGATATCATGTCTATCATCTAAACCTACTATGAAGAAAATTTCCGAACTTTTATATTGCAATTAATAAGGTATTTATATTTAGAATAAAATTTATTAAGAAGACTTCAGACTCCATAGCTTATATTAGAATTATTATAAAATAAGAGTAATATGTGATATATATTTAAAAATAATATTGTTGGGATGTGTGTAATATAGTTTACTGGCATTGTACTTCAACAATGATCTGTCTGTTGAAATTCAAGTTAAAATTAATTGGTGTTCGGATTAATACCTTCGAGTGAACTATATATCATGTTAATAATTTAAAAAAAATTCCGCAAGAAAACATTGAAGTAAAGTTCCATTATATACTTCAAAAAAGATTTACAGCGATGAACCTGCCAATGATTTTATATCATAGAGCACAAACTTCTCAGTGTGTGACGGTTGTATAGATCATCTAATTATCTCACATCGTAAAGAATACATTAATGCTTTCGTTATTAGATATTGGAGCAGGACACTTATTAATTCATTGCTAAAAAGATATTGACTTCCAAATGATTAGATCGAGTCAAATTTGGAAGTTATTCTTTCTAATTTGTAGTACATTGTAATTTTGTTGCGCCGGATTTAATAAAGAAAAATAAAGAAAAATAAAAAGATGACACAAGTATTTATGCTTGCTCTAATGACCAACCTACATTTTTGTAAATCGAGTTTTAGTTTATTCACTATCAACATATCTCTCATACAGAATTGCAAATACGACCAATCAAAAAACATGTTTAAAATATAATTCTATTAAGTGTTTCTCAATTCTCTATACATTTCACTATTTTTTTTTTTTTTTGTTGAATTTGACTTTTTTTAATAACTTTGAGTAAAAATTACTCACGAACTTTTATGAACTTGATTAGCCGCTTTTAATTTATATTTCTGATTTCTTCTAAACTTGTACTACTCATATATATATTCTCAATCGCTACATATAGTACATCATTTACAAATAACGTTGTTAATTATGATTCCAGCTCAATCCTATATTAGTTACTGAAGAAATCTTATTTACGCGAGATCAACCCCAAAACATTGATAACATGAAAGGATAGAATTAGAGCACTGAAAAACAAAATTATAAGATTTAGCCTGCATATATATATCTTTACCTAATTCAAGAATTGATAAGATGATAGTTAATCTTAAATTAAGAAATAAATAATTCGAACTCCCCGTTCTTAGATTTAGATCCGTCCCTACAAACAAGGGAATCGACGCCTGAACATAACATGTACCTTTTCTTAACTCTTTTAAAAGCAGAAGATAAATATACTTAATATCACTTTATAGTTTATTAATATCGTCACGTTAACACATATCTATATTAACTGTCACCTATTATATAGAATTGTAGCGAATACCGATGATGTATTGCATAAAGTGATAAATTACGTTTCTCATGACATTCTCGCCCATCACATTTTTCTGCCTCGATTACGAGTCGCCACGTGAGCACATGAAGAAGAGGAAGGTGCTTTTGGTCGGAAGGTTTTAACCTAAGATAAATATACCTTTCATATGGCAAATTAGTGAACATAAATGGCTATATTAATGGTAGTGGAAGCTTCACTAGGGTAATTAATAGGGCGTTCGTTGGGGGAATATTCCCCCATTTGGGCATTGCTTGCATCTTTAAAATTTCTTTTTCACCCTCTGTTTTTTTTTATAAGTTTTTTATTCTTCAAATTTATTGTCATTACATTAATGTGTGTGCGAGAGAGCCTTGAAATATGAAGCCGAGCTAAGGGAATCAATTGCAGTTTCCCACATATGGCATGTGTAATTAAAGATTAGTCAATTAAGAAGAGCCAAAGCGTTGGCTTAATCCAAGAAGTTACTTTGGTTTGCATATTTTTTAAATATAATATATCATTATTAAGACAATTACCTTTTGAGTGTTTGTATCTCGAAATCCCATGAGATTGTGTGATAGCTAAAAGCTATAGTTGTGGCCTAAAACAAGATCCTCACTAGGCGTATAATAAAGATAATTTCGAGGTAAATCTCAAGCACAAAAATAATACACTAGTATCATCAATCAATGCATTATAATTTTTTGTTGGCAAACTGATTTACTCACAAAAATTTAAGTCTTAGAAAAAAGGGAAACGAAATTTGGGGAAGCTCTTGGCTTGATTCTCCTCTTGAGGACAACTAAAGTCTTGAAAATTGAAATGGTAAAAGGAGAGTTCAATTTGAAAAAACATGAGTAACATATTGTTGTGTTGAAAAGCAGCAAAATTACGGTTTTGAGGATGTTAACTTGCTTTCATGGTTAGGACTTAGGAGTTAGGACCACAAAACAGACAAACTCTACGATCAAAGCATAGATTGCATGCATATTATTTTTATTATTTATATGTTTTTTTTTCACTGGAAAACCCCCCACAATGAAACCGTGTAATATACCGGATTGTGGCAAATAAACCAGTCCGTAAGGCTAGTTACTATACAAACATTCCTATATACTTGTGTCAATACGTATCTTTTCCATTATTATTTAAATTGTTGAACAATTTTATCAATTTTTTGTAGTCACCAAGAATACCAAGACACGAGTAAATTATTATCTATAAAGGTTCAATTCAAAATATTCTTCTATATATTTTGTTAAAAAAAATTGTTATCTAATTGGAATTACAAAAATAACTCACCGTCTTAGATTGAAACCATAAAAAAAGGAAATAAGTTATCATAGAGAAGAACTCGTGAATTTTTTTAATCCTTATTAGGTTTTAAAATTGTATTTGTACTACTTCTTCGTGGTCGAAAAAAAGTTAATGAACAACAAGAAACCCCAAAATACTCTTATAAACAAAAAAATATAAATCAACCAAAGAAATCATTTTGTTGGTAGAAATTAGTGGCTAATGTTAACAAAGAAATAGTATTTGTATAATATTATAAAAATCATAAGTTTTATATGTATATATACACATATATATATTCGAAACATCAAATTAAGTTACAACAACAACTATTAAAAACAGACAAATATTAGGTAGACAAAATTTTAATTTGATACATACATTAATACCAAGTTGAGCATAATACATTTGTAATCGTCATATTATAAGCGAATTTCAAACCATAAAATTATTTTTTCATTAGTTATTGCCATTTGCAGATTGATTATCGGAAGGAACGAAGTTTTGCATTTGGCCACTCGTGACTCGTCCTACCTAAAAAAAAGAGAGAAATTTTTTACCGGAGTTTGATATTAATTTATTTATTTATTTTTAACATCGTGTATATTTGAAACTTGGGCTCGAATTCTCTCCCAAACATGATATTTCCAAAACTCGACTTTATTGTTTCTTAGTTATTTTTCTTGATATAATTTATGTCTCTTGGTTATGTTTTATTTTTGGTACAAAATATATCAAATCAAACAAAACTTTGCTGCCCGCGGGCAGAAATTAAGAGAGAGAAAACAACAACATAACAGTTCAGTCTTCTAGAGAGAGAAACCTGTTTTTTCAGTGCTTCTCTCTCTCTCTCTCTCTTTGCGTTGGTCACCAATATATATATTCATCCATTTACTCTCTCTCTCTCTCTCTCCAAGTCCCGAGCTTTGGTCGACCTTGCAATTAGGGGTAAAAAAAGGACTCAACAACGAGACTCTCAGTCTCTTTCTCTCTCTTCTCTGCACTTTATTCTCATACACAAATTTGATAGTTTGCTCTACGGCACTAACGAGGTTCGCTAAGAGACGAACACTTTCTTTCTCTACTCTGCATTGTCGTCTTCTGCGACTCAGAATCTCATATCTCACTCTGTTCTTCCTGTTTCTTCTCTGCTCATTCCCGTCTGAGTTATCTCTTTCCTTTCCTAGAACTTTCCGATTCGTGTTAAGAAGCTCTGGAAACTTATACAAGGGAAAAAGAACATACCGATAAAACCGCGAGTCGAGGCTCTGTGATTCTTGAAACTGGCTATTCTGTTACGGAGTTTGATCGATAAAGCGCGACTGAACAGTGATTTTTGTTTCTGTCTGAATCGATGTTTTCGAGCTCAACTAAAAACCAGAGATTGAATTCGAGAGCATCTTGAAGTTTGAGAGAAAATCGCCATTGCCGCTCTCCGAAATCAGTATTGCTATATGAAGCTGTGAAACAATGAGAGATGAAAATTCGAAGAAGAGCAAGGTCTGAAGAAATAATTATTTTCTCTGTTTTAATATATTTTTATTTCTTATATTTTGCTGTTTACGTTCTTGCGATTAGAGTGCTGAATCTGTTTATTGACCAAAGCTTTCTTGGCCGAAGACATTGGTGAAGAAATGGCTCAATATCAAGAACAAAGCCGACGACTTTCACGCCGACGAAGTCGTTTTTGAAGGTGAGCGATCGAACGCATTTGCATTTTATTCCAAAGTTTGAATGACTGTGCGATCGATTTTTTTTTAAACGATGCGTCAAACTTCTTCTCTTCCTATTTCCAAAGCTCCTATTTTCTATTTCTCTTTCTCTATCTCTCTCTCTTATTATTATTTTTTATTAATGTGCGGAAATGGAATTGGTTATGTTTTGGTTATTTAATATCAATTTTAATAGCGTTACTCAATTGAATGAGACAGAGAGAGAAGAAAGGTAACAGCTTTGGCATTTAATGTTGCATTATTTCTCTTACAAATTTTTGTTTTGTTTTGTGGCTAGATGTTGATGAAGAGTTGACGAACACTTCCACCGAGAGAGAATCTTGCACAGTCAAGAAAAGCACCACAGGTTGGTTCTTGAATTTTTGTTTCAAATCAAGCTACTCAGAAGTGAACGCTTTAAGAAACAACCCTGATATTCCCTCCCTGAATCTTCTCATATCGGTTTCAGAAAGATTAAATAAAAAGCAATCCGATAGGCTCTGGCGCGGAAAAATTGATATCGAATCTTCACAAGTCACAGATGTGAATAATTACAAGTGAGTCGGCTTTTGTCACCTGGTTTTCATAAAAAACAATTTCTCCCATGTGTTCCTAACCTAGCTTTTCGTTAAAAAAGGATCTTTGTAGCTACATGGAATGTTGCCGGAAAATCTCCGCCGAGCTATTTGACCCTCGAAGATTGGCTTCACACGTCTCCCCCGGCCGACATTTACGTTCTCGGGTAATTGATTCTCCGGTCAAACCGATTAACCATCATTCATTCGCTTTTCTTTTCAATTATCGGGTTTTCGATTTCAGGTTTCAAGAAGTAGTACCGTTGAACGCCGGGAACGTTTTGGGTACAGAAGACAACGCTCCTGCGAGGAAATGGCTTGCTCTGATCAGAAGGACTCTGAATAGTCTTCCCGGGACGAGCATGGGTTGCCACACTCCCTCGCCGGTCCCTGACCCGATCGTGGAAATGGATTCCGATTTCGAGGGCTCGACGAGGAACAAGGCCTCGGCTTTCTTCCACAGAAAGTCGTTCCAGCTGCTGAGCCGAAGCATGAGATCCGGCGCTGAAGCCGAGGCCCGGCTCGATCGGCGGTTCAGCGTCTGCGATCGGGCGATGCTGGGCAGCAGCTTCGACCCGAATTTCCGGTGGGGCAGCGGATCCTCCGACGATGACGAGCCGGGCCCCGGGGAATCTCCGATTGCCATTGTGAATTACTCCCCGGCCTCGTGCAGTGGAGAATCTTTCTCGATGGATCAGGATAGAGAGAGACAGCAAGGAGGGAATTCCTCGTCCTCGTCCTCGTCCTCGAGGTACTGCCTGGTCGCGAGCAAGCAAATGGTCGGAATATTCTTGACGGTGTGGGTGAAGAGCGATCTCAGAGACGATGTTCGAAATTTGAAAGTCTCTTGTGTCGGAAGAGGTCTCATGGGGTACTTGGGAAACAAGGTATTACTAATAACGCCACCTTATTTTTCGTTATTTGTTTATTGGAAGTGTGCGAAAGAAAAACAAAAGATCATTCTCCTTCCTGGGATTTTTCAGGGGTCGATATCTGTTAGCATGTCTCTACACCGAACGAGCTTTTGCTTCATCTGCAGCCATTTGACTTCCGGGCAGAAGGAAGGGGACGAGCTTCGAAGAAACTCCGATGTCATGGAGATCCTGAGGAAGACAAGATTTCCAAGAGTTCATGGCATCGGAGACGAGAACTCGCCTCAGACGATATTGGACCACGAGTAAGTTTTTAATCCTCCTTTTACCATCCCGGTTGTCCAAATTTCGAGTCCTAATCATATATCGGATACAAATACATGAGTGCAGTCGAGTAATTTGGCTTGGAGATTTGAATTACCGCATCGCCCTCTCTTACCGCTCTGCAAAAGCGCTGGTCGAGATGCGCAATTGGAAGGCGTTATTGGAGAATGATCAGGTATTTATTTTCTCTATACACATCAAAACATAAACTTGTATAGTTGCAGATCATTCAAACAAATGTGACTGATATTTTTATCTGTACAGTTGAGGATACAGCAGAGACAAGGACGGGTCTTCGATGGATGGAACGAAGGGAAAATATATTTCCCTCCAACATATAAATACTCGAATAACTCAGACAGATACGCGGGAGAGATTAGGCATCCGAAGGAGAAGCGAAGAACTCCGGCGTGGTACCAAACCCACATCCTCGCGCAATCATTTAAATAAATTTGACTTGAATCATATGTTAAATTTTTTTTTTTTGAAGGTGTGACCGTATTTTGTGGTTCGGTAGAGGATTACATCAGATGTCTTATGTGCGTGGCGAGTCACGATTCTCCGATCACAGGCCTGTGTACAGTATGTTCAGCGTAGAGGTCGAGTCTTTGAACCGAAACCGCATAAAGAAAAGCATGAGCTCTAGCTCTCGAATCGAAGTAGAAGAGCTCTTACCACATTCGAATAGCTACACCGAGATGAACATTTTCTAAAGAGATCGGCTTTTCTTTTCTTCATACGACCCGTTCTCGTGTTAACGGGATTCGAGATCCTGTTTCAACGGATAATTAATTTTTGGGGTTTCACCGAATCAGTCAGGTATTTATTTTTTTCTTTTTCTCTCGTGGTCGCTACTATTGAACTTTCAATGAAAAAGAGTATTCATAACTAATAAAGTAGTGAATAAGCTTGTTCTAAGTGCTGCTTTCAGAATTAGATAAAAAAAAAACTCTTCAAGGGTTGTACATTTGAAACATGGTCAAAGTGAGTAAAGAAAAGGGATTCATTAATCTTAGTCGTTGAGATAAGTCTCACAGCCTATCTTTTTCTTCAAACGGATATCAGTTATTCGGTCCCCATTTGCAGCTTGGCTTGGAACTTTGCCTTGATGATGAGAGAGACACTCTTGCAAATTATACAGAAAAAGATGGTACGCAATTTCTTTGGGATCTTCCCTTTTATTGGTTAATGGTTATTGGCTTTCTTTTTCTATCCTTTTAGTCTAATCCTGTCCTGGTTTTTTATTATTCAGTACAGAATTTTTACTTGAGCTTCAACCATTAAATCCTATGCTCATTTGGTTATAAAGGTAATGGATATTTATTTTTGACTGTAAATCAATATGGTTGAGATAGTGTTCACTGTAATATTAGTTGATGTTATATTTAGTTGAGTTATTTTAATATTAGGTGTGTTTTCAGTTCGTATAATTATTTCATATAAATATTTTATTGTGACTTTGCAGCTAAGTAATTCACTCGTCAGTCTCGGAGACGTTAAAGCCAGTTCAGGCATCAACCTATTGACAGTTTCTTTTTGGAATAAAGTGGAACAACAAAATCAGAGAATATGATTGTAGCTAAGGAATATCAATGAATTAAAGTAACTTTTCAGTTGCTATTGTTCTTTTTCTTCATTTTTTTTCTTTCTAAATAACAAATATATCTCTAGGGTTTGGCTGTCTATTTATATTTAGTTTTCTATTAAATATATAAACCTGAATTCATAAGGAACACATACAAATACCCTCGCTTTATTACTTTTTAAGGATAAAATTCACGATACAACTTATCAATGGGTATATAACTGCTAAGTTTCTAAAAATCAGACAATACATCATTATATATGTAACAGTATTAATTTCATCCACACGTTAAAACTGAGCATCAAATTTGATGGGTGCAATACTATCATGTCAAATTTCGTGTAATTTAGTTTATTACAATATATGAGCAAAAATGAATTTTAATTTTTTTTAATTTATATATTGTTGAAAATTGCAATCCCGGTTCCCCTATATATTTGTTTCAGTTTATATTATTTTATGTGTTCTAAACTCTAAACTAGAGATTTGGTTCGGCCAGTCCATTAGACGAAGAAATGACTGCTAAAGCGACGAAATAAAAAAAGATATGTTAATGCGGCTGGTAAAGAATTTAAATTAGTCTATCCAATATATGAAAATAGTAAAGAAACCGGGTTCTGTATTCTCTTAATGTAATATTTATTTTGTACACTTTAAAATAACGAAATACTATAACTAAATTTAATAGTTGTAAAGTACTTAAAATTGGATTTTTATAATTCAGACAAAAGGATCTTTATATTTCATTGAAATTTAACGAAATTCATCAAAAATAGTTTTTAAAATCTTAAATTTTGAAGATTGTCGAAATTTATTAAAAATTATATGAAATCATCTTCAGTATTTAAATAGTAAATCATCGTAAATAAATAGTACATTACCAAATATCATTGAAAAAATTTCAAAATCAAAATTGGTCAAAATCAAACTAAATCATCTAATTATTACTCCAATCATTATTAAAATTATTTTACAGCAATTTAACCATAAAATAAAGACGAGTACTTTAATTTAATTTGTCATCCCTTTTAAACATCGGCGCGCTAATTCGAAAGTAACATACACAATTTTGTGTGGAAATGAATTACAGGGTGAAATAGAAAATTTGGAAGAAAAATATTTATATTCGATATTTGATATAAAATATTTAATTTTAAATGTTTTGCATCTATAATCTGATTATAATTTTAAAGTCTTTCCAATTTTATGATTCAGAAATACAAATTATTCTGTTAATCAACGAGCCGTCCTCCTTGTATAAAATAAAAATAAATAAAATGATCGCATCCTCGAATGATGGTACCATCAACGTAAAAGTAAACATTTATGATTATCATGCGCTCTTCGATATATAATAAACTATTTTTATATTTCTTTATTGGTAACATCAAATTCAGAGTACACGTAACATCCTTTTCAATTATTCTGCCTACTATTATTTTTATATATATATATATATTGTAAATAGTGAATTGCTCATCTCAATTATTCCTATTATTTCTTCCATCTTCTTTATATATATACACCAGTTAATGTTTTTACTATTGCTCATTGATTCAAAGTCATAGTTTTGGTTATAAAGTGAAAATCATCCTATTTTTCACTATCTCTTACAATCACTCTCTTCATTCTCTCTCTACAATTTTTCTCACTTCATAAGCTAATACAAAAAGAGTTTTAATTTAATCATTTTAGCAAGTTTTTATAATACGTTATCAGCACGATCACTTTCATCGATCACAATTCTCGAAGGTATAAAACTCTAAACACTAAACTCGTACAATTACATTTATTATTGTATAACATCGTATTACTATACTGGGAGGCTCGGCCGCCTTACTAGTAATATGATGTAATTTACAATTATTTTAATTTCATCATTTATTATTGTATAACACAATATTACTATACTGGGAGGCTCGGCCACCTTACTAGTAATATGATGTGATTTACAATTATTTCAATTTCATTAGTATATAACGTCATAATAATATATAATGGAAGGCTCTGCCACCTTATAGTAAAGTGATGTGATTTATATTTAGTTACCTTAACTGCTTTACTTAATAATATAGTACTTTATCATGTGATCTCCAAAATCATATATTTATATCTGTTTATTCAACTTTCTTATACTTAACTATGATTAATTTTGTCAAACATTTAATTAATACCAAATGGTAACAAACAGCTATATTTTACCTTATAAATACATATATGTTCAACTCACTTTAACCATACAAAAAAAATCAAAATTCCTTCTACCTCAAACTATTTTCTCTCTCGACTTACATTTTCGGCAATGTCTTGCTTTATTTTAATCTCTATTGCCATATTTATTATCATGTTTACTATCTTTATTTTTGCTCATGAAATTCCACCGGATGAATTTTATTTCGCTTTAATAGCGCTTGGATTTATGTATTACTTTTTATTCGTCGCTATTTTAATTGATCTTTATATTTTTAATTATTAATGTAAGATTTTATTTGTTTAATAGAAGATATTATAATGGCAAATCTTGTCAAGCTTGATTTCGCCATTTGGACATCACCGGCCAAAACTACATTGCATGGGGGATAGATGTCGAGATGCATCTAGAAGCAATGGGCCTACATGAAACACTCTCTGAAGAAAATACCTCGTCAAATATGGACAAGGCAAAATCTTTAACTTTCCTTCGTCGACACCTTGATGAGGGACTCAAAACTGAGTACCTCACCACCAGAGACCCGAGCTTGCTCTAGAAGGAGCCGAGGGAAAGATATTATCACCAGAGAGATGTAATGAAACCGTTTTACCAAGATCATTGGAACTCTCTGAAGTTTCAGGATTTTGTAAAAGTCAGCGAGTACAACTCTGCGATATTCAGAAACGTATCTCATTTACGATTTTGTGGAGAGACAAAGACCAATCATGATATGTTGGAAAAGACGTTTACGACTTTTCACGCATCGCAAGTAATCTTGCAACATCAATATCGTGTGCGAGGATTTACCAGATATTGCGATCTAATCTCTTGTTTACTTGTTTCAGAAAAGAATAATGAGTTGTTGCTGAAAAATCACAACTCTCGCCCAACAGGTTCGAAAGCGTTATTAGAAGCAAACGCTATAACTTCCGAAGAACCTGACCAACAAAACTATTTTTCGGGTCGAGGGCGAGGTCGAGGTCGAGGTCGTGGACGTGGTCGTGGAGACGGACGTGGTTGAGGTGGTTATAATCATAGCCATACTTATCAGGCCTTAAAAGACTATCATAAAAAACAATGAGATGAAGATCTTCCCAGCAAAATGGGAAGATACACGAGCCCATACAAGGGGAACGTGAACATTTGCCACAGGTGTGGTTCTAAAGGACACTGGGCTAAAGTTTGCCGAGTTCCTGAGCACTTGTGCAAATTGTATCAGGCATCCTTGAAGGAGAAAGAAAAAGAAAGAGAGGGTAATTTCATTAACCAAGATCCCCTGGATGGCTCTACTCATCTCGATGTTTTTGACTTCGTTGAAGATATTAGCAACGCTGTTGTTGCTGATTCGGGTGATTTTGGCGAGTACAACAATGATGAAAATTAGTAGTGCATGCTCATCGAACTTGTTTTTTGGGAATGAAGCAATATGGTCCGATGTCTTGAGCATGTTCAAGATATCATGTTATGTGTATAATTAAATATGTATTATGTTTAATTAAGTCTGTATGTAAAGTATGAACTTTATCTATGTTTAATAATATCTCATATTTTTGTGTTTTATTTTGAAATTTTCGAATGGATAGAAATAATAGTGAGGCGAGCCAAGGAACTAATGCTGGAGAAATATGCATACCAGATAGTGGAACTACACACACAATTCTAAAGAATAAGAGGTTCTTCTCGGAGATAAAACCAACAAAAACGTATGTAAATACCATATCAGGTCATGTAGATCTGATTGAAGGCATTGGCATGAAAAATTCACATTGCCAAATGGCACAAAATTCTCAATAAATAATGCCTTGTTTTCTCTAAGATCCAAAAGAAATTTTTTAAGTTTCAACGATATATATTCTCATGGATTTAATACTCAGTCTATAACTGAAGGTTATCTCACAATATCCAAGAATGGGAATAATTTTTTTATAGAAAAACTGCCAATGCCCCCTACTGGATTGCACTACACATATATAAATGCAATAGAATCAAATTCAGTGGTTGTTGATTCTTTAGTTTTAACAACATGGCATGATCGTTTTGGTCATCCTGGCTCAACTATGATACGAAGAATTGTTGAAAATACAAATGGATATTCATTGAAGGGCCAAAGGATCCCTCAAAGTAATATCTTCCTATGTAAGGCTTGTTCTCTCGTGAAACATATCATAAGGCCTTCACCTGAAAAAGTTGAAACAGAATCCCCTATGTTTCTTGAGCGTATTCAAGGAGATATATACGGACCTATTCATCCATCATCTGGACCATTTAGATACTTTATGGTACTGATAGATGCATCTAGTAAATGGTCGCATGTTTGTCTATTATCAACTCGCAATATGGCATTCGCGAAATTACTTGCTCGGATAATCAAATTACGAGCTCAATTTCCAGACAATCCAATTAAGAAAATAAGGGTTGATAATGCTGGTGAATTTACATCTCAAACATATGATGATTATTGCATGTCAGTTAGGATAGATGTTGAGCATCCTGTTGACCATGTGCATACGCAAAATGGTCTAGCAGAATCACTGATTAAGCGCCTCCAGCTTATTGCTAGACCGTTGATAATAAGAACAAAGCTCCCTATTTCAGTATGGGGTCATGCAATACTACATGCTGCTTCATTAATTCGCATCCGTTCAAGTTCATATCATAAGTACTTTCCTTTACAGCTTGCTTTAGGCCAAGTGCCAAATATATCTCATCTAAGAATTTTTGGATGTGTTGTGTAAGTATCTATAGCACCACCTCAAAGAACAAAGATGAGGCCTCAAAAGGAGGCTTGGAATATATGTAGGATATGAAAGCCCATCTATTGTTAGGTATCTAGAACTTCAAATCGGTGATGTATTTACAGCACGTTTTGCTGATTGCCACTTTGATGAAGATAGTTATCCAGCTTTAGGGGGAGAAAGAAAACAAATGGAGAAGGAAATTACTTGGTATGTGGCAACACTATTGCATCTTGATCCTAACGCGTTTACATTCATATAGAAAGTGACAAAATCATACATTCCAGCAGCAAATGCTCCTGCTCTAATTGATGTCCAAAGTGGGAATATTGAAAATACAGTCACTCATGAAGTCACAACTCGTGTAAAACGTGGAAGACCATTCGGTTCCAAAGATAAAAATCCTCGGAAAAGAAAAGGGGTCGAGAAACATAATGACCATAATCTTGAGGAAAATGTCCCAGAAATACCAAACGAGGAAAATCAAGAAATATCGATTAATTATGCCAATACCGGTATAAGATGGAATCGAAATGATGAAATCGATTATGCATTCTGTTATAGTCTGGCATGTGATGTCATGTACGAAAATGATGAAGATCCTGAACCAAGATCTGTATCTGAATGTAAAAATAGACAAGATTGGAGTAAATGGAAAAATGCGATCAAAGAAGAGCTTGACTCGCTCAATAAGAGAAAAGTTTTTGGGCCTATAGTACTCACACCTGTAGATGTGAGACCTGTTGGATACAAATGGGTATTTTGTACGAAAGAGAAATGAGAAAAACGAAATCGTGAGATATAAGGCTCGACTTGTTGCCCAAGGTTTTTCTCAAAGGCCCGAAATTGATTTTGAAGAAACATATTTTCATGTCATGGATGGAATTACATTCAGATACTTGATCAGTTTGGCAGTGCATGAAAGACTAAATATGCATCTTATGGATGTTGTTACAGCTTATTTATGCGGATCGCTTGACGCTCAAATATATATGAAGATCCCTGATGGGTTCAAAATACCTGAAGAATCTAGTTCAAAATCTAGAGAAAGATATTCCATCAAATTGCAAATATCTTTAAATGGGTTAAAGCAATCTGGACGCATGTGGTTCAATCGCTTAAGCGAATATTTAGTACAAAAGGGTTATGTTAATAACTCGCTTTGTCCTTGCGTATTCATAAAAAATACAACATCCGGATGCGTGATCTTCGCTGTTTATGTTGATGATTTGAACATAATTGGGACCGACAAAGAGATCAAAGAAGTAATCTCTTATTTAAAGAAAGAATTTGAAATGAAGAACCTTGGGAAGACAAAATATTGTCTTGGTTTGCAGATTGAGCACATGAAAAATGGAATATTTGTGCATCAATCAAATTACACAAAAAGAATGATAAAACGTTTTCATGTGGATAAATAAAATCCTTTAAGCACCCCAATGGTCGTCAGGTCTCTAGATGTATCAAAAGACCCATTTCGTCCATGTGAAGAATCCGAAGAGATTCTTGGTCCTGAAGTACCATACTTCAGTGCGATTAGAGCTCTTATGTACCTTGTTAATCGTACTCGACCTAATATTTCTTTTGCAGTTAACTTATTAGCAAGATTCAACTGAGAGACATTGGAACGAAGTTAAACACGTGCTTCGTTATCTGCAAGGAACAATTGATTTAGGATTATTTTATCCTAATAATACGAAACCAGTTTTAGTTGGTTATGCAGATGCAGGTTATTTATCAGACCCACACAAAGGGAGATCTCAAACTAGATATGTGTTTACATGCGGAGGAACTGCGATTTCTTGGCGTTCTCAAAAGCAAACGATCGTTGCCACATCATCAAATCATGCGGAGATCATAGCGCTACATGAAGCAAGTCGTGAATGTGTATGGCTGAGATCGATGACGCAACATATTAGAGCCACCAGTGGTTTTCCAGCAATCGAGAACCCAATCACACTTTATGAAGATAATGCCGCATGTGTTGCTCAAATGAAAGAAGAGTTTATCAAGAGCGACAGAACCAAACACATTCCTCCAAAGTTCTTTTTATTCACTCAAGAACTATAGAAGAACAATGTTATCAACATACAGTACATTCGCTCTTGTGATAACTCATTTGACCTCATCACAAAGGCGCTCTCCACTTCAACTTGCAGAAAGCATGTTCATAGCATTGGAATGCGTAAACTGCAAGATCTATAAAAGAACGCATTCATGTGTTCATCAGGGGGAGTTTTACGTGACTGCACTCTTTTTCCTTTACGAAGGTTTTTATACCATTGGGTTTTTCCTAGTAAGGTTTTTAACGAGACAACATTGATCACGTAATATTATAATGAGCAACTCAAGAGGGAGTGTTGTAATAGTGAATTGCTCGTCCCAATTACTCCTACTATTTCTTCCCTCTACTCTATGTATCTACACCATTTAATGTTTTTACTATTGCTCATTGATTCAAAACTATAGTTTTGTCTATAAATACCATTCAAGGATGAAGTGAAAATCATTCCATTTTTCACCATCTCTTACAATCACTCTCTTCATTCTCTCTTCATTCTCTCTCTACAATTTTTTCCACTTCATAAGCTAATACAGAAAGAGTTTTAGTTTAATCATTTTAGCAAGTTTTTATAACAAAATATATATATATTTGGTGACACTTAATCCAGGCGAGCTAAGGCTTTATTCAACAGGCAATACTAGACCCAGAAATTTCATTTTTTACATCAAAAAAATATTCAGATTAGACTCGATTTTTAAAAAAATATCTAAAAATATATTTTAGTCTCAAAATCGGGCAAAATATTCGTATACTCAAATTTTTTAAAATTTATACGATTCTGTACGATAAGATATGATAACTTTTTGTACGATAGTATATAATGACATACGATATTATACGATGAGATACGATACTACACAAAATTTTGAGTATAAGAATATTTTGATTCATTTTTAAGCTATAGTTCAATTTTAGATAATTTTAAAAAAATAAATTTAATATAAATATTTTCCATATTTAGGATCTAAATAATGAAATTTTTCATCAAATATGTAAAATGGACGTAACAATCTTCGTCTTTTTCTTTTCTTTCATTTTTCTCACTTTAATAAAGTTACACACGTCTTATCATATAAATGAAACTGAAATAAAATGTAGCAATATGTCCTTGAAAAACTATCACGATTACTTTTTTTATAATCAAAATACTATCATTACTATATATATAAATGTATTGAGTAATGAAAAAATTAAAACATTCTCTCTCTTTGAACACACAAACAAAAAGAGGTTAAATAATAAATTAAACAAAATTTCGACTGAATAGGCAATGTTCACTATTACAGTTTTAAAATAGCCCATGATAAAATTTCTGTAAATGATCTTAATTCGTATGCGTCAATTCAATTAACAATATAATTTTACACGTTTGTCATTTAAAAATTTCGACAAAATGTATAAATTTTAATTTTAATATAATTTCAAGTTTAAAATTTGAATTAATCCAAAAATTAATTTTCAAATAATTTCGAAAATTTTCATTAAATAGTAATAATTGATTTAATTCCCATAAATGTTGTAAGATCATATAAATTTGAAAATAAAAAATTATTGCTTTATTAGATTGACTTTTTCAGCTATTAAATTTCTTTTAGTTTCGTTTCCAAATTAGATTGTGATGTATATAAATGATATGTATTTAATATAATTGACTAAATTATATAAGATCCTATAGTTTTGGAAATAAATTTTCATTTTCTTATTAATGAGTAATCCCGCCATTTTATTATTTTTATCTTCGTTTCATTTAAGTTATGGCAATCAATCTACGATTTTGTAATTCAAAGACATTTTAAAATAAATCTGCTTCATTGCAAATTTTCTTACTCGGTGTAGATTGTTCAACATTTTAATTAAATTACTGTAAATTATTGTAAATTGAAATCCGTTTTACATTGTAAAAATTATTGTAAATAGAAATTTGTTTTACAGGGCAACGCTAATGTAAATCAGTTTGAGGTTGTTGATGGAGCCAACCGCAGTCCACTAACGTTTACAATTGGTGATTACTAATAATTTACATCTAAAACAAATTAAAAAAGAGGTTAACGAATAACATATAATATGAAATTCTAATTTGTATTCTCCGACGAAAGAAATTATTTACTCAAAATATAAACAAAATTCTTATGCTAACCTTAAATGATGATCAAGAACAACGCCTGAAAAAAACATATCTATAAAAGTTTCCATAAAAAAAATCAATACTCAAAGTCTTTATGGAAAACAAATCGAAAATATAAAAAATTCATATACTCCAAATTTCTAGAAAAATATTAATTCCTAGTCTGAATAACTTCAAATCCAAAAAAAGATGGAGTTTTAGAAAAGAAAATAAAAAATAGATGATTAAGATGACTAAATTATAGATTTAATCACGTAGACCATCAAAATCTATAAACCGTAAAAAAAATAACGACAATCGAACGAATATAAACTTAGAAACTAACAAAAAACAAGAAATAAAGTAAATCTTACGAACATTTACGTGTAAAATTTTCGTTGACCGTTATCTATTCTAGTCGAATCGCAGATTTTTCCACAAAAACACCTCGATGAAGATTTTTTTTAGATTTCACAAAAATCACGGAAAATAATTTATTTTTGTTTGAAAAGTTTGGATGCATCCGTTTATTATTTTGGGGTTGTACTTTCTCTCTCCTAGTAATGAAAAATCTTTTATATTTGGAGTTAATTCGTGTCGCATTTGTCGATGTTTTATTTTGTTAATTTATTTTTTATTTTTTAATTAACCGTGTGATTGTAATAATGAGCGGAACAAAATTTGGGCTAAATTTGTCAACTAAATATTGTAAAAAAAATCTTGGACCATGTACATTAATTTCACAAAACGTGAACTATTCTCAAATTTGCAAACTTATATTGAGTCACTATAGGTAGCAACCTAAAATAAAACTCTCCAAATTTATAATTCTATTTCTTTTATTATTATTATTACATATATATAGTGTTCTTCTTTGTATTTTATGTGTTTAAAGATATAAAAAGAGAATTAATTTTGTTGTATATTTATTTTTTAATATAAACCTTTAGATTTTATCAAATATTTGAAGGAGAACTCAGTTTTGAAGAGAGCAATTACAAGTCTTAAAATAAAGATTGTTACAAATATATAATCCAATAAATAATAATGAAACTTATTTATATTTACTAACGTTTAATGGTGAATAGGAAGAAGAGAGCAAAGAGATGCTATAAAAAGCCCATACTTAGGAAAAGTAAAGTTATGACTTGCATTTATGGGTTCTTAATGCATTTGGAATGCACATTCAAAGCTTTAATTTCGTATATCAACAATTTGTTCCAACGCAGTTTATGTGCATTTACGTATAACGACAGTTCTTCAGTTACTGGGTACTAGTTTTTTGTCCTTGTTATTTCCTCCCCCTTTTTTTTTCCCATTCTACATGTGGTGTTATTAAGTTTACTTGGCGAATTTTTATTTATAAATAATACTAAGAATTGAACCAGTGACACGTTCTGCAACAAATTTCAGTACCAGTATACCAGATACGTATTTCAAGAAAGTGAAGTACTTCTGTGACTCTTAATAGCACCCAAAATTGAATAAATAAAAGCAGTATGGTATTGGTAACTATCTGTCAAAATGTAAAACTTAACCGCGTAAAAAATCTATGAGGATATTTGTTTGGTTTTATTTTTTCACCCAAAAGTAAGAAAGGAAAAATGAAATGAATAAACAAAGTTACAGGTACACATTCTGATTTCATAAATCGGCGTGTTCACGAAAACTGAAGTGTCTGTTTCTTGGTCATCTTAAAAATAAAGCAAAGAAATTAAGTAAGTAGTCGATTAAAATATTTGAAATTATTATACAATTCACTGTACGAAGATTTTATTTAAATAAGCATAACATAATGCGATAATTTTTTTTCTTTCTAATTAAAATACTTACACTAATGAACCTTCAAATTTAAGGAACGTGAACGTGACTGTATATTTAATGAACCTTCAAGTTTATTTATCTTAATAAGCAATAACTATTAAATAAAAGGAAGAATATAAAAAAATAACATGAAAAAAGTCAGACACCCAGCTTCATATTATATATATATACACATACATATATGTAAATCTAACTATTATTAGGTACATTTTATATTAAAAAATGATTATTTATAAATTTTAATATGTTTTATAAAAACTTAATTAGTTTTGATTAATTTTTACAATAATTAACCAAACATGTATTTTTTTAAACAATAACTTTTTGGTAGACATTATTTTTTTGTAAAAGCAAACTTACCTAAAATGAAACTCATATTGATCCCACTTTTTTTTTTTTTTTATAAATTTTAACACTAAAAGAGTATAATTTAAGTTAAACTAATTAGTTTTAGACGGGCATGAAACTTATGTGACAAAATTCTATTTGAAGCTTTAATTGTATCAAATGTTTGCCCTTGCTTAACTTGTGATTTAGATCATTATCGGTTGTTAATTTCGTCCGGATTTAATTTGTTTCAAAACTTGACAAAAATTTATAATTATAAATTCTTGAATAAGCATCATATGATTAATGTATCTATATGGTTGCAAGCTGTTGCAATATTTTCATATGTAAGTGTAAGAAATTGTTAAGTAGTATAATTGTAAGCAGGCAGCGATCACATAATTAATAATTTGAGCAAAGAAATAAAATAGTTAGCAACTAGTTGAAGTCACTTTTATGAAAAAGATTGTTGACTACAATTTAAAATAAAAATACTCGAAATATATGGATTGGATATCTAGAAGGTAAAGGCAACGACTTCTCTTATATTCAAGATTCTTATAAATTAATATGTACGAGTTTGACTCATTTTCTTCACCTTACAGATACACAATAAAGTAATCATATTAGAGCACACAAAGACGTACATGCACGATTACATGAGATGAACACGATCCGACCTTCATGCACATCTCAGAAGAATGGTACGATGTCAAATACTATTATAAAAGAAACTTTATGACACAGCTAACAGTCACACACAGTGTCCCATATAATGGTATCAAATAATGTCTATGGATGAAAGACGCTTTTGGATTCAACTAGTCACATCTAAAAGATAGATGCGACTAGTCGTATTTGAAATTCATATTTGTAATAGTGAAAATCTCTTGAACATTATTGTTCTTAATTTTGATTAACTTCTCATATTTGTAAAATTTATTTCTTTCGTTGTCGTGGATGTCCAATAAGTATTTAAACATTTCAGTTCGTGATTTTCCTTTTCATTTGTTAGGTGATAATTTCATAGGTTTTCGTCATTTTTGAGTTTTGGTGGATTTTGATGTGCAAGATATTACTCACATGGAGGTTTGTATAAGGGTGATTCACAACTTGTGTCACAAAGATATCGTTTAGGAGATGACTCGTTTTGAAATCTACAAAGTTATTTTTGTACCACGTAAGGACCTTGATATGAGACATAAATCATGTTAGTTAATAAGATTTTGAGTTTAATGTACTTATCGTGAAAAAATATTCTCATTGATGTGGAGGAGTTGGTGTATGTGGTTATTTTGAAAACACTTGTCGAGCAAGTGAAATTGACTAATTAGGCTAATTCTTATTACAAAAAATTAGCTGTTTACCCATGTTTACGTTTGCGAATTTCTTTGTACCCAACGTTTGGTTAATTCTGCGTAAATACCCAATTGATTTTGTTTACGATATTTCTAAGTCTAAATGCCCTTCAAACTGTCGTGAAAATAAATGTTTTCTCCGGATTTTTTATTCAATTTTGCAAATTTAAAAGTTCTCGGAGCTCATTTAACTTTTTCAATTTTGGAAAGTTTTTAAAGATATGATAAATTCAATTTTATGCGAAATTCATTCCTTTTATTTATCCCGGATTTTTGGGTTGAAATTGGAAAGTAATCTCTTTTAATAATTTTTCTTTAATTCTGATAACTAACAATATGTTATTTTCCTTTTTACTAATAATTATTCATTTAATTAATATTTGTTTTATAGATTTGACTGATTCGGAATTATTTGACGAATTTATTTGTGAATATACAAATATTTGCTTTTGAATAACAGTTAGTCTTGTTTACGAGTATACTATTTGAGCCTGTTAACTGAATAATTATTAATATTGTTTACGAGTATACTATTTCAGCATTCAATTCGCTCAAATTAATTTTTACTTGTTAACCGAATTTTTTTATGTATTAAAAAGGAAACAAATCATGTAATCAGTTACTTTAATTGTGGTAACTAACCACATGACATTTATTTTCCAAATTTACGTAATAAATCAATATATTTATTATTTTTATTACTCTTATAGCCGGTTGACCAATTCATATAAGTTTTTTACATTTTTTCGTCTCAAAATTCATGTTTCCGTTGAGTACATAACAGTTTTTTGTTATTTATTTTCTGGATAATTTTCCAGTCTGTTTCCAAGTTTTATTTACGTTTACGGCCTGTTATTTCATGTTAACTAAGTAACTGTTAATATTTTTGACGAGTATACTATTTCACATCATTACTTTTTTTCATCTCGTCTTAAAAATTACATTTCTTTACTGGATTCATAAAAGTTTTTTTGCTATTTATTTTCCAAGTAATTATTCAATCTGTTTTCAAGCATTATTTTACGTTTATACCATGTGGATGTTAACTGTATAATAGTAATCGGTAATATTATTCACGAGTATAAACGTGTTTACATACTGTTTATTGTTAATACATAAACATATCTTTTTATTTTTCCGATTGATCGTATTTTTGAATGTTTAATACTCTGTGTTATCACTGTTTTTGTTTTTTTCATCGAATTTTTTTTAGGAGAAAATGTTTGAATGCGTTTTCTTGTTTTAGAAATAATGAATTATCTCTCTTAAATTACTTATTTTGGTGGATTTGAAATGTTATTTAATGTTGTTAATTACTTTATCAGTAATGACGTGTAGGATTAGTTTTCCTTTATTGTTCATATATTGTTATATTTTTTTAAATTTTTTATATAATTTCGGCGGGAAAGACATTTTTGGATAAAATGGTATGGAAAATCCGTTAGCAATTTTTGCTGAATATTTGCGAAAATTTTACCAAACGTTGAGTATTTTGAAATTAGTAAACGTTACTATGTGTATGTAGTTGAAAAGACCCTTCTTAATAAGAGTAAGAGTAATTTCGTAGTTGGTATAAAAACCTTGAATTTTGAGTGGGTTAAATTTCAATGTTTTTGTAATTGATAATTTTAAAAATATTAACTAGTTTTGTGGAAATTAAATGACATGAGGGTAAATTAGTTATTAAACTTTGTGATGATGTGAAAATGCGACTAATACATCAATTTTGATGAGATCTACTATTAGATAATGACACGTCAGGTATTTTTATAATATTGTTAAATTTTACAAACTATATATATCAATTGTATAATACTAATTTTAGAAATCTAATTTTTATAAATTCAATTATATTAGTAATATCGTAGAGAAATATTTCTAGAGAATAATTTAGAATAACGTGTGAATATAAAATGTAAGTTGCAAGAAATGAACCCAAAATGTGAAAATATTAATAACGGTAAAAGAAATTCAGTCCTTCATTTCCAAGGATAAAAATATCAATGCTCGCAACGCAAGTGTTTAAAAAATTCAACATTCGCTAATATGCTAACGGTAAAAAATAAGTCTTCAAGAAAATTTTCGTCTACTTTAACGCCACTACGAAACTGACAAATACGGCGACTTTTGGAAAGTAGTTTGAGCAAACACTGTTCTTTACTTCCATTAGCTTACGTTATTGTTTATTAAGATTTGTTTAACTGATAAATTAGAAGAGATTAAACTCCTCAGTCCTCAGTGTGAAGGTTTTACACACCCCGTAGTCGAGCATCAAAATTTAATCTGACTCACGTGTCCCAAAATGCATGGTATATTAATTTTCCGTATCCTCTCTCTCTCTCTCTGGATCGTCAGTCAGTCAGCCTTGAGGAAATACCACAAAACTTAACACACCTCTCTCTGTTGTACGTTTCTTACGCATGGCTGAACTCTTTCTCTTATGTGGCAGAGTATAGATAGCACGTGACGTCAGTGATGTGTTTTCTTTTTCTTCCAATCGAGATAGAATAAGAGCACAATTATTAACGTAATTGTGTTGAAGATTCGTCATGATCGTACAATTAGCAAATCTGACGCAGGTTGACCATATTCGGAAAATAAAATTGCTTTGGATTCTAATGGGACTAGGACGTCATAGAATAAAGAGGAATTGCATATATATTTATTTTTTTTAAAACATTAAACTTTAGAAATTAAAAACGGCTCAAACCTTAAAAAATTAATTGTTTTTTTTTTTTAACTTTTTCTTGATTATTTTGGCGGTAGTATAATGTAGAGCATGTGTTAGTTTTATTTTTAAAAATTGTTTCGTCTTTTCACATAAAATTTACTTATATTTTCGAAAAAAACACGTAAATTTTGGGAAAATCAAAATTGAAAAGTGATACTTTGGGCAATTGCTCTAGAATAAAACCAAACATCAGAAGAGAAATAGTTTTTTATTCAATATCAAACTACCAGTTTATTAATTCGTGTTTTTTTTCCTAAAAAAAAAATTAATTCATGTTTTTTCTTTAATATTTCTTTCTCCTTAGGATAATAGATAAAGGTACTAGTTAAATAAAATATGCGTAAAGTACATAAAATCCATATGTTAATCTGAAAATGATATGAATTCAAAATTTATGTAAATATTTGTTGTTTTTAGATAAAAGATATACCCTTAAGAGCAACTGCAATCACACCACGTATCATTATATTTGGTGTTACAAATGTCTCTAACCACACTGTATTTTTAACATTAAATATGGTGTTATGAACAGTATCACGTCATATTTAGCGTGGTACTTTTAACACCAAATTTATGTAAATATTTGTTGTTTTTAGATAAAAGATATACCCTTAAGAGCAACTGCAATCACACCACGTATCATTATATTTGGTGTTAAAAATGTCTCTAACCACATTGTATTTTTCTCATCTAATATGGTGTTATGAACAATATCACGACATATTTAGCGTGGTACTGTTCACTCGGCATATATATTTTTTTATCTTTTTATATTTAAAATTAGTTATGAAAATATTTTTTAATTAAAAAGATGATATAAATTTAATAATATAATAATTGTGAATAATATGTTTGGTGCTGTTGTGTTTAGAGATGAAAAATTTTTAACACTAAATTTGGTACAAAATTAACATCAAATTTGATCCTAATAGTTGATTGGAGACGGGCTAAGAACATTACTACACATTTCATTCTGGTATCTTTTATCAATTTTTAAATAATACTTATTTATCGTTACTGATTCTTGATTGCAAAAAATTCCAATTAATGGGCATATTGAAGAGATTCTAAGTAATTATTTATAGCTTGTGTAAATTGAAAGATAGAACAAGTTAGATACAATCAAGATACTGTCATTGGTTGTATTTTTTGATCGAGTATTAAACAATTTTTTTAAGATTTCAAGTTCTCTACCCCTGCCCTGAGCGCTGGAGCCTTTCGTATAAAACAATTTGCTAGATACAAGAGCATATTGATTGTAATCATTAGAATAAAAAATTGAGAAAACAATCCAAGTAGTTTTGTTTTTGCCATATTGTGTTACACAATATGGCAAAAACAAAACTACTTTTAAGGGGCGGTATACCTTTAATCGATGCAAAGGGTACTCTTTTTCCTTATCGTCGCACCTTTTTAGGAGGCGGTAAGATTTTTTTAGAGACCCATTCTTTTAAACTTGAGTTTACATTTATTTTGTTTACTCGTTTTACTTATAGCAATTGTTTTTATTTCACTCCATTTATTTAAAAACATTACAAATATGTCCTTCTTTTTTTACACTTTTAATCCTTTTAAAAACCTTTAATTTTTTTTTTTTTTTTTTTTTTATCTGGCCGGGAGCGGGAGTCCCGGCCTCCCGGTACCTCCCGTACCGGTTACCGGCCGGGACCGGGACTCCCGTCCCGGTAAATACCGGGAGTCCCACGGGACGGTACCGGGAGGTACCGGGACTCCCGGTATGGCCACGTTTAATTGTGTACGACTGCAAAAAGCTTGATTATTGTATAGCTTGTACTATACTACATACATATGTGTGCTCGCGCGCATTCATGAGATAGCTGATTTGATTTGATTTTCTTAGTAACGATAGTAATGTTTCCATTTGATTTCAATTACACAATCGTTACGTGGTGTTATTAATCATTTCATTGTTGCATATAGCTTTTTATAAAGTCGGGTAACTTTTACATAGATCAAAAACTCTTTTGGTCCCAATATACGCGTGGTTAAATTCCCGAACACCGAGCCTGAAAACAAATACTCTCTTTCTCTCCCTCTATATCTCTGTATTCATATACTTGATTATTGAGCTTTTAGAATATTCAGACTTTGTTGATTGCTTTATAATCAATAGACGCACTAATATTGCGCCAACCAGTCACCACTGAATACAACATATCATTGCATATGTGGATTTTGTCACTGAACTGTCACACTCATGCAACACAATATATACATATACATTGCATATATATTGTGTTGCATGAGTATATGTATTAAACCGCGACGATGGTCCACCCCATCAAATGTTTTTATTTTGTTCTTAGAGCGTACGATGACGATTACTGCTTATTAATTTTGGAATAAGAAAGAAGTCCCTTTTTGTTTTTTACTTGCATGAATTTCAAAATGCCAACCCCGGCTGGTTCTACGATTCTGACATATTATTTCACGCTTAAAAAGGAAAATATCCCTTATGAGGGCATTGCAGTATCGTTAATAAGTAAAAGTATAAGATCTCAATATATACATAAATATCTCAATCTTTTTTTACCCCTTTTCACTTAAGATATTATTTGTTACTTTCGTCGTCTTGAATGTTTTCTATCGAATTTATTGAATGCTCTTTACCCGGTAAATATTGGGAAGAGAGGAGTAATATACAAGGTCAAAATCGAATTTCTTGATTCTGATATAAATAATGTGTTTTTAATAAAATTTAAACCATCAACAAACTCAGTACATGAAAACTCTTTATGAAAAGTATATTTTTAATACTTTTAATGTCGATATGTTTCCGTATTTATATATCCATCATGTCGATACCTTTTTCTCATATGCGAGGAAAGTTAATTATGAAAATAAGTATATAAAACTATTGATTAACCGTCAAAATATAATATTTTCTTGTTGACGTCGAGCAAAAAAGATTAAATTATCGATACCGCTATCAATGTTCTGATTTTTAGAAATAATCGCATATCGACGGATATACCGATAAGTATTCTATAAAAAGATTATTGCCGATTACCGATTATATCAATAAATTATCGAAAATATACCGAATGTCGATAGACATACCGACAAATATCATATAACACATATATTTCTAAAATAAAAAATATACATATATTCATTCAAATTCAATATCAAAATTCACAATTCCATATTTTATAATCATAATCTTATATTCAAATTCAATATCAAAATTCACAATTACACATTTCATTATCATAATCTTATATTCTAAATTCAAATTTGATATCAAAATTAACAATTATATATTTCAAAATCACAACCTTATATTATAAATTCAATATCAAAATTCAAAATTCCAAAACCTTTTTCACAACTTTATACTATGAATTCAAAATAAAATATCACAATTTCATAATCATAATCTTATATTCTAAATTCAAATTTGATATCAAAATTAACAATTATATATTTCAAAATCACAACCTTATATTATAAATTCAATATCAAAATTCAAAATTCCAAAACCTTTTTCACAACTTTATACTATGAATTCAAAATAAAAAATCACAATTTCATAATCATAATCTTATATTCTAAATTCAAATTTGATATCAAAATTAACAATTATATATTTCAAAATCACAACCTTATATTATAAATTCAACATCAAAATTCAAAATTCCAAAACCTTTTTCACAACTTTATACTATGAATTCAAAATAAAAAATCACAATTTCATAATCCATAATCAAATTCAAATCCATAATCTATAATCAAATTCACAACTTTATATTATAAATTCAAAATCAAGTATCAATTAACAATATTATATACAAAATCAAAAGTCGCAATTCCATAATCCATAATCAAATTCTAATCCACAATACATTATCAAATTCACTTTATATTATAAATTCAAAATCAATCATCAATTAAGAATCTAATATTCAAATAAAAAATCACAATTTCATAATTCATAATCAAATTCTTATCCACAATACATAATCAAATCCACAATTTTATATTATAAATTCAAAATTAATTATCAATTAAGAATTTTATATTCAAACTTAGAAATTACAATTCCATAATCAAATTTTATCCACAATGCATAATCAAATTCACAACTTTATATTATAAATTCAAAATCAATTATCAATTAATAATCTTATATTCAAAATTAAAAATCACAATTCCATAATCAAATTCTAATCCATATTACAAACAATTTTTTAAGTATTGTGAATTATTAATTGATAATTGATTTTGAGTATGGATTTATAACAATGTTCAACCGTTGGCGATAATTTAGATTTTATAACTACTCAAATAAGCTCTGTGAAAAGCGGTAAACTGGTATTATAGAACTTAAACGATAAATCTCATTTTTTTACCGAGAAGTTGAATTTTGCAGTAATTTGGCGGTATAGCGACGGTAACCGTTAGTATTTTAAATCAACTGTTGAACTTTGTTTTTCGAACTAACGAATGGTTGGTTCGGCTGGAATACAAGTCCATCAAACTTAATTGTTTGTTTATTGTGAAGTAACCTCATGATTAAGGCCCAACATACAAGCTAAAGAGATAACGAGCTAAATACACCAAAAAAGTAATTGTTTTTTGATGACTTGAACGATCACTAACTAACAGTATAAAAAGTCAGACGAGGATACCGTTGCAGTAAAAAAAAACGCAAAAATTGGTACAACATATGTCAAATAGATGATCGGGGGATTAAAACTGCTCCACGACGACACTTGGAAACCATAAAATTCAAATTAATTTTTAATAATATAAATACATGAAAATAGACATATTTTACAATTTGCAGACTCTTGTTTGTATTTTACAAACTTTTTCCCAAGCTTGACATTCTGAAGTCTTATATCTTAATAGTATAGTTCCATCAACTCACTATGCATATATTTTAAATATATATTTTATTTCTCTTATAACCTTTTTTGTTCTTGTTAAAGAAGAAGAGAGGATCTTGATAAAAGATTTGTAAACGTGGCTTTACATGGGCCTCACAATTTTATTTCTCTTTATGCATTTTTTGTATGTGTGCGGTGTTATATAAACATACGGTAGAAATAAAGAAAGAGAGAGGGAGAGAAAAATACCTAGAACACCAAGTTGAGAGAAAAGAAAAAAGAGAAAAGTGGAAATTTGGTAAGCTTGTAATCTTTGTAGTCTCAGATTGATTATCTTAGTGGAACCACTCTCCATTGCAGGAGGTAGGACATTTTTGGTCCAAACCTAGGTAAAATTCCCTTTTTTTTGTCTCATCTTTTACATTTCTTACAAATAACTGTTTGGATTGAGCCACGATGACATATATATATATATATATATATATATATCGTTGTACTAGTATATTCTCATAATCGCAGGTATCCGACCCCAATTCCTTCCACAAATTGGTATCAGAGCAAAGTTTGGCTTTGAAATTTGGGGGTTTTGTGTTGTGGTTTGTGCCGCTCGCCAAGTGTTCGATAAATTGTTTCCTTGAAGTTTAGGGTTGATTTGTGATGGCGTTGACTTCTAGAGTTGATATTGAGAAGTTCGATGGTTTGAATGACTTCGGTTTGTGTAAAGTGAAGATGATAGCTCATCTTGGTAGTATGGATCTGGGGAAAGCTCTGGAAGGATCTGACAAACTTCCGACAACATGGGACGCAACAAATAAAGAAAAGGTGTTGGAAAGAGATTTCAATACCTTGATTCTTAGTCTCGGTGTTAAAGTGTTGTTGAAGGTGATTCGGTGTAAGACGGCGACCGAGATATGGTTGAAGCTAGAGTCACTTTACATGAAGAAGACTTTGTCGAGCCGGTTGTTTCTCAAGGCGCGGTTTTTCACATTCAAGATGGTGGAAGTAAGAGATTTGATGGATCATCTCGACGAGTTCAACAAGTTGGTCGTTGATTTGGCAAACATTGACGTGAAATACGACGATGAGGATCAAACATTGATTTTGCTTCATTCTTTGCCAAGGTCGTATGAGCACATGGTTGACATTCTCCAACATGGGAGAGAAGAGATCACTCTCGACGAGGTTGTTGGAGCGTTGAAGTCAAAAGAACACAAACAACAGATATAAATGGAAGGTACTAGCGGCGATGGCTTGTTCACGGCTCGGGGTAGACTTGAGAAGCGAGACACGAAGGGAAAGAAAAAGCCACGATCGAATTGATTCGGAGAAGGTCATCAAGTGTTACATTTGTCATGAAGAAGGACACTTGAAGAGAAATTTCTTGAATCGAGGAGGCGAGGGGACCGAGAGACGACACAGAGAGGCGGCGATTGTTCAAGAGGTTGTTAATGGATACGAGAGCGCTGATGTTCTTGTAGTCTCCACTCAATCCGACAAGCGTTGGATCATGGACTCTGGATGCTCATTTCATATGACATCGAATGAAAGTTGGTTTGAGAACTACGAGAATGCGTCGATGGGTGAATTTTTTCTTGGGAACAACAAGTCATGTAAGGTGGCCGGAATCGGTTCGGTGCGGATCAAGTCGCACGATGGAATTGAGCGAATATTGACAGAGGAACGACATGTCCAAAGTTACGGAGAAATCTCATTTCACTTAGAACTTTGGACCAACAAGGATTTTCTTGGAAAGGCGAAAAACGCATTTTGAGGGTCATGAGAGGATCGGTACATGTCATCAGGGGTGTTAAAGAGCGTGGTCTTTACATCCTTCAAAGTAGCACCTTGGTCGGTGACGCGGCGGAGGTTATTGATCCGCGAGAGACATATTTGGCGAGCCTTTGGCACAAGGGGTTGGGTCATCTAAGTGATAGAGGTTTGAAGAAGTTGAGCAAGCATGGTTTGTTCGGCGGCGATAAACTTGGTGACTTATAGTTTTGTGAGAATTGTATCTACGGTAAGGCCACGAGAGTGAAGTTTACACAGTCTGCGGAGGTGACGCGGGAAGCGTTGAACTATGTGCACTATGCTTTGTGGGGGCCGTCGAGGACAGGAACTCGAGGTGGATGCCGATATTTTATCACGTTCACTGACAATTGTTCTTGGAAGGTTTGGGTCTACATCTTGAGCATAAAGATGAAGCTTTTGAAAAGTTCAAATAATGGAAAAAGATGGTAGAGCTACAAACTGGGAGGAAACTCAAGAAGCTTCGAACGGACAATGGTTTGGAGTATTTAGGTGATGAGTTCAATCGGTTCATCAAGGATGAAGGGATGGTTAGGCATAAAACCGTCCGGAAGACCCCGTAACAAAATGGACTAGCAAAGAGAATGAATCGAACATTACTTGAAAGGGTGAGATGCATGTTATTCGAGGCCGGTTTGCCGAAGAGATTTTAAGGAGAAGCTGTGAACACGACGGGTTACTTGATAAACTGAAGTTTGAATTGAAAGACATCGGAAGAAGTGTGGAATGGCTCTTCGCTGAAGCTCGACAACTTAAAGATATTTGGTTGTGTGGCGTACATGAACCAAAAGGAGGACAAGTTAGATCCGAGAGAGAAGAAGTGTATGTTTGTTGGTTATCCCGAGGTCGCGAAGGGTTGGAAACTTTGGTACAAATACATTGAAGCGCCTAAATGTGTCATTAAATGAGATGTTATCTTTAGAGAGACCGAGTACTACATGGCCGTGGCAACTCAAGAGGCTAAAGATAGCGCAGAGCTCTCTAAGAAAAGAGCCAAAATTGAGGTGGAGTTTTTGGAGAAATGTAGCTATGACCGGGAGGATAAAGATTAGGCTAGTGACTGTTGGCAGAGATGCCCACAAGAAGATTATTTATTTACATATTGATGTAATATATAAATCTTTCATAAAGTTCTTATTGTAATTTGCTGATTAAATTACTAAAAGTTGAAACATTCATTCATTCATTTTTCGATTGTTTGAAGATTTATGATATTATATAGTCTTATAGTCCTTAATCAAACCTAGCAATATATGAAGAGACAAATGTAGATTTGCATGAACAAATTTTTCATGGTTTGGTTAAAATGATATATTCACAATCTAAAGATCAACGGACTATTGATCGCAGTTTGATTATTGAAAGAATCTATGATGTCTGGTTATGAGGCATAGAAAGTTAGGAACTCTATAGTTCTTCAAGTGTATCTTTTGAAGATACTGAATTGACCAGTGCACTTTTAGAGACAATGCAAGAAAAAACCATTTAACATCTTTTGTCTCAAGGTCAATATGTATGAATTGCATCATGCTTACCTAAATCCTGAAATGAGACATGTCATTTCATAGCTTCAATATTCTCATTTGAGAAAGTCAAATTCTAGGTCCACTAAGTGATCGAGACTAGACCAATTGGTGAGTTATTAAGTTATGAAGATGTTATGAACCAATTTTGTGAAGTTCTCATAGATATGAAATTCATGTACAAGATTGCTGAAATGCAATGCATATCACCTCATGCTTTATTACTTGGATTGTGAATAAATGAACCGCGTGGTATCCAAAATTAAGTAGCGATTTTGTTTGGATGAAACAATGTGACTTGTTAGCTGCTCGTCAATACATTGTTTCTAACTTATTCTCAAGTAACAAATGAGTTGAAGAAATAACAACTAGAATGGTAAAATGGTAATTTTATAAATCTCATCTACTGGATGATATTCATGAAGGGTAAACATAGATAACATTCAATGGATCCACTCAATATAATTAAGTTGAATTTGAGTAGAAAATAAATTCATTTGAACCGAGAGATTCTCAGTGTCAACTCTTTAGTGGAGTCAGTTGACATTAAGCTAATACTCGAAAAAATTTTGTAAAATTTTGAGTCCGAGTATAGAAGCTCAAGCTTTGTTCATTTGGATCCATAAGGTCACTACTACATGTCATTAGAGTTAGATTGTTAAACTAGAAGTTAAGTCAAAATAAGTTCAAGTGTTGAACTAGACGTTTTCTCGGAAAAAGGGTATTTCTGTCCACATGGACATAAAATGATGTGAATGTCAAAATAAGATTTTGAATATTTTTATATGATGAAAATATAAATTATTTTTTAAAGCCGAAAAGTCGTTTGAGGCATTATGAAATTAATTTCATTATTTGTGCAATAATAATTCTACAATGGATATTTTAAGAATTTTCTTAAAAGAAATAAGGAATCATCTAGATGTCCCTTCCCTAGTGCAGAGTTCGGCCAAAACACACCTCAGAAGGACCGAATTCTTTGCCTTTAATTATAAAGATAATTACCCAAAAAGAAAAGAGAAAATGAATTTCGTTGAGAAGGAAGTAAATATGCTAAGTGATGAAACATAATTCTTTCACTTATGCTCTATGTTGGCCGGCCATGTACAAGGAGAAAGAGGAGAGAAAATCAAATATTGTGTCATGAATACACCATTGAAAAGGGTTATTACACTTTCTTGATTTTCCTTCTCCGATAAATAGAGCCTCACATATAGATATGAAAATAAGCTTTCTTGCTCTTGTGCTCTCTCTTTTGGCCGACCCTCTCTCTCTCTCTCTCTCTCTCTCTCTCTCTCTCTCTTTCTCTCTAAAATCTCTTTTTAATTTGGCACTTATGTCCTCATTAGACTTAGACTTAATTAGCTCTTTAACTCATAGCTTTTTTCTTGAGTTATTGTGTTCAATTGTGCCTACACACAAATCTTTCTAAACCTTTAAAGACTCATGTAATAGAAACCTTAGGTTTCTCGAGTTCATGTTTAGGTGTGAAGGTAACGAGCAAGAGAAGATCAACCTTTCTCAAGACTCCTCTAAATTAAAGGTACAAGAAATGTTAGTATGCATGCACTAAATAATGTTTTTAATTGATAAATGTTCATACACTTCGCCTAGGTTAGTAAAATTGTTTTACTTGTAAAGAAATTTTATATTCCGCCATTAATATGATTAATGATAATTTTTCTTAACCCTAAACCTATTCCAATAATGACGATGGTCACTTGGAAGAAATTGAAGAGTTAGGCGGCGATGTTCTGGAGCCTGGACTCATATCAATTGGCAAGAGGCCGACGTAGAAGGGAAACCCGAGCTCCGGCGAGATATGGCTACTCCGATTTAGTTTCATTTGCGTTGGTTACATCAGAGGAGTTAGAAGACTCCGAATCGAGATCGTATCCGGAAGAGGTGATGAGAAAAGATAGCAAGCTATGGAAAGTGTGCAATGGACGAAGAAATGGCATTGCTTGACAAGAACGAGACATGGGTACTTGTGGACAAGCCTAAGAATCAACGTTGCTGGTTATAAGTGGGTGTTCAAACGGAAGGAAGGCATTGTTGGGTTTGAGAAGCTGTGGTGTAAAGCGAGATTGGTGGCTATGGGCTTCATATAACGAAAAAGGGTCGACTTCAACGAGATCTACTCCCTCGTGGTGAAGCACACGTCCATTCGAGTTTTTCTCGCTATAGTAAATCAATATGATTTTGAGCTTGAGAAAATGGATGTAAAGACCGCATTTCTTCATGGGATTCTTGAGGACAGAATCCTAATGACTCAACCGGAAGGATTTGTCAAGGGTGTAGATGAAGATAATGTGTGTCTTCTTATGAAATATCTTTACAGCTTGAAACAATCTCCTAGACAATGGTACTTGAGGTTTAATGAGTTCATGGTACAAAATGGGTTCTCGCGGAGCAATTTCAATAGTTGCGTGTATCGAATTTTGAAATTCTGAAATTGTAAAAGTTATAATTAGTATTATCATGTATCGTAATTGACATTATGTATTTTTCTTAAATTAATGAGTTGTTTTAGAGTGCATGACCTAATGGACAAGTGTAGTTAAGAAGCCTCGTAACTATGTTGTAAAGGCTTGCATGTAAAATAACCATAAATTTTGATCAATGTCAGTTTCTTCTTAATTTCCTGTCAAGGATCTGTCCGGGCAAAATTTTTGGACATAAGATCATCTCCAACTAAAAATTCAAATTTGGGTTAATTTTTTTTACCAAATTTGGTGCATATTTATAGTGGTTTCACTCCAATGCACAACACTAAATCCTACTCCAAAAAAATATATTCTATTTTTATACTTTTCAATATTATTTTATATTAATTTCATATTAAATACTCTGTTAATATATTGTGTCAATATTCATTTTATTAAATACTAATTTTTTTTATGTCAACAATATTAAATTAATTTATATTAAATATTATGTTAATATTACGATATTAAAATATAAAATTTAACTAATATAAACAAATTATTTTATTAATATTAATCGAAAAATATACTATATAAACATTACAATTTTTTTTTTCTATTTTAATGACATTCATCTTAATTTTAATTTTTATGATATGTATTTAATATAGTTGTATTGTATTTAATTAACGTTATGTATTATTATTAAGGGATAAGTAGCTATATAGCACTTTGAAACATATTAATTTCTTATAGTCAAACGTTTGTAAAAAATTGGTTAATAGCAATTAATCAAAATAAATTTATATATATTAACTAAAAATGTAACTCATTAACACCAATTACTAGCTGTCGCGTCACAATAAATGATTATTTACTAAACAAACAAACAATAATGGCCAGACAACAATATCAATATTTTATTTGGTTATCTAAAGCAATTTTTGTATTATTAATGTTATTATTTATTCTGTTTTCTCATTTATTTTTGTATACACTATTTAACTTATGTTCTAAATTACATATTAATATTTTTGTGGGTGAATTTGTAATTAAAAAGAGGATCACCCCAAATTTGGTAAATACTATTCATTTTACCCATCTTAATTTGGGTGGGGATGTGTCATTTTTGGGGTGAGAGTGTTCCAACTCACCCCAAATATTTACCCAAATTTGGGTAAAATGAATAGTATATATACCCAAATTTTAGGTAAACTACTCATCGCCCATAAACTATTTTTAATTATAAACTCACCCATAAAATGTTAATATCTAATTTATAATATAATTTAAATAATTTATACAAAAATACTTATTATTAATGAGAAAAGAGAATAAATAATGCTATTGATAGTAATACATAATATTAATTAAACACAATACAACTATATTAAATACATATCAATTATACTAATAGTTACACAAACACAATACACAAAAATTAAAATTATAACGTACGCTATATAAATAGAAATAATATTTGTAATGTTTATTTAATTTCTTTTTTTTTTATTAATATCATCCAAAATATTTTTTGCTTTTATTAGTTAATTTTTATATTTTAATATCGTAATATTAACATAGTATTTAATATAAAGTTAATTTAATATAATTGACATACACAAATAAATTAATATTAATAAAATTAATATTGACATTATATTCTAATAGAGGGGATAATCTGAAATTAATATAAACTAATATTGAAAAGTATAATTGAGAATATATTTATTTTTGGGTTGGATTCGATGTTTTGGGTTGGAGTGAAAACACTATAGTTGCACCAAGTTTAGTAAAAAGTCAACTCAAATTTGAATTTTGAGTTGGAGATGGTCTAACAACATTGAATTAATTGAGAAATCATAAATACTTTAAATTTATATGTGTATATGCACATTGCTATTCTTGTAAATAGATTTCCATAGTTGACTAACTTTCCATAAAATGGTTTCATCTATACTTATTTCTGTATTAGTCATTTTAACCTAAATTTGTGTTCTCTCTTTATGTTATAAGACCATCTCCAACCCACCCTTAATTTGGGTGGGGATGAGACATATTTGATGTGAGAGAGCTCGGATGCATCCGAAATATTTACGCAAATTTGAGTAGAAGGAATAGTATATACCCAAATTTGGGATCAACTATTCATCACCCATAAGCTATTTTTAATTACAAATTCACCCACAAAAATGTTAATATGTAATTTAGAACATAACTTAAATAATTTATACAAAAATACATATTATTAATGAGAAAAGAGAATAAATAATGACAATAATAGTAATACATATCAATTATACTGATGGTTACACAACCACAATACATAAAAATTAAAATTATGACGTACGCCATATAAATAAATAAATAAAATTTGTAATGTTTATGTAATATCTTTTTTCAATTAATGTTATCCAAAATACTATTTTTTATTAGTTAATATTTATATTTTAATATCTTCATATTAACATAATATATAATAAAATAATTTAATACTGTTGACATCCAAAAATAAATTACTGTTAATAAGATTAATATTGACTTAAGATATTGATAGAATATTTAATATGAAATTAATGTAAGTAATATTGAAAAGTATAAAAGAATAAAAAATAATTTGGTAAGATTTGGTGTTGTGAGCTAGAGAAAAAGACATTGTAATTACACCAAATTTAATAAAATGTTAACTCGAATTTGAATTTTAAGTCGGAGATAATGTAAGGGACTCACTTTGATCAATATATAAATGATGTGCCCTACATTGTCAGTAATCAGTCCAAATGAAAAAAAATACAAAATAAAGTATTTACTTTCAGTGAGGCTTATTTAATGCTTGCACTGACCCCCGAAGGCCATTGAGACGGGAGTGAATAAATGAGCAAATTCTGTAAAGAAGTAACAGCCAAACATTTTGACAGATTGATCTTTTGACTTTTGGGTTTATGCACAATAATTCATAAAAAGATCTTAGAGGTCTCCATTTTATTAGTTTTACTAACACTGCCAGACCTAAACGGTTAAGAGTGAATATATCATAACTATATATTAAGAGATTAGTTTTGTTTGTTAATCGTAGTATTCACAGTACAGATTTGCAGTCGCGGAGTAGGAAAATCAAGTACTCACTTATTGCGATGGTTGAGATGACATTAGGAAAGAAAACGTCTTCATTCAATTACGCGTTTTCAGAAGCTTGAATCCACTATTTTTGACGTATATTCTCAATCGCTTGTTGGATAAGGCGTCAGATATGTTACACTACGCAAATGCCTAATCGAACCTTATTTCACTGACCAACTTCCGAGAGAGAGAGAGAGAGAGAGAGAGAGAGAGTCATGCTTACGCCACGAGTACAGTTTAAGTTGACCATTACTATATGTGATAGGAGAGTTGACATTAGAGATACATTTCCGATGCTTCTACGTGAATACCTGGCCTTGCTGTCTGTTAATTGTTTTGACAGAGAAGGGCTTCACTAGTTTAGTTACAATATATTATTATTTATCCACGTCAAGAGAGAGGAAGTACTTAAAAGAGCAGTCTTGAGAGTACCTTCATTGCTGAAATAGCCTCTGTTTGATTGGCTTACATATAACCCACGCAGCTTCTATTGAATCTGAGTATCAAGAACAGAGAATAGGGAGAGAATGAAACGAGAGATTCGAGGAGAAAGAGATTTCGTTTATTACCTCTGACTTAAGCCAGCTATTACCCCTTAAATACAATAGGTTTATACACAGTAAGTGTATATAAACAATAAACGACTTCTAAGCTAAAAACGACAATTACAATAAATGCAGTAATTTAAAAACAGCTGCACTAATAGCTTCCATTGTATAAAGTAAAGCCCACAATATAATTTTTAAAAAATATTTGTATTGACTAAGCTCAAATTCATGTTCTAATATTACAGCAATAGTAAAAACTTCGATTTTTTTTTTACTTTGGGAAAAAATAGTGCTTATTTGTAGTCCAAGCTTTCTTGCGCGGCGAAAAGTACACTCAGCGCAACGAGATCGTATGTGTTAAAAGTTTTGTGAAGAACTCACAGTAACCGTAGAACGAGTAATATGCGATGTATAATTTTCTTTTTATCTTTTATTTGTTATCATCATCGTTTTAAGGCTGAGATGGTTATTTTTACTAACCTAGTAGTGACTGTTACATAAAGCGAATTCGTGTATTTAGTGGTGTTTCATAAGTGTCCATCCGCCTCACCAATTTAGAGATAAACTATAAACTAAGTTTGTGCTTAATAATAATATTTATTAAAGGAAAAGAATTATTTATTGACAGATTAGATTATATCCAGGCTTAAATAAATGAATAAACCTTAAATAAAATGAAGTCTGACTTAATCTATTGGAATTAATTATATAAGTAGACAATTAAAGGCGTAATTAAATATAACAGTAAAGAAAGATGGTTATCTTGGGCTCGCCTGTCCAGATGCTTTCATTGGTAAGTTCTATCAATAAAAGTAAAGTTTGTGAAAATGCATTCGATTCCACAACTCTTATTATTATGATGATTAGTTCCATTGTCAACGTAAACAACACCGGATAACATTAGACCTAGGCAAAACACAGATTAAACAAACAATAGCACAATAACTTGCAGCGCAAGGAATCACAGAGCTAAGGACAAAACTGACAAAAGTCGAAACTAGAACGCAAAGAATTTATTCTGGTTCAGATCATAAATGATCCTACATTCAGTTCAAGTATTTCAACGCTCCAATTCACTCTTGATAAGAATCCGACTACACACAGTTTTTGGCCATAGCTTGATGTGGATCCATCGACAGAGTTTGCGTAAGCTTTGCCTTTGAATTTGTATCCAGGAGGATATCCGTGCAGCTTGTAACATTTGTCCACCGTGTGATTTGTCATTTTGCAGTGAGTGCAACGGCCACGATCCTTGTTCTTGAGCTTTCTTTGATCGTCTCTGGAAGTCATGGCAAGAGAGTTCTGTTGATCATTAGATGCTTAGATCGACTCCGATGGTCCTCTGTGTCTACTCCTGAGTCATGAGTGAATAGACTTTAGCAATCAGTGACAGAGGTTCCATGAGAAGGACTTGACTGCGCCCTTGTGAATATGAGTCATTCAATCCCATGAGGAATTGAAGAACATACTTAGTATCTTCATATTTTACATTTCTCGCCTTTCCACCACAGTCACACCTGCAGATACATTGGGGCTTAAAATCACAGAGATTCTCATGAGCGGATTTCAATTTCGTGAAATAAATTTTCATCGAGAGCTGATCTTGCGCCATATTGACATATTCTCTTCGTAACTTGAAAATTCTTGGTCTATTGGACTCCTGAAATCGATCTCTAAGATCGTTCCAAACTTGTTTCGCCGATCCACCATTAAGAATAAAAGATGCGATTTCCTTGTTGGAAGAATTGATTATCCAAGCAACGATCGTGCTGTTGTTGCGATTCCAGAGACGGAGGAGATCTGGATCGTCCTCAGATGGCTTCGGTATTGAACTAGTGATGAATCCAAACTTGTTCTTGGCATCAAGAACAATCATCATCGATTTACTCCATTGCTGGTAACTAACGCCGATCAAGACGTGAGAGACGAGGCTTCCTCCTCTAAATCACTGTGATGAAGGTAATAAGGCGACATCGGATTTTCAACAGACATAGGAGCTCGTGGAATTCCAGAGGGATGCGCCGTAACAGTTACCGTCGCCGGCCTTTCCACTGATGTTGCTGATTCTTCAACCATTTTCCGTCAAGAATCACAGATCAAGAATAGAATTTCTTGTTCTCAGCGTCGTGTGTGAAACACTATCTCGATCTTGAAAGGAAAACAATTTAAGCTATCACGCTGCTGCGTCTATATGCCTCTTGTGAGCCCATTTATTTGTAGTGCACGAAGACATTCACTCCTTTTCTGCTTCTCCCGTCGAATATCGCTAGCTGTGGGATGACACTGATCGTTAAATTTATGAAGAACAAGGAATCGTCGGTCATGATCAGATCTTATACGTTGATTGTGATGAACTGCTATTGAGTGATTCGGAAGGCGATGTTGCGATGGAGGATTACTGGTTTGGGCTTTCTGGTATTATTACTGGCTAGGGATTCAGGGAAGTTTAAAGTATTAAGGGAAGATGTTACATAGACAAGTTCCATAATTAGGTTTAGGTTTAGAGAATAGGACTTAGGCTTTGCTACAAAATAATGTATGTAATGATATTACTGGCTTTGGGTTTTATGGCATTATTACTGGCTAGGTAATGAGAGAAGATTAAAGTAAAAATTAATACATTAGAAAATTATTACATAGACATTTCATGATAAGGTTTAGATAACTGGGGTTTAGGCATAGTTATAATATAGTGTACGCTAATATATTCATATATGAGGATTTATGGAGCATATGATACGGTGCAATTTGTGACCAAACAGATAGAAGCTTATGTATAACCAAATTATAATGAGCTAACTATAAATAGCTCATACGAAATAATATAACATGCACTTTCGGTGTCATGCAAACAACTTTTTAACTATGCGAAATGTGTAAATCATATAGTCACACAGTCTCAATTTTAATCACAGCAGAATAGTTTTCTGAGGCTATAATTATATTCTTTCTCGCAACTAACCATATTATAATTAACTTACGTACCTTTAATCACAAACAAAATTAGTACTGAAATATATTTACTCATAAATTTACTATTATCATTACAACTATTTTCTGTGTGTCGTTTTATATATGAAAATATATGTTCGTTCACTGTTTTTTATTTATTAATTCGTCTATTTTCAATAAAGTGGAAACGCGTACGTTATATTTCTCATAGTTTTGCTATTAAGAGATATAATACAGTGTCCTGATAAGATTAAGCCCAATTCATTATTCAATTTCTTGAAAACTAATTTACGAGTTACGAAAAATTACCATTAGTAATCCAAAGGCATTAGCCATGACCTTTAATTCATGCCGTTGTAGTACTCTATCGGAATTGAGATTAGGCATTTCCTTCAATTGTATGTGCATATATATACGTGTGTGTATGTGGCGGCAAAAACATTTTAATTCTTTTCGTTGTATACACTTGATTATTCTTTTTATGTATTGAATACATTAGTCTACACGTTGTTTAATTTTATTTATAGTGTAACTAATATTAACATGTCACGATCTAAGAGTTTTCGTTAATTTCATTTTAAATTAATTCTTTATTACTCTTATTTACTAATAAGTTAGAAAAAATCTATAAATGTTGTACAAATTAATTATAATTTTCCAAACAACCATTTATATTTGTTTTATAAAACTTGAGTATGAAGATTCTATATTTTGTGCTCAAACAAAAAAAATTGATTGTAAAATTAGATACTTACTACTCTTACTACTTGTATATATCTTATTATAAATACAATATAAACGTTTTGAAAAATTAACTATACATTTTTAAATTTAAGCTTTAGCTCGATTATTTATTTATTTTATAGCTTTATACTTGAAAATGTTTATAATTTAAAAAGCATAATTTTAGTATATATCCATCTAAACTATGGTCATTTTGGAATTACTCAATATTAGTAAATAAGTCGTACATAGTCAGAAAAATTCGTTAATTAAAAATTGTTGAAAATTAAGCAGAATATTAAGGGTAAACTGAACCAAAAATTAATTGTAAACAGATTTAAATAAATAATTGTGTTTATTTACGATTTATTTACAAAAATTTGAGTATATTCAAATTGTGAATGTTCGAAGTGGTTATAGAGATTTATGTGTTTGAATTAGAAATCAAAATAATTTGTTTTTATTAAAATATCAAATGATACTTTAAAAAATCACTCATAGTATGAAATGTAATTATTACAATCTAAAAATAACAACGAAACTAAAATTCAACAAGATTTATTTTAACCTTTGAAAAAATAAATCGTTTAGTTCTTTGTTTGGACCTTTTTCCGCCACCGAATCCGAATGTATGATAAAATTTCTTTTACATGTTACCAATTCCACTGTTCTTTCAGTTTTCTTTGAAGTCATCTTTGTGTACTTCGGTACGTAGAGTGTTCGCCTTTAATTGAAATATATACTCTGCTTAATTTTTTATAGGGTCAATCATTTTTCTAAAGGTGCCGACACACCCTCGAAAAATATTTTCATCTACGCCTCTTTGTAAGATTTTACCTTCTTGAAGGAGATAACTGAAAACACTGTGTTAAGGTGAAAGGTGAGTAGAGCTTACACTTAGGGAGAGTTTTAGGGTAAATTATACTTTGAGAGAGAGAGAGAGAGTTAGATTTAAGAAGTAGAGGTTCCTTTGTAAAGCTTGTAACTCACTGCTTATCTGTTTTATAGTATATTCTTTCATCGAGATAGATAACTCCCAAATGTAAGTAAGACTCGAACCGGATAACCAACTCTATGTGTTAATTACTTCAATTATTATTTAGTTATTATCTCTAAAACTGTTGATAACATCGTAATTAACATTTCTATAAATATTATAAACACTTTTCGTAAAAAGAAAATTAGCTCTATACCCACCTTTAACGTTATGAATTTCAATATAGCCAATGGATAATTTTGTGTAAATACCCACTTTAAATTATTTACAATCAAATTGAGTCCAAATTATCCTCCCTAATAATTTCGGAAATTATTTCCCGGTTATTCAAATTGAATTTGAAATTTGCAAATTTTAAGCGACCAGTTGTCTTGTATTTAATATTTGAAAATTTTCAGTAAAATACACTCACTCCAAAATTATTAGGGAGGGTAATTTGGACTCAATTTAATTGTAAACAATTTACAGCGGGTATTCACACAAAATTATCCAAATGTTTGGTATATTGAAATTGGTAAAACATTTACATGGGTATATAGCTAAAAGATCTTTTTATAAATAATCATATATATATATATATATATATATATATATATATATATATATATCGTAGATAATGACTTGTTCATGTAATTGCTATTATATTATTGGGTTAATGTATAATATAGCCTATACATGTTTGACAATTTGATTTTGCATAACGTTTTGCAAAATTTTGTAAATGTCAACTCATTTAATTAACGAAAATCTCTTTCCAATTTTGCCGCAGAAAAAAAATCTTGCGCAAATTTTAATGAAATTTAAATAATTAATTTTTACAGTTAATTTACAGCGTAACTTACGGACTAATAACCGCACCATATTATCCTATATATATATAATTTCGGATTTCAAGAGAGAGAAACTTAAAACGCATTCAAACAACCGCCATTTTTAAAAAAAATTCTCTCTGAAATCAAAATTCATCGATGAACAAACCTAAATCATTTTCTTCGATTGATCATGACCAAGAAGTTTTTTTGAATTTCAACGACGTAGATCGGTTGACAATTAACAAGTCTTTATGTTCTTTATTGTATCTAATTTTTGTATAAAAAAAAATTGTAAGTCGATTTTTTTAGAAACGATTTCTTCATCTTATGATTAATGATCTTGAACTACATAAACACGACATATGTGAAGTTTTCATGGCAGAGAAGGACGTGAAGCTTTCATGGCGGAGAATTATGTGAAGCTTTCATAAACACGACATTTGTTCTTCTTTTTCTTCTTCTTTTACTTCTTCTTATTTTTCGTATTTTGATTTTGATTTTAAATTTATGTAAAAATTTTGATTTATTTCTTCTAGTAAAATTAATAAAAATTGTGTTTTGTTAATTAATTTGCAATTGACGATGAAAAACTTCAATTTACGCTCTAAAAAGCAATTAACATTGTAAAATGCAACTCAATTTATGTTGGAATGATTACATTTCAGTGTAAATTGAATATCAATTAACGAACATAATATTGGACGTTGTAAAATAAAAAAATTTGAACAACTTGAAATAAAAGAATAAAGATCAATATCGGGGAGGGACAATGAGATCTGTATTTTTTTTAAGTGATATTAATTCTCGAAAATAAATATTAAATAAGGAATGAAATAGGTATAAAATAATTGCAAAAGAAATCTGCGAAAAAGAGATAATATAAAAAAATAAAACCGGTTGAAATATTAATCTCCCAAAATAACTGTAAAAGATAATATGTCCATTAATGAAGGATTTTAATTAATTAATCTAAAAATAATTCGTCAATTAAATATCCACAATTTCAACCTCTGAATCTATTTGAACGAAAAATAAAACAAATTTTTAAAAACAAATTATAAAGTAAAAAAACCGGCTGAAAAATTAAAGGGTAAAAAAGTAATTAAATAACGTTAATAAATATACCACGTAATTTTTTTTTTGATATTTACAAAAAATTTACCAAAATTTGACAAAATCAAATAACGTTTGTAAGATAGGGCTAATTCGTCAAATTTTGTATATTATTCCTTCCTTCTATTAGGTGTATTTGCACTAATTATTGCATTTACTATTTACTTTAACTTCATGTCATATATTTGACAATAAATATTACTCGTGTGAAGTAAAAATTTAGTCATTTCCTCGTCTCTTACTCTTACTTTATTTACTCTCTTTTTACTAAATGTTCCCACTTCATATAGTAATGCACAAGAAAAATAGTTTAGTCATTTAGTCAGTTTTAAAATATTTTATCTACATGATCACTCTCGTCAATATCAATTCGAAGGTATAAAACTCAAAATGCTAAACTCGTACAATTACGATTTAATTATTGTTTAAGACCATTTTACTAGAGTAGGAGTATCTGTTATCTTTCTAGTAATATGATGGATTTGTAATTATTTATATTTCATTAATATATAACTTCATAATACTATATACAAAAAGGCTCTGGCACTTTATAATAAAGTGGTGTGATATATATAATTTTTAATGTATAACTTCATAATACTATGATATTGAAGGTTTTCCCTAAGGCAACATGAACTATACCCAATTATCTGCAATTTTTACCTGTTTAATTTAACTGATATTTGATATTATAGTACTTTATCATGTTATTTTCATAATTGTATATTTATATCTTGTTTATTCTACTTTCTTATATTTACATGTAATTAATTTTTTCACAAATTTATTTAACTAAGTAATAATTTAACAGTAAAATAACGATAATAAAATGGCTATATTTACCTCATTAATACATATTTGTTCAACTCATTTTAACTATACAAAAAAATCAAAATTTTCTTCCACGACAAATTATTTGTCTCCCTCAAATACATTTTTGGTTTGAATGAAATAATATCTCGTTTGATTTTAATTCTTATTTGTCATATTTATTGTAATGCTTAGTGTTTTCATTTTTACTCAAGAAATTTCACCAGAAGGATTTCATTTCATTATAATAATGTTTGGATTTATGCATCACTTTTTATTCTTCACTAATTTAATATAATTTTTGGCTTTAATTATTAATCTAAGATTTTATTTGTTTATTATAAGCTATTATGACAAACTTTGTCAAACTTGATTTCATTCTCTTGGACATCATCGACCAAAACTACATTCTTTGGAGAAATATGTTGAGATGCATCTGGAAGCATTGAGTTTACATAAAACAATCTCTGAGGGAAATATCTCGACAATTATAGACAAAGTAAAATCTTTAATTTTCCTTCATCGCATCTTGATGAGGTACTCAAAAGTGAGTATATTACAACCAGAGATCCAAGTTTACTCTAGAATGAGATGAGAGAAAAATATTAATACCAGAGAGATGTAAGGAAACTCTTTTAACACGATCAATGAAACTCTTTGAGGTTTCAGAATTTTGTATACGTCAGCAAGTATAACTGTGCAATATTCATAACGTATCTCATTCGAGAACTTGTGAAGAGATAAAGATTGATCATGGTATGTTGATAAAGACGTTCACGATTTTTCACGCATCGCAAGTAACCTTTCAACATCAATATCGTGTGCGAGAATTTACAAGATATTGTGATTTAATCTCTTATCTTTTGGTTGAAGAGAAATATTAAGAGTTTTTACTAAAACAATCACAACTTAGCCCATTATGTTAAAAAAACGTTACCCAAATCAAACGCTATAACTTCCGAAAATCTTGAACAACAATGCTATTTTTTGGGCCAAGCGCGGGGTCGAGGTCATGATCGTAACGTGGTCGTGGACACAAATTTGATCAAGGTGGTTATAATCGTAACCATCTTTACCATGCCTCAAAATATTATTATAAGAAGCAACAAGATGATGATCATTCATATACAAAGGGGAAGATACACGCTCTCGTACAAACAAAACATAAAAGTTTGCAACAAATGTAGCTCTAAAGGGAATTGGGCTAAGGGTTGCCGAGTTTCTAAGCATTTGTGAAAATTATACAAAGCATCATTGAATGAGAAAATAAAGGGAGGTTAACTTCATTAACCAAGAACCGGATGAATCTACTCATCTCAATGCTTGAGACTTCATTGATGACTTTAGTAACGCTGTTATTGCTGATTTTGGTGATTTTACTTATCATTACAATGGTGAAATCTAGAGTTTCAAAAAAAAAATGGTGAAAACTAGAAATGCACGCTCTCTGAACTTATTTTCATGTCTTGGAAATGAAGAAATTTGGTCTGATGTATTGAGCTTGTTCAAGATATGATGTTATGCGTATAATATTTAATTAAGTATGTAATATTTATAATATGTTTAATTAAGTGTGAAAATTTAAATTTTTCTTTGTATGCTCAATGATTAATAATAAAGCGTGTTTATCTCATTATAGACAGAAATAATAATTAGGCGAGTTAAGTAGTTACTGTTGGAAAAATATGCATACATGACAGTGGAACTACACACACTATTATAAGAAATTTAATACTCGTCCATAAGTGAATGTGCGAAAAAAACGACAAAATACAATAATGAGGGATAAAATTTAAACTGACACTTTAGACGTTTCTTTACTAAAAAGCAATATCTAAAGCGTTTTTGAAAGACCCATCCTCGTTAGTAGATCAAGTCTTTCTTATACTATCGTATTTAATCGTGATTACGAAAAAATTTAGGTTTTCAATGTTTTGTAGAGCAACTCCAATGGAATTCGATATCAGTTAGTATTGCTTTTTTTCTCTCCAATAGAACTCTAAACTCTATTTTATTTTAGCGTGTAATGATAAATGCATACAGTGTTGTTTTACACATAGCGCAACACTGTTCATATAGCGCCAACACTGTTCATGTTTTTTTTTTCTTTTTTTATAGTCTTTTTTTGTTTAATTATTTTTAAACGTATTTAAAATTTATTATTTTGTATAATTTAAAAGACAATAGAGTAAGAAATAGAGTTCGGTTGGAGATATTTTACTGTTCATTGAAAAATAGAGTAAGAAATAGAGTGGAAAATAAAGTGATCGGTTGGAGATGATCGTAAAAGCCAAAACTAAAAATCGACTTTATTATAATCAAATTAATTTGATTTAACATATATGTTTCTAATAATTATTATACGAAAAACATTTAATAAGTTTGAACAAAAAAAATCATTTAAAAAATCAATTAATTGATTAAATTTTTAAGTAAATCTCTTAAAAACATTTGAAAAAATTAAATATTGTTTTTATAAACGTTTTTTATTCGATTTTAAATCAGAAATCCATTTTAAATCTAAGTAGAAAGATCAGTTTTTTTTTAGATTAAGTAGAAATATCAGTTTAATATAAATATTTCATTGATCCTACAACTTCAAAATGTATAGATGAGAAAAATCATTATTGACTAAAATAATGATATTTAAGAAATAAAATGAAATTGAATATGAGAATGTTTAATATGTTTTTAAACATTTAATACAGAGTATTGTAGATATTTAATTTTATTAAGATTGCTATTAGGTAGAGAAAAAAAAAACTACAGAGCCATTTGTTTATAAGCAAGTAGTATATATTCTAGCATCTATCTCGGGACAGAACTGAACGTATCTTTATTTATGTCCCGGGTATTTGTCCACCCTCTTATTATGTTCGTTCCTCCGTGTCGAATACGAGGCTGAAAGTAACTTATGCGTCGATGGTTACTAGAGTGTAACAATAGCATGATTCCAGTGAGGGCTTGAGCTTCTTTGCCTTTGAGCTACTCGAGCCATGGATGATGGAAATTAGTACAGAGTGGCTCCATGGACGATCATGTCGACACACTTCCTCTACACCGTTACATGTTTGAACTGCGCTCGTCCAGACTCGGTTGCCCATGTATTCCAATAAGTTATTCTTGCCGAGTCTCTTGATCTTCCACAGCCGTTAGCGTCTACCGCTATAATTGGACCCATCGGGTGTTTGATGAAATGTCTAGCAGAGGATAATTTCGTGTTCGGTATCATTTCTACTTTGCCTCGTGCTTGGGTGCAAAACCAAGGCAGAGAAAGATCCAAGAATTGAGATTTTCTCACTTTTTCTTTGCTGTTAAGCACTTGTTTCACTTTTGTAAATTTCATAATTTTTATCTTCTGTTGTGAGTGTTTTAGTCTCTAGATTGCAATGATGCTCAAGAAACTCGGCAACCAACTTTCAAAAACTCCCTCGTCAGTCTTACGTCTCTTAACTGCCGATGGAACATCAATCACACACCCGACCCGTAAAATTCGGTTTCAAGGTTTCTCGAGCTCTTTGTTCGTCAGCTCTGATTGGGCCAACCAGACCGAGGACAGAATCGCCGCTAAGACAAAGCCGTCCCAAACAAAAACAGGAACGATCCTAGTCCAGACTCGAGACCCGATCAAGCTATCTTTTGAGATCCAAAGCTCGCTCGATGAACTTAACCTTGAACAGGCATGGAAGCTCTTCGAACAGTACATGGTGATGGACGGCCTTCCCGCGAAGTCGATTCTGAACAAAGTTATCGCCGCTTCCACGAAAAGCCTCGACCCCCATTTCTTGAACAGGGCTTTCGAGCTCACCCAAAGAGCCTGCGAGGAGCCGAAACGCAAGTTGCTGGAGAAAGACACGATGATGTACCTATCGTACGCCCTAGCGAAATCAGGCTCCCCGAACGAAGCCTCTATCGTTCTGAGAAAGCTTGTGGAGATGAACGAATATCCTCCCGTGGCGGCTTATTCGGCGACTCTGGCGGCGATGTCTCAGTCGGGTCCCGGAGCTTATCTCTCGGCAGAGTTCATTCTCGAGGTTGGATATCTCTTCCAGGACAACAGAGTCGATCCTCGAAAGAAGAGCAACGCTCCAATTCTCGCGATGAAGCCCAACGCCTCGGCTTTTAACGTGGCTCTTGCCGGGTGTCTCTTGTTCGGAACGACCCGGAAAGCCGAGCAGCTCTTAGCCATGATGCCTCGGATCGGAGTCAAGAGCGATTCCGTCATGCTGGTTCTGATCGCTCACGTGCACGAGAGGAACGGAAGGAGAGACGCCGCGAGGAAGCTCGAAATCCACGTGAAGCAGGCTTTCGATTTCGACGCGGAGAAGTTTCTTCAGTTCCAAAGCTGCTTGCTTTCTTGTCATCTGAAAGTGGGCGATCTCGAATCCGCGACGAACATGGTCTTGGAAATGCTTCGCAAGGCCAAGGCAGCGCGGTACTCGCTCTCGGCCGCTTCGTTCGCTTTCGATGGTGTTGTGAGTGATAAGAAGAAGAAGAGGAACGAGCCCGAATCTGGGTCTTTTCTCGAGCCGTGTTGCAAAACAGTCGATCCGAAAGCATTAGTTTTATCTTACAAAGAGTATTTCAAGGATGGGAAATTCGCAAGGCTCGAGACCGAGGCGAAGGAAGCGATCTTGACGATGGTGACCAAAGTGCAGAGCCAAGTCGATATGCTGAACGTCGAAAGAGGGATAATCCAACCGACCCAGAAGACTTTCGCGAAGCTGGTCAAAGCGTATTTGGAGGCCGGGAAAACCAAAGAACTGGGAGAGTTTCTGATAAAAGCGGAGAGAGAGGGTGATCCGGTCTCGAACGACGAATCGATCTTCGTCCACGTCATCGAATCTTGCATTTCTTACGGATTTTTGGACCAAGCGCACGACCTCCTCGACGAGGCTCGCATCGCCGGAATCAAGACCAGCCCGTCTCTGTTCTCGTCGCTTCTGAAAGCCTATTGCCGAGCCCAACGAGCCGGAGAAGCCGCGGCTCTCCTCCGTGATGCCCGCCAGCTCGGCATTCAGCTCGACTCGAGCTCATACCATGCTCTCATGGGGTCTCAGATTCTGCAGCAGAACACGAGTGAAGCCATCAATCTTTTCAAGGAGATGAAACAAGCTAAGATCCCCAAAACCACCAACAAGGAGTTCGAGAAGCTCGCCGGTGGCTCCTCTTCTTCTTCTTTTGAGGCCGAGACGGAAGGTGAGCATTATTAACCGGTCGATTGATTTACATTTCAGCCGGTTAAAATTAATCAATTGCGGTTAACTGGTTAAACCTATAATTGTTTTGAGCGTTAACCGTCTAAAATGGTTAACAATTTTAAATGAATAGATTGGCTAATTATAACATTTAATTTACTAACCGGTTAATCGTCTAAAACCGGTTTAACCGTTTTTTCTTCCGATTTTAAGCGGAGACAATGAAGAAGCTATTGGGGGAGATAAGGGAGGGTCAGAGGACGGAGAGCGGGGTCCACGAGTGGAACAACGTGATCCACTTCTTTGCTGGAAAGAGGCTGATGAAGGATGCCGAGAAGGCTTTGAAGAAGATGCTGAGCCTGGGGATCGTTCCGAACGCTCAGACGTTCCACACGATGATCACGGCTTACTCCGCGATCGGAGGCAACTACGAGCCGGTGATGGAGCTTTGGGGCGAAATGAAAGCGCTGGCTCGGTCGACTCCGATCAAGTTCGACCAAGAGCTCTTGGACTCGGTGCTCTACGTGTTTGTCAGAGGCGGGTTTTTCGGGAGAGCCAACGAAGTCGTGGAGATGATGGAGAACGAGAAGATATTCGTGGACAAGTACAAGTTCAGGACTCTGTACCTCAAGTACCACAGGACGTTCTGCAAGGGAAAGCCTCCTCGGTTCTTGACCGAGCTCAAGAACAGGAAGAGAGAAGAGGCTGCGATTTTCAAGAACTGGCTCGGCCTAGATTGATTTTGATTTTATTAGTCTTTTCTGTACCATAGAATGAAGAATTTCTTTCAAAGGGTTACCGTCTTCTTTCGTACTTAATTATGTGATCATATGCTAGTTTTAGGCTTGATATCCAGATTTTCTGTACACCCGTACAAAATTATACAAGACTTAAGACATTGAGAATTTATTACAAGAAGAGTGTTCAATTAACATTCATGACAGTTATCATGTAGCCTAGGTCTATAAAAGAGTCACTATTGTTTCAATAAAAAATTGAACTTGAAGTTGATAATATATATATAAAAGAAAAAATAAATAAATAAACTTTAAGAGTTGCATTCGGGGTAAAGAAGAAAAAAAGGAGCTAGAATAACGGAAAGCTCAATTTGGTGTACGGCCATGAATAAAAGCAAAAAACTGTTAATGCAGACACAACGCTAGCCTCTAAAATCCCCCGTTGTTTGAGGACGCCAAACCCATATAAATATACAGTAATAGACACACATGAACCTCAATTATTAACACACGTATTAAGATTAAACTTGAGAAAATAAAAAAGAATAAAAAAGCATGGGAAAGAAGGCGATTGCATTGTTTGTGATGTGCGTGATGGCGATGGCCACGCTGCGAGGGTGCTCGGCGGATGAAGCGGTGAGTCCGGCCAAGTACAAAGAGTGCTTCAACAAGTGCCAGAAAGACTGCCAATCCACCGGAAACGGCTACACTTTCTGCGAGGTCAAGTGTGACGAGGAATGTTCCGACCAGGAATCCACCGGTAATTCTTTTCATTTTTCTTTTTCATTGTGTTAATATCAAGTTTTAATAAATTAAATTAATAAGTTTGCAACGTAACTATGGTTTCTAAAAAATATAGGAAATATTTAAATGTGTAAGTACGAATTTTTATTATTATTGCGTGGTCACATTTTGGAAAGTGAACTTTGTTTATATATATCGTCAAAAAATTTAATGACGGTGGTTACAAATTATGACAATGCGAACAATTTTTAAACAACTATTTTGTATATTTACATTGACTATTCTTGTGATCTTATGTGTGAATATGTATACAAGACTATTTAGTTTTATTATTCTTGTGATCTTATGTGTGAATATGTTGTGTGTATGCAGACAGACTGAATGGGCTGTTTTGAGAGTTGGTCACCGGAGAAACTACGTACGTACGCACGACAGAGGATAATAAATAACGTGCGATAAAGTAGTTGAGGAAGATCTTCCATTATTATTATTTTAATATAAAGAAAGATTATATTATTTTCTGTGTGGGTACTCATTTGTAGAAGAAATAAAGACTGTTTGTGTTGTGATTATATAGATGTCTGCTATTGTTTGATGCGAGAGGTGATATCTAAATTAATGACGTTAAGCTTTGAAAGCCATATGTAATCACAAATAAGTTATGGGATAATTAGTATAATAGCTTAATTGTAAAATAGCAAACGTTACTAAGAGAACAAATTAGTAAAAATAAAAAACAAAATATTAACACGTTGTAAACTAGAAAAAAGTTTTGACGTACATACCAAATTCAAGTTTCCATCGGTTATAGAGCAACTTTCATAAGGTATTTGATAAACATTAATTACGTTACCCTCCGAATCTCCGTCGACCCGTTATTCATGCACGTTAATAATACTAAAAATAAAATAAAATTGAGACCACAAATTTAAAAACTGGTAGCTATTATTGGATTTTACTAATACACAGACAAACCAAAGTACATATGAGCTCCCATTATTAACTTAAAAGTTTATTTATTTAAAGACATCCGTGGAGGAGTTACAACTCTACACCATCGCACAGTAAAAAAAACGCGTGACTCGCACTCGCTCACATTACATGACATACGCGCGTCCGCGTCCACCTTCCTCCTCCTCCTCCTGTTGGCGCTGCTGCTGGGTGGGCCCCGCGAAGAAGAGCTCGTCTTTCTGGTTACCGAAGACCCTCTCGATCTCTCTGGCGGGCTTTCCGAACGTCAGCTGAGCTGCCACGTTGTCCAATCCGCTGACCAAGTTGTTCTTCCCGGCGAGCGTGTACCTCACGTTGTCCCTCGCGAAAACCTCGAAGCACACCACTTGGAGGTTGGACCCGGGAGCGGCGACGATGGCGATCGGGTGACCCGCCGGAGTAACGAATGCTGTTCCTCGCCTGAGCTGCCCAGTCACGCGCCGGAATCCTTTGCCAGATTGCTGATGTGGCTGTTGCTGGTGGTGGCCTGACACGTGGGGACACGCCATCTCGATGTGTCCCTCGCCTTCAACCACGAAGGATATCTTTGTGGCCTTCGAGTTGTAAAACGGCCCTGCCATATTTCCCTGTAACACACAAAGTAACAAGTTATGTATTTAATTAGTTAATTAATCCATGAAAAAAAAAAATTAGTGTCGCATTTGGGTTGATGGGGGAATTTATATAAAAGCAGTTTGGAAGCTAATTGATTAACAGAAGTAAAATAAACCCTATAAATATTCTATGAGGTAATAATTTTAAAAATAAAATGTAATATTAAAAAAATATTAATTTATTTTTTTGGACAATTTATATAAAATATTTTATCATATTGAAAAAATTATAAGGTAAGACAATTATTAAAATTCGGTATCGTAAATTTATATTAATCTTAAAAATTGTAGATGCGTTTAAAATGATATATTTAATGAAATGACGTGGCAGTGCAACGATACCAACCCTGGTGATGTTGGCGAAGGAGATTTGGAGGTCGAGGTTTTTGAGTTGCTTGAACTTTTTAAGGTCGGTCTCGAAAAGGCGTCCGTATCGGTTGGAGTGGGTGGAGAATTTGAAGAGGTTGAAAAAGGTTTCTTCTTCCGACGACTCGCCGTGGAACGGCCACACCGGCGCGATACCTCCGCCGCCGGTTCCGGTGGTGGATTGAGCGTGGCGGCTCAGCTCTTCCAGTTGCTCCTTCGTCACCTTTCTGATGCTCTGTTGCCTCTCCTGCCTGAACAGGCTCTCTATGTCCTCTTTCTCTCTCTGACAGACCCACAAACAAACCACGACGACTTAAGATTAGTTCACCATTTAACTCAACATGTTTAATCATTTTTGTATAAAACAGGCTGTCGGTGTACCTTGAAAGCAGCCCTGAGAACGTTCCAGCTGAAGGCTTCGTAGAATGATTCCCGCTCTTCACTTCCAGCGAGTTGGAATGGCTACAATTAACGTGTACATAAACCATGGTTATTAATTTATTGTATAGTCCCTGATAAGGTAAAGATGTATGTGTATATATACCTCGAAACGACCGGGAAGAGAGACTGGGTTGATGAACTTGACAATGAAGAGCTTCTGGTTGTCATCGCGGTTGACGGCGTGGATCGGCGTCCCGGCGGGAACAAACAACACATCTCCACTCTCCAAATTGTAGTCCTTCTTGTTGATCTCCTTTTCATTCTTCTCCTTCCTCAAAAGAGTCAACGTCGCTCTCCCTGAAAGCACGGATGAATCAGTATAAGATTAAAAAATCGAAACCAGAGCATGTAAATATATTTGTATGTTATTTATATAGGTACACCTCTGGCTACGAAGTAGATAGTGTCGGCATCGACGTGGACCGGAGCGATGAAAGTCCTGGGATTGGCCTCGATGAAACCAAGCCTGTAATTCTCGATGCCCTTCAAGAGATTGGACCTCTCGGTGAACTTCTTCAGCACGCGAATCCTTCCCTCCTGGGACTCAACAACTTGCTCGTAGTGCTGTTCCTGAAACACGTACTCGTTCTCATCGCTCTCTCCTTGTTGCTCTCGCTCTTCGGACTGCCCCTCTTCCCATCTCCAAGACTCGTCTCCTCCTTCTCTCGACCTCTTCTCTCTTATGTAGTCCTCGCACTTCCTTTCGCATTCTTTTTTCTGATCCTCTCTGAGACGCTCCGATTGCCGGCACTGTTGCAGGCAATGGCTAAGCTCGGGGTCTTGCTTAGCCCACGCCGACACTGCCGCCGCGAGGAGAATCAGACTAAGTAACCCGACTTTCGACGTCATTCCCGTGTGTTTGATATTTTTTTTGTCGTTTTATGGGTTTAAGAAAGGTTCTCGATGAAGAATGTTGGAGGGTAGTAGGGTTATTTTATAGTCGGGAATTGGGACGTGGGGTTTGTATAGCTGGGCATGCATGTTGACGAGTGTCTGAATTACGTGGCTTTCATGCCAAGGGCTGGATCGCCGCGTAAGATGAAACGACATTTAAAAACATGTTTGAGCACTTCTTCTTGTCGTTTAGCTATCTTTGCTTGGCTAGGATTAGGATGATATGTTGTAGACATGCAGACATATTTATTTAGTATACGACGACTTTTGGAGGAGATTTGTCACTGCTACTTCGGAGCAGTGCTTATCCAGCTGAGTTTGTTTTATATTGCAGAATGTTACTGTGCAGAATTTTGGGCTAGATTCATAATTTTATATGATTGCTTGGACGAATGTGTAGGCATTGTGTCGGATTGATCGCCCATAAGTGTTTATCCCCATTTTTCAAGAATAACAAAAGAAAGACTTTATCACAATTCACACTGCTAGCACATAATGAGATATATATGGCCTTTCTTCGCTTTCTCTTATGACTAAGCTCACCCCAAAATCTTTAAGAGTACTAAATATATGAAACACATCATTTAGCCTGCTACTAATCTTTTTCAGGTTTAATTAGTGCACAATTTTTTTGCGTTCGGTGTATAACCTAATGGAATATAATGTTAAGATTAACTTCTGCTCATGGCTCGTATACAATACTAAAATGAAGCGGCAAGCTATTTTAAAAAAAACAAAAAATTGACTCTTATAAAACGTTTTCATTTTAAGTATACTTTAGGTTTCGTTAATAAATTTAAAATAACCACACGGTTTTGTTTACATAATGTAAACAGTTCAAACTTTCTTTAATTTGCCGATTATTTATGAAATATTAATATTAAATTTTTTATTCAAATTTAAAATTTAAAATTCAAATTTGAATAATACGTGTGTTGAGCAGTTTTCTCGAGATTTTTGATTAGTTACTCAATCAATTTTTATTTTCTAATTAATTAAGATCTTGTATTAAAGGAAGCATTATTTTTTTTTATATTATCTATCTAAATTTTTTTTCTCTCTCTTATTGGCCAGCCAAAACAAAATAATAAAATATCATATTTTCAGTTTTGATCGGCACAAAAAATTGCGAGAGCTATGAATTTGTTTGATGATGATGGTTTATCGCTTTAAGAATCTGATACATGTTTGTAGTTAGTATAGTTTATATCGTGTTTACGTTATATTTACACTGTAATATTTTACATCGTGTTTGTAATTAGTATAGTTTACATAGTATTTACTTTATATTTACACTATAATATTTATATCATGTTTTACTAGTACAAATGTTGGATCCCACAACCGACTTTCCACAACCCTTATTACTAAGGGTTGTGGACTTCGAGATCCCACAACCCTTACAATTAAGGGTTGTGGGAAAAGCTTGATTTCAGGTATTCCACAACCTTTATAACTATCGGTTGTGCAAACTAGCTTATTCTACAACCATTGTTCTAAGAGTTGTTTAATTATAATTAATATAAAAGGTCCCACAACCCTTAAAAGATCCGTTGTGGGACAAGGGTCGCGGCGACGGCAAATAGGGCCGCGGCGCAATGTCCCACAACGAATGCAAAGATCCGTTGTGGGAATATATCGTGTCTGGGCAACGGCGCCGCGGCCCCATATGACGTCGCCGCGGCGCCGCCTCCCACACCGGATCTGTACAACCGGTGTGGGAGGCAGCGCCGCGACGACGTCAGATAGGGCCGCGGCGCCGCTGCCCAGACACGATCTGGGCAAAAAATTTTAGTTGGCGTCGCGGCGACGCCTGGTGGGGCCACGGTGCCGGCGACGGAATCAGTGTATAAATTCGAATTTTTAGGGTTTTTTCACTTTACCCAAAATCCATTTCTCTCCCAAAAGCCATTTCGGCCGAGTCTGTCCCGAGTCCTCTTCGCCCCTCCTTCCCCTTGACGCCCCTACTCCCTCTTCTTGACGTCGCCGCTCCCGCGCCTTGACGTCGCCCCTCCCTCCCGCGCCTTCACGTCACCCCTCCCTCCCGCGCCTTCACGTCGCCGCCGGTCTCACTCCCTCTTCCATATTTCCAAGGTAAATTCGTCCCTCTTCCATGTTTAGGTTTTGATGATTTTTAATTTTTTTAGGTTTAGATAATTGTTAGATTTGTTTAAGTTTAGATTTGTAGATTCGTTTATGTTTAGATTTGTAGATTTGTTTTGGTTTAGATTTGTAGGTTTGTTTGAGTTTAGGTTTAGATGTTTGTGAATTGAATCCGAATTTGTTGTTATTGTGAATATATAGAATCCAAAATTATGTTTATGTTGAAATTGCGTTTATGTTTATGTTGAAATTGTTGAAAATGTTGAAATTGTGTTTATGTTTATTTTGAAAATATTGTTGAAATTGTGTTTATGTTTTTATGTTGAAATTGTAAATGTTAAAATTGTGTTTGTGTTTACGTTTATGTTGAAATTGTAGATTATGTTGAAATTATGTTTTTGTTAATGTTGAAATTGTAGGTTGATAGTTTGCGTTTATGTTGAAATAAGTTTTATTGTGTTTCTGTTTATGTTTATGTTTATGTTTATATTAGGTCAAAATGCCTCCGAAATTTACTCGTGCCGCCAAGGGCAAAGCTAAGGTCGCAACTTCAAAGTGTTTCCGAAAAGTTGTGGAGTCTTCTTCATCGTCGGAAAGTGAAGAAGAAGAACATTACGAGTCGGTGATATTCACGTCTCAACAAGCCGAGGATCGCTACGAGTTGCTCGTTCAGCGCTCCGTAATCCAGGAGAGGGGATTTAGTGTCCCCCGGGATGGATTCGACATTGGCCAACAAATCCACAACTTCATCGACGCCTATGGTTGGGGAGAATTTTGCAATCCTCTATGACCAAGAAAAACAGTTTTCTTACCATGCTTCAAACGAATGGAAGATGTTTCTTTCATGCAAACTGGACAACCAATTGAGCATTTCACAGAGTTTCCCGACAAATTTCCATACGCTGGAAAGTCATTTATAGTCCACATCAACATTGCTCTTAAGTAGAATGAATCGCCGCGGTAACCATCGTTGACCTCAATCCCTGTCTCCCATAACATCTTCAAATCATCGATCAATGGTGCCAAATAAACATCAATATCATTTCCTACTTGACTCGGTCCTGAAATCAGAAGCGTTAACATCAAGAATTTTCTCTTCATACACAACTTTGGAGGGAGATTGTAGTTCACAAGAATAACCAGCCAGACACTATATTTACTACTCATCATGCTGAAAGGGTTCATGCCATCAGATGCTAAACCAAGACGCAAATTCCGAGGTTCAACACTGAAATCTTTATACTCCAAATCAAATGACTTCCATTGTGAAGCATCCGCAGGATGCCGTAACATACCATCATCGATACGTTTTTCTGAGTGTCAAACCATGTTCTTTGCGTGCTTGGCAGTATTAAACATTCGTCGGAACCGTGGCATTGGTGGTATGTACCATAATGCCTGAAAAACATATAAAATAATAATATAAAAAACATAATCATTTGTAAAACAAGTAATTATTATGTACGTATACCTTGATTGGAACTCCTTTGACCTCGTCACGTGACAATTTACCTTTTTTCCATCTTGACTCTTTGCACCTCGGACATTCATCTAGATCTTCATACTCATTTCTATATAAAACACAATCATTTGGGCACGCATGAAATTTCTCGTATTTCATACCCAATGTGCCCAAAGTTTTCTTAGCCTCATACATACTTTGCGGAACTTTATTGTCTTTTGGGAATGCTTTTTTGAGTGTTTCCAACAATAGAGTAAAACTAGTGTTTGTCCACCCACCCGACGCTTTCAAATGAAATAAAGTAACTAAAAATGACAACTTCGAATAACTTGTACACCCTTCATACAATGGTGTCTCCGCATCATTCATCATCGACTCAAACAATTCCGGCCGTTCCAAAAAATCATTCTCCAAATCATTCATCATCTCGCACATATCATCAAAGTCATCATCTTGAAGATCATCATTTCTATTGTTAATTGTAGGACGGAATTCTTCACCATGATAATACCATATTTGGTAAGAAGTCATTATTCCGTAAACCAACAAATGAGTTCGAACAATATGAAGAGAAAAATGTCTATGATTTCCACATTTCACACAAAGACAACGAATTGATTCCACATCACCGACATTATCTTTAACGAATTCACAAAACTCATTTACACCATTTTGATATATCTCGTTTAACCTATTCTCCCACATCCATTGCCTCACCATCTTAAAAAAACCCTAATTATAACATGAAATATCAGATTTGAAATAAACAATCCAAAAATATTCAACTTTGTAACAAGTAAAGAGGAATTTACAAGAATTAGATGTATATAGTTGCGAGTTGTGAACGATAATGACACAGAATGGGTCGAAATGTTGTTTGTAGTATTATTTCGACTGAAGTTTTGAGAGATTTAAGTGCAAAAAACGATTTAAAACGCATTTCATAACCCCGCCCAAAACTAACTTTCGACTTCTTCTTCTTCATTCTTCATTTTCACTCTCATTCCTCTCTCAAACTCAATATCTCTCAAAACCCAAACTCATTCTCTCTCAAGCTTCTATTCTCCGGCGACTCAAATTCTCCGGCCACTCAAAACTCTGGCCACTCACTCTCTCACTCCGCCCTTCATTCCCTCACTCCGTTACTCTCTCACTCTTTTACCCTCTCACTCGTCACTCCGCCCTCCCTCTTCCTCCCTCCCTCCTCACTCCCTCACTCCGCCTTCCCTCACTCTCGCTCCGCCCTCCCTCTCCATCCCTCCTCACTCTCTCACTCCACCCTCCCTCTCCCTCCTTCCTCACTCTCTCACTCCGCCCTCCATCCCTCCTCACTCTCTCACTCCTCCCTCCCTCTCCGTCCCTCCTCACTCTCTCACTCCGCCCTCCCTCTCTCACTCCTTCACTCCGCCCTCCATCTTCATTTTTTCGTCTCCCTCTCCCGGTTAATTCACCTCGTCCCTCAGCGGTTAGTTTTTTTACTACTATTTTTGGTTTGAAATTGGTAACTAGTTTAGATTCACATTGAGATATATTTTGTGTTTGGAATGGTTTAGGTTGACATTTATTTTGTGTTTGGAATGGATAATTAGTTTAGACGCATTGATATATATTTTGTGTTTGAAATTGTATTTTGAATTGTGTTTATAGATTCAATGTCGACTACAACTACTACTACTTCTAGCGACGATATTAAAAAGAAACCTAGACGACTATTAGCATTAAATCCCGATGAGAAAGGAAAGAGAAGAAACACCCTTATGAGTCGTGTTAATAAAATTAGAAGTCTTAGTAGAAAAATCACGATAGAGTTAGATTCCAAAGGGCAACCAAATGGTAAGGAAGGTGATGTGTTGTTGAGTTACTTTGGCGTATGAGGTAGAGAATATGTTCCACTTTCGACTCGTGATTGGAGATTAAAAGAGAACGATCAATTAAAAGAGAGGATTTGGAACGAAATATGTGAAGGATTTTCGATTCCAATAGAACATAAGCACGATTGCCTCATGAGAGTAGGTGAAGCCGCAAAACTATTTCGTCACGAGTTATATCACGATCTTCTCAAAGACAAAATCAATGAACCAAGCTCGTTAAAAAGACCAAGTTGTGTTTTAAAATTTTACACGAGTATCACCGAAGAAGATTGGGTGAATTTTGTTGACTATAAACGAAGCGCAACTTTCAAGCAAATGTCGGAGCAAGGGAAAACTAATTCCGCTAAAGTGGAATACAAATCTCGATGTGGCCGAGATGGATATCGAAAACTAGATCAACAAAAGGTTGAGTTTTTTCATTTATTTATTTTGTATTCGGTTTTAACATTTAATATATGATTAATATGATTACTTGTTAATTAATAGCACGACGAAACCGGGCAATGGGCAACGTTAGAAGAATTATGGATTGACTCACGTAAGAAAGACGGGATAGACGGAAAAGAGTTCAAGAATGACAAAGATCGACTAATGGGAGAATCAATTGTAAGATTTTTAATAATGTAAGTTATATTTTTAATATATTTATTTACAAATTATTATAATATGTAGCAAAAATTATCTCAACAAGCAACCGAAGGTACTTTTATCCCGGAAACGGGAAAAAGTATCTTGCAAGAAGCCATGGGAGCAAAGAAATATGTTTGCGGTCAATCCAAACATGTTGCCAAGAATTTCAAGTATTTTGTTCCTCCGACTCCAAACGAAGAACTTAACAAGATGCGGCTCGAAATGCGTCTCGAGTTGATGGAGTTTAAAAATGATATCTTGAAAGCGGTTAATGGTCGTGGTGGTACAAGTGTTGGAGAAGCGAGTGTTGATCGAGTTGAAGATAATATTAATGCAAGTGGCGTTAATATTGAAGAGAAGACTAAGATTCAAGAAGTCGTCGAAGAGGTCGTCTCTTTAGGTAATCTTTATTCATGCTTATTTATTTACTTCAAAAGTTTGCTTATTTTCGATATTAAATCGGTGATTTTCATAGGACATGATGATATACATAAACCTCCGAAAGTCGATCCGATTATTGTGGAAAAACAAACTAGTGTTCGGGCTAGTTGCTCATTGAATCCAACCACACCGGTGACACCGTGTTCGAATGAAAGTGTCGAATGTTTTCTCTACATTGACGATACCGTGGAAGGAAACACAATCCATGTTGCAAATGGGCGAGTATATTTGAACGAGGGCGTAATTCACTTCTCAAGTTTAGAGGAAGGAAATGCACGTGTGAGCGTTTCTGGCGTTTTGGTTAAGAAAGCCAAATTACCGACTCCCACCGAAGAAGCTCTAACCGTAGAAGATGCAATGGGAGGTTTTGTCTCGTGGCCGCGACGATTAATAGAAACTGAGACTACGGCAAAAGAGAGTCGCGGCCCACACAAACTCGATTCTACGAGTCAACCTACTCTCGACGATAATAGGAGAATTAATTACAAGGTAATATATTTTAACCTACTCATTATTATGTATTGATTGTTCAAATTAGTTATAAGATAATTAATTCAAAGTTTAAATGGTTACAAGGTAATAAATCCCAAATTTAAATTGCTCGCTCAATATGCCAACAAAATGACGTTAGGACAAGGAAACGTTATTCAAGTCAACGTTTGTCCAACAATATATGCTATACCGAATATGTTGGGATTTGATGATATTTCCGAATTTTTACAATTTTCGGAAATTGGGGCGTCAAGCATATTGCTTTACATGGAGTAAGTGTTTCTTTCGTGATTTTTTTTTAATATTGATGATTGAATATTGAGTGTTTTAACTATTTGAATAATTTGGAATGTAGTTGTATACGCGCATCGATGTCAAAGTTGAAAAAAAAATTGTCTTTGTAAACGCCGCGTTAGCTTCTCACATGTCTACAAATGACGAAGATTACCATTTGTCGACACGAGTCAAAGAGGTTGGAAACGCGGTGCGAGGATGCACAGTTGGGCAACTAGTTTTCATGCCCTACAATCAAAACTTTCATTGGATGCTTGTTGTCCTTGACTTATGGAAAGATTGTGCTATGTTTTTTGACCCGTTGAATAAACATATTCCACAAGACTTGGTTTTGTTGATAAAAAGGTAAGTTTTTTACTTATATATTGAATATTTGTTATAAAAGATACTCATACTATTTGTTTTGTAGGGTGTTTTCAAATTTCAAACTTGAAAACAAAGGCGCTATTGGCCACGGACAATCAACATACATAAGGTCAATGGCCGCGCCAAGACAAAGCGGTAACACGGAATGTGGATATTTTGTTTATGTTATATGCGAGAAATAGTTGTAGGAGGTATAAGTAGATTAGAAAACAAAAACACGTATACACATTTGGATATAGAGAGAGTAAGAGAAGAGTGAATTAACATGTACAAACATTTATTGAATGTGATGATTAGTTACATTTTTTGATATTGAATGTATATTTTTTAGATGATTTTGAATGATTATGATGATTTTGGATGTATAGTATGTTTTTAGATTGATTGTGCATGTATTATGCAGGTATTATATGATATTTTGGGTTTAATCCAATAATAATGAAGAGATGCACTCTTCGGACAATGGCGCCGCGGCGACATATGTTTGGAGCCGCGGCCCCATGTCCCACAACGGATTCAAACATCCGTTGTGGGAGCTGCGCCGCGGCACGGAGTGTCCAAGCCGCGGCACCAGTTGTGTTCAACTGGCGCCGCGGTGATCCTTTATGGCGCCGCGGCCCCAAGTCCCACAACGGTTGTTGGGATCCGTTGTGGGACTCCGGTACCGCGGCACCGATTGGTGGGGCCGCGGCGAGACGGGGCCGCAGCGACCCTTTACGGCGCCGCGGCCCCAAGTCCTACAACGGATCCAAACAACCGTTGTAGGACTTGGGGCCGCGGCGCCGTAAAGGGTCGCCGCGGCGAGATGTTTTCAAAAATAAAATAAATTTACAACCGATAATTGATTGGTTGTTGAATTTTCCACAACCCATAGACATTCGGTGTGGGAAATATGAACATTCCACACCAAAAGTTTAAGGGTTGTGGGAAATTCCACAACTCAGGATCCCACAACCCTTATTAAGGGTTGTGGGAACCAGTTTTTCTACTAGTTTACATCGTGTTTACGTTATATTTACAATGTAATATTTATATCATGTTTGTAATTAGTATAGTTTACGTCGTGTTTACGTTATATTTATATCGTGTAATATAGCTTACACTGTAAATTAATGTAACCGAACAACTTCTACAGATATTTAATTATCATCATTATGTGTTGTTAATGCCTTTAATTATCGGGTTTTTTTTTATATATATTAAATACGTGATAATGTACGAGAACTACTTTTAATATATTTTGTATCTAAACTTTTATAAATAAATTAAACTGGATAATTTCAACTTATTAACCAAATCTTAATTATAAGCAAATTTCATACGGTTTACAAAATTACGTTTAAAAAAAACTACAGTGTTTCACGACAATTAAAAAGTCACGCTTATTACTTTAATGAATAAGTGACACGATTTTACTTTTCTTCCATTTCAAAATCACTACTGCAAATATATTTTCACAGCTTAAAAATATTAATTAGTGGGCGTAGCATGCATATTCGTTTTACTAAATGTGCCACGTTCACACTCCACTATGCTTGCGTTATTTTTCTAATTTTAAGCTCGTAGATTAAAAAAATCAGGTACGACAAACAAATATACCACAATCAACCGCAGTAATAACTATGGACTTACCTTCAGCTAGCTGTAGCAAAGATAATATCTTGATTTCTAACAAAATTTGGACTTACCTTCAGCTAGCTGTAGCAAAGATAATATCTTGATTTCATATCAAAATTTTGATTTTACTTAAGTATTATCATCGATTAGTATAAATATTCCACACATATAAATTATTAATGGTATTTTAGTTATATACCTATAAAAACATTTATCAATTTTAAATACTCATCGTTTGGTAAATTTTGTGTAAGTACTTAGGTCAAATTGTTTATAGAATTATTTGAACTATTTTGACTTGAATTTGTAATTGTTTACAAATCTACAAGATAAAAGTAATTTTGAGCCAATATTCGTGTAAACAAAAATGAGTACATATTTATAAAAAATTTACAAAAAATTATTTATTTTTGAAAACCAAAACATAAAAGTGGTTATTAAACAATTTTTTTTTTAATAAATATACATAGCTAGATGTGTTGTGCATATATACATATAATTAACAAAAATTGTTGAAATAGACAACGTTTAAAATATCATTTTCAATATAATCAATGCTTAGTTAAACTTGCATGTTTACTGCTTAATCCTAAAAAAATTCAGCTAATTTAAAAATATTTTAGTTCGGAATTTGAATTTCATTTTTACACATTTGTAAATTTATTTATTTTTATAATTCAATTTCATTTAAGGCGCCGATTTTAAATGATAAGTCAATATTTAATTCACATAATTTTGTGAAATCTTATAATTTGGAAAGTTATTTTTATTGTTATTTATTGATCATACGGCTAATTAGTTATAGATTCCTCTATCTCTTTCAAACTTAATATTTATTTATTCATTATTTCGTATTCTCTCTCTCACACACAAATTTTTTCGGAATTTCGAACAATTTATGGGTACATTATTGAGCTCATGAAGATGATATTATATTATAAATTATTGTATATAGAAAGTCGTTTTACACGTTAATGGCCCATGTCACTTTAGAATTTTAAGTTTTACACGGGTTTTTAAGTTGATTAGATTTAGAAAATTAATTTTAGATCAATTCCCTCGATTTTAATTTGGTAAGTCGTGTATTTAGTTCCTATAATGTTCTACGATCCTATAACGCGGGAAATAAAATTATTGCTTTATTTATTGTCAATATTTTGAAAAATTAATTATTGGTTCTCTCTCTCTCTCTCTCTCTCTCTCTCTCTCTCTCTCTCTCTCTCTTTCTCTCTCTCTCTCTCTCTCATTATATCTTAATTTCATCTCCATTTTTATATTTTCAAAGGTCTTATTTTTTCCGGAATTTTGATTAATTTTAGGATACGTCAATTTTCAGGATTTTGAGGAGAAATTGATGTAAATTATTGTTAATTGAAAGTCGTTTTGTGTCTCCTAGGACATTTATAAACTAATTTTTCAAATTTCACAAATTTTCATATTTCTCAGCAACCGGTGAATTCTTGATTTACACTAATCTAACTTTTTATAATATAAATTTAATAAACACAGAAGATTAAACTCTAAGAGAAAAATACAAAAATAGAAATAAAAACATGATAATCAACGTCCACTCTTGGCCTTCTCGTTTACCCACTGGAGATACGAAACTCCTCTCGGTAGCACCATCAACGTCACATTGAGGTCGGAATTCTGGTTTCAGTGCTCGACGATATATACACAAGTTTATTGGTATTTAATGAACTATAAGAGTTTTTGTATATAAATATATTAAATTATCTATAAATATTTTAGACAGTGTATATAACTCAGTTCAAAGTCTTCTTATTTTTTTACTCAACCATTTATGTATGTATGGTACCACAAAACTATGTACAAGTCGTTTTAATTTTATAAATAAGAATTACAACTGACGTTTAAAATATAACAAAAATGATATAAATAATATATATATGTATTAATATGGAAATATATATGCACATGTACATTTTCTACGTGCAAACTGAAATAATATGTATATATACATATATATTGTGTGCGTGTTTGTTATTTGTCCTACGTTTTAATATTTTTTAAAAAAGTTATTTTTGAAAAGATTGACATTTGGAGAAATGGTAATCTATCTTTCAGTTAACTAACTCATTGATCCAATAAGCCATTACCTTCAAAAAAAAAAATCCAATAAGCCATTGAAATTGACCCACCCATATGACATAGGGTACTTGAATGTTGAATTCTGGATGATCTAGTAGCTATAAAATCTTGCAATCACATAAATGTAAAAATGTCTAATAAAAAAAAGTTCATTAGTTATGAACTTCAATGCAAATCTACCACATTAGGAAATGAACATGCTGAAAGAGGTGATCTTAAAAGCAAGTGCTATTACAAAGGTAAGTAGAGGCGAGGGCAAAGTAAAATTCTTCGAGGACACCGAATTAGTTACCGGCGGACTCAAAACCGGGTAAATTGTGGAAGCACCGGCGGAACTTTCGGGTACTTGCGCCGGGGCCGGGGCCCATGTAAACTTCTCTATTGCTTCAAATTGCGGGGCAGGAGCTACGGCTAGTACTTTAGAAGCTGGTTGATGATAAAAGAGAAATAAATGAATATGTCTAACGGATTCTTTAGGATTATATGCATATGTGCTCTTGTAAATTATAATTGACTCTTGTTCATTTGTAGTAGTACATGAATTTTGAAAAATTGGTACGTCTAATTTGTATTCACAGTAAGTTAAGTAAGCTATTAATTTTGTGGTTTATAAACATATATGAACTCCAAATTTTTGAAGTCCATAACGGATGTGTCATAAAAAAAAAAAAGTTAAATAATATGAGAGAAAATCAAATTATGTATATAGAAGAAGAATAAAATAAATGTAAGAAACTAGTGAAGAGTGACTGAAAACAATGTTTTGAGTTAGTGTATTATTTCACTACTAACAGTATTTTCTGGAACCTTTTATACTAACCATGTTGCGGGAGACTTGTTGTTTCTAAATTTCTTCCCATAATTTTTGTAAGTTTAACCGTGCAGTGAATCTCAAATATATGAAACACTCCAAAGAAATTCAATCATAACAAATTTTAAATTTATTCGCCAGAGGAGAAAAGGGCTATAGATCGAAGTTAAAACCTCTCGGACTAAAAGGAGAAGCAGCCATGGATGGCGGTAGACTCGGCCCAGGTGATATCACAATACCTGCCAATGTAATACTTGGTTTTATAATCTCAAACGTGATAAATCAAATACCATAGAAGAGAAGCTTTAGGGTTTTTTTTTTTTAAAAACCCACAATCTTCAGCTAAACCCTAGAAAATGATTTTCGACATCGATACCTGGAGCAGGAATAGGAGAACCAGATGCTGCCAAGAAAACGCGCACACACACACACACTATCAATCAGATATGCTAATTAAGAAAATAGTGTGTCGTAATGTGTATATATATATTATATTATATACGTTTGCATCGTAGTGGTACGTTCGTGTTGCAAGCGCGTGGGAGCGAAAGCGCGAGTGTGCGGTTGATGGGGAGTTGGAGAGGCACATTCGCGGTGACGAGGAGGCAAAGGCAGTTCATGCCGGTTTCCATGATGGCCTTCATGGACGAGCAACAGCTTCTCGTCGGAGATTTTCCGTTGTTGCTGCTTCCCGTTACGAAGTTCAGGCACGGCGTGAAGCTCGTTATCATCGGCAATGTGCACGGCGTCGATATCTGTCCGTTTACCACTCCTCCTGATAGTAGCAATATTGCTGTAACTATTATGAGTTGTTGTGTTTTTGACATTTTGTAATTCATTTGTGTGTTTAGGGCTTGGATTTGGATGGGTGTGGATGGATAAATGTCATTTATACGTGTTTCGGATTTTGGTCCTTTTAGTTGGGAAAAAAAATAGTAGGTTTCAATAAATATGAACAGTGCAAATACTTTCCAGAAAACAATTTATGAAGACTAAAATTTTTAAACCCATAAAATATATATAAATGCTTTGTAATAATGCAAATAAGTCTCTCTTTATCCTTCTCTCATTCTTTAGAGAGTTTAACCACTTCCAACCACTAATACCTTTGCAAAATATTCAGTTTTTGGACTATAAGTCAGTCTACTAATTAGGTGCGTTTTGGTAATGTTAGTTATACTTGTAACTTGTATAACCATGGGATTCTAAGTATTAAATTTATCCCTTGAGCTAATTATCATGCCATTTTTATAATCTTGTGAGTTCCACATGGCTCAAAATCATTAGCGTGATTGCTCGGCTCGTTAAACGAATTATAATTACTTATTACTTTAATAAGTTGGCCAACCAAAACGAACCAACACATTGTTGTCTTGCATGAACGGGTTTCCTATATATAAAAAAATAAAAATGAAAATAGTAACCTCAAACCCATTTCCATATCTCATCAACATCTTCCACGAATCAAAACCCGCTAATACAAACACAATGGCAGGACCAACAAGAGTGAATATTAATCGGTTCTTGATCCTATCAGTGGCACTATTACTAGCTGCGGGACGAGCCGCGGCTCAGACGGGTTGCACGGCGACTCTGATGAACCTGTCCCCGTGTCTCAATTACATCACCGGAAACTCGTCGACGCCGTCGTCAAATTGCTGCAACCAGCTCTCCACGGTGGTCCAGTCGTCGCCGAGCTGCCTTTGCTCTGTGGTCAACGGCGCTGCGGCGGCCATGGGAATCGCCGTCAACCAGACGCTCGCGCTCTCTCTCCCCAACGCTTGTGGGATTGCCACTCCACCGCTTAGCCAGTGTCAAGGTATTTATATATAAACTCCAAAGTCCAAACATATAATAGGGTTTTGTTTCCAACTAGTAAAAACATGGTAATTAATTCGATATATAATTTGAATTGGCAATGTGTTGCAGCGTCAAGTGCCCCGACAGGTTCCCCAAGCCCACCAGAGAGTCCCGTCGCCGTGGGGGATTCCCCGAGCGAAGCTCCTGAAGCTTCTTCTACGCCTTCAGCCCCAGATGTCCCTACTTTAGGTAATAATTAGTTCATAACAGTGTTAACCAACGATTTATATATCATATATGATATTAATTATATGTCGGAAATAGATAGTTGATGTGGAATGTGATAAATTAACAGGTGGCGGAGGGTCTAAATCAGTGCCATCCACGGACGGCGGTTCATCCGATGCTACCAAAGCTTCCATCAATGTCGCGCTCTTTTTCTTCTTTCTTCTTTCATGCTCCTCTGCTGTTTTCACTCTTTAAGGATCTCTCGCATTATAATTTTCTCTTTTCTTCTTTCTTTTTGTGTATGTGTGCGTGGCTGTATTATCGTTGGACTCCCTTGTATGATAGTGTATGTGCATGCTTTCTCTTGTTCATTTGTTTGGGCTGCTAGTAATAAAAGTGAAATTGGACTCTCTCTCAAAACATAATATTATAAACTTAAATATATTTTTAGATAATATAAATTTTTAATTTTCAAGATCTGAAAACATGCTAAATATTCAAAATAGTTCAATTTATTAAAAATATATTAAGAAAAAAGTTTAGGCTAAAAAATCAGACAAAAATATTTTTATTATCATCGTATATCATTGTATAGCATTTTACCTTATCGTATCATATCGTACAAAAAGTTGTCATACGCTATTATACAATTATCGTATCTTATTGTATAGAATCGTTCGAGTGAAGAGTAATTTTTTAAAATCTATAAAAGTATTTATGTTTCATCTTGGATTTCAAATTCATTTTCAAATATTTTTATTAATATGAATATTGTGCATTTTTTTTTTTGTCTAAAACTAAAATTTCTCTTCCATAACTTTACATTTCGGCTTCTCGATGCCCGGCAAAATGAAAGAAAGCTAAAGTAAGCATTATTTTAGACACTTTCATAAAAGCATTATTTTAGACTTCTGACTGACACGAAGTGGCACGTGGCAAATAGGAGATAGGGAAAGTTTTAATATAGTTTGAAACTGTTTTTGTTGAGAGCGTGGAATTAAATTTGGAGCTTTCATTTTATTATCGTTTTTTATGAACAACCTCAAAAAAATATTCATTATTACACATTTTGCTCAAACTAAATTTTGTCTTATAAAGACCTCTAATTTCGATTAATTTTTTAGACTTCAACATCTTTTCTCTCTATAATTTTTACAATTATTCAACACGAAAAATTCAACAAATTTTATGAATTGTGATATTCATAAATGAAATGTAATATTTGTAATCATTGAAATTTATGAATTCTCAATGTAATACGAGTAATGATTTTCGTTCAAAATTATACCTCCAATTGAATTTTTTATAATTACGTCCTTTAAATTTACTATTATTTATTTTTTAACCTATTTCAAGAAACTTAACGGAAATAACAATTTTCACGAAATCTCGTGGAAATACCACTTTCGTTAGTCTTCGGAAGTCACCAAAACGGCATACACAATAAACTTTTTCATCCTGCAAGAGGTAGGCACTTCTCACGATAGACAGAAGGTAATTCATTTAGTTAAGCCAGGATGAATTGTAACACATAACTCTTAAAAAAATTATGATTTAATTATGTGGAACTAAAAGTGTAACTCTTTGGGTATGTTTTGGTATATTAAATAATATAGCCCCTTAAACATATGGGGTTTTCAAAATGATAAACGTTTGGTTAAACTTTGGTTAACGTTTAATCAAATTATTTGGACTATTTTCACCTAATTTTTTTTTTCAATAATGACGTAGCTATTAAATGAGCAGGAAAATTTTTGGACGAAAAATAATCAAAAAAATTGGTTAAACTTTAACGTAATCATTAATAAAAGTTTAATCAAACGTTAACCATTTTGAAAAATACATGTCAAACGTTGGCCATTTCACCAATTTTTATCTATTAAAATTATGAATAAATGACATTTTCATCCTTCAGCCATGACCAATTTAGCATGTTAAGCTTCTGATCCAAAAACTATGATCTCTTATAATTAACACATTCTTAATCATAATTCTTTTGTTACTTTTTCAGTTTAGAATTAGATACCTGAAAATTGGCTCACGCGTTTATCACGTGACTTTTCATGATTATAAAAATGTAATTTGGAATAAAGTTAAAATAAAAAAAGTATTAATTGGATAGACAAATTTAGAAAATATCTCCATATCTCTCTCCCACACCCACTCCCTTAACATCAAATCGGTTCCTTGAGCATCTTGAACAACACGCTGTTCACATGTAATGATGCCTTGATAAGTTAAAATACCACGTTGATTTAAGAAAAAGTTAGCGAATTGATCTTAGTTACGAACGTTTTTTGGTTATGTTTAATGTTTGATAAATTTTTTATAAACGTCCAAAATGATGACGTGGCATATTTAATAACATTATTAATTTACATTTTTATTTTTTATGTTTATTTCTGATTTTTATTTTATTTTGAATTAATTTCGTTTTCTAATTTACGTTTCAAATTTGAATTGTTTTTTTTTTTGCTTAAATATTTTTGGCAATTTAATATTTCATTTTAGATCCTAAAATTACGGGCGGTTTAATTGACCAATTATTTTCATATTAGTTAATAAAATTCATTCATTAATGGTCGGATTATCTTATTCAGTTATTTGGAAATTTTAATATTTTTAACTGGTTTGATTATATGATATTATCTCTTTGTTGTTGATATTCAATTTACACTTAAATGATTTTGTTTCCGACGTAAATTGAACTGCGTTTTATAACGTAAATTGATTTTTACATTCATAATGTTTGTTAATTGATATCCAATTTAAACTGAAATGGAATTATACTAACGTAAATTGAGTTACGTTTTACAACGTAAATTAAATTTTACACTGATAATATAATGAAAATTGAGCTACGTGTTTTTATTTTTTATTTTGTTTTTAAAAATTTTGTTTCAAATTATCAAATAATTTCTTTTTTTATTCAAAAAATTTATTAGTGGTTGATTAAGTATTTTTAGATCCTAAAATCCTGGATATTTAATTAACCTTTTTATTTTACGCTTTTTTAATTAAAAATCTTCCTTTATGGTCAGATTAGTTTATATTTTACAGTTGTTTTCATAAATTAAACATTTTAGCCGATTTTATTTCTTTGATATCATCTATTTTCGCTGATATTTATTATCAATCAATTATTGTTTCCATTTTTACTCTCTCCGAATTTGTTCTGTGTTCGGTAATTGATATTCAATTTACACTGATATGAATTTGTTCCAACGTAAATGGAGTGGCGGTTTATAACGTTAATTGCATATTAATTAAGAAAACATGATTTTTGTTAATTTTACTAGAAGAAATAAATCAAAATTTCATCCATAAATTTGAAATCAATATCAAAACACGAAAAAGAAAAAGAAGAAGAAAAAAAATGAAGAACGATAGTCGTGTTCATGAAAGCTTCACATCCTTGTCCGCCATGAAAATTCACATCCATCTCCACCACAAAAGCTTCACAGCATGATTCTTCTTAATTCTTCTTCGTTTTCTTCTTCTTCTTATTCTTCTTCTTCTTCTTCCTGTTCATCGTCGTCATCGTGTTCAAGAAGAAACCGATTCTAAAAAAAATTGATTTACAGAAAAAATTTCAAAAACAAAAACAAATTAGATACCAAAAAGAAAATAAATACATGTTAATCGCCGACCGATTTACGTCGTTGATTTGATCATCGATAATCGATCGAAAATGGTTTGAGTTTGTTCGTCGATGGATTTTGATTTCAAAGAGATTTTTTTTAAGTGACGTTTTTTGCATGCGTTTGAAGTTAATATGGTGCAGTTATTATTCCGTAATTTACGCTGTAAATTAATTTCCGAAATTAAATATTTAAATTTCATTGAAATTTGGGCGGGATTTTTTATTTTTGGGGGAAATATTTGAAAAAAAAAATTCGTTAATTAAAGGAGTTGACATTTACAAAAAATTTACAAAACGTTTGACAAAACCAAATTACCAAACTTATATAAGACTATATTATACATTAACCCTTGATTTAAATTATTACATCATATTTTTAAGCTAATATATACTTTAGCTAAATTTAATGGTAAAATATAATTTTTCTTTAACTTTAAGCTAAAATTATTATTTTTCAATTCTCACTTATTATCAACAATATCTTAATGATCTATACGTAAAATAAATCAATATTTTCATTAATGTGAGTCACATGTATTTAGCAAATTAAATCTATATAACCAATTGACTTGACTTGACTTAGCTAATATGCAAAATGTAAAATAATATTTAAAACTACTATGTAAGAACAATGTCATTTGTATTTGTATGCGCACTCACAAAAATAACAATGGTTTACTACATGAAATCAAATTTTTATTTTTTGGTCAAGCTTTTAACCTTAAATGTCAATTCCTTTTAGGTGATTGATAAATTTGGATCTATGAGCTAATTGAACGAGAACTTTGTACGAGTTGGCTAGATCATCCTAAAAGATTGATATAGAGAGACAAGGAGAAGGACATATGCTCTACGAATACGTCACCAAAAATAGGGAGGATGGGCTGCCAAAAGAGAGATAAAAACTATGATTTCTCAACATTTAGTCGAAATCGATCCTTTACTTGATATTAAAGCAATCCCTTAGAAAAAAGGACAGAAATCCAAATTTGCATCAACGACTAAAAACTCATATATCTGAAATTAAGTTGAAAACCTGATCGACATCGTCATGTAGCCGCCTTCAACTTCTTGAGCCACAAAATAGTGACACATGTAGTGAGCTCAACGAACACCTCAAACATATCACAATATCTATCCTAATATTTACCGCTCTCGTCCTAAGATGGACTTTATCAAAAATTAGTGGTGGCTTTTCATGGATTCTCTTATATAAGCCGCAGTTAAGGTTGCAAAAATAGCGCTTGAATACCACTGGTAAATAATCGAAAAAACATGACAGTTATAGAAACCATTTATGGTACTAAAAAAACAAGAACAACAACCTCTAAGTCATCAGCTAATATATTTTCGAAAAATCAAAAACTAAGATAAGGGTTTTGTGTTTTTTTTTTCCTTTAGTGGGCTTAGTATTTCCAGCAATTGCTATGATTTCTTTATCACTTCATGTTCAAAAAAACAAGCCCGAAAACGTCCGGGTCAAAATATGGTTTTAAAATTAAGTTCCGATTAGTGAATACTGCCAAAGGGAGTGGCGATGCCATACGCAAGAAAGAAGAGACTCATAGGCAAATAGGACTTTCGCACATTTTCGTTAATCCATGAACAAGATCTATATGGACCCATTTTTTTTACTATCTCTTATTTCTTCATCCTCTCTTGAATGGTGGCTGTGGAATTGCATGTTGAAACCGAAAGGTTTTCTCCAAACACGAACACGAAAACCCCAAGCATTTTCAGCGAGAATCCTAATAATCTTCAAGAAATCGATCGAGTCGGCAATCGTCACTGAAAGCTTAAATTTTCAGGTTAGTAAATCGTAAATCCCTCTATTTTTTCTCTGTTTTTAAAACGATTAACGCTCGGATATTGCACCATTTCTCAAACGATTAACGATCGGATATTTTGACGAATCTATTTTTTGTAAATGAGTCTGTATATGTTACTGTAAATAGAACTGTAAATCATGTCGTCATTACGCGTAAATGAATCTGTATACATTCATGTAAGTTTTGGGCATTTGTAAAGGTTTTACTCAGTTTCGATTGACCAGAGTTTTCAACATGATTTCGATTATGATTTCGACTAATCGGTTGTAACTACATTTTTTACACTATTTGCACGTCTTTGGCCGATTAACATTCGTTAAAAGTTCATTTACTGAATTTAAAAAGGAAATTTCGGAATTGTAAAAGATATATTTTTTTAGCATTAACTGAAACAATAACTGTTTGTTGACTTGTAGGATGACAAAAGTAGCTAAATCTGTTAGCAAAAAAGAAAACACAACCCGGTTGTCAAAAAAAGTTCCTCCACAGAATCAGCAATAATGAACAAAAACTAAAACGGTCTTCTTCTCCGTTCACCCCCGGCTCCTCCATGGTGTTTTCTCTCTCTAAAAACTAAAACCAACCAAGAATCACTTCTAAATGGCTTCCATTAGGTTATAAAGTCGAGCTCCTCAACATTCTACAAATCTGGCCTTCAAAAACTGATCCAACGGCTTAAAATCGAAGTCCACGGATCAACTTAAGCTGTTGTCGGAGTCCTATCGCGTCGTTATGGTCTTCCGTCGCGTCGCGGTGGACCTCATCGCGTCGCGATGGGCACTCTGGAGGTCTGCGCGCTGCTTCACTTTTTATCCCATATCTTGAGCTCCGGGTATCGAAATTGAGATCCGTAAAATGTTCAGGAATCCTTGTGATCACCCCGTCATCCTAGGATGCTCTATTTCTCTTTCTCTTTTGCATCTATAATGCTCATTTTTCCATCTTTGCATCTCATAGATCTTTGCGCACCTGAATGTCCTGAAAATTTCACACAAACTACAAAAACTATCAAAATACTTGAGGATAAACATCGATTCTTCGCTTAAGTTCATCTTATAATCATGTAAGAAATGCGCTTATCAATATACTTGTGCTAAGCCGGGTAGAATCTGATAAACCAAATGAACTACATTTCAAAATCAGAAATCATATACATCGATTTACAATCGCTGAGTATGAATTAATGTCTGGTACGTATTTATTGTTGAAAAGTTATTTTAAATTGTGTAAATTGAAATTACAATATGTTTAACACAAGTAAATGTTGGTGTTATTTATAGGGTTAAATTGTGACGAAATACCTGATGTCAGAGAAGATCTAATTATCGGAAATCCATTAAAGGACACATTATTTCAGGATCAGTGGCACGGAAAAAGCCCATTATCTATTAAGCCTTTTACAAGGTAAACTTGGAGGATCGGACTCAGAGAGAATTACACTCATAAATGTGGCAATATTAGAAACAATGGTGCTTCCTAGAGTGCGGAACCATATAATCTTCAACGACATACTGAAGATGGCGTCGGATGAAGAGGTGTTCAGGTCTTATCCATGGGGCATGGAAAGCTTCATGAGGTTGTGTGATTCATTTAAAAGAATCAAGAAATCAGGGGATAAGACATGGTTCAATTTAAATGGGTTCTTGCACCCAATATTAGCGTGGCTTTTTGAACTCATTCCCGCTTTTGAAGAAAATGGTTACACCAAATCAAACACAACATACACCATTTCTCGGATGTTAAGGTGGGCATACCACTTTAACCCTCAAGCTGACGATGTGATGATCATATTTAACCATGAAGGGGTAAGTTAATTATTATATAATTTACAGACTTTTGCATTTCAATTTATGGTCGGACATATCTTGTTAATTTATCTTGTAAATTGCTGATGGTTGTTTTTTGTAAATTTCTGATGGTTGTAGCTCCGGTTCAATAACCTTACAACCACGACAAAGGAACAAGATAAAGGGGCGCCAATTCTGGGAACAACAAACTACACGACAAAGGAACAAGATAAAGGGGCGCCAATTCTGAGAACAACAAACTACACGACAAAGGAACAAGATAAAGAGGCGCCAATTATGAGAACAACAAACTACCTGTATTTGATGACTTGCCATCAAATATAGAAGATGAAAATCCACAAGATGAGAAGGATCCCGCAAGCAGTTCGAAATGCTCGAAAGGATACGTTACAACGGACGATATGAATGCAGTTTGCAATAAACTGGAAAAAGGACTCGAGGATTTAGAAGTACTGAAAACCATGGTGGAAAAATGTAATGAGACTTGCGACGTTATGCTCGACATCGTTAACGTATACCTTGAGAAGGAGAAAATTGAAGCATATTATCAGCTAATTTACGTATTAAATTAATAGATAATTAACATGATTAATCAAAATAAATTGGTTTTTACAGGACAAATAAACGACGGCAAACAAACAACATAATGGAAAACAAGACGATGGAGATAAAGGACAAGAAAAAAGTTCAAAGGTGTCTTTAATACTATTTTTTCTTATAATTATAATGAAGTATTATAATTAATACTACCTGCTAATTTATAGGAGAAAATCATTTTGAATGACAATACTCCAACAAAAGACAACAAGGAAGCAAAAATAGCACCTTTGGAAAAGAAAGGGAAAAGAAAACTGAAAGGATCATTGGCCACTAGACACTCACCAAGAACAAAAAAAACTGTTGGATTTTAATCTTAACCTAGTTTTTGTTTTTTTAATCAAATTAAGAATAAATAGTATATGTGATCTTGTACATGATGATGTAAGATCATATGAGCTTGCTGCAAAGGGGATTAGTATTGCTGACCAGGATCAATTAACACTGACTAGCACGGTAAATTGTTTATAAATTAATTGTGTTAATTTTGTCGGTGTTAACATATTTTATGTTCAAAAAGCCAAAATACAAAACTGTGACGACAAATATCGAAAAACAAGTGACAAACGTCCAAACAGATATGGAACATCTTACCAAAGAAGTTTCGCCACCAATCAAGTCATTGGTAAACAATTTAAATTTGATGTTTATGTTTTAAGTTAATTTCCCTACCCCATGGAATCATAAACGTGGTAAATTGAGTATTAATTAATTGTGTTAATTGTCTTGAATCAGTTTAAAAAGCCACAGGAAATGTCTAATCTCCAAGAAGAAGTGCCAAAAGTCAAGAAAAAAATGGAACATCAAACCAAAGAAGTTTCGCCTCCATTCAAAACATTGGTAAATTAATTAAATTTTGAGAAACTAATTCAAATAATATGTTTATGTCCATACAGATGTGTTTATGTTCTAAAATAATTCACGAAGTAAATTGTGTAAACACTTTAAAGTACCAAAGGATAGAGCTGTGACTATCAACAAGGAGGAGCCTGCAAAAGAAAATCCACCTCAAGACATACCTCCACTGCTCATAGTAGATAACGCCAAAAATATGACTCCGGTAAGAATATATATATACAGTTAACTTAGACAATTCTAATGATGTGCATGAACATATACAAAATTTCAGGAAAGATTACAACAACTACAAGATGGTTAGGAAATGGATCCTAACGAAAACTTTTATGAACGTGAGGTCAAGTACAAACGTCTAAGAAAAGGACCACCCAAAACACATACATTGGACACCAAGGAAACCGTTAATGACGTAAGTAAATATATTCCGAATTTAATATAGTTAACTCACTATCTCTATTTAATATCGAAAATTACCACAAAAAATGTTTGTATTGAATTTCAATTTACAATGATATGTATTATATAATTTACAATGTTAATATGTAAATCAGGATGTACTCAAAACAAACCAAGAAGATACTTGAGCACTTGGGAGGGCTAAAAGAATCGTGAGGAAGTCTGTCAAAATCCTGCCACCGTACACAGCAGAGAAGAAAACAAAGAAAGTGAAGACATCCGCACCAAAAGTAGCAACTGACATAACAAAGGAAACACCAAGTAGCCAACCTTCTTTTGATTTAGGACTAGGACTAGAAGAATGAAATGTGACTTGTTTATATTTATGGTTTTTTTTAATACTATTTACACTGTTAATCAGTATTAACAGATGACCTATATATCTAGACGATGAAGGTAGGAGACATATTTTGAGACATGGGCAATTAATTAGTTAACATATGTTGCTAATTATGCATCTTTATTTAATTTACATTGCTTGATATTATCAATTTACTATCGTAAAATTTTTAGACATCACCAATTAAACATGTTGAACAAATATATATTTATGCATGGTGAACAAAAATATATTATTAGACATAGTTTATGGAAGGGAAATAATATATTATATAGACTAAAAATCATTAATTGTTTATTCAAGTGATCTAATAACAGATAATTATTGCATAAACAACCAAGTAATATGGACTGATTTACTAAAATAATTAAGTAACTATAATGCATTTACGCAATAAATTACTTCGTGATGATCAATATAACAAAAGAATAATTTTTTTTGTTAATTTCAATCTTAAACATCGCAACATAAAACTTTAAAAAAGTACAATCTAAAACATCACAACTTAAAAATAAAATTAAACTTCAAAAAAATTCAAAGACATTTAACTCTTGCAACAACGTTTATTATGACCACTTTGACCACAATTATCACAACGTTGGACATATGGGTGAAATTTTTCAGATTTTGATCGATATCTATTTTCCTTAGGCCTCCCAGATTGACGCTTAATAACAGGAGGTTTAATCACAGCTGCGCCTGATGGCAGACCCCAATCACCTTCATGTGAGATCGGAAATACATCATGTAAATACGTCATACGAAAATACTCTTGGGTATAGTATGGAGATACAAATTCAATCGGATGTAAATTTCGTCTATATAATGCAACACAAGCATGAGGGCATGGAAATTCTTCAAGCTCCCAAAACCGACAAGTGCATGACCTTACTTGAACAACAACAACTCTTCGAATAGCCCCATCAACAACTTCATATTGAAAATCATTTATGGCATTAACCTGTAAGATAATAAATAGTGAAAACAATTAACAGTGTTAATACAGTAATAATTTACACAATAAATGAAAGATAAATTAACAATGTTAATATATGAATAAGCATGTAATTTACATTCATAGTACGCGCTGCTTCTTGAGCTTCCTTCAATATTGTAAGCCCAACGTCAGTTAAACCTGACATCATTTTAAGAATGAGTCCCCTCTTCTTGATTATCCATCTTTGAATAAGATCTCGGTAACTCAAAACAAGACAAGACACCGGCCAACCACGAGCTTCATGCAAAACTGAATTCAAACATTCCGAAATATTGGTTGTCATGATATTAAATCTCTTCCCTGAAAAATGACTACGAGCCCAAACCTTTGAATTTGCTTTTAGCAAATATTTTTTAATCTTCCGATCTCCGGTAGACAATAAATTCAGCCAAAAATCAATTTCTCTAGATGTGTAAGCCTTAGCACACTTATAAAAAAAAGGGCTGAATATGACTACTACCAAATTGAGCTTTAACATTACCCCATAAATGTTGCATGCAAGATGCCCATTTCACCTCCGGAAATACCTTGATCACAGCTTTCTGAGTGGATTTGTGCCTATCCGATACGATGACCATTTCATCACGTACACCATAAACATGACGAAACTGCGTCATAAACCACGACCATGATTTATCATTTTCTGAATCCACAATACTAAAAGCCAATGGAAACAAATGATTATCCCCATCTTGAGCAGTAGCAAGCAACAACGTCCCATGCGATTTTCCCTTCAAAAATGTACCATCGACGGATATCACAGGGCAAAAATATTTAAATCCATGAACACAAGCTCCAAAAGCAAGGAAAAAAATACTTGAATGTATAATCATCTTCAACTAATGTTTTCGTGTAAGAACCTGAAAATATTTTACAAAGTAAATTAATTATAAGTTAAGCATATAAACATATGTAAATTGTATATGAATTAACGCTGTAAATATAGACTTACCAGGGTTTTTCGCACATGTCATATCACCAATGATGAGAAGATGACTGTAAGAAGAATCAAAGTCTCCCCGAAGATCTGTAAGAGCATTTTTTCGTCCCTTCCACGCACGATAATAAGTAACTTCTACATTCCAACGAGTCCTCTTAATCTCGGCAACTCCGGCGGGTTTAATTTCAGTACCTAAAGATCCCATAAAATCATCTCTAACACATTGACTAATTAACATAAACGACGCGTGTTTATTTTTGTTGATAACCACACGGCCAAAACATGAATGATCTTTGGAAAAACTTCTAATGACCTAAATTTCAGATTTCGGGCTCATATTTGCATATAACATCCAAGAACAATTAAGATCTTTACAACAAACACAATACCTTGTCTTATTCGATTTTATAGTCCTAAATTCAAAACTATTACCAACCGCCAACATACTCAAAGCTGTTTATAAACCTGATTTACTAGTGAAAACATTGCCAACGTTCAAATCAATTTTCATTGGGAAATTTTTCAAATCACCATGATCAAACAAAACTACATCATCCTTTGTAGATTCTTCACAGTCAATAGTCTCAACATCTCGTGATTGAGAACATTGTCGCTCAAAAAATTTCAACTGCAAAAATAGAAATAATAATTTAAAACATATTTAAATAAAAATCAAAACACGAAAGTATATAAAGATCCCTCGCCATCCACAAATGCCATTTTGCGTAAATTAACAATAAAAAACTGTTGTAGATGAAACCGGGATGAACAACTAATCTCGTAAATTGAATAGCAATTTCTGACTAATGACAAAAATATATAGCTCTAAAAAAATAGTTATAGGCTTCGAATAGAATTAATACAGAATAACATTAATTATATAAAAATCCGAAATCAATAAACCGTAATTAAAAAATGAAACTAAATATCCCTTAATTACTAACCGCTTTATTTAACAAGTCAAAGATATATCCCATAATTCTAGGATCTACTATTTCATGAACAAAATAATACGCGTTTATATTTGAAATAATATAAAAGGCAACAATTTGAAAATGAAATCAAATTTAAATCCGGCAATTAAGATGAAAATTCAAAAAAAAATTTGAAATTCAAATCAAAATGATTTTTTAAAAAATCGGCCAACCCAATATAAAGGATAATAGAGTAATTAAATAAATTAATTAAAAAGCCACATAAGCAAAATGGACATTTATGAAAGTTTAACGAAACGTTGGCCAAATCCAAAATCTGTTTGTAAGACAGGGCCATTTCTCCAAATTTTTGTTTTTAAATACTTATTTGTTTCAATATTTCATCCATGTTAGTATCATGATCAAGATTAACGGAAATAAATTATATATCGAGACTTAGTATGACATCGGTTACATATTTGAATGGATGCTCTTATTTTATTACCCATACTTTTTAAAAAAAATATCCATTAACTCGTATTTTTAACGCTACGGATGATGAATATATATTCTCCGAGTAACGGGAATAAAAAAAGTATACCAGTCGTTAACCCGTCTTTTCAAATAATAACAAGAAGAAAACAAATTATAACGTTAAAATAAAAGAAAATCAAAAGTACAACATATTATTTGTTTCAAATGAACTTTTTCTTAATAATTAATGAAGAAATACGAGTTTGTTTCATGACCTAATACTAACTTAAAGTATATTTAGTAGTTTATTAAATTTACTTTTTTAAAATTGTAACAAGTCGGTTCACGTAGTTGAATGATATATTCGCTATTCGCAGCCGTACACATTAAATTGGTATCGGGTTATACCTGTTAATACTTTTTGAGCGGATTTTACGTGACCTATTAGGGGATTTCGGTCGGGTAGTATATTCGTTCTTATGTGAGAGTCGGTTTTCATTACCGATATGGAGGTTATGATTTTCTAGATATACTGAATATCGATAGATATAGCTATGTGTATTTTATAAAATTATTTACACCGAATATTGATAATATCAATAATTTATCACTGATATACCGAATGTTGACAAATATGTCGATAGAAGTTGTATAAAAATTATATTTTTAAATAATTAAAACTATATATATGTCATAAATTTAAATTATAGAAATAAAAACCAAATATTACACTTTTTATGATAAACAATAAATTTAATTTTTTTTTTCAAGTCAATCTAAAATAAACTCAGAATAAGTCACAGGTTGAGTATAAAAAAACTTAAAAACTAACCAATTTTTTTTTTTATAATCTGAGAGAAAACAACTTTTTAATACAAGTTATATTTAATGGTATTCCGATAATCCTGAAATTTTAATTTTACGAATATCTCATAGGTATAACAAAATATACCATCGATATTTTAAACTTTGCGCGAGACAACTATTTTGTGATTAAAACTAAAGAATTCTTAAAAAAAAAAAATCAAAAGTACAAAGAGGAATATTCTGCGGGGGGCACAATAGTAAATAGGTCAAACTTAATGGTAGAACGCTTAAACAGAGCAGAGAAATAAACCACGCAATATAATAATAATAAAAAAAAGATGACTCAATTTTCTTTCTCTCGTTTTGTCACATACATAACGCTCAAATGTTAGTAAGAGTCTTCCAATACACAATGCACACAGAATTATTAGAAAACTAACAAATTCATTTCGTGTTTCCCAACTCTCTCGCTGCGTTTGCGTTTTTATTTTCCTTTCAGACCTTAGCTGTTGAGTCTCTCTCTCTCTCTCTCTCTCTCCACAATCCAAACACTCCAATTTCTATCTAAGCCATTTTCGAGCTACGAAACCCAAATCTCGTGTTCTCAACCCGGTCGCTTGTTCTGAGGTAAATCTATTATCTCTCTCTCCCTATTGATTCGAAGCAATCTCTTTTTTATTATACCGTTTTCTATTTCTTTTTGTTTCAACTTTGTATTTGACCATATTTTATAGGAAAACTACTTTGCTCATCTTGACTTTAGGTTAAAACTAATTTCATTAGAGTTGAATTGGTATGTTCGATTCTCGATTCTTTAGCATACATTTGGGGCAAATTTCAGGGTTTATCTGAAATGTTGATGTGTTACGTGTAATAGTATCGCATTAATGCTGTGAAGGTTGTAGGGGTTTCGATTTGTCTTTGTTTTGTGGTTAACTTTCCTGCTCTGCAAGAAATCATTTTACTATATATATGTTTGATATCCCTTGGCGCATCTTAATATGTTAACAATGATAATTTAATGATTTCATCGAGTTAGTTAAAATTTATGTTATAAGGTTAGAATCCATTTGGAATCTTGGGATGTGGATCATCAACGACTGATTACCAGTTTCACCGTGAAATCTATGTTTTAGTATAGGGAAAGGAATTGATATTGATCCCTGGTTGGATTACTTGGGTTTACTAGGAAATTCAGTCTCATATATCGATTGTGTTCGGTTCTGTTAGATCTTTGTTGCGAAAACATTAAGGTGAATTCAGAAATCTATTTTAAATCCTAGATCTTTGAGGTGGTTTTCTCACTGTTCTCCGCCTGGAGCTTCGTCGATGGTCGGTGTTTGTGAGCGCGAAGGTCTGAGAAGCCACGAATGTCGAAAAATGTCTGGGCTCTTGAAGTTAGGTGAGACAAACTCCGATTCCACAATTTTGATTTCGAAATCAAATTGGGGATTTAGGGTTCATACTCAGTTTTAGAAATGGTAATGAATCTGAAATTGGTTGCACGAATTGATTGAATTACACTCGAATGTGTATTTTGGCTACAACTTTCCATGACTGTATTTTGGATTTGGACAGATTGAAGAAATTTGGGGTTTTCATATTCGAAATTTGGGGCTTTTGCTCAATATGTAATCTGATGATTGAATTGGTTGGGTAATGACTCTGGTTGTGTTTTGAAACGTGAATTGAGGTTGAAAGATTCTTGTTTTGGTTTGAAATTCGTTGAGAAGTTAGAAATTAGGGTTTATGCTCGGGGTTTAGGTATGACATAGATTGAGAATTTCTTTTAATGAATCAGAAATGGTTGCGGTAGTTATAATTGTGTTGTATTAGAATATAGATTTGAAACATTGGCTGTGAATATTGTTTTTTGACAATTCTGTTTAGTTCGAGAATCGGTCATTAAATTGATTTTGGCTAGGATTTGAATTCTGGATTTCAAAATTTAGAGTTCGTCGATTAAAATTTGGGGGTTTTGAAGATTCGAGCTTAGTTTAATGGAATTGATATTTTTGTATGTATTGAGTTATGCTTTAGGTTGAATCATCGCGATTTTGAATTGAACTGAGTTTTGGATTTGAAAATTAGGGACTCGGCTAGATGTTTTTGTTTTGGGAATTCTGTTTAGTTCGAGAGTTGGTTATCAAATTGATTCGGTTGTACTGTGAATGTAATTTGAATGAATAAGTTCTTATGTTTTCGTTAGACCTGATTTGGATATCAGGAGTTAAGGTTCATACTTGGAATTTGAGGATTTTGGTAATTTGAGAATCATTGTTTTAATTATAATAGAGTTGAAATCGAAATCTAAGCTGGAGTATAATTTTGTTGGATTTGAATTGAAAATGGAAGAAATATTTTATAGATTCTGGTTGAATATGAGAATTTGAACTATGATATTGGATTTGTGGAAGGGGGATTTGAGATCCCGTGAGAGAGGACACGAGTTTGTAATCTGATTTTTGAATTCGAGAAATTGTACAAACACTTAAGACTCGTAGTTTGATTTTGGTATCGAAATTATGTTAATGAGAACTTGTTTTGAATCGGGTTTTTTGGTTCGTTAGATCGAGATTCGGGGTTCGATTTCGGAATTTAGGAATTGGGAATTGTGATAAATGTAAGAATATGAGTTAATCCGTTATCGGATTCTTATAATCTGTTTTCAGATTTACGTGATTGTACGACTGTCGATCGGGTCAGAAACTCTGAAGTGAGGATCGAAACAGAACTCAGAATCTCGTTTTACTCCCCTTTCAACGCCGATAGAGTATCAGGTGTCTCAAAGTGTGTAGGACGCACATATTTGTGAAGTCATTCGTTTTCTGCCGAACTATTCCAAGTAAGTGTGAGACATGTCTTTTAAATTCCTTCCGGAAGGTGTTTGTATAGGAGTTGTAATAAAACTCCACGTTTATATCTTAAAAAAAAAAAAAATTCCAGTTTTTTCAAATATTGATTTTGCGTCCGCTATACGTCATTATTTTCAAGTTTATTTTAATTATTTTATTGTACAAGTGTCGATGAGTCGCGGCTCGCGGGTCGTGACACATTATAAAAACAAAATTTGCTCTAAATAATCAAATGAAACATTGATATTGTTGATTGATCATTTTTTTTGTTTGTTTAATAAATAGTCATCTATTGTGACGTGGCTGTTAGTGAGTTACTTTTTTAGTTAATATATACAGATTTCTTTTAATTAATGCATATTAACCAATTTTTTCCAAACATTTAGCTATATAGCAATTACTATGTTTCAAAGTGCTATATTGCTACTTATCCCTTATAAAAATAGTTTTAGCACCTCTTAGAAAAAACAAAGTTCATTACCTCTGCAACTTTAACATGAACTCTTCTTCATAATCATCTACAAATAGGGTCTTCAGCCTCGTCATTGTTGGTGGTAGAAATTGTCTGTTCTAAGATCCTAGAGCTTTAAGAAAGTTCAGCGAAGTTGTATGGTGTTGAATGTTTGATAATCGGTGACTAGAAATTTGACTGATACATAAAAGTACTGGTTATCTCATTCGAGTTCGGGAAGCAATATTTGGTTTCTTAACATTCCTTCGGAGGCATCTGTGTAATGGTGATTTGCTAGTACTTGAAAGGATAATCTTTTAATTTTACAGTAAACATTCTAAGAAAAATAAAATACATCACCCAACTTCATTTTAAGTCCTTCATCCTTGTTATTGTATTAGATTAATTACTGAAGATGTTAAAGTAACAATTTTAATTAATTTCCTATGGACTCCCGCAATAGGAGACCAAGTATGGGCTTGGTGATCTATCGATCGACTGATGATTTCAAGCTTCAATCCACGGCTCTTTGGCGAAAGTTGGAGAAGGTTTTTTAAGGCCACAGTCTTCGTATTAGAGTTTTCATTGACCTTAAATCTTGTTATAACCGCATTTATGTTAAGATATGATTTTGTTAGAGTATTTTTATTAACGCAACATGACATTTTCAGTGTTTTTTTGTTGTTGCATACAGCAATCTGTTTAATTTTCTGTAGAAATTTATCAGGAAGGACAATTTAGGTGGAGAGAAGAAACAAAGCTGTGGTCTTCAAATTGTTGGAAGAAGAAAATCAAGCAAAATAACGATGAGAATTGTGGGATTGACTGGCGGAATCTCCTCTGGGAAGAGCACCGTTTCCAATCTCTTCAAGTCACATGGGATTCCCGTTGTCGATGCTGACATTGTTGCCCGAGTATGTAAACCTAAACCAATCAAGCTGATGTTTTATCTCGGTTCACTAGAAAAATTTGTCGGATCCTTCAAAATGAGTGTTTGAAATTGGAATTAAATCACTCCTCAATTGATTCTTGGTCATTTCAGGATGTGCTAAAGAAGGGAACGGGTGGATGGAAAAAAGTAGTCGCGGCATTCGGAGATGAAATTCTTGAAGCTGGTGGAGAAGTGGATAGGCCTAAGCTCGGTCAAATCGTCTTCTCTGATCCAGGAAAGCGTCAATTACTTAACCGGTACCCTTAATCTGAAACTTTTTCAACAACTGCGTTTTAACATGTGAACAATTGATTTTCTGAAATTCTTAGATCTGGTGCCACATCGAAAATAGTAACTTGATCCATTCTAGCCCTTTCATCCGGTTAAAATAAACAAGTTATTACCCAGTTTGAATCCCCATCTCGCAAGCTGTAAAATATAAATCTTTAAGATCCCACTTGATTTATATTAATCGCAGGCTACTAGCTCCATACATATCTTCGGGAATCGCTTGGGAGATGGTGAAATTATGGATGAAAGGGTCGAAAGTGATAGTCCTGGATATCCCGCTTTTGTTCGAAGCGAAGATGGAGAAATGGACGAAGCCGATAATCGTGGTGTGGGTCGATCCGGAGACGCAGCTGCGGCGGCTGATGGCGAGAGACGGGTCGAGCGAAGGAGACGCCCGAAACAGGATCAACGCTCAGATGCCGCTCGACTCGAAAAAGTCTAAGGCCGACATAGTGATCGACAACACCGGTTCGCTCATGGATCTGAATCATGAGTTTCGAAAGGTCTTGTTCGAGGTCACTCGCCCGTTGACTTGGACCGAGTTCTGGCTCTCCAGGCAAGGAGCTCTCTCCGCTCTCGTCTCCGTCCTTCTTGGCGTTGTCCTTTTCAGAAGATCATCTCTGTAATAATTATTTTCTTTTCTTTTCTTAAGATTTTAATCAGAAAATGTTTTCATTGCTTTCATCATCTGTGTTTGTGTGTGTTTTTTTTTTGAACGCACCAACCTCACACCGGAGGGGCTGCAGGCTTGTGTTTGTGTGTTACCAACAATGAACAAGAACTAAAAGAGAACAAAAGAATATCACCGCTTTAATAATTGAAGTGTACCTCACTCACCGGCACCGGCTGAATCTTATATTTTCAGGTTTTGGGTCTGAAAAAAGATGCACGTCTTGTAATTCACTTTCTTGTCATCAACTATATTAGTAGTTAGTGCTCCTCCAGTCAAACAGTTTGCTTCTATCTTGCTATAAATAAAATAAAAATAAAAAAACACAAGAGAAATAACCTTATCAGTCAGACTCTCTTTGTCATAATATTTTGAAGTAGTGATATGATACCATCTTTTCTTAGGCTAATGAAAATGATAAAGAGAATGAGGGAGGTGCAAGATTTCATGATCATTAGCAATTATAAAAGCTTGGTACAGATTTTATGGCGAAGATTATTTTCGTAACAAACTGGTTAAAATAATAATGTGGTCTATGGTCGGTCACTCTTAACAATTTAGATCAGTCGAAATTTGAAGTTTTAAGCGTAAGTTATCGAATTTGGTTCTGAGCATCAACCACTAAAGTATACTGAAAGAGTCGACATGTCCTCAAATTTTAACATGTCTGTTTCTTCTACATGTATTTAGATTTGATAGGATTTCAGTTCTCGTCGTGCCTTGTATTTAGATGCTTTACATTGTATTTGAAGATGTTTTTCCAGTAATTAAATATCTTATGACGTTCATTATTCTTATATCAAAAATTGTAATCAGTACACTTATATTTGCTTGTTCACTATATAATGTTGACCTTACTATTATTTTTATAAGAATTCTCTGACATCAGCTGATTTTATTATTTCTCTTTCAGTACTCTCTACGTCCCTCTAATAATTTCATACTGCTCCATAAGATTCATAAATTTATATAAGCTCTGTATTGAACCCATAGCCGTGAATCGGTTGCACATATCTAATTGCTTTTATGTAATTTATTAAATTACGTACATTGTTGCATAAATCAGTAGTAGCGGTAGGTCTCAGTATAATTTATGATCTACTCACCCTAAAAAATGCGAATTTTTTTGACACGCTTTGAGACAGTCAGGATAAGATCGCTCTTTATTTATAACTCATAATTTTATATTTTATATTTTTACCTTTTGATTATTTTGTACAGCTGAACTAGCTCGCACTTGTTGTACTCAGTCCAATAACAAAATTGAAAGAGTTAAAAACTATTTAATAAAAATGAATTTGTGTGGCTCACCAACCATAACTGGACACGGTCCTATTGCCTTGAATTTTGGATGGTACAAGGACTAGGGTTTTATTTGAGGGCCCAGATCTGGGTGAATCATGAATCATAGCATAAGCTTGGGCGTGCATGTAGTTTGTGTTGTTCCCAATTCAATTTAAATTTACCAACCTATTCTAAGTTCTAACCAATGAAAAAGATGTGTTGAACTGGAATGTTTGAATCATGAATGTATCTTTTTTTTATTAATATGTTTGCTGTTATTTTAGTTACATATATATTATAACATTAATAAATACGTACGTAAAGAACATGTGGTGGTTAATAACTAATTATGATGGTAGTTATCTCTCTTATATGATCATTAAGGGTCTGATATAGCGAATCGAATAATATCCCTTAAATTATGTCAAAATCGAATTTGTGTCCTTCCATATTTTTTCATCTTCATATTCCGAAGGATGAAAAATCATCCTGAACTTCTAATTTTATTAGATTGTTTTTAAAGAAGCAATTTCACAAAATATTGTTAGCTAGCTATTAATTTATTAACTGTTAACAATTTGTAAATGAGTTCATTTGATATACTTCTATCACTTTGCATGATTTATATATATATATATATATATATTGAATTTTTTGGAAAAAAGGAAATTGATAAACCATAAATTTGCGTAAATGAGAATAATATATATAGGTTTCGGAGGGTGAAAATAGGACATACACTAGGAAAAATATTAAGGCTTTCAGACGTGAAAAATCTCGCATTTTATAGTTTCAAAATCACATTTGGTAGTTTGTCAAATGCGAAATAGATATGACGTCGTCGTATTCGAAAATTTGTATTTGAATCTTTGAAATGCGACATGTCGCAATCATATAGTCGTCGTCTGTGTACACAATTTTTTTTATGGGATAATCGACTTACGGATAAAAATAATTGCATCTAATATCACTCACAAAATTATATTTCAAGTAGTGATATATTTATTTATATTATCGTAATATCCCTCATGATTTTGTTTTATTATACTGCACGTACTATGTACAAGTACTCGGTACAGTACAGCGTCTTTGTAGAATCCGGAAAATCTAGCAAACGTGAAAGCGGGAAAACGCCAAGGAATTAGCTGCTCCCACTCAATCGTTTTGACGAACTGCCAAATCACTATACAATATTCTATGGGGTATGTATGATCAAAATCGAATTTTATGTTCAAATTTTATTTAATTTTGACCAATAATTTTAGCCAAAATAGTTAAACCAAAAATACCATCTAAGAGTAGTTAATAAAAGCAACGGCGATCAATCAAGCCTAACAAACCGAAATAAGTAATAAATAGTGAGCACGTGCAATTATTATACACATGCTATAGTTTTATAAAAAGAATTATCTCGAATAATATCGGCAGACATGTGAGAGTTTATTTATCTTAAACTAATAACTTGTACATATTATGACGGTATATGCCGTTCTTCTTCCTATAATGAATATAAACACCAGTGCTGCAATAAATGTCTTGATCACATAATACCTAATATTAAATTATTTTGATATGACAAATTTATATTGTTATTGTTCCTATATTGGAATTGTTTATACCAATATTAACTATAGCTCTTATTTTCGAAGCTCATTTTCTATACCAGGTTCTATATCATACTCTTCAGGGTCAGCATTTTTCAGACAGCACCTATATATTTTCCGAAAATTTATTTGGAAACAAATAAAAAAATATTAAACAGAGAAAGGAAAAAAATATATAAGCAGTTAGTTCAATCTGTTTCTTTTTTAAAGTTACCATCGGATATATAATTCCCAAACTAACTCTTTCTTCCTCAATAAAATTATGTGAGGCATAACTAAATCCATTACTTCATTCTAGTTTCGCTTCGGCGTTAGGCATTAGCTAGGTATAGTAGTATACTATACAAATTACTTTATATTAATTTTAACTACACTTTTTGTTTTACTCTGCATGTTTAATTATAAAAACAGATCCATTACTTTATGACAATTTTTTTTTTTTTTTTAAATATTTTTTGGATTTCAATTAAAAAGGAAAAAAAAATTGAGAAATTATATATATTCACACACATGTATATAATCAATCCATCTGGTGGAAAATCACAAAATAATCAAATACTAATTATTTAACATATTTTTATAAGTAAAACATTCTTAAGGAAAACAAAACAATAATTATAGTGTACACATGGAGTAAGGAAAACTCTCGTACTTACAATACTGACCTGACTTAGTCAGTGGTCAAGAGTTGATGTGTCGCGTTTCCAATGGCTATTCAGCGTTTCGCTGACGTGGCATCCTAACCAGATTCTCTTGTGTTCTCTCTCAGCGTAACCAGATTCTCTCTCTCTCTCTCTCTCTCTCTCTCTCTCTCTCTCTCGCTCATACTTTTCATAGATATTATTTGATTTCATTTCCCATATATCATATGCCTTTTGCTATCTTCTGATCACCTCACCGCCATTCAACCGAATCTTTCGCTCCTCTCTACGCTCTGCGAAAAAGAAAAAGAAATCAATAATACTTCTCTCTCTGATGGCTAACAAACCCCCAGAGGAATCAACTTCCCCGGAACCTCTGAAATACCAGGTAATATTATATTAATAAACGTAATATGTTCTCTGGGTATATAGTATAATATTCATATCGAAGGTAAATAATGAGAGACTGATTTTGTTTTACAGACATGGATTTTGAGGGTCTCAATCCACTGCGAAGGTTGCAAGAAGAAAGTCAAGAAAATCCTTCAAAACATCGAAGGTCTGCTTCCTTTGTTTACATATAACTTGACGTACGTGCGTTTATTATGAGTCGTGCCAACTGTATATATATGTATGTATATGTTTTGCAGGGGTATATACAACGACGATCGACTCTCAGCAGCACAAGGTGACAGTAACAGGAAACGTGGAAGCCGAGACTCTGATCAAGAAGCTCGTGAAATCAGGCAAGCTTGCCGAGATGTGGCCGGAAATTAAGCCTCCGCCGTCGGATCAGAAGAAAAAGTCTTCCCCGCCAAAATCCAACAAGTCCAACGGCAATAATGAGAAGGAACAGAAAAATGGCAGCAATAATCCCGGCGGGGACCCGACACCGGAATCAGCCGAGAAAGACGGCGACGGAGACGAAGATGACGATAAAAACGACGGCGGCGAATCCAACGGCGCCGTCGCGGCTTCGGGGACCAAGAAGAAGAAGAAAAAGAAGAAGAAAGGACCGAGCGCCACCGCCGTCGCCGGCGATAAACCCACCAGCGGTGAGAATCAACCCGAGGGTTTCGCTCACCCAGACGGAGCTCCGACGAGTGTATTCGGACCGTCGGCACAGCACGTCTATCCGTATCCTCCGCCGCCGATTATCCCGGCGGTGTATTATCAACCGATTCCGGCATCTGCGTACGGGCTCAGATACAGTACGGCCTTCTCAAACCCTAGCGCCTCTTATTTTGCTCCGATCAACATTCAGGGCGACATGTTCTCTCACAGCAACAGTCCTGATATGTATTTTCCTCCGCCGTGCGATCACGACGAGAGCGACAACGAATACGACGACGATGATGGTGGATGCTCCATTATGTGATAAATGAATTAATTACAGTCCTTTTCGGAATATTATCATTTATTATCATATAAGTAGAATATACTTCATCGCATATATAAAGTGGCTCTCTTTGTGGAAAATCATTCATATTTATTTATATATGCTTGGAAGCTATATTTTCGTTAGGAGGATTAATTTGTCCTTTTTTTCTGGCTTTCTATTGTATTAGTAAGAAGGTAAACAAAATTATAATCTTTGTAATGTTTTGTTAAACCGCAGGTCCTGAAGATCTTTATTTCTTTTGTCTTCAGTTCTTATGTGTAAAATATGTTTATATTGTATATGTGAGATCCTCCGTTTAATTTTTTTTTTCCTTTTTTTTCTATTTTTAAAACGGCACACTTTGCGTAGTTAAATAAAGGATTCAAATAATATATGAGGAGGATTCCTAATGTGTATAGTTTATGCTTTAATATGTCCACTCTTTTGCTTAATATATTCAGTTTATTTCTTGTATATCCTATTGGCTCGTACCATCTTATTGAATTATTTGCTCACGTGTTTAGGAATAATTTAAGATACATAAAAAAGCTCACCAACTTAAAAGTTTTGGCTGGAAATGTCTGAGTCTCTCTGACTACTAAGGAATTTTATGATTTAGAGTTTTTTTTTTTTTAAGTTTGTAAAAGTTTTGGCTGCAGTTTCATCATTGACATCTAAAAAAAAATTACAGCTGCTCTATTTTTTTTTACTTTACAGTTTACATTCAATAATATGAATAAATAAATAAAATGAGCAGGTATTGCCTATACCTTATGGATATGGGTGATTTCCATTATTGACATACTTAAGTCATTTCTTGTAAAACAAAGCAACGCAACGCCTTGTATTATCTCATTGGGCTTAAGTTTACCTCACCAAGAATATATCTACGTATCTATTTTACAATCTGTTTTCAGCATTATTTTGTGCCGAAAGACATGTTACAGATTGCATACTGAATTGCATGTATACTTAGTATATATATATATATATATATAAGTAAGATATAAGACCTTTTTCCTTTCTATATATTTTTAGTACCCTCGCTTGGGTACCAATATCTAAACATTGAAAGAGACGTGATTTTTTCTAGCAACTTCTTGCTAATTATAACGAACAAAAACTAAGAGTAAATGTTAGCCAAACATTTAATATTTCAAGAAATATGACTTTAAATCTGCAGCACAAGAATAAGGGATCGAATACTTTATAGTATAATATTTCCTTTTCAGAAGCTTGATAAAAAAAATTGTGATCGTTGCAACTTTGCCTTTTGAGTCTTTTGACCATTTTAGAATATTTACATGGAATTATACTTGATCCGTCCTCCCATAGCAAAGCTAATAATTCTCTCTCTCTCTCTCTCTCTCTCTCTCTCTCTCTCTCTCTCTCTCTCTCTCTCTCTCTCTCTCTCTCTCTCTCTCTCTCTCTCTCTCTCTCTCTCTCTCTCTCTCCTTTTCATTTTTTATCTTTACATTAATTTTCTATATACTTTATATTTGAAGTGGAAACATCATGTTCTCATACAATTATTCTCTGGCTATATATATATATATATACGACTTTATGAAGCTCGCAAACAGATATTTTAGTCTTAGTGTCCTTTTTCCTCTTATATATATTATTATATAGCACATTTTACTATTTATTAAAAAATTATTTATTTAATCACATAATTTCTTAAAATTATAAATTATACCACAACTTTTTTTAAATGTCGGAATTTTCTAAAAACACTATTCATTAAGACACATTTTACTATTTCTTAAAATACAAATTATGCCACGACTTTTTTAAAATGCCACAACTTTGTGAAATTTTCTAAAATTTACATGATTGTCACTATTTATATTATAAGATTACAAAATTATGTTATATATTAATAAAATTGTGTTATTAGTCATTTATTTTCTGTAATTTTCTTGACGCATCTTGAACTCATCAAATATATCAATTTTTTTTATTTCCACGCTTTTTATATATTCCAACTTCTACTGCAAGAAAATCAACACAATTTTTTAAAGGTATTTAATAATTATTTTTGATCTTTAAGTTTATTCATATGATACGTCACTGACGTAATTCAATAAAAATATAACTTATGTTATTAATTAATATTGTAAAAAAAAATTGTGATTTTTTATTGCGTCATTTTTTTTTATTATAAAATATATTTTCAATACTTATAATAATTTTAAGTTAGATATATTAAGTAATGCAACAACCTGCAAGTATTTTTGCTTGTTATATATATACATATATTGTGTGTATTGATTATGATTCTACAGACCTCACTAGTCAACATACATATAGATTAACATAAGTATCAACTGGCTTTATTAATGTAAAACTTCCCTAAAGTTCATTGTAATTAATCATATATAAAGTGCTCAGATTCCACGTGATAATCTTGTTGTTGTTTCTCAGATTCCACATGATAGTTAATATAAAGTGCAAAGGGTATCAGTCTTAGTCCTAATCCTATTTAGTTTATTTTAGTACCTGAGACCTTCAAATTCTTTGAATAGTATTTGTGGTTTTCAATTTTGACCTAGTTAAACTTTTTAATTATGAATATATACATATATATATATAATATAAGGTTAATGAAGGTAATAAGGTTTCTTAATTTAGATTTGTCTAAAGTTTGGTAAAATTTTAGTAAATGTCCACACATTCAATTAACAAAAAATTTGTACCAAATATATTCCAAAGATATTCCCGCCCAAACTTTTTCGGTTTATAAAATTCGATTAATTGAAATTAAAAAATAAATGCAATTTAAAGAAAATCAAATCAGTTAAGAAATCCTACAAAACCACTCAAATTTTGGGTATTAATTAGATTCGAAAATAGGATAGAGAAATCAAAACTCATTGCCCCAAAAGAAGAGAGAGAACGTGTGCATGCTTGAAGCCGAAAGGTTTCTCCCAAAAACGAAAACTCATTACACTCGAACACGATTTACGAATTTGACAACGATCGATGAGCATTTTGACCATGATTTACTCGATTCTGACACGATCCAACCATTACGAACAAGAAATCTACAGATATGTTTTCCGAAAATGTCCGCTCCATTTTTTCCAGAAATGTTCATAGTTTTTAACGATTAACCGAAATTTTTGTTTGCTTTCGAGACGGTGGGGCCTAGGACGGAGGCGCCGAGTTTTCGGTGGAAGCTTTCATGGCGGAGAGGATCGTCGCGGTCATTCGTGGAGTTTGAAAAATTTCATTGTTCTTTGTTTTTCTTCTTTTTCGTGTTTTGATTTTTATTATAAATTAATATATGAAGTATTGAATCATATCCATGTGGTATAATCTATCAAAATTGTGTTTTGTTAATTAGTAGACAATTAACGATAAAAAGTTTCAATTTACATTACAAAAAAAATTTACGTTGTAAAATTCAACTCCATTTATGGTGTAAATTCAACTTACGTTGTAAAACTCATCTCAATTTACGTTGGAACAAATCCATCCCAGTCTAAATTGAATATCAATGAACGAGAATACAAAATGGACAAATTAAATTGGTAAATTGATTAACGTAGTAAATAGAATCGATACAAACTGATTATCTAAACTCAGTGTAAATTTATTACCGGAATGAGATGGTAAATGAAAAAAAGATTGATTGTTAATAAATATCAAACAAAAAGAGATAATATGAATAATAAAATTGGATAGGAATCTTAAAATTACCAAAAATAACTGTATGCAATAATCCGAATATTAATGAGATTTGAATGAATTAATCTGATATAATTAGTCAATACGCCCAAATTTATAGGATATGAAAGAATATATCAACTGCCGGCAACATTTAAACCAGAAAAGGAAATAAATTCAAAATTTTGAAACGAAACTTTAAAACAAGATTTAGGGTAATTAACAAAAATCGGCTGAAGCTAAAAGGATAATTTGGTAAATTAATAATGTTATTAAAAATGTCATGCCAGACTTTTGGACATTTACAAAAGTTTAACCAAACGTTGGACATAACCAAAACACGTTCGTAAACTAGGGCCAATTCGCCAAATTTTTGTAGAATATATGCAACTTATAAGCTTTATTTGCTCAAAATTTAGATGAAAATTCACAACCCCGGTTAAAAAATATAACCCAGTCCAAACTACTTTTCTATTCATGAAAACAGAGACGCGGCAAGACAGCTTCTCAGGTGCTAGTATGAATATCAAAGATCCCCGTAACACTCTCATGATCAACGGTGAACTATATAACATCTAACGGCGAAACCCCAGCAATAAACTAACCATCCTACCATATGATCAAAATAATAATCATGAATAAGGGAGTAACTAAAACTAATACTAATTACCTAGACCCCTGGAAATACAATATAAGAAAATAAAGAGGGTGAAAGACTGAAAGTCACAACTGTTGATTGACTATGTTTTTTGTTTGATAAAATTATTTCAAGATGATCATGTTCTTAGTATCCGAAAAAAACATGTTAGATTTTTCGCACAAAATCGCAGCAGATCCGATTCTATGATTATTTTGCGAAACTTATGTTGTGTGATTTGCTTTCAATATATTTTCCAGCGAATTAGTGCGAGTCCATCAACAAATGAAACATTAGCAAGTCACTGATGGGTGGGGTTTGACTCTTATAAATTAGACAATATGTACATAGGAGTCTATAAAGTATGTTTTGAGTTATTGGGCGGAAACTCGTTTCCATGCAAGTTCAACTTGTCTAAGTTCATCTCGGCTTATTCGTTGGAATTAACATTATATATTTTGCGATTCGTGATACTAAAAAAGATCACTTATATTGTTAAATCTCGGACACTCGGAAAGTGATTTTAGTCGAAGTAAAAGGATCTCAAATTCATGAAGTTTGAGTAAAATTCAAGAGTAGTATTATAATAATGACACGAAACACGTTCAACTAAGACCCGTTTGTACTAATTTTGCCATTGAATAGTGAATTTTTTACAGTAAGGATATCATCACTAGGAGTAAGTGTTAGGATTTTTATCTTATAATGTAACTTAAAAAAGAAAACAATTTAATCGCAAATAACATATTCAATACACAAAATTATTGTAATGTTAAAAATACGCGCATTTTACAGCTACACATTCACACTAAACTCAAATTTGAGAGAAAATGTGTTTACAGCGTTCTTGAGCTCTACAAAAACAATACCGTATAAGCTATTTAAAGGTAGAATACTATGTTACTAAGCAAGCATGAAATTATCAAAATAACATTCATTAATAAGTCTAATAATATATTTTTTGCTCATAGAGTTGTGCTCGTTTTGACCCACGATAAGGGCGTGTATGACCCTCTTTCTAAACTCCACGTTGACCTGAGCGTAAGTCAACCGTAAGATCTTAATCGTCCAACCGACTGATTAGACATCACCCATCAACAATAAGCATGGTTGTGTATTACTAATTTTGTGTCTCTATAGTTCCGTGCTTTTAAGTTTATAAAACTATCTTATCACATGATTTATAAGTATCATGTTAAGTTACATTACATAATTACCATATATAAAGTTTCACAAAGCTGGTAGGATTCATGTATATTGTGGATTATACAAATGAAGTGAAGGAGTGAATCTATTTTTTATTCTTATGCGTATGTCTAGCAAATATTGGATCAAGTTGATTACAAAAATCGGACCGCCCAAATCAAAGTCATTATGTTTTGAGTCCATCAGTGCGATGATCAGGCGGGCCATTGCAGGACAATATTAATCAGTATGATCAATGTTCTTAAATGTCTAATTACTTGACGCTCTCCCTTCTTAAAGCATAATAAATGATTTTATAATATATATATATATATATATATATATATATATATATTGTGATGCTTGAAAAAAGGATAACAATGTCTCGAACAGAAATATAATGATATGAACAATATTTTGGTCGAATTTTTCTTATACAAGATTAATCTTCAATATAAGAAGAGTTTTTACAGGAAATATTCTATGCGTAAGTCAAATGTGCGTGTGTCTAGATATCCCATTTTCTTCCTCTAACTCTTCCTTTTATATGTTATTTGTCGAGTATATGGGTTGATCACACCACATTCATGATAACTGCTGTTGGTTATCTCGATCGTGTGTTTTTATCATATATAACTATTATATAGTTATTTTCAACGACTTTTATGCTTACGTGGTCTTAGTAAATCTTAATTCAAATAACTAATTTTTGTATACTGAGAACTTATCCGTGTTATTTGATTATATTGATCGGTATTCTGAACTTAACTTATGTTCATGTTCGTTTCTTGTCCGTCTATGTCGAGTACTCTTGTTGCTCGGTAAGGTCATGTGAAAATTCGATGATAATATATATATATATATATATATATATCAGATTAATAAAGTGTGTTAAAATATATTAATAAAGTGTGGTAAAGATATCAAATGGTAGTTAATACGCTTATAAGTTATATTTCACGCGAACCATGTATGTTCAATATATTCTAGACGGACATAAAAAACAAATTGTGTCTGGTTGAGAAATGTGGAGCATCGTTTAAAGGAATGAATATGGACGAAAAGAGTGAGACATCCATTTTGAATAACAGATTAAAAAGGAACATGAAGATAGAATCTTAGTCCCAAAAGCAAATGAAGTATATGTTCTTTTTATTTCTCTAAACTCTATTTAGATTTTGGTTGTCAAATTCTTAACTTACGATTAAAACTTGAATCCACAAAGCGTAGAGTATCAGTAAAAAACAATTTTTGTTTCTTTCTATTATTTCTCAAAAAGAAACAATAGCAATATCACTACTCAGGAGTCAGGACCAAGTAGTCAAATAAGTGTTTTAGGGCCACTAAATAAAAGCATAAACTAGGTAGAAAATTACTCAGATTTACAATATAATTTAGGCCAAAATGCTAAGATATTATCAAGTAGTCTAAATAAATGCTTTTAAAAAACCTATAAATATTAACTTGCTTTTTTATTGAAAATTTTAAATAAAACCAAATCTGTAAATAAATGAAAAAAATTAAAATCTTGATCATCAAGCAATATAAAAATGGACGAAAAAATTAAAACAATTTAAAAACGAAATAGATATCTCACTTCCCTTCTGCTTATTCCGTATCATTTTCGCCTATTTATGAAAAATACCATTATCATGTTCTATGCTCAATAATAAAAACTTTTGTCACACATAAAAATAATAGAAAGTCCTTTCTGTTTGCTTAGAGAAATATTATTTATAGACCCCAAACTACAAAAAAATATAAAGTTTAGACCCATCATTTGAAAATATCCTAAAATGAACTTCTGGACCAAGATTGGACAAAAATACCCATATAGAAACATTTAATTTTTTAAAAATATTTAAGAGATTTAACCGATTTCTTTTGTATGATTTTCTTGTCAAAACTTATTAATGTTGTTCGTATAGTGATTATTAGTAACATATATGTTAAATCGAGTTAATTTTACTTAAATTTAAGCCGATTTCGAGTTTTGAGTTTTAAAAACTATGAACACTCCGAATTTCATTGTAATACAATAAAAATTTCATCGTACGGTACGAAAAAAATGACACTTAAGACGTCGCTTTTGTAGAAAACAACGTCTAAAGTGTCATGTACAATTATATTTATCGTATCGTATGTCAGCGTATGCCGTCGTATGATATAGTGTATCGTACAGCGTATCGTACACTATCGCGCCGCATCGCACGCTATCGTACAAAAATAATTTTCGTGTATCGTGTCATATTGTATCTTATCATACACTATCGTATGGACGATGAAATTCAAAGTGTTAATCGTTTTTTAAAGTCTAAAACTTAAAACCGACTTAAATTTAACTAAAATTAATCCAATTTAACGTCTATGTTGTTAATACTCACTATACAAAAATATTGTATAAGTTTTAACAAGAAAGTTATTTAAAAAAATTATTGATCAAATCTTCAAGTAAATTTTTTAGAAATTTTTAAAGAAACACCAAGTTTTTACCTATAAAAGTATTTTTTTCGAATTTAGTCCAAAAAATTATTTTTAAATATTTTTCCAAATAATGAGTATAAAAATGAATATTATCTATACTTTGAAGACTAAATTTTTCTATATATACTTTTTTTTTTCTTTTCTACAAGCCATGTTCATATGCTCTCCAACAAAAAATGATAAATGGGATATTGGACTTTTAGTGTTTTTCCCTGAACGGGTTCCCTTTGCCTGGGGATTAATTAGGGTGCTATTAGGCCCAACAAGTTATGAACATTTTCGTGTGAGGAAATTCCGCCTTAGAAGATTGTGCTACCTGCTGAATACTTCAAACTATAAAATATTTTCATAAATGTCTTTTTCTTTATATTCAGATTTTTACGTAAAAACACAAGTCTGATAACGAAATATGTGGTCCACTTACGGACAATGTGGGAAATTAACGAAATATGTAACCAGTTTTACCTCACTTTCGTAACTTTTTCTATATCTCACTTATCATTCCCACTAAAATAGTTCAATGTCTATATGCATATTTTAGACTATGCCCTTACTTCAAGGCTTCGTCCCCGAAAAACTGTATATTTAACTAAAGTCGAGCGTAGGTTAATATAATGCGTAATAAGCATAAAATGAATGATAACTTTATCCACTTTATTTTTATCTCGTGATATATTCTATGAATGATTATACAATCGGTTATTATGAACATGTTGTGTCGATTTTGAGATAGATGTGCAATTTCTCCAATGAAGATTAGTAAACAACTTTATAAGTTCTTTTGGTGGTGGAGATATCATGTCCTAGTTCTTCTCATAGAAACATACTTTAGTCTTTTTTTTCACGGTAAAAGAAGCTATTCGCCTGGAATAAAAAAATTAACGAAAAATTTAGGTCCAAACTAAAATCGGCAATTATCTCTCGTCACATTATTTTGAGTGGAATTTCGGAGCTTCCACTAAAATGGACAATCATCTCTCTATTAAGCTCACCGAGTTAAGTCACTACTCAACCCATTCGAAAGTTAAATAGCTACCACGTTATAATTAGAAGCCCTTATAAGGGAAGTAGTTTAATAGTCACTAATAATATATATATAGCCAACGTTTAAAAAAAAAATTGGTTAATAACAATTAACCAAAATAAACTGTTATAAAAAAGATAGATTAGTAAAAAATAATAACAATATAAAAACGCCTCATAAAAATGGCTATTTACTAAATAAATGAATTTTTTTGGCCAAATAGCAATTTTAATATTTTTTTTTTGTTAATTAGAGCAATTTTTGTATAATTAACGTGCGCTTTTATACTCCTTGTCCATTTTTCATGATAAACTATCTAGATACCCATATAAGAGGGTATGAGATATAGAAAAGGGCGATCTATAGGTATCAGCAACTCTCTTTTTTTTTTTTTTTTTTGAGGAAAGGTATCAACAACTCTTAATTTCTAGATTTATTTATGTTATTTAAACCAAACGATTTAATTTAAATTAATCATTATCTTCGAATTGGTGGGGCTCAAACTCAACCATAAGTGGCTTGTCTTTCTACGTAAAAGCATTTTAATTTATTTTGGTGAAAATCATCTAATTTTCTAGGAAAAGTATGCTCACATTCTTTTGAACAATATAAGAAATTGGAATCCCAACTATCCTCAAAATAAAATTCGGACTCGAAAACAGAAATATCAAGATACTCGGCAGCCACAAAAGAATCTTCTAAACATAGTCCCATATCGTACTTCAATAGAATAAAACATCAACGTTTTAATCACTATAATGTTTTAACCATAACCTATCAGTTTCTATTATTTCAGTTGAATTTGGCACATATTCCATATCCCATAACATGCTATTCCCCTCCAACATGAGTATATGTTTATCCCTTACTGAAACACACTACATTATAAATACTTTTTCACTTTCTTCTTAAATAAAATTCCACTAAACAAAACAGTTACCAAAATCTCCTCAAAAAAAAAAAAAACAGTTACCAAAATTAATATGTACTCGGTGAAAATTCACATATATTGGGAAAAGGTGATGAATACTGAAGATATTAGACTGAATAAAATTGAGAACGTTGTCAGATAAGACTTAAAGCGCAACATATGTTAACAATATTACAGACAATAAGCAAAGAAACAAGTCGAGACTTGTTCGATGGTTTCCTCGAAATTTTTTATCACCTATTAAGGTGCTGGATAATTTGAGTGAAAACCTCCAGGATACAACGACTTAAAGACAAAACTAGCACCACTCGAATTGTCTTCGGCAAACTAGAACCAAAAGTAGAACTTCTACCGGACTACAAAAGGAAAAACAATTTTCGGAGTGGGAGAGAGAGGAGAGTTTGAGAGAGCAAAACTATGTCTCAAGGTTATATCTCCGTGTGTGTAGAATGAGGTTCGAAGGCACTATTTATAGGCTATAAAGCTCGGTTACAACCATGCAAAACGTCCAAAAACGTTCATGGTTAATGCTCATTCAAGGTGGTAAACGTCCATGTTAATGGAACCTACCTCCGGCCATTAAACGCCCATGTTAATGCCTATCTAACTCGGCCACTAACTTCCTCAAGCTCTTAACTTCGGTCACCCAAAGGTCACATGACCGTTTGGTTAAGTTGGACGAGTATTATTTTATTCTCAAAATAAAGCACAAGTTATTTGAGGAAATAAAACTTTTTTGAAATGATTTTAGTAATAAAAAGATAAGATTGGGCCCGGAAGCCCGAAGAGCCACAATTGCCGCCCGAGCTCGGTCCGGCGCGTGTGTGCGCGCGAGGGGTTAGAGCTAACTCACCCACACTCTCCCCTCTTACACTTAGATGTCACCTTAAGGAGGAGCATCTCTTATAAACACTTCACAAACACATACTCCCAACCTATGTGAGACTATTTTCATTACACACCTCTCACTTCTCTAAACAACACATAGCATTTTTAAAACATCAATTTCTCATTCATTATAAACATGATTTTGGCAAATAAATACTCAATCTTATACCCGTCGCAACGAGGAATAAGAATATGAAAAAATTATCAAATTTCGATGAGTGAACCCCACTAAAATATTTGACCGAAAATCATTAACACACTAAGTAAAAATACTCTTTTTACATTTTCCAACAACATATGATTACGAATCTTCAAGCTTGGATTTCTTTGAGTATAATCGGGAATTTCATTTGATCAAGCTAACGTCACGTTTTTCGTCTCTGCAATTTCATTTATAATCGGGAATATCCACGAACATAGATACTACAATCGATTCAGTTATTTGGTGTTAACACTCGAGTTCATAACTTTGAGTATAAATATCGAGTTATTGTATCGATGATCTATTTGTATTTGCAGTCTCATTTTTGTTCATGCTTCACTAGTCATAATTTACCGCGAGCTTATCTGATATTTCAGGTTTTGCTATTGAGTGGTGCTCTTATTCTATCAGCTTGGATTTCTTACAACTTCAGGTCTTGACCTGTCTCTTTGGACTAATATTTAATTTATTTATTCTTTCAATATTCCCCTCTAATTTCTTAACGTTGTTTGTGATAGTGAGAATTTTTGTATTTTAGTTACATTTTGGACTCATTTTTTTTCGGTCTTTCATGGCGTCCCTACATGGGTTTTTCACATGTTGGACCGCGAGGGTTTTCACCACCTTAATAGCTAGTGAAATACAAAGAAACTTGAAGAATTGCTCTAACTAATCCAAATGAAACGTTGCAATTGTAAAATAACTAATGTTTTGCAAACGTTTAAAACTCATTCGGTCCTATGTGGCAGTTTTTATGAAAGATACAATTACAATTATGCCTTTTTTTATTTTCCGATTAAATTAATTAATTAATTCAGTTTTTAAATATTAATGCAAATTAACATAAAATTCCAAATTTTCGTGTTTAAGTTTCAATTATCAGATTTGAAACCGTTATTTAATGGATTTAATATTTTTTTGAAATAGTCAACTTGCGTTTAATTGTTAATTAATGGATTTAATATCTTTTTGAAATAGTCAACTTGCGTTAAACCGGTTTCAAGTTTCAATTGAAGTACATTAGGACAAAAAGGCTTTTAGAAGCGACAAAAGTCGCTTCTAAAGGTCAAAAAGCCGCTTCTAAATGACCTTTAGAAGCGACATTAGAAGCGACAAAGTCGCTTCTAAAGGTTTGTCGCTTCTAAAGTCGCTTCTAATGTTTTGAAGCGACGAAATTAGAAGCGACTAGTCGCTTCTAGAGTCGCTTCTAATGTTTAAAAGAGCACAGAAAAAGCCTACGAAAATATGGGTGTTTGAGCATTAGAAGCGACATTAGAAGCGACTAGTCGATTCTAATGCCCAAACATCAATTTTTTTTTAGATTTTTGGTATATTAATTAAAATTGTTACTTAATTAATTAACATTATTATTAAATATTATTATTAATTGACAAACCTAACTTAAAAAATGATTTTAATAGAGCTTAAATATATTAACAAACTTATTAAAAACGGTTATCAATACTTATTAAAACATATTAACTTATTAATATATAATCAAAACTAAGAAATTAAAAAACTTATTACTAAAAGATTAACTAACATATAAACCAACCTCTAACAAAAAAACTAAACCAAACCAAATAAACTACAAAAAGTTAAAACTTACCGGTTTATGTTGCAATCGACGGAGAGATGCGGTGATTGATACGAGACTCCGACGACCTAAATATTAACAATTTTAATAATAATTTCAAAACAAAACAATCAAATTACAAAAAATAAACAAACAAAACTAACTATTGAAAGGACAATTAAACTAACTAAACAATATTAACAAACAAATTAACGTCGTCAAAATTATCAAACTAAATTCATAATTACGTCAAATGAACAACAATTAAGTTACTAAATTAACAAATTAATTAAGTCAAAACTTCACATATTATCTAAAGTACTATAACATTTGAGATTACTAATTACCAATTACTTATACAAATTAACTAAGTTAGTAACTAATTTTACTAAATTAATTTACATACTTAAATAAATAAGTTAATTAAGTCACTACTATAACATATAAAAATTAAATCAAATTAAATACTAAACCTTTAAAACTTACCGATTGCAATGACGGAGAGAGGGCCGGAGGAGAGCTCGCCGGTAGACGACGGGGCGGAGATTGGAGTGTAGCGAGTCCTTGCTGGAGGAGGACTGAAAATAAAAAAAAAAATTAAATATCAAGATCGGGACATACACACATTGCAACGACAAAGAAACTTACCCGATGCAGCGAAGAGGAGTAGGCCGGACGGAGAACCGGAGGCGGAGGTGCAAGCGGAGGCGGAGGCGCATGGGCGGAGTTCGGCGGAATGCAGGGGCAGGGTGGGAGGAGGAACGGCCGGAGAGAGGAGGGACGGGCGGAGAGGGGAGGGAGGGAAGAGGGACGGGCGGAGAGAGGGAGGGCGGTGGGGAGGGAGGGCGACCGGATGGACGGGAGGGAGGATGGGAGAGAGGAGGGACGACGGAGCAGGCGGCCGGAGGGTTGGGTGAGGCATAAATTCGGAGGGGAGGGTTAGAGGAAGAGATTTTCGAAGGGGAGGAGAAATGGGGGGGGCAGGGGGAGGCTCGGGTTCTTTAAAGCCCTAAAAATATTAGAAGCGACATTAGCAGCGACAAGTCGCTTCTAATGTCCTCCAAAATCTAAACAACGACGTTTTGGTAAGTGGGGGCATTAGAAGCGACTAGTTGCTTCTAATGTCGCTTCTAATGTCCTTGTAGATGAAATTTTGGCGGAAGGATTTTGGAGCCAAATAATTTGGGCATTAGAAGCGACTAGTGCCCAATTTTCCATACTTAGTGAAATTTTGGCGGAAGTGTTTTGGAGCCAAATAATTTGGGTATTAGAAGCGACATTAGAAGCGACTAGTTGCTTCTAATGCCCAAACATACTGAAATATTTGGCGCGGAGAGTGAGAGCCAATAATTTTGGTCTTTAAAAGCGACTTGTCGCTTCTAATATGTCGACTCGGACAAATAGAAGCGACTAGTCGCTTCTAATGACAAAAATTTCATTTTTCGGGAAAATTCGGGGTGTTTAGGTTAGAAGCGACTAGTCGCTTCTAATGCCAAAATGTCGCTTCTAATTAGAAGCAAGCAACTAGTCGCTTCTAATTCCCCCCGTCGCTTCTAAAAGTGTATTTTGTAGTAGTGGTATATTCGTCCATATATAATACTAGTTAATTTGCGTTAGTTTATTTTTACAAAGACAGCGAATCATTCAAATCATATCCCCTGATTTCATGGATTTGAAATAGTTAATTAACGGATTTGATTAATATTTGAATTAGTCAACTGTATAATTAACGATTTTTTATTGATTTCATTGAATAGGTATATTTCATTAATGACTGGATTTTTTTAGTAATTATCATTTAATACTAATCCGGATTTCAGATTATAGTTGAAGTAGATTCGTCCATCTGTAATATTGGTTAATTTTCGTTAATTTCGTTAAACTGATATTAATTTGCGTCAATTTATTCAACGTCAGGATTGCTCTAACTATTCTTTAATTCATTTACGTTAATTTTCGTTATTTTCCTATTAAATTAATTAATTAATCTAGTTCTTTAATATTAACGCAAATTAAACTAAAATTCCGGATTTCCGTGTGTTTAATTTTCAATTATCAGATAAATACATAAATAGAAAGGCATGAAGGTTTCGTTTTGCAGAGAGATAAATCGTTGATGGGATTCGGTTTTCAGAAATAGAAAGGAAGGAAATAGTGTTCGTGTTCTTGGTGGTGGTCGTGGTCGTGTTCGTTTTGGATCGCAGAGAGAAAAGTTGTTGAGGATGATTGCAAAGAGAGAGAGAAATTCGTGGTAAGAGAGAGTAGAATAGGAGTGTTGAAAAGGGTTTGGAGTTTAAGATGATTAATTTAGTATATAACAACTCACCCAAATCTCTCCCGCCCACATTTAAAACTCCATTAATTTTGTATTTATTTAAAAATATCCGGCCATTAAATGGAGAGAGAATGTGAGTATATCCATCAATCTAAAAAACCGGCTATTTTGTAGTTAATTTTTAGAATTTATTATTTCATATTTAACAACCCTTTAATAAATTGAAAAAGGGTATAGTAGTCCAAAAATTCTCGTTAATTTTTTTAACTGGGTATTAATCAAAACGTTTAATAAGTTGAGTATTTTACAAATTCAATACTATAGAAGGGTATATAGCTTTTCATCCCAAGAAACTTTGTGTTTTCTAATTCAAATTTATTTGATCGTTTCTTTTATGATGATTAAGACTTTAGTCGTTCGCTAATGTTTTGATGAGCTTATTTAGTTTAGTTTTGTTTTTATGAGATCATTTTGTTGGGCTTAACTTTGTAGCTAGCCTTTAGTTTGTATTAAATCATGTATCATTAGGAAATATCTTAAAACAAATGGACTTGGAAACGAAATCCGAGCAAAAATAAAACAAAACCTAGGAATGAGAAACAATAAATTACAAACTTATATCACCTAATTTTTTTTTTTAATAACGATGATGCTCAAGGGTATTTCGTAGCCAATTCATCTAAATACATCAAAATCTGAAAGTTTAGTTGCTGTTTTGGAAGTGGAAGCACATTTTTTTATTAGTTATTATTGGTGAAATAGATAAAGAATACAATATGGAATTATCATTATCAGTCACTTCCCTATCTCTACGTGTACCTAATGTGGTGCTTCTATAATACCCACGAATGAGTGTATATATACACCGAGTTTTGACCTAGATCATTTGGTAGTTTGCGAGCAATATTTAAGTGTTACCGTTACAAAACTCAAAGGAAAATTGTGTTTATAACTTAAAAGTCTACTAAATGTAGGATTACGTGTGAAGAAGAAGAGAGGTCTATTTATTAGGTTAGAGTAACTTATTTATGATACGTGTATGTAATATTATAGTTTGTAGAAAAGTATGTGGTGATCGTTATATTATTTTTGTCTCTTTCTTTCCTTTTCCTAGATGGCCCGGTCATCAATTGAAATATATATTAAAATAAGAATATATTGCATTTCAACTACAGTACGTACTTGTAGTATTTTCCAATATTACCATAGATAAACTATTATTAGTTTACTCTGCATTATTGAGGATATAGTTGGAACTTGAAAGCAAAACCTACTCTTTGTACTACTTACATTATAGATAAGAATATAGTTCTGGCGAAGGTTTATTCAAATTATAATGCATCCAAATTTTACAATAGCTTTGTCATTTATGTATACCTGGAACTGGAACTGGAACTGGAACTGGAACTGATTAAAAACAAAGATCAGCAAATCATCAATTGAGCTAAGAACTGGAAAAAGGAAAAGAAACTACTTATGAAAAAACAGTACCATCCTTTCAAGCAAAAATGTGTAATTAAATTCACCTCCACTACCCTTATTTATTATTTTGTTTTATATAATAGCAACAATCATAATCATATGTTCATACATATAATACCAAATCAAGATAATAATACATATCAGTTTATTGCAATAAAGAGGAAAATAAATCATTTTTGTTGGAAACCTTTCATGCATTATTGTAAATAAAAACTCCCAAAAGCAATAAAGAAAAGAAAGGGCATTTTGTACACTATTTTAGGGTCACAAAAAAATATCAAACCATGATGAATTATCTGTCTTCCACTCACACCCACAAGGAATCTCATCCAATCAAATGGGACTTGGTGGGGCCCAGAGTGACGTCACGTCATTGATGCCCCGTCAACAAAACCGACCCTTCGGCTCTATATAAACCAACGTTTGGCCATCCTCAGTCCTAAAATCTTGGCCTCATATTTTATTCAGATATATTTAGTTTTTAGAGAGATAATAATAGTAAATTATTATAATATGAAGAATCAACCTTTGATCTCCGGCGAGGGCTCTCTTCTTGACGCGGAATCTAAGACAACTTTCCGGGATAAAATACGGCAGGCTTACGAGACGGCGTTGGGTTTTCACGGCGGCCGGAGCGATGTCTCGATCGCCGACGATATCGAGAGACGACGACGACGCTTGAAAATGAACAAAAACTACGTGGTCGAAGATCCGATAAGAACCATGATGTTCCTGGGCTCATGGAATCACACCTAAATTTGTATAGAACTCCAAATACTATTTCCCTTGGTTTCGTAGTTGAACTTGAAACCTGGGGAAGTTATGTAATTTAAAAAAATCCCAAAGGTTTTTTCGGAATCTTAAAACTGGGTAATGATTATAAATGGTAGTGGTGGAGCTGGTGATGATGATGATCCAATATTAGAAGAATATATCATGTTATATGCTGTTAAATTATATGTGATATTAAGGATTGTCATGGCATGGGTGGGTATATATTTTGAAGATATATCAGTATTAGTATCAGATAAATAAAATCTTCTTTTCGGATCGGGTATTGTTTGGTTGGTTCGACTTCGACAAAAGCGCTTTGGATAGTGGTAAAGGACTTGCAGGATGCTTGTGGATCTGAAGTTAAACATGATGGAAAAGCTTGTTATTACTTTTTTTCTTTTCCTTTATCTGTTCTAGAACTATTGTAATCAAACTGGCTACTTTGCAATAACTGATATACGGTCCGGAAAAGTAGTCTGAATTATATGATCATCATAGTCTCACGACCTTTTAACTTTTAACTGTGGTTGCATACCAGGAATATGAAATGAAGTAGAATATAATGGAAATAGGTGTTTATTTCGTTGGTGAAAGGATTTGAGTGTGAGAACGGAGAGAAGAGACAAAGGGGATATTCATGTCTAGGCTGGCCACGTGGGTGCTAATGGGATTCCATTTTTATCCTAAGTTTGACTTAAGTTCACTATAAAGTTTATAAGCAAACGTAAATTTGTGTAAAAATTTTCTAAATAGCTTTTTGGTAAACTAGATTTACTGTTTAGTAAAACATATGTTTGTATTTGTAAATAATAATTTTTTTTATATAAAATATAATTAAGAGTTATAATTAAATATATGTTGATATATAAAATCTATTTTCAAGTGAGTATATGTAGATTGTAAAAGTGATATATTAAAAGACAAACTAATAATTAAAAGCAAAAGTTACATATTAAAAAGTATAAAATTGTAGCTTTTAAAATCATATTTAATTTGTAAGAAGTTTTTTTATTTAACACTTAAATATGATTTAAATTTTAAAAACTTATAAAACAAGTCTTATTAAACTTAGTCAAACACATGCATAAAAATATAATAAGCAATTGTCCACTTGTAATTTTTTTAGTAAGTCATATTTCCTCTTCGATGTCTTAAAAAGACTAACAAATACACAATCCTGATATTTTCTTTTATTCACAAACTCTGCCTCCATCCTTTGACTCTCTTGAGACACGAACAATTCCTCCAATGAAGCTATTGTCTCTCCCAATTTGTGCTTTGTTCTCTCTCTCGCAGAATGTTAGCATAAAATTAGGAATTGGCTTTTTTCCCTTAATCTCAAAATCAATTATCTCTTAGCTTACGCCAATTTTTGTATTGCTTTCTGAATTTTGGTCTATATGTTTTCGAGGTGCATTGGCGATGATAGTGCTTTTGAAAAGTGGATTTGACATTAATCATGCCATACCTTACCAACTAATTTTATGGTATTTTAATGACATTAGTTTAAGTTGTCACATCATATTTAAACTAAATTCATCTTTAATGGTAAGTTAAAATATAAAAAATTTCTATAAGTTAAATTTTTTTATTATTTTTATTTATTATTAACAATATTTTTAATTTATTTATGTGACACGTCAATACTTTTTGAATCTGAGTTCCATGACTTTACAAATTAACTCTAATAAATTTACTTAATTAAATTAATATAAAAATACAAAATAACGATTAACGGTGCACCATTACGATGCTAGTAAACAAGAATTGAGTACTTATGGTACCAACTCTCATCACATCGAAGAATAAGGTGATATGGTTATGAGAGAGAATAGATCTTCAATGATGCTTTTTTAAAGACGGCCTCGTTAAAATCTTAACATCTCCTAAAAAGGTGCAATAAAAAAGAAAGAATATCTCTATACATTGAACAAAATTCAAATTTTAAACCGTTTTTGCCCCAGACTTCCGAAAACTGCAACTTCGCCGCCACTTTGCAATCAAAGAACAAATGAGTGACATCTCGTACTTGTGATGGCAAATTCGACGATTCAACTCATCATCAAGTAGAATACATTTCAGCCTCTTAGCCATTAGAAAACAATTCTTACCTAGCCGTCATAAAATTAATTTATATCTCATGTTCAACTTGAATTTATCTGTTTCCAGACATTGTCGCTTGTATCAAGGGAAGCTCATCTTAGTAATGAATGAGCATGTTTGGCACTGAAATTGTCCGATGTTGTTGCAGTCGAGTTTCTTTTATCAATTTTGTTTCCAGTTCTAGGCTTAATTTTCATTGCGCTAATTGCCCTAAGGACCACAAGCTTCCAAAACTCATTTAAAATCCCAATTCAAAGACCATGGAACAAAGAGCTTATCCACAATATCCTACTCGTCCCAATTAGCCAAAGTTCGTTTGAATCGCGCCTATATGGATAAAGCATGTCTCTTGTGTGGTACACTTGTTTATAGAAGACATACAAAGTCTTGATTTTAAGGTACAAGCAGAAAAAAATAACTGTCAAATAAAACGTTGTTGAAACTTGAAACCTTATTTTAAAGAATGATCATAGCCTTTTGTTTAAATAATTTATCAAGAAAAAAAAATTGTGTATTGAGAAATTATAATACAATTATACCATTTTTATATGTATCCCACCAGATAACTAAACCTTTAATAAAACACTTTAAATTTATTGAGAAATTATAATAAAATCATAGCCTTTTGTTTAAATAGTTTATCAAGAAAAAAATTGTGTATTGAAAACTTATAATACAATTATTCCATTTATATATGTTTCCACCAGATAACTAAACCTTTAATAAAACACTTTAAATTTTCGATCCCAAATAATAGTTAAAACGAAAAGTTTAATAAGAATATTCTTTCATTTCGAAAAAAAGAAGAACTAAATTATGGTAATATAATCATTTGAATTGCAAATATTTACAATAATTTATCTATTGTGTCATTAAATGTTTAAAAAATAGAAAATTTATTATTGAAAACGTATAATATTTAATGTAAGTTTCAGAATAATTTTTTACCATGTAAATTTGCTTGTTTTACTGGAAAAATTTGAAATTTTAAACTATAATGTTAATCAAATAATTTAAAACGATTTTTTTGTATAATATGAAAATAAAGATATGAGTTTCTACCCAAAATAATACAAAAAAGAAATGAAGAAAATCGCATCATCATAACAACCGTAGCTTGCTTGACTGAGAAAAGTCATCATCGCAATGGCGTCATCATCTCCTCCTTCGGACCACAAAGCCACCATTATCGACGGCAAAGCCATCGCTCAGACCATCCGATCCGAGATAGCCGCCGAAATCCGCCTCCTCTCCGAGAACCACGGGAAGGTTAGTCATCCAAACCGAAACCCAATAAAAGATAAAGTAATCGTGAAAACGAACTTCACGATTGGATCATCATCAGGTTCCCGGGCTAGCGGTGGTGATCGTAGGAACCAGAAAGGACTCGCAGAGCTACGTGAACATGAAGAGGAAAGCTTGCGCCGAAGTCGGAATCAAATCCTTCGATACCGACCTCCCCGAGGATGTCTCAGAGTCCGTGCTTATTTCCAAGGTTCAAGAACTCAATGCCGACCCCAATGTTCACGGTTAGGGTCTGTCTCTATGTTTGGATCGATCGACGGTGTGTTTGTGTTTTGAATAATATTTTTTTGTTTTTGGTGGAAAGGCATTCTGGTTCAGCTTCCATTGCCGAAGCATATAAATGAAGAGAAGGTGTTGAGTGCGATTAGCATTACTAAGGACGTTGATGGATTTCACCCGCTTAATATTGGGAAACTCGCCATGAAAGACAGAGATCCTTTGTTCCTTCCCTGTACCCCCAAGGCATGTTCTTTTTTGTTAGTTTGACCTCTTTAACACTACAAGTGAGTGGCAAAGAACAAAAGTTACATTTCTATTGATTTGGGAGCCTAAGTTCCAGGGCTCCAACGAGTTCATAGCTCAATATGAGATCCGAACTCAGATGAGTGAAGCCAAAGAGCTACAATTGGGCTCTATCTCAAACCCCATTGGCTCTTTGGGTTTACTCAATTGGGGATGGATCTCATTATTTTGAGCCGGTGCTCGTTTGAGCCATGGTGAGATTCTAGAACATATAAAGTATCACGAATTCGATCTGAAAACTAATTGGTAATGACGAATGAGTAACTTTGTGCAAATGAAACATACACAACACATTATTCTTTTCGGTGCATGTTATACCTTTCACTGTCATTGATTTCCAGATGCAGTCTAAGTTGTTTAAGAAGAGATGATGATCGCGAACCATTGGTGTTTGGAAGTGTTTTTGCACTCAAATCTTGGAGATATTGACTCTTGCTGGTCTGGTATTTGTATAGGGATGCATTGAGCTTCTGACTCGGAGCGGGATAACTATAAAAGGGAAGAATGCAGTTGTGGTGGGACGGAGTAATATCGTTGGTCTTCCAGTCTCGTTACTTCTTCTGAAAGCGGATGCGACTGTTACGATTGTCCATTCACGTTCGAGCGATCCGGAGAGAGCAATCCGTGAAGCCGACATTATCATCGCTGCCGCTGGACAACCAATGATGGTAAACGTCTTTTCTTTTATCACAAAAAAGAAATTACTTTTATTTAATCTATATGTGTGGCGCGAACCCACAAGTTTGTAAGGTATAGAAGTGCTTATCTCTGCTCTAAAACTTCTTGGCGAGTAAAGCTAGTAATTCAATTGTATTTATTACCTACCGAGTTCCGACTTCTCCACTCTTAATCTATTTGCCCCACCTTTCATTTCCCTTTCCTCTCTATCTATACTACGTAGATAAATTAGCTAGCTACTAATTCGGTTTAAAGTTCCGGAACTTTGATTTCGTATGTTGCACTCTTTCTATTGTGACACAGAAAGAATGTCTGAAGAGCAACAGTATTGCCTTATTAAGATAATGCAAAACGATGGCAAACCCGAACAAAAAATCGATGGCAAACAAAATAACACAGGAAAAAAAATAGGGACTTTTAGGAGAGTATACAAATTTTAAAGAAATGAACCTATTTTTTCTATAAAAAGAAAAAGGCACTCTAGAAAAGAAAAAAGAAATATTCACAACAAAAATAAAAACGAACAAAATTTTCTACAGAATAATGAGATTATTCAGGATTAGTCATAAGTTCAATCTTCACACTCCAAGGTATGCAAGTTGAGTAATATATTTGGAGTCAAATACATAACCTGATTATTATCCTAAAAAATTAATCTCTGGCCATTGCAGATAAAAGGAAGTTGGATCAAACCTGGTGCAGCGGTGATCGATGTGGGTACAAACGCAGTGGACGACCGGACCAAAAAGGCTGGTTATAGGCTTGTCGGAGATGTGGATTTCAAAGAAGCTTGCAAAGTGGCTGGTTGGATTACTCCGGTACCAGGCGGGGTGGGCCCCATGACTGTCGCAATGCTTCTCAAAAACACTTTGGAAGGTGCCAAGTCAACCATCGCCTCTTCGTAAGCCTCCTCTTAAGGAAATGAGATGGACATGTTCTCTTGTTTGTTACCTCGTCGCAGTCCTCGCATACATATTTCTGTTTACGTAACTGTAACTTTGTGGAAATCTTGTGATCACTGGACAGCGAGACATACGATTTTCCATCATCAAAAGGGTAAACTTGTAAGGGTAATTTGTTCCTTTTTTTATAGTTGGTTATGTGTACATTAGATGCTTTTCATTGTGTTTGCTTGTGGCTCAAGGAATTACTACAAAAGTGGTATTTGAATAAAAAAAATTGATCAGCCGTGCATGTGGTAGCTGAGCATATCTCTATCAGATTTCAGTTTATGGGATGTTTGTTTGCTAAAAATTTCTTGTGCTTTCCAAGCCAAATGATTCCTATAAAGTCAAGATAGGAAGATAGCTGAATTTAATAACAATGCTGTAATAGCAATTACGTGTTCCCAAAGCTTCTGGTTCTGTCTTTCCTTTGATTAAGTAAAAGAAAGCCCAGCTAACCACTTTTGATACTGCGATTATTACGTGTAGGATTTAATTCTGAAAGAGTCTAAGTGATTATTTATACAAGGATGTAAGAAAACCCAGGTCTTATACTTGGTCATACCCAACGTGTCTGTACTCTGTCTGAAGGAAAAACAATGCGTTGTCTATCTTTTTTGCGTGCCTCTATTCCCATAGTTCTTCTCATCATGAGGCTGAATCTAGTTTGGGGCAACGACGAGCCTCCTCTTTGCGGACCATTTGTTGAGGCGAACGATACTGATCAGATATTATTTGCTCTCAACATGGAATTCTTGGAAGCCGAGCTCTTCCTCTGTGGAGCTACTGGAAGAGGACTTGACTCCGTAAACTCAACTCTCGCTCGAGGCGGTCCGCCTCCGATTGGGTGTCAGAAGGCTAATTTGGACCCACTCGTCCACAGGATCATCACCGAGTTTGGGTACCAGGAAGTTGGCCATGTCAGGTGACTATTTGCTAATCTTTTTTGTCCATTTTTTGTTTTATGTGTACTCAAAATTAGCCATATAGTCTCATAGTGCGCAAGTAGTTCTTCCAATGTCGGATCGGTTGTGATTGCATTGCAGGGCTATAAACGATAAAGCGGGAGGGTTCGAGAGGCCGCTGTTGAATATCAGTTCGCAACTTTTCGAAAGAATGTTCAATAAGATAGTTGGCTATACTCTTGACCCACCATTCGATGTATACGCAAACTCGATCAACTATCTCCTTGCGAGCTACGTAATTCCTTACGAGGGCTTGGTGGGCTATGTTGGCACTATTCCTAACCTCAAGCTCAAAAGATCTCGGAGTGTAAGCATATAATATATATACACCTTCCTTGTTCATTTATCAACCCATCCCTATCATAAAGATTCCTCACTCAAATGGTATCACTTAAAATTAATGGGCTTGGTGCCCATTTTCTAGTTTTGAAGTTTTGAATTTTTTCCAACTTCATACTTTTTCCTAACAACAAAACATAATGTAACTTTTTTTGGTTGCAATGAGATTGAACCCCGACTTCCAACTTGGCGAACCAGGCGACGGTAGTTACCACCAAAACATCATGTACTTGTTTTGCTTATATATAGTAACAATAAGTAAATAAATGAATGATACATGCAGTTAGTAGCGAAGCTGTTGGGCGTGGAGGCAGGGCAAGACGCGATCATACGGGCGTTGCTGTACGAGAGAAGGAAGGAAGAGGTGTATCCGTATGGAATCAGCGTCGAGAAGTTCACGATCCTGATATCGTCTCTGCGCAACGAGCTCGCGATGTGTGGCATCAAGGACGAAGGCTTGCGAGTTCCCCTGCACCTGGGCGCGGAGAATCGTACCACCTCCAACGTCATCTCGGCCGACGCTTACTCTCTCTCCTACGCGCGCACCCCCGCGGAGATCTTGAGGACGGTGTACGGCACCGGCGATGAGTCCTGCCCCGGAGGATTCTTCCCCGCCGGCGCCAACGGCTATATTGCTCGCACCCTTCTTGACCCACCCTACTCTTAAGAATTCTGGAAAACCAAAATAAAGATGAAATATGTAACCTTGTGTGCTTTGTAATAAATTGTTGCATTTTGCGCAGTTCGGTTTATACTCGACCGACCGTCTAGTTATTTATTAGTTGATGGCTGTTCCGATTTGCTTTTATTTTAATCCCTGTTCTTCAGTATTGCTGGCTTTTTTATTTTGGGAGAAATCTAGAGAGAGAGAGAGAGGTTAAATTATTGACTTGAGCAAAATAAAAAAGGTGGCGCCCTGAGCCGGTCATTTCCATAAGCAAGCAAGCTTGGTGCCTTGGACTCTAGATCTAGAGGGATGAGCCCGAAAACATGAGGAAAAGTAAAATTGAAACAAATATGAAACCTTAATGGAAACTCGTGGAAGATTAGAATAATTAAATACCTCTAACATTTCAGTAGACGGCATTACAAATAAGTTTTGTTTGAGGTACACAATGAAATTTCTTTTCACAGAAGATTGAGACTATTTTTTTTAGTGGTATTCCATCCAAAAAAGAGAATAAAATAAAAAAATTATTTGGAGGTATAATTTTTAAGTCTTTGAATATCCATGTAAAGACCATCTTACTTCAACGAAAACAAGCAACTATGTATATTATGCAGTTGGTAGCTTCTCTTCTAAGTGTAGAGTAGCGAATCAATTTTCTTTCGGCTATGCAAGAACTCCCTGAAGATCCTGAGGACAGTCTATGGAACAGGCGATGAATCCCGGGTGATTCTACCCGATGGCAACATAAATTGCTATATATGAGCCACGAGTCTGCTTCAGAAGTTCGTTCTCATATTTACTCTGCACGATGTGATGGATAGCAACCTAAGAACACTTTCTATCTCCTAACTAAGGAAACAGATTTTGGTCATAGAAAAGAGATTCTATAGTTCAGCCCAACTGAAAACGCAAGTCATCTACAACTTTGCAGTTCTCTCTATAAAACATGTTAATATCGAGTTACAAAATTTAAGAGTTTAGCACTGTAGATATATTAAAACTAGCCCTGCCACAATAGTACTCGGTCCGAAAGAGCAACTTAAGTTTCTCATGCACATTCTTTGTCAATTTGGACGTTATGAGTAGGAAGCTTGATGCATAGGCAGAAAAAAGAAAACCGATCTCATTGTTGAAAACATATACCATTTTTATGAATGAAAAAGAACATTACTCAGTTTAATTTTCTCCATATATGAATGAGCTAGTGCAACACATCTCGTCGAGTCTCGAGTTTGCCTTACCAAAACCCGACAAGATAATATTGTTTACAATACCTTAAGTTGCAGCTAAACCAATCATTTGAAGGATGTAAAAGCTAGATGAGAGCTCGTCATACATGATAAGACAATAAGAAGTAGCTTCTTTTTACCAGAAGCGCTACTTGTACTTTTCCATGATTCTTCTCGCTTCATCTAAAGCTTCATCATCTGTGGCAGAAGTTTTAGCTCCTTTAGTAAACGATTTGCCTTCACCTCCTTTCGGTCCATCGTCTTTATACAAAGCTATGAACGCAAAATACACTAGACCCATCGTTGCCTGTTATCAGTAAAAATAATCACCATTAGCAGAATATTATATAGAGAACTAGATAGGAAAAAATTGTTCTAGACTCACGACATGTTACTCAACAGACACTCAGACACTAAAACTTTTGAAAATTACTATTTGCAGACAACAAATCTAGTTTTTACAACTCACATATGATAACTTAAAAAACTATTTGCTTCTTTCGCCATGCATATTCTGAGAATCTAGCTATGTTCAGCTGTTTCTTACATAGTGCCTTTTGATTCTCATCATGGGCCATATTCATCGCCGAATAGAACAACGTATTTCAATTTCGGTCTTTAAATCCGAACAGCCTGGTCTGTTAACTAGAGATCCTTTTCGGCATTTTTACCAACCTTCTTTTCTCTATGATATACTCCAATTCCAACTTTCTATTCTCTGTCTCTATCTCTCTCTCTCATTTTCCACAATTCTTCCTTCACACCTTCATTAATCTTCTTTTAGATTACTCCATCTTATTAATCTTCTTTGAGAAACTTCTGTGGCATGATTTTAGCCACCAAGAACATCTTCTTTGTGGGCTCGAATGAAATTTTTACGCTGAATTTTTCGTTTAGAAGAATAATGAATTTTGGCTGATGTAAAATCAGGCATCCCTTAAACAGTTGCACTATTAAAGATTAAATTACATTTCCTGTTTAATGTACTTTCCCAGGGAAAACAAAATCTCGGAACTTTTAATTACGTCAATTGTTAACGAAAGCCACAAAGAAAATAGAACGGACAGGGAAAACAAATAATATCCCTCAGGAGAGCCTGTTATCGACCTGGGCTAGAGAGAGCAGTGAACATAGCAACTTATGGAATGAAGAGAAACTAACTTTCGATTCCTCAACCTTAATCAAAAGGGAGCTCCAGAAAGTTATATCGTTTAATTCCATGGCTATTTCACTTCTCTCTTTCTTTCCCTCTCCGATTACTAAAACGTTCATCATTGGGATGTAATAAAGCTAGTGCTTTTATATTCTGTTTAGAATGTACAGTTTAAGATTGATTGTCCCGTCTCTAATATAGATCTTATGGATGAGAGACGAGAGAGAGAGAAAAGATGAGCAGTCGAGAGCGAGGCATCGACATGAGCAGCGAATAAAGCCGATGTGGATGGCCGGCTAATTACGATGGCAGAAGCAGAAGCAGAAGCGGCGAAAGAAACGTTTAGGTCAGAGTTTAAAATAAGTTGTGGGAATGATGGTAAATAAATAAGATAGACTTATTAGAAGTAGAGTATAAATATTGAGAAATTTCTCAATCTACCCCTCTATATTACTTATTTCTAGTAATCCACTAAAATCCTAAGAAAAAAATTGGTAGATTGGGCAATTTTTCATCAATATTTAATATAAAATTGTATAGCATTATTTACTGTATTTTATACACCCGATTCCTTTCCCACGTTGCTTTAGGCCTGAGACAGATTGAGCCTTAAATAAATAAAATACCATGAATCTGTAAAGAGTAATAAATATTAGTTAAATAAAATTATGAACTAGGAAAATACCGTAAAAAATGTATTTGTAGAATATTAAAGAGAAATTTCCCAAACTATTATCATTTGTAGTCGATTTTCCCAAAATCCACAATAATTAATTTTTCCCAAAATATCAGCACAAAATACCCCTAAAACAATTTTTTTATATTTTATTCTATATCCATATCACTCGGTTATCTAATTTTTTTTTAAAAAAAGATTAAACTAAAAAAAATTACAAATTACTGCACTATTTTTTTTTAATTTTTTTGACAGGAAGTGTAATATAAAGAATTTGTATTAGTTTTATTTTTTTTAAAGGGTATTTCGTTTTTTCTTGTGAAATCTACTTGTATTTTGAAAAAAAAAAACATGTTTCGATAGATTTTTGGAAAATTAACAATAAAATGTGGTACTTTGAGCAATTTCTCCCTATTAAAATCATGAGAGTTTTGTCATATAAATTATTATGTATGGCGACGGGGTAATTTCCTCAGTTGCAGACTATTTTTGATGAAAAACTTAATATAATATTTAATAAAATATCAACATCAATAAACTTCTAACGAAATCATCCAAATTCATTTGATGATAATCGTTTTAAATTTATTGAAAACTTCTAAAAAGTTGTTATAAATACCTACTAAAGAAAACTTCTAAAAAGTTGTTATGAATTCCTAAACTCAACTTTACCCCTCATTTCTAAACTCTTGCTATTCCACAACTCCAAATGCCGGAAAAGATCTCTATTTCGTGTTTTTATTGTCGTAAGATAGTTAAAACAGTGATTAAAATTATTTGATAATTTGAATCGAGTTTGAAAGATTTAGAAATGTTAAGATTTTGAATATAGACATATATAATCTGATGGGATCCGATAAATTTCAAGGGAGAACAAGTTAATTTAGTGGTTTAGTTGAATCGGATGAATGGAAGGAGAAAGAGTTGGATTTAGGAGTTTAGTCGGTTTTAATGGAAAGTCCAATTTTGTATATTATTGAATTCACAGGTCTAACTATGATATTTTTTTAAGCTCCGAAAAATGAAATTTCTCATAATATTTGGCTAAGAATCATCTTGCGAAGGCAGAAGCTATAAAGGTGTTGGTAACTCGGGTTTTACCGCAACATGTGATCTTGAATGTTGATCCAGAAAATGTCATTAACATTAACTGACGAAAAGGGGTCACTCTGAAATCAACCCACCCAACCCCAGGTTGGGTTTTTTGTTTCTTAGACTGAAATGAGCAGTTTTAGTCAACTCGGTTCAAACAAACGCTTTCTCTTGAGCACTATTTAACGGTTTTGCCAGATTTTGTTCTACATACTACAGCTCCTACAGATTTTGTTTCAGACTCTACAAACAATAGGACAATAAAAATGATAATAATAATAAATTAATCAGATTATTAGCTGATAAAGAGAAAGTAAGTTACAGACAAAAGAACATACCAGCACAAAGAATGCCGTTGACAAGAAAGATTTGAGAACGAAAAGTGCGACGAACAATCCAACTACTGTCACAGATATCTTTGCTATTGGTCTTGGTACAGAGTCCTGCAGACATTTTAAGGTTTCAGTGTTGATAAATCCAAAATAAAATCATTTGAAAGTATGTGCGTAAACCAAAAGAGAAATCAGAAACAACTTACAGGCACCATATTAGTTCCTGCTTCAATTCCATCTTTCGAAACTTTCCATGCTGTTTGGATGACTATTTCACATAATTTTACCATTGGTTAGTTCAAAGAAAACTGTTTTGAATTCCTTACATCTGGCACTGATTACCATCTTTACACCTCAAAGATCACAGTGGAATCTGAGACAACACTTACTGATTAAACTAGACAGTGAAGCTCACCTTTCAAGAAGTTGGTCTGTGCAGCGAATACAAGAGGTAAGGAGCGAGGCTTTTGGCTTCTGAGGTTCGTACCTCTGAATTGAGAGATGCGAGTTCGAGTCTTCAGAGCTAAGAACGATTCAGACGAGAGAAAGCGAGAGCGAGCCAATGAACGCGATTTGGAACTGTACATCGGTTTAACTATCGATTTTAGGCTGTTCGATACAGCTGAAGCGTCCATTTTCAATCTGATTCTCGGATATTCGTTTTCTAAGCGACGAGATTTAAATTGCTGACTTTAGATACAGAATCTCCGAATTCCCCTCACCTGAAAAGGTATAATTCCCAATTGAACACGAGCAACAGCAAAAAGAAAGAACTGAAAATGGTGGTGAGTTTTCCAAAGAACAGAAAAGAAACCTTGCACCGGCCGTGCCGACAAACTTGGACTTCTCGCCGCCGGCGAAACGGTGACAACGACGGGAACAGAGAAAGAGAGCGAGGCGATTGCCCGATAGTAAGATTTTTGCGGACTTGCTCTAATCAAACAAGCGATATGTGATGATTTCATTTCCAACTAGCCTTGTGGTAACCGTTTTATTTTCTTTTTAATTAATCAATTCTAAGGATTAGTAAATATTATATATATAAAAACTTCAACTACAAAATACGAATGATTGTCTAAGGATACTATTATTGCATGATTTCTAATTAATAAGTTGCGGGTTCAAACTCGCAATACTACTTTAAAAAAAATCTTGTAATAAAAAATTTACATATGAAAAAAAAAAATATGATTACAAGATTTTTGTTGTCATATGTAAATTATTTTATGATATTTTGTAGTAACTGTTAGCGTGTTTTGGCCTCGTTATTTCGTCAAAACTTTGGTGTTCTTACAGATGTTTTGACCATATGTGAAAAATTTATTTTTGCTTTTTTTCTGACGCATTGTACCTGCTTCACTGTTCCCTTCGGCGCCTTTTCTATTTCTTCTGTCTTCTCGGGTGCTGTGGTTTTTCGTCGTTTTGTGTAGTATAGAAACCCTCTCTTGAACTCTTCTAGGATAATGCATTCTTTCTTCCGGCTTCATTTCTACACAGACAAGAAGTTCTCTTCCTTGTTTGTAAAGATCAGCTTTGTGAAGGAAAAACTTTTATGTAAGTGCATCGTTTCTTTGTCTTCCGTGTTCAAACACATTCAAGGACGTGGTCCTGACTGAGGTGATTCAGTGAGATAAACTCACTTCTAGGTGGAGCTTTAGGAAGAGTATTACTTTGAGAGAAAGGAAGTGTTAGGTTAAGAAATAAGTTATTCGCTTGTAAAATCTTTATAACTTTGTTCTTTCATCAGATAGTATACTCATTCATCGGGATTCGATATCCCCCAAATATAAGCAGTTGCCGAATTGAGTTACCAACGTGATTGTGTCATATACATTCCAGTATTTCCTCTTGTTATCTCTGTTGGTATGAACATTATCTATTACATCATAACATAGTTGCAACATTATCTATTACATCATAACATAGTTGTTTAACCCTCGGTACCGATTTTTGAAAAAAATATGAACTATTGCATTGACGTCGCTTAATATTTACTCATATTTGTCATTGATGCGTTTAAAACAGTCAAAGTTTGTATCTTATATTGAATGAAAATGATAATATTATATCCTAAAATATATAATCCCACCATATATATATATATATATATATATATATAATTTTATAATCTTATGTTAACTTTGATATAAAAAGATGAAACAAAACTCAAATTGGTATTTTAATTCTTACAGTTTTTATTGGAATAAAAATAGCTTATATAACACCGTATGTATATGTATTATTATTTTATAATCTTATGCTAACTTTGATATAAAAAGTTGAAACAAAACTCAAATTAGTATTTTAATACTTAATACATTTTTTATTGGAATAAAAAATAGCTCTAAATCAAAATAAAATTTAAATTCAATGAAATTCTATTTTGTGTGTACAACTCTAAGTCCTTAATTTAAGTTTAAATCAATCATTTTGATGTCTTAATTTTTACCCGATTTTCCCATCAATATTATGATTTAGAGTTTTGATTTAGAGGTTATAATTTTTTTTTAATAAATGACATATATAATGTGAATAACGCGAATGAATATGTGTAAAATAAAATATACTACGAATATTAAATATGATGTCAATAACAATTAACACAAAGTATTATAGCTATGCATAATCTCGTTCGTTATGTAACCATTAGAAACATAACAATTGTTATATAGTCATTGTTTGAATATTTTTAGTTTATAACAATTAATGAAAATAAATTAAAATAATAATCAATATTATCCTTGAATTTTAGAGGAAAAATAATTGCTAAAAAAATAACCGCTAATTGCAGTTATCAAGATTGACAAATTTATGAGTAGTAAATAAATAATAGATTTATATTCAAATTTTATTTCGGAAATTCAAACTATTTCTCTCTTTTTTCCCTGAAACAAAATTCTCTCTATAATCTTCCACAAACCAAACTGACGAACATAAATTCTGATCACCAAATTAAGCAACCGAATAGAAGGTTGTGATCATTGAGAGTGAAGGATGTGAGCTCGGAGGAGAAATATGCGTCCAGGGCACAATGAGCAAGTGAGTTTGTCAAGCATCTAATTACGCAATCGTTATTTTTGGTTGTTCCTCTTCTCAACAGTTTACTGTTTCTTCATAAATTTCGCAAGTAACAAATTATTGGCACAAAAAGGAAAGAAACAAAAAATTGTAAAAAATAATTCTTAATTTAAACAAAAATTAAGGGATATATACTTGTATCTGCAACTGAAATTGAAGCTTGTGATCATCAAAAATGAAAGGCGCGTGTGATCGGAGAAGATCGATAATGGTATCGACATCGCCGCAGTGTTACGAGCGTCTGATTTGACGAATGAACAGTCAGGAGTGATGCAACAATGAAGAATCTGACGAAAAAGAGCGCATGCGATAAATGAACGGAAGACGGAGACGAAGCGAAAGGGAAGGAAGACGACGAATTGACAAAGTCTTCAATCACGTTCTTTGATTTTACCACATCGATGACCAGCGTGTCAAGAGTTTCCCAGTCCACCGACGTAGACTCCATTGTTGTCATTTTCTCCAAAGAAATGGTCACGACGAAATAATTTAGGGAAAAAAGAGGATATAATTATCAGTTTTTTTTTGTGGATCTACAAATCTGAGTGAAAAACGGCGTTAAGCGGTCAAAAATAAAAAGATATCATCAGCTTTATTTATGTTTACATTAATTTATTTCCTCGTACTATTTTAGTCGATTGGGCTACACTATATATGTTTTTTTGTCCTTATTTAGCATTGTCTAGTAAGTCTAGTTTCACATCTAATGACAAATTTTTTTTAGATTGAGCATTAGAAAACATAATAATTAGTATATAGCCACTAAAGAGTTTTGGTTTATAGAAATGAATGAAAATAAACTGGAATAAATAGTTAATATTATCTTTGAATTCAACCAACAAAACAAATGCCAAACGGAAATAAACATGACTCTCGACAAACTTCAAGAAAAACAAACTCAGACAAAAATATTATGAACAATGAATATGTTGATATTGCTGATTGTTTTTTAGAAAATTAATAACGTACAAAGTATAAATTATGTTAAGGAAACAAAATTAATGGCAACTAATATCTCAAATAGAAGTTATATATTATTGTATATTTCTTATGATAAACAGAAAATAAATCAGAATTAACGCGAATTAAAAATAACAATTTAGTCTAAAAATAAAGTTAAATTTTTAACGTACAATAATCGGAATAATTACGAAATAATATAATTTGAATAAACAAATTATTTAACGTACAAAACTGAAACAATTTAAAAAATATTTCTAATTAATTATATTAAAGAATAAAAATAAAATAATAAAAAATAATATCCAAATAATGGCAAATAGCTATACACTAAACAAATAAAAATTTTGGCCAAATTACAACTTCTATATTTCTTTTGTTTAATTAGAGCAATTTTATTTTAATTACATGGGGCTTAGAAGTTAGAACCAAGCTTTAAAATGCCTACGAAATTCGTCGAAATTCCATGGGTATGCCGTTTTTCGACGCTCGCCGGCCAAAAAACACTGTGGTAAGCGTTTCGCCGTTTTTTGCCGGCGAAAATCGCCGGTTTTTCGTCGGAATTCGACAACTTCGTTTCCGTTCTGTGTTTCAATATAATATAAAGGCTAAAAATATCAAAAAAATGAAACAGGTTAAACGGCATCATCCCTGCCATGCGTGCCGACGTGACCTATGTTCGAAACCTAGCACAGACAGTTTAAAAATATAACTTTGTAAATTTTTTAAGTCTTCATTTTAATATATATTTAAATTATTTCTTTTGATTTTTGAACTTATTTATTTACATATGAAACTTTATATTAAACTTTAAAATTAGTTAATATTATTTTATTTTAGGCTAAAAACTTATTATTCAATATTATATCTCTTATAGTATTAAACATTAAAGTTAGTTTCAATTACATTTTAAGTCAACATTTTAATATATTATTAAGATTTTATAAATACTATTCCTATAATTTTTGTAATTTTGAATTTTTATAATCAACATTTTTTCCGTCGAATTTCCGTAATTTTTGTCGAATTTCCTACCGGCCAACGGCAATCCCATCGACATTCCCTTTTCCGTTTTCCACATTTTTTCCGTCGAATTTCCGTTCGGCTAGCGGCGTTTCCGTAATTTTAAGTTACCGGCCATTTATCGGCTAGCGGCCGTTTAAACGTCGTTAGAACTAAGGGATGTTTGGTATTTGAGACAAGATCTGAGGCGTCAATTGGTCTTGCATTGTCAAACTTCGATGGAATGAACGGTCAAGAGGCAGTGTAACAGACGTAGGGATGAAGTGTGATACGTGGCTCAGCTGAGCTGCGAGAGAGTTTCTCTATGGGATAGAGATCGTTAATAGGCGTCGTCGATACCAATCCTCGTCCTTGTCCTCCCATGGCTCTCTCCGCTTCGCCTCTGAGCCACCAATACATGCGCTTCTCAAACCCTAAAACGCTCATTCGCAACATATATATACCCACAACAACGCACTTCAAATCCCCGAAGAGAAAGCCTCATGGTCTCTTCTTTGTCTCTTGCTCTTCTTCTTCTGCTGAGTCGCCGGAAGCGACGACCGAGACTGCCGAGACTTGCGTTAATTCGGGCCTCCAACTTTTCTCCAAAGGAAGGGTAATACTTTTTTTTCCATATATATATATATATATATATATATATATATATATATATATATATATATTTGTGTACTTGCTTAAATAAGTTATCTCTACTGTGTGGTTTTTAATTTATCGGAAAAAGTTGGGTACTTTGCTTGTTTCATTCAGAGCTTCCTTTCAATGGATAATTGTTAAAAAATTGAAATGTTTAAATGGACCATGTTACATGATTTTCAGGTTAAAGATGCGCTAGTGAAGTTTGAAACAGCGCTGAAATTGAATCCCAATCCAATGGAAGCTCAAGCTGCTCTCTATAACAAAGCCTGTTGTCACGCCTACAGGTATCTAAATAAACACTGCCCCTAAATAGAATGATTTTTTTCATACATAAAAAAATGAAATAAGAGCTATCGAGAATGAGTGAAGAGTGTATAGTTTCTTTGTTGATATTTGAGTCAGCTTCAAGAGCACTTGTGGCTAAGTTGATGGATATTCGTTTTTTGGTTATTTCCCGATTTGAGGAAGAGGGGAAGGAAATAAAGCCGCGGATTGTCTCCGAAGTGCATTGAGAGAGTATGATCTCAAATTCGGGACCATTTTGAATGATCCCGACTTGGCTTCCTTTCGTGCCTTGCCCGAGTTCAAGGAATTGCAAGAAGAGGTTTGTTCTCAAGTCTCCTCAGCTTAATCAACTTTATCATTTTCATCCCATGATATTTAGAGATTTACTTTATCGTATTTAGTGATTCACGAACGAACAAGTGGAATATTTATGCCTCTCGATTTGTTTCTACACTACTTGGGATTCAGGCAAGACTAGGTGGGGAAGATATAGGGTATGGTTTCCGGAGAGATCTTAAACTCATCAGCGAAGTTCAAGCCCCGTTCCGTGGAGTTAGGAGGTTCTTTTCCGTGGCTTTCGCAGCTGCCGCGGGAATTTCACTCTTCATCACTTTCCCGAGGCTAATTCTAGCGATCCAAGGCGGTGAAGGCGCTCCCGATCTGTCGGAAACCGCCGGAAACGCTGCCATTAATGTCGCAGGTAAGTAGTCTAACTGTGCTTCACTTTTTTTTTCCTTTTTATACTCAATTGACTCGCTTCTCAAACACGACTAAGGTTTTCTCCGATCAGCAATCTTTCAGGCATCGTTGTTTTCGTGGCGTTGTTCATATGGGACAACAAGAAAGAGGAGGAACAACTCGTGGAAATAACCCGAAACGAAACTCTTTCGAGACTGCCGTTGCGCCTTTCGACGAATCGGGTGGTTGAGCTCGTCCAGCTCCGTGACACAGCTCGCCCCGTTAGTAAAACTCGCCTTTTTTACTCTTATTTATTTACTTTTAAGAAATTAAAACCAATGAAGTTGTGGTTTAGGTTATTTTAGCGGGGAGCAAAGAGAGTGTTACGTTGGCAATGAGAAAGGCGGATCGTTTCCGAACTGAGCTCTTGAGGCGTGGATGTCTCTTGGTTCCATTGATTTGGGGCGAAGGGGATAAGGAACCACAAAAAGTAGAGAAGAAAGGTTTTGGTGGAACTCAAAAGGCATCCACGTCTCTTCCGTCTATTGGGGTACGTACTTATTTAAAGCAAATTTTCTCCGAGCTATTCACTAGTGCAAAAACTATTTATTTTGTACCATTTTAGATATTTTATAATGTGAAGAAATAAAAAAAATTGAAATGCAACACCACAACTTGCAACAAATTGAGAAAGTTATAACCTTTTTATAACTTTTGAAAGTATAATTAAAACAAATATTACTCTAGAAAATCTAATATTGTTTTAATTTTATATAGTATTTTTAGTTCATAGTTTAATTAGCTTCATTCTTAAATTTATGTGATAGATTTCATGAAAATAAAATGTCTTCGTACGAAAATGACTAGATGCTACAGAGTTAAGTTATCAAAATAAGTAGTTTTCGGATTAAAAGTGCAGTCGTAGATTTGCACTAAAATTTGATTCCATTATAAAAGTTTTGTAAATTAAAGTGATGAAACGCGTATTTTTCTTGTGCAGGAAGAATTTGAGAAGCGAGCGCAGTCCATAACTGCAATGTCGAAGTTGAAAGCCGAAATTCGATTCAAGGCAGAGGTCGTATCGCCGGCAGAATGGGAACAGTGAGATTGCTGAACTAGATCAAAGCGCTCAGGATTTTATTTCCTTATCATCATAAGATATGGTCTAAAACACACGTATATTTTCACAATGATTAGGTGGATTAAGGAACAGCAGAAATCTGAAGGAGTCACTCCTGGTGAGGACGTCTACATTATACTGAGGCTCGATGGCCGTATTCGAAGATCCGGAAAAGTAAATCAAGTTTCACATTCTTTCTAACAGATGTTCATATTCTTTCATATGAAAATGTTTTTTAGACACTTGCTCTCTCTCTCTCTCTCTCTCTCTCTCTCTCTCTCTCTCTCTCTCTAATGAAAGACCTATTCTTTTGTTGTCCTTCTTCAGGGAATGCCGGACTGGAAGCAGATTGTGGAGGAGCTTCCTGATACCGAAGCGTTTCTGAGCAAACTAGAAAAGTAACACGTTTTTTATGCTCGTCCACTCTGGTATTTTATTGGTTACTAATCCCATTTTTCTTTTTTCCTTCTCTAACTTGGAATCTAGTCTTGTATAGTCACTTTTTACCATGCCAATTTGTTAATGCAGAACATTTATATCGAAGTAAAGTGTTATTTATAAAAACCCATTCGCCTGATCTTAATATCTTGGTATAGTACTTTTTGTGTACAAACGTATCTGTCACAAACAACCTCCGACTAATTATTATAATTTTTAGAAACAATTTAACTGAAACCACAAACCAATTATTATTCTTCCCGATTGCTGCGGGGTGAGATTATCATAAAAATAGCCGTTGTTACATTTACAGGAAGGATAGCCGTTGTTGGATCAAATATTTCCTCTATCAAGTCCTATTAAACTGTCATAGCTTCGTACTAGTTTTAGTTTATAGCAATGTTTTTATTACCGATATCAAGATTCTGATTTTTTTGATATATCGAATATCAATGGGCGTACCAATAAATATCATATAAAAAATATACATACTGATTACTGATAATATCGAATTTATTATTGATATACCAAATATCAATGTATATATCGACAACAATTATAGAACAATTATATTTTTAAATAATTAAAATTATATATAAATTAGCAAATTTACATTATAAAAATTAAAACAAATATTAGAGTGTTTATGACAAATTATAAACTTAAAGATAGTTCTTAAATGTTATATATTAAAAAATTCAACAATAAACTCAAAATCAATTGTAGATCGAGTATCGAAAAAAATTAAGAGCTCGCCAGAATTTCAAAAATATTGCAGAACCTGAAAGAAATCAAATTCTAATACAATTGATATTTGGCGGTGTACCGTTATTGGTACCGACATCCAGATTTTGATTTTACCTAGATATTTTAAACCTTGTTTTATAATTACAATATTTTTGGTATAGTTATAATATATGCAGTTTAAATTTTTATTCGTACTTATTATCCTGGTTACAATCATATTAGTTTTCTTTTTGCTATAAAATAGTCACGCATCTAGGTTTCTCCCGAGTCCTACACATAGACCTTTTAATTTCTTGGAACAACTATTACCATTTTTTCTTTTTTATTTACAATTGTAGAAGCAACCATGAAAGTTTATTCCTCACCAAGCATTTAGATTTCGTTCCTCAAAAAAAAAAAAGCATTTAGATTTCTTCGACAATGCTAGCTTTTTTTTTTTTTTTTTTTTGAGGAATCGACAATGCTAGCTTATTTGTGACGGGTTTGATGACTCTTGTCTTCCCAAAAGATTCAAAACCCTGACGATTGAACCAAAGAAAGTATCACCTAATGAATTCTCTGACCCTTTTCAATTCACCTACCAAGGATGTGAGGTGTGCACCACAAACATAAAAAAAGTAAAACAAATATTAGATGACACTCTTAAAACTTGTTGGTCCTCTTCAAGATTGATTAATTATATGATTCATCTGCGGAAACGGACTCAGGATATTGTTGAATTCATAAAGTAAAGGCAAACTATGTCATCTAATTGTATCTATACGTTTGGCTTCAAAAAGAAATTGTATCTATACGTATGTTATGAGTTAGGCTCGATGTAAGCACTTCAACAACTACATTAGATGACTTTAGTGCTCTCAGGCTCAACCACATATGCTACTGTCAGAGGTTAGCAGTCACGTTTATATATAAAGATATAAGACAAATATTTCATGATTTTTTAACTTCAAAAAACACAAACTAAACTCACGGGGCAACATTTTGAGATAGTATTATTTGATTTTCCACAGCTTTATGGGATTTCGTGAGCTATCAGTGGTTTTATTTAGAATAATTTACTGTTAAAACTTTGCAAAAATAATTACAGGGAACATAATCGTATAAAATTAAACAACATAATGTTAGGGAACATATTCGTATAAAATTAAACAACATAATGTTAGGGAACATATTCGTATCAAATTAAACTACATAATGTTATAGACATATAGCTTTGAACCAATGGAATTTGATCAACCAAAAGAATAATGATAATAAAGTGTCCCATTTACTCGTTTGAATAAAATTGAGTCAAATTTTCATCTCTTCTAAAAAAACCACAAAAATGCAAATAACTCGTGATATTAAACACCTCATATCTATCTGTTCTAGAAGTAATAATGATGTGTCGTGGGAATTTTGAGTTAATACCCACAAAAGAAACGTCATTTTCTTGCAACCCAAACCACCTTTAAAATACACTCACTCTCACGCAACACAAGTACTAATTCAACATACAAGTGAGGTTAATTTGGTAGACAAGAGAGAGAAACAAAGATGAAGAAGCTCATTTTGATGATGGTGATGATGGTGATGATCTTGAAGGGGTCGGTGGATGGGAGAGAGAAAGAGTACATAAGCTATGCGGCGCTGCAGCGAAACACAGTTCCGTGCACAAGGAGAGGCGCGTCTTACTACAACTGCCACCAAGAATCCCAGGCCAACCCCTACTCCCGCCTCTGCTCTTCCATATCTCGCTGCCGGAGTTGATCCATCACTCTCTATCGCCTGCTTTCTTGCCTTCTCATCTCAGTATTATTCACTTATTCCCTCCTAATTCTGTTACCATGTTGTCAATAAATTGTGATCTTTTGGTACCCACAATGTAAATAAGGGCTTGTTATCATCAAACCATTACGGGCATTAGATGCAGTTTTCCCTTCCCAAACTGCGACTACCTAGAACGTTCATATTTACAGTTATTCTCAATAATTAGTACTCAAGAACCCAGTTTATAGTCTCAGTTTGGAAGCAATTCAAAATCTAGCAGACTAGCTTGAAAATACAACGACTACTCTGTTTCAAGATCATTCATACATCATGTCAGACCTGATGTAAGTAGATAGAGCCATAGAGGTACAAGTCAAGCCACCTCATATTCAAGTACACCTCAAGAAGACTCGAGTATACAAAGTGACTAGTAACAGTTGATCATTCCAGGAAACTTCAAACATGATTAACACAAATAGTTGCCCCGGGCATTGTAATTAGAAGGTAACAGAAAAGAAACCCAGGAAGATAAACATAAAATTTCGTTATATCTCAATCATATAATGATAAAAATGTCAAGTTCTGCAGTATTAACAAAGCACTGAGAACCTTGCAAGCAAGGATCGCCTCGAACACATGTGGGCGGAGAATCTCTATGCACCGCCTTCTTCTTCTTGCTTAGATTCAATGGCATTAGGCTTGGGTGGTGCCATCGGAGATGGAGAGCCCTCCATTCCCATTTCTGTTTTTAGGTCATTGATGCTCTGTTCCAGCTCATTTATACGCCCTCCCATATCATCAAGTGCATTGCAGGTCAAGGAAATCAGTGACAAGACCAAAAAAACTCAAGCAACTTTTATTTACTAAGAAACTATCCAGGATGGTAATGCAATGGAAAAGAAAGGATATTCTTTGTGACAATAGAGTCGGACATCGATTGGAACCTGGATTGCTGTACACAAAGTCACAGTTAGTAAGACTTGCTTGAAAAGACGAAAATTAAATAATAAAATCTTTTTTTTAAGGCAAGCTTTCATTTGCTTGTGATGTGGATTTAACCCATGAGCTCCAACTCGGAGGTGGTGTGGTATTAACACTGTGCTATCCTAGCTACCACAATAAAATCATGAAATCTAAACAGAAATTAACTCACCATCTGCTGAAGAAGATCTTGCACCTACAAAGAAAAAAAAGGTAACACAGTTATATCACGACACAGCAGTTGAACAACAAAACCACCCATGGCACTGTAGCCAGACAAATAATTAAGCCTTGTCCCTACTATTTAAATATCTCTTTATCCATATGTGATTTGCACACTATTAGTACCTGAGCTTTAAACAAAATTATTTAATTTCCGTCCATATAAAATTAGCAAGTGGAAGACACATAACCGCTTAAATGCCATATTTCATGTCGTATAAATAATAAAAACACATCCGTAGATAACTTCTTATAATTGCAAAAAAAGGGAGTTCCGGTTCTAAATGAAAAACAACGAAGCTCGTATGTGATTGTAAGGTACTCACAAATGCAGACATGTCTGCGGTGCTCTGCTTAGGGTCTTCGCCATTGTGTCCGTCCTGGCACAATTAACAATGGAAAATAAATACACAACTAAACTATTATTTAGTCATTTTATAACAATCAACAATGTGGTTAATGCTTAACTGATGATTCTTAACCTCAATGGATACTCTTTTGGAAACATACAGATTATGAATTATAAAACAACGAACATAAAATCCAACAATTTCGAGAAAAAAAAATTATGAAAGAAGAAAGAAGGCACACCGCCGGATGTAAATCATTCCAGAAACTATTATATTTGTATGAGCCTATGATCACAATGCTTGGAGAAACCCTAGCGGGCTGAAATAGCTAGAGAACTAGAAACCAAATTTCGTTTCTTAATTAATCGTCTTTAAGTCATAGATGCTTAGAATCAAGCATAAAATCGGATTTCCCGTCTCGACAGAGATCAACCATACCAACATCATGCACGAGAAAGGCTTCGATGTATACATGTATATGGAGATAGAAGAAAATGGAAGCGGTACATGCATCGATGAGCACATATATATGGAGAGATTGACTCACCATCGGCAAAATTTTAAATCTCAAGAAGATCTGATCTCCGACACCGTCTCTCTCGCCCTCTCAGTATCACACGGAAAGCAAATGGCACCAAGTTGCAAAGAACGGAAAAAAGAAGAGCGTTCTTAAAAAACCAATGGCTTGTCTTGTATTTGATTTTCAATTATTAATTCCGAGAGGGAAATGACTATCTTACCCCTCACGAGACGTTACTTCGTCAGTCCACATTGTACACCGCATGAGACTCGACAACTCGGAAGCAATGATGGGCTTTTTAGTCATTGCAGAAAGATTAAACCAGCACAGTGGCTAGATCATGGAGCGCAATTTTATTCAAACTTTCAAATGTTGACATCTTATGAACAATAATATAAATTATCATATTCAACGACTATTTTTTTTTATACATAATCTCTTTTATGTTCTTGGTCTATCAAAATTCAGCATATTGCAATCGCGAGGGCAGCAGAGTCAAACTGAAACGATTTAGCTAAGGTGATTAAAAATCTGTTACATCGTAATCCTTTGTATATTTATAGAATGCGTAGTTTCTATTTGTTCTTGTTAGCGGTGTCGTGATCTTTCTGGAGGCGAAGATAAGGGTAATCGGACGGAGCGAGCCACAGACCATAAAGAATAACAAAATGGAGAACTAGCAGCAGAGCCGACGAGAACGCACTTGACGGATAAACATTCCAACAAAACTCAACTCCTATAAACACAACCAAACTGCAAAATTTGCAAAAAAAAAACCAACTCAGTTCACCACACTATAATTCGGTGCTGGATAAGTAATTTCAAAGAAAAATAATTCCCTTACCGTAACAAAGTAGGGAAGTTCGTCCTCCACAATAAATAAGGCAGGCTGTAAAAGTACCTGCAGCCACAAAGATGATATTATGAATATATATTTATAGTCAAAAGGTCTTATATTCTTCTTCGCAAGTTCGTGCATTTGGAACCGAAATATCGCAAAGTTACCACGAGTAGAACTGGTAGTGCAAGGATCGAGCACATATGATGCCAATGAAGTTTCCGATGAACATTGTGGTGACGATATCTGTGGATATAAATAGACAGCTTTTAGTTTTCCATGTGATCAGGGAGAACTGGAATATGGAAGGAAATACGAATATGTGAGTTACGCTCTGCAGTAAGAATGTTGAAGGAACTACGACTACTCTTCGAGGTGGAGCTTGAAAATTTTGACTTCATCGAAGCAAGAATGGAATACACAAATTTAAAAACTCCTCCTTCATGTCTGCAAGTAATATAACATCAGAACACATCAAGTTGATAAATGGTAGTCAGTCAAAACTTGTTTCAAGATCTAAAAGAATTTTGATTACATATTTCTAGCGTACGCCTGTGCTCACTATGACAATAATCAGTTGTATTTACTTACTTGCACCATTTGTAGTGAGCAAACGTCACCAGTAACACAAGGTGCACAATCAGCAATGAGATTGCAAACGGCTTAGATACAAAAATCGGCTCGGGAACAAACTTAAAATTAACAGACCTGATAAACATCATAAGGAAATTTTATAATCATCTTTTTTCTTCCAATAATTAAATTATTTTGGCATGCGTTGTATGATTTACCAAAAGTGGACAAAGACCCGCCCGAGATTGAAGGCTCTTGATAGGTATGAGAACGGATGAGAGATGAAAAAAGGAAGTCCCAGAAGTATCTGCAGTCATTTACAAACAGGGTATATGCAAGTTAACCCCATGGCCAAGGAAAGGTCTCGAAATGAAGGATCTTGAAATCCAACTGACCTAAACACGTTTAAAGTTAACAATATTTCAATGAGAGAGCTATTATTTTGATGATTTTTCGGAAGGAACAGAAAAACTAGACCTGATATTCGGAGAGACATTATTGAGTATCTTGATTGAAAAAACATGAAAACGGAATAAAAGTAACCACCTGCACCAATGCAGCTCCAGTTAAAGCAGAGATCACTCCAAGGAAATCCATAGCCTAAAGACATGAAACCCCGGTAAAATATAACACTTCTTAGTTTTTATAAAGAAACAGTTGTGCCACGAATGTAAAAAAATTATCGATAAACAAAATCATACCTTTAACATCAGGAGCAATAAAGGTGGAGCATAAAGCAGCACATTCATCTTTATTGAAACTGCACCACTAAGAAAACCACAAGAATTGCAAGACTTCAATTAATTAAGCCTTATTATAGAAATGAAACATGGAAGCATATATGTACCTGAAGATTATCAATCCCAAATGCCATCTTTGATAAATAATTGAGGCGAGCGACAAATGAAGGAGCAACATGGCAAGACAGTCATTAAAAAGACGGAGAACAAAAATAGAATGCACTCGTTTCGATAGACAAAGCAAGACAAGTGCCCACCATGGAACCTTAAAGATATTCCCAAAATAAATAAAAGCTACTATCAGATCTCAAGATAGAGACTAGAAATGCCCAAGAAGCAACTAGTTCTTAAAGGTATCAGAAACAATGGAAGTCTTTTTTGCTATCAGTTTTCTAGCTTACAATTCAAGCATAACATAGTTGACAAGATAAGTGGGTCGCTGCGATATTGAATTCCAATGATTGATATCAAACAACAGAAACATGAAGTTTATGAGGTTGAATAAAGTTATTTTGATAATCATTTTTAGTATAATTTCTATTCTTAATGGCGAACGCAATCTTTTGGCTAGAAAATACAATGAAACATTAACCACTTTTTCTATCGGAAATATAAAATTCCAGACTCTTGAAGCCAAACAATACGATAAAAAAGACTCATAGTAAGAGAGTGTTAGCATTACCACATCAGCCTTGCCGTAGACGACTAAGATGATCCCCAAATTTATAATGTACAAAACACCAAACAAAATCTACAAGTAAAGAGAAGCAAAGAGCCATCAAGTAGAAGAAACATTGATCAAAATGATTTAGCTGCGACTGCAAATTACCATAATCTATAGGTGAATATATTACCTGGGCTGGATAAACTTCTCCGCCTGTAATGTACTGTATAGCAGAATAGATGTACAAGAATCCAGCTGGATATACCAATGGTCCTGTGTCACCTTTCAAGTTTGCATAATCCCTCTCTCCACCAAGATACCCAACCACCTGTGTGCATTCTTCATTATATACAAATCTATGCTACAATAACTATCTCCTAAGAAAAAAATATGACGATATTGATTCTGCATTGTGCCGACTCTACAGTTTCAATCTAATCCTTCTAACAAGCAAATCATTTACACAGAGACAAGAACTAGTTAACTTCACTACGGTTCTGCTTTAATTAAGTTAACATTTCAGTGTCAGTTCTTTGAAGTAGTCTAAAACTCTAGAAAAACAGTTTCCTCAATCTCTCTCGGAATCAACGAACTTAAATTACAGAAATGCGAGGTGAAAAGTCTAATTACCTGAGACATGTAAGCATCCCAATCGATCTTAGTATCTGCAAAGCAAAGAAAGAAGGGAATCAACAACTACAAAAAAGTAAAGAAAAAATACACTAAAAAACTGGACGAAATATGAGATACAGAAGCCAATCTTTACACGGGACGTAAGCGATGATGAGAGCGACTAGAACGGCATCGGCGAGAAGCAAAGCAAAATAGAACGCAACATTCCGATTTCCGATTGTTCCAGCCACCGGCCCACGCCGTGGATTCGCCGGTTCCGTCGCCATGGTCAGCTCGTCCTTGAACCTCGAAAACACGACTTGGCGATCGAGAGACTTTGAGATTCTCTGGATCTTTCCATTCTAAGCCCAAGATTAGGCCCAGGTCAGGCCCAAATTTTGGAGGCTAGTTTCGTCATTAGAACAAGTGGTGATGAGATTAGCGGATAAGTTGAAGCCGAAAGGCGAAAACGGGCCGTGAAGTGACAGACTTATAGACCTGTCCAGGTGTCAAACGAGTGACGTCATTGAACCTTCTCCAGTGTTAGAAAGCTTCCACGTGGTGTTAGCCCACAACCCAGCAATGCAGCTTCTGATTCAGTAATCCTCAAACAAAACAACTCAATCAAGTGAGAATGTGAAGCAACAAAGTCATCCTTGTTTTGATCACGACGAGAACTGGTAATAATATACACACACTATGAGATCACTCGATGCCACGTGTATCACCTCCTACACGCGTGGCATCATTCTCTCGCTGCCTAAACCGATATATACTCCAGAAACTTCATCATTCTCCTTCAACACACGAATAATCTCTCTCTCCCTCTCTCTCAATCACGCAATTTCCACGATGGACTCCCAAAACCTCAAGCAGAGAGTCACCGGAGAAGACTCGACCGCGAGAAACGACGTGGACGACAAGAATCGAAGGCGCCAGAAGAACAAGGGTACCGTAACGAAGCGCGGAATCACCTCCCTAACGGCAGCTCTGTCCATTCCGTTAACCTTAACGGTGATCGCCATAACCCTAGCCTCAAGCAACACGTACTCAAAAACGACGGCGTCAAAGACAACGCCGTTCTGGTTCCCGGCGCCGTGGTTTCTGCACACTGCGTCGGCGGCGTCGGCGATGGTGATGGGCCTGGCGGCGTGGCTGGTGTGGGCCAAGGGCGGCTTCCACGTCAGCCCAACGGCTCTGTATCTGTACATGACCCAGTTCGTGCTGGGCCTGGTGTGGGACCCACTCGTGTTCGGATCCGGGTCGAGTCGGGTCGGGTTGGTTATGTGCGCCGGCACGTTCGGATCTCTGGTGGGGTGCCACCAAGCGTTCAAGGAGGTCAATCCCTTGGCGGCCGAGCTTGTAAAGCCTTGTCTTGCTTGGACGGCGTTTTTGGGGCTCGTCAATCTTACGCTCGTGTACCTTTGAATAAACTCTTTATCTTCCACTTGTGCTGAGTTTAATGTGTAATACTTGTGATGTACAATAATTATGAATAATAATGCATATTATGTTTGTAACTTTCAAGTCTAAAGCAAGCAACTAAATAAATTTCTCTATGGATGGAGCCGGAGAACGCTCGTGGGGTGGCTAATTTGAATGTTTTATTCCACGATGGCAAATTTATAAATTTTCAGGGTAAAATGTAATTACATAAAAGAAAAAATATTTTTTCCAGTATAAAAATGTAATTTGAAAAAATAGTATTAAATATATTTTTTTATGGGCATGAAGTTCGAAGTGGGAAAAAAATCACCTCTGAATAAACACCACTTAATAACGATTGGTTTTGAATTCTACTTAGAATTCAACAGCTTTGTTATTCACACACGTTGATTCCCCTTGTGCTTTAGAGGAATTGGTGTTGATCTGTCCGATCATTCTACGTTGTTTTACATATTAGTTGGACCGTCCCACCCAGAGTTCGAATTCAATGAGTTCGAATTCCTATGAATAAGTATGTGTTTACATATTAGTTGGACCTCTCCACTCGATACCAATGGCTCGATACCAATGGGTTCGAATTGAAATTCAACGCCTAGCCTAGAGTGTAGGGCCAACTTCAGCTCCGTCGTTGCCATGTTGTCGGCTGGTAGTGTTGCCTGAGTGTTTTGGCAGGCAACACTTCCCACAATAAAATTCCCGGCGAGCTGAGCCGGACCTCTCTTCTTGCTGCCGGAGCCGCTTCTTGGCAAAATCCAACGCGCGCATATGGCTTAACACTGGTTTTGACACCGTTTGGAATCTATCCAAAATCAAATTTTGGTTGATCAAATCCCAAAAGCCAATATCTAGTGCGAAAGTAGTATCAGGCTCAGATGAACCATTGTACATGAGACATGAAGATTGATGCTCTTCGTCGGAGTTATATGACTCGTTTTGGCGTCCTCTTTCCAAACGTAATGTTAGACGTCGAATCCTGGAATCTTTTCGGTGTCCTCTTTCAACGCCCAGTCATATCATGGGAGTCGTTGCGAGTGGCCTCTTTCAACGCCGTCATATCATGGGAATCGTTGCGGTTTTCGATCGGGACGGTGTTTTGTTAAAAGATCAAATCTCAAGATGACGAGGAGGCAGGTGATGCATAAACACTTAAACAGGTGATAACTTTGCGCTGCAACGAATATCACCAGCATCAACGAAACAACATTTCTTTAGTTTTAGATAAAAGTTGAATATATCATGATAGCATCACGACGGGTTTTAGTGCAAAAACAAACAAAAGGAAAATTTCCGACAATGACTCTCTGCCATACCCTTTAGCTATATCCTCAACCCCATGTCTATGAACTCCGCTTCACCGTCGAGCCATTCCAGCTCCACAGAGGAGGAACCCGACCGCATGCTTTAGTGGTGTTCATACTTGAGTTCTGTCTGAATTCTGGTTTGGCTTGAAGACCTGATCCTCAAGTGCCTTGGGACAGCAAAAATTGTTTAAATATCTACGTTTCCTAATGAACTTACAAGAGAATAAATATATACACACATCGTCGGCTACAGACACACAAAAGAAACACTGAATCAAGTACGAGCAACCCTGTGAATTCCATCAAGTGTACTTCTGTCTGCAATGGAACCTCAAATTGGGACAGCAAAAATGTTCTACAATCTCTGTTTCTTATTGAACTTAGAAGCAAATACATTTACAGACATGGAAAAATTCCAAGAAGAAAATATAATGAATCCAATGATCAAGTATGAGTTATCCGACTCTCCCCAACTCTAAACGCCCTGTCCATATCCTTCAAGCACCTATGAGGCGGAAAATCCCTGCACAGCTTACACCCCGGGAAATGGGTCACCAGCGGCGGAGGCCTAACTCCGACCCGGCCCGTTTCCACCGGAGCCCGCAGATAATACTCCCTCTCGAAGTACACTTTCCCCAAATACCCGTCGACTTCTCTCATCGAGGCATTGATGGCATCTAGCGACCACTGGCAGTTCCTGATCAGAAAACTCCCCGTCGCTGCATCGAAGCCCGTTCCGTGAATCACAATGTTGTGATCGGTGTACCTTTCCCACGGGACCTCGAACGCCATGTCTGTGAACACCGCGTCGCTCTCCACCCACCACACGAGCTCCACGTCCGGCCGGGACAACAAGACCGATCGGAGAATACGGAGCTTGGCCCGGAAACCCAACGACTCGGCTTCCATGGCCGCCGCTCGGTCTGAAATCTCGAGGCCGTGCTGTCGACAGTACTCGATCTTGTTCTTGAGGGACTTCAGGAGGTAGCGTTGCCCGAGAGGGTTTCGGCAGGGTTTCTTCGACGGCGAGCCAGTGACGAGGAGGACACGCGGCTTCTTCCCTCGGCTGATGAAGCGTGGCGATTTCGGGTTCTGGGCGAGCCATTCCGACCGTTTTTGGTCCCAGCCCGTGAGGCGAGGGACCAGGGTTTGAGGCTCGGCGAGGAAGCGGTGCCGTATCTGGAGGAGGTCTTGTTTGGGAGTGCCGAACTTGCCGGCGCCGATTGTGCCGCGGAGGACGACCACGGTCAGGACCAGGCACAGGATCGTGACCTTGCTCTGTCGTACGGCTCGCCGGAGCTTCCGAGACCTCTCGCTTCCGAGACACCTCTCCAACATTTTTTTTCTTGTTCTGTTTGATGAGTTTGAATGTGGAAACGTGTGTCTGAGTGAAGCTGAGATTGAGGGATTCCAACGCGACGTGTTCTGTCGGAGCTCTTTCCGAATTTTACTTTTCTTTTTCCTTTTCTATTATTATTTTATTGGGGAACTTTTCCGGACAATGAATGACCTGTCGTTTGAATCGTCTTGCGTCAGTCGTCAAAACGCCAACCTGTTGCAATTTGCTATAATTTGATTTGCTTTAAGTTTTTTTTAAGTACTGTTAAATTTTTAAATATGATACATAAAATAATACAGAGTTAAAAAATAAAAATTATTAATGGCGACATATTTATCAGTATTTTACAGGACCATATCTGTATTAATGTGTTTTTGTTTGTTACTTGGTCGCTGAGATTCCATGCTTCAGTGTCGTTCCATTGTTAGGCTCCCTTCTCGACATTGTATTCATCTCTGTGTATTTATTAATCTACTTATTACTTAAATAACCTTCTCTTGCACTTTCAAGTTTCAACGAAACCTGAATAACCTGAATATTCTACATGCTAAATAAACTTGAATAATTCATACAATATACTGCATTTCTGACCCAAATATCCTTTTGGTACTCCGTGGACATTTCTATTAAGTAATGGTCAATCAATTTGTAAGAGTATATATCTTTATTGTGTTCATAAAATAAAATCAAAAACAAATTTGAAAATACTGGATGGAAGATAGTTTAAGGTTTCTTAACACTAACCCTAAACAGAGATCATCGCTGCACCAACCAAAAAGCTAATTCCTCAAATAAAAAATCAGTGCATGTCTCCGAAATCGCTCCAACTTACCAGGAAATTTTTTCATGAGTGCAGCTAATCAGCCTGGCAAAGCTTTCTGAGAGTCACGGATATCCTCCGCTTCTGCTCCAATTCCCGCCCTTCCCACGTCTGAAACCCGGGCTTGCGATTGATCTCATGTTTCCACTCGTACCTCGATTCTCCCGTCATCAGAATTAGAGAGCCCGGGGTTAGATAAACTGGAATCTTGGAACCGCACGTCTCTTTATCCCTGCTGAATTCCATCACACAGGATGATTCTAGAGACACCACGGCAATCCCGTCTTCAAATCGCATCAGATCAACATGTGCACCGATACCCTGTGATGATCAACGAAGTCGTAAGACTATTTACCGCAAATATTCCACGAACTGACTGCAAACTATTTTTGGAAGCAAAATGATCTTCTATCCAAGAGTTTGTGTTTGTGTTATTCTAGTCTATTCGCACCTCACCTGGATTGTAGAGATTCACGATGAGTTGGTCGAAGATAGGCTTCCTCGAGAACAATCCGAGAGCTTCGGAGCTTTTCCAAAGTAAGGCATCGCAAATGGACATAGAAAGCTCTCCAGCCCACGGAGGAAGCTCTCCAAACCTCATAGCCTGATCATCATGCAAACAGAATGGAAAGAAAAAAAAACTTCAGCTGACTGAAACTCAATGCAAAAGATAGAATGTGGTACTGCGAACTGGAATTAGAGCTGATTCAGAACCTGATTGTTGGAGGCTTCAGAGAACCACCCCTCTGCAACAATTAGGTCATTTGAGAACAGGCCAAAGGAAAATTACAACTTTTGAAGAAATGCGATAAGTAATTCTATTAGTTTAGCACTTACTACTCAGTCCGCTAGATTATAATCAGCAAACGTAACCTCTTAAAAAGTAAATCGCGGATTAAGAAAACTTAAGGTAAACGTGTTTACCTGATTGAATAGAGCAGAGCAAGGAAGATTGTTGTTGGAGAGAGAGGAAGTCTCTGCAGAGCCACAATCCTTTGATTTCTCCGAATCGTTCGAATGCGTGATTCGACTCGAATTGATCTTCTTCATCCTCCGATGACTCGCCAAAGACCTCTGCTAGGAGGGCCTTGTCAGAAATCATTTATTCGCCTCTCTCCGAATGTGGGAGCTGAAATCTAACTCTCCGCCTCTCTCAGTATTATCGGCGATGTTTAGATTTCCTATTGCCACAATCAGTCCTTGTACTTTCTATTTTATGACACACTAGAATCGTACCTTTAACTTTTCGCAACTCTATCCTTTTTTAACTTTAGCTAGAAAATTACTGTCAAGTCTAGCGTTGTAAATTGATACCCGGATTTTACTAAATTCAGCAAATCACTCAATGCAAATACGCAATTGAATTTTTCCGAGATTTATCTAAATCAACACATAAATCTTACTACTACTCGTTGAGCTCCAATCGAAAAATCTCATAAATTATTATTTGTTTTCGATCATTATTTGTCTTCGATCATACCACAAGTTTGAACAATTTCTCACACACATAATCTCACAGTATATCTGTTGAGCAAAACATTAGGCTCTCATAAAATACACACAATCAACTCGAACGCTGTTTTAACAAAATATACAACATAGAGATGAAGAACGGTTCGAATCTCAAGAACACAGAGGTTAAAACGCCAAAAAAAGAGAGAGATGAAGTTTAAGTTAAATCTAATTCGAAACAGAGGAATTGGGTTATATCTAATCAAAGTTATTGACAAATCTCAACTGTTAAAAGAATCACATCATACAACAATTAAGCAGTCAGATGGACATTCGTTTAGGCTAATGACCTAATGTTGTTTTAGCGTATTGCTAATAAACTACATTAAGACAAAAGCAATGCATTTAGAAGCGACAAAAGTCGCTTCTAAAGATCGGTTGTTTCTATTTTCAAAAGCGACAACTTTAGAATCAACTAGTCGCTTATAAGTGTCCAAAATTTTGATATACAAAAATACGGTTGTTAGAGCATTAAAAGAGACGACAGTGTCGCTTCTAATTCCCAAACAGCCAAAAAATATTTTTAAATTTTTTTGGTATATTATTAAATTATTACTTAATTAATTAAAATTATTACTAAATATTATTATTAATTAAAAAACTTGACTAAAAAAATCAACTAAATAAAATTAAATATATTAACAAATTTATTAAAAATGATTATCAACACCTATTAAAACGCATTAACATATTAACACAAATTATTAACAAATCTAAAAAAGTTAAATATATTAACTTATTAACAAGACTTATTAAAAATATGTTAATGTACTAACAAATTTTATTAACAAAACTAAAAAAAGTTATCCTTTATTACAAAATTTATTAATAAAACCAAAAATTAACTAGCGGGGAACATAACGTTTATTAACAAAACTAAAAAAAATTATCATTTATTACAAAACTTATTAATAAAACCAAAAATTAACTAGCAGGGACCATAACGGAGCTAAAAAGTTGTGGCAAACGCGGTCAAGCATAATTTGGGTCTGAAATCCAAAAACCAAAAACAACATATTCAATAATGTACAAGTTATTAAATTAACTAAGTTATTAACGATGTTTGAAATAACTTATTAACAATTATGCATACATTCTAACAAATTACCTAAATTACTAACAAATTAACATATTACTTTTTCTTTGCTCAAAAAAAAAAAAACATATTACTTTTTCTAAGGGAAAATTAACATATTTCTTAAATATTACTAAGTTATTAACCAACTAACAAACTATTTAATCAATTAATTTACATAACAAATTTAACAAATATTTAAGTTAACCAAACAAAAAAACCGATAAAAAATCAAACCTTGGCTCCTAGACGAAGGTGCGACAAGGCACAACGAGGCAGTTTCGAGCCTACGACGATGCAATTACGATAATTACAACATGATCGGATATTCCAATATTCTAAAAAATATAAGAAATAAACTATATAAAAATTATAAAAAAAACTTAAAAATGAAAAGCAATAGTACCTAAAACCGGCATAGAGGGAGGGCTGGAACGACAAAGCCAAAAGAGAAGAGATGGCAAGAGGGAGGGCTGCATTGACGAGGCCGAAAGAGAGATATTAGTACAAAAAAACAATTAAAAAATAAAAACGAAGAAGAGACATTACCTAACGGCCGGCATGGAGGAGCCTCAGTGGAGCCGCCGGAGATGAGGCTACAAAAAAATATTATTAAATATAAACAATCGGGAAAACACTATTAAGAAAAATAAGACGAACAAGAAGCATTAAAGAGGAGAAGCAAAGGAGGAGAAGGTCTAGACGGTGGAGGTAAATCTACGAGCGCGGACAAAAAGAGTGAAAAAAAAAAAAAAAAACTTACCTCCTACTGGACGTGCACACGGAGGAGAGGCGCGCAGAGGAGGCTATGGTGAGGCGTGGAGTAGGCGGCGGGCGGAGGAGGTGAGGACGAGGCGCAGAGGAAAGGCGGAAGGAGATGCGTGGAGGGCGAGTGAGGCACGAAGGAGAGAAGCGGAAGAAAGGTGCATGGAAAGTCGGATGGTAGGTGCAGGAGATCTACAGACAACGAAAATTGAGAAGAAGAAGAAGAAGAAGAAGAAGAAGAAGAAGAAGAAGAAGAAGAAGAATGAGGAAGGGAAATCACGAGTTTTAATGACCTAGGGGCTAGTCGCTTCTAATGTATTTCACAACCAAAACGGCGACATTTTGATATGTGGGGACATTATAAGCGACTAATCGCTTTTAATGTCGCTTTTAATGACCCCGAAAGTGAACTTTTAGCGGAGAAAAGTTCGACCCAAATAACTTGGGCATTAGAATCGACTAGTCGCTTCTAATGCCAAAAATTTTACACTTAGTGAAATCTTGGTGGAAAAATGTTTGAGCCCAATTTTTTGGGCATTAGATGCGACAAATGTCGAAATTTCTACACTTGGTGAAATAAGCGACTAGGCGCTTCTAATCCCAAAACACTGAAAAAATTGGTGGAAAAAAGCGAGCCAAAAATTTTGGCCTTTAGAAGCGACTAGTCGCTTCTAAAAATAAAAAATTTCATTTTTCAGAAGAAAAAAAAAAGTGTTTACGTTAGAAGCGAATAGTCATTTCTAAAAGTCATTTTTATAGTAGTGTTATCAGTCGTTTGCAGCTTGAAATTGAGTTGAGCTTCGGTAAAGAAAGTAGCCTTCAATTATAACATCTAGAAATTAAAAAAGAGATTAAGGCGCGATAACCCTGTTTTAATAGGTAGATTTCTATGTCATATTCCATGCTTGTTGGTAACTCAATCTATTTCCAGATGAAAACCCATTAAAGATGTATAAAAGCGTCTCACCAAAGAGTATTAGCAATTGATGTATTTCTTCCTCTAAGTAACAATGATGTTTCTAATGATATGCTGGTTAGAAGAGTTGTTATGGCTATATTATTTTGTCGAATTTTTTTACGTAAATAATGAAAAATTAACAAAAAAATGCTTATCAGAAGAATGACAATAGCACTCTACAACAAGTGTAAGTTCGGTCCGTGAGGCTAAAAAAGGACAAAACGTTGATCATTACGAACAAGTCGAGCCCTTGAGTCACACTCTCAAGAAGAATCATTAGTTCAAGATTTTGGGTCAAATATATAGTGCATCACTCGGGTCAATTCATTGAGAGAAGTTCTAAAGTCTAATCATTAACGAAGTACTTGAAACAAACTCATGACTGAGATTCCTTTAAACTTGTTAGCAATTTTATTGTCGTCGCGGGTATTTCTTTCCATAACATTTACCATAAAAATTGGATGCTACAAATTTCAAGGCAAGCCTTTCTAAACATGTAAATTTAAGGGACAATTAGAAATATCGCCAATTCAAACGTAGAAATTATAAAATGGCCAAACGTTTCACAAAATTTGGTTAATGACAATAAACCACAATAACTAAACGAAATAGATAAAATTACCCTCAAAACAAGCGGCAAAATATAATAAATGAAAAAGGAAAAACTACCTACTGCCACTTGATCGTGCATCTATAACTTCCACCAAAATACTATATATTTTCATTAATATATAATAAAGCTTTCTAATAAATATTAAACCTCTCTCACTACCCAAACGTTCAAACTTATTCTCTGTCAGTAACCCAAAACCAGGAAACCTTCCGACCGACGATTGAAACAAGACTAGAAAACATTACAATAATGAAGATAAATAAATACATATAAACAAAAATAAACGCAACATACCAAATAATAAATCTCCCAGAAATTTATATAAAAAACACAGAAGATCCGGTTTTACCCGAAACGAAAATATCTTATTAAAGGAAATTAATAATATAAACGTCTTTGTTTGATTTTTAAACAATTACTAACTGCTATATAATATTGTGTTTGAAGTTCAAACAAAATAAATCCAAAAATAGGAAGGGGCATGAATGAAAATAAATAAATCAAATTACTGCCACGTCAATAACTTTGGCTATTTACTAAACTAAAAAAAAGTTTGGTTAAATTACAAACACAATGTTTTCTAGTGCTACTCAGTGCAAATTTTCTAAATTTAAATATATTTTATTATTTTACTAGACATGAATTATGTCATCTAAAAAAGCAGATTAAAATTTGTTAAATATGATATTTTATGATTATTTTTTATCAAAAATATAATTTAGTGGTAAAATTATTATTAAAAAAACGTGTCTGTAATTTTGTTTACTTAAGAAAATTCGAAAGAATTCAAAGACACGATAGATAACTTGTGCTCTGAACAAAATTGGAGCTTATCTAAGCTCGTGAGTTTTTTGGGTTTTTTAAATTCTCTAGAGAGAAAAAATAAATGGTTGAATGTGTTTTTTAATCAGGAATGTTACTAAAGTTAGAGTTCTAGAGTTCCATTGAACATGCTACAAAATTAAACCCGGGAATATTCCTCGATATATTTTATTTTTTTGATAAACAAAAAATTTCACCCCCTCTACGGATATTCTTTTATATCAATCAGGAATTCAGGATGTTAGCTGATAGCCTGATATATATATATATATATATATATATATATATATATAGAAAGTTGGTATCAGTAGCGCACAGCATTCGACCATAACATATTACGTACTTACGTAGTCTTTTACCTAAAAAAATAAACATGACGTAGTTTTTAAAAATGACGGAAGGAATGGGCTACACTGGACCACATCAATAAGATTGGCCCAAAAGATCCCATATAACGAATATATTATTTTTATTATCTACATTTAAAAATATTTTGGATATGGGTTATTCGGGATTTTTTAAACAATTTTCTTATATTTTGCATTTTGGAGCTTCAGTAAATAAATTCTATATAAAACAAAAAAACAAAATATAAAACCGAAGTAACACTATAAAAATATTAGCTAAGGCTTGTCTAGGGTCTAGTGCCGTGATGTGGCATGGTCTTCCGTGCCCACAGAGAACGAGAATAACATATATGGTAATTATTTTGTACTCGTATCCTCAGCGCGCACTTCGACACGTTCACGATAACAATCCCATCCTGCAGCTCCACGTGTCCAATTTATTCTGACAGCACCACTCCTCGGGACCCACCACGTGTCCACCGCACACTCGCCCACGATCCCATCTGAGCCGTCGAAGCTATCCAACGCCCTTCAACCTCACTCAGTTTTAAATCTCTCTCGCGGTGAGGGTTTATCGCTCGTCACCATAGAGCGATCACAATCAGTTGCGTCACGACACGTGGTGAGATATCTCTCATCCTAGCCGTTCATGCACCTTGAAATTCCCGCCCAGTGCTGCTATAAATCAGCAACCGTCTCAACGTTCTTAGTCACACCTTGACGTAAGATATTGAACTTTTGAGAAGAAAAAAAATGGCGGATTCCGAAATAAAACAGTCACCGCAGACCGAGAGCTCAAATGGAGAGCAATCTCCGCCGCAGAAATTAACGGCGGAGACAAACGGAAAGCATCCCCAAACGGCGGATTCAGGCGCGGAAACGGTACGTGCGTTTTTGTGGAGTTAATTGTCTATGGTTAGGTTTATTCTTCGGATCTCTGATTGTTGTTGTAACTTGATGAGAAGGTTCAAGTTGAAGGGAGTGACAATAAGAATGGGATCGATGATGAGAAAAGCGTAGTGAAGCAGTTGGAGTTCGTGCAAGTGGCGGCGATGTACTTGGTGATGTGTTTCTCCGCCGTGTACGACTACGCCAAAGATAACTCCGGTCCGCTCAAACCGGGGGTTCAGGCCGTCGAATCCACCGTGAAAACCGTTATTGGACCGGTGTGGGACAAGCTACGGGACGTTCCTCTCGAGCTTCTTGTCTTTGTCGATGGAAAGGTCAGTCGTCGTGACTTCCCATGTTCTGAATTATGTTTTAGAGTTTAGACAGTTTCAAAAATTACATTAAAATAAATATTTTTTTAGTAAGGGTCCGGAGAAGAAAAACATATATAAATTCTGAACCGGACTAAACCATGGATGCATAAAACTGTCTTCCCATATAAAATAAAACGCTTTTGTATAATTTAGTCGCTAGGTCTTGTTTTCTTTTTCTTTTCAATCCGGCTTGAAAACGATTTTAGACTCTGATTTTTAATTAATTTTTAGTTCTTTATTTTTTTTTTGAAATAATTCTAAAATATGAAAACGAACATATGAGTTGGACATCTGTATTACTATATGTTTATGCTAAATTATATTTTTCTCAAAATGGTTTTAAATTGGATCCGACAATCTGTTATGTTCCGTCACGTAAAGGTGGAGGCGGCGCTTAGCGACTCAGACGGCGGTTTTCCGGCGGTGGTGAAGCAGGCGTCGAGAAAGGCTCTGTCGGCGGCCAACAAGGCGGCGACGGAGGTTCGGCGTTCGGGCGGCGTCTCGGCGGCGGCGAAAGTCGCGTGGAAGGAGTACGAGCCGGCGGCGGAGGAGTGGGCCGTGGCGGCGTGGCGGTGGCTGAACAGGCTACCCCTGTTCCCGGAGGTGGCGCAGATGGTTGTCCCCACGGCGGCTTACTGGTCGGAAAAGTACAACGACGCTGTGGAATTCGCGGCGGAGAGGGGGTTTCCGGCGGCGGCGTACCTTCCTGTGATCCCCGTGGAGAGGATCGCAAAGGTGTTCGAAGAGAGAGGGAGCGAGAGTCACGTGGCTACGCCCAACGGTGAAGCGTCGCGTGATTACATCGCTGTATCTCAGTAGTCGGTTTTCATTTTCAAGAGATTGGTCTGTTATTATTTGAGTTGAGTTGAGAAGACTTTTGGTTGCTACTCTTTACTATTTATTCAATCAATTCATATATATTTTTCCATCTCTCCCTCTACTAGATCATTATTTGCGCGATATGTATTTATGAAACGAGTCTCTTTCTCCCCCGAACTCGCGACGGAAGAATAAAACATTTTGAATTTATTACAAAAATCAATACTCAACTACTAAGTGTTTAATGAAGAATTGTTCCAAATAAATCAATTGTATTATAGTTTATGTTTAATACTTTATTAAAATAAATAATTGATTTTATAACCTAGACAATTTAAATATACCCAACAATTTATAAACAAATTTTAGATAACCACTGTTATTTATTTATAATTAATATTTGATCTAATTTATCTTTACTATATTTTAAATTTTCAACATTTTTTATTATTTTTGACGAATTCTTCATAATTTATCTTTACTATATTTTAAATTTTCAATATTTTTTATTATTTTGACGAATTCTTCATATAAAATAAAACGTTGAGTATATCCGAATTGATATTAGTTTAGACGGTGTATACACTAAACTACACTTATTAAAAATTGAACAATATTGATGACGTGCTATATTTTTAGAGTTTGATTTTGCATGTATTCTCTATTTTAAGCTTAAGATTATTTATTACTTATTTTTGAAAATAAATCTATTTATTTTATTGGTTACTTTTTAATTAATATTTTCATATTAAATTTGGATTTGTTGTTTAATGTGGTAACACCCGAATATAGGTCGTTACAGTGTATATGTTAGTTAACTTACGTTTATTTCATATCCCAATATATATTCATTATGTCTTACGCTTTAATTATGTGATTATTTAGACTCTAAATGTTATTTTTTCTTCTTTGTTGCGGTGAATTTCTTTGGAAGAATCGTCTCTGAGCAAAAAAGAGTTAAGGGACTTAAACAGTCGGATCTGAAAAGCTCGCACCTCAAAATCTGTGGAGACATGGATACGTGACGGGGAGAAGTCGGTGGTGGGCAGCGCACAAGAAGGTCAAGTGAGGGATTCAGAAGGAGCGGATGGGCGATGGTGGATCACTAGCTGGACTGAGACCAAGAAATAATGTGCCACCGAGTCAAATCAGAGAGATAAGACCAAGAAATAATGTGCAATTCATGTGAGGTTTTATTATTATTTAGTTTTCTCTTGAATTAATACCAATCTATTTTATTTTCTTTTTACAAAACTCTTAAGAGCAACATCAACCGATTACATCATTTTTTATACTATTTTATCGTATATGTCACATCTAACACTATTTTTCTCCAATCGAATTCTTTTTTTACACCAAATTGAAATATTAATTTAATATCAATTTTATTTATTTATACAATTTTATATTTATTTAATATATTTAAGTATACCACTTGTTTATTGAAATAATTTAAAATATAAAATAACATAAACTAAATATATCGTTATGTATTAATATTAATTTCATTTTGTTTTTCCTAAACTCCAAATGTGAATGTTGCATTTGAAAATAATTTTAAAGTATAAATTCTGAATTATTTAAGGATAAATATTATACAATTTTTAATAAAATTGTGTTAATATATAAATCATAAATTTTTATAGGGACTAAAATAGATATTATAGTGCAGTGAATAGAAGCACGCTATTTTTTTTCAAATAATGTCCAACACTATAATAGCGTTGGTTATAGCGTTTTGTTGGAGTTTATCCCTACGCCAATGGTAGTTTTAGGTTCCGGATGGAGATGGTCTAAAACTTTTTTTTATTTGAGAGGCACGCAAAATTTTATACGTAAAAAGTTTTATATCACGGTTATAATCTTTTATGGAAGAGGTTTTTTGAGTGCGAGAATGTGCAATCTACACTTAGGCATTGCACAAGTGTTTCCTTTATCGCTTATATAAGTGTAACTCAGTAGTTAGTATATTTGCTTAAATGCATTGCGGTTTTCATTTTAAGTGAAGTCTATTATTATTTAGACACGCAAATGTCTTCAAATAGACGTATTCATAAATGTTTCTATGTCGTAGATCGTCCAGACTCTTTTGGGTGTCAGTTTATGAGATATGTAGTAATCTTTTTAGAGGTTTTGAGACGTTTTTATAATGCATCTTAAAGAACATGAATTTAAGTCACTCGTGTAGAAGTCAATGTCTAATATGACTCATATTTTTTCTTTATTGGTATTTACGTTCCTCTTGCTCTGCTCTGGTAATTCCATTCATTTTTCTTAATTCAAGTCAGTCACTATACGATGGTGTTATTTTGCAAGGGTATTTTGTATCCCATGTTTACAATTAAAGAATATATGATTCGCCAGATTGAGTTGGCCGCAGACATATTAGTTTTCGTTTTCACTATTAGAAGAAGAAAAACTAAAATTTTATGTGTAGGTTCTGTTAAAAAAGAAGATAGAAAGAAAAAATGCTAATATATTCAAGAGTCTCGTAAAAATAAATATGATGCATAATTAAATAGTTGAAAGTGGAAGAAAGTGAGGGATTGATTTATTTATTTATGGCGATGAAAAGAAAGCATGATTACGTACAAACACACGACACAGACACGTATGTGTAAAGAGAAGTGCAGAGAATACAACAATCCATATATAAGTAGTGAAAGCATGAAACAATGGGTCAACGATAGCATGTTGTTGTTCGACGGCCATCACGGAGTCCCTGCAAGTCCCCCGAGCAGAACGCCGCCAGTTTGAGCATTTCCGCCGTTAAGTGGATCGGTATGAGGAAGATTATCGAGAAGTGGACCGACGAGAGGAAGATTCCCGGCAAGATCTTCGACGCCAAGGCCGGCAAGTGAGCGGCGATCAGCTTCAAGCTGGCTGCCTGAACAACTACTGCAAACTGTGAAAGCTGCACATGCAACAACTACGATAAAACACACAGCTTTCATTTTGATACTCATTATATATATATATATATATATATATCTATAATTATTTTGATTCCTTTGTTTTCTTCTGTATGGCTGTATATTGGAGTTTGAGATATTTGATACATATTAGTTATTCGCGCACACATATATATAGGGGGAATTGAGTGAAGAAAATTGTAATCTTCTCATTATATCATATGATTTTGGGCAAAATATTTAGCAGGCCCTTAGATATTGATATGCCTTTATTTTATTGCAGACAATTTACTTGCGTAGTTGGAAAACGCACTTGGTCTCACATGTGCAATTCATGTGATGTTTTATTATTATTTAGTTTTCTCTTGAACTGGTTGCAATCTATTTTTCTTTTCTTTTTAAAAGCCTCTTATCGTTTTTTTTATTTGAGAGGCACGCATAATTTTACACGTTTGATGTTATTTTTAATGGAAGAGATTTTTTGAGTGTGAGAGTGTGCAATTTACGCAGGCATTTTGCACAAGTGTTTCTTTGTTTTTTTATTCACTATTCCTCTTTTTGTTTCGTTATTTCTTTTACTTTTAGATATATGTATATTTACATGTTCAAAATTCTGTTTAGTTATTTTTAGTAAATATTATGGCAAATAGTCACAATTATCAGATACTAACTAATAATTAACATAATAATCTAATAGTATAAATATGAGGTAATTGTTGATGCGAGAATTACACGAAAATCAATCACAATCAGTTTAGGTATTGAAAACAATATTATTTATTTGTTTCAAATTCTCTTTTCCCATAAATATACAAAAAATGAACAGCTAAAAATACATAGTGAAAAATTATGTTTTTGTTATGTAATATGTTTATACTCCATTTCTTTTTACGTATTATTTATGGTTCATTAACTAATTCTAGTTATGTTTTTGTTTGTTTTTTTTTTTCAAAAAATTAGTTGTTTCTCATGTGTACGTTTACTAATTTTATTATACCCAACATTTTGTTAATTTTGTGTAATACCCACTTGAAGTTGTTTACAAGATTATTGGGTCAAAAATACCCTTACAAAAATGTTTTCCCGGTATTCTTTTTCGGTTTGAAAATTTTAAATTTTTTCGGAGCTTCATTTGACTTTTTCAAATCTGAAAAGTTTTCTAAGATTTGATAAATACAAATTTTAATGCGAAACTGATTCCTTTTATTTTTATCCGATTTTTTTGTTTAAAATAGAAATTAATCCCGATTAATTATTTTGCTTTAATTTTGATAACTACTACACATTTATTTCCTTTTTTAGCGTAAGGACTTCAATTAATGATTTGATTTTGTTATAGATTTGATTGATTCCAAATATAGTTTCTGAAAATTGGCTTTTATATCAAGTTTACGTTTACAATATGTTAATTAAATAATTGTTAATATTGTTTACGAGTATACTATTTCAGCATTCAATTCGCTCAATTTAATGTTTACTTGTTAACCAGATTTTTTATGTATTAAAAAGGAAACAAATCATGTAATCAGTTCCTTTAATCATGGTAAATAACAACACCTCATTTATTTTCCTTTTTTTACACAATTAATAAACACATTTATTATTTTTATACTTTGTTATAGCCGGTTGACTAATTCAGATAAACTTTTTACATTTTCTCATCTCGAAATTCATGTTTATGCTGGGTTCACAATAATTTTCATGTTATTTATTTTCTGGGTAATAGTTTTCAATTTGTTTCTAAATTTTATTAATGTTTACAGCCTGTTATTTTCTGTTAACTGAATAACTGTTAATATTATTTACGAGTATACTATTTTAGATTAGTACTTTTATTCGTCTCTTTAAAATAACATTTTTTTCTGGGTTCATAACAATTTTCTTGTTATTTATTTTTCAACCTGTTTTCAAGTATCATTTTACGTTTATACCATGTTAAATGTATATTAATAATTGTTAACACTATTTACGAGTATAAACGTGTTTACGTTCTGTTTATTGTTAACACATAAATATATATATATATATATATATATATATATTTATTTTTTTGATTGATCGTATTTTTGGATTTTCATTACTATGTGTTCTTCATTATTTTCGTTGTGTTCATCGATTTTTTTTGGGAAAAAATGTTTGCATGCGTTTTCTTATTTTAAAAATAATGAATTTTCTCTCCTAAATTACTTCATTTACTTCATTTAATATTATTGTTAATTACTTTCTCATTAATGACGTGTAGGATCAGTTTTCGTTTACTGTTCATTTACTATTTTTTTTTATAACTTCGGCGTGAAAAACATTTTGGATATAATAGTCCAAAAAAATTTCGTCAACTAATTCCAATGGGTATTTACGAAAAATTTACGTAACGTTGGATATATTGAAATTGGAGACTTATTATTGGGTATTTAGCTAATAACCTTTTTATTTATTTATCCGGTCACATATTTTTACAGTAATATTGTTTAAGCGTCATTGTTCACAATCCTAAGAAGTTGAAGATCATGATGTTTTATGTAAACGCATAGTAAATAGACACCTTATATACATGACATTCATTTATAAGACATGTATTTTCGGATAGTCGTTAATAATTATTGTAATTTGAGCTTCTGATTCTATTTCTAATTCGGTTTTAAACTCAAAATTTGAATTTGAAAATTAGATATGAATATATTTGGTCGTGGTAGTAAAATAGAATGTAATAGTTGCTAATATTGGTAAAGTCCTATATTTCTGGAAAGTATATATTTATAACTGACTTATATCAATTTTCGGCATTTAATTTACATAATCAAAAGTCCTAATTGCTCTTTTACGTGTAGCTTTGTTTCTAGCACTTAATTAAAAAATAATCGTGTATGACCTGTAAATAACTTGTAAATAAGCTGTAAACAAACTCTAAATAATATTCGCTGTACAAAAAACCAACGTCATATAAAATATGTTCATCATGTTAATAAAAAGAAATACTTCAACAGTTTAGTTATACAAAACACTTACCAAAATCGTTGAAAAAACTCATATGTTTTGAAAAATATAATTTATAATAATCTTTTTCATTTTTAAAATTAGTTTCGCCTGTAAATAAAAACAAAAAATTTAATGTAAAATAAACCCTCAAACTCGTATCTTTGTTTACAAGAATATTCGTCCCAAACATTTTATAAACGATTTTAAATGGCTATTTACCACTTGTTAACCAAACATTAAGTATTCATAAATCAACACTAGTTTAAATAATTATATACTAGATTAACTAAAAAACAAATACTAATATACTCAAGATTCTCCTCGAAATATATATCATGCAAGATTGAAACTGGAAGGTGATTGATTTCTTTATTTATTTATGGCAATAATAGGATGAAAAGAAAGCATGATTACATACAATTACAATAAGCACACCACACAGACATACAACAATCCATATAATTAGTGAAAGCATGAAACAATCCGTCAACGACATTGCGCTACCATGTATGTACTTGTTTTTCGACGGAGTCCCTACAAGAGTCCCCCAAGAAGACTGCCGCCATTTTGCTGACCGCCAGGATTATTCGGGACGAGAAGTGGACCAACAATCGGAATATTCCGGAGAAGATCTCCGATGATAGGAAGGTCGGCAAGTGAGCGGCGATCAGCTTCAAGCTGCCTGGCAGAACAAGTCTTGCAAAGTGCGAAAGCTGCAAAAGCAACAACTACAAGAAAACACAGAGAGCTCATCTTGATACTCATCATATATGTCTATATATTTTTATTACTTTGTTTTCTTCTGTATGCGCTATTGGAGTTTGAGATATTTGATACATATTTCTTATTTGCACACACGCATATATATAGGGGGAATCGAGTGAAGAAAATGTATAATCTCCTCATTATATCATATGATCTGTGCAAAAGATAGAACAAAATATTTAGCCGGCCATTTCTTTCATATATATTACAGACAAGTTACTTGCGGGGTTGGACAACACACTTAGTTCAAGTTGCTTCTCGCAAATATACCATTGACTTATGGGATGTCATTCCACTTCCGAATCTAACATGTAACACATGTCCCTCCTTTCTACACGCACTTATTACAAGGCTCAGAAGTTTGAGGGATTGCAAAAAAACGATGATTTGTGAAGTTTGATACGATCATATGCGTGTGTTGTTATTTTGTGTAGCGGGTATTACTTTTATTAATGTCGTTTATTATATGGTATACAACATAAAAAAGATTGGTGCCATTTCCCTTACAAGTTTTGTCAGGAACTAATGTAAATTTAAAATTCTTCGAAAAATCATGGATGTTAGATAAAATGATATGTACTTTGACATGTCAATAGATTTTCAACTGTAGTAATCCCTACAACTCTAACTAAGCAGCACGTTTTATCATATTATTTCAAAAGTAATTCAGAATCCATTTTAATTTAGATTGCGTAGTTAATTTCTAGAACACGTACAATTAGAACCGTCGATGTCCATTTTCAGTTCTTTACTATTTTATTTATCTTAACCATTTTTATTCACCTAAAAGCGTAGGAACAACAGGTAATAATAAAACGGATATATGGGATCAGTTTTACATTGCTTAAAAAAATCATTTTAGAATTGATGTTTGAAAAAGCTGTTATTTCAAAAACCAGTTTATTAGTATAAGCTTATGGCTATATTTAGTAAGGCAAAATTTATATTGTCAAAGATGTTTCTCAGATGTTCATAGGATATCTTTTCTCGGGGTACAATGTCATGTCATCGCCGGATAAATTTTGTGGTGTATATCTTTATTTAATAGAACTCAGTTGTCTTTTATTATGTCAGTTGTCTCCATTCTAGATTTAAGAACATCCCTTTTGTTTAATCTCATATAAAAGGAAGTGTTTTCTTCATGTTTAAGTTAACACTTCTACTGCACCGAAAAACCACATCAAATGTAGAGTGTTAAACCATGTAAGGGTTATGTAAAGGTTTTGTTGCTTCAAGGAGAATAAAACTGTGAGTGTTTTTATGTTGTATCTTTTCCTTCTAACATATATTTGTAAACACTGCAAGTGTTATGAAAAATGCGGGGAGCTCCCTCCTAAGGGGAGTTCCCTCCTAAGGGGAGCCTTAGATTCAAAATAAACACCGGTGGGTGTTTGGGTGAAAGGTGAGTGAAACTCACACCTAAAGGAGGCTTAGGTTAAGCTATACTTACGGAAAAAAAGAGATAGGTTTAGGAAGTAAAGATTCCCCTGTAAACTCTTTGTAACTTTGATTGTTCGTTCTAAAGTATATTGTTTCACCGGAATGGATATCCCACCAGATGTAGGCCATTGTCGGACTAGGTGAACATCTCTTTGTGTCATTTTATTTTTACTGCGATATTACTATTGTGTTTCAATGTGTCAACAATGTGAGTAACATCACAAGAAATATTAATAAACAGTCAATCGGTATCAACACAGCTCCCTAATTTGATGAGTGTGATTCTTGGTGAACTGACTATTTTTGTGTGATATAGACTCAATAAGGAGTTGTGTTATTTTTCCTCCAAAATTTTGATGGAAAGAGAATTGTGAGTGTTGATAAGTACAAGTGTAAATGAATGAGCATTATAGATGATGAAGCAGCCTCTGTACAACTAAAGAGGTGGCTCTGCAATTGCTCTTGAAGGCATGTTCAATATGTTAAGTCTTCAGCTCCTCCCCACCAAGTTTGATTTATATTTGAGGATGGGTTAGTTCGGAGGTGTCGATCATTAAAAAGTTTCATATTCTAAAGAACATAATTTTGTTTAAAAAAGCATGGAGATATTGCCAAAGAAAAGTGGCTTGATATGTCATGGTATTGACGAATTTGTTCTTTCAGCGTGAGACGTAAAGAAGAAGAAGACATCGTCTACGATCATCAACAATACATAACCTCTCTTATTGAAGTTTCTCATGTGATGGGAATAGATGATTCAGGTGTTTGTGTGCTCTCAACGGAGAAGCTCGAGGATCTCTCATATTTGTTACGTACCGTGATACTCATGTTTATGAATCCACGAGTTAGTTTTGCTATTTGTCTTCTTAGTGAATAAGTCAAAATCATAATCTATGTGATATTCGATGCAGTTTTATCATCAACAAAGTTATGTTTGGTTGTTGAGTTTTATGTGTCATATTGCTCTATTTTCTAATCCAACAAACTTAGCTAAATATTTTGAAATCTAATCTCCACCGTTCAGAATCACCTTTTGTATATTCCAATCGCCCTGTTCAAAATTGGTAAATATCCAACGCTTCGTGAGTTCACCTTTTGTATGTTCCAGTCTTATTTGTTGAAAAGACTTATATTTTCAGTGGCAAGAAACGAGTCTATTGAGTTGTCTTTGGAGGCAGAAGAATATGTGTTGTTGATCAATGAGATTTCTTTTTTATGGAAAAAGGAAGATGATTGAATAATAGATTCTCAATTGTTTTGGGCATCGTCATTGTTTTCATCTACAGCAAAAATAATAGTAAAAAATTTGTGTTTGAGGTCTCAAATCATTGTCTCCTACTTTTGGAAAATTGATTGGTCCTTACTGAGTTGCTAAGCTATTTTACCTTGTTGAGCCGATGTGATTTATTGCATATATGTTCCGCGGTCAGTCGTTGTGGTTTTAAGATGTGTTTGTGAGATCTCTTGTAACGAAATCTTGAAAGAGAAGCTCAATTTTTGAAGTCATGGATTCTTGATGTTTATAAGAAGAGTTCTCTTATGAAGAAGAGTCTGAACAAGAAGAAGCTGATTCATAATGTTTTTTGAGGTAAATGTTGCCTAAGTTTTGGCTTACATTAAGACAGAAAAGAAAGAAGACATTGTACCAGATTTGCAGAAAATCAGATATTTGTTGCTCTGGTTTCTTGCTCGCAGACCGACTTGGAAGATTTCGAATCAATTTTTTTCTTGTGAGAACTTGTATCGACGTGTCATAAACTCCATGTTCAAATTTCAGGACGATCTAGCTGTTAATGAAGGCAGAAACCACTGTTTTGCTAGGGTGGACGAAGTTTGTGCGATTTATCAAATTGCGGTGATTTCTTCTATGTGGTCTACAAACTTCACCACCTTTGTGAGTCTTTCTATAAACCATTTTGAGTGCTTATTTTCTCTTATCTTTTATATGAAATATTTTCCTCTTGTCTCATATCATTGTCTCTTTGCAAAGTTTATGTCTTCGTCGTTGTGATTTACAGTGACATTTCACCCATGCGGTGACCTCTTTGTCGTCAATAAAACTCAAAGCTGCAATTTCTCTTCGAAGAAGATCTAGACAATGTGAATAACACCTTTGGCGATAACGAAGAAGAGGAATAGGTTCAAGACATCATTGAAGTGTATGCTCATGGTGCTCTCTTTATATGCACCATATTTCACTATGAAAATTTGGCAGCCTATAAAAATTGTTGCTTGAACATATTTCTTTTGAAGAGGCTAAACAATATTCCAAGAGTGTGAAGCTACTTGACATTGCTAAGTTGCTCTATTATTAGGCTTCTACTTTCTGGTTGTATTTATTGAGGCAGTTCTATGAATGGGTTCATTGATTTGCTTTATCTCCCTCAACCTTGCAGGGATCTTGTGCTTATCTCCATCAACCTTATTATGAGCTTCTTGTCTTTTCTTCTCTTATATTTTGTTGAAGATAGTGAGATCAAGAAGTGGGATCAGGTCCTTTGTTCAAAAGAAGAAATAGTCTTGTGCGAACAATTTCATAGAGTATGAGGATGATTTTGCAAGCAGTGTTGTTTGATAGGAACAACTTTTGGTGGAGTTATCGATGGTCAAGCCAGAAATAACTCTCACAAAGTTATTCCTTCTCGTATTAGAAGTAATCTACTCTTGAAATGCTGCAATTAGTTTTATGAACAGGTTACTGAAGTTGACACACAAATTAAATTAGTTTAGAATTTTTACAAGCAATTTTTCGCTTATGTAAATGTGACGTATTCATAAACATTTCCATGTCATAGATCGCTCTGACTCTTTCTTAGAGGTTGTGAGACGCTTTTATAATACATCTTAAAGAACATGAACTTTTTAAGTCACTCGTGTAGAAGTCGGTGTCTAATATGACTCGAACTGTTTTCTAGGTCATGTGTTCTATGTCTTAAAATGTAATATACGTATTAGTTATGTGCTGAATGTAATATGGAAATGCTTCTGTGTACCTATTGAGGTTTAAGATAAGCATATATCAAAGTAGCGTTATTATTCCCAAATTCTGAATCCATATCCAAAGACGTAAGCATATCAAGAATATGCAATTTATATTGCATGTAAAACAAGAATCGCATATCAAATAATATCAAATGGCGGTTAAAGCATATTCATCAACATTTAAGCACAAAAAATTGTGTTTTTAATGCGTAAAAGGAAAGAGGAAGTAATAAATTGCTTTGAGTCTATTTTTTGTATAAACAATCTATCCGTAGTGAGATTAGAATTTTATCGGAAGAATAGCTTTATCCAAAGTCCCAACATAGAACTTTATCGCAACATAGAGAATAAACCTTTATTACAAGAATAACTTTCTCTTTATCGCAATATGTAAACTGATTAAAAATCTCAGAGCCATATAGAATCGTAGTTTTCGACAATCTAATATCTTTTCAAAAAATTAAATTAGGTTGTAAATGGTTAGGAATTTTTAATTCCTTGTTTTAATCTTAATTCAATTTAAGGGACTAGATTCTCAATAGCGGCACCGTACTTGAATCCATTGATAAAAATAATGTGAGTGGTTTTTCAATTGCATATCGTCTTCCCTGAGTGATCTTGTTAATGAGAATATAAAAAAGAGTCTTCATCTATAATCAGGAACCTACGTGTATCCTGATAGTTATTAATAATTAGATAAATTGCCCGAACACCACCATTTGTACTTTATTTTCCCAAAATCCACTAAAATTAATTTTTTCTCAAAGTACTAGTACAAAAGTCTAAAATACCCCTAAAACAATTTATTTACATTTTATTCCATATCCATATTAATCGGTTATTATTTATTTATTTTTTAAAAAAAATCAAATTTTAAAAAGTAAAACTGTTCCAACCCTAAAAATTTTAATTTTTTTAATTTTTAACTTTTTCTTAATTATTTTGGCCGGTAGTATAGTGTAAGGCAATTGTGTTAGTTTTATTTTTTTAAAAAGGTATTAAAAGGTATTTCGTCTTTTCACATTAAATTTACTTGTATTTTGAAAAAATAAAACATGTTTTTCGGTGGATTTTGGAAAAATCAAAACTTTGGGCAATTCCTCGAATAATTATTGTTTGTTTCTAAGTTAGCTGATCATCAAATTAAATTAACAATTATGATAGACACATAATAATTCCATAACAAATACGCATTAAGTTATAAACTTTATTCCGTAGTAGATAATATCAATTTAACTTAATAAATAATGACTCAGCAAGTTTATTGAATAACATAATAGCCCCAAAAATTCTAACATTGATCACTCCGGTGCTACCCACGAGCACGACCTGCTTCCCCAACGAGAGTTGGTCCTCGAGCTTCACCCCGTCGAGATGTTCTCGCCCAAGAAAGTGACTTGGTGGATTTTTTTTTTTTGCAAAGACATCATTTAATTGTCTTTAATAGAGCAAGTAGTCAATTGTACATAGTTAACCAACCGTTGACTATGTGTAAGCTTGAAATTTATATATAGATATAGAGCCCATTAAAAACCTGTTTTTATGACCAGAGCATTATGATGTTCGGGTCCATCAATTTGGTTTTTAATTAGAAGAAGAAAAACTATAATTTTAGGTGTAGTTTCTGTGTAAAAAAAAGTATAAAATAAAGTACTAATATACTCGAGACTCCCCTTAAAATATATCATGCAAGATTGGAACTGGAAGAAGGTGATTGATTGATTGATTTATTTATTTATGATAATAGTAGGATGAAAAGAAAGCATGATTACGTACAAACACACCACATAGACACGTGTAAATACAAAATTCACACAAATACAACAATCCATATATGAGCAGTGAAAGCATGAAACAGTGAGCCGACAACATTGTGCTACCATGTATGTACTTGTTTTTCTACGGATTCCTTATGCGAGACCCCCAAGCAGACCGCCGCCAGTTTGCTGACCAGCTGAAAGATTCGGGACCGGAAGTGGACCAACAATAGGAAGACTTTTGAGAAGTGTACCGACGATAGGAATATTCCCGAGAAGATCTCCGATGACAGGAATGCCGGAAAGTGAGCGGCGATCAGCTTCAAGCTGCCTCGCCGAACAAGTACTGCAGACTGTCAAAGCTGCAAAAGCAACAACTCCAAGAAAACGCAGATATTTCATTTTCATGTTCATAGTATATCTATATATTTCGATTCCTTTGTTTTCGTCTGTATGCGCTATATTAGAGTTGAGATATTTCATACAAACTAGTTATTCGCAGACGCATATATAGGGCGGATTGAGGGAAGAAAATGTAATATCTTCTCATTATATCATAAAATCTGCGCAAAAGATATATAGAACAAACTATATCGCCGGCCTTTATATTGCATTGATATGTAACCAATCTAATATTCCTTTTATATATATATATATGTTACAGACAAGTTAATTGCGGAGTTGGGCAACACAGTTAGTCCAAGTTGTTAAGTCCAACATAATTTATGGTATGCTTTTCCACTTTTTTTAGGGAAAAGAGGTAAAAAACGACCTCAACTAACATTAGACATATATGCTAAAGCCCCCGTTTGAAATTCAAGGGGGAGAAAATTGTTCCACGTTACAACCAAGACCAAAGTCAGAGCTTTTTTAGTAAGACTATTAGCTAAACTATTATAAGTTCGAGGAATAAACGTGAACACACAAGAGTGAAACCGGGTGACAAGAAATTTAATGTCCGCCAAGATTAAACCAACATCCGTAAGTGGTTCGACTCCCTCCATAATGCTTTTGACCGCTACCTTGCAGTCCGATTAGATTACCATTTGAGCGAGGCCTCTATTGATCCCTTCTTCTAGTCCCCGTCGCATAGCCAATGCTTCCGCCACAAGAGGGCTGAAACTTCGGGAGTACGGGAAGCTATAAGAAAGAGAAACATAGCTTTTTGAGTCACGAAAGTTACCTCTCAAATCGCACTTATCGTTGTTAACTCCGATAGCCGCGTCAACACTAATCGCCGTGACTCCCGGCGGGAATGGTGGCCCCGTTGGGGGTGGGGGGAGCAGTCCGACCAATTTTTGAAGCTCCGCAAACATTTCAAAAGTCCTAGAGGAGCGCAAGGGCATCGTTGATGAACTCCGAAAAGGGCTTCACCGGAAAGTGATGAATCGTGTTGTTCCGGCGGTTTTAAACGAACCAAAGCACCGTCACCACGAGCTCGAAGTCTTGAAGGGGAGGGCGGTTGAGAGATGAATAAGGAGGTCAATAGTCCTCCCTCGAAAATTAGCTTTAGCCTCCTTCCACCAATCAAGAATCTTTCAAACACCGACACTCTCGCGGCACTACCAAAGCGCGTGAAAAATTGATTCTTTCCCATTCGGACACCGAGGGCAAAATGAATCGATCTTCATCCCTCTTTGAGCGAGATTGCCCACAATAAGGATTTAATTTTTCGCCACTTTCCACAAAAATAAACGTACATTTGGGAGGATCTGGAGCTTCCATACGAAATTTCACCAAGCTTCCGTTTTTTTCGAGCCAAAAAAGTCCGCCACACATCGGCTATCACTCGCCACTCGATACGCGCTCTAGATCGAGTAGTTTCCGTCGGGCTGATGCTTTTCCACTTTGGAATATAACATGTAACACGTGTCCATCCTTTCTAAATGCACTTATTATATATATATATATATATTATATATATATATATTACAAGGTGATCAAAAGTTTGAGAGATCGCGAAAATACAATCATTTGTGAAGTTTGATACCCGCATATGCGCGTCTTGTCATTCAGTAGGTATTACCGTTATTTATGTCTTTTATTCTATGGATATTCAGTGGGTATTAGTTATTAATGTCTTTTATTCTAGGGGTAATTAGTAATATACTTTGAAACATATTAATTATTATATTGTCAACGTTTAACAAAAATTGATTAATAATCATTAATTAAAATAAATCGATATATATTAATATAAAAAAATAATTAATTACTAACAGTTATTAACAGGTACGTCAAATAACTATTTATTAAACAAAAAAATGGACAAACAACAATATATATGTTTCATTTGGTTATTTAGTGTAATTTTTGTTTATTATATGGTATATACAAAATAAAAATATAAAATTGGTTATTTACCCATTAAACTCTATAGTTTTGTTTATATACACAACGTTCTGTGTATAATTATAAATATTCAGCCCAATATATATACACAAATTTTTTGTTCATATTATTTTCATAATCATTTCAAATTTTGATTACTTATTCTCATAATTAAACGCATTGTACTTAATATTTACCAACAATTTATAAAACGCTGAGAACTTCAAAAGTCGTAAACGTATATATAAGTATATACCTCAATTTCTCAAATAAAAATAAAGAAATTGGAGTCCAATAGGATTTTCAAAAATTCATGAATGTTGGATAAAAGGATGTATTCTTTGACATGTCGATAAATTTTCAACACTAATAATCCCTACAACCTTAACTAAGCAACACGGTTTTATCATATTATTTCAAAATAATTCATAATCCATTTTAATTTCAATTGTGTAGTAAATTTCGAAAACACGTACAACTGAAATCGTCTATTTCCATTTTGTGGACTTAATTGTGTAAAAGAAATCAAATATAGACCACCCACTATGATATTTGTATCTGAAATTAGACTTTTATTTCATTTTTGGATAAAAATGTCTTCAACTTCGATTAAACTTCATATCTTCTCTTTTCTTCTCTTCTTCTCCATTTACAATGAGTAAAAGAAAGAAAAAAAAGATATGTTTCATCATGAAACTATATGCAAGGGAAAATTTTGTCACCCACACATTATTTCCTGACAACGTTGTCACCTACACACTTATATAAACTATGTTGACACGAAATATCACTACATGTATTATCCAAGTAAAACACCATAATTTAACAATTTTTTTATCAGATTCCTTACCACTAGCTTTTCTTCTTCACAAGCATTTGTATTTGCTTGCATGATATATCAGTCGGGATCAAAATCGGATGACCCGGAAGATAGTGCTTCAGATTTCTTCAGCTTTTTTTCGTGGATTTCTCCTTAGAGAAACGAGATCTCCGCTTCTTTTGTAGGCCCGATGGTTGGGGTTTGTTTTTCGTCGCAGACCATTTCGTGACCCACTCTTGGATTCAACGAGGCGTGAACGGAATATCCAAAGGTACCTTGGATTGTCTGTTTGGTGACCCAAACATTGTTTCTTCTTGTGTGGGTTACGATTTTGAAGAAGAGGTCTTATTTTTCATTTTCTGGGTTTTTGTTTCTGCGTCGCGAAGAAGTTTCTGGCCAAAATATCGGCGAATAAGGAGTTTTTGGCGTCGCCAAAGGCAAGAGAAGGCGAAGAGAAGGTTTAGAGAGATGAAGATGATGTCTTTAGGCGGCGGCGAAGAGAGGAGAAAGATAAAGATTACCTCTTGAAAGTTGTAACGATTAGGTCACAAAATTTTAACGAGAGAGAGAGAGAGAGACGGTTTGATGTGATGGTGATCAGAGTCACCGCCTAAATGAAGAGAGAAAGAGAGGGAGAGAGAGAGAGAGAGAGAGAGAGAGAGAGAGAGAGAGAGAGAGAGAGACGGTTTGATATGATGGTGATCAGAGTCACCGCCTAAATGAAGAGAGAAAGAGAGGGAGAGAGAGAGAGAGAGAGAGATAGTGATGTCATGGTGATAACAGTAACCACCTAAATCGAGAGAGAGATATATATATATAGAGAGAGAGAGGGAGTGTGTGTGAGAGAGAAATGAGAAATAAGTGAGGGTTTTGATTATCATAGTAATGGTTGATTAAAAGTGATTATGGTAGTTAAGTATAAGAGTAAAACGGTTATTTTAGTTTCAAAAAATGAGGGGTAAACATGATTACAAAAGATTATTCTCTTCTCGAACTTCCAGTTAAGTCTTTCTTTTAAAACATGTTTGGAAAAACACTCGAATTTACTAATATTGTTGAGAAATCTCTTTTATATTTTTTACACAACTAAGCATACAAAATAAAATTTATTTTTCTGTTCACCCAAAAAAAATGCAGAAACAGTAGGAATATATTAACACCTACCGACGAGAAACATTTTTGAAGAGAGATTTTATTTTTGAGGTTGAGCATTATTAATCAGGATACAAAAATTGATACATATCTATACATAGAAAATTTTATTTTGACATATAAATATAATTAGTAGTAAACAAACAAATCTCAAATTACATCATTTATGCAAAAAGTGAGATTTGAAATTCTATCCTAAATCCTCCCGTTAGAGTGAAGAGTGATAATGGCCAATGCGAGAGAAAACATAAGAAAAAAAGAAATTGGCAAGCTTGGTTCTATAAATCGGGAACCATTCAACATTTGTCGTTTTCAGATGCATTTTAAAATAAATTTTCATTGTTTTTTTTATTTTTTAGCTGGATATTGATTTTTCTTTTGGAGGAATTATAGCTGGATATTGTTAAAGAGGGCAATTTTGGAAGATAATTGTATCATATCTCAACTTGAGTGTACGGAAGGAAAGGAATTTCGTCTACCGCCCAAGTGGAAAAAATTTGTTCCGCGAAAGCGGAATTTCCGTCCACCGCTTCGGCGGAATTCGGTACTGTGGGGAAGAGATTATTCCGCCGGAAATGATTCCTTCCGTCGGTACCGTTTATGATTAAAAAATAAAATAAAAAATTGTTTAAATAGTATATTAAATGGAGTAAAATGTAAGAAATTTAAAAGTAGGTTAATATTATAAAATGTAATTGATATGAGTAATTTGAAAATTCATTACATACTTTAGAAATAAAAAAAAACATTACACATTTTATATTCTCTAATGTTCATTGATGTTCATACTAGTAAAGTTTAAATCGTAATTGTCGACAAGATAAATGTTTACAAAGGTTTCTTGAGATCGGCCGTCGTGTTAACACCAATCTTTGTAAACAGTGAGAGGTTCGACTATTTCAGGTTTTAAACTTTGTTGTCGATCGTCGATGATTCGGCCCGAACTACTAAACGCCGATTCGGATGAGACGGTTGAAACCGGGATCGAAAGAACATCTCTAACCATCTTCGATAGGATTTAAAACATATTATGGTGTTGTCTCCACCATGCTAGTAAGTTGAGATTCTCTTGACTCATTGCCGCAAATTGTTGAGAGTTGTACAAAAGAATCTCGTCGTGCTCCGACGTCTCCACAGGTGGCTCCGGACTTGGTGATGAAATTCCTCGCCATGCAAAACGAGCAATGTCTCGAAAGATCTCTCGACTAGTTATTGGTGGCCTTGGTGGACTCATCTCTATAGCTTTCGGCATTTCACGTCGTTGGTAGGTCCTGAAAAACTAATAAAATTCTTCCACAATCCTTGGATGGTAATTCGGTATAGGAGTAGGAGTCAGAATTGGGTTTTCGATATTATCGAAACTTGGAAATTCGGATAGGTTTAACCAATTTTGGGGATATTGGAGTCGGGGAGATGGATTTCGTGGCGGTTTATTAACTTCTTCCCAATTTAGAGAAGGTGTGAGAGTGCGAGAACGATCCTGAGAGTTTCTACGATGAGATGATTCTCGAGACATTATGAAAGTTGTAGAAGTTTTGAAGAGATTTTAGAGTGAAATTGTTGAGAGAAATTATTGAAATTGTAGAGAGAAATTCAGATGTATTGTGAAAATTGTTATGAAAATTGTTTGTATTTATAGAGAAAAAATCGAATGGGGTTATAGTGTAATAACGGGCAAATTTTTTACAACTATTAGTTTAAAAACGGTAATAATTTTAATGTCTCAGATCTTGCCACGTCACCCAATTCTCTCCTCCCTCATAAACAGTAACTTGCCACCGTCCTCACCTTTTCCTTCCGCATCTGACACAGAATAAATGCTTCCGCGTGTCACACTTCCGCGGAACAATCTTTCCACGTGGCTGCGAAAAGAACTCTTCCTTCCGTTCTTCCGATGCCGAGTGCGCAGGGTGAATCATATCCAAACGTTTGGACTTAAATCTAAAATATTACTTATTATATAATGTTTACAATGTTGCAAACGAAAGATGTGTAATTAAACATTATTGCAAAGATGTGCAATTCATGTGAGATATTTTTATCAATATATAATTTTCTCTCGAACTAATTGCAATATTTTTTCTTTTCTTTTTACAATACTAACGCTTTCTTTATTTATTTTAATAGAGCCGCACGCATAATTGTATCTATGCACACACGTTTAAAATTTTATATCATGTTTATAATCTTTTATGCATTAACTACATTGTAGAGATTTTTTAGTGTGAGTGCAATATATACTTGCATATTGCACAACTGTTCTCTTTGCTATTTTATATTGAGAAATTTCATTTTGTAAACTCAAAAATATTGAAAATATAAAGATTAAACTCATTTATTTCAAAAATATCCAAAATTGGATTTTAGACTCAAAATCGAACAAAAATTCCCATAAACTTATTTATAGAGATTTTAATCTCATTTTCAACTCAAATCCTCTTTAAATTCGTTGAAATCACTTAAAATCATCGAAATAATGGATATATTACTCCAGTAACTTTATTTAAATTATTTTTGTAGTCGTTTTTTGTGTTAAAATTATTTTTTGATCGAGAAACAAAAAGTTCGTCAAAAATTTGGAATTTTTTGACGATAATTTAGATTGAATGTCATCGTACGCCATTGTATGTCATCGTACGTAAAATCATCATACGACGTCGTACGATGGCGTACGATGACCTTCAACCTAAATTATCGTCCAAAAATTTCAGAACAAAAAAAAAAATCTCGGTCGAAAAAAAACGATTCTAACACTAAAAACGACTACAAAAATGACTTAATTATAGTTAATGAAGTAACATATCCATTATTTCCACGATGTTACGTGATTTTAACGAATTTAGAGAGGATTTGAGTTGAAGATGAGATTGAAATCTCTAAAAAAAACTCTATAAATGAGTTTAAGAGTATTTTTGTCCGATTGGATCTAAAGTTTAGTTTTATATATTTTTAAAAAGATGGATCTAATATAGATATTTTTAATATTTTTTGGTCTACAAAATGAAATTTCTCTTGTGCTAACTAGGATAGCCTAGTGATAATGCACACTTACTACAAGTTGGAGGGTGTGGGTTCAATCCCCACTACAAAAAAAAATTGAAATTTCTCTTTATATATTCCTTTTTATTTCGTTGAAATTTCTCTTTATATATTCCTTTTTATTTCGTTGTTTCTTATATTTACATATAGAAAATTCTATATAGTTATTGTTTTAAGTAATTATTTGACAAATCGCCACAATGATTATTTTGTGGCTATTTACTAAATATTTAGTAAAATCTGGACTAGAATCAATGATAGTGGGATATATTTTGACTCGTTCCATCAATATAAGTTGAATCAAGTTAATTGGCCCAATTAAACATATCACCACTAATAATATCTAATTACTGAGGCTAACTCAAAATCGTGACAAGCTCATTTAGACGAAATCATACTCAAACCGAAGACTTCGCCACAAACATTATATAGCAGACAAATCCAATGGATACGTATTTAGCATAGATTATTAAGAGTAAACTTAGTTCTTTAAACAAATTAATTTTTTTAAGTGTTTGATCAAATACAATGGTTTTATTACAATCTTTAACTTTTGCTATCAGCTTTTATATATATTTATAATTTCTCTATCATAATTTTACTTTCTCTTAAACTAGCTTTTAAATCTAGTTATTCAAATACGACACTCTTTGCATTTGAAAATGAAGAAAACGGCCTAAATCCATAAATTCAAAGGACAAATAAAGGAGAAAAAAACAAGACATCATCAACTTGCGAATGAATCGAGTTGTCGGAGATTAGTCATAGATCTAGGTTCTAGAAGTGGTCGGCGAAGGAGAAGTCGAAGAAGGAGTCGAGTAGTTAATCAAGAATTCTTTGAATGAATCTTCAAAGACTTTTTCGTTTATAAACAACTTACAATCTATTTAATGCTAGCTAGTTATATTCATTCTTGTACGTTCACCGCCAAAAAGTTAGATAAAATCCTGCTTAATGTGCCTGATGTTTTCTAAGTACGTTCCACCATTTTTCCGTTCATTTTCAATATTGATCGTGTGCCATAACTAAATATAGAACTAATACATTTAACTCATTATAGAACCGATCTTGACAAACTGACATTTAAGAATAAAAGTTTGTTTTTCCATCTCTAACATTTGATGTTGTCCAACCTAGATATTAGATATTAGAGCTCCTCTGGCCGGTCCATGCGGAGTTTATTTCTTGGTTGCGTTTGAACTTGAAGATCATTTTTGCTCGTATATGTGGGAATTTTTTTCTTTCATTGTAACATTATGGTCTAGAAATGTATAACTCATGAATAATGCTTGTCAAGTTGGAGACGAGATCAGAGGTGGTTGACGGATGAGTGGGAGTCGAGGTCACAAGAAAAGCAGAGGAGAAGATTTTCGGTGGAGCACCAGCGTCTGAAGCACAATTATCGCATATTTATTGTACGCCACATCACACACTCATTTTAATCTTTGCCAATGAAGATCTTATTCCCTTTCTTCTTCTTTTTACCAAAATTTATTTGTTGATACGTTTTTTTGTTGACATTGCACACTTCCATTGGCATTGTTTTTATGATTTTCAAATGAAAATCAATTATTAATTATATCGTTCTTCGTTGAATTGAGATAGGAAGACATTTCCGTGTTTTGTAAATGTCAGTTTTTTTGTAAATATTCAGTTAATTTTGTGAATATTTAGTTCATAAATTCGTGAAGTTAATGTATTCGGGTCAAATTCATAATAACGTCAAAGTAACCAGGAAATCAAATAACGAAGTTAATAAACTTAAATTATTCTGAAAAATATTATATACTAATTTACACCTAAATAAATGCCGGCATTAGTGTAGGATCTAATAATAACAAAGCTCGATACCAAATTAAATCCACTTTATAATTAAATATCACGTAATTCAATATATTGAACCTACACAACAAATTTAGAATTCATATTTTAAAAATAAAACCTAAAAAAACCGGAAAGGTAAACAAGGAAGAAATATTCAATATTTTGATTTCACGTAAGTAATTGGACTATTTACCCGAATCTCTTAAATTTACATAGTTAATTATTCAATTATTTGTAAAGTATACATACTAGCCATTTGAAACTTACAAAAAATAGTCAAAGTTTTAAGTTTTCATCAAAATAACCAAAGTTACATTTAAATAAATTGACATCAAAATATTATTTTTACAATATTTACAAGCAATTATTCGCTTTGAAAAACATTTATTCTAAGATTAATATAAATTCTAAAACCCGACTTATAGTTTGACTATTTTATAATCGTAAACAGATTTGAACTATTTTGCAAATATTTTTACTTTAAATCTGACTATTTTAGCGAAATCATCCGCTAAAAATTTAAGCCAACTTATAGGAGCAGTCAATTAACCTCTTAAGTTAATCTTGATACTATCACTTAAAAAGGTACTCCCTTCTTAATTGGCGAGACTATAAATAGCCTGACAAAATCGCGTGGAACAAAAACAGTAATTAACGCATTACTTGGAAGTGGATTTCTCAGCTTTCAAGAAGATGAGTGTTTTTAAGAGCAGTCAGCACAATTTTCTGTGCCTCATGACTTAATAATCACAAGCAAATAACACACTAAGCAAGCATTCCTTAAAAACAAAATAACAATAAGCAAGCATGGTAAGAAGTGAAAGCGCTTTAACACAATATGAAATTTACTACGTACCACCATTCACTTATTGCATTCCCTCGAGGTTCTCATATGATATCTCACTCTCAAATACATTTCACCGCGAAAATTAATAAGTGCAGGAAAAAAAAGGATAAACGAATTGATCTAATAGCAGTAACGAGTTCAACCACAAAACAAAACGAAACACAGGACTCGTTGTGATTATGCAAAATCCGAAACGATGCTAAAAATAAGAAGAAAAAACTCAGATGATAATTTTTAAAAAAGAAAAGCAAAAAAGGTTGATACCTAATAGACGGAATAGCCCTCCGCGGCGGACTCGGGCCAGAGAAGCTTGACGATGCTCCGAACGATGGGGAGAAGGGCAATGAGAGCGATCTGAAGCTGGTCGGAGCTGCTCGTCCGGACTGAAATCTGGCCGCTGAGCTTATTGTTGAGCCCGGCACGCACGGCCATCTTGTAGCTCCTTCCGAGGGAGAATTGCGACTGGAAATTGGCTCCGAGGGCGAGATCGCCTCTCCATTTCACGAGCGAGAGCCCGAGCGTGGACTGGTCTTGCCCGATCGGGAAGTCGGCTTCCCTGAGCCGAACCTCGAGGTTGGCCCCGTAAGCCGCGTCGCTCTGGGACTTGACAACCCCGGTGCTGCCCACGAGCACGACCCGCTTCCCCAGCGAGAGCTGGTCTTCGAGCTTCACCCCTGTGGAGACGTTCTCGCCCAAGAAAGTGACTGAAACCCCGGCGGCAGTCTTGTTCCTCTTGAAGCTCTTCATCTTGGTCTCTCCGCGGACGATGTAGGCCAGTTGTTTCCCGATGTTCTGGATGTCGAAGCCGGCCATGGTGGACCCGGTCTCGCCGTGCTTGGCTGCGATGGACGAGTCCAAGTGGAGGTTGAACTCTTTCTTGTCCTTGGTGATCTGGACCGAGATTGCTCCCGGGAACTGGCTTGCGACCGCCAGGCTGTGCTCGATGTTCACTCCGTCGTACCCGCAGTCATGGTCCCACCCGTGGGTGTCCAGCACCGGCCTCGCCAAGAACTGCGATGTCGGCTCCAGGAATCTGTACCTGTACGCCGGAGAGACCCCGTCGAAAGACGGCGGGAGAATCATGTCCGGCAAAGCCACCGGAACTGCCGCCGGAGCTCCGCTCTCCGGGTCCTCTTCTCCATCGTACTGATCGCCAGCGCCGCCGAGCTTGTTGCCGCCGCCTTTCTTCATCTCCCTCATCCGCCTCAGCTCTTCCCTCCACTGTTTCTTCTGGAGGAGCTTCACCCGGTAGTCGTACTCGTCCAAGTAGGCTCTCTTCTGGTCCTTGCTGAGCTTGGCGAACTGGGTCCTCCTCAGGGGCTTGAACGGAGGAAGCTGGTCGAACTCGTTCTCATCTTCTTGTTCTCCCTCGGACTCGGAGAGGTCGTCGAGGTCGATGTCCGAGTCTCCGTTGTCGCCGCCTTGGTCGGCAGCGAGCTTCGGGTGGGTCCGCGACTGCAGGAGCCAGGACAGGAGGTACGGGAGCGGCGGTGAGCGGACGCGGAACCCGAAGAGCTTCCTCTGATCCACGGCCTCTTGGGGCTTCGAGAGACCGCTGGCCTCGGAGAGGATCTTCATGGAGTAGCAGAGGTGGAGGAGCTGGGATCTCCAGGCTTGCCCGTTCGGGAGCACTTTCTGGCCGTCGCGGTTCTTCCGGCAAGAAGGGTGGTTCTCGACGAGCGAGATGGGGTTCATCAAGCTCGGGCTCATGGCTCTGAGATCGCCCACGGCTTGCCCGATGCTCTGCTGCAGAATCTGCGAGCGCTGGCCCACGAAGAGCTCGTAATTGAGCGGGGCTCCGGTGGGCCCGTCGGGGGGTGACGAGGCGGCGTGGGTCAGAGTGACTATGCCGCTGCGCCAGATAGCGGGGCCCAGAGCCGAAGTGATCGACCTCAGCAATGGGAGATCGTTCAGGTCTCTGCTTTGCGTGTCGAGGCGATCCACGTAGAGCACGATATCAGGAGGGCATTTCTTCGTCGCACTCTTCACTCTGGCCAAGATTCTGCGGTTGTAGCTCTGATCCGCCGCAGCCGGTTTCAGGCCAGGGCTGTCGAAAACCCTGATCTTGACTCCGTCCACCGTCCCGACGATCTCCTTCACGCTGGTCGTGGCGGGTCCGAAGGCGTGGATCGAGCTCTTCTCTTCGCCGAAGATGGAGTTTATCGTCGCACTCTTCCCCACACCGGATTTCCCGATGACCAACAAGTTCAGGGAAAAGTCCAGATCGTCTTTGGACTCCGCCTCGAGCTTCAGAGCAGTCTCCTTCGCAGACTCGACGCTGTACTCCCGGCTGCTCACTCGCCCCGAGACCAGAGCCAGGCGGTACAGAACCTGCCTCGATATCGACTCTTCGACGGAAATGCCTAACCTGTTGACGAGCCTCAGATACTTCACTCTCACCTGGTGAAACTTGTCGAGCTTCTTCTTCTCCTCGTCGGTGAGCTTCTCCTCAGAGGCTCCACCGGCGGCTGGGGTGGGGGGAGCGAAGAGGCTCGAGTGGTTGGGCCGGGCCGCGAACTTGGGGAGCGAGGAGCCCATTCCGAGCCCGGCGGGCCTCTCGACGGAGAACAGCCTTGACCCGTCCGGAGAAGTTATGGTCACGTTTCCGCCTCCGTCGGAAGAAGCTCCGGTCGCAGCTTTCAGCAGAGCCGCCAGCGCCGCTGAGTCGAACATCTCTTTCCCTCCTTCTCCTTCCTCGTCTTCTTCCTCTTCCTCCGTTTCCACTTCTTCCTCCGAGTCAGTCACGATCTGACCGTCGATCATCTCCCCCGATTCACGTACGAGCTGCTTGTAGAAGTTCTTCGCAGCGTTTCCGTACACAATCTCGTCCGAATCAGAGCCGCCGGTGATCTCCCGATCTTCTTCTCCGTTCTCCTCCTCCTCGTCTTCGTCTTCCAGAACGATCTCCCGGCTCAGAGTTGATTCGGGCTCGGCAGGCTTAGGGCCGTCAGATTCATCGTGCTTTCCGTTATTTGACGGCTTCGAATCTTCCTCCGCTGGCTCCGACAGTCCATTGACGAAAGAAGCTTTAAATCCATCTTCGGTTGGAACTTCATCAGCATCAGCAGACACCACCTCGGCCTCTTCTTTCTTCTCCTCCTTTGCTTCAGAATCAGCATGTACGCCATCTTCACCCTCGGGCAAGCTCTTGGGAATGACCTCGTCGGAGTCAGCACCCGAAGCTTCCTTCTCAGCCACTGCTTCAATAACAGAAACATCCTTTGGAACATCTTCACCGGAAGCTTCTTTCGAAGCTAACTCGTCGGAACCGGCACCAGAAACTTCCTCCTCAATCACCGCTTCAACGTCCTTAGACTCCTCCGCAACATTCTCAGTGAAATCTGACTCCAGAGACAGAGACTTCGAACCGACCGACTCGAGTGCATCGAAATCGTTCTCCACATCCACAGCTTTGACTTCTTTGATTTCAGACACGTTGATTCCCTCGGCGTCGCCGACTATGGCTGTACCAGAATCCAAAACCTCAACTTTCACCTCCTCCACAACAGAGTCTCCTTCGCTAATCTTCTCCTCTTCTACAATAACTTCACTCAAAACCCCCGAATATTTCCCATCAAAACCCTCATATTTTTTCAACACTTCGGTCCCTAATTCATCAACCCCGCCATTATCTTCATTCACCAAACTCTCACCCACAACAGCCCCCGTTTCCCTATCCCCCTCGGAAACCCTAACCTCCGAACCAGCTGAATCAAATTCTTCATCGTCATCATCGACAGACAATTTCGCAATAGGCCTCTGCTCTTCGACCTTCGAAAACTCCGGAGAAGCGGGAAAGAAATCTCCGCCAACGTCTTCTCCTCCAGAAACCTCGTCGGAGATTTCTTTGGCGACGTAAACCGGTTCAAAATCCTCTGCGCCGCTAGCGAACTCTTCCTCTTCGTTCTCGGACACAACAACATCGACCTTGACGTCACCGTCGCCGGAACCGCCGTTCTGGTCGGGCGGATTGGAGACAGTGTTAGAAATGGCGAGAGGCGACGGAGACGCCGACGACGAAGAGGAGGATGCGGATGAAGAAGAGGCGGAAGAAGCTGGCGAGGCGGGAGAGGCTTGCTTGTTCGGCGTCGTTTCGGGGGACGAAAGCTCGGCGTCCATGGCTATGGCGGTAATTGTGGTGAGAGTGGGTGAGGAAGAAGATAGGATTTTATGGTTTCGTGATAATATGAAATTGAGAAGAGGAGTGTTTGGAGGGAGATAGAGAGATACACAGATAAGGTTTTAGAGGGAGATAGAGATAGGAAGAGAGGGTTTGGAATTGGGTGTCTTCTTCACTAGTTGTCGATGCGCCGATATATATACACAATAATATATAAATACCAACGAAATTAAGAAGACTGTAGTGGGTTTTTCACTTTATATAAAAGAGGAGGCTGGGCCCATTTCCGATCCTTTTTCCAGGTTTAATTAATAACTAGCCAGTTTTTTAGTAAAAAAATTTCATTATTTCTAATCACAATTTCAAGTCGAAATAAATAATTTTTAATTAAATTAATAAATTGATATTATTCAGTTTGGTGAATTATTTTCTTAATACAGTAAAAAAAAATGTTTTTGAATTGAATGAGTTATTAAGGTTTTCATTAATTGTCATAAATAATATCCTTCAATTTTATTCTTTTTTTATTATATTTAATTTATTATAACTAATTTGATTTACCTACAAAATTAAAAATAGTTTCTTAGTTAATTAATTTTTTTTATATATACACATAAATATAATAGAATGCCTTTTCTTTTTACAATACTTATTACTCGTTTAATTTACCAATAATGGTTTATATATATACACACATGGTGTATATATTAAAAAATATACTTAGGCTATAATAAATATTTGCATAACTGTACTCTTGGTTTTCTTTACCTAACAGCTCTAAATAATTTTTAAATCAGTTAATTGTCTATATATATTGTTGATGTAATTTTCAAAACTTAACAATCACAAACAAAATTTGAAACACGTTAAATGTTTGAGTCGACTTTGATTTATTTGAGATCTCATAAAAGCTTCGCATAAAAAATGAATATTAAATGTATACCGAACTATGCAAAATATGAGATATCAAATGATTTTAATAACATTCAAAAAGATCAGATCGAGAAGCATAAAAAAATTGTCGAACTCGTGGTTTTTATCACAATATTCAAAAACTTAATACAATGATCGAGCTTTTATATAGATCAAATCGAGAAACATAATAAGATATTCGAACTCGTGGATTTATCAAAACCTGACTTTTACACAGAGACATTTCGACGGGAGACAATTAGATGTTTTGGTGGAGAAGTATAAATAATCTCTGAAGGCCTAAAAGCATATAAGCACTTTGTGACATCAACAGCATAGTAGTTATTCTCATTATCGATAATGATACTGCTATCGAAGTTTTTTTTTAGTATACCGCATATCGACGATTATACAAATTGGTATATATTATATTATAAAAAAATTTTTACCGACTACCGATTATATCGATAAATTATCTGCTAAGTTAAAGTCAACGACAACAGTCATTGACAGTAACAACGACATGAATTTTATTTGTTAGTTTATTCTGCTCCCCTTTCATTTTTTAAAGTGGTGGAAATTATTTCGATACTTCCAGGCTCGCAAAATTCTATTCCCTTTGTTAGACAACTTTTTTTGAAAATTTACTTTTGTTAGACAACTTGAGCTCACATAGGGCATTCTTTTCGTACCAGTAAAACTACCATTAAGCATAAGAAAATATATCTAAATAATGAAAAATTATATCACATTGCTTAATTCACGGTTCAAAAACGTTTTAAATGTATGTGGCATGTTTGCGATTAAAAAATATCGGTTAAGAACTCCATAACGATAGCTAGATCAATTCAATATAAAGAGTTCAAGAATACGAGCTCGTATTTTCCATCTTGAAACATTTAATTTTTGGCTATCCACAAGTCACAACTTAAGCAAATAAATAAATAAAATGAGTTACGAAAATACGCGATATTTAACTTTATTTATGATTAAACCCTCGATATCAATCTTCACGAAACGATGTGTGAAGTCTAGTAAATTGTCTCGAGTACATATCTATAATGTGAATAAAAACATTGAGAATTTTGATTTGCAATCATTACTCGAGATAATTTGTATTTCAAAAGACTCGAAAAGAGACGAGGACCTCAAAAACAATGACGAGCCTTAATGGTTGTAAGTACGACAATACAATTTATTGACTATTGTTAGAACAATTAACAATAATTTTGATGAAATGAGATTACATCTTGTCTCGATAATATGAATCAAAATACAGAGAGTTTCGAATTAAAGTAATCACTACCAAGTTATTGAAAAACAAATTGTAAGTTTGAATCAGATTAGAACTATATATAATTTCAAATGTAATTTTGCAACCTAGAACTACTTTTTTTTTTTAAAGAACAACCTAGAACTACATAAGTGTAATTTTCTCATCGTTCGGACTCCCCTACAAAAAGAACTATTAAAATTACATCAACGTTCTCTCTACAAAAAATATGAAAATATTTATAATGCATTAATCCCAACTTCCCCCTTAAAGAAGAGAAGAATTATCGGTTACCTTACCTTCCCTCTCTAGAGTCCACCGCCTCATGACTTTCTATTTCATTTGATATATAAACAGCGATATGAAACAAAACACACAACACATGTATGTAACGTATAAAAGGAAGATAATAAAAGAAAAGGATTATTTTTTTCTTATATATAAATAAAGAAAATGGTTGATGTGTTTTTCTCTCTATCTTTGATAATCTGATCTCTCTCTCCTCCTCAATCATTCCTCTCACGCCTGTGTCTCTCTTCGGCCACACAACGCAGCCTCGTTTGGATCGGAGAAGAATAGGAACGAAAACGCTCGAGCGGATATAGAGAATAACGCCATGGTCGAAACTCGTAGAAGCTCTTCATCCAAACGCGCTCTTTCTTCCTCTCCTCCGCCGAGCACCCCCAAAAGATCCAAGGTCAGACCTTTTCTTTTTGTTTTCGTTCTCGGCCGATCTTTCTTGCGATTTCTTTGCATGTGAAATTTTTCGTCTCTCCTTCGATCGTTAATCGATTCGGTGTGATTTATGTCGAAACCCTAGGCGTCGGAGTCTTCGTCGTCGACGAACGATGGCCGGGGCGATGGGCCTGTGGAGCTTCTAGGTCCGGTGAAGGAGTCTGCGTCGGAATCGGGAGGCTTGGAGCTCCGTTCGCCTGATCCGGCCTTGGGAGAGGTGGCTCTGAAGGACGACCAAGTCGCCGGCGGTTTCGAAGCCGCGTCGCCGGGAAAGTCCGCCGAGGTTGGAGCGGGAGGTACTGCCCTGGTTTCATTGCAAGATTTAGGGCTTTTGTCTTCATTTCTGGTTTTTGGCATCGGCTCAATTTTTTGATTTTTCTTGCTCTCTTTCGTTCAGATCAGACAGACGTCGATGCAGAGAAGCCGAAGGTGGCGGCCGCAGCGACGACTGGCGCTCGGAGCAAGAGACGTCCGGGAAAGCTGCCAAAGTCGAGCCCGAAGGTGGCTTGGGGGAAGCTTATCTCCCAGTGCAATCAGGTGGGTTTTAGTACCAGACAAAGATCATAGGTTTTAGCTTATTTTTTATTCTATCTTCCAAAGTCTCAAATGATTCTTTATTGTATTCTTTTGGTTTCCAGCGGTGTTTAAGCATGTTTTCTGAACATCACATTTGATTGTCTGAAATATAATGCTGGTTCAATTGTTTCCTTGAGAAAACTTTGCACTGTTTGCCGACATTTAAACTTGGATGTGTCAGGGTTTAAGATTTTCTTTTGGTTATGGTGATGGGATAACTGGAAAGTTGCTAAAATAGCTTTGGATTGTTCCGGTTTCTTGCAAAAGCGAGGTTAAATAAGATGTTTTAAGTTATCGGTTTGCCCTGTCCAGTTTTTCCTTTACGAGGAGGCATTCAGTGCTTCATTGTTAGTATTCATGCTGTAAAGAAGTACAATGTGACTTAGGTCCCATTTTCTGCTTCGTGCTGTAGCTGGTTTGTTTAACTTTATGTTTGCAAATAATATACGAGTTATAGCAACCGACACTCTAGGCGCCAATGAAGGAGCTTTGGTAGCAGCTCTGTATAGTAATATATTTTTTCATATGCATATTATATATGTTTGCGAGTCAATTTGGATATTACTGTTGTGCATGCTACTACTTTTATTTCCTTTGCTGAGTTTAATGATAAATTCGGGAAATTGGTGTTCGGTCATTCATTTGTGAGAAAGTGGCACGATGGCTCTATCTCGGGCACAGATAATATCCCTGACTGTGTGCATTTTCTTGTTGGAACTAATCTAAAAGCTTCGATTGTCCTTCCAGAACCCTCACCGGCTCATTCGTGATACGCTCTTCACCGTTGGTCAAAGCGCACAGTGCAATCTTACAATTAAAGACCCATCAATCAGCAATACTTTGTGTAGACTGAGGAACATAAAGGTAATGGTACTATAGGCACGACTTGTTCACCATTGAATGACCCAATGAGAAACACACTGCTTATCTATTTACCTCTTGTGTACTGTCCTCACATCATTACGGATTGTTTGCAGCGTGGAAACACATCCGTTGCAGTGCTAGAGATCATTGGAGGCAAAGGTTCTGTTCAAATAAATAGCAAGTTTTACCAGAAAAATACCAGCAAGATTCTAAATGGTGGTGATGAGGTCGTGTTTAGTCGAATGGGGAAGCATGCTTACGTATCCTTTTCCCAACCTTTATTTATTTAGATTTGTAAATTATTAATGTTGCCAATTATTATTCAACCTATGAGATTGGATTTCCATTCCAGTGTGATCCTTGACCTCAAATACAGATCTTTCAGCAGCTCGTGAACGACAATGTAGCTGCTCCAGGAATCCCCTCACCTGTCAGCATCTTAGAGGCCCAGGGCTCCCCTGTTAAAGAGATGCACATCGAGGCAAGGTCCGGTGATCCCTCTGCTGTTGCCGGAGCGTCAATATTGGCATCTTTGTCGAACTATACGAAGGATTTGTCCCTTATGCCCTCACCTGCTAAAGCTGGAGAGGAGATGCAACAAGATGCAGAGATATCCTCTCCAGCTGCCGCCGGCTGCGTAGTGTCTGGTGACCTTAATCCAGATGTTGAAATGAAGGACTGCTCGAACGCCGAGCCGGCTGATATGCATTCGACGGACAAGGATAGTACTGTTTCCCCTGATGCCAGCCTTGACAACATTGGGCTTCAAAGTGATCAAGAAAAAGTTCCCGAGGCACCTCGTGAACTGCGCCCATTGTTGCAGATGCTTGCCAATTCTTCTGAGTTTGATTTGAGTAGCAACCTTTCCAGGCTGCTTGATCAGCAAAGAGAGCTCAGAGAGCTTAGCAGGTTAATTGATCGTCCGATTGGATTAGCAACTAGGAGGCAGGCTTTCAGAGAGAAACTGCAACAAGGAATTCTTAGCCCTGACGACATTGAAGTCTCATTTGACAGTTTCCCGTACTACATAAGGTATGGAGATCTTATTATGTTAGCTGTATAACTTTCTTTGAGCTGGGAATATGCAAGGAAAGGATTGATTTAATTAGTCTGTTTCTGGGGTGTAGAAAGTAGACTAATAGTTTTAATGTTATTCTTCTTAAATTTGATTGATTTACTGTGTATTTGCTTGCTTGTTTTTTCTTATTTGCGTGGTTGCAGTGAAACAACAAAGAATGTTTTGATTGCTTCAACATATATACATTTAAAGCGCTACAAATTTACAAAATACACATCAGACCTTTCCTCAGTGAGCCCTCGTGTCCTGTTATCAGGCCCAGCAGGTATACGGCTTGCTAATTTTTTTTATTATTATAAATATTTCAGAATGTCTCATGGTGTCCTGAATCCAGTTTTTAGTCTCCTCTTTACGTTCTATGCTCTTCCTATGTGTAGGATCGGATATATATCAAGAAACTTTGGTAAAGTCGCTTGCCAAACACTTCTCTGCCAGGCTTCTGATTGTCGAGTCTCTTCTTTTGCCTGGTGTAAGTTACTTTCATATCTTGTTTACCTAATTTCAAAGTGAGGTTCTATGAGAAAAAAAATCTTATTTATCATACGATGCAAGCTATATATAAATAATTTATTTCAAAGGTTTATATCTGGACTACGGTAGTCATACTTTATTTTTTGACACACTTCAGGGACCAGTACCAAAGGAAGCTGAGAATGTAAAAGAAGGACAGAAGCCCGAAAGGCCTGAAAGGATGTTCTTTGCCAAACGAGCAGCACAGGCTGCTGGGTTATCTCATAAGAAACCAGCCTCAAGCGTGGAGGCTGATATTACAAGTGGATCCATAATAAGCTTTCAGGCTCAACCGAAACCAGAGGCATCTACTGCGTCATCTAGGGGAAGCGCTCTCAAAAAAGGTACAACTCACTCCTATCCTTCAATAAATTTCATCGTATCCAGTATTTAGATTTTCCCTTTTCAGTTATTAAGAAGGTTGAATGGACCTAAGCACTTGATTCTAACCTGAAAAATATTCTCAGGTGATAAAGTAAGATTTGTGGGTGCTGTACCATCTACGCTTTCTCTGCAGACTTCCCCCATCAGGTATCCATTCCCCGCACAAGCTGTGTATCTGTTGTTACTTTGAAAATATTTATGCTAAGATTTCTTTGCATTGTTTTCAGCGGACCATCATATGGCTATCGGGGAAAAGTTCTACTTCCTTTCGAGGGAAATGTGTCATCAAAAGTTGGTGTTAGATTTGAGAAATCGATTCCTGACGGAAATGATTTAGGGGGGCTGTGTGAAGTAGATCATGGATTTTTCTGTTCTGGTAGTTTGTTTTTATCTTTTTGTTTGTAACAAACCTTTTTTTTGGTACAGAATGGTATTAACTTCTGTTTTATGATGTTTACTTGTTTCCAGCTAATCATTTGCTTCGCGTGGAGAGTGCTGGAAGCGATGATGTGGAAAAGCTTGCTATTGGAGAATTGTTTGAGGTACTTTATGTTCTGTGATAACATTAGCTCTTTTTTTTGCTATTTGTTGGTTGTATCTCTATTTATGTTTATTTCCTGTGCAGGTTGCATCCAATGAGAGTAAAACGAGCCCTTTGATCATATTTGTGAAGGAAATAGAGAAGGCTGTGATTGGAAACTCTGATGCGTACACAATCTTAAAAAGTAAGCTCGAGAATTTGCCAGAGAACGTTGTTGTGATAGGCTCACATACACAATTGGATAATCGCAAGGAAAAGGTATGTCTCAAGATTGTTTTAACTTCTATTTAAATTGGATATCTTTAGTTTTTGCACTTTTCATAATATAAATATAACGGAATGTTAATTTTTTGCAGTCACACCCTGGCGGTCTTTTGTTTACAAAATTTGGAAGTAATCAGACTGCGCTTCTTGATCTTGCTTTCCCGGTATGCCTTTACTTTTGGAAGTGTAATTCTTTAGTCCTCTGTTTGTGAACTAGGCATATGTTGGGTGGATATTGGCATGTATTTCGTTATAAATGTCTTTAATAATATTTTCTGCTGCTAGAAGTAGCAGTGCATACCATATGGCACATATTTTATAACTGGAAATCAGTATTGCATGTGGCTTTTTGCATTTGAAACATTTTTTTTACGCCATAGTGTTTGTAGTCGTACTCGTGCATGCTTATCCGGGCACTAGAGCACTGTGTCCAGTAATACTATCTTTTTTCATCCTTCCTTTGCATTATATGCTCGTGTATATTGCATAAGGTTTGTGATTTCTTGTGATTATTTGGTACTCCTAATAATAGAATATCTTCCCTGGGTGGCATTTCCTGGCAGGATAATATCGGTAGACTTCATGACAGAAGCAAAGAAACCCCCAAAACTACAAAACAGCTGACTCGGCTTTTCCCAAATAAAGTAGTCATACAGTTGCCCCAGGTAGGGTGTCACACTATCTTCATGTAAAATATAAATCCGTATTGGTATTTGGTACAGATATATTTGTTTGTGCGGTGAAGTCACTTATTTTCTACTTGTAGGATGAAGCTCTTCTTACAGACTGGAAGCAGCAGCTGGAAAGAGATGTGGAAACCTTGAAAGCACAGTCCAATATTGTTAGCTTTCGCTCAGTAAGTCTCCCATGTCTGACGTTTTCAAGTTTTGAGTAATCTTCAGTTGATGTTGTCTCACGACCCATTTCTTTATGCACTGGATTAGTCTTGTGGCACCTTGTCTGGTTTGAATTTGTTAGTAGACTTTTAACAACCTTATTGATCCTTAGTCTAGCTCTTAGAGGTGAAAATTCTTCTATGCAATGTGTGAGACTATGAGTCTGGGGGAAAACATAAATGACTGTTTTGGTATTTATAAGTTTATGCTACTCATCAAGTTTTGGTATTCAATTTTAATGTCCGATGACAATAATTTGGTATGCTTTCAGGTTCTTGACCGGATAGGATTGGACTGTCCTGACATAGATACTCTCTGCATCAAAGATCAAGCACTGACAGTTGAAAGTTTGTTTTCTGAACTTAGCTTGTTAAGATCTTATATCTACTGGCCATCATGTCTCTCTTGCTCATAGTTATCAACTTTGGTTGTTGCAGATGTAGAGAAAGTTATTGGTTGGGCTTTGAGTTTCCATTTCATGCAGTCTTCTGAAGTTGTCGTTAAAGATGAAAAACTTTTAATATCCACAGAAAGGTTAACATTTCCTAAATGTACCATCGAATGAATGGAAGGATTTCGTGTGCATAATTAAAGCATCTTCTTGTCCATCCTCGTGCTAAAGTTTGACAGCATTACTTTACAGCATTACGTATGGATTAAATATTCTGCAAGGCGTTCAAAACGAAACAAAGACTGTCAAAAAATCACTGAAGGTTAGTGATTACAGGCATGGTGTTCTAAGAAAAGAATGTTGTTTCTTGTTCACTCCTATCTCCCCAACTAGCTTTTGTTATGCAATGGGTGTAACGTCAAAAGTTTGCAGGATGTGGCCACGGAGAATGAGTTCGAGAAAAAACTTCTTGGTGATGTTATCCCACCAAGCGACATTGGTGTGACCTTTGATGATATTGGGGCCCTGGAAAATGTGAAGGACACACTGAAGGAATTGGTGATGCTTCCGCTTCAGAGACCCGAACTGTTTAGCAAAGGACAGTTGACTAAGGTGACATATATGATATACTATTTTGGGTCATCTTATTTCCTAATGCTATGGTTGGTATCAAGGAAGGAAGTAGGAAGCAAGGGAAGTTTTTGATGCAGCGGAAATGTGAAAAGAAGCTGATTTTGCTTACATTGCTTGGTTTAGAAAAAGGAAATTAAAATATATAATAAAAGATAGTTACCATTTTTCTGACCATTTACATTAACATTCTGTAGCCCTGCAAAGGGATACTGCTTTTTGGACCTCCTGGTACCGGTAAAACGATGCTTGCAAAGGCTGTTGCAACTGAAGCTGGTGCGAACTTTATCAACATATCGATGTCAAGCATCACTTCAAAGGTATGATGCGATGTGATTCTTATCGATTGTGAACTTTGCTGTGACTTTTATACTTCGAAGTGGAAATGACTGCTGAATACTCTGTTGCAGTGGTTTGGCGAAGGAGAGAAATACGTGAAAGCGGTGTTCTCTCTAGCAAGTAAAATTGCCCCTAGTGTGATTTTTGTTGATGAGGTTTGTTTTGTAGATTTCTTGACATAAGTATACTTGGCTTCATGCTGTCCAGCCATCTCACTGCCTAAAATAAATGTGGGCCTGGGTTTTGTAGGTTGATAGCATGTTAGGGAGACGGGAAAACCCTGGAGAGCACGAAGCCATGCGCAAGATGAAAAACGAGTTCATGGTCAACTGGGATGGTCTGCGTACTAAAGATAAAGAACGTGTGCTTGTTCTTGCAGCTACGAACAGGCCTTTTGACCTCGACGAGGCTGTTATTCGGAGGCTCCCGAGGAGGTATTAATTCCCACCCACTTCTGTTCAGTTTTCTTATTGTAGATAAAAAAAAAAGCATACGTGATAACATATATGTATATTTGCAGGTTGATGGTGAATTTGCCTGATGCCGCCAACAGAGAGAAAATCATGAGAGTTATACTAGCAAAAGAAGAGCTATCACCTGATGTTGATCTGGAAGCAGTTGCAAATATGACCGACGGATATTCTGGAAGTGATCTGAAGGTTTGTCTTTAATGCCATAATTTATTGACATTTTAAATGTCTCTGATTTGCTTTGCTGGGTTTGCTAAAGATTTCTCCTTTTTAAAAATAACTGCAGAATTTTTGTGTAACGGCGGCTCACCGCCCCATTAGAGAGATCTTGGAGAAGGAGAAAAAGGTTAGTGGTATAATGGCTGATATTAGTGAAAAACCCGTTATTCCTTTTCTCTTGGAATTGCTAGAATAAATAGATGAAGATTTTGGGTGTGTGCTGATTGATTTGTCCTTCTCACGTGTACCAGGAAAGAGCTGTAGCTTTGGCAGAGAACAGAGCTGTCCCTGCTTTGTACAACAGCTCCAACATTCGAGCGCTGAAGATGGAAGATCTCAAATTCGCTCACGAGCAGGTATGTTATGTTGTGCCAAACTCTCGTATCATTATGATGCAATGGCAAAATAAATGATGTCTTTTCCGCCTTTGCTGTGATCTACTAAAAAGCCCTGGCAAATCTTTAGAAGTACCAAGGAAAATAGTTGAAATTATTACAAGTATACAACATTGTTTCTTATTGGTAAATGGGATTCGTTTTCGCATGTGAAGGTATGTGCAAGTGTGTCGTCGGATTCGACAAACATGAATGAGCTCATTCAATGGAATGAACTGTACGGAGAAGGCGGGTCGAGGAAGAAGAAAGCTTTAAGCTATTTCATGTAGAGGAAGAGGAAGAGGGAGAGAATGAGAATGAGGCTTTATTTTTTGCTGTTATTTTTGTATGTATAGTTTCATCGTCGTCCGGGTAGAAGCGTGACAAAGGTTTTAGGGGGGCCTATTTATTAATGGAAGTGCAATTTGTAGGTCCTGTTCCCATTGTATAATATATAGGTCTTTACTTTCATTGTTTTTTAACTTCTTTAAGAACTTTATTCATAAATTTATTTATTTGACTTCTATTTTAGGAACATCAGCATCTAAAGTTAAAAAAATGGTCGTTTGACCATGGTGACATTTTTTTCTTTTCTTTTTTTTCTGAATATATAACTTCCTTTGGAAATTACGTATGTAAACTAATTCTATGAATAGCAAAATGACACCTTGTATCTGAACTTCGCTTCTAAAAGGGGGAAATAGTACTTGTGTAGTACTGGTACACAGAATACCTCTATACGTCTTTTATTTTCTTATTTCTACATTTATTTTTCTTGCTCTTCTGTTTATGTTGCGGTAAACTTAAACAGAAATCGAAATCTTCTGGGCGTAGAGCAAGAAAAAACGAACTAAGTACTTGTTTCATATCATTTTTCTTTATTGTGATTCTGCGACTATGGATGAAAATGTTCTTTATTATTATTAAAAAAAAACTTACTGGTTTCGTATCATAGAGGCAAATCTAAATTATAATACGTTAAATGTATTTTGGACACACTCAATGTTAAGACAATTATATTTATCCCAAGTCACTTTCATTTCTCACAAAAACATAAAAGCTCTCAGAATACCTAGTAGGACCACTAGTTCTATATTTATCGCATCAATTTTATCATGCATGTTGGCGTTATGGTTCACTTTCGTTATTTGAACTATGCCTCAAGGTGTTAGCGAAAGAAAAGTGTCGGGATAAAAGAAGAATGTTTCGACTAAAAGAGAGCGTGAATATGGAACCCAATTAGTGCTGATTATGTATTTTCTACAATTGGACTTTCTTTTCTCTTTTGGAAGCCACTCTTTTTCCCTAAGCATTTGAAGATATTTTTTATTATAAATAAAGGTCAACATATATAGATATTTTGGGTATTTCAAAATATTACTCATGACAAGAATTAACCAATAGTTTAAGATGCAGATTTGACTCGACAAGATGGGGTTGTTTTGATTGGTAGCGCATCCACCATTTAATATGAGGAGAATGATTCGAGTCACCATAAAAAGTTACCATAACAAGATAAAAAATCATATATTTGACTCAATTTACTAAAGTAAACTAAACTAAGGTATATATTTAATATTTTAATTTACTATGAGATGTTGAATTGTTACACAGTAAACTAAACTAAGGTATATATTTAATATTCTAAATTACTCCTAATATTTTGCTCAATAAGTCGATTATTTCTACGATATATATACCAGAAAGAGTAAAATAAAGTTGATAAAAAAGGATGAATATGAGAACATCCATTTGGAAGTACTTGATTATTAAAAAAGGTAAGTAGTATAGTCTCTTAAATATAAGAGTTTTATAGTTTAGCCTGCGTTTAACGAGAAAATTTAACACAAAAATTGATGTTAATTATTAGATTCAAATTTAACACGAAAATTTTAATTATTTTAGTCTAAATTTATTCTCATCTAAATCATTGCCGTCTCAGATAATATATTAAAAAAGTCTACACGATAATTATTGGTGCAATTATTGAACCCATTAATTACATTCTTCAATCACCGATTCGAGCATAAAATATGGAGTAAATTCAAATCTAATTAATTTTGTATTCTGTATTTTGAGTTCATTCAAACATTTTCCGAGAAAAAAACTCAAAATTTCTATCCAAAAAACCCTAAAACCACCGTCAAATGCAAAATTGAAGGTGTTGATTCCCGGCCCTTTCACAAAATTCAATATCATTTTCGATGGCGACGTCTCTTCAAGTTTAAGGTACGCGAAAAAATATTTAGAAAATAAAATTTATTGAAAATCAGTGTCAACGAAACTGATATTTTTTTCCGACTATACGACCAATGGTCGAGTACTTTTTTGGTAATCGTATGACAAAAAATATTCGATTTTTTTAATATGTTAAACACTAATTCGATTTTTTTTGTCCGATGAACTCTATCTATTCGGCCAATGATAATGTATTGTTTATAATCGTTAGTCAACAATTTTTTTTGTTTTCTCGCTGTTATACATAAACATGGTTTGTTTCTTTTTAAAAAAAATATTTCTCTTTAATTAAATGAACAATTTTCGCATGTGTTTTATAATTGTTTTTTCTTATTATCAGTTACAAATATTTTCTTAACACTGATTTTGGTTTTTTCGGTTGAAAATATTGATCAATGACACATTGTTAAAATAAAATTTTAAATATTGAATTTTGTATTATTTGTTCTTATTTTTCTTCTCCATCAACTTTCGTTTTGATTTGTTTCAAGTGTAAAACATTGTAAATCGTTTGACAACTTCAAACTAATTACTCCATCAACAATTTCGAACTGATTTACGTTATCATTGTACTGTAAATAATATGCAAATTGGAGACGTACTTTCAATTTACAATAATCTAAAGTAATATACAATATATTATCATATTCATGAGCTTGAGAAAATTCTCAGAAATTGTTCAAAATTTTCAGAAAATGAGAGCTTTGAATATAGATAAATGGAAATGAAATTATGATATAATTAGAGAGAGAGACAAAAAAAAACCCAATAATTATTTGCTGAAATAATAGAAGAAAAAGTAATAATTTTATTTCCTAAATTATAGGATCGTACAACATTATATGAATTAAATCTATGACTTACCAAATTAAAACCGCTGAAATTGAATTAAAATTAACTTACAAACTCGTGTAAAACTTAAAACTCAAATTTCGAACACACTCAAAATTTGGCCAAAATTTAAAGTGCAATCTAGTAAACAAATATAGTTAATTAGTTTGACACGTAAACATTTGAGCCATTAACGTGTAAAACAACTTTTAATGTATAATAATTAGCTACCATCTTCGTGAGCTTGAGAAAATACCCATAAAATGTTCAAAATTCCTAAAAAAATGAGAGAGAGATAGATAGATAGAGAGAGATATAGAGAGAGAGAGAGAGAGTACAAAAATGTTGAAGAATGAAAGATTTAATTCGAAAACGATAGATGAAGCAGTACTAATTAGCCGGTTTATTATCAATAAAAATGCAATAAAATTATTTATCAAATTATAGGATCAACCGAACTTTTAGGAACTAAATCATTGAAATACAAATTCTAAGTCGACAAAATTGAATAAAATTGACTTTCTAAAATAAATGCAATTTCAAATCGTGTACAAACGAAATTTAAAATTCGAACTAAAAAAATTTCAAATCTTGACCGCAAGGGCAAAAGTAAACAAAAATAGTTAATTAATGTGACACGTAAGTACTAGGGCCACTAACACAAGCTTAACGAAACATTGACCTTATTAAAAATTAGGTATTAAGCCGACAATTTCACCAATTTTGTTATTAAAATAGCAAACATTAAGAAAAACTAACACCAAAATTATTTACAATGATTATAAGCAATATATTAGTTAAAGAAATTAATTATAAAATAAATTTTTATTTTTAAACTTAATTATTTCAAATTTTAGCTACTTAAGCTATTAGTTTTAAATAAATTTTGACTATTTTTTAATCGGTTATTTAGCTAATATGATTTAAATAAGGCTTACGAATATATACTTGTATAATGATTTTTATTTGATCTACAAACAAGAATTAAAAAATGTAAAAAATTTACTTGCTGACCAACCAAACAAGGGCCTAAGAATAATATAAAGAACACTTGGTACCAAATCAATCAGCTTATGAAAAGAGAAATGTTTGTGGAGGCTTCTCACAGTTACAAGTCGCAAACAAACAGCCAAAAACAGCAAAACAAAGTCAGACACACAATCTCGACATTTAAGATTCAAATCATTATTAGTAAATAAAAAGAAAAGAATATCTCAAGTCTCAACCATTTCGGGATTCGAGTCGCCTCTCTCTCTCTCTCTCTCTCTCTCTCTCTCTCTCTCTCTCTCAGTCTCCGGAGGCGTACGCTTTGGAGGAACCGACGCACTCCCCGGCGCACGTTAGCTCGACATGGAGGCCATGATGTCTCACTCGTCGGCGTTCCTTCTTCCGCCCTCCGATAACAAATCGTCTCCGCTAACGTACGCACTCGTCGTGCTCAACCAGACGCTACCGAGATTCGCTCCTCTGCTATGGGACCACGGTACACTACCCTGGGCTCACATGGCGTCACGTTTTTGTTTGTTTGTTTGTTGGTATAGTGTTTTGATTTCGGAGACTTTGTTTGAGAACAGCGAAACTGCGTCTCTGCGCCGACGGAGGAGCGAACCGACTCTACGACGAATTCCCTCTGCTTTTCCCTCATGAAGACGCATTTGATGTTCGAACCAGGTTTATCTTCAGATTATATCATCAAGTTTTTATAATCTTGAGACTTTGTTCTTATTCCTTGTATCTTGCTGTTTATTCTATATCATTTTTCCGACTCTCATAAAAAAGTCAAATGTGATATATATCATTATGTCTGTGTAGCTTGTGATTTGTTAGAGCTTCTTAATCGCCTTCTTTAGCATGAAGCCCATCAATTTGGGGAAATTATACAATAAAATATTCTTCATATCTGAAATTAGGTACAAGCCCGATGTTATCAAAGGCGACATGGATTCAGCTCGAGAAGACGTCGTAGATTTTTACAGAAGCAAGGTAAAGCAATGCCAGAGGATTTCTCTCATTTGTTCAAACCCTCCATTTTTCAGTTCTCAGTGGAAATAACGCTTCAATATGATTTCAGGGTACTGAGATAGTAGACGCGTCCGACGATCAAGACACCACAGATCTACACAAATGCATAACGTACATATGCAACTTCGCTCCGATCGCCGACAAGTCCAATGCAAGTTCTTTCAAATGTATGTAAATTTCTAGCGCGCTACTCATTTATGGAAATATCTGATTCACTTGTTTGGCTCGTCGATGCAGCTATGCATTTTGGTTGCTGGGGCGCTGGGAGGAAGGTTTGACCACGAGATGGGCAACATAAACGTGTTGTGCCATTTTTCAGGGGTTCGAATAGTTCTTCTGTCTGAAGATTGCCTCATTCACCTTCTTCCGAGTACACACAGCCACGAGATTCACGTTCAATCTTCTGTCGAGGGTCCGCATTGTGGGCTCATTCCCATTGGAATGCCATCTGCAAAGACCACAACCACCGGCCTCGAGTGGGATCTGAGTAAGTCTCTCCGTTTCCGCTCATATGCTTGGACTAATTGCTCAACCTCTCATCAAATCTCTAACTATTAGATGGGCATGTTCAGGGAAACTAATATATTAAGAGAGGGCCGTTAATTGTCCAGTTTTGTAGCTGATTGACTTGATAACTCTGTGCTTTCCTTTCAGTAGTTAGCTTTTTCATTTCTCGTATATGCTCTGGTTTATCCTTCCTTGTTGCAATTACATCTACATTTGCTTCTGTTTTGAATTTATACTTTGCTGGGTCTATTTCAGATGACACCGAGATGCGGTTCGGCGGTATGGTCAGTACTTCGAATATTGTTAAAGGAGAGAAAATTACTGTACAATCAAACACAGATCTTCTTTGGACTATATCCATAAAAAAAATCTAGAAATTCGATTTGATAGCTGAAACCTGCAGCTTTTCTTCGGATAACAAGGATTTAACTTGAGTTATGAAATTCTTTTGCACTTTGCTGTATAATGTATTTCTTTATTTTGGATGCTATATCAATACGAATATGATCTCATTTATTGGTCTGGATTGGTTCTTGAATCGAACAATAATAAGCTGTACAGCAACCAACATTGTTTGGGTGATGATAGGAGTCCTATATTAGTATGCATATTGAGAGGTGTACTTTTATATATTTTGGGTTGTGATTGTGTGAGTGAGTGAAGCGTAGATCAGCGATCAAGATCTGACTGAAAAAGCCGTCACTTTTCGGACCTGACTCAGGTTCATTAGTTGCTAGTGGTCTTATACTACCTTTGGTACGGTATCAATATTTAGGAATAAAAAAGGATGGTGGATTTAGGATGGAAATTTAAAACTTTGAGTTGAATTGAGAATGAAATGAAGATGGGAATATGGGATGGACAGAAATAGAGACACGAGGCGCTGTACAGCATGAGATAAAATATATTGGCGTGGTATGAACTCACACCCTCAAGAGTGAGTTAGAGGGACGATCTCGATTGATTTTTAGTTCTTACTTGCAAAAATGCTTTAGATATACTTGGTTACACTAGACCATTTACTTACAGGTCCGTGTTTTTGTAATATTATTTGTTAAAAAATGGATATTTTTCTCAATGGAGATACTGTAAATTGATGGTGTAATATTATACAAGTCGCGATAATTTTAGATAAATGGCTGAGATGTAAACTACATAATATTTTTTCCCTTTAAACTATACAAATATCAAATCAGATGAATTACGTTGGGTTAACTCTTTGCATGAGAAAGGTAAACTCTTCCGGCTTTTTTGTATTCACAACGTGCCATGCCCTCATTTCTAAGATATATCGACTAGCTTACTTGTGCATAAACACAAAAACAATTAACTTTGTATTTGGAAGATGCAATCGTACATAACGCTAGACGCAAATGTGTAGTAAATGAGAGCAAGTCTCAAAATATATTCAAAATTATCGAAGTCTCCTAAAATATTATTCATAGCTTTTACTCAATAAGACTTCACAATATTTCAATAATTCGAAATCAATGTAAACAAAATTTCATTAATTCGAAATCGATTTAAACAAAATTTCAGTTTTTCGAAATCGATTCAATTAAATTCAATTAGAGGCGGTAAAAAATTATTCTAGTTTAAAAGTGATATAGTATTAGCACAAAACTATCCTAATTAACACAATTTTTTTTTAATTTTCGAATGCACGGATTTTTATTTTATTTTTCATAATATCACATTATTTCAAGAGATCGTGGCCCGACTTCCTTAAAAAAAGAAGAAAGAGTATCTCAGTCCCGCGCTTTCTCTAGAAATCGAACTGACTACAAATGCTCGTCATTTTCGACGGTTAGGGTTTCGACGGAACCACCGAAAAACGCTGGTCATCATCTGATGGCTATGATCAAGCCGATAAGCAAGAGCGCCATCCACCGAATATGCGCCGGACAGGTGATCCTCGACCTCTCGTCGGCCGTCAAGGAGCTCGTCGAGAACAGCCTCGACGCCGGAGCCACCAGCGTCGAGGTCTCGCTCCGGGACCAAGGCCGCGAGTCTTTCCAGGTCTCCGACAACGGCTCCGGCGTATCTCCGGCCAATTTCAAGGTTTTGGCCCTCAAGCACCACACCTCCAAACTCACCGATTTCCCGGATCTCCGGTCGCTGACCACATTCGGGTTCCGAGGCGAGGCTCTGAGCTCGCTCGCCGCGCTCGGAGACTTGACGGTGGAGACGAGGACGAAGGACGAGCAGGTCGCGACTCTGCTGAGTTACGACCGCTCTGGTGTGTTGGTGGCTGAGAAGAAGACGGCGCGGCAAGTAGGCACCACCGTCGCGGTAAAGAATCTTTTTTCGAATCTGCCTGTTCGGAGCAAAGAGTTCAGCCGGAACATTAGGAAGGAGTATGGCAAGCTTATCACATTACTGAATGTGAGTTTTACTTGATTCTTCGCTTTTTTTTTTTTTTTGAAGAAATTTCTTCGCTTTTAATCTGTAGGAAAACGTGAGCTTTCTGTCTTACATATTCTTGATTTTTTTATCGCTTTGGAGAAAATCTTAATGTCCTGTATTTGAACATATCTTTTTATGTTTTCTTCAAGTTTACGAATGAAAATGTCAATTGTAATAATGATTTGAAATGCAGTTCATTATCATGTAGTGTTGTAGTTCTATTAAATCTGAGTGAACTGAAGACTTTAATTCGATATTCCAAGTAGAATAGGTGTCGCTGCTATAAGACCAGCCAAAACAATCAAACAAGAATTACTTTCACTTAGCATTTCTGAATCAAGAAGGTGCTTAAAGCTGGATTTATGTTATGTACTCAGTTACATGGTTGTCTTATGTCCCTATTTAATAACCCTAGATAACTAAATATGAAACACTTGGAAACCCAAGTATTTCATATACGGCTTTACATTCGGCAAGATCTGCGGAATATGCCCCAAATGTTATATTCGTCGAGTTATATGCATGTCCGCAATTAGGTTGTTCTTTAAACCTTGTGTTCAATGCTGTATTTCCATGATTGGCCTTTGTCTAATGTAAAATTTTCAGGCCTATGCCCTCATTGCAAAAGGCGTTCGATTCGTCTGCACCAATACAACTGGAAAAAACGCAAAGTCCGTGGTGTTTAAAACACAAGGTAGTGGTTCTCTGAAAGATAATATTGTCACGCTTTTTGGCTTGAACACCTTCAACTGCCTAGAGCCTCTGGAATTGGATATGTCCGCTGGTTGCAAGGTCGAGGGGTTTGTGTCAAAGGCTGGACAAGGTTGCGGACGCAACATGAGGGACAGACAATTCTTGTTTGTGAATGGGAGACCTGTTGATATGCCTAAAGTCACAAAACTTGTAAATGAGATGTACAAGAGTGCCAATTCCCTACAAAATCCCATTGTGATTCTGAATTTTACCATCCCAACCATAGAGTGTGATGTCAACGTAACTCCTGATAAGAGAAAAGTTTTTTTCTCGGACGAGGGTTCATTATTACATATCTTAAGAGAAGGTTTAGAAAATATATATTCCTCTAGTGATGTTCGATATGCTGTCAATGATTTGGGGAACCCAGATAAGGCTAGTCAGTTGGAGCAACATAGATCTGCTTTATCATTAAAGCGTTCATATGCTAATGAGAGTGATACTATGGAGTGCCATGATGAGGAAGGAATTCCAATGGGTGATACTCCCGTTGAGTCAGCTGTGGAGAAACGTGAAGACGCTGATGATTTGGAAGAATTTATCTGTACCGATAGAATGACGGACTTCACTTTAAGAGTGCATGGAACTAAAAAGGTTGATGAGAGTAAGAAACTAAGATCTTCTGTGGATAGCGTTACAGCTAGTCGAATCCCTCTCTCATCTCCAACCTTAGCTGAGAAAGGGATTTCGGTGAATAGATATTCGTACAGTAGTTCGAAGAGCTCCGTTCAACTATTGCTCGACAAATTTGTTAATGTAAATAAAAGGAAGCACGAGAACACAGGTGCAGTGCTGTCTGAAATGCCGGTCCTGAGAAATCAGCCTCATCATATTCAATACAAGCATATCAGCTCTGGCATGAATACTACATACTCTAGAACTGTAGTTAAGAGTCCCCAACGGGGTGAGACCGAGCCTTCCAAGTGTTTGAAAATAGACAATATTTTTAGTAAAATTACTAATCCACTCTCCAATGAGGACAATTCAGATGGTGAAGGGTCTAAAGAGGTATGTGAATGTATTTTGTCTATATAATTTTTCCAGCTTAATATATTTACAAGTGCCCTATTTTTTATTTTATGTGAATTTGATTTTGAACATTCTTCAGTTGAAAAAGTACATTGGTTTTTAAGTTCTAAGGAGGGGCATAGCTCTTTAGGGTCACAGCCCTCTGAGCTTAGAAGTCTATGACTAGGGTTTGTGGTTAGGTGTTTTGACGATCGTTAGGACTGTTAGTTTATGCTACTTTTGTTGTTCTTTTGACTTTGTTCTGTTTCGGGAACTGAATGCAGGATTTTGATGCTGAAGACAACAGAAGATCTCCTCTTAGTAATGAAAAATCAAATGCTTCCCTCGGAGATGATGTTCCATTTCAAGCTCAGAACCATACTTCTGTCCAAGTGTTGGATGTTCCAAAGCATTCTTCGGACAATGAGATGTGTGCCACCGTGCATTTCAGTTTGCAAGATCTTGAGAAGAGGAGACAGCAGAGGTTGACTCAACTACAGTCCAGTAATGACTCGTGCCAAAGTATGAGGTCAAAAAGGTAAGGTTTATACATCGATAATCACTTGGAAATAGATTCTTCATGTTTCAATGTTTTGTTTCCATATTAATCGGTGCAGGTGCTATGCTGCTGCAACACTGGGGCTATCTCAACCAGTAAGTGACGACAAAAAGGCCAGTGACTTGGCTGCAGCTACTACAGAGCTGGAAAGATTTTTCAGAAAGGAAGATTTTGGTATGATGAAGGTTGTTTAAATTAAATAACAGTTTAGTATTATTTATCATTTGCGTGTATTACGAATTTTAGGTGCACTTGATTGAATCCACTGATTGGTTATTCAATTTCTTCAGCTATATTACTCCTGTGTGTTCATCTGTGCACATCTACACGCTTGTGAGAATGCATTATTCGGGCTAATAATAATTTTTCCTGGGACCTTGAAACAAATGATACACATTTTAACTGGTCATAACTGAGGCTGGCTTTTTTTATGTAGGTGATTGGGCAATTCAACCTAGGGTTCATTATTGGGAAGTTAGATCAAGATCTTTTTATTGTGGATCAGGTAATTTCCATGCATGCCTGTGGATTCTGTTTACTCATCTCTGACATCATGTGTGTTTTATTTGGTTATTTTCTTTGTAAAATTCTTGTGGTGGTAATAATTGTTACTTTGTTCAGCATGCTGCTGATGAAAAATACAATTATGAGCGTTTGGCACAATCAACCATCTTAAACCAGCAGCCTTTGCTTCGGTAAGCTATGAAATCTAGCGAAGTTATCTGTGCTAAAAAGCATCTAAGGTTTGCTTGTGATTTAGCTAAAGTTGTCTATTGGAAACTCACTTGGTTCCAGCCCTTTCCAGTTCTGTCCTTGACTGAAGGGAACATGGAATTGGACAATTGCGGTTCAGTTTCACATGGAAATAGAAAATCCCGTTTTTATTTCTTATGATTTCAATCTTTTTTCTCTCTATATATTTCTCTTCCTCTATTAATTTTGTATGAAATTGCTTGCATATTTTATATATACTAATCTTATAAAAAATTACGTATGACTTGTTTTATGGTAACTGGAACCCGTCTAACAAGTTTTTGTTGGACTAAAGAAAGTAATCTGTTTTCTATCAGTGCTTAATAAATTATTATTGTTAGTAAACAATAATCTTCAGTATTGATATTTCTGACAAGGCTCAGTTTTTGGATTGTATCTTTAGCCCATTGCGGTTGGACTTGTCTCCTGAAGAAGAAGTGGTAGCTTCAATGCACATCGATATAATCAGGTTCCCATTTTACATCTCCTGAAATGATATCGAGTAGATATCCGTTATAATAGATTTGTTCATGGCTCTTTTTTGTACCCTCTTGCTGATTTTTTATTTTATTTCTATCATCTATTAACTCAAACTTTAACTGTTATATATGGTGGATTTTTCCCCGGTTCAGGAAAAACGGATTTTCTTTGGCAGAAGATGCAGATGCACCACCGGGTGGCCATTTTATATTAAAAGCTGTACCCTTCAGTAAAAACATCACCTTTGGAGTTGAAGGTAACTCCTCAATTTGCTTTGATGTTTTACTATATTTTATTTGATTCATCCGGAGAGTATGTTTAAACTTGCTGAACATGGGTATATGTTAAATTAGCATTACATGGTTGATTAGGCCCACTGATTACAAACTTAAACATCACACAAGGCATAGATAATTAAGGTTATGTATGTTCCACAGACGTGAAGGACCTGATATCTAGTCTAGCAGACAGTCACGGGGATTGCTCGGTGCTGGGAAGCTACAGAATGGACACTGTAGATTCCGTTTGCCCGTCTCGAGTCCGTGCCATGTTTGCATCGCGCGCCTGCCGGTCTTCTATCATGATCGGCGATGCCCTCGGGATTAAGGAGATGCAAAAAGTCTCTCTCTCTCTCTCTCTCGAATTTCTAATTCAGTCTTTTTTTATTCGGTATTCGTTGATATTGGTGCAGATCCTGGTGCATTTGGCGGGTCTGAAGTCGCCGTGGAATTGCCCACATGGACGGCCTACAATGCGCCATTTGGTCGATTTGACGACATTACTCTCTAAGCACACTGATGATCGCTCTTTCATTATGTGACCATCCTCTAACCTCTCAACTTTTGTACCTCCACTCTTATGTAAATAACTCGGGTATAAAAAACCTGGGTACCGCAGCGGATCTATAATTTATTAGGATATACAAATTAATGTTTACATATATTGATAATATTATCTTGTATACAAAAAAAGATAGCCATGCTGATGGAGGTTGGAGCGTTACCGGCACCAGTGATACGACTGGAGAGCAATTCCATGAGCTGATGGCACTGAGATGAGGTGACTGTTCTGAGAGTTAACCCCTGAATCGTTTCGCCATGCTCTGTAGTGTTGACTTGAGTCTTGTTCTTGAAGACAAAGCCTTGTTCACCGATCTTTGTTTTTCTTCTTGAGGGATGATCGCAAACGGTTTGTTGATGACGGGAAAGGCTCTATTTAGAGGACTTTACTTGTGATTTGTTTGTAGGAGTCATCGAGTCCCATGAGAAAGGCTATGCATATTTTTCTTGGACGAATTTAAAGTGCTCGCTGTGTCGTCCACATTTGCATTCATAAGATCATTTAGGTCTAAAATTATTCAGTTCATCACTTGTGTGTAATAGGTAGGGATTGATTTCCGATCTTGACATAAAATTTGCCAGCTTGCGCCTTAATTCAAAGTTTCCTAGACATTTCGATTGTTGGAATCGCTCTTGAAGTTCATTTCATACCTGAGCCGCCGAGTCCCTATAGAGAACAAATGATCCAATCTCTTTGGAACTGAACTCAAGAACCTAGAATTTAGGATCTTGTTAATTTTTTAAGAATTGTCCAGATGTTAAATGATGCTATTGGTAAAGCTTTTTTTCTATTCTTGACTTTGATCGCTATAAGTATCACTTTGTTGCATGATGGATATTTTTCGTTAGTGAGAAGTTTGTCACCAATACACTCATGGATTGTCCGCTCGGCTCATATAATATGGATCGAGTGGATTCCCAATATCTAATTTCGCTGTTTTCCCTTCGAGCTTGATGTTTCAACAATTGCTCGCGATTCATTTTCACTCTTCATTGTGAATCGCAAATAAAGATGTGATCAACAAATGTGTTGAATCAAAGAGAATGAGAAATGAGGAATTCGGGAAATAATTCGACCTTAAAGATCATTTGAACAAGGATTGCTCTGATTTACGAAAGAAGAAAAATTAAATCATCATAGAAGATGTCTTTGTATTGAATGAAACCGAATCATAACTAACTTAATTAGTTTAAAAAATTAATAAAATTATAATGCAATACCACAAAAAAAAAATCATCATGAAAACCATAAACAGCGACATCCTAAAACTCGTGAATGGTGAATCGACTTTCCAATTTTTATTGAAGACGTAACAGGCATCACGTATAATATCATAAAATGCCTTCACATATGGTGGAGGAATTACTCTGGTTACAAAAGATATATAAAATAAGAATCAAACCAGTCGTACAAATAAAAAATAACTCTAAAATAAACTGGACCTCTAGCCCCCCGAACGAGATTGTAACTCTCGATTATTGGCTCTAATGAACTCTCTCGAAGAAAGAGGGACAAGTCTCATCTAAGTCGAACTCGAGTCGCGATTAACTGCAAAACGAACTAGGTTATGAGTTGCGACATGACAAATATGCGACATATGAACAATGAAAAAATCTTCTAAATGTCTCACCTCTTTGAAGATGCGAAGAAAAAACGTCCCGAGCTATGTCGTCAATGTCAGTCTCTCTGTCACCGCATTGACCACTCTCATGACATTGATGCTAAACGCTAACTCTAAGCCTTGGAGGGTTGCATACGGCTCCAGATGCTGGGGGGAGAACCCCTAATAAGGGAAAATGTATGCGCATAAATCAATTGTCCAGAGTGGTCCCTCGTAATGCAACCCATACCGAATTCTCTCTGGTCACGAGTCAGCATCGATGTTAATCGAGATGAAGCCCTCTCGGCGGAGTCCATCTAGGAGTCTAAATAACTCGATCTCTCGGCAACAACATTATTGAGGAAGCCTCTCTGTAATCCTCGAGAAAGTTTACTGTCCACAAGACTAGTTGAGTCTGGCTCCACACTGGCTTCCAATGTAAGACATTGTCCCATAACTCTTAAATAATAGTGATAAAAAAAACTCGTGGATACTACCCTCAAGAATATTTATTGCTCTGAAATAGTGTGGAAGACGTCCCCCTATCTGAAAAGCAGAATAATGTGACCGAACTCAACTTTCTTTCAGACGCTCCTTTTCCAACTACACTCTCAAATCGCATGAAAAAATGTTTCTCTCTACCCATTGACAATCATGACAACCATTTCCAAAAAAATTAATTTTTTTACATGTGGAGCGTAACGTATATCATGGTTCCGTTTGATAAAACTTTGCTTTTAAAAAATGTGTTTTTAAAAATGACTTTTTAAAAAATTAATTTTGGTAAACTGCTTTTAGTTTAGGTTTTTGTAAAATTAAAAACTGATTTAGCATTTATTAACAAATAAGTTATAAAAAAGACTAATATAAACTTTACTATAAATATTTAAATAACCAATGAGTCAGAGAAGAGAAAAAGTGTACGTGATATACGACAAATAAAATCATAATTTTTAGAAATAGAATATATCATTAATAAAAATTAGTGTCTTTTTTTTATAAAGAAACAACTAATGTCTTGTTCCAATTTCATTGGATAAAATATCATTAAGTAATACCCACTAACAATTTTTTCTCCTTTCCCCCTCTCTCTCTTTCTATTTCACTCTCCGTCTCCTATATTTTCTTTTATTATTTTATATATAAATATTTTAATTGTTGATAAAGGTAAAATCAGTAATTGTAAATAATTGTTAAGTGAGTTGGCGATTGTAAATAATTGTAAATAATCCAATTTTGAAACTAAAATTTATTTTTAAATATTTAAAAAAATGAGTTTAATCTTAATATTTTCATACTTTTTTTCTACATATATTAGTCCTAAGTCCTAACACACACATATATAGAAACATATTAAATATGTAGAATATTTTATGTATATTAATTTAAAACAAAAGAAATACCCTGTTTCCCGAGTCGATTGAGCATAAAATTTGAAGATTACTAAACCAGCCTTTTCTAGTTCAAATAAAATTCCGACTCCTAACCTCAAAAGAAGAAGAAAAAGAAATCCGACTCGAGTTATTGCGGAATTCACAAATAAAAGCAAAAGAAGAGGTGGATCCCTATTCCCTCCATTCTTTCACCAGAAAAGAGAAAAGCTACAAAGAGCGACATAGTTTTTAATTTAACTCAATTCAATCGAGGTTTCGAAGACAAAGTCTACAATCTACACTTTGCTGGTAAGTTCTCTCTCCGATCTCCTTCAGCAGCTCTAGGGTTTCTCCCGCTACTTACGGTTTTATAGCTTTTTTATTTTGTTTTAAGTCACTTAGGGTTTTATAGCTGAGGACCTTCATATTTTTGTGTGTATCGAAAAATTTCACAATAATTTGATTTTTCTTGGGAGCAGGTTATTTTCCCGGTGCTGTGTTTCTGATAACTTTGGTTCGTCGCTAACAAAGATGGTACGTTACAATCACTCTTAACAATTGCGATTTTGAACAAAGTTTGGTTTTCTACCACAACGCATCAAGTTTGCTTTTATAAGCGAATCCTGGGCTTGATTTTTTTTTTTATTATATTAAATTAATTGGATGAGTTTTTGGTGTTCTGTGTTTGACTGTTTTAAGTTTCACCGTTGCAGCTTCCTCTATCACTGCTTAAGACAGCCCAAGGGCACCCAATGGTAAGATCTATGTCCCCTTCGTCACAGATATTCAGTAACAATGAGAATCAAGAACTTGTTTTCATGTCAACATGTTCCCGTGTTTCCATTCTTTCTCGTTAAGATGCAAATTTATTTTAACTATTTTGTTCGATTTCAACAGTTGGTGGAGCTAAAGAATGGCGAGACTTACAATGGGCATTTGGTGAACTGTGATACTTGGATGAACATTCATCTCCGTGAAGTTATCTGCACGTCCAAGGTAAATATGCTTTCTTTACTTGTTGTAATGCTTTTTCTGTGTTTTTTATTTTTTTTCGTTACTGTCGTTGACTTTGCAGCTCACTTGATTTTTGAATATGTAACAATAATTAGGATGGAGACAGGTTTTGGAGGATGCCGGAGTGCTATATCAGAGGAAACACCATCAAGTATCTACGAGTACCGGACGAAGTATGTGTATCACTTTTTTCTCTTACCAATCTACTGTGATTTAACTTGTTACTAATTTACCATATTGTGGTTTTGAAATATCCTTCACGTATTAGTTAATCATGTATCTCTTTTCACCATCTCTCGTCAATGCATTTTATTATCTCTTCTTGTTGGAATGATATCTCAAGGATAATAATTGATTTTTCTCGGGTATGCGTGTTAATGGGTGTTACTCATAACCAAGATAAGTGTATAGAAAAACATAATTATTTTGATTAATATCGAAAAGTCTATTGAATTTTGATTCATCTACTGTTTTGCCTTTCAGGTGATAGACAAGGTTCAAGAAGAGACAAAGAGCCGTACAGGTTTGTAGTTATTTTATAAGCTTATTTTCAGTTGCTTTGTGGCTACTTTAAGCATTTGACAGACCCTTTAAATCTGTCCGCGGTGTTCATTTACATTTCAGATAGAAAGCCACCTGGCGTGGGACGCGGAAGAGGAGGAGGGAGAGGAAGGGAAGATGGCCCTGGTGGAAGGCAACAGAAAGGCATCGGCCGTGGAATGGATGACAAGGCCGGCCGAGGCAGGGGTGGGCCCGGAGGAAGAGCTGGTGGGAATAGAGGTAAATGCTTTCTCTACACTCGCTTGTTTTTTCAATTTTTTGTTTTGATCTAGTATCTTTAGATTAGTTTTTCCTAGGTATATGATTAGCAATTGTCTTTTAAATAATTTAGCTATTGATCTTAGCCAATTTAATTATAAATACTTTGAGTTTTTTACAAATTAATTCTAGATATTGCTCCCCTCCCCCTAAGTTAGTGTTTTTTTTTGGCTCTGCCCCTGCACAGATGGAATTATTGTTTCGATTGAAAATAGTAGTAATAATGTAGCATAAATGGAATTGGGTTGGAAGAGATAGTGTTTAAAATAATCTGCATACAAATCTTTTGTAAATCTTTTTGTGTGGGTTATTCTGATGCTAGGGCGAGGACGTGCTTGATCTCAGTTGTTCGGGTGACAAAGTGAAGGTCGAGAGTTGTGCTACTTTTATAGGCATATTTGTGTGCGAATGTCTCGAAGATTGTTCTTACCGCTTATTATAGCAGCTAGGTTTTGAAAAATGCGAGAAGTTTATATTATTGCTTGCTTCTTGTTTTTTCCCTTACATTTTCGTATTTTTTGGAAGGAATATTTATCTCCCTAACACTGCAGTTTGCTTTACAGTCCATGCTTAATTTTTTAAACGCTTTGTGCTTGGTAATTTACAGATTTTTTTTTCTTGTATCAATTGCAACCATTCTGTCCTTGTGCTGAGAAAAAAAAATGAATGTCGTTTCTGTTTAAAGCACTTCATCAAACTTTTGCTCCGACTATGGTAGGATCAAAGTTTAAAATACCGACGGTTATCGTCGGTATACCGCAAAAACCAACTTCTCATTAAAATATCGCCAATTTACCGGTACAAAATATCGCCAATTTACCAATTTTTACCGAGTTAATTTGAGTAGTTATAAAATTTAAATTACCGTCATTTTTTCATTTAACCGAACATCACAGTGCATTTTTTATATTTATCGGCGATAGCGGTTATAAACTTAAAACATTGTTTGTAATTTTGATTATGGATTAGGATTTAATTATGGAATTGTGATTTTTGTTTTTGAATATAAGATTTTTAATTGATAATTGATTTTGAATTTATAATATAAAGTTGTGAATTTGATTATGCATTGTGGAAAAAATTTGATTATGGATTATGGAATTGTAATTTTTTATTTTGAATATAAGATTTTTAATTGATGATTTTGAATTTATAATATGAAGTTGTGAATTTGATTATGGAATTGTGATTTTTTATTTTGAATATAAGATTGTTAATTGATTTTGAATTTATAATATAAAGTTGTGAATTTGATAATGTATTGTGGATTATAATTTGATTATGGATTATGGAATTGTGAGTTTTGATTTTATATATAAGATTTTTGATAGATAATTGATTTTAAATTTATAATATAAAGTTGTGAATTTGATAATGTATTGTGGATTATAATTTGATTATGGATTATGGAATTGTGAGTTTTGATTTTATATATAAGATTTTTAATGGATAATTGATTTCGAATTTATAATATAAAGTTGTAAATTTGATTATGAATTATAGATTTGATTTGATTATAGATTATGGAATTGTGAATTTCGATTTAAATATATGATTGTGATTATAAAATATGAAATTTTGAATTTGTATTTAAAAATTTAGATTATGGATATATGTATATTTTGGAGTTTAAAAATATATGTGTTATATTATATTTGTCGGTATACATGTCGATATTCGGTATACCTTTGATAATTTGTCGGTATAATCGGTAGTCGGTAAAAATCTTATTATAGAATACTCATCAATATACCCGTCGATATGCGGTTATCTCTAAATCAGAACCTCGGTAGCGGTATCGGTATCCGGTAATTTAATCCTTGGGTAGGATTGGGTTATAATCTCTATATCGCCCGGGGTTAGGGCCTAAGAATGGAAACGACAATGGTGTTATTACATTGACATTCATTGTAATTTATTGTGTTGGCTTATTTTTTTGGTCAAGATCGAAATCACATATAGCATGATAAATGTATTAATTTCGGATTTTATATTATTTGGAAAGTTTCTTATTTTGACAAATTTCGTCATAATGTCTCGCATAATGGTGTAAAAGTTGTCTGCGACATTTGTCTATTTTGGAAAGGTTGCAAGGAAGACTTTCGACAGATTTCGTCGTAATATCGCGTCATAATGTTGCAACGTTCGTCTGCAACAGTTGTCTATTTTTAGAAATTTTTATTAAAGGATAAGGAAACTCTAGGAAGACTTCTACTTTGAAAGAGTGCTATATAAGACGAGTAGTAAGGAAAACCGCCATTGTATACATATATATAGTTGTAATACTCTAAACACTTATTGATATACTACAATATTAGAGAAGTGTCGATTTTGTACTTGCGTGATCGAAGTTCTCATGATTTGTTCATTGAAGTGGTCAAATATTGGGTGAGTCTTTGAAGAGTGAAGTTGAGAGGAGTCTCAAAGTCAGGGGAGGAGTCTTTGTTTTAGTTTTCACATATAGTATTAGCCAAAGTGACATTAATGTTGAGATTCATGTCGGCCATTGTTATACTATTGATTATTATTATTGAATTTTTTTCATTGCACTGAGAGCCCCTCGGATGTAAGAGACGCTGCTCCGAACTACATTATCACTTCTCGTATTCATTTTATTATTTATATTATTTTAATTGTCATATCGTATTTGCTTGTTTAAGTGTAACACACTATTACGACAGTTGTCTCTGTAACATTTGTCCGATCTGAATTTTAAATGGGTATGGATGGATGCACTAATTTTTCGTACACGTATCGATCATATAGGTAAACTTCATATATTTCATATCTTCTAATTTCAAGTTATTATTTACCGATTCTGGTTTCCTTTGATAAATTTTTAAATGTATTTCTTTTTTCTTTTTAAACAGTAGGATTTTATGGTTATGGTTATGATTTGTTGGTTTTTAGCAATTTAATTATCTTACTGTTGATGGCTGAAAAAGTATAATAATGTCTCGGCGAAAATATGACGAGATTAAGAAAGAGTTTTTATAAGAAATATTATATGTCAGTCAAATGATCGTGTGTGTAGCTTCCCTTTTCTTCATCTACCCTTCTTTTTATATGCTCTTTACCGAGAACGTGGGTTGAGACACACGTCCATGATAACCACTGTTGGTTATCTTGATCGTATGTTTGTTATCTTGATCGTATGTTTGTTTCATCAATAATCGTTATATGATTATTTCCGATGATTTTACGCTTACGTGACTTTAATAAGTTTTAATTAAAATGACTAATTTTTGTATATCGAGAACTTATCTGAATTATTTAGTTATGTTGGTCGGCAACTGAACTTAACTTATGTTTATGTTCATGTTCCGCTAGTATTCCGAAATATTAACAATTTGCGAGTATGAAATTACGCACTCTTCATATTGTCACTGGTAATATGACGAACAAAGTTACCGTCAAAATTACAAAGACTCTAAGTAGATATAGAGACATATTAATCACAAAAGTATGTCCTTGCATATTGTAATTTTGTGATATTGTATTGTTTGTACAAAAAGTTAATGGTTGCGAAAATACTCTAGGACAAAAATACTCAAAAGCGCTTTTATTAACACAATTTGTAATTTTTCAGGAGCGCTCTTTCCTCTCATAGCACCTTTTATGGGTGTGAAGTTTACCGATGCCTTCATTTTCAGAAAAACGCAGTTTGTGCTTCTCCGTTAAATTTTCTTTCGACACACGTGTACAGTTAAGATGCACCCGATTATTATATACATTTCATATTTATTTTTATCATATAGGTATTCCATCACTCTACTCGTCTTCCTTACCGCCTGATTTCCCTTCGACACAGGCTGGATAGGGAATGAGGTCTTCGGTGGCGATGTTCTGCCGTCCTATCCAGCGAAGGCTAAGCTTTACGAACGAGTCGTTCACTCGGGAGCGTTGGGGCTCATGCTCAACTCGGTCGTGCTCGGAGTTGAGCTCGTTGTGAGGCTGCTCGGCGGACCCAAAGGCCGATTATGCGAGAAGGGAACGTGAGAGGAGGGGTGCACATGAAGGACGGGATCATCGACACACATTTCGGAAATCACGCAGCTCAGCATATTATACATATGCAAGCAATTTCTTTGAATTAATCTTCGTTGGGGTTGAGCTCGTTTGTCTTGTATCACCAAGTATAATAAATAAAATCGATTTATTTTGATCATCGTTCATCTTACATAACCGTTTTTAGTTAAAAAGTTTTTTGAGCGCCCAAATATAAATTAAATCAAATCAGGCACTATCTTTTGTTTGTTTCTTTCCGTGATTGTTAGAGGCTCGGAAACATAGACACTCCTATTAAATGTCAATGTTCGTACGCATAAACGAAAAAGAAAATCATATTTGTAATGTGAAAGCAAACGGCAGTCCAAGAAATTAGAAATAAACCAATTTTACCTAAGGTTTAGTGAAGCTTGGTATACAGCATTCCTAAAGTTTTAAGTACTTTATTATTTTTTTCGTAAATAAAAACCAAAATAGATTATTCCAAAAATATTACTGTTTAGAATAGTTTTGACAAAAATCTTATAGATGCTTTTTATTTCAAGTATGAACATTTATCGATAATTTTGTCAATAAAGAATTGTGTTTATTGACAGTAAATTGATAGAAAAACATATATTATATTTTGGTGGAAAATAAATAATTCTAAATGGTCCTTCGAAATAATACCAAAACCAAGCGCCCATGTTCCGTAGGTGTTAAGTTAACTATTATACTGTTTAATTCGTCAATGTCTAAAACTTATAATCATTTTGTTCATGGGGTTTCCAAGTATTAGAATTTTAATTAGATATCGTTTTGAGAAAAAATACGTTTAAATTACTTCGATTTTGACGTTTTACACTACTGAAAAACACAAAGAATTACTTTCTCTCTAACTTAATATATAATTATTTTTTTAATCCGAAACAAGAAATCCAACATGCCAAGAAAGAAACCAAGAGCATGCGGGACATAATATACACTCTCACACAAGGGAATGGCGCCACAATTGTAAATAAATAAAGACATGTAAAACTTTTCCCCGAGAAACAAATAGACTAAAAAGATAAATAACGGAAAAAATCACCGCCGCTGCTAGTACGGTTGATGCCTATTTAACTTCCAAGTCTTGGGCGACTTGGCAACCATTGCGCTCGAAATCCATGACCGATGACTCGAGCTCGAAACAATGTCCGACGACCAGCAACACAGTCGCCCATCTTCTCCGCCGGTCCACCCAAAAACTCCGTTCCTCCTCCGATCCGGAGAGCCTGGCATTGGCAACACACTCCTGACAATGCCTTTATGTCCTCCAACCAGTAATGCCTCTGGAGAACCAATGGAACCCGTTTCTCCGTAACTCACTGGGAAATAGCCCAAAGAGCCTTCACTCGTTCCTCCGACCACCCAAAGCCGCTCTGCTTCTTCTTCGCAGCTGTGACAATCAACGAAATATTCAACCTGAAAAAGAAAAGGAATTAGTAATCACAGCTTGAAGCTTAATTCTTTGATTGTTAGAAGGAAGAAGCGGTACCGGGTCTAGATTCCAGGCAGCAGAAGTTAGTGCGCGAGCTTCCGGGAAATTCGTTAAGCTTTGTTGATCTTTCCAGTCCCAAACGCTAAGAAACCAGGCATTGAGTCAGAGTTATGTCATACAACTTCGGAATACATTACAGTCATGAGTGAAGTGTCTGATGGATTGATACCTCAAAGTTTCAATGTGTGTCAGACACCAAAGTTTTTTATACCCATCTCCGAAAAATCCCACTTTCCCGATTGAAGTCTCCACATTAATCACCTAGATGGATGAAAGCATCAAATGAACAGAGATGAAAGGAGTTCTATACTTATTTGAAAATTAGGAGTTAGACTTACGGTAGTATCTCAATGCAAGTCAATAATGTAAAACCAGAAAGACAAACTCACCGTTTCTAGTTTATCATCGTCGTTAATATCTCCATCTGTATCAAATACACAGATCAATCCATCCACAGAAGCAGATAAGAGCTTGTTCGAGTGGTTAGGAATGAATTGTACCTGCAGAACTATAAGATTAGTTTCAAGTTTCAAAGGCACATTTATATCGAAGTATTTGATAATTCCTCATCAACGCAGCATATAAAAACAAGCAGAAGTAAAAATGACCAAAGATTTTTTTTATTGGATCTGGTGTGATGGTGAAGAGCTATGCAGAGAGTGATTGTTTCTTTTGTAATTACTCGCTGGGATCAACAAAATTTGTAGGAAGTCTACAGAATCAAGCTTATTATCATGAATCAGAAAAAGATATAACTACGTAATTTCGTATCGTCGCTGATCTTATGTGGAATGCAAATAAGACGTTAAAGTAAAACTTGGAACCTAACCAACCTGTGTTACATCCTCGACATGGGAGTCTTCCAGACAAGCAACTTGTTTCTTGTTCCTCCAATCCCATATAAGTATCTAAGCTCACCAACAAGATAGCAAGAAATCAGAAACATATACTCTCTCTTGCAAATGCTCATACAAAACAAGCAAACACGCAAAACATTCATTAAGGACCTTAGTTGGTCAACCCAAAAATAAAAACTCAAATACTATATCTTTAAACTTTTTCCCCTTCCATGCACACCACTACACTACACAAGAACCAAAAATAATTTATAATAAGAAAATAGAAAACAATGAAGGAAAGAGAATGAAGAAAAGCACAGAACTTCATATATGAAAGAAATTGAGAATAATTACCTGCGATTTACATCCGGCGGATAAGAGATTATCTGCGGATCCTCCAAAGGAGAAGCTAAACACCTCCTGAGAAGAGCCAGCATGAATACACGACACCTGTAACATTAACAACAATGGAACTCTATTCACTCATGCTCATGAATAAAGTAAGCTTCCATAGGAAAGAAGTAGCTGATTTAAAATCCCAACCTCTTGGCAAGAACGCGTGTCCCAAGCTCTAATTGTTCCATCTGAGGAACACGAGTGCAAAATCTGGGGAGTCGAAGAAGACGAAGGACCAGAGAACGAAATCTGGTTGATCGTGTCGGAGTGACCTTTGCACTCTCCGAAGAACTGTCCCGTCACCGGCGAGTAGAGCTTGACGACGTTCGTCGACAGCGAAACCGCCATGGATTCCCAGTCGTTCCTTTGCATTCGAACGCAGAAATTCTAAAGCACGTTAATCGAATTCGTCTTATTCTGTATTTCAGCAAAACAATTACCGAAACAGGAGAAGAAAGAGACGTACTTTGGGACAATCTGGAAAACGTAATCTTCTCCGAAGTTCGTCTGAATGGAGTTCTTGAGTCCAACACGATTGGACGCAGTTACGTTGTTGGAGTGAGGCTGTACGTCTTCGACGTCCATGGCCGCGGATTCTGCTTCCATGTCCATCGCTCACACTTGGCCAAGAACTGAGCAAATTGAGGAGCAGAGAAGAATAAGAATCAGAAGTAGACAACTTTTGGGGTTTTAGGGTTTTAGTTCTTCTCTCTTCACAAATTTAATTTTAAATTTGTGACCTCCCCTTTAAAAAGAGAAATTTCATTTTGTAGACCCAAAAACATTAAAAATATCCAGATTAGACCCTTTTTGTTAAAAATATCTAAAACTGGACTTTTGACCCAAAATCGGACAAAAATACCCTTCAGCTTATTTGTAGAGTATTTTAGAGATTTCAACTCAATACAATATAACGGAAAATACTAACGAAAAGATGAAATAGTTGAAATGGCATCATTTGTGTTGTGTTGCATACTTGACTTGGGTTCAAAACCCAACTATGCAACTTTTATGTCTTTATTTTTTTTATGTCTTTAATTTATATAATGGCTCTTTTATATAATTAATTGCTCATAATACTATACAAACAGTTTATTTTAGACTAAAAACTTAATATTTAAATAACTTTTATAGTCGTTTTTTGTGTTAAAATTATTTTTTGATCGAAAAAACATAAGTTCGTCAAAAATCTGGAAATTGGTTGAAGGCCATCGTACGACATCGTACACCATCGTACGCCATCGTACAAAGTTGAAGGCCATCGTACGACGACGTACGCTATCGTACGACGACGTACGCTATCGTACGACATCGTATACCATCGTACGATGTCGTATACCATCGTACGATGTCGTACGATGACGTACGATGGCCTTCAACTTGGTGTACGATGTCGTACGATGACCTTCAACCAATTTCCAGATTTTTGACGAACTTATGTTTTTTCGATCGAAAAATAATTTTAACACAAAAAACGACTATAAAAGTTATTTAAATATTAAGTTTTTAGTCTAAAATAAACTGTTTGTATAGTATTATGAGCAATTAATTATATAAAAGAGCCATTATATAAATTAAAGACATAAAAGTTGCATAGTTGGGTTTTGAACCCAAGTCAAGTATGCAACACAACACAAATGATGCCATTTCAACTGTTTCATCTTTTTGTTAGTATTTTCCGTTATATTGTATTGAGTTGAAATCTCTAAAATACTCTACAAATAAGCTGAAGGGTATTTTTGTCCGATTTTGGGTCAAAAGTCCAGTTTTAGATATTTTTAACAAGATGAGTCTAATCTGGATATTTTTAATGTTTTTGGGTCTATAAAATGAAATTTTATCACATGAATACAATTTTCTTTCTTAATAAATTAATATAATTATTTTGAAAACAAACTAATAACAGAAAAACTAAATTAAAAAAAAATAAAACTGCCATCTAATAAAAACACGCATCTCACATTCACAAGTTCACCGTCGTCCCTTCTCCTCACCTCCACGGCTTCATTGTCGTCGTTTCTTCAGTGACCTTCGTCGCTTCTCCAGCGACTTAGTCATCGGCAACCTCCACCACTATCTTCGATAATATCCGATAAAAAGATTTTTTTAATATTAAAACGAAATTTTTTACAGAACATTACTCTCTAAATTTACTATACTAGTATATATATATATATTTTATATATATATATATATATATATTAAGTTTTATCTTAGGATGAAGAATAAACTACAAATCATGAAAATATAAAATAAAAATGTATTGTTTACGATATTTGGACTAAGAACACAAACAACAGTCACCTGGTCCAACTCGTTCAATTGAAACCGGTGTATTTGGATCAGTTGGGCGAGGATGAAAAATTAATGTTTTGATATGTTTATTAACTAGCAGTTTTCTCAAATTATGTTGTTAACTAGATTTGTAAGTTATTATACCATCACATAATGAATTGTTTTAATATGTTAGTTTAAACTAACTATTTTAAGTGATGTAGTTATTTTTTTATAACTCGTTCAATTTTTATAGGTCCAATTGTCAAGGGTGTTATTTATTTTCTATACGACGAATAATGGAAAAAGAAAGATGAAAGCTAATAGAAATGGTTCTCAAATAATGAATACATTAAGAACATATTACTAGAGGAGGACGAGTGTGCAACAATTTCATATATATTCAATAGGGTATTTGAAAGACTTTATATTGATAATAAAATTACGGACTTGAAATTAAGTCACTTGTGAGATCACTCAATATTACAAAAAAGTCCACTTTAACAATCACAAGATCACCCAATACTAATAATGAATAATATGTTAATATTCTATATGTTATTATCACATGAATATTAAATATACAGTATATAGTATTCAACTATTGCTTATCGTTTACTAATATGATCAAATAAATGTGTTAGTTTAATTTTTAAATACTCAACGAATCTAATTCAAATATAATTTAATTTGTGAACACAAAACGAGTTTAATTCAAATATATTTTAATATAATAGTTTGAACACTTTTACAAATATAATTGATATATTTGTCTAGTCCTACTATGTTAAATTTGAAAATATCCGACTAAGTATAAAGGTTGATCTGACTAATACAACTATTTACAATTTATAAATAGTCGGCTACTGCAATAGTTTGCACGTCTAACTGTTGCAACTGAATATATTTTAATTATATTTGAGGAATTGGCGGCAAAACTATTTAAGTTTTCATTTGTATACACTTAAATACCTAAAAAAAAATTGTCGGCTAAACTACCTTTAATTCAGCCTGTTTGCACCATCCATACATCGTCCTACGTGACACCGTTAATTTTAAGAGGATAAAAGTCATTGCCATGTGTTGTTTGCTTATTCGTTTTAAAATTAAAAGCAGGCCACATGGATCATCAAATTGGGGGCCAAATCCCAGAGGTCTTTCTCAACGGGTTTCGCTCGGACTGACCACCAGATGAATTGTAGCGTCGTTGTTCTTCCAGCAATCGTCGATGAGTTTCCGATCCTCGAGCTTCTCTCTGTTGAAGAAGATCTCCTGATCCTCGAGATCCACGTACCCTTTTGTATATTCTCTACTTTAGATACCTAATATTCCGGTGCCGACCAACATGAAACTCTCGAACTTCTTTCCGCTGAGAAATCTGACGGGGATAAGTAAGAGATCGGAGAGCTTAAAAACCAGATGAAAAACGTTTCCGCGGGTCACGCCATAGTCCTTTACGAGCGAATCATTGCACGCTAGCTCTCTTCCTCGGAGCACGAGCTTATGGTTCTTCACCACAAACCTTTGCAGGCCTGGATTCTGAGCTTCACTAGAGTTTTTGAGTCTGAAGTGAGGACTCGAACGGACGTCACGGAGCCGAAAACATTAAGGTAAAATAGGATCAATTTGCTTGAAGAGCATTGGCCCTCGAAACACCCGAGCAAACCAATTCCTTTAGAATCGGACTCTGGGCGATATCCATGGACATTTTCTCGTAATCCCCTCTTTTTTATATCCGGTCTGATTTACAATAGCCTTCCAAATCAACTCAATCATAGATCAAACTCTCTTAAATGTACCCAAAAATATAAAAATTGAAAGACAATGGAGATCCTAAACCCAACGAGAGATCGAAATCTGCGGGGTTCAAGGACGATCTTAAAATCCTAGGCGCCAAAAACGATTAAGGTATGGATCTATGTGGCCCTCTTTCACCACTAACAAACGACACGTGTCGATAAATTTTCTCCTCTTATAATTTACGTGCCAGATACGTCGAGGTATGGATGGTGCATACAGATGAAGTTAAGGTATTTTAGCTGGTGAATTTATTTTTGTCTGTATTTAAGTGTATACAAATGAAAACTTAATGTAGTTTTTTCGTCAATTCCTCTTATATTTTCATCACAACCCCTATGTTATAGTTATCACGTCATACCGATACAAATGAAATATTTATAATCAAATTTTGTTCGTATGTCTTAAATAGAAATACTAGACTGGTTCTACCTATCATTTTAGTCAATCCAACTGGTCTTAGGGATGATAATTTACAAATGCGCGATTAGTCTGCTCAGTTAGCATGAACATTTGGTCAAATTGTTTATAATTTATAAATAACCAAGTCTTTCAAGTATGATATAACAATATAAAACCAGTCCAATTGGATATAATTTTCAGTAAATTAAATTTGATTACAATAAAACTAATGGCATAATGTATGAACTTAAATGTAATGCCATCACAAAATGTGAACTAGAAAATAAAAAAACACACACATAAAATAGTTACGGAAGTCAATCATCGTGATAGATCTCGATTTCCATTTTCTTCCTATAGGTAGCTAATATTGGATCATCAATCGGGTCAAATTTAAGTCCTTGCATATCAAACTCGATGCACTTGATAGTATATATACCACAATCTCCACTTCAAAGAATAATATTTATGTAAATAATTGAAAAAGATAAAAAAAATGTAAACACCAACATTGAAATTTAATTTACTTACGAAGTAATTTGTGAAATGTGAGGTCGCTGTTTGTATTTTCAAGTAGTTTCGTTATAGTTGCTGATATGATTGAAGTATCCTTATTCTTGAAACAATAATGGAATCCTTTTATGAAATGGGACTATGTGATCATTCATTTCTTTTCAGAGTTGACTACAAAATTATAATTCCTGTCAATTCCTCAAGAAGACTAGCGTTTTTGTTTATTAACAATTATCAATTGTATGTTTCTATTGATCAATTTTAATGAATTATGTTCATGATACTAGTGTCTCTGTATCTCTCTCCAAGCTCCGAGCTTCTCATTTTTCACCAAAGATTTTTCAATTCTCACATGTAAGACATTTTCCCTTCACTTTTTGTCTTTTGTTTTTGCCGTTTGTTTCTCCAAAAACTGTTCATAAAATTCATAATAATTTTTTCGTTTTTGGAACCATTGGTTGGAGATGGCACTGAAGTAAAAAAGTTAAGCTTACATCTGTTTTGTTTTTTCAATTTATTACTTCTTATATAACACACTCGATCTTTGGTGACGAGTCTCCCTGACGACGGAGCAGGAAGAAGATGCTGGTTGCGGCAGCGGAGGAGGAAGAAACTTCTGGCCGCAATGACAGAATCGAAGCACGACAGAACGGATGCCTTTTTTTTGTCTGAGTTTTTTGGTCTGCAATTCACATGAGAATTGGCTCTATCTAATTAAAAAAATGTTGTGTCACTTTTGAAAGAGTATTTAAGTAAACTAAAAAATAAAATAATAAAAGGTCATGGCTTTACCGCTGTCGCTTCTCCAGCGACCTCCGCCACTTTTCGGGCGACCTCCATAGTAATCATCCCTTTTTCCTATTTTCTATGCTTTGGCAGTGCAAAATAGGTAGAGTGTTAGTAGGAGATATGTTTTTTCTTTGCTAATTTAAACCTTCAAATTTCAACTTTTTTACCGATTGATCTCAAACCTAGTTTTCATGATATTCAAGTCCTTAATTTTCACTACAACTAGTTCATCGTAACAAATTGTTGTCAATAAATCCAAATTATAACATATAGTTCATATGTGACCAAATCTAGAGTTTGTTCGTCAACTTTTTATTAATTTAAATATCTGCCTCTTAATTGATTATCGACTTTTACAACTTATCTATTTAAATAACTTTTGGTAAGTATCATCAAAAAATAATTTCATTTGACAATACATTTTCAATATATCAAACTCGTTGACTTCTTGAAAATCACAAGTCGAGTGATCTAAACAACACTTTACAAAAAATAAAAGATAAATCGCTATGTTTGGATTAAAATTGTATCCGGTTGAATTCAAATTTTAAAATGATATTAGAAAAGAAATTCAATATTAATGGGAGAATAAATCGGAATCCTCAAAGATTAGCAAAAAATTAGACAGTTATAATTTCAGGTTATAAGCATATCAAATTGAAAATCGTCATTCTCTTATATATTTCAAAAAATAATTAGAAATAAACGGGAATTTTAAATTTTAATGTAATCTATTTCAAATTTTGAAATTAACTAATTTGATTAGAATCGATTCATACATAACATATACAAATATGCATATATATATACATACATATATATATATATATATATATATATATATATATATATAATTTAGTCGTTGGAGCTCGCACCGCAGTACAGTTTTCTCACTGCTATCTGATACGCCCACACGAGAAGTAGAGCAAAGGGATCCTCTCATACTTGACGTCACACTAGATCTTCTCTGAGTTTTTGCCGAGCTTGAATGATATCCCTTGTTTGGAATCCCTCATTAAAAGAATGTGAACTAATAAAAACTTATAAATGTTATGAGTTACTCCTCTTATTACCAATTGATTTTAAGATGAACCCTCATGATACTTTCACTTGGTATCAGAGCCCATTAAGCTCAGACGAGTATCTCATTCAATCATTGAAATTCAGCACAAGATTAACAAAAAAAGCCGCCATCTTGAGGGGGCGTGTTAGTAATCCCACATTGAAAGTGAATGGAATTAACAAGAGCTTATAAAGGTCACGAGCTACTCTTCTCATTACCAATTAGTTTTAAGATGGAACCTCATGATATTTTCATTTGGTATCGTAGCTCATTTAGCTCAAACGGGTATCTGATTCAATCGTTGAGATTCGGCCCAAGATGAGCGAACGCAAAAGAGCCGCCATCTTGAGGGGGCGTGTTAGTAATTCCACATTGAAAGTGAATGAGAACTAACATGAACTTATAAAAGTCATGAGTTACTCCTCTTTTTACCAATTGGTTTTAAGATGGAACCTGATGATACTTTCACTTTGAGCTTAATGGAGGTCATATCTTAAAACCAATTGGTAATGAAAGGAGTAACTCATGACCTTTATAAGCTCTTGTTACTTCTCATTCACTTTTAATGTGAGATTCCTAACGTCCCCTTCCACAGCGGCTTCGTTATATCCATCCTTACTCTGATTCGAATAAAACTATCTCGGACCCTACCATTTATGTATGTGTCAATCGTCATAACAGTCTCAATCTGACCTCCCAACATTGATCCCATCTTCGCCGATAGTGCCACATGGGGGCGGCCGTGAATCTGAATCCAGAGGCCAGTCGTAGTGAAGATTCCCCGATTTGGGTTGTCTATTGTAGCAGGGTCACGAAGGCATAGGAGCGCCCTATTAAAGGGCCATGGCTCGTTCTCCGGCACCCGCTTTTTCTCCCTAGCGGACCCAAAACAAAACTTCACTGTCGTGTTTTGGAGATCATAGATTTCCAACCTTTCCTTGACATTCTATTGATTCCCCATAACAGCCTTAAGAATCTTTTTGTTGTATGTTTTGTCTGTCAATAATTTCTTCAGCAGAACATTATCCGCCTCCTTCCTTCCGTCTTCCACAATCAGTTCTTCAACGTCGGTCACGTTTAGGTGGTTCCACTTTTTAGAGAGATCTTTCATACCTTACTCGAAGGTTGTTCAAAACCCTACTGAAGGTTCTTTCCAGGGAGAAAAGGGATATAGTTTTCAAGCAAGTAATTCCAAGCTCGGCTATTATATTTATTTGATCCCAAACTCAACTCAACAAAGTCTAAGTAGCATTACCTCGAACCTCGTGTCACATATGAATTTTGTGATTGAACGTGAATATGGTCAAATAAAAGTCACAGTTCATTTTGAAACCACAATAAAAATGATGAACCTAGAATTGGTTTTTACAACTTCTCAATACATGTCATAGTAGATCTTTAAGCACTGCTTAACATGTATGTTAATTGATGAATGCTCAGGCAACAGACCTCCATTGCGAATTGTGGGATAAGTCCATGGTTTAAGCTTTCTACAAAGTAATGCAAAAAAGAGTTGTGTCAATCAGAGTTTGAGTGGTGGAGATATCCAGTGACAAAGTTTCATAGCGAAACTTACCTTATTTAAAAGAAGGTAAGGTAAAGAGAGAGTCGTAGTGACAAGGGAGGGAAAAAACAAAATAAAAAAGGTCAAATTGCATAGTGAAAAAGATTGACCAAATGATAAACAAAACATCACAAATACGAGAATCTCTCTGACCAAGTAAAGTATCTCAACTAAAGACCAGATTTAGTAGTTGAGAGAATCTTTATATCAGAAAATCAAACAAGAGAAATTGTATCAACCGAATTCTCTTTTCTTTTATGTTATTTGACAAGGTTATGCAAATTATCTTTTGTAGTATGAAGACATGAGATTCATATATCTTGCTTCCCTTGATGTAGTTCACAGCCTTGATTTTATCCCAATACGTCAGTGTTTATCAGAACTTGTATGCTCCATATGATTAGCAATATAGTTGATATGATTAGTAATATCTTGTCGACCTCCAAAAAAGTTGGAAAATCCAAAGTGAGTGTTGCGTTTCACAGGTTATTAAGATATGCCTCTTAATTGATGTGATTGATGTCAGAATTGTTTGCGTAGTTGGTCAAAGTCAAATTTTGTTTTATTATACATGTACAATAAATAAAGATTGTCGAAGAATATACACATCGATGACAATTCCACCTTCAACTAATATCTTATTTAGGATTACAGCAGCTCTTGCTGTTGTTAGTGCCTTTGGAGAGCTGAAACTGCCATGTTTATTTTAATAAATTGCTTTTCACACCCACAAGTCTTAAGAGCTCCGACAATGTATTTTTCTCTCCACTACATGTTAGGCAAACCAAGGACAATAAGGAAAGCAAAAATAGGTAGCGAATTACGACGGCATTAATTTTGGAAAACCATGCTAATATTCTTTCCACTTTTTACAATAAGGAGAAGAGAGAGTACAAGGGACCGCCTCGAACATAAATTAGCAAACACCAACTCCAAGAGCTATAAATGTAATCCACCATCAAACTAACCAGAGCCAACAATACAAACAACACAACTGCTTCAAGTCTCTTACACTGCAAGGAAAGAAATTATAAAACCATATGATCCATAAAATATGGCAAAATATTGAACCTCAACACAGTTAGAAGACAAAAACCCCATCACTAACTAAAAAAATCCCCCCACAGCAACAATGCCATGAATAGACTGGCATTAACATTCTCAAATCAAAGACGATGAAGTTCATGTGCTTGGGGCGGCTTCTTTTTTCTCTTCTGAAGATCCACCGGTAACTTCTGGCTTCGTCGCAGTCTCTGCAAGACGTACACAAGTCAAACACCGAAATCAATTTTTTTGGACATTCTACTTATTTGTGGATTAAATGCAAGAGTCACTTTGGAACCTTATTATAAGCCACATGACATCAAAATTCAAATTTAGCAAATATCAGAAGTTACCCTCTTCATCGTCACTGTCCTCAAAGTCGCCCATTGCATCTCCTCCCATGCCACCCATGCCACCCATTCCACCAAGACCTCCCATACCACCGAGACCCTCCAAGCCTCCCATGCCTCCCATACCACTAAGCATACTTTCCATTCCACCCATGCCGCCACCCATGCCACCCATGCCTCCCATGCCTCCCATCCCACCCATGCCTCCCATGCCACCGAAGTTCTGAAGATTGAAGCTAAGTTATATAAAGAACTATAAATACCAGACAAACGACTTTAAGTTAGTCATTGAGTACTAACCGAGAAATCCATTCCTTCGGGCATGTCACCAGCACCTGAAAATAAAAAGGGTAAAGCCTGTCAAAATTATTCATCAGGTTGGAAAATAGAATAGAGGGGTCAGAATCAATTTTACCTCCAGTACTGCCATCATCGTCTTCGTCAACCCACTTATCCCAATCAACTTTGACGTAATGGGGCGTCTTTGCATCTCCACGCAATAGCTTCTTCCACCATTGCTTCTCTTCCTTCTCCAGTATGCATGTGACGCTCCTCACTCCAACGTTGATTTTGCTTTCCTGTACGGGTAGAAATAACTCGGAATTAAATTTAAATAAAATAAAAACCTTTCTACCAAACCATTCTAACAGCACACCTTACAATTGACACGTATCCTATAGGTTTAATTGATTGAATTCCATGAGAGAAAATATAAAAGCTATCTCGAGATTTACACAAATCAAATCAAGATTTTTCAGCATCAACAGACCTCGACATTCACTTTATCGAAGAGCTCAAGCTTCAGCTCGTAAGCTGAGTTCCCTGTTCCAGCACTGGCGGTGAAATTGAACACACCTTCAGGCTCGAGATTAACCTTGGCGTCTTTTGCGTCGGGGAGTTGGACAGTAATGAAAACTTTGTCCACCCTCTGGGCCCACTTCACTTCAGGATGACGACTGTTGAGTTTTGAAGCTGTTAGCATGAGATACACAGCAAAGAAAACATACAAGATATGGGTTTCCTAATTCCATCCTAAACACCCATTAATATTAAAAATCAACTCTAATGAGACACATTTATTCATATAAGCGTGATTTTGAACGGAAAGACCGATCGAATAAAAGGATATACTATATCTAACATCCTAGAAAACTTTGTAAAAAAACCATACAGATAAGAGCTCTGGGTCTTTTCTCATAGACATACTTATGATACTAATCCAGATTGCACAAAACTAAGATGCGAATGCAAAAAATAACGTAATGATATAAATAACAGATAAATCGTTAACTCCACATAACCATTTTTCATAATCCATAGCAAAACTAGACAAAAGCTACCAATTAAACATCAAACAACCATTTCTAGGGTTTAGGACCAACAATCAACACATTTTTCATCTTCGTAATCAATGAGCTTTCATTTCATCAAAATCAGGTATATCAGGTATAATAGCGATAGATCGAACGCTTTCGAGATGTAAACCTAGCACAACGATACCAGTACTGTAAAAAGTGAGAATAACGAATAACATGACGGAGATTATCAACCATAGAAAACGAATCCAAGAGAGAGAGAGAAAGAGACTATACCTCATTGTTTTTACCGGAAGTGGAAAGAAAACGCTAAAACCCTAGATAGAGAAGCAGAGAAAGATCGGTGGTGTGTAAGATATTTGAGAGAGAGAGGGAGTGAGTGAGTACGTGAAACTTCTAGTGTATTTAATTTTGTGAACTCTTCGGTGCCTTTGCTCACACCCTATGTCTCGCTATCCGAATCTGGGCTCAAGATTGGAAAAGCCCAATCATCAAAGGCCCATTTCGCTTTGGTAATCACATTTACGCTTTTTCATTCTCCCTTCATTTTATTTTTTTTTTTTGACGGAATTCTCCCTTCATTCTAAAAGTTAAGATTTGTATAAATTTTATTTTTAAAAGGGCAAGTATGTATACATATATAATCATATATAAATTTTGAATAACGGTTCAAATCTGTTCAAATATGTTTACGAAATTATTTCAGACCATTATGTTCAAAAATTAAATTCATGACATTGGTAATACGGATTGAATTTATAAACTCTGAGATGAGTAGTTACAACCTATTACAGAACCTTAGGTCCTGTTTGGTTGTTAATTAAAAAAAAAATGTTATTTAGTTTTTTCTTTTTTGCAGTTATAGTGTAAAAAAAATTAAGTTGTTTTTAAATAACTGTTTGGTACAGATTTTAAAACAAAAATTAAAAACTGAAAAAATAAAATAGATGTTTAGTCCGTGATATTGGGTCAAATAGATGAAAAAGATAAAGACATGATAAATGATAAGAAAGTCCATTTGACAGAGAGAAGAGAGAGAAAAACAGAAAATAGAGTTAACATAATTGAAAACACTTTTTCAAATTTTTATGTTCCCTTTTGTTATTTTAAAAAACAATTATAATTGTTTTCAAATTAGATGCCCTCAAAATAAGTACCAAACAAGTCTTTTCAATTTTTTTTTCTATTTTTATTATTTGAAAAGTAAAAAACACTTTTTCGATTAACAACCAAACAGAATCTTAGATATTTAAAAGTCCGTACATAGTTTAGTATTTAGAGAGCTAATTTTTTGTTTTAAAAAATCACGGATTTATGGCATTCATCAACTCAAAATATGTATTGGTATCCTTATCTCTTTAACCAAACTCACCAAGAAAGTTTCCATTCAAGTATGACTAATATGACACTACACTAGCTGTATGAGATCCCGGGTTCAAATCACATAGTAGTAAAGATTATACTAATAATAACAAATAAAAATGTGGTATAAGTTTGAATTTCCGTGCTAGATTAGGGTCTCATTTCACTTAAGGTTGCAAGAGCTGTTTGGTATTATTCTCCTATGACTTTGGTCAAAGCTTGCGATATTCTCATAGCTACCATAAATGTTCTTCAAATACCGCTGATACTGCAAATATATAGCAAATACTTTAAACTTAAAACTAATAATTTCTTCAAATACCTAAAATATCTCATATATACCGTAGCTACTACAAGACAATATTTTCTATAGGTTTCCTTTTTGTTTTAAAGGTTTCCATTCAAGACCTTCAGTCAAATGTGCATACGCCTTCACTGTATTATATTCCTTACTTCTTTTGTTCATCTTTTTGTTTCTTTTGTGAAATTTACAGTTTTTGAAAAAAGAGAAAAAGGTTCCAAACTTGTAGGCCAATTTTTATCTTTGTTTTTCACTTATTTTCTATTTACAAATCATTACAGCTGTCGTCATGCTTTATAGCTTAAATTTGTGTGGCAGTTTTAAGTAATGTTCGTAGGATAGAGCAGTTTTATTTGGTATACAAAAATACCTTCAATCAAACTGTATTTTTGTGTGATAAACACGTCATATTTGGTGTCTTATTATTTACAAGGCAAATTTTTATTTTTTTATTTTTTAATTCTTTTATATTTATAATTATTTATTAAAATATATATTAATGAAAATATTATATAAATTTAATAGTATAATAATAATGAATACTATTTTTATGTTAAATTTAGTGTTGTGCTAAAAAGTTTTAACATCAAATCATGTATATACCAATCCATTTATAAGGAACATCATAATCGTCATCAACAGTAACATAATTCAGTTGTCTGGACCATAAATAGTAATTCCCATCAACCAATAATAAGAAAAATCTCTATTTAGCAATTATTTCGATATAAATAGTCACGTAATGAATATATAGGCAGGTGAGGTAGCTACCACTATATAATGTTGCACAGAGGTTGCCTACTCCAAAAAACACTAAAAAACCGAATAGAGTAAAAGTACACGTGGTGTAATTCAATGTCAATAATGTAAAGGACATTATTTATAATAAAGTCTAAATTTTCAATAATTTCAAAACACGAATATGTCAATTTTTTTAAAAAATACGTTGCTAATCGATAATTTTAGTAAAATATTCCGACAAAAATATCGAATATCGATAAAACACGAAAAAATGTGGATGAAAATAATATTGATTTAGTATAAATATAAAAGAAAAGTCATATAGTCGAGATTCATAAATACGTCGATAATGATGGTAATATAGTTTTTAGACAACAAAAAATACATCAAAATTCAAAACAAGATACATATTATTAATATTAAGTTTTTGACTAAAATGAAGGACAACAAATATTGCTCCCAACGAGGCTCGAACCCGGGAGCACAAATATTGATACATTTATTTTTAAGGATAGATGGATTGGCAGCGGTTTAATCGAAAGGCCCCCTCGGTCTAATTTCAGTGAAGATGACAGAGCTTGCAAGCTATTTTTTCCTAATACAAGGGTCTGGGATCCAGGAAAGGTGGCAGAGGCGTGTGGCCCTCAGATTGCCGATTTTGTTCTCAGATTGAAGGCCAGGCCGGGGCAAAGAGGGGATAAGCGAATCTGGGAACACTCATCGTCGGGGAAATTCTCCATCAAATCGGCGTATCAAATCGCCAACCTAGCTGCCTTCGATCCAATTGACCGCTTATGGGCTAAGTTGTGGGCTTTTGATTTTAATCTAAGATACAAGATGATTCTTTGGAGGTTGGGTCATTCTTGCTTTCCCACGGCTGCTCGTATTAAGTTCTGTATTTCGGACGGTGATCTCTCTTGCGGAGTATGCAGCAACGCTCAAGAAACGATTATCCACATCTTCTTCGAATGCGATTGGGCGAAGAGATTGTGGTTTCAAGGTGGGTAGGCATCATTTGGGATTCATCAGGCTGGAGGTCGGGGAAAGACATTCTCTCAGCGCTTCTGGAGAGTAACGATGATGTAAATTCGAGGTGTTGCGATCCTAGCTTGCGGGATTCTCAGATTCACAGGGCTATTGCTATTATGGATTCTATTTGGGCGACAAGAAATGCACTGAAGTTCAGGGCGGCAAGGCTCAATCTGGAGGAGGCGTTGTCGCGGATTTCGATGACCGCTTAAGAGATCAGGAGGAGCGGGAGGCGGGCGCTTGCTGCTGTCAGAGGTGTTGGGGAGCACAGGATCCCTGCTCGGTGGTGTCGGCCGGGCCCAGGTTTTATTAAAATCAACTCCGACGCGTGCTTCAAGAATGGCGAGGCTGCTATTGGGCTGGTTGCTCGGGAGGAGTCGGGGGAGACAAAATGGATGTGGTCGAGCAGGGTGAGCGCAGTCTCTCCGATGGAGGCTGAACTAAAGGGAATAGATATGGCGGTTCAGCTGGGGCGTTTCTACGGATATCGTCGGATCGACGTGGAAGGTGACAATCAAGTGCTCATGGCATGTCTTCATGATCAGGGAGAATGCCCTGCCTGGTCTTGTATTTCGACCTTTGAAAACTTATTAGAATGTGTTAAATCTTTTGTTACGTGTAATTTTCTTTGGACTCCGAGAGAAGGGAATAAGGTTGCTCATAGCCTAGCCCGCATCTCTTTGGATTCGAATCTTTCTGGAATGATTTCCGATGGGGAAGTCTCGCTTCCTGTGCGGGACAATTTACTGCATGATCTTTTTTATGATATATAGCGGCACTCGTCCCCCTCCTCGTCCCTGCGGTGTGGTGGGGTCCCTGTGGCCTTTCGCAAAAAAAAAAAAAAAAAAAGAACCATGATGCAATGTAACGACTAAGCTACAAAACCTCATCTATAAGAGTAAATTGATGCTATATTTCAACTATATTTTTTCGGTAGGAAAGTGAAACAAAAAATTTCTAATATACTCTTGAAATATAACATGGCTTAATGTATTCTCTCTTTCATTTTCTCTCTCCATACTTTTTTGAAATTATATCATCATCACGTTCCTCATTTATTATGTTTGTGTTCATACCATTAGTCACTTTTGTCATTTCCACCGACTCCGGTCACCCTTTTCGCATCCGAAAAAAACACGACAACCATCTTCGACGATCGGAAAAATCAAATCATAAATTTTAAATATTAAATTCGAATATTATCTCTCACATCTTCATCATTGTTCTCGTCTATGTATGTGCTCATAACATTAATCACCTTTGTCATCTCCACCGCTCCGGTCACCCTTTCCGCCTCCAATAAAGACACGACAACCTTCTCCTACGACCGGATAAAAGTCAAATTATAAATTTTAAATGTTAAACTTGAGTATTATCTCCCACATCTTTCAGATTATCACCAGCTATAAGACTTTTTTTTCGACCATCTCAGCAATTTGCAACTCTTTGTTCTTCACTTTCTGCATTTTTTTTGCTTTCCGAAAAAAACTCACGTAGTCACGAAATTTTGAATTTTTTGTGACAACTTTGTCTAGAAATTTATCAACGTTGTCACGAAATTCTTGATTTCGTGACAACATTTAGCCGGTTTCGTGACAATTTAGCCACGAAAATTTGGGTTTCGTGACCAATACCACGAAATTAAGAACTTTTGTGACAATTTTGTCACGAAACTCGTATTTTTTATTCACAAAAACGATAAATTTTACGACAATTTTGTCACGAATTTTTTTTTGCTATCAATTCTCATAAGATCGACTTGGTTAGAGTTTATGGATGTGGTCCAGCCTCGTACACGATATTTTGTAGATTTATTTTTTTATAAAATAATCATAGACTTATATGTACCTCTACTAATCATGTAAACCAACATAATAGATCTAGCCATAGAATATTACTATATTACTCTTCAGATGAACCTAACTTTTAACTTACGGTTTTCAATTAATATTATAATAAATTTGGTATGTTAATATACTACTCATGTGTATATAACTACCTAATAATCATAATGGCATATTAGAATACCAAATTATTGGTATGCTACTTGAAAGTATAACTCACGAACCCATGAGCTTGTTGAACGTACAAGTTTTAACCAACCACTTAAGTTCCTTGGTTGTGGTAGACTTAAAATTTAGATTTTTTAGTGACATCATTTAGTCGATTTCGTGCGTCACGAAATCATAATTTCGTTACAACATCGTCACATGTGAGACGTTTTGTGACCACTACGTCACAAAACTACGTGTGTGCGACAACATTGTCACATAATTAGTCACAGATTTATAACTTAGTGACAACGTCGTCACAAGTAAGATGTTTCGTTACCACTTCGTCACAAGACTACGTGTGTGCGACAACATTGTCACATAATTAGTCACAGATTTATAACTTAGTGACAACGTCGTCACAAGTAAGATGTTTCGTTACCACTTCGTCACAAAACTACGTGTGTGCGACAACATTGTCACAGAATTCGTCACAGATTCATAACTTAGTGACAACGTCGTCACATGTAAGATGTTTCGTTACCACTTCGTCACAAAACTATGTGCGTGTGACAACTTTGTCACGAAATTCATCAAAATCATAATTTTGTGATGACATCGTCATATGTAAAACGTTTCGTGACCACTTCTTCACAAAACTACGTGCGTGTGATAACTTTGTCACAAAATTCTTCATTTAATGACAATGCTGTAAAAATATGTATAAACTTTCATCACAACATTGATTTTTTTTTCCCGAGAATAGGGAAAATTAGAGAAAATAAAAAAATTGATAGATACAAAGAGTTTGGATGGTCGAAAAATATAATAAAATTGCTAGTAGGGAAAAATGAGGAATATATGAGAGATAATTTTTTAATTTAATATTTAAAAACTAAAATTACGGAGATCTTCTCGGTAGACGAAAAATGGTTGTTTCATATTTTAGGGGGCGGAAGGTTGGATGAAGGCTCTATGGTCATATATAAGTGAGTTTTTTTGTCGACGATGTTGGTGATCAATACACCTTAGCAACCATATTAAATGCGGAAAAGAAATAATTGCACTCACATTAGCCAATTAATATTAATGATTGTAAAACAAATAATTGCACTCACAATAGCCAATTAATATTAATGATTGTAAAACAAGATTTAAATTTTCTGATTTAATTTATTTATAAAAAGCAATTCAGCAACTGATACAAACCAAGACGTTAGAACACTTACATGGATTTTGGCTCACCTACAGAAAGCTCTGATCCAGCGCGTACTCCGTTTTCGTGGTTCGTATGACCTGAGTACTCGAGGATGACATTGTAGTCTTCCAAAACGTAATATCCGAGACAAATAAGAAATATGAGCGGTCACAATCGATCTCACCAGATCTCAAAACCAGATTATTTCGGAATCTTACTCATATTATTTAGGATTGGAATTTTCAATTCTAAGGGAAAGAGGGAGGAAAAGACTCGGTCAAGAGAGAGAAAGAGAGTTTGAGTTTGCAATTCAAACTAGGTTCTTTTATTTGTGGTCATCTGAATGAATAACCAATAATAAACTATTACTACTAAGAGTTTGAGTTTTTTTACAGATAAACTATTAAAATTTTAAAAATAATCGTTTATTTTGAATAATTTTTACAAATCATAATGTCTGTGTCTTACTCTTAAGAAAACTCGAGATTTCGAAGCTTAAGACCCAAAACATTTCGATTTATATAATAATCTTGATAATTTTCGATGTATGCTCAATTTTTTTTGTTTTTATAAAAAATAAACAACATCTTTACTTTTTTTCTCGTTCAAAGAAGTCGATAGCAGGGAACGATCATCACAGGTGAAGCTTTTTATTATTTGGTTTTGTTCGTGAGTGAATATGTACAACGGAGGTTTTGTTCGAAATGAATTGTGAATAAATGTGGGTTCCCGAGCTGAATGCAATATTTGTAATATTTAGCATTTAAAATCTCGTCCAACCTTGAGAAACTGGTGGTAGTGGGTGTTTATTTTCTTTTTATTTATTTTTTTGCCGCTTAAAAATAAGGGTGTTGTGGACAAATTATTCCGGTTTATTTTTAGTAATTTCTATACCAAAAGTTTTCAAACTTTGGCTAGAATATAATTTAATGTTTCCAATTGTTATATAACTACTTATCCCATATAAAAAACACTGTTGAAAGAAATGCTTACTTTTAGAAGCAACTTATGTCTGAAAATTGAAATTTACGAACTTTTAATCATAAGTTACAAACTTTTAGAAGCGACTTGTCGCTTTTACACAAATCAACAAATTTGGCTCCTATTTTCTTTGTCATATTTTCAGAAATTTCGTCATCATGTCGCTTCTATGTCTCAAAATATTTTGCTCCAAATTTCATTTGCCCAAAAATTCACCAAGTTTATCTTTTTAGGCTAAGAAACGACTTTAGAAGCAACAAGTCGTTCTAATTCCCAAAATCAGTGGCATTTTCACTAAGTGTTGTTTTTTGGAGTTTAGAAGCGACACAAGAGGCGACTTATCACTTCTAATTCTCAAATTTGTTGGCTCCAAACATTCTCCACCAAATTTTCACGAAGTGTATTTTGTTTTAACATTAGAAGCGACTTGTCATTTCTAATGTCAAAATTAAATAAACGTCGTCCTTTTGAGAAAGAAGGACAATAGAAGCAACTATTTGATTCTAATGTAGGTCACGAGTTTATAACCCATGCCTCTTTCCCTTTCGAGTCTTTACTTCATTTATCACCATTTTTCACCAATACCTCTCAAAACCTACTTTGAATCGTCACCACGTCGTCGCCTCCTCGAGAGTGTGTCCATCGGTCTCCGCTCCTCCACGGCCTCATGGCGTTGCTCGGCCTCCATGTGCCCCCTACGGACTCATCTACGTCTTAGGTGACATGTGCTCCTCCACGGCCTCGTTTGCTCGTTTGACATTGCCTGAGCTCGTCGGCCACATGTATAATTTTTTTTCTTAAAAACAAGTTTTATTTTTTATAATTTATTTTTTGGAAAAAATGTCCACGACCCCTCAGTCCACGTCCGCAGACACATCCCCCGCCGGTCCCGTCTCCTCTGCTTCCACCATTTCCGTGCCTCGCCTCCTCAATCGTCATATCCTCTCCTCGGTCGGTTAGTTTTTTAATTTTGTTTTTGTTTTAATGGTTTCCGAAATATGTTTTGTTAATTTTGTTTTTGTTTTGGTTTTGTTAATTTTTGTATTGTTAATTTTTGTAGTTAGTTTCGTTAATTTGTTTTAGTTTTGGTTTTAATCCGATTTTTATTTTAGTTTTCTCTCTGCCCTGTAGTGTTGTTGTCTCGCTACCCTCATTTGACTCGCTGCCTTGCCTTGCTCGTTATCTTGCATCGCCTCGTTCGCTGCCTTTAAGGTTAATTTTTTTTAATTAATTAGATTATAACTCATTTTATGCGTCTTTTGATCGTTTGAAACCAGTTTAGGGGCGACTAATCTTTAGATGTGACACTAGAAGCAACATACTTATAAAAGCGGTCATTTAAAATGTAGAAGCGACTTTTGTTGTTTTTAAAATATTATTTGTTCTAGTGTCATCAAGTAGATTATATTCCTGCACACTAACCTTTAACTATTTAATAAAAAGTTATTGTATATAATAGCCCTATATACGTTTGTTATTTTGGATATGTCTAACGTTTCGTAAAACTCGTGTAAATAGTCATAATGCTAACGTGTCATGTTAATTTACGTTGTTATTTTATAGTTTAAATTGAGTTTTACAATGTAAATTGACATGACACGTAAGCAGTAGGACTATTTACACGAATTTTATGAAACGTTGGACATATTCAAAATGAGTTATTAAATTAGGGTCATGTCGCCGAAATTTCGTTTAATAAATTTGTTCTTACTAACTTTTATGTCATAGTTCTAAATAACTCACATGATAAAATAGTTATTCAATAGATCATGCATTAATGTTGTTTGGGTTCATCATGTTGATCCGTAAGAAAGTATGAAAATGCGAACGGAAGATCGAAATATAAAATCCGACTTGTTTCTTATGGTTGGGTCTAGCAATCATAGACGGCGAATATGATTTGAAGAATAATACACAACTAATTTGAACTTTAGCAAATTATTAACTGATGTTATACATGTGATACGAAGAATAAGAACGTCGTTTGTTTTCAGTGTGCAGGTACGTTACCATCAATGTTTATTGGAAACTCACAATTTTCCAACGACTTTTAAAAATTAAAGCGATTAGTAAAAAGTGTTCAAAACTGCAAATATCAATTCGAAACGGAAATTTTTGTCATGAAATTTATGAAAAGCGTCATTTTATGTTTGGATTGTGATGGATAGCTCCCTCCACCGAATTATGTACTTTGTTTTTTTGACAAGAGGTCCCTATCTTTTTTTTCTAATTTACGTAAATACAAATATTTATTTATTTATGGTCCCTATACGCAGTACGTTGTTTCTTCGCCCTCCGGCTTTTACGCCAAGCAAAAAATACAGTCTTCTCTTATCATATTCTATTTTTGTGCATGCCTCTTTTGCCTTTAGTTAAAAATGAGTTACGTGCGGGGTTTTTTTTTCTTTCTTTTTAGCTGTATAGATTACTAAATTTATCTTTTTTCGTTTAACTCAAAAACCATATATAAATGATTCTTTTTTTGTATATGTAAGTGATGATTAATATACCGAATTATGAGAAACAATGATATACAAAACAGTGTGCAATTACTATATAATATATAGTTTTTTTTTTGGTTTAACTTATTATCATAACGACCCATATACAAATGAAAATTTTGGGTATATGTAACTGAGGATTGATATACCAGTTTATGAGAAACAACTTTTAGAATGACGAGAATAATGGACTCGGATATTATTGACCAAGTTATATGATAGATTAGCAATACGCACCCAAGTGGTATTATTAGTAACAAAAAATACATGATTAACTACAAAAGTATTAAGTTGAAACATGATCAATGTTGCACCTGAAACTGTAAAAGGGGCATGATTTAATGGAGCACATCGAGTTTAAACTCATGGCATTTCCTTTTGTGGTATTAACACTACACCAATATCTTACTTACCGCAAGATTATTATTTAGGCTCAATAGTACATTTTGTTGCTTCCTTGGACTTGATATTCATAACAAATATAGGATCGTGACCGAAAATAAGTGACAAAAATTCCTGTAAATTGCTTACTATCGCCTATCATAACCTGCAAAAACATTTCGAAACAAAACCAACACCATTATAGTCTATTCTTGAAAAGTTTAAGATACGAAGTCTTATTAGGCTGAATGAACTCCTCAATTTATAAAGTCATATTATATCGTTAGCAATATTATTATTAATATTGAAATAAATGGAAGAGAAATACAAAGAAATAAGATGAATACAAAACCGAAAATAGTAGGAAATGTAACATGAATGTAGATTCGTCGAGACCCGTTAGACAGTTTCGTTAAAGCTATTTATCGCCCTCCACAAGTGTTGGATAAGATGAGTGATAGCCTCTCAGGATACAACAACGACAAGGCAAGTTTAGCACCACTCGGCTTGATTTCAACGAACTTGAACAAAAATGCCGAACTTTAACCGGACTACAAAGGAAAGAAAATTTCGGAGAGGGAGAGTGGAAATTTTTCCTTGTGTTTTTCGGTGTGTTTCAAATGAGACTCGAATGGCTCTATTTATAGGCCTATAGGTCGGTTAGAACCATGCAAAAGACGTCCAAGTGCAATTTTAATACTTCATAAAAGTGAAAAACGTTCATGGGTAATGGCACCTACCTCCGCTATTAAACGTCCATTAATGCCTACATAACTCCGGAAATTCAAAAGTCACGGCCGTTTGAAAGAGTTTGCACGGATTTGATTTTATTCCCAAGATAACGCACAAGTTATTTGCGGAATTAAAACTCATTTGAAGTGATTTTAGTAATAAAAATATAAGATTGGACCCGGAAGCCCGAAGGGCCAAGAAGAGTCCAAATTGCCAAGATCCAAGGTCCGGGCCCGAACCCGACTCGGCTCGGCGGCGAGTGTGTGTACGCATGAGAGCTTTGAGCTAACCCACTCACACTTTCCTCTCTTACACTTAGATATCACGTTAAGGAGGAGAATCTCTTATAAACATTTCACCAACACATACTCTCAACCTATGTAGGAATCTTTTCATTATAGAACCTCTCACTTCTCTAAACAACACATATCATATATGATTTTTAGCATTTTTAGAGCTATCAAATTCATTATAAACATAATTTTGGCAAATAAATATTCATTCTTATACCCGTCGCAACAAGGAATAAGAATATGAAAAAATTATACAATTCTGATGATTGGACCTCACACAAATATTTGACCGAAAATTATTAATGCACTAGATAAAAATAATTGGACTAAATAACACTTGCAAACAATGTTATTGCAATTTAGCCATACGTTTTGCATCTTTAAAGATATAGCCAAAAAAGATGACGTGAATTTTCTTCTATTTATTTTACTTCCAATAATGCCCTGTTCAAAACATTATTTTTTTCGTAATTAATAAAACACTATTTTTATAACAAAACCGTTTTTTCATATTTATTTATTTTGTTTTAAATAACCGCATATTTCTATAAATAACCGCCGGTAGTAACTGCCTATTTTATAAATAACCGCTTATTTCTATCAATAACCGTCAGTAGTAACTGCCTAGTTTTATAAATAACCGCCTATTTCTATAAATAACCGCCGGTAGTGGGGTTGATTTTTTTTTTGGTAGTGGGTATTAATATCGGTTAATCTTTTTTTTCAAATTTAAATTTTCTAATTACGTTTTTTTATTCAGGGGTAATATTATCATTATAAGCGTTTTATTTTCGTTTATGGCTATAAACCAATTTTTTTTCAGAAATTTGATTATTTAGCCATTCCTAAATTTGAAATGGCTATATAACTTATTGTCCCTTATTTTTACCCTTACTCCAACACATATTGTTAGACAGATATATTTTTCAGGAGGCATGCAAATTAGGGGACTCGATAATGCTCGAGTCTGTTAACCTATGTTTCGGCACCTGAAAGTTGGTCAAATTATTATCTACCCAGTAGATAGTTTTTGGTCGTGTTCTTGGTCAAATTATTATCCACCCAGCAGATAGTTTTTGCACATTATTTTCACATTGAAATCATGCATGAATGATGATTATGTAAAAATAAATTGTGAAAGTTAAATTTTGAAAAGAAAAATATTGAGTAACCGAATGTCTGAACAATTTTGAAACTAAATCAAAATTAACGAAATTATAATAGGTTACGTAGTCGTATCTAGGATATTTTTTTAATAATCTTTTTGTTACATCTCGGATTTAAAACGAAAAGTATAATTAAATAAATAACCAATCATATGAGTTATCTAAAAATTGATTTTTTTTTCAAAATTGATTAATTCTAAAAAGAAATACAAAGCTAGCATACAATGTTAACGTTTGATTTTTATAATATTCGTGATGATTGACTTCATGGATCTCAATATTAACAACTATATATATATATATATATATGTGTGTGTGTGTGTGTGGTAGTCGGTATGTCGAAATATAAAATTATATTAGAAATTAATAATTAATTTAGTGCAATATAGATTATACCGATTCATGATTCATGCGTTTTTTTCCTTCTCAAGTGAAAATGCATTTCAGAGAGCAAAAGGGTTGAGCACGTCTGAAAGACTGCAACAAAATTGCGACGTCAAATTATATTATTTTTCTTAGAAATATAAAAATAGGAGACATGCATAGAGTGACGTCACCATATAACAAATAGCAGTGAAGCAAAGTACTTCTAAAAAATGGAAAAGTTAATAAGACGACCCAACACATGTATAGAGACATAATCACGTAAATTAAGGACCCATTTCCCATTTCTTTTTGCCTTCCTAAATTGAAATAATATTATTTTTCTGTTCTAGATTGATTGATATGTGCAGACGTCATCAATGACGAAGTTTGGCAATTCTGGAAATGGCCGTGATAAAGATGATATTTCGACGATAATATATGAAAATGAAAGCTTTGCCTACATGCAAATAATTTAATAACCATTGACTTGAAAACAGCCGTTGATTATTAATTAGCGAGTAGCGAATAAAGGGATAGTATTTGGGCTTGTCATAATTAAGGTAAGTCACTACTGCGATCCTATTCGTTGACATATCTATGATATTTAAGGTAATTACCTACTAGTTTGGTCCACTCTAAGATTTTAATGCCGATACTCATATTGATATCTAAATTTTGATTTTCTACATCTAATACTAAATATCGATAAATATAAATATGTCAACGAAAGTTGTATAACAATTATTGTTGCGATATTTTATAACGAAACACGCAAGTGTTCGAATAAATATTATAGTGATAGAATACGAGTGTTGAACCCAGACAGACCTATAACACTAACGATTTTTTTAATATGTCGCAAATTGATTTTAAAATGACTTTGATTGAGAAATTGACTAATACAAATTAAACTAATAAATTCTACCAAAAGACAACTAAACGAATAAAATAAGATTTAAAAATATAAAGAAAGCAAATGACACGATTTCACCGGGCAACTACAACCTAAGGATTTCCGGGTACGAACACTCAAATATTCCTGTGCATGCTAATCTCATTATTTCACTAACATTCGCTAGCCTCTCCCGAGTGATCTAGTGAACCTACACAAATGTCGGATTAATCATGCTCTCGGCCTTAAATTTTATTAATGCATTTACGAGCATTAAAAACAAGAACTCTAACAATTTCACAATTTCTAAATCGTCAAGCACTTAAACAATTACGATGAATGAAATAAAGCACGAATGTTAACTAAACATTCCAATTAATCAATTATAAAGGTGATCAGTTTTAAGAACGTTGTACGCACGATATTACACAAGCACACATTATTATGGAACAATTCTAGCACATCTAACTCATTCAAACCTAACTAATATATAACCCGGCTACATCGTAGTCCCTCTAAAATCTAGCATCTAATGACGTTCAAGAACATGATAACAAATATTAATGCAATCAAAATCAACAAAACTAGAAGAGAATAAAGAAACGAACTCATAATTGAATAGTAATATAAATTCACAGACAAACGCAGTTCAAAGGTAATAAAATAGTGGAAGGGAAAAGAGTGAAAAAACTATTAATGGAGTTCCGGAGGCCGAAGTTGCCAATTACGGCGAATTCCTTCTCTCCACGGAGATAGCTCTCCAATAACTCTAAAGAAAAAACCAAAGATGATAAAAATAGAGGCTACATGAGTTAATATAGTGCCCTAAGTCGAATACCCCTCTTGGGCGAATCTGGGCGCTCAAAATCGCATCCAACAGCTGAGATTAAGTCAAAATCCGACTTTGAATGCGTCAGGGATCCTCGCACCGCGACCTCCACCGCGAGGAATCCTCGCACTGCGACCTGCACCGCGAACAAAATCGGTGAAAAATTTAATGCGCGTGAAAACTTCGTGCACATTGCTGACACTCCTCGTTTTGCATCCTCGCAGCGCGTGATGAACCATCAACGCGAGACGTCTCAGGAAGTTTTATTTATCGTCCAACGTTGTTTTTTTTGTGTTTAGCTCACATTCCTTGCACATTACTTCCGTTTCGTTGAACCATGACTCAATCACGCAATTTTACCTGTGTTGACCTGAAATTTACTATAAACACACGTAAATCATTAAAAACATTCGAGAACAAGTGTAAATCCAAGCCTAATGAAAACGAATATGTACGTAAAATATGCACTCATCAATTATATTTTTAAATAATATGTAAGTCTCAACTTCAAATTATAAAAATAAAAAAATAAATTATTACGATATTTATGATAAATAATAAAACTAAAATAATTCTCAAATACTATATATTAAAGAACTCAACAACAAACTTAAGATTTAAAATCGAAAAATAAAATGTCAAAATTTCAAAAAAATCAAAATTTAAAAAGAAAACAATTTCGTAATATAAATTATATTTGACAATATAATGGTATAACGTGAGTATAACGAAATATACGTGGATATTTTAAACTAAGGAGTCTGATTTCTTTTAAACCACGACCATTATTTTTCAGAGACGAAGGGATTAAAGAATTATTCACCATTTTCAAGTTGCTGTTGGGCATCTCTAACACGTGGTCGAATCTTGCACACATAATCATATATATATATATATATATATATATATATATATATATATATATATATATAGGTCAGTGGAAAAAAATATGCTGATGGTATATAAGTGGTGTTTTGGCTAAGTTTATAGTCCACGTATCCGCGGAGCTTCCTTGGGCTTCAGTGCCCTTTTCAAATTTTGTAACTACAACTTCAATTTGATATAACCACTGTTTTAATATACTATTTTATATAGTAGTCAATTTAATAACCATTCTGTTTTAATATGCTATTTTATATGTGGCCCCTCTACTCTTTTCTTTTCTTCTAAATCGCGAGTAGAAAATGCAATTGATTGGTTTAACCTATGTTCATAATTTAATAAAATGAGATAAATTAGCTTGTAATTTATACTCGACATCCGCAAGAGTCAGATAGTAAGCGAGGCTCACTTGATAGGTGGAACCTACGCCGGTGGAGTTTTCTTGAATCCGTAGAGGTTCATTGTCCGCCTAACTTTTGGAAAGTGACAATTTTCACAACTTTTTTTTCTTATATTGTTGTAATCCACCTTTGCGTAATTTTTAAACTTTATCCCCTTAATTTTTATTTAATTTATGAATCACGAGTATAATATGCAGTTGATATGTTTGAATTTTGTTCATGATTAAAATAAATAAGAAACTAATTAGTTTCTTATTCATGATCGGCCTCTTTGACGTGAGATCGCAAGCGAGACCCACTTGACGGCCATGCAGATGCGAATCTGTCTTGGTAGCTTAATGGTCACTTAAATTTTGAAAATTATAATTTTTTAATGTTTTTTTTTTATCAATGTAACCCAATTTTGTATACTTTTTCTAAATTTTACCATCTTATCAAATTCCCCCCTCTTTCAGAAAGATTCCTAGCTTGGCAACTTGGCTAACGCATGTGATGTCTCCTATTACCATAGTTGAAGTAGTTTAGAGCACTTTGTGCTTTATTTTATTCAGAAATGATATCGGTATTATATATCTCACAAATGCATGTGAAGTACGGTCATGCTCTACCAAAACTCAAAATACTTCTTAAAATTGTGCTTCGAAGAGTTGATGAAGTCTGTTCCGCTAAATGGCTCAATTCCATACTCACAGAAAAAATAATTGTAAAAATGAAAATATAAATTAGCACAAAGAATTACTCAAATGTAAGAAGTACGTGCACTTGCTTGTAAATTTTGATCCATTATAATCTCAACCGGATTTCTTGGTTATAACTTTCAATTTGCTCGCTCTCTTTTGTTACAACAATGAAATATACGGTCACATGCCCACATAATCGAAAATAAACTCAAGGCAAAATCAACCCGTGTAAAAAGTTCAAACTACCTTCGTTACATATAAAAAAAAATTAGGAGGCACTGCCTCCTTCAATCTCCGGAAGAGATTTACCACCCCGTTACACCTCTCGTGTCGACCAGCTAACTGTTATGCGTCGAATTTTGATGACAATTTTATTTATAATTAAACTCACACTCAACAAATACATGGTCCCATGATAAACAAATCAACTATTTGCCAAGCATTTTGTTGGCAGCAACAATGTGATTGTTCATTGAAGTTAAAAACAATTAAATCTACCACATATGACGGTCGAAATTAAGAATGAAGTAAAGGCTATTTTAGTTAGATCTACTCATTGAATCGAAACAATTATAGTAGATTTTTAATTATTGTGTAAGGAGTACAAAATATATATTTCGTTAGCTTATACTGGAGATAAAATACATAAAAGAGTGATGTTCAACTTGTGTTGCAAATTATTATAAATTGCGAAAGAGTGTGAAGTTACAAAAGTAAAACATATATGAATTTTGATGTAGTTATATAGATTATCATTAGCTTAAATATTGGGATTTGCATAAGTAACTCGAGAGAAATTTAATTTTATAAACTTTAAAATTGAGAAAAATATTAAAATTAGTTTTCTTTAGTTGAAATTTATTCATGGTTTGACTTCTGACTCAAATTATTCATGGTTGGACACGGATGACTCTTAGACAAAACATTTGTCACATCTAAAAATTATATTTATATGAGTTTAAAATGAGATTAGTCGCATCTAAAAATACTTCTAAAATGGATTGAATTTTGTAACTTGATACTCTTTCAATTATATAATCTCTAATATCCAATAAATTTTATCGAAATTCATTAGAACATCGAAATTCAGGATAAGGACTGAGCATCCTAAATCCTTAAATATAGTACTATAAACATTTAAAGCAATAATAGCTCTCCTTGTGAGTTGTGACTGCGAGAAATACCATTTTAACTGAACTTGTTCATCAAGTTTTCACTTACCAAAGAATAATAATATAAAAAGAAAATATAAACTGATGCTCATGCTCATCCCCTCTAGTCCACAAACATCATCAATGAACCTTCTAGAATGATAGGTTTTCCATAAATATTACCCACATACACCGTAAAGAAAATTCAATATTGTTTTTAATAGTATTCTGCAATGAGATGCGACAGACTATTTTGTTTCACCGCAGAATATAATTTTAAATTTTAATCAAATATGTTTATTTTTTTTCTTTTGCTATTCCATTGAAATAATTTTAATTAATTAATTTATTTTTATTGCGATGAAATGCCTTTGCAAATCACATTATTTTACCGCAAAGAATAATTAATTTTATTTTTTAAAATTCCCTCTAAAGTTTTTTTACACATATTTGATGGAACATTATGCGTTTAATACAAAAGGAGAATCATCATCTGACCACATTGATTTCGGTCCAAGAAAAAATTCCAAGGTCCTAAAACGCTAACAAAACACAACTAGAACTCACAACACAACACAGCAGAAGACAGTGAACGAGTCTTATCTCTTCCTTTCGTTTCTAGAATGAAAAATAAGGAATCCATTAAATTGCCAGGTTGGTCAATGACCTATTAATCAATACTTCTTTTACTCTCTCTCTCACTAGTTTATAACATCACTAGTTTCAGAAACTGACAATATAATTGTTTGGCTCTCGCTCTCAAACCCCACTTCTTCTTATATACGAGAGAGAGAAGAGAAAAGAAAAAGCAATTCCTCAGTCTCCGTTTTCTTCCAATATCACAGGTAACTATTAGATCATCATTTTCTTTCGCCACAAAACTCGGCACGTGTCTGTTATAAACTGTGTATTGTTTTCCACACGTTCATGATATTGCTTGGTTTTCTACGCGTTACTTACTTTTCCCAGCAGCTTGTTTACGACTATCCCCTGATTACTAGATCTTGGGCTTGGGGTGGGTGGCGATACAGGTGAGAATTAAAAATAAAGAATTAAATAACATATTCCGATTTTGTTATTGCTCGCCTATAAGTTCCGATAAGCAATAATGAACGAGTTTATTACTATGGACTGGCTTTGCGTGTGCGTGTTCTTGTCTTTCGATAATTTCTATAATTCAATACGAACGTTTTCAAACCTCAGTAGTTGTTTTTCCTTTCAAGAGAAAAGTAATCTATAATCATGAATCTGAACTACTGTGAACAATTTTTTGTTTTGTTTCTTGGATTGGTTAATTTAAAATTATTGATGACTCATGGAGGTTTGTTAGTTTATTACTAGAGACATAAAATATATTTTAGCTCTAGACGACAAATATTCAGTATTTCTGTCTGCCTTCAAAATTTTGGGTATCGTGCGAGGTAGCTTTATGCTAAAACAATTAAATAGCAATTGTTTTTCCGTCTTGTCTTATACTATTTTTTTTTATTAATAGACAATACTTTTAAGCTAAACAGTAGGTAAGATTAATTTTTTTTTTACAAAATCAGAGCAACCTAAACGGTAGTGAAGTATTGTCTTACAAATGTCGTACGTGTATAATAAAAATTACGTCGGTTTTATATGAGGTCCAGATTTTGCTGCGTAAACATTTTACTCTCTCTCTGGAAAACTCTTTTAATCATTAAAAAGATACTCTTAAAGCACAAAATGAATAAAAAGCGACGAAATCTTTTGTGGCTCTGCGGTAGTATTTTAATAAAGAAGTACAGCTTTGATTCCATCCAATAAAGTTGCAAACCTTTAATTTTTTTAACGTAATATATGAAACTGCCTTTTTTATTTTCTCCGCCTCAATGTTTTCTTCTAGTAATTTACTTTACTTCACAATCACAAATATTAGGCGATATCAGGATTGCGAATATTTTCTTCGGCAGCTTTTATGGAAATAGTTCTAAAAGGGGTTGTTATGTCATTTATCCTAACTTTTCCCGTTTGTTTTTAGTCAAATTCCGAGCCACCATGTGCTTGTCGATTTTTTCTGTCCACGTTCATGATTGACATTTGACCAATGTCTATATTTATTATAAAGAAAAGAGTTATTTTTCTTCTCTTTCTTGCTACGTCCCGGAAAAAATCACCAAATAATATTGGGCAAATCCCATGTCCATGTGTGTTTGAATGCCCTAAATATCATTTCTCGCCTCTTTCGTGATCGATAATTATCGGCATACAGAAAAGGGTGACTTTGTACATGTGTCATTATAGGGTAATGGAAATCACTAAGAAAAAACTGATTTTTCTGGTTTCGATGCATTTTGAACGGTCATTTATGAGCTATTTATTGGCTCTCCAACCATCTCAGCATTGAATTGCATTCTGTCGTCTTTCGTGATCTGTCAGGCTTCCATGCGAAATGGTTTCACCAAAAGATATACACAAATTGTGTGATAATGTTTTAATTTTCTTTTCTTTTTCTCATCTCAGGGTTTACGCAATGATAACTGTGCTAATAATAACTGTGTGATGATTTCTCAGGGAACGTCAAAGCGAATCCATGCATGAGTGGATGATTCAGTGATTCTTACCAATCAAAGATCACGTAATCAATGTATTCGTTGCAGTGGCTCACATCTCTATCGTGTTCATCGTCGGAGAACATACACATCTCTGACCAGTCATCATCATCCGTATCACCCTTGATCCAATGGCTGAGATTCATTCTCTTGTCTCCGTGCCCGCAAAGAGCTCTTTCCTCGGGTATAAGCCTCTTGTTCCTGCTCTCACTCGTCGCCTCTGCGATCAAGAAGGTCGTCTCTAACCGCCGAGCAACCTCCGAGCTCAACAAGCCTCTCATCAACGGCGACCATGGACAAAAACCGGCTGCGATTCGGACCAACTCGTGGTTCAAGCTTTCAATCGCTGTGACCGTCGCTTTAGCGCTCTGTTACATCACAGCCTGCGTCGCTGCGTTCCTCGAAGCCTCGTCTCCTCGAGCATGGAGGCTCGAGGACGGCTGGTTCTGGGCCATCCAGTCCGTCACTCACCTCGTGATCGCGGTTCTGATCATCCACGAGAAGCGATTCCGAGCCGCGTCTCACCCGATCTCTCTCCGAATCTTCTGGACTGCGAACTGGATCGTCACAGCCTTGCTCGCAGCATCGTCGATCACTCGGTTCGTCGCGGTCCACGATCGCCAAGGGGCTCTCTTTCTCGACGACGTGTTCTCAGTCGTCTCGTTCTCTCTCTCGACGTTCCTCGTCACGATCTCAATACGAGGATCCACCGGGGTCACGATCGGAAGAGAGAGAGAAGCGACGGCGAGGGCGGAAGTGAAACCAGAAGTAACGGGATTCGCGTCAGCATCGATAATCTCGAAAGCATTCCTGCTGTGGATGAACCCTCTGCTGAGCAAAGGGTACAAAGCCCCTCTGAGCCTGGAGCAAGTCCCTCAGCTCTCAGGCGAGCACAGAGCGGAGCCGATGTCGAAGCTGTTCGAGTCTCACTGGCCGAAGCCGGAGGAGCGGTCGAGCCACCCGGTGCGAACCACGCTCCTTCGCTGCTTCTGGCGTGAGATCGCCTTCACCGCCTTCCTCGCTCTGGTGCGGCTCTGCGTCATGTACGTCGGCCCCATCCTCATCCAGCGATTCGTGGACTTCACCTCGGGGAAGCGCAGCTCCCCCAACGAGGGCTACTACCTCGTCCTCATCCTCCTGGGGGCCAAGTTCGTGGAGGTTCTGACGATGCACCAGTTCAACTTCAACTCGCAGAAGCTGGGGATGATGATCCGATCGACGCTCATAACCTCGCTGTACAAGAAGGGTCTGAGGCTGACTTGCTCGGCAAGGCAAGACCACGGAGTCGGGCAGATCGTCAACTACATGGCCGTCGACGCCCAGCAGCTCTCCGACATGATGCTCCAGCTGCACGCCGTCTGGCTCATGCCGCTCCAGATCGGAATCGCTCTCGTCCTTCTCTACACCTACCTCGGCCTTGCCGTCATCGTCTCCGTCGTCGGAATCGTCGCCGTCCTTGTCTTCGTTGTCTTCGGGGCTCGCAGGTAAACCGAAATTTCTGAGAATAACATTTTTTGGTTCGTACTCGGGGTCCGATGATTTGTGGGTTTTTCAGGAACAACCGGTATCAGTTCAACGTGATGAAGAACCGGGACCTGAGGATGAAGGCGACGAACGAGATGCTGAGCTATATGAGGGTGATAAAGTTCCAGGCGTGGGAGGAGCACTTCAACAAGAGGATCCTGACGTTCCGAGAATCGGAGTTCTCGTGGATGTCGAAGTTCATGTACTCGATCTCCGGGAACATCATCGTGATGTGGAGCACGCCGCTGCTGATCTCGACGATCACGTTCGCCTGTGCCGCGTTCCTCGGGGTGCACTTGGACGCCGGAACCGTGTTCACCACCACCACCACGTTCAAGCTCCTCCAGGAGCCCATCCGGACCTTCCCTCAGTCCATGATTTCGATCTCGCAGGCCATGATCTCCCTCGCCCGCCTCGACCGCTACATGCTCAGCCGCGAGCTCTCCGACTCCTCCGTCGACCGCCGGAACTGCTCCACCGGAGCCCCCGCCGTCGAGATCACGGACGGCTCTTTCGGCTGGGACGACGAGAGCGCCGTCGCTGTCTTGACAGGTGTCAACCTCCTCATCAACCGAGGAGACTTGACCGCCATCGTCGGGACCGTCGGCTCCGGGAAGTCCTCTCTCCTAGCCGCAATCCTTGGCGAAATGCATAAGATCTCCGGGAAGGTATTATCCCTTAACCCTTTCATATTTAAATGAGAAAGTTGTCCGAAATGTCACTTTGAGCAATAGTTTTCCCTTTCGTTTAAAACTTTTTTTTCTCACTTTGCCTCTAAAAAAACCACTTACGTTTCAATTTTCTTTCTTCTTAACGTTTTTATCTCAACTCTTAATTAATTCCGATTAATTAAAAAATAAATTAATAATATAATTATTCAGCCAGAAAATGAGAATTTGATTAGTAGACTACTCAAGGAAGGGTTGGGATGAAAATGTTAAAATGAAAATTTAAAGGGTAAATGTTATTTTCAAGTTTTCGTAGTGGTAAAGAGGGAAAAAAAAACAATTTTTTTTACATGGAAGTAGGTTTCATTTTGAAGAATTTCTCTATTTCAATTTAGGTGTTTTTCATTTTTTGGTCGTTGAATTTGGATTCAGGTGAGAGTTTGTGGGAGGACGGCATACGTGGCGCAGACGTCGTGGATCCAGAACGGGACGATAGAGGAGAACATACTTTTCGGGATGGAGATGGACAGGGCGCGGTACACAGAGGTGGTGAAGGTGTGTTGCCTGACAAAGGACTTCGAGATGATGGAGTACGGAGATCAGACCGAGATCGGAGAGCGTGGAATCAACCTCAGCGGAGGCCAGAAGCAGAGGATCCAGCTCGCCCGAGCTGTATACCAAGACTGTGATGTCTATCTCCTCGATGACGTCTTCAGTGCCGTTGATGCTCACACTGGTTCCGAAATCTTTAAGGTACCGTATCAGAACATTCTGTCTAAAACCGTGATTGTAAAGAAACAGGGTGTCAAGGTTTGTGTAAAGAAACAGTGTGTTTGTTTCTTTTTGACAGGATTGTGTTAGGGGTGCTCTGAAGAACAAGACAGTCATTCTAGTAACTCACCAAGTTGACTTCCTGCATAATGTAGATCAAATCATGGTATGAAACGTTATCCAAATATGCCTTGCCCTCCAAGTCACCCTCTTTTAACCAGTATTTCCCACCAGGTGATGAGAGATGGGAGAATAGTCCAGTCCGGGAGGTACAACGACTTGCTACAGTCTGGCCTGGATTTTGGAGCGCTAGTGGCGGCCCACGAAAGCTCGATGGAGCTCGTCGAAGCCGGAGCAAACACGAACGGTGACGGAGGCGAGGCCGGTCCCCAGAAAGCTCTGAGGTCGATGTCAATGGAGTCGAACAGCGAGGCCAAGCTTTCCTTGGACAAGGCCGAGAATCCCGGGACGTCGAAGCTGATAAAGGAAGAGGAGAGAGAGACGGGGAAAGTGAGCGGGCAAATCTACAAGGTGTACTGCACAGAGGGGTTCGGGTGGTGGGGAGTCGCAATGGTGCTCGTGCTCTCGTTCGCCTGGCAGAGCTCCCAGATGGCCGGAGACTATTGGCTTGCCTACGAAACCTCAGCCAAGAATGCTTCGTCTTTCAGCAACACAAAGTTCGTCTCAGTCTACGCTGGGATCGCTGTCTTGTCGTTCGCCTTGATCGGAATCAGATCCTTCTCGGTCACAGCCTTGGGCCTCAAGACAGCGCAGATCTTCTTCTCCCAGATCCTCCACAGCATCCTCCACGCCCCCATGTCATTCTTCGACACCACGCCTTCCGGGAGAATTCTCAGTCGTGTAAGGGACACCAAAACATTCGTAATAAAAACTATATAAAAGGCTTTTTTAGCTCACATGGATCATATGATCCCTGGCCAGGCATCGACGGACCAAACGAACATCGACCTTTTCCTACCATTCTTCATAAGCATCACCGTGGCGATGTACTTCACCCTGCTCAGCATTTTCATCATCACGTGCCAGTACGCTTGGCCCACTGTCTTCCTTCTCGTTCCGCTCGCCTGGCTCAACCTCTGGTACCGGGTACGTAATAAATAGCAGTTTATACAAGATTTAAGAGAGATATGCCGTTTTCTCATGACACACTTTCGGGGTGATGATATTCAGGGGTATTACTTGGCATCGTCTCGGGAGCTGACTCGGCTTGACTCGATCACAAAAGCGCCGGTGATTCACCACTTCTCGGAGAGCATCTCGGGTGTGATGAGCATCCGATCCTTCGGGAAACAGAGCAGCTTCTCGTTGGAGAATTTGAGGAGAGTTGACGAAAATCTGAGGATGGACTTCCACAACAACGGCTCCAACGAGTGGCTCGGATTCCGCTCCGAGCTCCTTGGAAGCTGCATTCTCTGTGCCTCTGCTCTCTTCATGATCTTACTCCCAGCCAACGTCATCAAGCCAGGTCAGCATTTTTTTGCTATTATCTTTCTGGCCCTGTTGGTGTACTTGATCCTTAATGTTTTTTCATATATTTCTGCTGCAGAGAATGTTGGTTTATCCCTTTCGTACGGGCTGTCGCTGAACGGTGTCATGTTCTGGGCTCTGTACATGAGCTGCTTCGTGGAGAACAGAATGGTGTCCGTGGAGAGAATCAAACAGTTTACAAACATACCGTCCGAAGCCGAGTGGAAAATCAAGGACCGAGTTCCTCCTCCGACCTGGCCTTCCAGAGGACAGGTTGAGCTCAGAGACTTGCAGGTTCGGTACCGATCAAACACTCCCTTAGTTCTGAAAGGAATCAGCCTGACGATCAACGGTGGAGAGAAGATCGGGGTGGTGGGAAGAACTGGGAGCGGAAAATCAACGCTGATCCAGGTGTTCTTTAGGCTGGTCGAGCCTTGCGGAGGAAGCATCGTCATCGACGGCATCGACATCAGATCTCTAGGGCTCCATGATCTCAGGTCCCGTTTCGGAATAATCCCTCAAGAGCCCGTCCTCTTCGAAGGTACGGTCCGGTCCAACATCGACCCCATCGGAGACTATTCCGACGATGAAATCTGGAAGGTAAGTCCATTACACATAACAGTATTTGAAGAAAAAGTGATGATTTTATTTTCTGTGGAAAATGAATATCCAAGCTGATTGCCACAATGACTCTTTCCATTCCCTTTTCCTCAAAATTTAACTTCCTACCACGCTAAACAATTTGATTTTCTATAGCATTTTCCTTTCAAATTTTAATTTTATACCGTATAATCCGGGTCCCAAACATAGCTTAAATGAGCAATGTTTAAGAATGTATTCTCGTTATTACACAGAGCTTGGAGCGATGCCAACTCAAGGATGTAGTAGCTGCGAAACCAGAAAAACTCGACTCGCCAGGTATACAAAACATACACAGAGCCTCTTACCTTTGCTCCTAGAAAGACAAAACAAAATAAAAAAAAACATGTGTGCTTATCTCGTTATAACTCTGATCGAAACGCCCAGTCGTGGACAATGGAGACAACTGGAGCGTGGGACAAAGGCAGCTTCTGTGCCTGGGTCGGGTCATGCTGAAGCGGAGCGGGCTTCTATTCATGGACGAAGCCACGGCCTCCGTTGACTCTCAGACCGACGCGGTGATCCAAAGAATCATCAGAGAGGATTTCGCTTCTTGCACAATCATCAGCATCGCTCACAGAATCCCCACTGTCATGGACTGTGATCGAGTCCTAGTTGTCGATGCAGGTAAAACAACTCAAATAAATCCCACAAAATATAAATATTATGAATTCAATTCTTTGGGTCACTTACATTTTGGTTGACTTTGGGTTTTGCAGGACGAGCAAAAGAGTTTGACAAACCATCGCGGTTGATCGAGAGGCCATCGCTGTTCGGGGCTTTAGTTCAGGAGTACGCAAATCGCTCAGCCGGGCTATGAAGAAACCAAACACAGAGTAGTTAGTCGTTGTAGGCACTAATCCTTCGCAAGTGAAAGTTTGCTCTCACAGCACTCCCTTCCGATTATTCTTATTGCTCACTTGTGGCGATGCTGTCACGCAAGATGAGAGAAAAAAATATGAGTGAATAAAAGAAGGAGCGTTTTTCATTTAAGTTGAGAGGAATCGAGAAAACTTGCCAGTGATAATGTCAGGCTAACTGTGCCATACAAATTTCGAATAAAGTTAAAAATGTAGCTAGTTTTGGAAGTTAACTGATTAGAAAAGTTGTAGCTACAAGAGTTGTTACTCTGGAATTGGGAATCTAATTATATTTTTCAGAGTAGAAGAACACATCTTCATTTTCAGCTATTAGAACCAAAGTATCGTGTTAAACATGGAACTGTAAGACTCTTCCATCAATAGCGATTTCGGTTCGAGCATTTTAACTCCGAAATTTCTACTTTCCTTAAGTGCATATCAAACATCATCATACACGGACCAGGACTAAACTTTTGAACCATTTCTGAATTTTCTCAGCATAACATCATCAATAAGCAAAATGTTCTGTGGCAATGTTGACTCTGAAGAAGTCTACTGTAAAATTCAAGTAAGGCAGACACACACATTGCATATCCAAGATTTGTTCTTTTATTTTTAAATAATTTTACAATAATATCCGTTGAGACTGTAAATGCAAAACATGCTCAAGGATAAATGTCCCCCAAAATAAATTTCTAAATGGATTGTATTGTATTTCCTCTTGAATTCTGAGAAACACAAAATACAACATCCCAAACACATTATGCAATTAAGCACATCCAAGAAGAGAAAATAGGTTTGTCGTTACGAAGTAAACACAAAACAATACGCACACTATGAACTCGACGGAGGAGCCACCGAAGCCACCGATGAGGTCTCGCGGCGGAGCTCCTTGACGACGGCGGCGAGAGCCTCGGGGTTGAGGCCCAAATCGCAGAGGCCGATGAGCACCGAGAGGGTGTGGCGATCGAGGCCAGTCTCGAGTACATTCGACATCTGAAACGCCAATTCCAGAGATTCTCTCGCGTTTTTCGCTTCCTGTGCGTCCATAATTCGATAAATCCACGGACACAAAATACCTAGCCTCTTTTGACTACAGCTCTTAATCTGCGAAACACAAATTTCGGAGCCATCAAAACCTAATCATCATTCTAATAACGCGACAGATTTACTGATGAGAATCTTCTGGTTATCCGATCGACTTACCTGGCTCCAAGGGGATTACCCCGTAGTCGTCGGCGATGCTTCTTGATTCAAGTTCTCAGTTTAGAGTGCGAGAGTGACGTGTGTAACTGCTCAATCCATTTGCCGTCTGAACTTGGAATCATGAAAGGGAAAAAAGACTTATCGGCAAATTGGTCCCTAAACTTTTAAACTCTTACGGTTCAAGTTATTTGATTTTAATATTTGGGTATACGTTGTACTATTTTTCATTTATGGCCTAAAAAGAGCAATTTTTAATAATAATTTAAAATGATATTGGTTTAAATTGCTACATTATAATCTTAAGCTATAATATTTATATTTAAATTTATTGTTAACGGTAAGCTATAATTTTTATCCTAATTTTATCTACATAATAACTACGTTTAATAAACCTTTTTAAAGTTCCTTTAGTTTTTCGTAAAACCTAAAATATTTTTTTGGTGTTTGATAAAATCACTTTTGAAAAAATTTCCAAATTTTTTTTTGGAAATAAAGGTAAATCCTAATTAAAGAAAAACTAAAATAATAAGATAACACGTTTAAGTTTTCATACACTTCACGTTTCAACAGTTTAATAAGTTTCCTATAAATTTGTTAACGAAGAAATACATTAAATAGTAAATCTTTCAATAAATTGGAGATCAATATAAAGAGTGCATAGTTGTTTGATAACTTGAGAGATAATATTGTTGCAAGTTGAATATAATCGACAAAATAATAGTTTATTCTTTTAAAAAAAGACAAAATTCCTATTAATATAATTATTAATAAAATAAATTAAAAAAATAGTAAAACTAGTCTAGTTGAGAATTAAACACCCTACCAGAGGGTAAGGCGGCACGACTTACCATTAGAGCTATTGCGTTTTTTTTTGTTACAAACTTTTGTTGTATTATATTGAATTATAAATCGGAAACGACATTGTTGGAATCCGACGAAAAAACGACGATTTTCGTCGGCCAAAAACGGCGAAATGCGTAACATAATGTTTTTTGACCAGCGAACGTCGAAAAACAGCATTCCGGTGGGAACTCGCAGGAATCCGCCAAATTTTAAAGCTTGGTCAGAAGAGCCTCGTGGAACAAGAGCATCATGCAACATACTTTTTTGGAGTTCATGCAGGTATAATTCTATCTTACAATAACGATATGTAAAATTCTATTAGAAATTGCTTAACTTAACAATTTGTTGGAACATTGTAGGATTTGAGTCTCGCACTGCCACATGTGACGATGTTGAGCGGCATTTTCGACAACCATCCGAAGATGTACCAAGCTCTCTCATCAGATCGACCAGTGCTTCATGAGTTCACTTGGCTCATTGACCAAAATGTCCCTCAGTCACGTCTAAGGTAAATTTTGAGAGTTAGTCTTAGTGAAAAACGTTATATGTTGACACATTTGTCATCTATCATTATTTCAGCGGTGATTGTGAGATTTTTGTCATCAAATATGTTGAGCATCTTCTCGTTGAAGATCCCTTCGACACGCTCGTAACGGAGAACATGAAGATATTCCAGAAGAAGTGGGCCGTTAACTTGTTTTTAGATCGAGTTATCCGATAAATGTATTTTGTTATTATAAAACATTTTATTTATAATTATGTCTTATTTATATGTATATTGAATTGTCTAAAATATTTTGTGGTGTCTAATTCAACTTGTAAAAGCACTCTACTTGAACTTGTCGAAAAACTCGATTTTAAGTTGTCGAAAACCTTTAAGTGAACTTGTCAAAAACCTCTACTTGAACGTGTCAAAAATGTAAAATTGAACTTGTCAAAAACTCCAACTGAACTTGTCCACAAACTCGATTTTAAGTTGTCAAAAACGCTAAATCGAACTTGTAAAAGAACTGCAACTTGTCACAAAACTTATAACTTAGTCTTACGTTATCGTCATATTAACTTGTCACGAACACATATAAATAACAAACTTTTAAATTTGTTTTACATTGAATTTTGTCAACAACACATAATTCACACTCTATTCTTGCCACCTGCATGTCTTTCTTGTTGAAATTGGTTTAGGATTAAAAAAAAAATATCATTAACACATTAATGGCGGAATATAAAAATTTATGTTACTAGTAAAACAATTTTTACTAACCTAAACAAAGTGCATATACATGTTATAAATTAAAACATTATTTAGAGTGCTTGAGTACTAATCTTTCTTGCACCTTGATTTAGATGGATCTTGAGAAAAGTTGATATTCTCTTCTAACTCGATTCCTTCAAGCCTAAACGTGAACTCGAGAAACCTAAGGTTTCTATTATAAGAGTTTATAGAGGTTTAGAAGGATTTGTGTGTGGGCACAATTAAACACAATAGTTCAAGAACAAGTCTATGAGCTAGAGAGCTAATTAACCCTAAGTCTAATGAGGACTTATGTGCCAAAATAAAAGAAGTATTTTCTAGAGAGAGAGAGAGAAGAGAGAGACGACCAAAGGCAAGAGAGAGCAAGACTAAAACTTCTTTTTCACATCTTGGATGCTCTATTTATAGGAGAATGAAAATCTATAAAGACCAATTATTCATTCATGAAAGAATAATGTATTCATGACACAATATTTGATTTTCCCTTCTAATATGGCCGGCCACATTAATTAAGCAAGGGGGATTTATTTCATTCTCAAGGAAATTTATTTCCTCTTTTCCTTTTGGGTAATTATCCTTATAATTAAAAGGAAATAAAACTTTTCTCTTTGATGCATGTTGGCCGAATTCTATAGCTAGGAATGAGCATCTAGATGCTTCTTTATTTATTTTAAGACAATTCTTGAAATACCCATTGTAGAATTATTATTGCACAAATAATGAAATTAATTTCTTAATACCCCAAACGACTTTTCGGCTTTAGAAAATAATTTATATTTTCATCATATGAAAATATTCAAAATCTTATTTTGACATTCACATCATTTTATGTCCATGTGGACAAAAATACTTTTTAGACATTTTCCGAGAAAAAATCTAGTTCAACATTTGAACTTATTTTGACTTAGCTTCTAGTTTAACAATCCTACTCTAATGACCTGTAATAGTGACCTTATGGATCCAAATGAACAAAGCTTGAGCTTCTATACACGGACTCAAAAGTTCACAAATCTTTTTCGAGTATTAGCTTAATGTCAACTGACTCCACTAAAGAGTTGACACTCAGAATCTCTCGGTTCAAATGAATTTATTTTCTACTAAAATTCAACTTAATTATATTGAGCGGATCTATTGAATGTTATCTATGTTTACCCTTCATGAATATCATCAACTAGATGAGATTTATAAAATTACCATTTTACCTTTCTAGTTGTTATTTCGTCAACTCCTTTGTTACTTTTGAATAAGTTAGAAACAATGTATTGGCGATGAGCTAACAAGTCACATTGTTTCATCCAAATAAAGTCGATACTTAATTTTTGATACTGCACAATTCATTTATTCACAATCTAAGCAATAAAGCATGAGGTGATATATATTGCACCTCAGCAATCTTGTACATGAATTCCATGTCTATGAGAACTTCACAAAGTTGGTTCATGACATATTCATAACTTAATATCTCATAAATTAGGCTAGTCTAGATCACATAATGGATCTAGAATTTGACTTTATCAAATGAGAGTATTAATGCTATGAAATGACATGTCTCATTTCAGGATTTAAGTAAGCATGATGCAATTCATATATAGTGACCTTGAGACAGAATATGTTAAATGGTTTGTTCTTCCATTGTCTCTAAAGGTGCATTGGTCAATTCAGTATCTTCGAAAGATACACTAGAGGAACTATAGAGCTCCTCACTCTCTATGCCTCGTAACCAGACATCATAGATTCTTCCAACAATCATACTTGGATCAATAGTCCGTTGATCTTTAAATTGTGAATATATCGTTCTAGTCAAATCATGAAGAGTTTGTTCACGCAAATCTACATTTGTCTCTTCATACATTGTTAGGTTTGATTAAGGACTATAAGACTATTGAATATCATAAGTCCTGAATCAAACTAAAAGGGAATGAATGAACGTGTCAACTTTCATTAACTTAATCAGCAAATTGCAATAGGGACTTTATAGAGATTTATATATTACATCAATATATAAGTAACAATCTTCTTGTGGGCATCTCTGCCAATATTTCTATTGCGACCTAGGCCATCGCATTTGCCGCATTTTTTCTTTACAACGATCTTTTCACCTTGGGATACCTAGAAGTTGAGGAATTCCACAAGTGCAAGTAATTTCTTGCAAGTTTACGTCGTATTCACCCCTTCCGTCTTTAACGTGACAGTCGTACAACTCAAGCCCGTACACGTGCACAAATTGTGTTTTGTTGTTCATATTCAAAGTCAGCTTGCCACTTTGGTGTAAGTTCCGTGTTTGACTTGTTCGCAATTTCTTCTCGTTTGAAGAACCAATTCTGTAGCGTTAATCTTATGAACTCAAGGAGCGTCGTTATTTGGAAAGACCTTGCAGGCCTTGTTTTAGCGTTAAAACTTTCGGCGTTGTTACTCATCATAATATCATGTCTGTAAAATATAACAATTAACACTCCAGGTAATGAATATTTGATTAAAAGTTTTTGAATTTTACATTTTCCCAGGAAAGAACGGTCTTGCCCAACGATTGAATCCGAAATCTTCAAGATATTTCACCATCTCGACATCTTTTCGTCTTAGTTGCCTGAAGTGAGTTTCAAACGAAGTCTTATTGAAACAATAAGCTGCTTCATACAACTTACCGTGGCAGTGATCTGTCTTAAACTTGTGTTGAACGTTAAGCTGCGTATGATGGTATCCGTAACCATGCAGTCTTCCTGGAAAAGCAACTTCGACACTATGACTGATAGTAACATGTCGATCGAATATGAATGCCAAATCAGGTACGTTTTCACCAATAACTTCTTTCAACTTCAACAAAAACCACGTCCATCATTCATGACACTCACTGTCGACAACACCAAAAGCGATTGGATACAAATGTGAATTCGCATCCAATGCAATAGAGACAAGCAACTGTCCCCCGTATTTAGTCTTCAAAAATGAACCATCCAAAGAGATGAGCGGTCGACAATACTTAAATGCTTTAAGACATGCCCCAATGGAAAAAAAGTATACTTGAATTTGTCACCATCTCTCACAAAATCAGTAACCGTGCCAGGGTTTTTTTGCTTTAACATGTACAACCAGGAAGGTAATTTCTGATACGAATTTTCAGGTGTACCACAAACGAGTCTACTAACTACTTACTTAGACCTCCACGCCTTCAAATAAGATATGTCCAAACCCCAACTTCTCTTCACTTCTTCCCTAACATTGTGCGATGAATAATCGGCCGTTAAGTTGATTGAATATTTGTCTTTAAACACGTGTCCAATATTCCAAGGGGAAGGTCCTCGTTGACCTTCTGTTCGAATCACGCGCGAGCAAAAGTGAGTTTTTTTGAAGGCCACAATCTCTCACATTCCTGACCACTGTACGATCCCCAAAGTTTCCACGTACAAGTCTTATCTTTGCAAAGAACATACCACCTTTTTGTTGAAGATGATTTAACTGAAAACTCGAAATTATTTTTCATGGCGTACAAGTGCACGTGTGTCTCGATTTGTTCTCAAACTGTTTTCCCAAATACAAGTCTTCTGAGCTACCTATTACATTAAACGATAAACGGTTAAAGTTCACGACACAAACAAGTTTAAGATCTTTCACAACATAAACAGTTAAGTTCACGACAAAAAAAAATTTACGATCTTTCGATAGATTACCTGTAGAGGATTGAGCCGGGTTTTTCACGATATTCTATCTTATTAACTACTTGTTCTTGCGTGAATTCAGAATCTTTCTAAGTATAAGTTCCCGAAGATCCTGCACAAGGATTAACTTCAGTATGGTAGTCGCCAGAAAGAACTTCGAAGTTCTCAACAAACTCGTCATACTCTTCGAATTCTTCAGCGTCCTCACCGTCGCCGTCATCTTCGTTCCCTTCAAAATCTTCAAAATCGACGTCAAAGGGATCTCTATCACGTCAATACGTTTCATCTTCATCGCTCTTGTATGCGAGAAACTCATCCTCAAAAACAAACGTTCATCGTTTGGTTTCAGATTACTTTGTGAGACTTCAATTGCGAGAGGATGATGTTGTCTTCTGCTCTCAATGCGAGGAACCTTCAACACATTTCCTTTTCGCTTCAGATTCACATCGTTAGTAATCAGTGACATGATTCGTTTCGGTTCCAAGCTCACACAAATAGGAAATTTACTCTAGTAGTCGTGTTTCATATAATATGCGACATCATCATCGTTCACCAAGATTGCAGGCGCCAACACAACGGTACCCAAAGTGTACGGGACTTTAATTTTTAAGTCGTACGTCATTCTATTGATCTTGAAAATCTCGTAAATTATATCGATCAACTCATGATACGTCGTTTCTTTTGTAGCTTCCACGTATACATACGAGTTTTACTAAAATCCCATATGTCACTCAATCTCACCCACTTTCCACCAACACTAAAGAAAACTGAAAAACATCACCCATAATTGTCAACAACTATTCAAAAATGTCAAAAACTATTCAAACTTATCAAAAACTTAACAAAGTTGTCAAAAATTATTCAAACTTATCAAAAATGTCAAAAACTTTTCAAAATTATCATAAAACTTAGCAAACTTGTCAAAAACTACTAAAACTTGTCAAAAACTAATCAAACATGTAACATATTCATGGTAACTTGTCAAAAACTATACAATCTTGTCTAAAACTAGTCAAACATCTAACAAAAACATAAGAACTTATCATAAAACAATCTTAAGTTGTCCAAAAATCAATTTAACTTGTCAAAATTACAAAAAAAAAAAAAATTAAAGTCATTGTAAAGTATCGTCCTTCTTCGTATCCTATCGTTCTCTGTCGTAGACCATCGTACGACGTCGTATGTTATCGTACGATAGTTTACGACAGAGGACGATAAGATACGACGACACTCATGCTACCTTTCGTACAATTATGCCCATTCTTTTTCGATCCGAAAACGATTCTAACATAAAAAATGACTACAAAAATGATTTAGATAGAGTGAATGAAATAACATACCAATTATAACGATGATCTTAAGTGATTTTAACGGATTTGGAGAGGTTTTTAGTGAATTCGAAGTTGAAAATGAGATTGATATGAGACATAAACCCTATATATGAGCTGAATAATATTTTTGTCGGATTTTGTGTCAAAAGTTAAGTTTTAGATATTTTTTAAAAAATGGGTTCATTCCAAATATTTTTAACGTTTTTTAGTTATACAAAATGAAATTTGTCTTACATGAGTTTTGGAAACAAAAGTTTCCCTACTTCAATCCTTACCGTAAAGAAGCCGTCTTTAAAATTACACGACATTTAAACGCAGCGTTTAGGTACCATTGGCAGATAAACCCTAACGCAAAACCCTTCCGTTCGCAGTTCAGGTCCTTGCAATCAGAAACCGCATCCAGAGAGAGCAGCTATGGGAGGATCTCGAAGAAAGCTTAAAAAGTCACGAACTAAAGTGAAGGTGGGACTCCCAAGGAAGAACCCCCATGTATTCAAGCCCGCCTTCAATTTCCCTCCGAAGCTCCGGTCTATGATGGCCGAAGCCGACCACGCTCCGGAGTGGGACCACAAAAGCACGGTCACAAGAAACTACAAATCATTCGGCTTCGTCTCAAATCCTAACATCCGTGGAGTCAGCTCCCGAACTCATCACCTCATCCAAAGCGAATCTCTCAACCTCGTTCCTTCCCCGCCGCAGTGCGCTTGCGACTGCGACGGCGACGGCGAGAAAGATCCTCTCTCTGACCCGTTCGACGACGGTAGCGATCTCGAAGAGGACGGTGAGTCGCTCTATCTTTGTGTTTCTAACAAAGCCTTCAGAAATTTTAGGTCATTCTGGGAATAAAAAATGTTTGAGTCTCTGCAGATTTGAAATCGGCAATGGGAAAGAAACGGAGGGACGGAAAGTCAGCTCCGCTTGAGCCTTTGACGGCGCTTCAGCGTGTTCACATTAGTCGGCTAGTCGAGAAGCACGGAGACAATTATCAGGTACGGATTTGTTATAGAACTCGGTTTTCAGGACCTTTGTGTTTTCGTATGTTTTTAAGCTGACCTTTTCTTCTTCTTTCTGTTTCCATGGGACAGAGTATGTTCATGGACAGGAAGCTGAACTCGCTACAGCATTCTGTTGCTACGCTCGAGAGACTTTGCAAAAGATATCACGAGAACAAGGACAGAAACCTGATGATTTTGCCCAGCTGAGGAAATTGATCTCACTAAACCCATTTTGTGACTGGTATTTATGTATTTCCTCCAATAACAGTACTATAATATGAGCTACACCCCTTCAATGTTTGATTAGTCTCAGTTAAGTATATGTCGTCTACATTATTTTGAGATCTTCAGATATGAATGGAAATTAGAGTCTAGAATTCACCAAGAATTGTTTATGAGATGGAGTTGGACAGAGTTCCCCAGATTTGATGGCCTGTTAAATTTACTGATTTTGATTTACAGTTCAGGCAGGAAGGAAACAGGTTAAATCTATGGTTGAGTTTAGATGTTGAGATATCCGTTAAATATCAGTTTCAAACCACTAGATCCTTTTGTTAAGAGTAGTATATAATATGTAAGCGGTGACGGCCCAAGCTACTAATTAACTCGTGAGTTGATCGCTTATGAAGCTGTTAAGGATCCACCATGTCTATATAAGATTACAGGTCTTCTTGTGTACTTATCATAAGTCAGAAAAAGTATCACAAGTCTGAGAAGACAAGCTACAAATTCTCTAACTGCTTTATCACCAGTCCGATACTTAACACTGAACCTTCTTTCTTATTTTGTATTATATAACCAGGAAAGATAGCAACATGAAAATAACCAACATAATATCCGGAGCATTCAATAAACAATAATGGAAACCTGCTACTAGCTGATCATCTTTTTACGGCAAGCTTTGTGCTGCATTTGATTGAACTCACAACCTTCGAATTGAAAGTGAGAGATGGTATAAAATGATCAACTAGGCTATGCTAGTTACAAAGAGATCATCATTTTTTTTATATATTAAGGCAAGCTTTATGCTGCACTTCCATTAAACGCATGACCTCTAAATTGAAGGTGGAAGGTACTATAAAATTACCAACTTGGTTATGCTAGTTACGAGGGATGCCATCTTTTAAAACAGAGCATGAAGTTTATCATAAATAATAGAAAATTTGAAAAAGTCATTTATCTTTTAATTTTATTTTGTTAACATTTTTCTCCCCACCCTTAATAATCTGCGTTAACTAATAAGAAAAACCTATTCAAAGACAACTCGAACCTGGGACCTGGATTGCTCGTATATCTAATCTGGCGTTGAATGAAGGTCGTGACAACATGATCTGTTTTCCATTGTATAAATGACGAATGTCGTCGAAAAAAGTGAAGAAATGACAAACACGATTGAAACTGATCGGTGACTTTCAAAACGTCGAATTTCGAAGGAAGTCAAAGTCATTTTAATCCTTGCTTGGAGCAGTGCATAAACCAAACTCGAAGTCATTTTTATCCTTGGTTATGAGCATAGCGTTAAACAAACGTTCATATCATCAGAGAAATAGTATGTCGTAACTACTCTATTACAGACTATTATTGTATCGCATGTGCATCTCTTTCAAATAGTCTATATACCCAAATCTTTTTAGGACAATAAATTCAATGGCTCATCTATCGTGGCTAGTTGGTCAAGTGAAAATCATTATTTCTTATAAATAGGAGATTTGATATTGAATTCTCCGTACTCATTTAATTTTGGATTTGTTTGTGTCCAATGATTTAATTTTGAATTTGTTTGTGTGCTACCATATTAAATTTATATATTTGTCCAAACGAAATCTTCTTATATATTTGTATTAGATCTATATCTCTAGCTAATAATGCCCAATATAAAAAATAAAATCAATGGCTTATCTTTGATTACAAAAAATCGTCTATTGAAAAATAGTGCACCCAATCCGAACTAATTTGATTTAATATTTTAAATATACTATTATTTTAATAAAAATTAGTAAAACCGTATACTAATTTTTTTAGTATCGAGAACGTAGTCACGCGTGATGAGGTAAGACCTTCTTTAAACGGAGACCGATCTAATAAAAGAGAGTATGAGTAATGAGAGTGCCGATGGAATAAGTGAATAAATGCTAGTGTCTTGAAGTTTCGAACCCTTTTCACGTGCGTCTTCTTTTCTTTTTATAGGCTTCTTTGTGATAACTGTTTGGCAGTTCGTGACCCTGATAGATCGTGGGGTGATCAATCCCATGTTCTGGTGACATAGTCGCTAAAGGCTGACTTTTTCTTTTATTTGTACACTTGATATTTACCCGCAAGAGTGTGTGTTTTACTTTATTTTACATGTGCATTATGATTTTAACTAGTGTTTGACTTATTGTTTTTACTTCTATTCGAAGTTCTGCTCAATATGGTATGTTTTTTTTAATTTATGAACGTGCCATTCTTTAGTTTCATTGGTTTTCGGACTTATTTGACTCGAACATTTGTGTTGAGATATTTTCTCTTCCTCGGTACGCATTTTTATGGTTAGTTTGTGTACACTCAGAGACATAATCTTCGATATACCGATTACTTAATCAGTCTAAAAGAACTTCCCGAGCAACAACTATAATTTATAAATTATAGACTTGGTTGCAACAAATGGTTTTAGTTCTATGCTTGTAGAAATCACAGACTGGTTGCAACAAATGGTTTTAGCTCTATGCTCGTAGAAATTATAGACTGGTTGCAACAAGTGGTTTTAGTTCTATGCTTGTATTCGGCCCTACTCAACTTGTATTCGTATTAAATTATTGTAGATTCACTTAGCGTATTAGATGGTTTGGAATGACCGGCAACAAGTTTTGAAAAATATCTGTGAACTGATAAGCACCAAGGGGGTCCATTACCTAGCGGTATGTATCGTACTATATGAAAGCCAAGTCAACACGATAACGTGATATGACCTTCTCGCGATTTTTTTTTTCCTTTCATACGACGATTTTTCTGGTGTGGAAGATCAGCATCAATCCTGCAACTTTTTTATTTTTATTTTTTATATATATAACTTGTAGATTATGCATACCCGAGAAAGTTGGGAGATATAATTTTCTTATTAATGGTCCTTTTTTTGTATTTTTAAAACATAAAACTGTTTTACAATCTCAAAGTAAGGTTTCAATTAATAGCGATTTGTAATCTTCACGACTTCAAGTAAAGATTTTGGTTTTCCTTTTCGAATAAATTATGTGAAACACTACCTACTCTTTCATATAACTTCTAGGCATGTAAATTTTGTAGTAATCTAACAATATTAATATATATTTTTTCATTATGCAAGTTTAACGTCCATAAGTTAATTTAATTCTTTATATTTACTCTCCACAGATTAAACGTATGTGTAGATTGTACTATTCTTCTCTTCGTAATCTAGTGCAGTCATGAGTCATGACTAGTAATACTAATCAAGGTTTAAACGGCCGCTAGCCGATAAACGGCCGATAACTCAAAATCACGGAAATGCCGCTAGCCGAACGGAAATTCGACGGAAAAAATGTGGAAAACGGAAAAGGGAATGCCGATGGGATTGCCGTTGGCCGGTCGGAAATTCGATAAAAAGTACGGAAATTCGACGGAAAAAATGTTGATGACATTTTTAGTTCAAAACATGGATTTATAACTATAGAAAATGTTCAAATCATTAAGTTCATACAATATCAAGTTCATACATACCATACCAAATAAAAAGTTCGAAAAGATCATACGAAATCAAACAACAGTAGTATTCAATAGTAACTGGAATGACGTGCTGGCTGATAAAATCCACCGGTTCGTGCCTGAAGGTTACAATAGTCCAACCACGTCATTTGGGTCGCGTACGATGAAGTATATTTAATGACGTGGTTGTTGTAGTTGGCTTGCGTTCCCCCGACGACAGTGCACAATATGGGGTACTCGGGTAGTGGTCCTTGAATCTCGGCACCTATAATGACCGGAACTGGATATGGAACGGGATACGGATAAGCATACGAACCTTGACCGTCGTATGATTGGGTAGACATTTGGTCAAATGACATTGACTCAAGTTGAGTGGAAATGGAGTCAACGTCGTAATCCGTAGAACTAGTAGACCACATTCCCGCTTGTCGACCTCCCGGGTATTGCGCAGACTCAAAGTCAAAGAAGTCATCCGACCTACGAGACATTAGGTTAGATGTTAATAAATGTAAATAAAAAATGCATGTAATATATTAGTACCTGTCCCGATCCCGCGCTCCGTGATCTTCATCTTGAGTAGCTTGGTAACCCGATTCCATGGTCCATGGATCGTTATTCCAACCTCTGCTTGTGCCACTCCCGACACCAACACTTGTGCCGCCACCATCTCCGCCTCCTTGCGTCCCGCCACCATCTCCGCCTCCTTGCGTCCCGCCACCATCATCGTCACTAGACGAATCTATACCAACATCTTGAGAGACGACCCGGTTTACATCAACGCCTTCGGAACGGGCCTGTGAGGCTACTTGCGGATCAGGACGGTTGGATTCATCGTCAAGGTTGCATGGTCGAACCCACTCAAGAAGAACGTCGTCGTCGGCCTCATCTCCCATGGCTTGCATAGATTGCTCTATGATTTCTAAGGGGTCTCGGAGTTCCTTGTTTTCGTACTGAGCTTTGCGATCTCGTATCTGTAATTTCATGTTATAATTACAAAACACAAGTTGCTCCAACCTTGAATACGCAAGACGGTTGCGCTGTTTTGTGTGGACTAAGGCGAACGTGCTCCAATTTCTCTCACAAGCCGAAGAGGATGCGGTTTGTGATAAAATACGCATGGCCAACCGACGCAAAGTAGGTGCTTCAGTTCCAAACATTCTCCACCATTCGGCTACAAAAGTAAATTAAAAATCAAGTAATGTTGACAGATCCCACACAACGATATCGTTACGTACCTGCGGCCATATGATCACGGTTGGAAACCGCAGTCTTCCTTCCAAATAGTCCACGTGCATCTCGAAACGCAATGAGCTGTGTACATAATATGTCACTATACGGTGAAGGAACATATTAATATGTGTAATTACGTACCTCATTTCCAAGAACCGAACAATCATCGTGCGGATGTAACACCTCAAAAACGTCTGTAACAGCAGTTAGATGTTCGGGTGTCATCGTAATCTCTGGGTTGTATTGACACCTCGGGTTCAAGTAGTAACTTGCTTTGTGCAATGGGTGACAAAGTTGTCTTTCCCATCTGTCGACAACGATATCGACAACCCATCTTTTATTTGGCAGGGCCTCCAACTTTTTCTTCATTAGATCGAAAACGTGGTATAGTGCACCCAACATCGGAACGACCTCAATGTCCACGAACCGAAGAGCTACAAATAACGGCTCGAATACCTGTCGCATTAACGTAAAATGTTAGTTCTACAAAATAAATTCCAAACATCATGCTAGATACAAAAGTACCTTACAAACTCCATCGAGGTGTAGCCAAAAATTTGCATCATTTACTTTGTCCTCCACAAATGATCCCGCTAAGGTGTTGCGAAATGTCAATCTCTCCCACCAATCGGAATTGATTATCGCTTTCAATGCTTGTTTCTTGTTACGCAAGCTTGAAAGAGCTAAATAATTGGTAGCAAACCTTGTAGGGCCGGGTCGAATGATCTCACCTTCACCTTGTTCTCTTAACTTTGCTAATAGAAGCCCGTGGTTATAAACGAGCTTCGTTATGCGCCTAGCGTCATCCACGACGCGAGCAATGGTGTCTCGTTATTAGCCACGTCTTCCAACATAAGATCAAGACAGTGCGCGGCACACGGTGTCCAATAACAATTGAACTTTCTCATCAGTTTCATTCCCGCTTTTTTATAAGCCGACCCGTTGTCCGTGACAATTTGGATGACATTGTGGCGTCCAACGTCGTTAATCACATCACTCAAAAGTTTGTAGATGTATTCCCAATTCTTGATGTTGTTCGACGCGTCAACGGACTTCAAGAACACGGTTTTTCCCGCTGAGTATACCATAACATTAATGATACTCAATCGCGTTGGACCCGTCCATCCGTCAGACATGATTGTGCACCCGTACTCTTCCCAAACCTTACGTTGACTATCGACGTATGTTTGTGCCTCAGCAACCTCTTCCTTAAGGTATGTGTTGTGAATCTCGTACGGGGAAGGCAGTGGAATGTTAGGACCTGTCAACAACAACGTATTACGTTATTTCACAAAGCGTTAAAGTACGTTAAGAAATATGTTTCGCATACCGAGTTCTGCAGCTTCGTGCATCATGTTTTTGAAGTGATGAGACTTCGCTTTATGCGTTGGAACACTCTCGTGTATGAAAAATCGGCTGACAAGTCTTCCTAATCGCTTCTTCAGAGACATACTTGTCTGTGTAGGGACTGGTGGTTGTCGTGCCGAATCTGATCGGTAGAGAGAAGGCGAGATTGGTGGCCTCGATCTTATGTCTTGTTGGGATCCAGAACCTCCTCCTGGCCCGGATCTCCAAGTCGCAGCATTGGCCTCATGTCGACTTCTCTTCATTGCCTCATACAGGTCTTCATCTTCTCGATGATCAAGACGTGGATCGAGGTTTGCACGTAACTCTTGACGGATGGTTTCTTCCATCATGCTCTTATTCTTTTTCTTCATTTCTGCTTCATGTAGCAGTTGCCGCATTTCTTCTCTGACCTCCGGCGGACACTTATCACATCGTTTTACATTCTTCTTCGGATCGTTTCCGCTAAGATGCAACTTCATACGAGTGATACCTCCCCCTCTTGTGGTTAACCCACAATATTTGCACGTAAAATGATTACTGGTCCCCGCAACGACGAAACAATGTTTTCGGACGCCTTCATCTGCCATCTGTTATCGTTAACAAACAAAAAAATCAATTTCGTAACTCCAAAAATTATGAAAAAAATTCACTCTTATTAAATTTCAATTCCAAACAGATCCTATTTCATACAAGTTTTTGAGAAAAAATCATAATCGACCGTTTCAACCAAAACAAACTAAAACAACAATTCCCGATATATAATTCAAATTCTCTAATCCGTGACACAAAAAAATTTAAAAAAATTCCAATCTTCTTAAATTGAAATTCTAAGCAGATTCTATTTCACACATAATTTTGAGAAAAATTCATAATCAACGACTTCTTTCTAAACAAATTAAAACAACAATTTCCGACAAACAATTCAAATTTCATAATCCGGGACTCAAACAATTATGAAAAAATTACACTATTATTAAATTGAAATTCTAAACATTTTCTATTTCATACATATGTTTCATAAAAAATCATAATCAACGACTTCAACAATAATCAACTTAACGACTAATCGAACTATTAACTACAACTATCGAAATTACTTCATATTTCTCGTTTCCGATGTGAATAAAATCTGAAACAAATCCACGCAACTTAAAATGTCGTTCCAAACAGATTTCATTTCATACAATATTTCGAGTAAAAATCGTAATCACAATGTTCAAGAACAATCTTATAGTTCTTATTTCAACATATATGATTTCATAACTAAAACCTCCGAATTTACTTCATATTTCAAATTCCGGATCTAGAAAAAATTCAAAAAACTTATATCATCTTCAGAATCACATTCCTAACACATTGTATTTCTACAATTATTCCTAAAAAAAATCAACTTCTACTCGAAAATCAGCTTCAACTACACAGATCTACAACTACCGGTATCTACCTCAGATTTCGCCGGTTTTCGGGGATTTTCGCCGAAAAATTGTTGAATTCGTGAAGAAGATTTCGGCCGACGACACGATCTGAGGAAACCGGTGGAAATTTCGGCGGCAAATAGGCGGGATCTGGCTTCTCGTCACCGGATTTCGTCGGCTAAAATTTTTGTTGGATACCGAAATTTTGTGGGAATTTCGTCGGTGAAGTGTGGGTTTTATACTCACAAAAAACGACATTTACCGGTAAACGACACCCGGTTTTCGGCGGCATAAACGACGAAATTCGCCGGCCAAAAACGACGAAACGTTTACATAGGTCGTTTTTGGCCGGTAACCACCGAAAACCGGTATTTCGCCGGCATTTCGCCGAATTTCGTCGGCAATGAAAACGTTGATACTAATAACTCCATCAAATTGACATTTCTCTATAAAGAAACTATTCGAATTAAATTTATAAAACAAAAAATTGGCTCTATAGCCTTATAAAACGTTTTCATTTTGGATATAACCAAGTTTTCGTTAATAGATTGAAAATAGTCTGACAAATTTGTTTACACATCGTAAATAGTCCAAAATACCCTTAATTCGTTTACATATTAAAAACATAAATTAAGAGTATTTTAGAATATTTACAACGTGTAAACGAATTTATCTGGCTATTTTCAGTCTATTAACGAAACCTTGGTATATACTAATTACACATAGTTTACAAGGCTATACATCAAAATAACCCTTTATAAAATACTACAATGCAATCAAATTAGAGAAAACAAAGAGTTTGGTATTGTGAAGAGACTAGACGCCCATGAGAGCCCGGCATTGGGCCTCCCAATGCTCCTTTACTTGACGAAGCCGCTCAACTCTTTCCATTCGAAGCCTCTCCACCCAATATTCCCGGCAACTGTCAGATTTAATATCGTTTTTTAAATTCAACATAACATTAATAATTTAAAGATCAATAGGCCAAATTAGAAGAAATGATAAATACAACGTACTTTCGGCTCAATAGAATGCTGAGCTCTTCCAGGTGTACACTGCCTTCATACACTCCTTTCTGAAAACATGCATTTTCCCCCAGGAATAAAAAATTATTGCCAATATTTGATAATTTTAAAGACAATGACTCTTATAAAATTTGTAACTTAAAAACAAGAAAATTTGCTTCCGCACCTTCCATCAAATATCTGAATTGCCGATTAACTTTCACAAGAAAATTTGCTTTTGTTCAAAGACATTAAAAAAATATAGTCAATATGTGACAATTTCGTGACCGATATGATGGCCATAAACGACCAAGTTTCCTTCACGACCTTATGTATTTAGGATACAGTATGTATATACTCATATTTTTGCATTTTTACAAATAGTTTCGTAAATATTCGAGTAAACAGTTACGTTCATATGATTTATTTCAACGATAAGGCGAATTAAGAATGTCACGTCATATCTATGACCATTTATTTAACATTTACAAAAGGTTAATTAGATAGTATTTTCAAACTATAGCTAGTCATCTAATTTTGTATTAGTTATCTACATCGTGCAGACAAAGAAAAGAAAAGAAAGATATGATTACCGCTCGACAAAGAGGGCACTTTGCTCTGCGATCAGAAGATTTGAGTCCGTCAACGATCGTCACCGAAGCAGCCGAACAAGCACACATGAAGCAGAAGATATGGCCACATGTTAGCGCCACCGGATCAAACACCGTGTCCTGTTACAAGAAAAATAAAATGTCGAATTTGACTTAGATATTTCAGTCATGACTCATGCCTAAGAAAGGGACGTACCAAGCAAATAGAGCAAGTAAGTTCGATATCGATCTTGACCGAGTCAAACAGCTCGCAAGTAAGGGAGGGTTTTCCGTCGTTGATTTCAAGTGAACATCCCTCGAAAAGCATCGACGGCTTTCGCGGCTTCACGTCGGTCTCTCTCAGATTGATGTGGAAAGCCATGAGCTCGCAGAGCCAAGGACTCTGAAGAATCTCGATGTGAAGCCTCTGAGCCTCTGACTTGAATGCCTGTCCTTGCTTTGAATCATGTATCTGATCACAATACCAAAATTAACAAAAGAACGTAACTTGTTTCAAATGGGTATTTTTATAATTTACTAAAGAAATATTAATGTTGACGGACCTTGTCGTATTTTTTGAGGATTTTTCGGACGGCAATTGCGTTGATGAGGGCGTAGGTGACGAGGTCTTTGCCTTCTTGGATTAGAGTGACGTGGCTTCTTTTCTGAAGCTTGCCTTTTATCCAAACAAAGTACTTTCGAAGACCCGAAGCCAAGTGAAGTTCGAGCAATCTCTGAGCTCGCTTGTTGAAAACCCCGACTATTTCCGACATTTCACTCAGAAGCGATGGGAAAAACGTTCCGTCACACACTGCAAATTTTGAAAAGAAAAGAAAAATTATGTCTCGTGTAGAGAGAAACTCGAGACGAACAAGGATGGGTATGTCACCTTCACAGTGGTCTGAAGAACAAGGATGGGTATGAGACTGAGAAGAGGATTGCATGTCTTGGCGACACTTCTTGAGTACTTTCTTCAGGTTCTTGAATCCCACAACTGGCAAATTCTTCTCTTGACATTCCATGTACTCTTTATATTTCTTGCAGAACTTCATTTCTACTTTCTTTAATTACCACGGCTGAACACAGATGATAAAGACAGAGTAGGTGATACGAGAGAGAGAGAGAGAGAGAGAGAGAGAGAGATTTTAGCCGTATTTATAAGCTCAATAATGCTTATTTTAGAAAATATATATATGATACATAAACCATGTCTATTTTTGACGGTTTGAGAGCCGTCCCTTCTCTTACTTATTTTTATGAATTAAAAAGGAAAACAAAGATATATACTGATCAGGTTGGCGTAAGAATCTCATGGGCAGACACAATGTACACATATCACAACATAAAATATACTCGTAAATTCCTATCGCCGATTCTGTAGAACATACGTTTGACAGACGCGCGCGCGCGCATGTATATATATATATATATATATATATATATATATATATATATATTGTTGTCGGTGTCAAGTATTTACACTATTAGTTTATGAATGGATTCCTAAAAAGAAGTTTATGAATGGATATATGTTAACGATTCTTGTCTAAAATATTAATTTATTTGATCTCGATTTTTAGTCAGGTGGAGCTGAATATCTTGCAGTCCGATTTGAAACGTTGCAATCTGAGTTCTTGTTGAGGCTATTGATATCCTTGTAATAGTTTTGAGAGAGAAACGAAAGAAAGCTAATGATTCCATATGATTCGAAGCGATTTTCTTTATGTATTAAAATAAGATATTTTAGTAACAACTAAATTTGATACATACATCAAGGAAATCTATAGTCAACGAGCTAGCAACAAAAATGGCACATCTCATAATGTTTTCACGGAGCCAAAGTCTAAGATGATAACGTGGATGATGAATTTTTCTGCGGGTCTTATCCAAATTTTCTTGATTGAGTTTGTGATTGGATTTGTGTACATACTCATACATGTATGTGTTTATTATTGGTATAATAATATCTGTTTCCGTGGGTCAATTGACTCACCAACTGGATGAAGACATACGGTAAGGTATATAATTTAACTTTACGTCAGTTATTCTTTATTTAAAGGGAAATTAATATTTGTACAAGTAAAAAGAGTGACTGTCCCCAATTAAAATTATATTTTAATTATTCAAATGCTAGAGATATAGCATAACCGAGATTAATTATAGATATCGATATTGGTATCGAAGTTCTGATTTTTTGCATATATAAAATATTGACGAGTATAGGAGCAGGTATTTTATAAAAATATTCAAATTAACTATATATGATACTGATAATTTATCAATAATATACTGAATATTGACAAAATTTTTTATCAATTATATCTTAAATAATTCAAACTATACATGTAATTCATCAAATTCAAATTATAAAAATAAAAAATTAAATATTATAAGGGTATTTTTTTTTTATGAATAGCCATGTAAACTATATGTAATTTGGTTATACCAAGAGTTTGGTTAATAAGTTGAAAATACCTCGCCTAATTCATTTACAAAAGTTTAGAGACAATTATACTCCAATAAAACTTCCCGCCCATTATCACTTAATGAAAAAAAACCCGAGAATCGAGGCCATGAACGTCACGTAATGATGATACGCGTATATTGAGGAAGTCTTTTGAAATAACCAGGGACTGTGAACCGTGACGTTTAAAAAGTTGAACTGTAAAAAGTAAAAATTAATCGTATAAATATATATAACACATTGTAAATAAAACGTAAACATAAACGTAAATAATGTTCCCTTTAATATAAGATCATAACTAATTATGAAATAAAAATTGATTGAGTAATTAATCCAATATATCGGGATATATAGCTGGTCAACTCACGAATTATGCTAATTTGGGATTTGAATTCCAAATTCGAAACCAAATTTTAAATTCAATATTTCAAAAATAAACTCGAAAAAGGGTAATTTGGACTGTTTACATGATGTAAACGAATCTGCATGGCTATTTTCAATTCATTAACCAAATGTTGAGTATATCGAAATCAGAAATGATAAACTTAAAAATAATATTTTAAATGTTAAATATTAAAGAACTCAACAACAAAGTCCAAAACTTGCAAGAATTTAAAAATGTTTAAGAATTCAAAAATTGCCTTTTTAATACATGCGCTATTAGGCAGTATATCGATACCGATTTTGAAATTCTGATTTGACGGATATACTATAATATATTATGATATTTTAAATGTTTGAGGCGGACACATGTCTAAGTGCGTCCTGCCTTAATTAAAATTGTATTTCATCAGCTATTAGATAAATTTTAATATAAGCAGTCTAAATGAGTTCTATGCTTAATTTTTTCCAATTTATTTTATATTTTGAGAAATGTAATCAGGAAATGACTGATTCTAGATATAGCTGAGTCTCTTTATATGAAGTATTTTTGTCTCATTCATTTGGGACTGCTCATCGACTATATAAGCTGTCTGTGAGCTTATTAGTCCCAATTCATTGAATTCTCGTCCGACACTTTTATACATTACTTGTGAATCTTTCGTCTAAATCGCTAGTTTGAAAATTTTGCGTATATGAATAAAATTCGTTTCCTGACAATGAATATATATATATATATATATATATATATATATATAGATATGTATGTATAACACTACTATATCGTATGGTAGTATTTAAAAATTGGTTATGGTCTACTTAGCTAACAATGGACTCATGATGTTTTCGTATGGCGACATGTCTGTAAGAAACTTTACAATATGAGGGTTGACTGTGAAATTTGAACTAGACGATGTTTATTACCTGACTATTTTAAACATAAAATTTTGACAAAATAACCACTGTTTAATATTTGCCAAACAACATTCGACTGAAAATGATAGGCTGTGAATGAAGTTTTGTCGTTTTATGAAATACGACGTTCAAGCTCTTACATGAATTAGTCATTCAAACGGCTAACCTACGGCCAAACTCGTAATAACCTGCATTTTTTACCCATTCACTTTCCATTACTCCAAATCCCACAAATATCACAACTACTAATTTCACGTCCATCCCATTACCCACAATTCAAAAAATTATCTTCCAAACGCACCAGCAACGAATCGCAAGAAATTATGAAATTACTCACCAATCATTTCCTAACGTTAAGCCACGGACTAAGCTGCCCTTAAACTATGTCATAGAGCAATCTTCGATTCAACTTAGCCGTTAATACCTCATGTATTATTATTATTATTATTATTTCAACCACCACTTAACCAATCCGAATCGACCCATATTCTTGACCCAATACCCTACCCATGCTTAACCCTTAATAATCCGACTCGTGCTATACATCCTAATCCAAATCCCTCGCCATTTACTCACCTCTACACCCAAAACTTGCGACCAAATTACCATACCACCCCATCACATATATATACATATATTTAAAAGTAATAAGAGGTCTGGAAAATTGTGAGATCGATCTCTATTTTTTGGTGTAAAATTATAGGATTTTTGTGATTCATAAACTTGGTTGCGACATGTTAGTGTTTCATGAAGATGGTATCGAGTTTAATTTTCATTCAAGGTTTATGTGGATTTGGAAAGTCTGGAAAAATTTGGAGATTTTTTGTGTTTATATTGACAAAAAAATGTTAATAAATCTTCAAGTATCTGAAAATTAAATTATTTGAAGATTTATTGACATACTTGTCAATAATTTAATTTGATATCAATAAATCTACCCCATTTGAGTAACTTAATAAGCCCTTTAGCCAACAATAAAAGGGTAGATGCATACAAATATGAAGGGCTGAACAAATATAAAAAAGAAATTATATACTCCCACACAAATATACTCCATAATTAATTAAATATGGATAATGATAAAAAAAATTTATTATGCTACCAAACAAATACACTCCATAATCAATTAAATATGGGCAATGCTGCCGTGGGATTCAATATCACGTCCTATTCTTTAGGAGGAGAAGTGATATTATCACTTTCCCAAAAGGTTGGTATGCTTCCAATAAAAAAAAAGTTGGGTATGCTACAATGCATCGTTATATCTATTGTTTTCATTTCTAAATCTCTTTATCCTCTGTTGCCTTTTTATATACTTAATATTTGTGATTGTATCCCTTGTGTATTTGATTTAGATTAGTGTTGTTTACATAAAATGTGTCTTTTTAGCCGTGTACATTGCCAAATTTATTTTTCTTTGGTAAAAGCAACGACTAATTATATTATTAAGTAAAAAAATATCGATTCAGATAATAATATGATCAAGAAGAAGAAAATTATATTCCATTCTAAACTTTTAGTGTATTTAATAGTAGAAAATATTCATTATAACGTAATAAGATACAAGAACATCAACTTGCAAACCTCCTCGCAAGAAATTATCTCCTCGTGATGTACTTAAATCTAATTACCTTTGATTGGATTAGTGATCTCTCTCTTTCAGATGACTTTCTTCAGGAGTTCCTTCAACGATCAAACTTTAAAAACCCGCCACAAATTGTTCATATGCCGTTACAGTGTACACATAATTTATCGATGAAGAACAAGAATAATTGGTGATTGAAGCTAAGAAGGCGTGCATGACTGTATTCTATATCAAAATCCTATGTAAGGTTTGTTATAAATAAAGAAATAAACCTTTCAATTATCGTGTAAAATTAGCTATGAAATCTGATCAAATTACCGATTATTGTTTAAAATACAATTCAATAATATCAAAATTTGATTCAGATGAAAAAGAACACGTGATTGAAATAACAATTAGTTGCATTCCATCTTGAACAAACGAGATGAGCTAAAACTAAACCACTGTGATAAAGACTAACACATAACACAAATGTTAAAAAAGTTAATTGTTAAAGTCAGTTGCATATTGACTTCAAGCTGATGACGTGGAGATGAAGATAGTTATCATGTAACCGAATGTCGACATCAACACATGAAGCAAGATTGAAGACTCGTGTGGTTAACTTAGTTTAAATAGCTAGCTAAGTCATTTTACTGTTGACGTCAAGTTTTCGTCATTTACTGATATTGTACTGAATAACTCAAATTAAGAAAACAGGTTTTAGAACAAGAAAGGTTCGGTCAAGAACTAGTTCTAGGTTTTGAGATTGAGTTGTACATTGTAGTGAGGTTGGTGAGTTCCGAGGGTGTAATCAAGACTGCAAATATAGTGAAGAACAAAATTCCTTTGAGGAGTTCGACAAGGACGTAGGAAATTCTCCCAAACCTCGACAAAATCTTCTGCTCTTTATTTGTTACTTGTGACGCAAGAAATTGTGAGAGAGTTTGAAAGTCTGAGTTTTATGTGTTTGTGAATGCGTTTATAGTAGAAAATTCTCTACAGTGGTATCAGAGCACAGTGAACGTGTTCAAATCGCATTGTCATATCGTTGTCCTTCGAAGGCGATCGAAGGGCTAATGATCGGCGAAGCTGGAAAAAGGAGCGGATTCGAATCCCTTTGGCGATTCTGAAGATCCCAATTCTTTTATCACCAATCAAAGAACAGACCCCGAACTTCAAATCGTACATTATACCCAAACTACCTCGACATCTCCGAGGAGGTGGAATTCATTCAGCGAAATGAAAATCGACGTCGACAAATTCAATGGGAATGTGGACTTCCGCATATGGAGGCGCAAGATCTCTACACTCCTTGCACAACAGAAACTACTGAAGGTAATCTATGAACTAATTACATGGCCATTCGATTTCCTTGATGATCAAAAATTGGAAGTGTTAGAAACTGCTACAGTTAATATCATTTTTCATCTCTCTGATTCTATTATTAGGTTAGTTGATAGTTAAGATACTCCTGCCAAGATTTGGAAAAAATTAGACGAATTATTTCAATCCAAATCCCTGTCAAACAAAATTTTTCTAATGGAAAGAATTTTTGGTTTTGAAATGAACACATCAAACACTCTCGAAAAGAATCTTGATGACTTCCTAAGGATGAACATAGAATTAGCCAAATTAGGTGAACATGAGGCATTAAGTGATGAAAATCAGGCTATCATAATACTTAATTCCCTACCAGAAGCCTATAGGGAAGTCAAGTCGGCAATTAAGTATTGTAGAACATCTAAAACCCTAGATGAAGTTATATCAGCACTAAAATATAAGGATTTGGAAATCCAAACTGATAAACTTCAACTAGATGGAGAAAATCATATGGCCAGAGCTAGATCGAACCATAGGACAATGAAACATGATAGAGGCAGAAGCAAGAGTAAGTCAAGGTCTGCTTCTGTAGGTCCTAACTCTGAGAAGAAATGTTTCTACTGTGGTAAAACATGGCATTTTAAAAAGGATTGTTATTCCTGGATCAAGAAACAAAAAGATAAAACAAATCCTAACCCCTATCAAAATCAAGAATCGGCTAACTTAGGTGAAGGTTATGATAGTGGTGAGGTTCTTGCAATTTCAAATGAAACTGAAAACATAGAGTGACTTTTAGACTCAGGGTGTCCTTTTCATATGACTAGTAACAAAAACTGGTTAATCGATTATAAAGATATGAGTGGGGTAAGGTAATAATGGGTAATGGTGAAACTTGTTAAGTTAAAGGAATAGACTTAGTGAGTTTGAAAATGTTTGATGGCATTCTAAGAACTCTAAAAGAAGTAAGATAAGTTCATGAGTTACACATAAATCTTATATCTACTGGAATTTTTGATGATCTTGGCTATGTGATTAACTAAGAAAATGGTACAATGAGGATCCGTAAGGGATCACTCGTAGTCATAAAAGACAACAAGATTGCAGGTTTATACAAGGTACTTGGAGAACCTGTAATTGGGCATAATACAGTGGATGCAGCTCCTGAAGACATAAAAGATAATCTATGGCATCAAAGATTGGGGCATATCAGCGAGAGAGGCTTGCAGGTTATGAGTCAACAAGGCCTTATGGGATAGGATAAAGTCAACAAGGTGTGAGCACTGTATTCTTGGGAAACATCACAAACTCAAGTTCAGCTCAAGACAACACAAGTTCTTGAGTACATTCCCTCGGATTTATGGTGTCCTACAAAAGTTACTACCCATGGAGGAAATTCTTACTTTCTGTTAATAGTATGATTTTTTTAGGAAGGTGTGGGTGTTCTTAATAAAGACTAAGATCCAGACGTTTGAAAAATTCAAAAAATGACACTTGCGGATTGAAAACTTGACTGATAAGAAACTAAAGACATTAATGACTGACAATGGGTTGGAATTTTGTAATGAGGAGTTTGGATCATATTGTGCTAAGGCAGGTAGTCAAAGGCATAAGACTGTTAGGTTAACCCCACAACAGAATGGCATGCAGAAGTAATGAATAGGACACTGTTAAATAAGGCTAAATGCATGATTTTTAGTTCAGGTTTAGCAAAAACTTTTTAGGGAGAAACTGTTGTCACAGTCGCTTATTTAATTATCCGAAGTCCATCTAGTGTCATAGCATTTAAAACCCCTGAAGAAGTCTGGTCAGGAAAGACACCAAATCTGTCACATCTTAGGAGTTTTGGGTGCTCAGCCTATGCTCAACAAAGCGTAGGAAAATTAGAACCTAGATCATTAAAATGTATTTTCTTAGGTTACTTTTCAGGAAGAAAAGGTTATAGACTTTGGGTTAGAGACGAATCTGGTTTTAAAACAATTAACAGTAGAGATGTTGTTTTTAATGAAACAAAATTTCATTGTCTTGTATCTAACCCATCTGCAGGAGAAGGTTCTCAAAGAGTGTATCATTCCACAGAGATAGAAAATATGATTCAGGTGGAGCCCACTACTCACGCTTCAAGGCTAGTGGAGTCACCAAATGCTGCTCCTACATCACCTGTTGACCAAATAGAACAACCTCAAGAAGAATAGCCGAATGCAGATCAGGTGGAGCAAGCTCAGAATGAGAATCAGTCAGATCATGAGAATGAAGTTGCTCAGAACAGTGAAGACATGGCAAAATAGACTTCAAAACCTACCCAGAGATATGGCTACTCAGCTTACTCAGAGCTGTTGGCCTATGCATTCACATCAGCTTTACAAGTGACACATAATGAGCCATTGCACTATGGTGAAGCAATTTCAAGTGCAGATTCGCAGAAGTGGGCAGAAGCAATGCAAGAAGAGATGCAATCTCTTATAAAAAAATCAAACCGGGATCATAGTCAAACGACCAACCGATTAGAAGACTGTGTCCTGCAAGTGGTTATACACAATCAAGGATTGTGAGGGGAGCAATGAATCTGTCAGGTTCAAAGCCAGATTAGTGGTTAAAGGGTTTACGCATGTTGAAGGGATTGACTATAATGAGATATTTTCTCCCGTAGTCAAATATAAAATCATTCGAATAATGCTTTCACTAGTTGTGCAATTTGACCTTGGACTTCAATAGATGGAGACTTCTTGAATGGAGACTTAGAGGAGACAATCTTCACGGAGCAACCAGAGGGGTTTGAAGTCAGCAAATATCAAGACCTGGTATGCCTTTTGAAGAAGTCACTCTTTGGACTCAATGGTATAAGAGGTTTGATTCTTTCATGCTAAAGGATAATTATTTGAAGCTCCTATGATTTCATGTTTGTACTATAAAGGATTTGGTATTGATCATTGTACCTTATTAATTAATTTATGTTGATGACATGCTATTGATTAGCAAAAGTATAAGCATTGTTACAGATCTGAAGAAACAATTGAGTACTGAATTCGAGATGAAGGATCTCGGTGCAGCAAAGAAAATCTTAGGGATCTGTATTGACAGAGATAGAGATCAAGGATTCTTGAAACTTTCAGAACAAAGTTATTTAGAGAAGGTCATTGCTAAGTTCAACATGGAAGGCTCAAAGCCTGTCAAGCAGCCATTAGCACAATATTTCAAGCTTTCATCTGACATAAAGTACATGGAAATAATTCCATACTCCAGCGCAGCTGGTTCAGTTATGCACTCGATGATGTGCACACGACCCGACCTTGCTGAAGCAATTAGTGTGCTTAGCAGATTCACGGCAAACCCCGGCAGAGAACATTGGCAGACCATGTTACTTAGATATTTGAGCAGCACCACAGACGTAGGATTGTGCTAAAAAATAATAGGAGCTAAAGTGGAGATAGAAGGTTATGTGGACTCGGATTTTGCTGGGGACCTTGACAACAGAAAATCCACAACAACATACACCTTCACTGTTTGTGGTAATTGCATAAGATGGAAACCAGAGCTTCACCCAATTGTAACGTTGTCGACGGCAGAGGCAGAAGATGTCACAGCTACAGAGGCCATTAAAGAAGGGATATGGGTGCAGGGCTTGTTGAAGGAATTGAAGATTTATGTGTTTTCTGACAGCCAAAGTGCTATTCACTTGTGTCGAAATCCTGTATTTCATGATTGAACAAAACATGTCGATATAAAATATCATTTTATAAGAAACAACATCACTAAAGGGATTATTAATGTTGGAAAAGTAGGGACTGATGATAATCCACCTGATGTGGGGACGAAGGTGGTAAGTCTTAATAAGTTTAGACATTGCTTAAACTTACTGGGAATTGGTGTTTTGTGATGTGCAAGTGGAATCGAACAATGACTTGAATATAGAAATTCTTGTGTTCACTATAGGGTAAAAGTCTATATTGCATATGAGGTGGAGATTGTGAAAGTCCGATGCATATTGACTTCAAGCTGATGACATGGAGATGAAGACAGTTACCATGTAACTAAATGTCGACATCAACACGTGAAGCAAGATTGAAGACTCGTGTGCTTAACTTAGTTTAAATAGCCAGCTAGGTCATTTTACTGTTGACATCAAGTTTTAGTCATTTACTGATATTGTACTGAATAACTCAAATTAAGAAAACAGGTTTTAGAACAAGAAATGTTCGGTCAAGAACTAGTTCTAGGTTTTGAGATTGAGTTGTACATTATAGTGAGGTTGATGAGATATGAGGGTATAATCAAGACTGCAAATATAGTGAAGAACAAAATTCCTTTGAGGAGTTCAATGAGGACGTAGGCAATTCTACCGAACGTCGATAAAATCTTGTGTTCTTTATTTGTTACTTGTGACGCAAGAAATTGTGAGAGAGTTTGAAGATCTTGAGTTTTATGTGTCTATAAATGCGTTTATAGTAGAAAATTCTCTATGCTAATAATATTTTAATCGGATTTTTTCTTCTTATTTTACGAAACTCCATTAAACAAATAACTCTTTTTTGCACCTTCAAGTATAGGTGCATTTTATAGATTCTAACCATGCTAATTGATGCATAAACCATAAATATAAAATGAATTGATAAATTTATCACCAACAAGCAAATAGAAAGGATTAAGATTACGTATGAAGATGAAGTACAAGCTATAATTATTTTTAGATATTTCATAAAGATAACATACGGATAACGTAACAGTTTATTTAAAGTTATCACGTTTTCAGACAGGGCTAGTGTAGAGGTCGATTTTCACCAAATCTCTAAACAGTCACAAGGATTAGTAACCGACGATAATTTTGAATAGTAAGGGGGTTTCAGTTCGTTAATATCCTTGAGTTTATATTTGTAAGGCTCGGCCTCTTTCGTTTATTAGCTTGGAAGTTTAAAGAAATACAGAGCAAAGGTATGAACTTTGTGTATTGTGACGGCTGATAATTTTTCGAACCCCTTCAATGAGGTTCTTATATTCATATTTATAGTCTCTCTCCTTTTGATTGGACGATGTCTAGGGTTTTCTCCTCCCGCTAGGGTTTCCTCATTTGTCACATCCCTCTTCTGACGAGTTCCGAGATACTCTCAAGATTTCCCAACTAATCCCGTGATTTTCGTCCCTTTCGACTGACTCTCTGACGTCAATCCTCACTCGAACGCTACCGCTGTCACGCAGACTCCTGATAATGAACCTTCTCTGGGGACGCGATCTCTTCGGGACGAGACTTCCTCGGGACAGACCTCTTCGGGACGAGATTCCTTCGCGAGGAGCCTTCCTCGTGACAAGTCTTCCTTGCGATAGGACCTCCACGCGATGAGTTTTCCTCGCGAAGGTCTTTTTACTCTCGTTTGCGATAGGGCCCTAAGGGAACAAGCCCTTCTTTTCAGTTGATTAAGAGTCAACTGTGGGCCCCCTGCCCTCTCTCTATGTCGTCCGAAAGCTAAAAAACGATACAAATGATGTTAAGAGATATTTGACGAAATTTTACCCTAACCCGCTAGTATTTTGTAATGTTACGATTGCGTGATTAGCTCATCAGTTTCTCCTTTTGCCAGCTCAACCACGTAACTTATTGGCAAAAAAATATTGGACGCTTTCACTATTGTTTATTATTATGAATACTGTATGTATCTGATCAGCAGCCACTTGCACTATTTTATTTTTCTTTAGTTACCAAAACATATTTCGGGTTTTAATCTGCAAACACCTATATGGCTTAAATTAAATAAATACAGTCAGGCGAAAGAAGAGCTATATCACATTCGTCGCCGTGTGGTGTGATATAATTATGTAACGTTTATCTCAAATGAGTTTGTTTATGTATTTAAAAGCGTAACGCACACAGTTTTGTATTGCATGCCAACTGTAAATCCAAAACTCCAAACTCTCTCTCACACGCCAGGTAGACGACAGAAATGTCTTCCCGAGAAAACGCCGTTCTACTAAATTCAAAATCGAACGACGAAAATTAAATTGAACATATATGATTATTATTATGTAATAGATGTTCACTGTCTCGAGTGGCTTCTAAAACCTTCTTTGTTGTCTACAAATATACATAAGCAGACACGGGTCTGTCTCACTCTATCTTTCTTTCTTTATTTAAAGTCGATAAAACTTGGGAGTTAAATTATTATTATTATTCAGCTCTCATATCATCGAATCGAGAAAATCAATGGCGACGATTGAGAAGCCGGTGATGATAGTCGGAATCGACGACAGCGATCAGTCCACGTACGCCTTGGAGTGGACGCTCGCGCATTTCTTCGGGCCGTACGGCTCTGACCCACCGTTCAAGCTCGTCCTCCTTCACGCCAAACCCACCGCCACGTCAGCAGTTGGTCTCGCCGCTGCAGGTTTCATAAATCTATTTTTAAATATGTTAATATCTTAATTGAAATTTGCGAGATTTTAATCGGTGATATGGGTCGAATTAGGCGCGGCTGAGGTTTTGCCGTACGTGGAAAACGATCTCAAGAAAATCGCTGCCAGGGTTATTGAGAAGGCTAAAGAAATATGCGCTGCTAAATCGGTACATAGAATCTTTCTTTGTTTATTATATGTTTTCAAGTATAATGATTAGTGTGATTGTTGAAGGCTGTTTTTTGGGTGATCCATGACACAGGTGAAGGGAATAGTGGCGGAGGTGGTCGAAGGAGATGCGAGGAATGTGATGTGCGAATCAGTGGAGAGACACCACGCAGCCATCTTGGTCGTTGGTAGTCACGGCTATGGAGCTATTAAGAGGTTTTTTTTTTTACATCTCACAAACTTCAACGCTTTTACTTCATAATGTTAGGAAAATGATTAATTATGATGATATAAATGGACCGCAGCGTAATATAATATTTGCACAAGAGGGTTAATGGCATTTTGAAAAATTATCATTTTGGTGGAAAATTTGATTTTTTTTAATGAATGATAGCAGATGGGATAAATTCTCGTAACAATTCTAGATTCGTAGGGTAAGATGCTGTGCTAAGGTGGTCATTTTTGTTATCTTTTACATTTTAGCATGTTAATATTTTTCGGTGAAAATTGACTAAATGGTTGCAAAATTATTAGTTTGAAGATTATTTTGCTTAAAAAGATTAGTCTTTATACTAAATTGGCTAGAAGTTAAGAGAATGTCTTTACTTACGCTTAAAACTATGCAAATGTATAGATATTATTGTTTCTAAATCATGCATTTATTATTTTGAGGTCGTGTTATAGGAAATTTAATGTTCTTATTAATATTTATGTTTTGCTACTTTGCAGAGCGGTTTTGGGCAGCGTAAGCGACTACTGCGCTCACCATGCTCACTGCTCAGTGATGATAGTGAAGAAGCCCAAAATTAAACACTAGAATGAAATTCAACTTCGAACGAGCAACAACCAGATTTTGATTTGTGGAAACTACATGATAATAAGTTTGTGACCTGATTATGTAATGTAAAATATTTACAAGGTAATTTGCCTACTTTTTATGTGTGGCGAATTCGATATGTGCTGTGTATATCAAATAACTTGATGTTTGTGTGGTGGAAGACTTCAAGCGGTATTCTGATTGGCTATACTCAGATATAGCACGATGAATATCGTCTTTATAATAGATATACATAAACAATAAACTCAAAGCAAATTAGGGATTTATTACCCCACCCACCAGGTGGGGTTGTAATTCTCAATCATCAGTCTTGATAATCTATTCTAGTCTGATTCAAATCGAACTCGAGTCGTGATTCATCGTAAACTCGTGGCACTGCAACATTAGAAAGATGAGATGTATAAATAATAATTAATTTATCAAGATCTCTCGCCTCTTTGAAGATGCGTTGTAATATCGTCACGAGCTATGTCACGTCTCGAGCTATGTCGCAGGCGCCAAGTCCGCAGACAACAGTTTGACCTCTCGCAAGCAGTCGGGCTGGATCTCCACTCTCTTGCCGCCGATATTGCACAAGTGGTCGTTAACAATATAACCAACACCGAATCTCTCTTTGTCACGAGTTAGCACCGCATAGACTTTAATCTCAATGAGCCTTCCCTCGGCGGAATTCATCTAGGTGACTATAAATTTCAGTTTTTCTATTGCCCCTTCACCGTGGAAGCCTCTCTGTACTTTTTAGTAAAACTCACGGCCGACTGAATCAACTGCGAATGGTCTCAAACTTGCTTCCTCGACAAGACATTGTCATGTGGCGTTATATATTTGAGGACAAAAGTCATTTTCTAGTGTATGCTTGATTTTGTGGCTTGATTTTGATTTCAAGTTATTGTCAAATATATCTTCGCTAGCCATAGATATGATTGGAGTAATTTTTGCGGTGTCATTAGTTGTGGTTCACGAAAGATATAAATTTTGAATCATTTGTCTTCTTTTCTAGCTTAAGGAAGATTTTAGATAGAATTCTAGTATTATACACATGGATAATACTATTTAGGAAGAATGATCATTGATGAGATATATTTTGATTATTCAAAATAGTATCTAAGATAGCCTAGATGATGATTCCAGTTAGGAAGTTGTGGTTGCCTTTATGCTATATGAACAAGTTGACCATGAAACATCTCTCTATATCCAATATAGTTTTTCAATTCGAGTATTAGTTTGAACGCCCATTTTTTTTCCAAAATAAATATACATTTATAAGAAGAGTCTCAGTAGCACCATAATCGTAATGTCATAAGGAGACGAGTTTAATTCAGAGGTAGGCCGGCCCAACTTTTATCGCGACCTTAAACGAAACATGAAAATCAGGTTTTATAAAAAAAGTACGAGTTTTAAAAATAATATTATCAATGTTTTAACAATTATTTTAAATATTATATTATTGTACTAAAAAAATAATAATAAAAAGTGTCAAGATATCTGTGAGCGCACTTATTCAAGTTGTCACTAAAAAAAATTCAAATACTTAAATTAATAAATATGCAAAGCATAACATTTAGCAAATGAATATTCACAAAATTTAAATTTTTAAGTCTTTTCTCGTTTGAGAAAAAAGTATTTTACCTTTTTGTGTGCAAACGTATTAATTAGATTTTTTTAAGTTTAAAAAAGAAGCCTTATTCTTTAAATTTTGTGTTTCTTTTCTGAAAAGTTTGGAGCTCTTCGTTTATCCTTTTAAATATCTTTTCCACAAAAAGATTGATATTTTAAAATACTTCAGACATTTTTTGCTTAAAACTTTAGGGCCTTACCTTGTTACCTTTAATTTTAAAACATTTCAGCTTCTTTGCTTAAAATTTGGGGTTTTATTATTCTTTATCTTTTTTCCACACAAAGATATGGCATATGGGACTCGAAGTTATGGCTTAGCTAATTTAGGCCGGCCCTGTCCATGGGGATGATATGATTTTTTGGACGTAAGGAACTAGATTTTGTAGATTGACTTTGCAATTCAGTTAGGGTTCCTAGGTGATTGCAAAAAATAGTAGTTGACCCGCTGGTTGAATCAAGTAACATTCCTACTCATTCATTTTCCGGTCAACATACTTCTCACTGCCGCCAGACATATGACCATTCCTGATTCATCGTTGGTGAAGATGGTCGATGAGACCGATTCTACTTGCACCTATGGGGCAATGTGATGCTAAAATATTTTGTGGAATGCCCCCAAAAATATGTGAAGAATGTCTTTGTAAAATCGAGTTCAAGAGAAAATCAACTTTCCTTCATTTTAATAAGTGCTTCAAATATGGGCATTTGAGGCCATGCCTTTATTGACCTATCTAACATAGTATGAGACACATTCCACAACCGAGCGACCTCTTATACGTCGGAGGCAGTCAGTGACACATGTTGTGGGAGACACATTCCACAACATTGATTTGCAAGCCGATTAGTTCGTTCAACTCATTTCGAGCGAACTATGTTGTGAAGGAAATAACAAAGAAAAACATCCCAAAAATTATATTTTCTTCTTGAGTTCAATTGTTGATGTTAACAATAGACGTATAATTGTGCTTGAACAAAAAATAAAAAACTTATGTCGATGCGTCCAAAAAACATAAGATATAGTTATTATTTGTTGATTTTAAATGTCAATAAAGTTCATACTTTGTTGACATTTATATATTGTTTTTGTCAAAAATCAAAGATGGCCGTACACGAGACATTTACGAAATTTGAAACTATCATAACTTTTTCAAATGGTGGTTGATGACTGTTATTTTTGTGATGTTAATCAAGTATATGTGTATGTTATAATGTGTGAAAGCGTGTAATTGAAATTAGACAAATTAAAGAATTGAGCTCTTTTGTCAAAAGTCATAGACAGCTGAACAAGAGAAATTTTTGACAAAATAAAAAGTTTAGCTTTTTATCAGAATCTTAGGCGACCGTACACGAGATATTTACGAAATTCAAAAATATCATAACTCTTTCAAATGATGCCTCATGACTGATTTTTGTCATGTTAGTCAGGTATATGTGTATATTATAAGGTGCGAAAGCGTAGAATGGAAATTAGAAAAAATAAATAATTTAACTTTTTCGTCAGAAGTCAAAGAAGGCGGTACACGAAATATTTTGAAAGTATCATAACTCTTTCAAATGGTTCCCGATATTGTGATTATATATATATATATATATATATATATATATATATATATATATATATATATATATGTGTGTGTGTGTGTGTGTGTGTGTATTATAAGGTGTGAAAGCGTGGAATTAAAATTCGACAATATAAAAAATTTAGTTTTTTTGACAGAATTCATAGGCGGTCGTACACGATAAATTAACGAAATTTGAAAGTATCATAACTCTTTCATATGGTGCCCAATGACTGTGATTTTTTGCGATGTTAGTCAAGTATCTATGTATTATAAGGTTGAAAGCATGGAACTGAAATTCAACAAAATAAAAGATTTAACTATTTTTCATAAGTCATAGGTGGCCGTACACGACAAATTTAAGAAATTTTAAAGTATGATAAGTTTTTCAAATGGTGCCCGATAACTGTGATTTTTGCGATGTTATTCAAGTGTTTGTGTATATTTTAAGGTGTGAGATCGTCAAATTGAAATTCTACAACATAGATTTTTTATCTTTGTCAGAATTCACAGGTCGGAGTACACGGGAAATTTACGAAATTTGAATGTATCATAACTCTTTCAAATGGTGTCCAAAAACTACGATTTTTTGTGATGTTAGTTAGGTATCTGTGTATATTATAAGGTGTGAAAGCGTGGAATTGAAATTTGACAAAATAAAAAATTTAGCATTTTTGTCTGAAATTATAGGCGGCCGTACACGAGAAATTTACGAAATTTGAAAGTATCGTAACTCTTTCAAATGGTGTCTGATGACTGTGATTTTTGCGATTTAAGTATTCTTGTATATTATAAAGTGTGAATGTGTGGAATTGAAATTCGATAAAATAAAAAATTTACCTTTTCTATCATAAGTCACAAGCAGCTATTGGACGAAGTTTACAAATTATGTGAGTTGAAACTGTAAAAAATAAAATAAAAGTTATTTTAAATTTAATTTGTACGAAGAATTGGCTAAAGTATCATTATTTGTTGTTGATTTTCTTAAAATTTATTGAAATTGTAATTCTTTCTAATCTACAAGTACAAAAGATTAAATATTTTTGAAAATAATTTTTTTAAATTTCAACTCCCTTTTAATTTAGAGTCAATTTAACCGATAATATAATAAAAAAAATAGAGCAACAGCCTAACGGCTGTTTCAAATCAATTTTTTTAACCAAAATACAGTGTATGGTATTTGTGTTGATAAAGTGTAGGATATTTGTGTTAGATTTATATTTCAAAGAGCATTTCGTCTTTTTATTTAATTGTATTTTAAAAGAAAAAAAAAACATGTTTCTGCAGAAAATTAACAATATATAATGGTAGTTTGGGTATTTTTTTTTTTAATTGAGAAATTAAATGAAAAATTAAAAATATAAGAAGCTTGGCCGTTAGGCGATTTCTCATCTTTTATCAAACCTAAACCGTAAAGTTGTTTTTCTTTTACCGACGGATAAACAATTTTCATCATCACCATGGGCGATCATCACCATCGCTCGTCTTCTGAGGAGATTTCGTGTTCGATTTGCTTTGAATTGATTCACGCCGACGGTGTCAGATCCGTGGCTAATCTCAAATGCGGGCACGAATTCCATCTTGGTTATTCTTCTCTCTCCATTACTTTGCCCTTATGATTTTATCGCGCTTTTTACTGTTTTCAAATTTGACTTCTTCTTCCTATTATTTTTTTCTGCTTTACTTTTCTGTAATTATGAACAGGAATCGCTGATGGATTATGTCACCTAAATTGAATTTAATTGGGAGGGTTTTATCCCCCTCTTTTAATTTCGGATGCGAACATGCGTTTGTAACTTTGCTTGTGTTTTTTTTTAGAAGAGCCACCACTGTTTTATTAACTTCTATAAGAGTTTTGTATCTGAGGAAGTCGGTTTATATTGTTACGAAGAAGCTTCGTTTATAATATCATTTGATCATAATAATGGATGCTTTCTTTCCATGTCTCTGTTTGGATAATCAGGTGTACTCTTGAAGTGGCTGTAACTTTCACATCCAATAAGTGCACTTGCCTTGCTATTATTCTGACTATTGATATCGTCTCTAGATTGCATTGGTTCGGAATACAATATGAAGGGGAAGATGCAATGTCCGAACTGCCTAGAAGTTGAGAGCGGAGACTGGTTATTTGCGAACGGGCCTACTTCTTCGCCCCCTGAGCCTAGCGTCGAGGATTGGCTTAATGTTGGAGAAACCTTTGATTTCCTGGATAATGATATGGTAAATTAATCTCTTTTTTTTGTATAATGAAGTCATTGATACCCTTTATAGCTTCAGTTATTCTGTCTAGCAATCGATATGCACTTTGTACCCTATACTTTTTTTACTGCTGTTATTCATGATTTTGTTTTTGTTTATTCTCTTTTCGGGGGGAAACGCTTGTTCTTTCAGGAACCAAGTTATATCTGGTGCATTTATGAGAATGCAAGCCGAGTGCAACCATCTTACGAGTGAGTAAGCAGTATTTATGTCATGTTACTTATTCTAGTTTTATTTACTAATTTTAAGTTGCGAGTGAACCGATTGGAATGGCCCTCACTGGTCCAAGTGAGGCCAAACTCGGATCACATTGCGAACCTTTCGAAACCTAGCGTGCTGATGTAACATTAAATGTACACTTGAATCTGATCAGGTTTACTTCTAAAAGTTATCTCTCTCTTCCTCTCGCTATGTATTAAAGTGAGATGTATTAATAAAATACATTCCTGTCTGGTATTTCACTCGATAATCCTAAATAGTATTCCCTAAAGTGATTTAATTTGAAAACTGAATGTAGCGGGGGTCCGAGCATGATGGTGCCAGGGATTTTTTTGTTTTCTTCTCGAAAGAGTTTAGGAGTTATTTTGGTCCTTATGTTATTTATCCTCATTGTCGTCTCTTCCACTTACAGATGTAATGGTCCTCATGGAAAATAGTGGAATTTCTCATCGATTCCATGCGAGTGTCAATGTAATTGACAGATTACTAATATGTGAGGATTTTTAGGCCACTATTGCATTGCTTTTGTCCCATCTATAGTGATCGAAACACTTTAAATCCGTCAGGAACATATTCTAGCAATAGGGAGGTCTAGAGCAAGCATGTCATAATAAAATAAAACCCTCAGTACTTTCCATCTAAAATCTTTTTATTTTGCTGCTACTACGCTTTAGGTTTGCAGACCATATTTGAGAGTAAAATTGCAAAAGGTGGAAAAAGCGGTGTGAATTTTGGGACACCATGACAAAGACAATACATCGTTTCGTAGTTTTGGAATGAATATTGGTTAAAATGAGTGAATTTTAAACAGTACTTGTATTTTTCTTCCCCACCTGACAGGCACGCTCCTCCAGGGACTGAATATATATCCCCGGGGATATACGATTACCCACATTTTTGTCATCGAGACAACACGAGGGTGGAGGCCGTCCATGATCATCATCATCATCATCATCACCTCCAACACCAACCCTGGCATTGGTACGATCATCATCGCCATCATCAGCAGCAGCAATATGGCATGCCATCGCCGGATGTTCCAAGCCCGAGCTGGTTGTTCAACACTTGCCTGAGCTCGCCGGAAACCCCCCACGATCAGGCCTCCACTTCGTCGGCCAATTCCAGGTGCTGGTGGGAGCATGAGCCGATTGTCCCCACTTCAAGAGACTCGATTTGGGGACCACCAGTTCGTCATAGATATGGTGGTGGCGTCCAAGATTCTTCTGAAGTCTGGACTGACCCTCACGTAGTGCCTTCGGTTTAAGAATCGGTATACTCTTGATTATATGGATATGCGCAGATTGTATGCTTATTTATTATTGTCTTCTAAGATTTTAGTTACTTATATAAATTTATTTAAAGAAATTGCCCAAAATGCCACATTTAGCACTAATTTTTCACATTTCTACATTTTCGGTCAATAGACGTTTATTAGACATTTTAGGTCAAACAATAAACTAATGTGGTAGACATTCATTAGGTAAATGGTCTTTTCACAATTTTTTATGAAAATCTGAAAAATAAATGAAAATAATTAGCGTCGAATGTGGCATTTGGGCAACTTTTCATTAATTTATAAAGGTTTTACTAGATTCATTTTTTCATGAATTATTGGAACTTAAAATAAGTTATTAAAATAAAGAATCGTCTAAATAAAGTAGCTCATATTCCTCGAACTTAACATACAGGTTGAACTTAATTTATGTTTTATATGGCTGATCAGGATTCAGGCTTATGGCTTTTTCTCATATCTCCTTTTCATAGTTTAAAACAAATTGGAGGTGTTGGACAGTAATTATAAAGATTTATCGTATAGTTTAATAGAAAATTGTAGCTATAATAGTTTAGTGTTAATAACACATAATTTTTTAATTAGTAGTTTACCGGTTCAAATCTCATTAATTTTTTTTTTTCAAAACGGAAGCCTTTATTTAGTGGAGGGCTTGGACCACCGCCCCTTCGGCACCCCTTGAGCCGGCCCTCAGGTTTATGGTTATCGTAGATTGGATTGGACTAAATCACACTATTTTGTATTTTATATTTTATTTAACTATCATTTATCATGATATTTCTAACATCTACAAATAACTGTATGATATCACCCAATATGCTATCGAATTTAATATGTACTATCATATGCGAATATATTCTCATGCTAGGCAACAAAAAGAGTTGAGACTTTGTGCCATAGAGAAATATTACAGTTGGAATTTCATTTTCTTAGACCCAATGAATAGAGATAGATAAATTTTATTTTCTAAAATCAATACATAAAGAAATAAGAAATATTATTGTCAGATCGTAGTTGAGAAATATTCAAATTGATAATATTGGTCATTATTCGGATTAAAAATACTCTTTTAGTAATTTTCAATAAAAATCACTATCTCTTCTTAATGACCGGTCATAATCATTCAAAAATGGGTAAAATATCTTATTTCATACCGCTTTATGATTTTAGTGTAATAATTTAGTCTATTGTACTTAACTTAATAGGTTTAGTTAGAGAAATTAATAAATATGGAGAAATTGAAGGAAAATTCAACAATATTCAAGTTTTAAAAAAATCTTGCAATTTTTCGTAAGATCCGACAGTCTCCCATAGAATCCCACATAATCGGGCGTCTTTCGATAATTTTTGGCACAGTCTAACTATATAGTGGAAAAAGTTGTTTTTATGTATTTTCTTCTCATAATACATGTTTAATTAAAATTGTTTTATTTATTTTTTCAGTTTTAATATTGCTTAACGTAATATGGAAGATTGAAGATAATTTATGAAAGTTGAAAAAGTCAAAGATACATCGGAAGTTTCGAAAGACATGAGGTATCACGAGTTAGTAGATAAAGTGTATATAAGAATCAATATATCTAGATTTAAGTTAAATTTGAAAATTGAAGTTACGTACATGGTGGGAACGATGCCGATAAAGCATGCTATTTTGAAAGGTAATAATGGAAGGTGATGATGATGTTGTGTACTACACGAGGATTTATTCAAATCGGCCAATCCGGAATTTCTTGAAGATTTGGAAGGGATTATAAATACTGAGCTTACTGAGGAGGATAATAAAGAACTTGTGAGAATTCCTAATGAAGAAGAAGTGAAAGGTATTGTATGGGAAATGAACCATCTCAAAGCTCTGGGTCCCGATGGCTTACAAAGAATAGTTTATCGTAAGTTCTAAATTATTGTGGGAGGTGATCTTATTCAGTTTGTTTAGGAGTTTTTCAGGTCTGGTAATGTGCCGAAAGACACTTCATTTGCTCATATCATCCTCATCCCAAAAATATAAGGGGTTGAATCAGTAGATAAACTAAGACCTACAAGTCTTTGCAATTTTAGTTACAAAGATATTACAAAAATTCTAACTTCAAGACTGAGAGTCCTTCTTGATTGGTTGATATCCACACATCAATCGACTTTCATCCCGAAGAAGTGGATAGTAGAAAATACCATCTTAGAGAGAGAGGTTGTTCATAAGATGAAGACAATGAAAGGTACGAAAGGAGTTGTATGCATAAAGATCTGATGAGAAAAGCATATGATCGACTTGAATGGAAGTTTATGTTCCACATTTTGTAACTTTTTGGGGCTTCAAGGCAGGTTTTCAATATGGTTGCTAATTTCATCACTCAGAATCTTAAGATCAGTGCTTTTAGCCCAGCTCAAAAATTTAGCCTAGCTCGTGGTTTGAGACAAGGTGATCCCCTATCACCTTATCTTTTTATTAATGCCTCGAAAGTCTTGAGTAGACTTCTAGTTAAACATGAGTAGCTCGACGATTTTAAGGGGATCAATTTGGGGAGAAATATTCCTTCTATTACACATCTTAAGTTTGCTGACGACACTATTGTGTTATGTCAAGCTGAAGTGTCTCAGGTCCAGAACATTTGGAGTTGTATCAAGAAGTTTGAGCCCTGGTCTTATCAGAAAATTAATACACTTAAATCATGTACTTTTTCTCTCGTAATTTTTAAAAAATAATCAAGAATTAGCTTAATGTCAATATGGATATGAAGGAATGTGATAAGGACTTTAGCTATTTCGGTAACCCATTATTTATAGGAAGAAACCTATATGCACATTTTAATGATCTGAAACAGAAAGTGTTGGCTAGGCTCGAGGTTGGATGACCAAGACAATATCCGTGTTGGGAAGATCCAATTTGGGAAAAATTGTGATACAGAACATCCCATCTTAGGTTATGTCTACTATCAAACTCCCTAAGTCTATATGGAATTTTATTGACAAAACATCCCAAAGTCTTGGTGGACGAGGAAGAGTCTAGGAAATTAATACCTAGATTTGGTCGGGTGGAAAAAATTGTATCGACCTAAGGATTCAGGGGGGTTGGGTTTTAGAAAAATGTTCGAGTTTAACCTAGCCTATTTAACTAAGATAGCATGGCAAATGGTCACTCAAATCACAAAAAGGAGTTGTTGCAGTCCGTATTGTGGTTAGAGACGAGATGTGGCCTGTTAAATGGATGTGTATGAGCCCGATTAAAGTTAAAGATGCTTTTGAGACTGAGTAGAAGGGAGTTGAATTGGTAATTCGCGTGGGTAGATTCTACAATCATCTGAAAATTATTCTGGAAGGAGACAATCAAGTTATTATGGACTATTTGGTAGGAAAAAATGGGTGGCCGGCCTGGAATAAAACGACGAGGTTCGAGAATATAGTAAAGATGAGAAAGTTATTTTCTTTGCGTAATTTTAAATGAATTGGTCGAGTCGGTAATTCGGTAACACATGCTCTTCCAGGTTGGACTTACCGTTTAAATACCTTTAATATTAAGTTAATGTATATAATAGCCTTATATAGGTTTAGTAATTTGGTTTTGTCCAACGTTTTGTAAAACTTTTGTAAATGTCCACCACTTTAATTTACAATTTTTTTTTTACCCAATTTACCCCCAAATAACAATTCTCGCCCATTTGAAATAATATTTAATTAAAAAAAATACTAATTTTCAACATTAATTACTCCCTACACTTTGGAAAACCATTAAATCAAATTTAAATTTTGGGATTTCCAAGTATAAACCGATGCATGTATAAAATATTTTGAATTCTCTCTATCTTCCTGCGCACCGATCTTTCTGCTCACCTTCGAACAATGACAGACGCCAGAGCGGTGAGTCACGACGCTGGAGCGGAAATGAAGAAGCTCGAGAAGGCTCTGTTCGCCTCTCTTCGTTCCCCGACCGCGTTCGCCAACAAAGACGAGCATTCTGCAAATAATTCTTTGGTCTCTGGTAGATTCGAATCTTTGGACGAGCACAACAATGAAGAAGAAGAATAAGAAGAAGCCATAGTTACAGCGAGAGACCTCGAACGACAAAGATGCGGAGAATCTCCTCGAATCTAACGAGGATTTGGTGGCGAAAAGCAGAATCTCCTAGAATCTAACGAGGATTTGGCGGCAAAAAGAAGATCCATAAAAGATGGAAAATTACTCTCGGGCCGACTCGAATTCTCGACGCTCGTGGACGCGAACGCGGAGGATCGCTCGAAGGGTGTGGTGAGCTCCATCGAGTTTCACCAAAACGCTCAGCTCTTATTGGCGGCCGGGCTGGATCGAAGGCTGAGATTCTTCCACATCGACGGGAAACGAAACGCGAAGGTCCAAATCGTCTGCCTCGAATATATATGGTTTACATTGCCGGAGTCTTTGATTTCCTGCACGAACCTTCATGCTTTGGACATCAATCGGAACTCGATTGCCGAAGATCTTTGTTAATTAATATTTAATTAGCACTCATTTGTTAATTAATAAGTAATTACCGATAAAAATTTTCGATTTCCATTATAAAAATAAATTATCAGTGTAAAATTCAATTTACGTTGTAAAAGGTAACTCAATTTACGTCAGTAAAATTCCATTTAAGTGTAAATTGGATATCAATTAACGAATATTATTAGTATAAAAATCAATTTACGTTGTAAATCGCAGTTCAATTTACGTTGGAAACAAAATCATCTCAGTGAAATTGAATATCAACGACAAAGAGATAATATCAAATAATAAATTCAGTTAAAAAAATTAAAATTCTAAAAAATAAATGAATAAGATAATCCGGCCTTTAATGAAATATTTATTAATTAATATGAAAATAATTGGTCAATTAAACGGCCCATAATTATAGGATCTAAAATGAAATATTTAATTGCTAAAAATTGTTTAAACAATAAAAGAATTAATTCAAATTTGAAACGAAAATTAAAAAAAAACGAAATTAATTCAAAATTCAAAATAAAATTAAAACCGAAAAATAACATAAAGGATAAAAAAGGTAAATTAATAATGTTATTAAATATGACACATCAGCATTTTGGACATTTACAAAAATTTACCAAACGTTGGACATAACAAAAAAACGTTACCAATTCGCCAAATTTGTGTTTAGTATTCGTAATCTTAGAGATATAACTCTATTCCGATGAAACTCAATCATGTCACAAGGTAATAATTCTTTGCACCGCATCAATTGGGATTGAAAAGTTTTAATGAGATATTTTTCTTAAAAAAAAAAAATTCTAATCAGTTCTCTTTTCTGTATTGGATATCACTATATATTGCTAATTTAGCTACACCAAAACTAACCATCTTTGGAAATGAGACATAAGAAAATTTATTTACCTCATTTTTTAGGAACGGCAAGAGTAATATCTCTTATTTTTGGATAAATAATTATCCTTCTAATTCCCCTCGAAAAAAAATTGAGGAACTAAACCGGCAATTAGACAAAGAACGCGAATTTAGTCAATGGCACAGAAGATGGGCGAGTCTGATTCACCGGCAGTACATCCAGCCGTAGAACCAATCTCGTTTCTCATCGGGAAATGGAGAGGCCAAGGAGAGGGCAGTTTTCCGACGATTAATTCCTTTTCTTACGGCGAAGAGCTACAATTCACTCACTCTGCTGCCAAGGTAAACTTCTCTCTCTCACTCTCTCTCTCTCTCTCTCTCTCTCTCTCTCTCTCTCTCTCTCTCTCGCTACAGTAGTGGCTCCGAAATTGATATGTAATCCGTGAAACATGTGAGAAGGCCGTGATGGGTTATACACAGAAGACGTGGAGGTTAGGGTCCGGAGCGGCAATGCACGCTGAGAGTGGGTATTGGAGGCCTAAACCCGATGGCACTATTGAGGTTGTTATTGCTCAAAGCACCGGTCTTGTTGAGGTTCAGGTAAAATTGTTCTTTTTTTTCTTCTTTTGTGATTATTTATGGAACGCAGAATAAATAAACTCATGATCAATGTTCTCTGGATGTGACATGAACAATCTCTTTTTTGGTTGAGATGTACATAGAAGGTTAAGTATCATGAGTTTCATCGGTATGGCTTAGATCCCAGGCCTGCCTGTTGGGCTGGATCTTGAGTTTTTCGGGACCGGTGTTCGCTTGAGTTTTGTAAGCTCTGATACAATGTAAGAACTAAGTGGTAACCTCTCTTTCACTGAAACTTTAGATGAGTAAAACCAAATGGGGTTCTCAAACTTATGGCTTATAAACAAATACGTTTTTGTGCTTATGAAGTTAACACTTGAGAATAATTGAGGGTTCTTTAGACCAGTGAGGTATTTAGCATGAATTGGCTTTTCTGAGACAGTGGACGTTGATGCTTTTACAGGTCTAATAAGAAAGCCTTTCCTTTTCTTCTGTATCTCGTTTGGTCTTTGTACCTGTTTCTATTTTGTTTTAAATCCTCCCCGAATTCACTCTTTTCTAGATTTATAGCAACAACTTGATTCGCCATTTTCAACTTCACTTGCAGAAAGGGACATATGATGCCAAAGGAAAGGTGATAGAGCTTAAAAGTGAACTTGTGGGAAATGCTTCCAAGGTAATTTAACTTGTAATCTTGTTGGCTTAGTAACCCTAAAAGACCAACGGTCTAATAAGAATATCGATGCCTGATTCCTGGTTTCAGACTAGACACATGAAGTTAAACTATTAAGGTTTTACTAAAGTGATGATCTTTTCCTAATTCTGCCTGTGTTGAATTAGACTTTATCTTTTCAACACGTCTGTAATTAACAAATTTGATACAAGACGAGAATCGCTGTTCTTTTTGTCTATACAAGACGACTAAAATTCACAAATTTGATCAAATTCTCGGGTGGTTTTTACTCCCATCGGAAGGCCGATTCGCCTACGATTTTTTACCAGCGTGCAAAGGGACTTTGTTACAACTAGCTCTAACCTCAAGTAGCTCACTACTATCTCTCCATTATGAAGTTATGATAGGAGTTTTCTCAATCTGTGAATGTGGGCTCTTCAACACCAAATATTTAGTAGTTAAGGTTTCAGAAAATTCAGAATCTTTCATCCTGCACCAAGACTTCACCAATAACTGAAAATAGTTCAATTCATTCCAGTTTAGATAACGATCTCACTTTCCCGTGATATGTTCTTTAGTTGGTCATTATGATTGTTAAGACAGTTTAAATGGCATACATGGTTTTCTTCATCTCTCCGCAATGGAATAGGCTGCCAGATGTTTATTATATATACTTTTTCCTAATTATTATTTTTTTTTCTCGGGGAGTAGGTAAAGGAGATTACCCGAGTTTTCAAGTTCAAAGATGGAGAATTGTCATACATGGTTCAGATGGCTACGAATCTCACTGCAATCTGTCCACATCTCAAGGCTTCGCTTAAGAGACTATGATGATTCCGGGCACAAGGATTGTCTATCAAGTCACAATCCATTACTCGGATCACCGAGTTTCTCTGCTAGATTTTGAGGCTGTTACATCCATAATTTCTTCTTGAGATTTCATAGTAACTAAGCTACGTTTCAATTGCCATGTTAACAAAGTTTACAAAATTGCATTTTTAGCATACGTGGCATTGTAAGTTTTGTGTTTAGTTACAATTTGTATCCCTGGAGAAGGGTTTTTTTTATATAAGAATGAAAAGCCTTAAGAACTGTGTACATAACTGTGTAGCAAGTGCAATTGTGTATACTGGAACACCGTAATATATCGTAAACCTCAAATACTTTTTTTATACTGTTCATATTTTGTCACTGATTGATCTTTGAGTTATTTCTGCTTTAATAATGTAACGAGATATTAATTTTAGTGTACAGTGCTCATAGTGGTTAGTAAATAAAACAGCAATACCAGTGTAGAATAATTCATTATAAATACAAAGAGGGCTACAAGCCCAATGGAATCTTTGCTCATATAGTGTCCAACGACAACAAATGAAAATCCGTGCATTTATATCAGATTGGAAGATTACTGAAAAATTCTATGGAAGAATTTCACTTGAGACAGTTGAGCACAATCTAACTCTATGGGAATGGTTGTGCATTCTTGATAGCAGATATGAAAAGAAGGTGAAAAACAGCACTCCAAATTACTACAAAAAAAACCATACAGCAATCTGCTGAAAGGAGATCCCAAATTATACCTGCAATTCGTCAATGTTTTAAAGAAAGAAAAAGAAAATGGATTCTAAGCGTCATCAACTTGAACTTTGCCTTGATACACACTCATCAAAAGAGGCACTTCCTTCTCAAAACGGGTGACATACTTTTCCAAGAATGCGGATTCCTTGATAGTTAGCAAACCATAAAGCTTCGATTTACCTCTCTTCACCAATCCCTTCCTCGACAGAACTCCAAAAACCGAACATCTCGGCCTTATTCTCTTCTCGAGGCTGTAGCATAAAATCACGGGACACCTCGCCATTGCCATCGTTGGATGTCCCATCACATTCACCAGATAATCCATCGATTTGTCGATCTTCTCCTTGGAATACGCCATGCAATCGGGGTGATACTTATACGCAGAAATAATATCGGATTCGGACCAACCCCACTTCGCGTAAACCTCAAAATTCTCTCTCCATCTCTTCTCGTAGCAGGCCATTGAAAACGTCCGAAGCGCAAACAAGAACACGGCTTTATACGGATCGAAACCCATGTCCGTGATCTTCTTCACAACTTCGGTAAATCTTTCAGGTTCTAGGACAATAAGGCACGGAAAATTCACGAACACGGAAACTATTCTCGAATTGCTGATTCCTAGACCTTGCAATAGCCTGACGTTAGAGAAAACATTTTGGCCGTGTTTTTGGATCGAGACTCTGTGCTTCAGCACATAGAGAACTTGTTCGTCGGATGCCGAGAGACTCTTAAGGAGGTCGAAAACTGGAACAATGCAATTACTCAAGCTTCTCTGCAAAACGTATGCATTTGAAGATAGAGCTTTTGCCATGGTCTCCTTCGACACCCCTTTGGAGTAGAAAAACTCGACCTTGGGCAAAAACGAGTTCGCGGGGTCCGATAAGAGATAACGAGGCCGCTTTTTAATAACATTCGAGATCTGAGCATTCGAGAGCATCTGTTCTCTGAGGAATGCGAGTACGGAGTCGGCCGTTTCGGAGTTTCGGAGCCGTACCTTCTCGGAAGCGACAATGGCGGCTTCAGGGGTCAAGCCGCAAGAGTTCACCAAGTAAGAGACTGTAAAAGATTGATCCTTTTGGAGTTCGTTTTCCGATGAGGTTACAGAAGAAGAGCTTGCCGAACTGAGAAATCGAAGGTAGGGTCTTGATTTTAAGAGAGAGACGCCATTAATGGCCGTCGAGATTCGGAGCCTTCTGTACTTAATAGCGCCAAACATAACTGATCTGTGACTCCGTATACGCTTTAAACTAGGGTTTGGAGGGAATGCCAACAAAAAAGAGAAGAGGATGATTGTGCAGAGTTCTCACACCGTTTCTTCTGCTCACCATCTCCAAATTTTGGTTACGAAATCCGAATTTGGGTACGAATATTTTTATTTACAAATTAACTCATAAAATATATTAATATGTAAAAATATTAATATGTAATTTAAATAATTTATTATCAATAAAAAAATATTCTTTTATTAGTTAATGTGTAATATTCTTTTATTAATGTTTTCTAATATATATTTATTTTTATTAGTTAATTTTTATATTTTAATATAGTAATATTAACATAATATTTAAAATAAATTTAATTTAATATTATTAACATCCAAAAATAAATTAATGTTTAATAAGATTAATATTGACATAGAAGGGTTAATATGAAATTAATATAACTAATATTGAAAAATATAAAAAGAGTATATTTATTTTGAGGTAAGATTTGGTGATGTGAATTGAAGTAAAAATAATATAATTACACTAAATTTGATAAAATGTTAACCCAAATTTAAGTTTTGAGTTGGAGATGGTCTCAGTATTTCATCTCTTCATTTCTAGGTCTCGATACATGAGCATCAACGAAAAAACTAGCCTATTTAATTATGATATGTAATTCAAAAAAAAAAACATTAATTCGAACACCAATAATACAAAGAGAAATTTACACCCCGTATATTTATATTAAACTCATTTGATTAAAAATATCTAAAAATAAACTCTAGGACTAAAATATGTTTAAAATGCTTTTATAAATTCTATTTTTTTAAAGATTGAACCATTTGTTTTACTTGATTTTCTTGTTAAAATATATTAAATATTGTTCGTATAGCGATTATTAGGAACATATATATTAAATTAGGTTAATTTTGGTTAAATTTAAATTAATTTTAAATTTTGAACTTAAAAAACGATAAACACTTTGAATTTCATCCAACGTACGATGAAAGTTTTAAATTTTATCGTACGTACAATAACATATAATACGATACAAAAAAGACACTAGAGAAGTCGTTTTTTTTTAAATCGAACGTCTAAAATGTCGTGTACGATGGTATACCATAGCAAACGATACCTTACCGTATGCCATCGTAGACCATTGTATAATACTTTAGACGCCAATTTAAAGAAAGCAACGTCTTAAGTGTCATTTTTAGCTTTTTTGGTATCATATTGTATCGCACGTTATCGTACGATATTGTACGATGAAATTCAAAATGTTCATCGTTTTTTAAAGTCCAAAATTTGAAATTGACTTAAATTGAACCAAAACTAACCCGATTTAATATGTATGTTACTAATAATTACTATATGAACAACATTTAATAATTTAAACAAGAAACTCATGCGAAAATAATCGGCTAATTATCAAACCTTCAAATAAATCTCTTAAAAGTTTATGAAAAAATTAAGTGTTTTGTGTATAAAAGTATTTTTTTTATTCTGATTTTGGTCCAAAGGTCCATTTTTATATATTTTCTAAATAATGGTTCTAAACTGAATATTTTATATAATTTGGAACAAGACCACATGGAGCTATATGGCATTTGGCGGGGGCGAGGAGCATTTTTGGATCAAAGGATACGTAGTTCTTCCACCAATTTTTGGGGCTACAAGCATGCCAGAAGTCTCCGAGAAAATTAATGACATCGTTAATAAGGTCTGAGATGGACTTCACCGCCGAAAAATGGATCTTGTTGTTTCGATGGTTCCACACGTTTCCAAACACCATGGTGAAAGGTCGAACTCTTGTAAAGGTAACGTAGTAGTAAGAGAGAAAATAATGTCAAGAGTCTCCTCTCAGTAGATTGCTTGCACCATCCTTTACCAACCAAAAGTTTCTCATACACCGACACTATCAGAATAATCCCAAAACGTATGAAAGGTAGATTCCTTCCCATTCGAACAATGAGTACAGAGATGGTTGAACTTTATCCCTCATTTGGCGAAATTATCAATCGTAGGAATCCAATTTTTTGACACCTATCACAAAAATAATCGGACCTTCGGAGGAATTTTGATTCTCCACATAAAATCCCACTAAGCATCCATTTGCCTCGGATTGGAAGGGCCCGCCATACATTAAGATGCACACGCCACCTGATAAGCACTCTTAACCGAATACTTGTCGTCGAGGCTGAAATTCTATTTCAACTGGTCACAAAAAAATGAGCAATATTTTGAAATTTTGATAACGTGTCAACATTGTCATCACAAAGACATTGACGGAGAAGAGAAATATTCCACTTTCTGATGGAGAGCTTGAAATCCGAGACCCTCATACCTTCAAGAATTCTCGATTTCTATCGGACAATAAAATCCCCCCGCCGTGGGAGCCACTGATCCTCCCTCACGTCAACCGAGTCACTGTACCCAATTCGCCATCTTGAACCATTTTTAGTGATTTTTCGGTTCCACACCAAACTATTCAACAAACTTGATGCTTTATAATCCCACATATAGGTAAGAATGCACCCATTAAAAAAGTAGCTCCTCTTGAGAACTCGAGGCGCGTGAGAATTCGGAAATCGAGTAGTCCGCCGAATGGTCTTTGCGAGGAGAGATATATTAAAGCACTTGAGGTTTCGGAAACCCAAACTCTCCTCGCTTTTTCGTATGTAAAGCTTCTCACTCGAACCCCAATGTGTTCTCCTTTTCTCGTCATTACTACCCAATCAAAAAATTTGCCGCGAAACGGTGAAAATCAAGAATAAAGCTCTTCAAAAATTTGAAACAACACATCATATGACTCGAGATAAATTGAATAGTCACTTTAATAATAAACCCCCTGCCCGTCGAGGAGAAGTAGGTATTTTTCAAATTTCAAATTTCAAATTTTCAACCACACTCGACCTCAAATGTATTGTAATCGTATTTTTTTGGCGCCCCATCGTCATCAGGTCTCAAATAGCGCTTGTGCTTCTCCACATGGCGGAAGTAGCAAGAGCAGCCCTTATGTTTGCCGGAATTTTCTTCCCAAAACAATCTCAGACTTGTCAAAATTGATGACTTGGTCGGAAGCCCTCGCGTACACTTCATAGCTAGACTTCACATCAATGCACTCTTCCTGATTCGCCTTGAAGAAATCAAGTTATCGTCCGTGAAAAACAAGTGGGAGACGACAACACCCGGGGTTCCCAAATCTTAATCCTCGGATAAGGCCTAGTTCATTGGTCCTCCAAAAATTGGTCGACAGACTTCCCGAGCAAAAGAGAAAGAAAAACGGAGATAGAGGGTAGCGTTGGCGAAGACTCCGCTCAGGGATGATATTACCGATTTAGAAGTCGTTGATGTTACAGGTGAACTTGACCAATCGAATGTACCACATAATGAGGGAGATCCAACGGCTCTCATAGCCTAGGCTTTGCATAGCCTAGTCATACTAACATAACTTATTTGGAATTTGTTATCGTTTGTCATAAACATTATAATACTTGGTCTTTTATTTTTTATGAATTGAATTTGATGATTTATATAGTTTGAGATATTTACAAATATTGATTGTTATAAAAAAATTGTCGATATATCCGTTGTACTCGGTTTGTTATTGATAAATTATCGGATCATCGATAGTCGGTATAAATATTTGTATAAAATATTTAGCGGTATATCAAATGATATTCAGTAAACCCAAAAAACTAGAACTCCGATATCAGTATCGATATCAATAATGAAAACCTCGATTATACCTCGTATTTTTTACTCTTGCTATTTATAATCTCTTTTTAATCCCATTGAGGTATGAGATTCTGTATGGATATGGACGTGGATAGACTACAATCAAGGCAAAATTCAAATGTCTCTTTCTTTTCTGAAAATTATTCAAATGTCTCTGTCACTGAAACTGAAAAACAAATTATTCTCTTGTCCTGATTTTAGTTCATTAATCAACGTAACTGAAGTCTAAACAAGTAATATCTTGAGTTTCCGCTCCCAAGTAGTCAGGTCGCAGCAAAACAAACCAACCAATTCCAAATCACTTCTTGAAAAAAGTATCTTATTAATGGTTGATGAGCATAAATACATCATCCCATTTTTTTCCTTACAGAAAATAAATAGAATAGAGGATATTGTTTGAATCTTGATATGCTCACGAGTCATGTAACCGATGACTCCAGGATAAGGAATACTTTTTTTTCCTCGTCGGTATAAAGAAAGAAAAATATTTTTATGGAGAAGTTGGTATATGAGCATTGCTTGTCCAAATCACTTCTTGAAAAATGTATCTTATTAATGGTGATATGATCCTTCGAGCGTAAATTATTTTCGTATCGTTTAAAACAGAGACTGCTATTCAAGCTTAAAAGAAAAATGATAACCCTGTAACGGAGTGATAGAACAAATCTAATAATGATAATTCAACGTGATAAAACTATCTAAATCGGCTTTTATTATGTTAGAACTTACAACTCGTGACTCTTTGAGATAATTACTCACATGTATTTCAAGGTATTTGGGTCCAAATGGTCACTTTCTTTTTCTAATTTCTGAAACTTTAAAGATAGATCCAATTTAATATGTACTTGTTCGTGTTTATTTTAATCAAATTTCTATTCAAAATGTAATGTGCGGGTAAGAATAAAATCTGATGGCCGCTTATTTTCCAAAATAAAATCAAGATTTGGACTTTCAATCTTCAGTGTCTTAGAATAGAATAGTTTACGTGGTCTCAGTCAAGTTTTCGTTACCAATATCAGCATCGATATTGAGGTTTTGATTTTCGAATTGCCGAATATCAATGGGTATACTGATGACATCGATAATTTCTTATTGAAATACTGAATATCGATGAGTATGTCAATAAAAGTTGTATAACAATTATATTTTTGAATAATTCAAATTATATATGTAACTCATCAAATTCAAATTATAAAAATAAAAAATAAATATTAGATTGTTTATGACAAACAATAAATTAACAAATGGTTCTTAAATGCTAAATATTTGAAAAGATTAACAATTCGAATATCGAAAAAGATTAAAAATCGCTAAAATTTCAAAAATATTAGAAAACCTGAACGAAAGCAACTTCTTAATGCAAATGATATTTAAGTGTATATTGTTATCTAATAACGAGATTTTAAGTTTACGAGTATATCGTGAGTATAACAAAGTACGCCATAAGTATCTTAAACCTTGATCTTAACCAGTGAAACATTTTCGACTTACAAATGTACTTGGGTAATTTTGATGAATAGTCATGTAAACTATACGAAATTTAGTTATACTCAAAGTTTGGTTAATAGGTTGAAAATAGCCAGCCTAATCCGTTTACAAAAGTTTCGAGACGAGAATACCCCAAAAGTAGTTCCCGCCTATTATCACGTAGTTAATATATAAAAAAAGGAAAAAACCGAGAATCAAGGCATTAACAACACATAATAATGATGATCAAATACCCATTGAGACTGTTCGGTTACATTAATTTACAGTGTAAATTATACTACACGATGTAAATATAACGTAAACACGATGTAAACTATACTAATTACAAACACGATGTAAATATTACAGTGTAAATATAACGTAAATACAATGTAAACTATACTAATTACAAACACGATGTAAAATATTAGTGTAAATATAACGTAGACACGATGTTAACTATACTAATTACATACACGTACCAGATTCTTGAAGTGATAAACCATCATCATCAAACAAACCCATAGCTCTCGAAATCTTTTTTTTTTCGATCAAAACTGGAAATATGCTATTTTATTATTTTGTTTTGGCCGTCTAATATGAGAAAGAAAACGATTTAGGTAGATAATATAAAAAAATAATGTTTTTTTAATATTTGATCTTAACTAATTAGGAAATAAAAATTGATCGAGTAATTAATCAAAAATCTCAGAAAAGCTGGTCAAGTAACGTATTAACCAAATTTGAATTTTGAATTCCAAATTCGAATCTAAAATTTAATATTAATATTTCATAAATAATCGACAAATTAAAAGTAGTTTGGACTATTTACATTATGTAAACGGAACTGTCTGGCTAATATCAATTTATTAAAGAAATCTAAGGTATGTCTAAAATGGAAACGCTTTATAAGATCGTAGAGTCAATTTTTTGTTTAAATAATTTGGATTTTTAAGTGCTTTTTACCATTCAGTCATTAATTGGGCTTTGTTTTTTTATTATTATTTAAATATCGGATTTGATATATCTATCGTTTCTTATGCTTACTTCTCATCTTTTTCTTATAAAGATTTTGAATTATCAACATAGAAGCTCTATAAAAAAATGGTCTGTTTGCTATCACATGTAGTGTCTTACGCTCACCAATCAAGCTTTGACCACTCAACTTACTATCACTTATTTTTTGGACCACAGTAGGATATGTAAAAAGAAATAAGGCAAAGCAATCCCTAGAAACATATGTCAACGTTTGTGAATAATTTTGTTGGATACATTTACGTTTTGAGATCTATTAAATCAAATATAAATAAAGAACAAATGTGGCATTTCCTACAACTTTAGCGTTCAAGCATTCCACAAGGTGTATCTCAATACTTGATTGCAGCTTATAAAGATAATGGTTTGTAAACTAACACAAAAACTCACATTTTGAAAGTTATAATGATATGGTTTTTTAGTTTTTATTTTCTTGAAGAATATTTGCTATCGGCAAGGATTGTACCAATGATCACTATTTTGGAGGTTCGGATTAGAACTAAATCAAGTTAGATACCATAAGTTATAAAGATGTTTGAATTTTTGGTGAACATTAATTCGCACGTTTTTTAATTTAAAATATCCACAGTACATCGCTATAGACCGTCAATGTGTATGAAAAATTAGAACTTCCGTATAGGTATCAGCAGTAGATATTGCCAAATATCGCTAGTATTAAGAAATTATTTTTCTTTCAATTCTTTTAATAGTTGAAATTGGAGAGTTTTTAATTTTTCTGATACTCGACTTACAGCTGATCTGGAGTTTGTTATTGAGTTTTTTTTATATTTAGCGCTTAAGAGTTATTTTTAAGTTTATTATTTGTTAAAAACATTGTAATGTTTAGTTTTTTACTTTTATAATTTGAATTTGATGACATAAATATATATATATATATATATGTATATAGTTTGAATTATTTAAAAATAAAATTGTTGTAGAAATGCTGTCGATATATTTGGTATATCATTAATAAATTGTCGGTATCATCGATATATGAATATTTTTATAAGATACTCATCAATATATTTACCGATATTCGATATACCAAAAAAATCAAAACCTCGAAATAACTATCGATAATGAAAACTTCGTCTACCACACAAAATAAGATAGGTAGTAGTGTAAAAGTTAAATGAAATTTAAATTTTCATTTGCGCTTTTTTGTAATTTATACTTTTGTTTTTTATTAATATACCTTTTCACCTGCATGAACCATTGACTTCTTTAACAACAATTCTCAATATATTACTTGGAATTTTCAATTAAAAATTGCAAAGTTTCAAATTTATAACTAATTTTTATGCATATTTTACCGTATCATTAAGTATTCCTAATAAAGAACAGTATCGTTAATAAGTATAATATACTCTAAAAGTAAAAATAAAACGAGTTTTAACGTATTTTTACTTGAATTTCATGTTTTTTAATAAGTATATTAGTAATATTACCAACAACAAAAGTGCATTATATATTCGTTTAAAATAATATTAGCTAGTGCACATATAATTCTTTTTTTTCTAATTTTTAGTGGATTTATAAGAATAATAAAGAGTGCGACCCAAAAAATTAGTTATATTTATGACAAAAACTAAAAATTCTCACGCTTTAGAGATATACGGTCCCAAATAGTAAATAAGAGGATTAGAAAAACCCGCAAGTGAATATATATGGCATTTTCCAAATTCATGTCATTCCTACATGTTTTATGTATTTGTAGCTAACCCTTTAGTTTGTTAGTTATTTTGGTTAGTGCATCTTAAAGCATGTGCTGCGAAGGGTTTTTTGACCTAACCAAACTCTCAAAAGTTGTTGGAATGCTTCGGCTAACACATGACACAACTCAATCACGTGACTCCTATCTACCATTAATTTTAATTTTCTATATATCCCTCATATCATAGTATAAATACAAACCTTTCTCACACATTTTCATATCACCGCAATATCAGCAACTTCAACTAATAGAAAAAGAGAATATTATTTGGGTTGTTGGGCAGTTACAATTCAGGTGATTTGTGACTTCATTAAGATTTTAATTTCCCAACAAAAAAAAAAAAGAAAAAAAATGGTGACTGTGGAGGAAGTTCGCAAGGCTCAACGGGCTGAAGGACCAGCGACAGTGATGGCGATCGGGACGGCCACACCTCCGAATTGCGTCGATCAAAGCACTTACCCGGATTACTATTTCCGTATCACTGACAGCGACCACAAAACCGAGCTCAAAGAAAAATTCAAGCGCATGTGTATGTATTTTTACTATTATTATTTTTATTGCGTTTAATAATACGATTTTCCTTGGTTGAAAATTCTTGTTTTTTGCTCTTTATAGTAAATTATTTGCTGATAGATCTTAATACCAATAAATTTTGTGACATTATTAAAATTATTTGTGATTTGCCGGTGAGTAGCTTAACAGGGGAGAGATTTTAATCATAAAATTCGAGATTTCAGTAACCATACGTTTGGATTAGATATTTAATCATAATACGGCATAGGAATAATTTTTATTAAGAATAAAAAACAGCATATGAATATATAAATGTATTCTGATATTAGGATCCGGGTTAGAAAGAAAATTATATTTTATGCGATTATATAATCCGGGTTGAGTACCATATTTACACTGGGGTACCTTATATTTTTTAATATTTAATTATAAAAAAACGAAAGGCGAATTTAATTACATACCTCTTATATATTTACAATAGTCTCAAAGAATTTTTGTAACTTTAAAGATATAATTTAATGTAAACTGGGACCCTTTCACAAATGGTAACATATATGTGGATTCACTGATAGCTAGTAATATCTTCATCATTAGTGTTATTTTTTGGGAAACGTTCAACCTGTATTGGAAGGAAATATATTAACACCGTATCATAAATTAAAGACGTATTAGAAGACAATATACAAAAGAAAGTACATTCTTATTAAATCTCAATATGTTTTGTATGGGCAGGCGAGAAATCGATGATCAAGAAGCGTTACATGTACTTGAACGAGGAGATTCTAAAAGAGAATCCGAGCGTGTGCGCGTACGAGGCTCCGTCGCTGGACGCGAGGCAAGACATGGTGGTGGTGGAGGTGCCGAGGCTGGGCAAAGAAGCGGCGACGAAGGCCATCAAAGAATGGGGCCAACCCAAGTCGAAGATCACCCACTTGGTCTTCTGCACCACGAGCGGCGTCGACATGCCCGGCGCCGATTACCAGCTCACCAAGCTCTTGGGGCTCCGATCCTCCGTGAAGCGCCTGATGATGTACCAGCAAGGCTGCTTCGCCGGCGGCACCGTCCTCCGCCTGGCCAAGGACTTGGCCGAGAACAACCGAGGGGCTCGAGTCCTGGTGGTCTGCTCCGAGGTCACGGCCGTCACATTCCGCGGGCCCAGCGAGGCCCACCTCGACAGCCTCGTGGGGCAGGCCCTGTTTGGCGACGGAGCGGCCGCCATCATCATCGGGTCGGACCCCATCCCGGGCGTCGAGAAGCCCTTGTTCGAGCTGGTCTCCGCGGCCCAGACCATCCTCCCGGACAGCGAGGGGGCGATCGACGGACACCTCAGGGAAGTGGGGCTCACGTTTCACCTCCTGAAGGACGTCCCGGGCCTCATCTCGAAGAACATCGAGAAGAGCCTGGTGGAGGCTTTCAAGCCCTTGGGGATCTCCGACTGGAACTCGATATTCTGGGTGGCGCATCCGGGGGGGCCCGCCATTCTGGACCAAGTGGAGATGAAGCTGGGGCTCAAGCCGGAGAAGCTGAGGGCCACGAGGCAAGTGCTGAGCGATTACGGGAACATGTCCAGCGCCTGCGTGCTCTTCATATTGGACGAGATGAGGAAGAAGTGCGCCGAGGACGGGCTCAAGACCACCGGAGAAGGGCTCGACTGGGGCGTGCTTTTCGGCTTTGGCCCCGGACTCACCGTCGAGACAGTCGTGCTCCACAGTCTTCCCGCCAATTAGCTTCTTCATGTTCGTTTTGCTTTTCTTTTCTTTTTCTTTTTGAGTTTGTTTGTCTGCTTTTGATGTCTTGTTAAATTTGGTGTTTCGCAATGGTGCGTATTACGATTAATAATAAGAACCAAATAATTACTCCCAAATATGAGTGGAAATTGAGATAGTGTGGTTTATAAGCTTACAGCAAGATTAGTGTGCTTTTTTATGATAATATATTTTTCTTCATTTTTATAGATTTTATATATATATTCCTTGTTTTAGACACTGCTTATTTTTATTTAGCCATAAAAAAATCTCAAGTAATTTACCGATTTGAATAATAAATTTATCAAATAGACCGTCAAATTTTCAATGTTTTAAACAATGCATATTAGCTTAGTGGTAATACCACATTATTTTCATAAATTTAGTCCAATTATACCAGCTATTTTGCTCTTATATAGTCAAATTTATTGGTTATTTTTGCACCTTAAATAATCAATAAAAGCAAAAAAAAAAAAAAATTACATTATTATAAACTAATAAAATATGATCGTTAACAAGATTTATATTATTTAATTAATTATATTTAATGGAGATGATATCAAACAACTAATTATAAAGTCATGAATAGGAGACTTAGGGGTTGAGCTCGGACATAATTTTCAAGCATTGACGATTCGTCTTTAGTCTAATATAGACAAGTCTATCATATTTATTTTCTTTCAAGATCAGATCTCCTCCACTCGTTGACGTGATGACACCACAGCTTTTCGAAACATGATCTTCGAAAAAAATTAAAATAAGGGTCTTTTAGCTAGATACTAATGTAAACGTTTACTAATTTCAAAATGTCCAATGTTTGTAAAGATTGTGTAAATACCCACCTAAAATTGTTTACGAATTTTTTGGACTATTTTATCCAATATGTCTTTCCCGTCGAAGTTATAAAAATTTCAAAAACAAATTAATAACAATAAATGAACATTAAACGAAAACTGATCATACACGTCATTAATGAGAAAGTAATTAATAACATTAAGTAATTTAAATCCACCGAAGTAAATGAAGTAATTTGGGAGAGAGATTCATTATTTCTAAAACAAGAAAACGCATGTAAACATTTTCTCCCAAAAGAATTCGATGGACACAACGAACACATTGAAGAACATAAAGTATTCAACATCCAAAAATATGATCAATCGGAAAAAAAAAGATATTAACAAATGATATTTATGTGTTAACAGTAAATGATATTAACAATTATTCGTATAAAGTTAACATGCACATGAAAAATTGAAAACATAATGAAAAATTACTTGGAAAATAAATAACAAATAAATTGTTATGAACCCAAAAAAATATGTTATTCTTAAGACCAGAAGAAAAAAAGTATTGATCTGAAATAGTATACTCGTACATAATATTAACAGGAAATAACAGGCTGTAAATGTAAATAAAATTTGAAAACAGATTCAAAATTTACCTAAAAAATAAATATCAGAAAATTTGTTATGAATCCAGCATAAACATGAATTTTGAGACGAAAAAAATGTAAAAACATGATCTGAATTTGTCAATCGGCTATAACAAAAAATAAAAAAAATAAATGTGTTAATTAATTGCGTAAAAAAGGAAAACAAATGAGGTGTAGTTAGTTACCACGACTACAGGAACAAATTACATAATTTGTTTCATTTAATACATAAAAAATCCAGTTAACAAGTAAACATTAATTTGAGCGAATTTAATGCTGAAATAGTATACTTGTAAACAATATTAACAATTATTCACTTAACATGCTGTAAAAAATTTAATTTCAAATCCAAACAAAAAAATGAACCGGAAAACAAATTCTTAATTTATTATTGGGTGTAATTTGGACCTAATTTAGGTGTAAACAAAAGAACATGTGTATTTACACAAAATTAACGAAACGTTGGGTATATTGAAATTAGTAAACCTAAAGGTGGATAAAGGACTAATTTTTTGTAATAATATATGTGTGGACAACATGTTGGAATAGGTCTAGGGTTAAGAAAAAATTATCATTAACACATTAGTGGCGGAATATAAAAAATTCTTTATTAGTAAAACAGTTTTTACTAACTCAGGCAAAGTACATGAACATGTGAATATTTAAAAACATTATTTAAATACTTGAATACTAAAATTTCTTTTGTTGCTTGATCTTGGAGTCCCTTTTTGGATGAAGATCTTTCTCCTTGTCCCGCTGTCTTTCGTCTTTGCATTCTCGAGCAACCACGAAAGTTTCTACCACTACAGTCTTCGAGCGTTTGAAGAGTTTAGTGAGTGGGCACTACTAAACAATATGAACCAAGAACAATTCTTGGATCATAAGCTAATTCTCTAGATCAAGTGAGGATCTAGGTGCCAAAATAAAAGAGTATTTTAGAGAGAGAGGGAGAGAAGTGGTCGGCTAGAAGAGGGAGAGCAAGACCAAAAAGCTTATTTTCACATCTCTATGTGAGGCTCTATTTATAGGAGAATGAAATACAAGAAATGGTAATTACCCAATCCTATTGTGTATTCATGATACAATATTTGATTTTCTCCTCCCTTTCTCTTCCAAATAGTTGGTCACCCTATGCTATAAGTGAGGGAAATTTGTTTCCTCACTTAGCACATTTATTTCATTCTCAAAGAAATTCATTTTCTCTTTTCTTTTGGGCAATTACCAATATGCAATAATGCACCAAATAAAAGAATATATTTCTCTCCCTCCCTTGATGTAAAGTGGTCAGCTATATGGGTGTCTACACACATATTTACTTCCTAATTTGTTCATAACAAATTACGGAAAAGTCCTCGCATTATTGCCCAAACAATAACATGTCACAAAATTTAATTTACTAAGCATGAAAACCAATTTTCAGCCGTGTGACTTTAAATTTATTTGTGAGAAAATTCAAAATCTTATTTTGACATTTTACATCAATTTTCCTTAAGGACGAAAATTCATTTTAGACCATTTTCGGAAAATACGTCTAGTTCAACAATTGAACTTATTTTGACTTAGCTTCTAGTTTAACAAACTCTACTCTAATAACTTGTGATAGTGACCTCATGGACCCAAATGAACAAAGCTTTAACTAGGCCTCTTGGAATCAAAGTTCACAAACATTTCCAAGTCTAGTTTAATGTCAACTAACTCCACTAAAGATTTGAAACTGAAAATCTCTCGGTTCAAATGAATATATTTTCTACTAAATTTTTTACTTATTTGTGATGAGTGGATCCACTGAATATTATCGAATGATTACCCTTCATAAATATCATCAACTAGATGAGATTTATAAAATTACCTATTTTACCCTTCTAGTTGCTATTTCCTCAACTCCTTTGTTACTTGTGAATAACTTGGAAACAATGTATTGACGAGGAGCTAACAATTCACATTGTTTTATCCAAATAAAGTCGCTACTTAATGTTGCATACCGCACGGTTCATTTATTCATAATCCAAGTAATAAAGCATGAGATGATATACATTGCATTTCAGCAATCTTGTACATGAATTTCATATCTATGAGAACTTCACAAAGTATACCCATGTCAACTTTATAACCCAATACATCACCAATAGAGCGCATCTAGTTCACAAACTTGGATCTAGAGTGTAGCTTTCTCAAATGAATATATTAAAGTCATGGAATGACATGTCTCATTTTAGGATTAAGGTAAGCACGATGCAATCATACATACTGACCTTGAGACAGCAGAGGTTAAATGGTTTGTTCTTACATTGTCTCTAAAAGTGCACTGGTCAATTCAGTTTCTTCGGAAGATACACTGGAAGAACTATAGAGTTCCTAACTCTCTATGCCTTGTAACCAGACATTATAGGTTCTTCCAACAATCATACTAGGATCAATAATCCGTTGATCTTTAGATTGTGAATATTTCGTTTTAACCAAACCATGAAGAGTTTGTTCACGCAAATCTACATTTGTCTCTTCATACATTGTTAGGTTTGATTAAGGATTATAACACTATTAAATATCATAAATCTTCAAACAAACGAAAAAGGAATGAATAAACGTTTCAACTTTTATTAATTTAATCAGCTAATTAAAATAAGGACGATCATGAGAGATTTATATTATATTGATATGTAAATAAATAATATTCTTGTGGGTATCTCTGTCAACACAACACTCTTTTATCCCACACTCTTTAGGAGGGGATGAGGAAGCAAAAAAAGTTAGACCACAATAAGAGAGAATGAGGGACAAAGTTATATTTTAACTTTGATGATTAAAACGTTTCATTTATTCTAGGTTAAAGAGAGCTATTAGTTAAATTATATTATTTTTCTTTTAATTGCGGATTTAATTATAGTTGTTAGATCTTATATTATGAATTTAAATTTTTTCTCATCTGTCAAATCATTATCTAGAATAATACTTTTTAATTTGTTTTAGATATTATATGAGGACTTTTGTCCTTAAAAATTTCCTTTTATTTCCTTTTCAAATAGGGTGAGTTTTTAGGTAAACCAAATTTCATATTAACTCTCTATCTATTTAGAAACAAATAAGGAGAAAAAAAAATTTAGCTCGCCATAGGTTAATGTGGTCGGAAACCTCAAGTGCCATAGGGAAAATTTTGAGCACAAACCCTGACTGCAATAAATAAACAATTTCACTACAATTATTAATTTTATGACGCAGATACCCGAATTAGAGAATTAATGTTGTCAATAACCACTACAACATGTGAGGTAATACTAATTATTCACATTAATACAGAGTTCATATTTGTTGTATTAGAGTCGGATCATGGAGTATGGACCTAGTATTAGAAGCTACATAAATCCGAACAAAAATACGAAACAATCATTTCTTTTTTTCTTGAATGATTCATTTATCTTGGTCAGACTCCACCATGTAATAAAAGATTGATCTATCATTTACAGTTTAATTTTATTTACTCTTAGCGACAATTGTCTATTGATATAGTTACTTCGTGATCAACATCCCCCAGGTTCCTCTTGTACCGAGAAAGGTCAATTATTTTATGATATATTTCTCACTTACGTATATTTCCTAACCATCGTTGCATCCATAGCAAAAGATTCTTTTGAGCGTAAGCCACTTCAAAAGTGCGTGTAATCTATCAATTGTAGAATCAACACTTAGGTGAGAGAACATTAACCTCATTTAAAGAAGTATGGATTATGTATATGTGTCTCTCTTTCTTCTATAATCATATTCGAAATTCCTAAGACATAAGTTTAATAAACTTTTAAACTAGCCATTAACAAGATGAGCGAAGAATATAAAGATTCAATCTAAAAGTCCATGATAGCTTCATGATTAGATTAAGTCTCACTATGACCATCATAGTGACGTCAGTGGGTGTATCGTAACGGTACTTAAACGATACATTTACAACTAGAGTCTATCCAGGGCGTACATTTATCAAAAGTGAATAATACTCCCATACTACTACAAAATATACTTTTAAAAGCGACATGGAGAATTAGAAGCGACTAGTCGCTTCTAATTAGAAGCGACATTTTAGTTTTAAAAGCGACTAGTCGCTTCTAACGTAAGCACCCCGAATTTTCCTAGAAAATGATTTTTTTGTCATTTAGAAGCGACAAGTCGCTTCTAATCGTCCGAGTCGACATATTAGAAGTGATTAGTCGCTTCTAGTGACCAAAATTATTGGGTCACACCCTCCTCGCCAAATATTTCAGTATGTTTGGGCATTAGAAGCGACTAGTCGCTTCTATTGCCCAAATTATTTGGCTCCAAAATTTCTCCGTCAAAATTTCACTAAGTATAGATTTTTGGGATTTAGAAGTTACTAGTCGCTTCTAATGCCCAAATTATTTGGCTCCAAAATTTCTCCCCCAAAATTTCACGAAGTATAGATTTATGGGATTTAGAAGCGACTAACCGCTTCTAATGTCGCTTCTAATACCCAAATTATTTGGCTCCAAAATTTCTCTCCCAAAATTTCACGAGGTATAGATTTTAGGGATTAAGAAGCGACTAGTCGCTTCGAATGTCCAAATTATTTGGTTCCAAAACACTTCCACCAAAATTTCAATAAGTGTCAAAATTTTGGCATTGGAAGCAAATAGTCGCTTCTAAGTGTCGCTTCTAATGCCCAAATTTTTTTGCTCCAAAATCCTTTCGCCAAAATTTCACCTACGGGGACATTGGAAGCGACTATTCGCTTCTAGTGTCTCCACTTACCAAAACGTCGTTGTTTTGGTTTTTGAGAACATTAGAAGCGACTAGTCGCTTATAATGTCCCTAGTGCTTTAAAACAACCGACCCTCTTCCCTTTTCCCTTATTTCACCCTTCCTCCAAAAAAATCTCTCATCTCCGACTCCCAACCCTCTCCTCCGGCCGACCCCCTCCACCTCCGCCCCTGCCCTCCCCTCCGCTGCCTCCCTCCACCCTCCCCTCCTCTGTCCTCCCCACAGCCGCCTTCTTTGCCCGTCGCCCTCCCTCCTTCCCCTCTGCCCTCCCTCCTCCCTTCTCCTTTGGCTATCCCCTCCTTCGGCCCTCCCCTTCTTCAGCCCTCTCCTCCTCCGCCCTCCCCTCCTCTGGCCCTCCCTTCATCCACCTTCCCCTTCCTCCGCCCTACCCTCCTCCGCCCCTTCGCCCTCCCTTCCGGCCCCTCCTCCCCTCCACTCCTAATCTTCTTCCACCCTCCGACTTCGGCCGACCTCCGCCCCTCTGCCCGACCTCCGCCGGCTTCTCTCCGGTAGGTTCTCTTTTGTCTCTCTCATACGTTATTCTCTCATTGTATCATTTTTACGTTTTCGAAGCCTCGTTCACAGCCTCGTTCGCAGCGCCCGTTTGCTTCGTCGTGCCTCCGACTGAGACTCTGGTTTCTGCCTTCATCGCTCATCTCTACGGGTGAGTTTTATTTTTTTAATTTCTCTTTTTTTTCGTTCTTCGTAAATGTGTTTAAGAATATAGGACGTTAATTATATGTAATTAGAGAATATATGAAATGTGTAGTTAACTAAATTATTTGGTTAACTTAATTAGAAAATTTGAGTTAATTAATAATTGAATTTGTAGTTAATTATATCACTTAATTAATAATATGTTTGTTTGTATGTAAGTAATAATATGTTAATTATAAACGAATTCATAATGGAATTTATATCTAATTGAATAGCTTAAGTGCATTATTGTCTTGATTTTTTTTAATGTCTCGCAGGTCGTCTCCCATTCTTTCACGCACCCTCGTTCATTCTCGCATCCCATTCTCGCATCGTGTCGGCAAGTTTTTTTTTTTCGTTTTGTTAATATGTTTTAGTTAGTTTAGTTGTTGTTTCAATAGTTAGTTTTGTTTGTTTATTTTGGTTATTTGATTGTTTTGTTTTGAAATTATTTTTTCGACTATTAATTTTTAATTCGTCAGAGTCTCGGGTCGGTCGCAGCCTCGTATCAATCACTGCATCTCTCCGTCGATCGCAACAGAAACCGGTAAGTTTTTAGTTTTTTGTAGTTTATTTGGTTTGATTTAGTTTTTTTTTTGTTATAAGTTGGATTCTATGTTCGTTAATTTTTTGGTTTTCTAATATCTTAATTTTGTTTAAACTTTTTGTTATTATGTAAATATATTTTAATAAGTATTGATAATATTTTTTAATAAGTTTGTTAATATATTTTAGTTAAGTTCATTTTTTAGTTAGGTTTGTCAATTAATAATAATTTTAATTAATTAATTAATAATTTTAATTGACATAGAAGCGATATTTTCGTAGGCTTTTTTTTAGCATTTTTAAACATTAGAAGCGACTCTAGAAACGACTAGTCGCGTTTAATTTCGTCATTTCAAAACATTAGAAGCGACAGACTTTTAGAAGCAATTTTGTCGCTTCTAATGTCACTTCTAAAAGTTATTTAGAAGCGACTTTTTGGTCTTTAGAAGCGACTTTTTTCGCTTCTAAAGGCCTTTTTTGTCCTAGTGTCACTGAGTGATCATACTTCACACGTGTTCTACATATATGATTTTTGGATTCAGTTTCCCAAGCACAAACCAATCATCGACCATGATTTAATTCACTGCTCGAACTCAATTGCCCAACATGTGTTTCAGTTGATACATATACTATGGGATGCTAAATGTTTGTTAAAACTTTAACTAAACATAACACTTTTAATTTAAACAATCAGTAAACGCTAACATTTTATTGATATTCTTAGCAAAACTTTACACGTAAAAAATAGCATTCCTCAAATTTGTCATAGCTTTTTTCTAAACGCCTCTTTTGAATTATGCAAAAACAAAATTATGAATCGAGGAAATCACAGAGCCTGACGCCGACGAACTTCTTCAGGTACTAACACCATGCGTCAGCGACATCGACAACGTCATTTGGGACAAGCAACAACCTTGACCGAGATAGTCGGGATGAGATCATCGAATGAGCGGTGAATGGAAATTTAACGCTGAGAGAAGTCATCGACGCTATTGTTTAAAATTGTTTCCAAAGGAGTATCATCACAGTTAATCCGATTACAATCGTAGGTAATGTAGAAAATTGGACTTGCAACCCTCGAATGGTCGGTCAGCGCACCCGTAGCACTCGCCGATGTTCAAAGTCATTTTTAGAACATGTTCATCACAATTAATCATATTAATCATCATCTCTCTCTTTGTGGGCCTTGGAAGTTATTGACGATCATAATGGGCTGACCGCCATCAGAATGACCAAAACCGGCATGATTCTCAATCTCGACCTCCAACTACCGACCATCATCTCGACTCCGGAGAAGAAGATAAGAACAAAGATATTTTTTTGGCTTAAACACATTTTACTAATTTTTATTTTTGAAGTAATCGTAAATCAGATCTTCGTCGTCGCAAACACCAACTTTAAGATCCTCGTTGACTCTGGCGAACCGACATTGAATCCGATTGATATCGGCCATTACGTCTTCTAGCCCGTCAAGGGAGAATGATAATGTCAACTTTAATCCAATTTTTTCAGACCTTTCATTTTTATTATAATATTGCAGTATCAAATAAATGGTTTTTTGAGACTTAAACTAATTAGCTTCACTAAGAGCATTTTTAAAGGTAAGCAAAAATGATATTGGCTCAACTTACCGCATCATATTTTTCAACTGCAACGTTTTAGGTCAAGTTTATCTTTAGTGGTAAGTTTAATATCTTCTTTGGCTTAACTTTATCGATATGGAAATTTCATTATTTTTTTTTCAATTTTCACTTATTATCAATAATTTTTATTTATTTATATGACATAAATTATTATTTTATTCTACATGTCAATAAGTTATGAATGTGAGTCATGTATTTGGCCTACCAAATTAGGTCTATAGAGCTAGTTAATTAGCTAAGGAAAATAGAAAATAATGGTGGAACTATTATCTAACATCTATTTTTATTTACTATCAATTGCTTCATGTGTACCAATAAAGATGCTTTAATGCCATCTCCAACTTATAGCATCAAATTTGGTGATTAAACACCACATTTAGTGTTAATATTTTTTAATCTCCAACCACAACATCAGATTTCACACTAAATATATTATTCACTATTACTATATTATTAAAATTATATAATCTCTTTATTGATGAATATTTTAATATTCATTTTTTAAGTAAGTGATAAAAAATATTTATTACTTACCAATATTTACCAAAAGTCACACTAATTAAAAAATAAAATTATATTATCTTGGCCGAATTTGGAAATATTTTTTTCGATTATTTTGTGTTTTAAGTTTTTTTAATGTCTTTTAAAATTATGTTAGTTATTTTTATATTTATGTTTATTTAATGTGTTCAATTTTAATGTTGATGTTTTTAAATTTTGTATGTTTTAAGTGAAATTTACTTTTATATGCTTTTTTAATCAATTTATGAGTTTTAAAATTATAGGGTTTATGTTTCGTAGATTTAAAATAATTTTAAAAAAATTATACGGTGTGAACAATACCACACTGTAGTTGGTGTCCTACTGTTGATAACACCAAATTTAGTGTAAAATATACCATGTGCTTAGAGACATTTTCAACACGAACTTAGTGTTTTTACGATCGGTTGGAATTAGCTTAAATAAGTACATAGTTCGACTATTAGTTACTCTTCTATTAAAAGATTACATTAACAAAGAGAAATTTCATTTTGTTAGCCTCGGTTTGTTCGAAATATTAAATATAGACTCATTATGTCAACTCTATCTCATGAATTTTTGACCCATTTTCGAACAAAAATACCCTTATTATATATGGCATAGGCTCGGCTCTATATTTTTCAAGGCTCAAAAGCAAATTAATTTTTATTAGGGATTTTTAAAACATTGTAAGATTACTTAATAATATTTAGACTTTTATTTAGTGGGTCTAAAACACTTATTTAATCTTTCTAACAATCATGTTTAGTGATCCATTCTAGGAATCAAATACAAAATATGAGTTCACCTTACCACGACTCTACAATAACTTAACATTAATGGATCTTTTAGCTATATACTCATCTCATGTAAATGTTTACCAATTTCAATATACCAAACGTTTGAATATTTTTGTGTAAATACCCACTGTAAATTGTTTACAATCAAATTAAGTCCAAATTATCCTCCTTAATAATTTCAGAAATTGTTTCTCGGTTATTGAAATTGAATTCTGAAAGCGTTGCTCGACACTCTTTTGGCAAAATAATTGTTTCCACAATTGCTATGTTTACTGGAAAACAATTTCCAAAATTATTAAGGAGAGTAATTTGGACTCAATTTGATTGTAAACAATTTACAAACATTAGATATATTGAAATTAATAAAAGTAAATGTGAGTATAGAGCTCATTTTTTGTAACTTTATTGCATGAAAATCGAATATTAAATTATGGTTTAAAATTTAAAACCGTACTCATTCTAAGAATATTGTTATCGGAATGTTGGTAAAATCAAAATGAATCTAATTATTTAGTAGTTATTGAGAAATTACCAATAATTCTTAATAGATCTTTAACTGATTTTTTTTGTCTTACCCTAATAAAACTCTAAGGGCATCTCCAATGCAACGGCAAAATATCAAATTTGGTGTTAGAAATGACTCCGATCAAACTGCATTTTTAACACCAAATTTGATGTTGTTACTGTTCACGCGACATATTTTTTTTTTAATCCTTTTATATCTATAAAATATTAAACCTTGTGTATATTTATAAAACACCAAAACTCTTAAATTGTACGGAGATTAGTTTAGAGGGCTAAGAGATTCTCTTGTCTTTGAGTTGCAGAGAGAGAGGAAGTGCATAAAGAAAGTGATATAATTTTTGTAATGTCTCTCAAGTTGGAAGCAAGTGCATACACAAAGAGATTTAGTTTTGTAATGTCTCTAACTTGGAAGCAACTTACGTCTAAGTTTTGTTGAAGAAGCCTTTGGTAGATAGTCGGCTGGGATGTGAGGTAAACTTAAACCCCATAGCTTGGCTTCTCTTCAGAAATGAATTTGACAAAAAAAGTTATAGTAGATCGGTGCATTTTATGCATTTCCTCTGTTGTCCTTTTCCTCACACTCAAAATCACACAACGGCGTTTTATATATGTTCACCATTGTTCTATTTCTGTCTTATTTTCGTGTCTCTTTTATTGTAGAGAGGTGGTTTACGACGGAAAAATGAGATAGAAGTGAGCTCCAGAATCTGGACTCTGGAGTGTTGTTTATACCAAAACAGAGGCACTTGTTGTCATTCACTCACAATAAAATATAGTTCTTCTCAACACTTTGGACATCATTATAATTTAGCCTCTGCTTGGCCTAGCAACAGAACTGATATACTGAGATATTCCATCTGATTTTGATTCAGTCAACGACATCAAAGAACTCAAATCCATAACCACTGACAAGAAGATAAAACAACCGTCTGAATTCGATGCAAAATTCAAATAGTAAGACACTTACAGAGAGAGGGAGAGAGAGATCAACTAAGTTTCTCTGATTAACAAACGATGCATTTAATATTAAAGTGAGAGAGAGAGAGAGAAGAGAGAGGGAGAGAGAGAGAGAGAGAGAGAGAGAGAGAGAGAGAGAGAGAGAGAGAGAGAGAGAGAGTCAAGTGTACAATGGGAGGTCGGTCCAGGCGCCGGAGACGTGGCCGAGAGGACAGACATAGGCGCGAACGACAGGATCGCCGTCGTCGTGGAAGCCGTAGAAACGGCGGAGACAGAAAGTGGAGTGGAGGTCCCAGACGGCGTCGGAGGAGCAGAAGGCGCAGCGGAGATCTATCGGAGGTCGATTCGAGTCTTTGATGGCCCTCCAAACTCCCGAAGCCTTGAAGTCCTTGAAGACGCCGCGGAAGAGCATGTAGTTGCGCTTCTCCTCGACGTGGACGCAGCCAGGCCAGTCGCTGATGTACAGGCTGTCGCCCCTGAACCGGCTGTGCAGAAGCTTCCCTCCCTGCTCTCGCCGCAGCTTCCACCCCGCCGCGGCCATGTGCGACTTCACCTGCCGAGAGACTCTCCTCCTCTTCCCTCCCACCGCCGCAGAATCGGAGCTCTCCTCTTCTCCGCCCCCGGCGACGGCGACCTCCGAGTCTCCCTCGTCGGCGTTGTAGAGCGTGTCGTGGTACAGATCGTCGTAGAGAGACCAGGAGGGCGGTGGCTCCGGGGGGGAGTCGGAGGAGGAAGGGGCGGAATCGGAGTGGATGGTGAGATTGGGGCCTAGGTCGCGGTCGAGGCCGAAGTCGGAGTTGTCGAGGAGGACGCCGGAGAGGACCAGGCCGGGGCAGCAGGCGCCGATTTTGTGGAGGGAGGCCCAGCCGCCGGGGGGCGAGGAATCGGCGCCGGAGAGGAGATCGGCGGCGATCGATGGGATTGCGGAGAGGCACTTCGTTTTCCAACACACGTTTCGGATGATGGACGAGAATTTGGTGCAGACGCAGGCCAGCCTCGCCCAGTTTCGAGGATCCTCTTCCAGCTTCCCCAATATTTTCAGCACCAAATCCTCCGATAGCTTCCCAAACAGCGTCTCCTCCATCGTCACAAGAAGAAGGAATGAAATGAAATGAAAGTACTTTTATTTTCTTGTTTATTTATGTGTGGAGAAAAGAGAGGGGATTCTCTCTGTTTGGCCGTGGGAAACTCCAATCAACAATGATGAACTTTTTTTTATTATTTAAGTTACAATAGAAGCTTAACTTTTTGCGGTCCTTCTATATGTTATTAGCTCAAATATTCATAATTTTACTAATAAAGGAAATTAGCTTTTCACCGTATATATTTTTTAATATGTTGAACTGAAAAATTGAAATTTACCATTTGAAACATTTTGTAATTAACTTTTGCTTTTGATTTGCACTTTATTTAACAAATATTTTTTTGAAGCTATCATAATTTATAATTTATTTTTTTCAATTTCTAAACACCCATTTTAATATCAGTAATTTTTTATTACTTACCAATTTTATATATCTTTTATTAAACATTAAATCAAAATTCACAAACATTTTACAATAGTTTATTAAATACTCATAATTTTTTTAAATAATCTCTTTTCGAATTACAAATTAAAAAATGAGAGTACGTCATACGCAACAGATAACTAGTGAATAATGAAAATAAAGTCACACAAACTCACCCACAAACCTCAACAACAATAAATCTTAGCAACAAAAATTATTAAAATATTAATGTATAGCAACAACAAAATATTAGAATCCAAATTCCTGTATTACAATATTTTTTTTTTATCGAATTATGGAGATTTGAAATGTTGACAATTTTAACTATAACAATAACAATAAAAAAGGATAATTTAATACTGCTTGTTTGATTAAAATTTAGTTTTAACAATAATTTGACCCCCGAAAGAGACTTAATCACTCCCTCTTTAGTAGAGGTTAACGAGAATATTCAATCCTTATTTGGTACTAATTACTAACGTGACCCATCATCTTTCTTTAGAACATGCTAAATTAGATTACATGACAACGTCACGAGACACTATTACGGTACTACCTATGTCGTATTTAATATTATATAAAGATATGGAATCCGCTTCACAAAAAATCAGGATATGGAATCTGCATCGTATAATGTACATTGAAATATAGAATGATAGTATTGATAGAATCAAATACATATAGCACTAAAGTGCATTGTATAAACCTTATTGATTAGTTTAATAATATTTTTTTAATTAATTTGGTCATTATGAGTGACCATAAGCATTTTCTCTTCTTTCCTATTTTCGTTTTCGTTCAAAATTCCAAAGAATGCCCTTGATGAACTTCAGAATCTTGCATTGAAGCAAAAAGGGCATGTTTTTTTAAAAAAACCACTTGTCATAATTTAATTACATTACCATAAATTATGGCAGCTAATTACTGATACGATAGCATATCAAATCCATCAAATTCATGAACCGGAATTGCCGGTTCAATAATTGCAAATGCCTGCTAGTAGCCAATGACTTTGCTATCATACACATAACCATCGGTTACTTCGATTTATAGGTGTGTTTGTAATCTAAATCACGTAAAAATAAAATTCAATCTTAGGCTTTGCATATGAAATTCATTTTTATATCTATCTGTTCAATATATCTCTTAATTTTCTCTTACATTCCATAACAACAAGCATATCATAAAAAATTTATTTCCCCTTCACATTTTCTTGTTCATTAAAACTTTCACTTGAATAATAATATTGCAGTTTAGGGATGAGTATAATATTTAATTGCGATGGGGCAACGAAAGAAGCTACAACTGCAAAAAAGTCTTGAACTGTTATGAGAGAGAGAGTTGCAGTTTTGGCTCAACACGTGTATGTCAGCTCTCATCGATACTATAAATATTAAATATGACGCCATGCATTTTATAATAATATTATTATGTGTCGTCGTCATAACTCTTTACTTACGCTAGGAGTCCTAAGTAAAGAATAATAATGTATATAACTACTGGTAACAAAAAAAAAACAAATAATATACTTGGACTTTATATCAATATATTATAAAAAAGAATTATATGAATATAGTCTAAAAGGTAAAATATCACATCAACATATGCTTAAGCAGGTTAGAGTCAAGATAGCATAACATACTTGTCTAAGAATTTTTTAAAAAGAAACTACCCGCATACTCTGATCGATTTAAGTTTCGTGGTAATATTAAAAAATTATATTTCAATACTCTTGTTTCTTTAAGTCATCTTCGAGTTCAGGGTGAAGTTCTAACTCAAGAGCTGGTAGCTGAAAATCATATTGTATTATCAGTAAACTATTTTAGCTACCACAATAAACTAATTTTTAATATAATAATTCATATAAATTAGCAATAGTTCTATATCATTTTTAAATTAGAGATTATGAGTTCAATTCTTTTACAAATAAAATTAAAAAAAATTCTTAAAAAAATACTCTATTTTTTAGATAATAACATATAAATATTCAATTTAAGTTTCTTGTCATTCAAAATGCCCTAATTTAAAATTGTTAGTTAATTAAACATAACAATAACAATGATGTACGTTTTTTAATACTTGCTGAAAAAATAAATACTAAGGTTGTTGGTAAAATTCGACATTTCGATAATCATTTATGGTACTTTGTTGTTGTTTTTGTCTAACAAATTTTGTCGATAGCCAAAAACAACATATTGTTTCCCAAACACGCCGTTTACTTCATGTTATAAAATCAAATTATTTCAAGGCCCCTATTTCACACTTCCGAGTCAAAATCTTAAACTTATTCGTTTCAGCGACAACGCCGACATTGACAAAATTCGACAACATTTCACGGCGTAAGACGATTTCCAAGCTCTACGTGCAAAAACACCCAATATGTGATGAAACTCTCGGCTCTCGACGACATTTTCACCGAAATTTGACGATGATTCGGCTGATTTTCAAAAGTAAGTTTTTTTATTAATTTATTTTGGAAATTTTTGGTGGAATATAAGTTGTTCGAAATTTTGTGCTGGTTATTTTATATCTTTCATATTTTTGTTAGACTTGGAATTTGATTCAAGATTTATCCTAAACCTTTATGTTCGAGAATATTAATTTTGGTTTAGTTAGTTATTACTTAAAAAAAGCGGTTATATTGGACATTAAAATGTTGATTAGTCGAAATATGTTGTTTAAATTTGATTTTTTTTATTTCGTATATGTTAAATCGTAAACAAAATCACAATCGAGAACATGACGTTAATTTTTTTAGATGAGAGGTGTAGACGTTCGAAAGGAAGACATTTTAGTGTTGAGAAGCAATACTATTTCACATGTTGTCGTTGCGGGATCACGACAAGAGGTGGTTGTCTGGCTTGTATTGAGTTGCATTTGAGTGAAAATGACCCATAAAATAACGTAAAGAATAATGATAATTGTCCTCCCGATATAATAGAAGGAATGCGAATACAGGAAGTTGAAATGAAGAAGAAGAGTAAACACATGAGGAAATACACAATACGACAAGAGACAACTCTTGGTCCATTTCAGGAACAAGAAGACAAAGAGATATACGCGACGATGATAACAAGCCAACAAGAGGTTGTTGCCACCAATTTCTACATCAAGGCATATGGGACTGAAGAAGCGATTAGAAAAAATTGTAACGGCGGTGAAAATGGTGGGGATGTTGATGTTAATGTTGGGAGCGAGAGTATTAGTGCTATATAGTATTGGTGCTATATATGTAGGGGTACTTTTGGTGGAGGTCAAGATGTTGGACATGATTCATGAACTATGGAATTGAGTTTTCAAAGTAAGCAATATCAAAATTACGATCGCCTTTTCAAAGTTAGAAGTATTAATGCAATATATATTTTATATATTTTATTTGTTCTCATGGAAATCAAATGTAAAATATCCGCCATTTTTTTTACTTCGAAACTGAAGAATACACTAAAGTTAGACAAGTGAAAGTGAAATATATGATGTCTACAAAGTTAAATATGTATCCACTTAAGTTGGTTGAATGTCGTTTGACCAACTTTCTAATGAATTATACGAAAGTCAATGTTCGTATCCATATATTGACTAGTGTATGTATCTAGTTTTGGTGCATGTGGTCGTGCCATATATTCATCTGTCATAAAATTTAAAGCTATTACCTGAGTATATCCTATCATGTGCGATGTTGTCGAAGGTGATCAAGACTACTATAATATTCACTTGATCAACTACGCATTATCGTTTACAAATCGCATGATATGGTCTGATTATTTTGTCATTCAAACACGATCATCTTCTAGCAACTATATCGTAACTATATTTATTATTGGTGTTTTCAATTAGATATGTTCATTTTAATAAATTTGTTTGTAACTTAAAATTTGAGAACGTGTGTTTATTATTGGAATTTATACTTATTCGCAACATTATTTACAGCATTACCGGAGTTTATTGATATTTTCATCTTTTGAGGTTGACAACTCGATTTTTAATAAATTAATAGACGAATAAAAAAATCTAATAATAAAGCCCCATATATTTCAACTTAAAAATGGAGCGGAATTATCCTAATTATCACAATCTTTATGGAGTATTTAAGTGACCGTGTTTACGCTGTTATTAGCTTATTAAAATAAATAGAAAAGTGAACATTTCCTTGGATTTCGGGTTATTCTTTTTATTATTAAACAAGTGGGGCGTAGGTGGAGCGTGAGACTGAGTTGAAAGAACATAACAAATAACGAGTGGCTTGAAATGAAACCGCTCCCACACAAAAAAGAAGCAACGAAAAATGAATTAAAAAAAGGTAGAAGCGAAACGCTTGGACAGAAATAGGTGAGGTTGCCAATTCAATTCAAACCTCTTATCACCATTGTCCCCTTCAGGATAAGGCTTCAATCGACTCGTTGTCCATTCAAGTCTCAATCAAAGACGTCTCTCTCTCTCTCTCTCTCATATATTTTGGTGACGTGGTTGACAACTGGATCTTAAATATGCACCACACAAATTGTACACTTTAACCTGCGAAAACCCAAACGGACATTTTCCACCATTTATTACCATCTTGCCAACCAAAATAAAATTCACTTAATAAACAAATGAAAGGAGGTCTTGAGTTTGTCATATTCGTTAGGGTATAATCTGTTTCCGAAGATAGTAATTCTTAGGACTCTCCTTTTTCAAAACTTCTACACATACTTTTATTTTCGAATTACTAAACGAATTTATTTTTATCCTAAATTATAGGATTTCAGATCATGCGACTGGCTTACCGGAATCGGACGGACCGGTCCGATCCGGTTCGGTAAGCATTTTAACAGACCTGCGTGGTCCGTTAACGGTAACGGACCGATCTGGTCCGATAAGGTAGCGGACCGGACCCCTTGGTCCGTTAATTTTTTTTTTTAAAAAAAAGAACTGATCCAACAGTCAAGAAAAATATTTTTATATATATATATATATATATATATATATATTATCCAAAAATCGATTTTAAATGCATTCTTTAATTTTTTTCTCTTAACGGACCGGACCAGTCTGTCTGGTCCGTTAGCTTAACGACCGGACCAGGTCCGGTAATAATTACCGGACCTTAGTGGACTAACGGACCGGACCGGTCCGTCCGGTCCGTTAGTCCAGGTTTACATGCGACTGAGGAACTGAAGAACAAGAAGAATAGCAATGTGAAGAACAGATTGCTTGAAGTGGAGAAAGAGTTTTAGAGCGACAGGAAGAATTTTTAATTAATTCGCATGTGTAAAACTGAATGTATTATTTATTGTTAAAACATAATACAGCTTATGAAAACATTAATTATTTATACCATTATTCCCACATTTTTTTGTTCAGATTTGTCAACTAATACTGTTTCCAAGGGTTTCTCAGTTTCTCCTTGCGTCTATACTCTACTGTATTACTGAATAATGTGAATGCGCGTCTTCATATTAGTTTACAAGTGATTGCAATTGACAATTGTTATTATTATTAATACGTGACAATGTTCATACTTAGTTCATAATATGCTCGTATTATAGGCAGAGAGTGACATAAACTGATTATGGGATTCTAATTATCACCATTCCTTTTTCAATTTATGAAATATATAAATTAAAAAATGACAATATATTGGCTATTTATTTGTTTAACAATTAAATTACTGGCTAGATCTTCTTGTTTTATGTGGCTTGGTCAATTATAAATCTATTTAATTAAAGTGTAAACATAAAAAAAAAAAAAAAAAAAAGTAATAAAGATTGCAAAAAAAAAACCAAAAAAATATTGTAAGCAACAGATAGTTGTGATGATATTCGAAACCACATGGAGGTAATTGGGACGTCAGCCCCTCTATTTTCTTAACTAATCCCTCCAGAATTTTGTTACAAGTATAAGAAATAAATTACTAGGTAATGCTTAAAATAGCCAGCCCCTTGACTGATTTATCAAGAAGATTTTAAGGTGATTAAAAGCTATTCTTACCCGGAAACTTTAAAAGCCAGGTTTGGATTTCTTATATACCCAGAAAATAATTCCCGGCTTTATCCATGTTCTTACCAGCAATATCATAAAAATCGTCTTTCACATTTTCGACGAAAGATACATAACTAGGTATTTTGTTATACCAAGAGTTATTATAAAGCTATAGAATGCTACACACGACGAGTAAATGAAAAAAGTAAAACATTTGAAATCAGAGAAAGTTCTTTGAAAGGCGATAAGTGGGTTTGGCAAGCAAAGGAGTAGCTCTTCCGGTGGCTAGGCCAAACTTCTCAGCCATGTCCAAATCCTTGCCATTTGGAAGCTCCCAATTGAAACAATGCACCAACTGAGCTAAGCAAACATAAAACGTGGTGAGCCCTAATTGCACCCCGGGACACCCTCGGCGACCCGACCCGAATGGAAGAAGCTCATAGTCACGGCCTCGAAAGTCTATATTCTTCTCGATAAACCTTTCAGGGTAAAACTCTTCCACGTTCTCCGACCACACGTTCGGGTCTCTTCCTATCGCCCAAGCGTTCACGATGACTCTCGACTTGTTGGGAATGTGATATCCGTCCATGGTTATGTCTTCTCTCGACTCGCGAGGGACTAAGAGTGGTCCGATCGGGTGTAGCCTATAAGTCTCCTTCACCACCATTTCCAAGTAATCGAGCTTGTTGAGCTCATTCTCTTCCACCATGCGATCGAGTCCTACGACAAGGTCAAGCTCTTGTTGAAGCTTTTTCATGACTCTAGGGTTTCTCATAAGCTCCGAAAGAGTCCACTCCACGGATGTCGCCGAAGACTCGAAGGAGCCTACGATCATGTCGAGTATGATTGCTTTGCAGTTTGTTCGATCGAGTATACAAGGATTTTCGTCGTCAGGATTCATTGGTTTATCCATCATTGAAAGCAATATATCGACGAAATCTCCGCGATCCGTTTCTTGGAATGATTGCTTGTTTGCCACTTTCTCGTGCTCCACGAATATCTTCTCAAGCACTTCGTCGATGGACTTGGCATTTTTCTTCATAGCCTTCTTCAGACCCTTTTATGCACAGAAACAATTTATTGTATTTTGAGAATATTTTTATAAATCGTCAAACACATTAATGAAAAATTAACAATATAATTTGGCTATGTTACTACTGTTTGAACTTTTAGGTATTCTGCTGAAATTAATTAGTTTCACTTGACTAATAATTATATAATTTTATATTAAAAAAATTATTGGAATTTTATAATAATGTATTTTCAATTCAGATTTATAATATTACACACATAAATACGAATAAAATAATCTTTATATTAAAACTATAGTTCAACTATTCAAATTTTAAGAATATAGTTTTAATCCTAATTCTATTTCCATGTGTATGGTGCATACACATGCGTAGTGTTAGTTAAACTCTTTTCTCTAGTAAGTCGCATGACCGTAAGTATCACCAAGTTTAAACAGATACAAAAAAGATGTTAACTTTTTTGACCTTACAGTATCACCAAGTCAAAGGAACAAACCTACCTGAAGATCAAAGGGCTTGAGATAAGGAAGAAAATCAGCAACGTTGAAAGTACCGATAAGAATAACACTCTCTTTAACGAGCTCCTTGATCTTATACGTGTCTTCGACGTTGGGCCCTAGAATCATTCTCGCTGCGGTATCGGCTACGAACTCACCGACTTTCCGGCTTACGTTGACTGTCTCGCCGGAAAGTGCTGCTGCTCGGATATGGCCTATGAGCGCGTCCAGTTCTTCCTTCCTCAGCGCCGCGAAGGACTGGATCCGGGAAGCGGTGAGGAGGTTGAGCATGCACAGCTTCCTCGTGTTCCGCCAGTACGAGCCGTACTCCTGGAACACCACTCCTTTGCTGCCGTACGATATCACGTCCGTGCCCTGGACGAAATCATTCGACGGATATATGTATATCCCATCAATTCCTTCGTATCCTTAAAATTTAAAGTTATTCAGATGTTATCATAATTTGTTAAACTCACGATGACATAATTTTATAACAATATAAATTTGTTTTATAAAATAATCATATAATCTTTGGTTAAAAATAAAAATCTAAAATAAAATAATAATATTAAAGATAAAAATATAAATGAATATGGTAATAATCAATACACTACATTGTATAAAATAAAAAAACAACAAAAAATTGATGTTATGAATATGCCACATGAAAAAGAAAAAAAAAATTACGAGCCAAGAAGAAGAATAAAATTAATTGTATATAAAGAATAGGGTGAATCTCTGGTGAGAAAAAACATCAACATCTAGAGATAGAGTTCACTGATTAATGTCCTTCGAGTGACACCACACCACATAAATTTAACTTGTGTTTTCACCACAGAAATTCGTTCTTGCTCAGTTTCTCATAAACGTGAGTTTACGAGGTTATCAGAAAATTGTTTCTCCGCTTGTGTTATTAAAGACAACTCGAACTTGTGTTCGTATTTCGAGTCACCACATCGTTTAGCCCCTCTTCACCTAAGGACAGCGCTCAGAACACTAACTTTCAGGAGCTACAGTTCTTTCTTGTTAATTTGTAGATAAAATTATACTGGTTTTGTGGTATTAAAACGGACCAAAGTCAGAAGTTGAACACGAGTGCTGGCCTAAAAGTGAAATGCTGAGACCATAGTTTACTATCGAGTTAGGATCGATCTTAGAGCAGACAGCGCCGAGTTGGTGATCATACGACAGTATGCATCTCGTTTTGATCAGAACTTAGGTTAAAAAGTATTTCGGGATTATCTGTTACCCAAGTTTATCCTCTATAAATATATTATAACCGCAGTTTAGAACGTGTGTGATAAATAAGAGAGAAGACTCGGTACAGATACAAGATACAAGATAAAAGAGAAACACAAATGTGAATATATTTTTTACTGGATTTATAATATTAAAAGAGGTTTAACCTAATATCCTGATTAAGTCCCAGTATATAATATATATATAGAGAGAGAGAGAGAGACCTGAGTTTTAGGGCGGTTGGCAAAGGCGAGATCGTAGTCTTTGAGGATGAGGCGGGCGACGCGGGGTGAGGAGGCGACGATAGTGGGGACCTGGCCCAGGCGGAGGCTCATCAGCGGACCGTACTTGCTTGACAACGCGTGGAGACCACGGTGCGGCAGTGACGTCAGCTGATGGAGGTTTCCGATCACCGGCAGCGGCCTAGGCCCCGGAGGTAGCACGCGCCGCCCACGCCGTTTAGGTTTATTAATAATTGCTCCCATAATAGCCAGAGCCGCAACGAAGCACGCCAATATTGTGAGGATCCAAGCCTCAGATGGACTCATCTTTCGGAGATGAACAAACGTACAATGTTGTTCTGTAGTGAGTGAGGGTTGTTGGTTTTTGATATGTAAGGATCGTTCCATTTATAGCCTCGTCTGTTTGAGTTTTAAACAGCAGTTGATGGAGTCCAGTTTTTGTAAAGAAAAACGACATTGGCATTTGAGACCGACGTTGCTTCAACAGAATCACTCTAATGTTTATCAAATTATAATTTTAGCATCTTTTTTTAGCCAAAAGTATTTTAAAAATATATTTGATGGAAATTATTACATGTCTCTTCACAGTGGAAAAATCATTATATAACGTTTGTGACGCGACAACTGTCCATTTCCAACAACGTTTAATTTTTTGTCTGAAGAAAAAAACGTTTAATTTGAAGTACACTGTACAAGGGCTATTTATGATTAGCACTACTCTAGACTATCTAGTGACTCACAATGCAATAACAAGAAAATCAAGCTAATTAATCTCCTAACCCACCACGCTTCCTAAAAAAAACCCCTTATAACTGATTTATCGCACCACATTGTATTCAGCTATAGATACAATACACCGTTACTATATTTTCTTGTATCCCAGGAAAAACTGGCCTAATAGAAGAATATATAGTCAATTGACAGAACGTAGTGTAGTTATATTACTCGTTTTGAGAAATCATAGAATGGGATGTGAGAATATATATGGCTGTTTAAACATTAAAATGCATCAAATTCTAAATGTCGCCGATTTTTGCATGGAAATTCTAAAACTTGTAATTAGTGTTCAGAGACTAATTTTATTTACGTTTACACACGAAAATTGAGAGCTCGTAACATAAGAGTATGAGAAATTAAATGTATCATGAATTTAAACTTGCAAGATATTTATTAAATGTGGTAGACCAACCTTTATCAAAAAGATAAAATAGTAATATATGGACCAACTTTTTCTGATATAAATAAAAAAATTCATCTCTCTCTCGTATAATTCGAGGATTATAACGAAATAGCTGCACACGTCGTGTTAACACATAATAAAGGTGTTTCACACGTGAATTATTGCAACAACGTTGCTGATAACGAAAGAGCAACCACTCATTAGATGGATAGCATTTGGATTTTGGAGCTACCAATATATGAATTCAAATGAATTGGGTATTAATGGTGTAAATTCATTCTAATTCTATTCAGATATATATTGTAATATTGGGCCAAGAAAAGCTATGGTAATATTGCAAGTTGCAACAGGTTATTTGCTACTATTCTTTAACAAAGAGATTTGACATGCTAGTTTCACGATTAGTTTTTATTTTATTTTTAAAAAGCACTATTCCAGAGATTTTTCACTGCAGTTTCTCGTAATAATTTCAAAGGGGCCGGCACAAAAGATCAAAATCAAAGTATCTATTAAAAGCAAATTCTAAACAGCATCGTAAAAAGTAAGGTCTTCGGGTCTCATGTATGTATAGCATAATAGAGTAAACAAACTTCAATATTTTCAACTTCAACAACATTCCCAAAAAAAATGGTAAATAGAACATATCTAAAATCCCATTCAAACCCTTAAAACAAACGCCTAGTAGCAACAAGTCTCTGAGCTTATATGGAACAATTAGGTTTTACCTAAACAAAACCTAGGGAGGTTTCAAGGGTTCACAAAGTAGAGGTGAGCAGCGACAGCATTTCAAGATTTCACCTGTCAAGAAATACCAGTATGCAGATGAAAGAAATGTCAAATGAAGGAAGAGAACAAATTGAAAATTGATTAAAAAAATGAATGTACAAAAAGGTAGTTGAATTAGGAATGAGACCCGGATAAGCTCTTGCTCTTGCTCCTGCTTCGGCTGCGACTCCTGCTTTTGTTGGGACTCTTGCTAACACTACGCTTCTTGGGACTTGCACTTGCAGGCTTCTGATAAATTCAAAAGACAAACTGACAATTAGTGAAGGGGATCGGAGTGCCAAAAATTGACCGTGTAATTAGCTAAGCCTGTAGAAATCCAGATAGCGTGGTGAATTCAGAAACACCACGCTTTTCTCATTTATGGATTCCCAATATTCAAGGGATCAGTTCATCTAACATATCCCATATCTTCTGTCTTTAAACCATTTAAAGGGGTGCGAGAGATGAGGAACTGAATTGCTAAAAGAGCAGGATCAAGCAAGGCTTTGTATATATTGATTGTCGTTTTCAAAAGGTAGGTACTATTAAGCTTTCAAATTATATCTATCTAGAAGCTAAGATATTTTCCTCAAATTCGAAACCTTTACATCGCTTGTTATATGGGCATAGTCTGACATACCAGCGAATAGTTAAGGTCATAAAAGGGCACCGAAAATAGGCAAACTTGTATCGTACATATTAAAACTAAATAGAAGAACTTACTGGCGGAGGTAGTGATCTAGATCTTGAACGAGATCTGCAAAAGTTCCAGAAACAACCAATTTTAATTCCACAGGTTCCTTTTACCAAATTCGATCCAAGATCCGTGATGCCTCTTCCACGTCAAAGATATCAGAAAGAATGTGGATAAGAGGAAAAACATAGAAATCAAAAAGTTCAGTAGACTAAAATTAGAATTGCAAGTGATTACTTCACTTCCTGAAGTCATTTATAATATACTCTAAAAAAAGAAAAAGAAAAAAGGAGAAGAAAAGAGCATATTTTTGTATTGATTCCAGCACTAGCGAGGACTTGGAGAGGGGGGCATTATTTCCAACTGGACCACCAGAATCAAGGGAATCCATTAAATGTCACCCTAACACGTTTGAGCACGAAATTAAGTGGAGTTTCTCAACAGCATATGATGGAGACTCCAAATTCCAATGGTCCTTAGTACATGATTATCCAGCTCTACTAATAGCAGTCCATGACCTCCTTTGATCCAATCTAGCACCCACGGATATATGCAATGCTAATAGCATTAGAACATTGGAACTATCAAGGCTGCCTAACTTAGAAACATTCATACCTCCACAACCCACAGAGTTGGAAGCAATTGAACCATTTCCAATCAAGATCCTAATATCCAATCCCAAGTTCGCTGCATAAATCCAGATCTAGTAGAACAAAGTATATAATTTTCAATAATGAAAAACGGGGGAAATATAAAAACTTCACGCGGCTACCAGATTATTTCCATGCATCCCCGCTTGCTGACACGAGTAGATTAAAATAAAGAAGCCAGCCCAAGTTGATGTTGGAGTTCAAACATGTGCCTCCACATAGGTAAAACTTCATCTAGGTGTATCCTCATAATGTGATCCCACGGACAAAGGAACAATGGAAGTATCCCCACCCATGCTGCTACCAAGAGCCGTGCAGCAGAAATTCCAATACCCAAACCACGATGGATCACCACAAAACGCTAGCGTGGAGTGTTACAGAAAATAGAGATGCTCGTAATTGAACACACTAATCGACAACTAGACGCTATCGACAAAGTGAAAAATGAAATAAAACTTACCCCACTGGAGATTGTGACTTGGATCTTGCAGGCGAGCGAGATCTAGACCTTGAACATGATTTAGCGGGTGAGCGGCGAGAAGATTTGGCTTTTGGAGATTTGCTGCATCACCATTATGATATCAGAAACGGAAAACGACTGCAAACTCACAAGCTTTACGTAGAGATAAGTATAACCTCCTGCTTCTGCTCCGGCTGTAACTTCGGCTCCGACTACGGCTGCGGCTTAAGCTCCTGGACCGTCCTCTGCCAGGACTCCTGGATGAGTCTCGCTTTGAGTCATATTCCCTTACCTACAGTAACAGCACAGTTTAAGAAATGCAAGTAACAAGAAAGTTGGCAAGCTTTGACTGATTAGGAAAGTAGATTCATACTCGAACATATGACCGAGAAAATGCATTACGGAACTCGGAATCATCAAGCTTCCTTATCTGCAAATTAAGATAACGTAAACTTGGGTCGCATCATACAACAACTCTGGTAAACAACAAATATCCCAGGTACAAAAGCAGGATAGTTACTAACCGCATATCTCATGTCATCATAGTTAGTGTAGTCCACAATTCCTGTTGTGCCTATAAATAAGGACAAAATCTTAAGAAATGCGAAATTTGAAAGGAAAACATAAGCTACGACACTTATTTTGCAGCTCATGATTTTTATTAGAAAATTAGCTGGTTACACACATCATGGCATAAAAAGGAGCACATAACATGTGAAGGATGAAAAAAAAATGCTCAAGTCTTAACGATTAGGAAATACTAAAACCTTCCCAAATGTTTCCCAACGAAAATCAGAATCAGTCTCTTATCCACAACTTACCGTTAGCATCACGAAACACTTGGGAGAAACAGACATCTCCAGCACGCCGCATGTGATCCTGCCCAAGAATTCCAGCATTAATGTAATATTGGAAAGGCGCCTCAGAAAAGATCCATATAAGAAAACAGAGGTCAGAAAGACAGTGACACAGAGGGCGAATTACAAAAGAAGAAAGCTAATACCCACCTTAAGATCCTGCCATGAAGCCGAAGAGGGTAGCCCAGAGATCAGTACTGAAAATGACGGACAAATATCAGGTGCATAAATTCAAAACAACAGTATCTGTAAAAATCTGATGCTACACAAACCACGAAACTCGGACCGCCTTGATACTCCACGTCCACCACGGCCACCTCCGCCACCACCACCACCACCACCACCACCACCATAACTGCTATGACGATCAGATGATGAATTTCCACGCCCACCGTGCGCAAGCTCCACCTTGAAAATTTTAAGATGGAATTAGGCTCATCTTGGGGATTTTACCATTGAAAGCACGAAAAATAAAGGTAAAGCATGATAAAAATGACCAACCCGCAAACGATGCCCGTCAAAATCATAGCCATCACGACCCCGTATGGCTTCTTCGGCATCTCTGGCATCCTCAAACTATAGCAAAACACTTCTTGTGAGGAAAAAAACAAAGTACTGAATGCCCAAATATTATTTTCACAACCAGAGAGAACAAACCTCAACAAATGCATAGCCAGGAGGCCTCGGAGGAACCTTTAAGTCAACGTGAGCTATACGTCCATACTGCACAATAGATTCACATTAGACAATCTACCATCCCAACATCTCTGTTCATAAAACAGTTGTGATAAATGACAGCAAGCAAAAAAATAATTGAAGAGCTATCAAGCATAGTTTTCAAACCGTTACTCGTCTCCCATTATTAACCTCATTAGCTTTTAACATACAGAATTGCACTAGAAAACACAAATAGTTTAAATAGCTACTCTATAGAATCGTTCACAAAACCAAACCAAACGGTGTTTAAAGAATTCACCTTGTAAAACAAATCTTCCACTTCCCTCTCACGAATATCCCCTGGAAGATTCCCGACGTAGAGGGTTCTGCTCGCGCGGCTACTCATTCTCCTACCGAAACCCAATACATGGCGAATTAGAAGACTCAAGTTCCGAAAGAAAAAGAAAAGGCAACAAAAATGGAAGCTTTAGAGAAAAACAATTGCCGCTATTTCATTAGGACACAGAAAACCCTAATAACATCCTAAGAAGCGCATACCTGTCTGAAAACTCATAATTCGGTTTTGATACAGTTTCTCATAGTCTAAACAGGAAGAAATAATAAGTAGATGCGAATTTTAGGGTTCGACGAAGGCTAGAAAGGTATTACCTCGGACGAATTCGGGGATCGCACCGGGAACTGAAAGAACTGCAGCTTCAACGCTCCAAGATTAGGGTTTTAGATTTGCGCGATACTACTTAAATTTAATTTGCCTTTTGTCCAGGAAAAATAAAATAAATTTTAATTTAAAACAAAACAAAAACAAAAAGAAGTTTTTCTTTTTTAACAAAACAAAAAGAAGTTAAGGCGTTCAAGAAAATGGAATGTAATGGTTGTGTTTGGTAACGATTTGTTTAAAAAAAAAGTGCTTTTTTAAAACTATTTAGTATTTAGAAAATTGTTTTCTATTTAACTTTTTATTTATTATTATTGAAAAAGTAAAAACTAACTTTGGTAACATTTTACTTATTATTATTGAAAGAAAGACTAAATTGATTTTGAAAATAAATATTTAAATAACTTTTTATTATTATGATATGTACATACGAACGTAATATTTAAACCATAACGAAATAAACAAGTAAAATGAAATTTCATATATAAATTTAATTTTTTTTACTAACAAATATTTAAATTATTGATTTGTCGATTCTACTAAATTTGTAGTAATTTCATCTCTTAAATTATCCATACAAGTCGTAAATGTTCTATAGTCTCCATATTGATCTCCATTCGTGTCCTCCTTATCTTCATCATCCATTGTTTCGCCAACGTTAAAATTTAAATCTTCCTTTGCGTGCATTCAAATGTAGTTGTGCAATCCCATGGTGCCGATGACGACTTTTACTTGATTCTCGAACGGATAATTCCGCATGACATTCAAGATTTTCCCTTTTTTTCCACACTCCAAAAGTACGCTCGACACGCTTCTAAGTGAAGAATGTGCTCGATTGAAAACTTTTTTGGGAGTACTAAGTTACATTTTTCTGGCACGAAAATGATTTGAATGATATGTTTGTCCCTTATATGGACTAAGATATCCAGGCATATTTGGATAACCAGCGTGTACTAAATAATATTTTCCTGTCAATAATGTAAGATGCGTAAGTACATAGTTAATAGTGTAATGTACAAAAATATTTGTATGCAATCGTACTTTGTGGAGGTGTTTGGAATTTAAATTCGTCATCACGTAGGGCAGCAAAAAACACCATTGAGTTATGTGCACTTCCTTCCCAACCAGCAACCGTAAAAGTGAATCTCATATTAAAATCAGATTCAGCTAACACATTCTGTGTATGAATCTTCTTTCTCCCGATAAAAAGAATTTGATCTTCTCGCGGAAGCGTTGTTGGAACATGGACACCGTCTATTGCCCCAATACAATCCTACAAAAAAATTGTCATTTCACATATCATGTTATTATTTTTAAACAACGCAATCACTAAAATTAGCAAATACATACCTTAAATTGTGGCATATATCTGACATTTTATGCTATTTTTTCTGGCGTATTCTTAAACTCTGGATCAGAAGGTTTTATGACGTCGGCTGCTAAAAGACATAATATGTCTAATGTCTTCGCAAAATAACGACTTATAATTTCACCAAAATGCTGAAAAATCTCTTGCACTAATCAATTTCCAATGCCGTGTCCAAGAATGATTAGAGACATTTCTAAAACTTCGGCTCCAGTAACTCTCCTTGAACCTTTCAATCTGTAACTCGTTTCTAAGGTATTGCACAAGCTTATAAAAACTTCATTTTCCATTCTAAACATTCTTTGACGACGACTCTGATTTCCTATCAACATCTCTTACACGAAAATATGTTCTGTTTTTTTTAATCCATGCAAGAAACTTTATTTATGTACATGTCATAATAAAGTCGTATCAGCTCCATAGTGCTATTCATAAAAGACATTAAATACTTTGTTTTCCTTTTCACCAACAATTTATAACTTTTCGTCACTTGAAATATTTATAACACCTGAAATAAAATTTATAATCAATAAAAAATAATTATCATAATGATTAAAAAACAAAATTATTAAACAAATTATTGAAAGCCAAATTACGTAATTTATAGATATTCATCAACTAATAACAATAAATAAATAAATACATGAAATGAATAGAACATTAATTTTTAATTAGAACTTCGATAAAATGAAACCAAAAGCTAAGAATTTAAGTTTTTTATAAATTCAGATTTTACGTTACTTTTTCAATAACCACCAAAATCACTTTTGAATATTTTTTTTAAACCTGTTTCAACCAAACACTTAAAAATATTTTACATTTTATAAAAAGTGAAAATTGGTTTTCAAAACGTTACCAAACGTACCCAATAATAGTAAAATATTTGAGTTTCACTTTCAGCTTTTAAGATTTCAAGTTTTTACTAATTATCTAATTAAAAAAGTTTAACTATATTTTAAATAGATTATTATACATAAAAAGAAAACCCGACAATTTTTCATTTATGTTTTATCACAATTTCTTTCTGTTGACTTTTAAGGTTCGACTTTAATATTTATTACATAAATTTTACTTTATTCATATTTATTTATGTTACTTATACATTTTATGTTTAACTCATATAAATTTTACTTTATTCATATTTCACTCATCTACTCTTCACAAATATAATTTAAAATTTAGTTAGGATACATTATATGTTTAAGTGAAATGGCAAGTTTAACGTATCGTTTTAAAATATTTTAAGTATGTATCATTTGTTTAGTTAAGGGATAAAGAGTAATATAGTGATTTGAAATACAAAAACTGAAAAATAGTTAAATTTTTGAAAAAATTGATTTATAGCAATAAACGTAAATAAACCGAAAAAATATGACAACTGTACCCCCAATTAAAAGTGAAGAAAAACACATAATTTCGGAAATAAATAAATATATATTAATAACCGATTATAATTATCCCACTAACCGACACAAATAATAAAAAAATAAAATAACCCACTACTAGTATCCCAGAATCAATAGCTATTAATTTGAAAATATAAAATAAAATTGTTTTATAACCGCTGCATATTCGAATATTAATTCAAATCAATTAAATAATTATCCAAAATTTGAAATAATAACAGTAGCAATTAATTCTCAAAATTCCTAATTGGAAAACACATCATCCCATTTTGGCTATTAATTAAAAAAACGAAATGTATGGCTAAAACACAATATCAGAGCTTTAGTAGGCTATTTGGAGCAATATAATCATTTGAAACATAACAATTGCAAAATAGCCAAACTTTTGAAAAAATTGATTAATAGCAAGAAATTAATATAAACAGAAGAAAGAAACAAAACTACCTTTAAAAAAACGGCCAAAAATAATAATAATAAATAAATAAATAAATTCCCCAATATCGATTAATTTTTGCGGTTACAACCTCTAATGAGGGGGATTTATAAAAATTTATCTCTCAAATTTAATAAAAAAAAAAAACCAATCACCAAAAGAAAACATCATAAATAGAAAGGGAAACACGTGGAATTTTTTTTCTAGAATGAGAGCATGTAAAAGGTAAGTTGTACATGAAAATACCAGAAACAATCTATGAAAAACAAGAGAACTAGAAGGAAAACACCATAAATGAAAATATAGAAACGTAAAACAAACCAAAATTAAAGCTACGTACCAGAGTCAACAATCCCAGAAATATTAAAATAAAACATGCAGTTATAAATAACCTAAAATATTTCCTTTGAAAAACGCGAATAAACGGATTAAAATTTTAAAACAGCATAAAAAAAGTTGATAACCGCAACCCAAATTGCAGGCAAAAAAATAACTATTTATTAAAAAACGGTTTCGTCATTAACTACCCAAAAAATGTTAAATAATATTAATGTATTATTAAATAAAACTGAAAGGGCACTATTAGAATTGAAAATAAAACAAACGAAAGTCACGTCCCATTTTAAAGCTATTTACTTAAAGATAAAAAAAAGTATGGCCAAATTGCAATACCATTGTTTTCTAGTGTTATTTGGAGTAATTTTTTTATTTTTAGGTTGCCCCAATTAAATTATTTACTGGTGAATTTTTTCACTCCATGAAATATGTATGTGTTGTGCATGTTTACGTGCTTTTCTCAAATTATGTTTACGTTTTATTTACGATTCATTATAATTTTTTATTTACGTTATTTTGTAGTGTTTTCTCTTTAATTATGTTTACGTTCTACTTATTATTCACTATTAGATTCAATTTACATTTATTGTATTTTGTTTATTTTATCTGACTTTTTTATTATCTGAATTTCATTTACATATTTTTTTTAGGATTTTTTTGTTGTTTGCGATTTCGATTTTTTGGTTTCCTCTTAGGTTTTTTTTTTATATTTTTGTTTTTGAAAATAAATTGAATGAAACCGTAACATTTGATGGTACTCTTCCTTGATGGACGAGCTCATTTTACTGTAGATAGATTTATTAATTCCTTTATAATATCGACTGTAAATTGGGTGAGAACTAATTTTTTTGTGTAATTTGGTCACAAAAAAGTTTATAAGGAAACGGATTTGGTTATTTACTAAACGTTATTTACTAAAACGTTAATAGAACGTGGATTATTCGCAAAATTCTACTAATTTATATGGCTTCTTATTAGATTAACCCATGACTAACGATAATTTATAATAATAAAATTTATTTAAAATGTTACGAGAATAAATCTCATTAAACATAACAAGGACAACTACAAACTTTTTTATTAACTGTAAAACGAATAATGGTTAAGTTTGTTAATTGCGATAAGAACAACAATAAATCTTATAAGATAATAAGACCAACTAAGTCTTATTAACCTTAACGAGAACAACATTATATCTCATTAATTGTAACAAGAAAAACACTAAATATTTTACAGGTACACTCAGGGCTGGTCTGAACTCATTGTGGACCCTAGTTCTGTTAACAATTTAGGGTCCTCTTATCACCATTTTTTTAAAAAGATTTATTTAAAATTTTTGGGCTTGAAAACATCATCTGTTTATATGAGCAACAAGTCTTACATTTTTAGTTTATGAGACAGAAAATAATAGAAGAAATCAAGAACTTTACAATCAACTTTTGTATTATTCATAACGAAAATGTCTAGTCCTCCTCCCGAACTGGAAGAATAGCATTTTTATTCATTGCACTAGTAATAGGAATGAGAGAAAACATGTATAATCACACACGACGCACAGATAAATACATAGATTTAATAAAGAGAACATAACAAGAATCCACACAAGTAACGAGAACATCAGACATGGTTTTGGGCATGCGATGAATTGCCAGGTCAGTCTCAATGGAGAAGACCCGACAAAAGATCAGTGATGAGATTAAAAAGAAGAACGCGGCGATCCCCACCGGATGCTGACGTGGCATCATCTGTGAGCTGCCTGGCAGAGCAAGCGATGGAAGCTGCAGAAGCAACAAACAAAACGAAACTCAGAGACTTGCTGTTCATCTTCATCATCGTCATCTCTCTTTTCTTCTCTATATATCAACTTGATTCCTTTCTTTTCTTCTCTCTCTATATATGGGATATTATTGGAGCTTGAGATGATTCATACACACTTGAACACACATTTATATACACACACCCGATTGAGTGAGAGCGAACGCATAATATCCTCATTATGATTCAAACACTATAAGATTTAACAAAATATTCGACCGCCCCTAGATATGCTACTAATTATAAGATTTGTTATACTCACACTATCCTCCTATTATTTACTTCCTTGTCCGAATCTAAAACAGAGTTGTGCAAGTAATATATTAGTACGATTATTTCTACACATTTCGCTTGGCTTTCTTTTCTCATTCTGGTGCATGCTCCAAATAAAAATATACATACTAAATAAGAATTGAAGGGCAACAACACGAGTGCAAGATAAGGGAATGTTATATATGTCTACTAGAAAGTGTTGTTCCTTATTACATCACCGTTAAATACATTTTTATTTTCTTTACTACTTATTATGTACGTTCATTGATATGGTTTATGACAACCAGATTTTTTTAACCGTCTTATCAATCTTATTTTATAAATCAATAAAAAATTATGTAACTTTCTTTTTCTAAAATGAACTTGAAATATAAAGTTTGAAAATTCATGACCAACTTAAAACTTTCATTTAAAAATTTGATCAAAGATCAAAACAACCAAACTAAAAGTTGGATAATCAAAATTAAAAACAAAAATATCATTGTATATATTACCATAAATAAGGTCATATCCTTCAACGAAATACAAAGGTAACGTAAAAAAATTAGATTTAAATTAATTTACGACCGTTGATCGTGGGCGAAATTAATTTATTGTTTACATTATTTAATTATATAAATATATATTAAATCAGTCATTGATAGTGATTATATGTTCCAAATTGTTGATTCATCATTAATATGGGTTAAATTTGAAATTTGAATTTCAAATATGAGATAATTGAATGAATTTAGAATCTAAAACTTTTGTACATGAATAACTTCTCATTCGAAATTCATGTTTATTTCAGTTAATCTTTTTGTATATTTGTAAGTTGACGGTTTCATATCCGAGCCGATTATAAATTGAAAATTTCTTATCCTGATTGTATGCCAAGATTTTTGGAGATCATAACTTTTAAGCTCCCGTCATTATAAGATTTTGTAATAGTTTAAATGTTTAAATTCTAGTGAGATTATATTTTTTTTATCCAAAAATTCAAATCCACTTGTTTGATCTTAAAGTTTCATTTTGCATTATAATTTTTTTTATTTTACTGCATTTTTTCAAGTTTTTATGCTGTTAATTCATTTCCATGTTATTCTTCAAAGTTTCTTCTTGCAATTTATCATGTTCCAATTCAAGTCTCCAAACTTTGATTATGGTTTGTCGTTTTTGCATTAATTCTCGTTAATTTCAAAGACATTGCTGAATAAACAGAAAACAAATCCTGACGTCCACATTTTATTTTGTCGCTGCTTTTCGACCCATAATTATTTCATTTTATTTTGTACAAAATAGTTCCCGAAAACATTGATAAGCAAGTGTCCATGTCCTAAAAATGGCGATAGGAGAAATCAAAATATTTTCCGGAAATCCATAAATTTTTAAACCTTGCCTGTCTATAACGATACACTATTTCGAAGAAAAAAAACTTACCAAATATACAGAGAATTTCCGTGGTCGCAAATATTTTTTCCCGCCTTGTTAGGTTATATCTCTAGCACAGTTAGATATTTTTTTTGTTTGGGATTTTTGGATTTTGTATAAATAGAATTGAGGAAAGATAACTTTTCTTTTCATTTGAATGACCAATTGAATTTGTGTCGATTTGTATTAAGTGTATTAATATTCATGCACTGATTCTCGTCTATTATAAATAACTTCTTTTTCGAATTTCAAAAAAGTAAATAAACTAACATTAATATAATTTTCGAGTATAAAAAATTAAACAGTATTTTGATATCAATGTTTATGTCTGCATCTGACACGGACCTGCCATTTCCGTCTGCCGCGCTGTGCATTTCCGCGGAAAGTCTCTTCCGTGCTTCCGCGTCCCGAAGTCCCAAGTTGACGGTGAAAGAAATATATTATATTAATACTTGATACATTATTTGATATCACTGTCCTATTTAACTAGGTACATACAATATATATTATAACATTTACAAAAGTTTTATTCTATTACGCGGGCACATGTATAATAACCACAAATTAAATTTTTAATACTCGAGAATTTTTGCGCAATTCGATTGTGCGATTTTGGTTAACCTTGTTCATTCCAAGACGGTTATGATCAATGATATAGATCTTATTATAGCGGATATCTTTGTCGGTGCTGCGTCTTTTGTTGTTTTTAATATCGTTTTTTTCCTAAATTGTCTAACGTTGCGGCACACTTTCTTCTTAAATTTGTTGTCCGTTTAGATGAGGTTGAGTTTTTTACTATGCTTTTTTTTTCTTTCTGAATATTGAGGATGCGATTATAACTAATTCGACTACTCTTATTAGTGAAGTTTAGGGAGTTTTTTCCCCTTTTTCTTTCAAAAAAAGAAAAAAGAAATACCCGACTATGCCACTATCGACTTTGCCACTGTTGACTTTGTCATTCATAAATTAAGTAGTTATGAGTTATTTAAGAAACCCTCAAAAAGCGAAATTGAATTCTAGCTTGAGAAGATAATTTTAAGGTCATGATATATGAAGTGGAATTCGACGGTTGTGATTTACGATGCCCCTGCGATAGGAATATTGTGGCGCTAAGTGTAAGAATCTCTCGTTTAACCAACGTTTAATATTTCGCGAAATACCGGCGAAATGTCGGCGAAATTTCGCTAAAGTAGGGTTACCGGCACGTTTATCTCCATTTCTCGTTTCGGGTCATTTTCTCGTCGAAATCTCGCCGAAATTTCGTCGAAATCTCGCCAACGACATGTCGTCAAATGTCGTTGGTTCCAGGTATAAAAACCCAAAAAATTTCGTCATTTCCCCGATATTTCAAAGCTAAAAACCCTAAAATTTTCGTTTTTGCCGAAACCGGAGAAAAGGGAGAAGCCGACGACATTTCCACCGTGCCCAGGTAATTTCGACGGCCTCTGTACAAATTCAACATAATTTCGCCGGTATTGCGGTAATTTCGGCGTCGTGTCCACCGGTTGCCGACGGTTTCGTGTCCATCCGAGAGAAATTTGTAGATTTGGGTAGGTTACGAATTTTTTTAGGAAAAGTTTGTGAAATTAAAAACGTTTGTAATGATGATGTGGTTAACATATAATTTTTTCAATTTTTTTTGGAAATGCGAAGTTACGAAATCTGATTAAGTTGTGTAGATCTTTGTGTTTTTGATTGAAATCTGATTAAGTTGTGTACATCTTATGTATGCTTTATGAATTTCATGACATTTTAATCCTTGCTTATAAGTATGTTTTTTATATTTCATATTTATTATTTCGCAACATTATTTCCGTCGCAATTTCCGTAAATTACCGCAATTTCCGTCGGCAACCGCAATTTCTCCCGCAATTTTTTTTTCAAATTTCCACATTTTTTCCGTCGCAATTTCCATCGGCCACCGCAATTTCCGTATTTTCGAGTCATCGGCACGTTACCGACGCGCGCAATTTTAATCGTTGCGTTTAACTCGTCGTTAATTGTTAAAAATATTGGTTACATGCTATTATAAGTGAGGCTTGTCTTTTTCTTTCCGACTAGGATGGCAGAGTGTGTAGAGTAAAGGTTTTTATGCAAACATAGATGGCAAGTGAACGAGAAAAAATCAACCATTGTTCAGTTTTAGTTTGACAGTGTTGACATGGTGGCAAGTGACAGATTATGGATTATCAAGGGGTGAAGGGTCTACTGCCGAGATTTATTAATAAAGCCAGTGAAATAAGTTCTTAAATTATGCGAGAAGAGAAGGTTCAAAAATACTCTGTGTCCAAGAATGTTCTAGACATGGGAGAGTTAAAACCATTATGGATCCAGAGAAAATATGAAAAGTTAGGAAAGTATTGCTGTAAATTCGGTGTCCTAAGGCATGAAGAAGAAGATTGTAGTCGACGGGGCTGGGCAAGGATCAAGGTGGCTCACTCGCCTGAAGATCTAAACCGCTAGATTTCATCAAACATCCCAAAAGCACTCCGAAAATTTAAAAACCCTATTAAAAACGTTTGGAACCCAGAAATACACATTTTTATTATTGTTCTTAGTTTTCATTGTCGCTTTTTGGGAGAGTAAAATTTGGAGAAGACCGCCACCATTGTTGTCTCCCATTCATGATAAAAGTTTTATTCTCTTGTCATTTCTTTGGAACTCTCGTATTTGTGTTATAACTTCAAATTATTTGTGAATTCACTATTTTTGCTTTGTTCGTTTGTTTTCAATCTCCTCATGAACTAAATCAATTAAGAACTATGTTTTACTGGAAAATTCACATGTTCTAGCATGTTTTATTTAGGTTGATTTTATGTTTAGTGCTTGAATTTGATTCGCGACCATGTTAATGAAATTAGGATTGATTTTATACTTGAAAAAGATTAAATTAGTTGTGTAAAGTAGTTTATCAATCGTAAACATTTTTAGGCTAGAGATAGTTATACTATTACGGAGTCGAGAAAACGTTCATGTTAATAATGATATTCGTTATTTTTAGGAATTGCGATTTAGAGAAGACATCCCGCTATAGGTTGAGAATCATAAATTTTCGAGAGAGATTTATGATTACAATTTATTGTAAACGTGATTAGCAAAATATGAAGATGTGAGTTGTGCTTAATTTTTGAGAATCCAAATCATATGATTAACATGTGAATCCATAGTTTGTTCATCACTTCCTAGTTTCAAACCGCGTTTTATATTTTTTTATTATTGTTATTCTATCGTGCCATAACCACTACGTTCATCAATATCTGGTTCAATAAGTATTAATTAGTAGTTTTAATAATTAAGATTTTTTCTCGTGAGATCGACTCGACTTCCTGAATATGCTAATTTTTGCAACCCTATGCACTTGCGTGTGGAAAAACTGTAACAAAGAGGAAATATGAAGACATTCAACAATACTTTACCCAACAAAAAATGCTAGTATTGGGAAAATAAAGACAACAAGAAGTATGACTGAGAAGGAAGTGGCGTACATCACAAGAAAACTTGCTCAAGCTTTTGAGAGTAGAGTTAGCTTTGATCAATAAAGAGCACAACCTATTAACGGAAAAAGGAAAATCACAGGTAAGCAGAAAGCAGTAACATAGATGAACCATGGCCGCAAACTTGCAATTATGTTTATGCAAGTAATTAAATCAGATGAAGAACTGAGAGCAAAAAATAATTCTATCATGCTTGAGAAGGCAAAGGTTAACAACCCCCTACCAAATAAATGTTAGTAGTGTCCTTGAATTTTCATGGTCTTGCAAGAGAAACGGTAGAGGAGCCTCTGAGAAGCCTCTAGAGGAAAGGGATACAGAATATTCTTGTACTTATGGTGACTAAAGTTGGCTATGAGAAAATGCATAGACTGAAGGAAAAATTTAGATTTTGGGGTGGTGTTGCACTTCCTGTTGTAGTAACTGCAAGTTACTATATGGTATAAGAGAAGTTTGAAATTGGATATATGGAGAACTTCTCATAATTTTATTTGGGCAATCATCATCTAGGAAAATCTAGAGAAACTAATTGGGATTTTTTGTGGTTTATGATCTCCCATATTGTGATAAGTCACAAACTTTGTGGAACAATACGAAGAGTATGGTTCGAGTTTCATGTAGAACGTAGATGATGATACGAGATCTGAATTTGATTTTATGCTCAACTGAAGAAAAGGTGGATAATTATATATATATTTCCTTTTTATATATAATTATTAACGTGAATAATTAGCATTTAAATATGTTAATAATATTTTCGAAACTTGAAGCTTGAAATTTTGATTTTACAAATTCAAATTTGAAAATTGATTTACCTTGTGTTTCTTCACCTTATCGAGTTATTTTATGTTAATTTATGTTTGTTAAGGGTAATTGTGTACATACACGTTTATATTTACTGATTTCGAAACACCTAACATTTTGTAATTTTTGGTAAATACCCAACCTAAGTAGTTAACGAAATTTTTGGGACCTCTTTTAATCCAAATGAGTTTCCCGGCTAGCAATCCAGCTGAAGTTAATAATAAAAAAAAATCAATAGCTGTAAATGAACCGTCGTAATATTAATAATCTTCTACATCTTAATTAACAAAATTTGATACCATTTCGAATCCATGAAAGTAAATGAGAGTAAATTAAGAGAGAGAAATATCATTTCATTATTTTTGAAGATATAACATCTAAAAAATATTCGAAGAACATAACCTAGAAGATTGAAGAACCCATAATATTGAAGCACGTGAAAAAAGAGGAAGCAACCTTAAAATGTAAACAAGGTTAAAATTCAGTAAACAATATGTAAACACGTATATTCTCGTAAACAATATTAATAGTTATTAACATATAGTTAACATATTGTAGACATAAAATAAAACTTGGAAACAGATTTTAAAATTACACGGAATATTTGTTTAAACTTTGTTAATTGGTTGTAAATAAGACAAAAATTATAAAACTAACCGGATTCACGAAATGAAAAACATTCATTGTTGTATAATTTCATTCGTCCAATAAGAAGAATGATATATGAGAATTATTATGATAAAAGTACATATAGCGAAATGCGTTATGTAAACAAAAACTCAGAAAATAAATAACAGAAAAACTGTTATGATTTAAAAAAATATGATTTTTAAACAACAACGTTAGGTATACGAATCTCTCGTTTAATTTGTAACTGCCAAAAGACAGTTATAAGAGGGTAGTTCTCTGATTGTAGAAGTAATGCTTGTTTTTTGTATCCCCATCAACAAAAACACTGAAGCACTCAGACAATCGTCTGATTTATACAAACACTTTTGCATGTTAACGAAAACGGGAACTTCAGAAGAAAAAAACATACCTTCAACACATGTCATCCTTTGTATAGAAAATCTTCCTCCCACGTTTTTTCTCGGGGAAACGGTTAGTAATACGTTCAGCAAATGTTTTTTCCGGCGTCGTCGATGATTTTGTGAAGTTTGGGAGAGAAAAATATGAGAGAGGAGATAATAGATAGAAGAAAGTGAGAGTAGAGAGAGAAGACACATAATCAGTGTAATTTTTTTTTGTTTTTTGTTTATCTCCCCTAAATTTGAAGTCTAGCTAGTAGTGCTAAACCTAAAAAAAAAAAAAACTAAAAAAAAAACTTGTAGTGCTAGGTATACAATCTCTCGTTTAATTTGTTAATTGGCTATTAAATATCTATTTATATCACCAACAACTATAATTTTTTACTATATTATGAGACTAAAAAATTAGAAGAACGATATAATTTCACCATAAACTTTTGTATTAATATTCATAACGGAGATGTCCATAGTAGTCTTTCTCCCGAACGGGAAGAATACCTATTTTATTGTTGCAGTAGGAAGAAGAGAAAGCATGTATAATCACACACAACACAGATAATACATAGATAGATACACATGTAACAGAGAGTGTAACACAAGTAACGAGAACATGAGACTTGGTTTTGGGCATGAGATGAATTGCCAGGTCAGCCTCAATGGATAATACCCGCCAAAAAGTTAGTGAGAAGATCCAGAAGAAGAACGCGGCGATCCCCACCGGATGCTGACGTGGCATCATCTGTGAGCTGCCTGGCAGAGCAAGCGATGGAAGCTGCAGAAGCAACAAACAAAACGAAACTCAGAGACTTGCTGTTCATCTTCATCATTGTCATCTTTCTTTTCTTCTCTATCAACTTGATACCTTTCTTTTCTTCTCTCTCTATATATGGGATATTATTGGAGCTTGAGATGATTCATACACACTTGAACACACATTTATACACCCGATTGAGTGAGAGCGAACGCATAATATCCTCATTATGATTCAAACACTATAAGATTTAACAAAATATTCAGCCGTCCCTAGATATGCTACTAAGTATAATAGTTGTCATTTTTTAATATTTAAATAAATCTCTTTCTGTGTGCCGGAGATTTTCTTTTATAGATATATCTCAAACTAATTATACAATGATCTCTAATGTAATCATTAAATATCAGAATAATCGGTCATAACACTAATTATACTTTTTAAATATAAAGCGGATCAGAATGTACATATTTTCGATTGCTTTCAAGTTTATCGGCATGTACAAACTTTTACTTGCCAAAATATATAGTTTTTTCACTTATACTTTCTAAGTATAAATCTATTCGGAATATGATGTTCAACATGTTATGAGAATCTGGTCGACACTAATTATATTTTTTTAAGTATAGAACTAATTGGAATGTACAAATTTGTGATTGCTATGAAGTTTATTGGTATGTACAAGTTTTCAATTGCCAAAATGTATAATTTTTTAACTTATACTTTCTAAGTATAACTTTATTCGGAATGTTATGATCTGTTCAGAATATGATGTTCAACATATTATGAGAATCGTATCATAACACTAATTATACTATTTTAAGTATATAGTTAATTGGAATGTACATCTTTTTGATTGCTTTCAAGCTTATCGGTATGTACAAAGTTCTTATTGCCAAAAAGTATAATTCTTTCACTTATACTTTTTAAGTATAAATCTATTCAAAATGTTATGATATGTTCGGAATATGTTGTTCAGCATATTATGAGAATCTGCTCATAACGTTCCCTCATGTTCTTCTTCTCCAAGAGTATTGTTGTGATGAACTAGTCATCCGATTTCAACGTAGAATCCCTTCTTTCCAGCACCAAATGTTGATTCCTAAAAATGGTACAACAATGTATCGACGAAAGTAATAAGAATGAACATAAGATGAACATATAATTTTTATACTTAGGTCGGATTTTTCTTATACAAGACTAATCTTCAATATAAGAAGAGATTTTACAAGAAAAATTCTAGGTGTAAGTCAGATGTGCATGTGCCATCATTTGTCATCTTCTTCCTCTTCTTTTTATAGGTTTTTTTTTTCGAGAACATGGGTTGATCAGACTAACGTTCATGATAACTGTTGTTGGTTATTTAGATCGTGTGTTTGTGGCATCAAAGACCGTTATATGATTAATTTCGACGATTTTTTATGCTTACGTGGCTTTCGTAACTCTTAATTCAAATGAATAGTCCTTATATTCCGAGACCTTATCTGAACTATTCAGTTATGTTGGTCGATATTTTGAACTTAACTTATGTTTATATTCGTTTCTATTCTGTTTATGCCGATTCTTTTGATATTCGATGAAACATTTATGTTCGGAGTTATGCTATCCGGCATATTTTATGGTTTATTCAGAGCTATGAAATTCTTATCATAACACATAGTAAATTTAATACTTGGCAATCACAACCTACACAATACTATAAGAAGATTCCAGATGATCTTACTATCTTCACGCTCTTGGATTCCACGTTACTCTTCGCTCCCTGATCGTCGATTCTTTGGTTGCTCTGGCTAATCGATTAGGTGTTGGTCAACTCTTTACTCACTAATAAAAATATTAATGAGATGTTTTAAGTATTTAATAGTTTCTAGCACTGGAAGTTTGATTATTCCAAAAGAGGGAAACGGAAGAACTCTACAACCAGCGAGGGATGTGCCATTTTTTCTACTCTTTTTAGAGTTGGATTTATTTAGGAATAAAATAGTTATGAGTTAAATCTTTACTATAAGCCATTAGCTTAGTAGTTTTTAAAAAAAGACATTAGCTTAGGATATTTAAGTAAAATGTATGCATAGTACTCTTGCCCATCAAGTAAGAAATTGAGTATCCTTCTTCACCGGATAAAGACAAGTAAATTTGAAAACTGATAGTAAAGACAAATTTAAAGACAGTGAATTAGAATTTAAAGTCGCTTCTATTTTTTTTTTTGGCATAAAATAATATTGAAAGAATTACTTGAAACTGAAAAATATAGCATAAAATTATGAGAAAGTTTATGTACGAAATACACTTCGGATAAAAACTTTCATCCTATACCACAAGATTCAGTTGGCAACTTGGCATAGATGATCCACAGTCAATTGAGTCTCATCATTGATCTCGGAAAGAACTCGCTCAAATCCAGCTGAAAAATCACCGAACTGAACTCGAGACGGAGGGTTTAAGTTGAAAACGTATGAAATAGGTCTCGAAACCAACATTGGCTTCTTGGTGATCACCGCGTCTCTCAGCTTCCCAAAGCTACTCTCAGCATGTGGGAACGAACCAGTGAGAAAAAAGAAACTCTCTCTGCCCTGTTTCTCCACCTGAAAAAAACATACATCAAATAAGCAAATGATACCTATGTAGTCTTGGAAATTCCAGTTAGGCAGCATATAAAGATACTTTTAAAAAAATTAAACAAATGATATTATGGACGATTGACCGTCATTGTAATTGTGGTAGAAGGAACCGTTTTTTATCACCTGGAGCTGTGAAAATCTGATGTTGTTCATGGTGAGAATAACAGGTGCTTCACCCAAGGAATCGGCAAGCATGCGAATGGCAAGGTACTCAAAGAAATTCCTGACGAGCATAATTTGTGTTTCGATTTGTTCTTCGGCTCCTTCGAAGTTTGGAAACCACAAAATGCACTCGATCTCTTTCCAAGGAACGATCTTCCCTCCAGTGGAGATGATGGTCTGGTACGGATGACGAAGACCCCAGAAAATTTCAACACCGTCCAAGGAAGGATCGAAAATGGCGGTCGATGATTGCGATGAAGTGGCAATTATTTTGGATGGATCCAAGTATCGGGAAAGATTCGTGGTGAAACACAATTCGGTGTCGTCCAAAACTAAAACACGTCCGTTGGGATTCAAAGGAAGCAATCCGAGAAGGGAAGTAGTATCTGCATAATCGCCTTCCGGTAGACATATCGCCGGGCTTGATGGTGATAGTAATGATGATGATAATTGTGCTGGTGGACCTGAATCATGAGAAAAGGGGCACGATGTCCCGTTTCGACAACCCTGTGAAAAGGTACGTTGTTATTAATATTACAATCGCACAAAGCTTTTAAAGATTGTAATATTCCCGTTCGGCACCAACTTGACTTACCTCAACAATTTAGCCTTCTACATGTAAATTTGATACTCATACATGAATTCACAGAAACAATCTTCTCTGGATAACCTTATAAACTATTTCAGTTCAAGATATATTTATTTTACTTCACAAGTATTGTGGCTGTGACTTGTAATTTGAAATTAAGAACTGTTTTTTCTTTCTTCAGGGAAACAAAAAGCGGGTCACCTTGAGAGAGAAGAAAAATTTGCATGCGGGTTTGTTTGCTTGCAGTGAGTGTGAAAATGGGCATTGACTGCCTCTGGTACAGAGCCCCTTTTGAAAGTATATACATATAGGAACCCCTTCATTGGTAGGAGAAAAATCATTTCCATTCTGCTTACCAGAAATCTCGTCTGTAAGCTGAGATTTTATCTATTAGAAACAAGAAATCAGCGACTACTCAGTTTTGGAGAGTAAAAAAAACCCAGATACGGAAGGCAAATACAGTATTGCAATTACCTCGTTGATGATGGCTGCAAAGCTATTGGCGACAAGAGATTTCTCAAATTCATAGGAATCAACAAATGGCACAGCAGAGCATATCTTCTCCTCATAACATACGTCATTCTGGTTATCACTCACTTTAAGCGCATCAATTCCTTTTGAATTGCGTACGAGAAGGCAGGTATGCTCAAACTCGTTTGAGTCGTAGCACAAAGGTAGACCTCCATAAATCGCCAAAAAGCTTGGGCGAAACCGGTGGATGGAGTTCAAAACATCTTCATCTGAAAACTAACCGAAACAAATGTAAGTATGGGCAATAGTGACCAAGCATTAAAGAATCTAAAAACTCATTGTCTGCAAACATTTACATAGAAATCTAAACATTAAATATGAAAGTGAAACATACATGTGTCAGCAACACTGTTCAAGGATGACTGCACAAGATAATGGAAAGAGCACCATTCTTCCTTGACCTTATTTTGCAGCAAAGTGGAAACTTGAATCTCATCGGATATTAGAAGTTTTCTTAAATGCCTAACTCGTTGCTTATCCTTCAGAACATAAAGATTCTAAATCAGTTATTTCATACATATATTATCGTGGGCTCTAGAGACGTTCTCGTGTGTTAACTTTACCTTGAAGGCCCGCTGCCAAAATTGAAATGCACATAAATTTCCCATCAATGATATCTCCTTTCGACCAGTAAGGGTAGTGTCACTAATACCTTCCCTAAAATTGCAGTCCGTGTAGTCTGTGGCCTGCGTCGCATAATCCACTGAATTAGAGAAACTCTTTAAACAATTAAAAAGAGGAGTCTGAAATAAGGGGCTTTGTTCACCAAGGTAATACCAAACAACCATCCCCAAAAGGACGAAGAATCGGTAAAGGCTGAGAATCCATCAGCACCCCCAAAAGTATTCCTTCTCGCAGCAGCCCAATGGCACCAAACTTAAGAACGAGCACAGAAGCATCAAAAGACAACGAAAAGCTCGCAAGCAATCGGCCAAAGAACGTGGGCTCATAACGACACCTTGAAGACGTCTTCTCTAGTACATTCATGTGAACTAACAAATCCAATGCCTCTTCAACAACCTCAAGATTCGGTGGATCTAGAGTTCTCTGCAGCAGCACTGCATCAAAAGTGACATAAAATGAATCATTGTATTGTGCTTGGACGTGCGAAAGAATTGCTATGGATTGGGATTTGCATGTACGAATATTACAGACATACCCTTCGGATCATTAATAGTTTTAGATTCAGAACAGCAAATTTGAAGCACTTGCTGCCTTAACGACAGCCTCAATATGGCTGGAAGCTCATAATCCTCAAGCTTGCTGAAAAAGGACCCAGTAACCAACCGATACACCTGACCATCGCAAGTTCTTCCAGTTCTCCCTCTACGCTGTTCAGCCTACATGTAACTTGAAACATAAGGACTCTGCAAAAGTCATATTTAAATTTATGGGTGAGGTCCTCTACCTGAGACTTGGAAACCCAAACAAGCTTGGCAGATTCTTTTCTCCTGTTCTTGTCCCAGGATACTTGTAAAGATCGACAAGAATCAATGACGAAAGCCACTTTAGGTATTGTCACAGATGACTCTGCAATATTTGTTGCTAGTATTACCTGCAAAAACTTTGATCTTCAAAACACAAACCATGGCAATGGAAACAAAACATATAAGAGGTCTACATGCTCAGGACAGAAGACTCGAAGAAGGATTTTAAAATTTCCATCTTACGCATAATAATTTATTTTTAGAGAAAAACCGACAGCTTCTACTAAGAAACGGAAGTTCCTTGAAATGATACGTCAACCAGGCTGCAAGAGGGACTCCAAACAACCCCTTGACAGCCAAAGCGACAAAAAGACACCTGGGAAAAGACTATAAAGTACTTGACTAGTCCCGGCACAACTCCGCTTGAGTATGCCTTAAAATTATAACGCATAATATGGAGCCTGGAAACTGGCGTATGGAGAGAGTAGTATGACAAAAGAAAGGATGCAGTATTTATTGATACCAATACAGAGCATATATAATAAAAAAGAAACTACTACTAAGTATGATAGTAACAATATTAGCTATAATGTTGTATAGAAATGCTATAGTAAACTTTAAAGACATTTCCTTCAGAAGGACGAGGCAGACCTTCCGATGTGATTTCCATATCTTCATCGCATTGAGGGCTTCATTGGTGTCAACACTACCGTGTAAGATGTGAACTTTGAAAGCTGAACTGAGTGGCATTAACAGGTACCACTGCTGTTCCAAGGAATAGTATGTTGGAAGGAAAACCAAAATGCTTTTCTCAATATCCGGTTCATTGTCATGTATATGAAGCACCAGTTCATGAATAAGTTTGTGTACTTCTGATTTGATATCAACACTAGGTGCAACAGATGTTGAATCAGAACCACCCAGGGTCGAGGAGGATATGTTGGCGCTTGATCCAATAATATCATGAATCTGAATTCACAAGGTGATTACCAAGATAAAAAGAAAAAATTAACCTCATAAATTCAAATAAAACCGTAACATACTTTAGCATCTTATACGTGCTCAAGACACAAAAAAAATGTTTCAGTACCTTAATTCAATACTCGTATGGGTCTTGTTGATATTTATCTAAAAGTAGCAGTGTGTTGTATTAGATGAAAGGATAGTTTATTATGGAGGTGATTCATGTTTGAATCTTGAAAACCGAGCGAGTGCGAAACCAACACGCTAGCCCAAACCAAGAAGCAAAGATTAGAACACCCAAGAAAAAGATGGCCACCCTTACATTAACAAGTCAATATAATTATGTCAAAGATCAAGAAAAAAAATAACACAATTGAAATTAGGTCTATCATTATGAGATCAAAAGCATTATAAACATTGGTGTTAAACTTGTGTGGTTACACATAGATTATTATATTATGCTCACTGGGAGTTTCACTAGCCCCCTCAAATCTTTCCAATTAAGATCTTACTCGTTTGCCATAAATACCTGCTCAAGATAAAGAACCTTCCGGTCAAAAACGGCCTTTTGGTTAAAGGTAGGGATTGCCAAAACCTCTACTCTTTCATCCCTCCCGAGATCCTTGAAGTAATCTTTGTATCTCAACGTATCGGCCGTTGCCGACATCAATACTACCCTGAAAATTTAAATAAACCAAACTCATAAGTGAGCTATAAGGGAAGAGTCTTTAAAATATGTCAAACCTCGACATCAGTACTACCCTAAAAAATTAAAACTAACTGAACGCATAAGCGAGCGATAAAAGGGAAGAGTCTTTAATATATGTCAAACCTCAAGTCGTTGTTCTTCATCAGATACTGCTTCACGCAGACAAGAACGAGGTCAGACTCGATAGATCTTTCATGAACTTCGTCGAGAATGATCACTTTATAGTTAAGTGCATTGGAACCCTTGTCTCGCATTTCCTCAACCAGAACTCCGGAAGTTTTAAAAACAAGTTTCGAGCTGTAAAAGAAATTTTATAAAAGGAATGCAATTATATTTTAAAATATCAACATTATCACAATTATTTGCTGATAAAATATCAACGAGACACGAAATACCTAGCTGATAATTTCTTTGAATGACCAATGTGATACCCGACTTCTCCTCCGATTTCGCACTTACGAGCTTTTGCCACAGTTTTGGCAACAGCGACAACTGCAAATCTTCTAGGCTGCGTACACAAAATGGGCTTCAAATTGGCCTCAAGAAGATATTGCGGGACCTGGGAGCTCTTGCCTACGATACCAGAAAAAAAATTATATAAAATAACATGAAGTGAAACGGTAAAATAAGTTTTTTGTTTTGATTTCAAATATATGACACTAGAATACGAAAACAAGAGAAAGCCAGAGCGTGATCCCGAGGCTGTGAATCAAAGGTCACTAACGGCAAAAAGCCTAACGTAATCCGGGGCAAAAAGCGATTTTCAAATGCACAGCCTCGAACTTGAACGCTCATCTCTAAAATCGTAAGGAAAAACACACACACGCCAAAAAACAAAGACTTCTATTTCGCGTTCTCCACCAAAAGCCGACTCGAACAGATAAACATACATACGCACATATACATACACACATTTAGATTTTAGAGTGAATGTGCGAGAGAGAGAACACACCGCAGCCAGTATCTCCAACGATGAGAGTGACGCGATTCTCGAGGACTTTCTCGACGATTTTTTCTCGGAGAGCGGCGACAGGGAGAGACGAGAACCTTGAGGACGAGGCGGGCGGGAATGCTGACGAGAACTCCGACAGAGACGATGACGTCGGAGACGACGGCGTCGCCATTGATGGAGCTTACAAAGAACTCTCTCTAAGATCGTCGATGACGACGACTATTTTTTTTTGAGGTATCGATGACTACTACTCTTCCAAAGCAAAATAAAGCATAAAATTGTGAAGAAATATTATTCTTATTGTACTAATTAATAAATAAACAATTACAAAAGGTAACTTCTCTCTCCTCCAATTCTCCCGCCTCTTTGAGAGGTTTTTGTCGCGTAGTGGGTCTACCGGAGTCCAGCCGTACGCAACGAATATCTGGGACTAGCTTCGTGGAAATGGCAAATTAAGTAAAATTCATGTTTGCCGCAGTGTTTAGCTCTAGCCTACTTTATATGATCAAGTGCTCGCTACCATTTTCACAAACCATTTTTACACAAATTTAAGGCTCGATTTTATTCGGTTGTTGGGCACGTGATCAAATTGGCAGTAACAGAATGGAGCGAAAATTGAAGAAATAATTTGTGAAGGAATGTAAACGGTTGTCCGAAGAATATAATTTGTAGTTAACTAGCCAATATAATTCATGAATTTCGGAAAATATTTGTTGTCTGATGAAGTTTTATTACGAAATATATATGTCAAATGACAAAAAAGTCTTTAATAATATTTTGGCCAGTCGTTTACATTATTTTGCAAAATTTAATATTAACTGCGGTATCTTACGGTATGTTGCGATTAAATTTTGTAAAGAACATTTTTGTCTTTTGGCACATATTTTTCGTAATAAAATTTCATCGCACATAAAAACATAATATTATCTTAGTATCACACATATTTTCCAAAATTCCTCATTCAAAATATCTCAAGTCATGTCACATGCGTCTCATGACCAAATTTTCATTAGTTACCGTGACAAAGTTATTTCGCGCTAGTTAGGATAGAATAGTGATAATATTGCACGATTTTCAGTTAAACAATCGTAAATTCGAACTTCACTCGCAAACGAAACTGCCTTAAAAAAAGTCATTTCACTCTTAAATACACATGTTTTACTTGTTTCAAGTCCGTGGTTAAATCATGCAACGGTCAAATATCCATGTCATGGCACGGCTAATTGTCATCCATGCCCGTGCCACAACCATGTCATGGCCAAATTTTCATGATTTATCCTGTCAGTCATCCCACACTCAAATATTCATGTGTTACATGTCGCACGCTCGTGCTTAAGCCATTTGTGGCTGTAATATAATTTGTCCTAAATTCCAAAAAAAATCTTAAAGAAGTTTAAACATTAGTTTAGAGATTTTTCCCCTTAATGACAGTTGCCTATGTTCATCCTTCAAAGTTGAAGGATTGTGTGTGTTTTGCCCATTTGATTAACTTTCCATCCAATATCAATTAACGTCACGTGAAGCATATGTGAAAAAGGTAAATGAATAAATTTCATAACCAAGTTATTCCAAACAAGGGTAATATACAATTTTTTTCCTCTCCGGTACAATCTTGACCGAGCTCTTCGATCTATCAAAGCTAACCTTTCTTCACTTGATGAACAACAACCTCACGGGAGAAATCCCCTCGGGAATCGGCGAGCTTCTGAAACTGGACATTCTCTTACAATGTAACACCTATCTCTCCGACTCCAACGGAAAGCTCACGAATTAAGGTCGATCTTTCCACTAATTTGCTCACGGGACCGATCCCACCAAACATCTGCAATGGAACTCGACTCGAAAAGCTTCTCTTGTTCTTGAACGCCTTCTCTGGTAAATCATTTCCTCCTCCAGTAGTGAGTTTATCCTTGTCTTTGGTATGTTTTTTTAGGCAATCAGTGGGAGATGTATTTAGGTCGGATCTGTATTTATCTGTTTGCCCAAAAAATAGCTAGGGATATTGTTGTTACAATGGCATTGATCGGTGTAATTGTGTTGACTTTTTTTTTTTTTTTTGAAGATCCAAATCAAATATATCATGATTTATACCTTAACTTTTTCAAGATATCTTTTATGCATATTTTTGGAAGTTCCCTATGTTGACTGATTTGGTGATAAATGTATTAACTTCCTAATTTTGTTAGAGTTTAGAAGTTTCCTATTGCAACATATTTCTTCATATTGCAATAACATTCATCTAATATATTTCAGTCTATTTGAGAACTTTGCATTAAAGAGTGAGAAAACTCTAGAAAGACTTCCACTTTATAGGAGTTCTATAAAAGTCGATTGAATCTCCCTTAGCAGCAAGGAAAAATGACATTTCGACATACCTATAAGGTTCTGTGCTCTGCTCGATTGCCGGACTTAGAAACTATTTATTTGATATGGTTGTAATTCTCTAAACACTTATTCATATACTACAAGATTAGTGAAATATAAGTTTTGTGATTGCGTTATTTGAGTCCTCGTGAATGTTTATTGAAGTGATCATACATCGGGTGAGTGTTTGAAAAGTGGAATTTAGAGAGATCTCAAAGTCAGGGAGTCATTAATTTAGTTTTCATATTGAGCAGTAGACAAAGTAACATTGATGTTGAAATTCATATGAAGTCATTATTGTATTATTGATTAGTGGATACTTTTTCATTGTACTGAAAACTCATAAGTAGGTGACATTGTACTGAACTGGGTTACCACTATTTGTGTTATTTATCATCTCCCACTCGTTTATACAGCTATATATTCGCTCAACAAAATATTCCACAAACTGTTGCATCATTCGTGTGTTATATCTTGAACACTAGTTCATAGAATGTTCAAGTATCAATAGATATAGAAATAATCATATACACTACGTACTTAAGAATATATAAATGTATTTAACTGTGATATCATAAGGAACAACACTTTCTATTGCACATAACCTTCCTTCATCTTGCACTTGTGTTATTGTTGTTCTTTTATTCTAATTAAGAATGTAATATTATATATGTAGCGCGCACCAGAATGTGGAAAGTAAGCGACGTGAGATGTGTAGAAATAATCATACTACTATTACTTGCAGAACCCTGATTTATATTCGGACGAGGAAATAAATAATAGCAGGATAGTGTGAGTATAACACTTTGCCGTGTTAGACATATATATATTTTTTTTTTTGAGGTTGCTGTGTGAGACATATATATTTTTTTTTTTTTTTGAGGTTGCTGTGTGAGATATATCTACAAAAGAAAATCTCCTGCACACAGAAAGAGATTTATTTAAATATAAAAAATGACAACTATTGTAGTTAGTAGCATATCTAGGGGCGGTCGAATATTTTGTTAAATCTTATAGTGTTTGAATCATAATGAGGATATTATGCGTTCGCTCTCACTCAATCGGGTGTGTGTATATAAATGTGTGTTCAAGTGTGTATGAATCATCTCAAGCTCCAATAATATCCCATATATAGAGAGAGAAGAAAAGAAAGGAATCAAGTTGATATATAGAGAAGAAAAGAGAGATGACGATGATGAAGATGAACAGCAAGTCTCTGAGTTTCGTTTTGTTTGTTGCTTCTGCAGCTTCCATCGCTTGCTCTGCCAGGCAGCTCACAGATGATGCCACGTCAGCATCCGGTGGGGATCGCCGCGTTCTTCTTTTTAATCTCATCTCTGATCTTTTGTCGGGTCTTCTCCATTGAGACTGACCTGGCAATTCATCGCATCCCCAAAACCATGTCTGATGTTTTTGTTACTTGTGTTACACTCTCAGTTACATGTATGTATCTATCTATGTATTCATTTGTGTTGTGTGTGATTATGCATGCTTTCTCTTCTTCCTACTGCAACAAATAAAAAGCCTATTCTTCCAGTTCGGGAGAAAGACTACTTTGGACATTTTCATTATGAATAATACAAAAGTTGATGGTAAAGTTATAGCTTTCTTCTATTTTTTGTGTCTCGTAAACTAAAAGGTTAGAGTTGTTTGGTGATATAAATAGATATCGAATAGCCAATTTCCTAATAATAACACAATCAAGTTAAACTAGATATTCGTATACCTAGCACTACAATAAAGCAAAACATGATATATCACTTATTCTAATGTTACTACCGCGATCGACCTCTCTTTTTTGTTTGCGTGACATAAAGTAAGACGCCATCTCAAAAGCATTAGCGAAATAAAAACACTTCATACTGTGCTGATTACACTGGCCTGATGACTAAAAATGTACATATAAGTGTGTTTCCTGTTGTCATTGTAGCCTTCAAAGTAATTACGCGTGTTGACTTTTAATACCTTTCTCCAATGAATTGGGACTCGAACCAACAACAAAATGAGGAATACCGTTTACATTAAGACTTTGTGATCCTACTCCGATTTCTTTAACAAGCTTATGGAGAACATAAAATGATTGACATAGTAGATACGATAAAGTTTTTCGTGAATTTTTTTAGCGAAAATAGTCCAAATAATTTGGTTAAACTTTATCATGATCATTAATCAAACGTTGTTCATTTTGAAAACCTCCTATGTTTAAAGGGCTATATTATTTAATAATCCAACTGTCAATACGAAGACTTAAGTGTTAGTTCAGGAAGAAAGAACTAGTACTAAGAGTTTTCGGTTTTGAATTGTACTTAGTAGTAGTGAGGACTGAGTAGTGTTGAGTGTGTAATCAATACCTAGATCATAGTGCAAGCAGAACCTCAATAAAGTTGTTTGTGTTCATCTTTACTTACACTATAAGCAATTTGGTTTTGGTTTCTTAAATAGTTTTGGTGTATTTAATATGTTTGTGTTTTTAGTAGTTATATTATCTACATAAAGAATTAGGATTTTGATCTACTGGCTTAGAGGAGAAAATAGTTATTACTAAATGAATGTTTACCTAAAATCATGAATTAAGTTAGCAATTTGATTCTCTTGAAATACATAAATAAGAGAGATATATTGAATAAAAATAAGCAATTTCAACTTAAAAAAAAAGGTAAAATAAAAAAACTCAGCACTCCTCTTATTATAGTCGAATTTGTTCTATTAGTCTTCATCCTTCCGGAAATCACTTGTTGAAAGACTATTATATCAGTCACTTAGAGCAATTAAGGAATCGACGATTCAAGAGCAATGAGTAATCAAGAAATTCGGGTGCGTGAAAATCAGGAGATCAAAGTAGCAATGAGCAGCCAAAAGATTTGGAGATCATTGAAACCGTGATGTAAGAACAAGGAGATCTTGAAAAATGTTACAAACTAGGATTTTTTATGCACATGTTGTCGTGGATTCTAGAGATTGGCCCGCAGTTTAGTCATAGTTTCAAACCAAATACATATTAAAAGGTAAAATCGAGACTGAAATGTTAATTGAATTGCCACATAAGAAATTTGATTATCTTTTTTTTTAAACGGAGCCTCATTAAAATCTTTCATCTCCGATTGATACTGTGAAAGGAAAAAGAGTGGTCTCATGTATCGCTTGATTCATCAACATATAAACATTCCCGCACAGGAGGCGGGAAATTCCTGTAAGAAAAAATACCAAAAGTGTTCGACTCTGAGGCCCATTTAGCAAAAAAAAAATTGATTATCTAATAAACGAATTTCCATGTAATCTCAATATTTTAAACTGACTTAAGCCGTCTAATTATTCACTTTTTTAACGGCATTAAATCAATACAATTTTATTTAAGCAATGATTTTCTTTCTCGCAAAAAACCTTAAAGGAAATGAGACGAGCTTGAGACCCTTAAATTGATAACTTGTCGTACTACTAGTAAAATATAACTTATTACATTCTTCGATAGATACTGTACCAATTTTTTTTATAATGTTTGAGTTTAATAAGAATTGTCAAGGACTTAGTGAGATCTTAGTTAAATAAAGTCTTATTTTCCTCTTAAGCAAAAACGAAAATAAAGGTGAATTTTAGCCGAAAATCTATATAACGTATTTCAGAGGGTTATATCTAAACCTGGCCTACCGGGACGAGACGGTACTGGTAGGCCCGTCCCGGTAAATATTAAAGCGGGAGCGAGACTCCCGGTTAGAAAATGGGGAGCGGAATAGGAGGTCCGGGTTGTGGTGGTACTGGGACCGGACTCCCGATTCAATACCCGAAGTTAAAAAGAAAAAAATTGTGAGCCGTCGGATCTGTCCTAGGTCGAATACCCCTCTTGGGCGAATCCGAGCGCTCAAAATCGCATCCAACGACTGAGATTAAGTAAAAATACAACTTTAAATGCGTCAGGGATCCTCGCACCGCGACCTCACCGCGACCTCCACCGCGAGGAGCATCGGTGAAGAACTTTTAGCATGTAAAAATCCATCCTCGCGGCGTGAGATGGCCGTGAAAATCACCGCGAGACGTCTCGGGAAGTCTTCTTTGTTTTCCAATGTTGTTTTTTTTTCGTTTTTAGCTCCAATTCCGTGCACCTTACTTCCGTTTTGTCTAAATGGGACTCGATAACGCCCTTTTACCTGTGTAGCTCTGAAACTCACTATACAACACATGTAAACCATTAAAACACTCGAGAACAAGCGCAATCCAAGCCAAATGAGGGTGAATTTATATGTAAAATACGCACTCATCAATATGCGGAAATGATTGACTTCTACATAGGCACCGAGTATAAGAAACATTTAAGATGTTTGATTTTATCAATGATTTTGATTATAATTTTTCTAACATCAACCTTAATACTTAGATGTTAGTTACACTTATCACAAAGGGATATTCCGGCCTTTGTCCGGGATAATTTTTCAAACTTTAAAGTTACGCAACGAGACCCATTTTTAAGTTAGTAGTCGTTGATATTATATATGTTACGCAATTTTGTCTATACTTATCAAAGTTTACTCATTTTCGACTTAAACTACTTTACAAAAATACCTTACGAAAACACGTTAACCTTATTTTCTTAAAACCCCTTTAATTTTTCCTAATTTATGTTTTTTTAACCGAAAATTTTAACTCCCGGTCTCCGGTTCAACGTTCAACTTCCGTGTGAAACAGTTCACATGTTCTTTACTAAGTCATGCAGTTAATTTCCCGGTGAAACAGTTGACATGTTCTTTACTTTACTAAGTCATGCAGTTAATTTCCCGGTGAAACAGTTCACATGTTTTTTACTAAGTAAATAAATATCCCCCCAATAATTACTTTTACGGTTTTACCATTTGCAAGCGCCTCAATCCCCATCAAATAATTCAATAAAAGATAAAATAAAATAATTCACCATCACAGCGAACAAGAAGATAAAGCAAAATATATACAACATTATAATAAAGTGTATAGAAGGGATCATAGAGGAGAGAGTGAAGGAAGGTGAATCGAGGATGTCGCGGAAGGTTCTAGATTCACGGCACTCCGTCAATTGTTGCACTTTTCAGCTCCACGCATGGAAGCCCTTTCATCATCAATCTCTCTCCTCCGCCAAATCCCTAGACCCTCCTCCCACCACCAAGCGCCCCTGCCGCTCCGATCGAGCCACGGCGCTCGCCGACGCTATCGACCTCTCGCGCCTCTCTCTCGCCGAAGATCGCCGCCCCTACGCCGCCTCCGGGAGCCGCCTGCTCGCCAGAAAGCGCCGCCGCCGCGGATCCAGGTCGGTCTCCGGACGGAGCAGCGATCGGAGCGGCACGCGCCGCTGCTGCTCCGTCGGCGCCTCGGCCGCCTGCTCCGATATCCCCCTGGCGCTCGGCACGGACTCCAGCGGCGAGCTCTTCCTCAGCAACAATGGAGACGGGAATTGGTCGTCGGACGTGAGCGACGCGAGGAATCCAAGGGGAGAGAGGGGGAGAGAGAAGGAGAGCTTCGCTGGAGCTGCTCCGATTGGGGCTTTTGATCCTCTGACGGCGGATACCGGCTACGGAAGCGAGCCTGGGTATCGCGGCGACGCCGAGTTCGGGTACGGCGACGAGCTCGACGAGGAAGAGGACGACGGTCGTTTGTTGTTCTGGGGCCACAGCTTTGAAGGTATATACTACTATCTAGTTGCTGATTGAATTTCATTGTAAGCCGCAAATCCAGTGCTGATTGATTTCTGGTTTGATATTGTCCCTGTACAGATATTGATTCTGCGATGGAGATCGTGGGAGAGAACACGTTCTCGGATCAAAAATCGCACCACAGATGTCGGAGGAAGAAGCATGATATCAGAATGGTCGATTCGGTTCGGTGAAATTTCTCTTTTACCATCCAATTCTTATGATTATAGAGTAGAAACTCTTCTTCTAGTTTTTGTACAGGGATACAAGAAAAAAAACTTAAAATGTATGACGATTTTGATAGTCTTCGGTCATTGTGGCCGATTTCATGTTATTTATTACTTTCCAGAGTAGTTGTTTGGACTTGATTAACCAGGATTCTGTATGCTTACTTAAGACGAACAGTTTATAGCTGGGTTAGGAGTAGAGAAATCTTCGAAAGTCTTGTATGGAGTGATTGAAAGCAGAACAAGAATGTTTCTTTTAGCGAATACAGACATATATGTCACAAGGTTTGTGGATTTCTGGTGTTTATAGAGCTCTGGGAGGTATACCCATTTTGCAAAATATGAATCATAAACCAGTCTCAAGCTCGCATTAGAATTGTGGTCTAAACTGGACAAGACAGTATTTCAATTTTTTTATCATGAGCCATAGTTTAGGATATTAAGATAGACTTTGAAATTCTTAATTACCAGTGTATTTATGTTAAGACTTAGGCTGGTTGCATTTTGAAAACCTGTTAAGTGAATTTGTAAATGTAAAAGGGTTTTTGGCACAAGAACTACTAGTTCATTTATTGTTTCATTTCGGTCAATATTTTTATTGAACATCTACCTCCCCAACCTATTTAGTTTTAGCAGTTATGCCCCTTGGAAATAAACATAATTAAATTCACACTATGTAGCTTTAAAGATTGCTAATTAAAGAATCATTTTATTTTAACGATCTTTTATGAGTTATAAGCAAGCTATTTAATTTTTGAGTATTTTAGTTTAAGGTGTTAATTAAATAAAAATTTATATGACCAAACTGCTACAAAATCAGTATATTAGGTAACATGCTTGAAAAGTAGCACTATGTAAACTTTATTTCTCAGATTATAGTTGGGTTGCAATAAAATATATAAAATAAGACACTTCAAAACTTTACAATATGTTTAATTTTTTTAGAACTGTTTTTTGATTTGTTCTTTCGGTCACAAAATAGGCAAGGATAAGACCAACATAACGTGTAAGTGATAGTATTTAAAATTGCAAAATTCATCAAGAAAACGTTAATTAAAGTCCTCAACATATAAATATTTTTAATCATTTTTAATATATAAACTGACTGTTTACGACTTTAAAAGATATCACAATTAAAACTTTATTTATAGTTGAAATTGCGTGTTGATTCCCCTTTGTTTCGCATAAAGAACTGCCGAAATTATAATTATAAAAACAACAGTTTTTAGTTGTGAATTGACGTGATGCCCTCGATCTCTTGATTCTATTCTATTTATTTAAAGAATGAGAAATTTCATTTTTTATACTTAATAGTATAAAAAAAATTTAAATAAAATATTTAAAATAAACTTTAGAATCAAAATAAGACAAAAATATTTTTATTCTTGAAAGTTTCAAAAATTATTATTTACTCGTACGATACGATAATTGTACAATAGTGGACAATAATTTTTTGTACGATATGATACGATGAGATGCGATAATATATGATGAAATACGATGATATACGAAATTTGTAGCATAAAAATATTTTTGTCCGTTTTCTTTGTTAAAATTTATTTTCAAATATTTTTAATAAAATAAGTCTAATTTATATATTTAACATGTTTATAGGTCTAAAACTCGCTATTGACAATTTTCGCAACCACAATATTAATGAAATACAAATTGCGATACTGAAACTAGTAACATTTTACTGTCATTCATACAGTATTAACCAAATTCGTTAAAAAATCGATGAAATTTTTTTGCAATACCTGATAAAAAATTTCCCGAAATAAAAAATATTTGTGATACAAGATATCACGAAATCATGAATTCCTGATTTTATCATATACGATATTCAGGTTGAGGCCATAATTATACAATATGCTTCATCCGTACGTCTTCGAAAGAAAAAAAGTAGGATGAAAGCCAAAGATTCATATTTCTAAAACATAGAGATAAATAAAAACATGGATTTGAGTCAATTATAGTTCTGAGACATTATACTGTCAACATAAATAAGTTTTATTTTAAATGGAGCCTCATTAAAACTACGCCCCATCACGTAACACAAGAGTAAAATAGTGCTCAATACATCGACCAAAGATCGGTTCCTCCCTAAAATTACACACACCAAAGTCAACACTATTGAGAGCCCAATGGGCAAGTAAATGTGCTATTTTGTTGTCGGTTCTCCTACGAATTTTTTTGACATTTCTAAAATGTGCTGAAATTTTGAAATTAGTCTCCAGTTCGCTGTGGTATTCCGACCGGCCGACTCCATCACGAGCTTATTATCTCCTTCGTTAATAACTTTTTTATAGCAATAAAATTTCCCGAGCCGAAGGCCCATTCCCAGAGCCTTTCACTTCTGCTTCTATCGCCGAGTCTGCATCAATTTTACTACGCCAGAGCCAGAGAGCCTCTCCCGACGCAACTCTCGCCACCGCGCCTACTGCTGCAACACCATCTTTAAACGTTGCGTCAACGTTTATTTTGATAACCTCTAGTGGAGGCGACTCCCACTTTTCCTCTGCAGCCTCAGAACAAGGATTCGACTCCGCGGATTTACTGACTCCGCTCGCTCTAATGTCTTCGAGTAACTTCCTCGTCCGCTTAACCAGGAGCGGGAAAGGAATCTGTGAACCTTCGAATAGAAGCTCGTTCCTAGCTCTCCATATGGCTTCAATAATCGCGATCGCCCTCTCCATAAATTCATCAGATTTCCGCACTCGTTTTGACTCATCGTTACAGAGCAAGAGCTCAGACACAATGTCTTGACCTGATCTCCACGAAGCCACGTCCCTGAATTTTCCCAACCCTTCAACCAGCCATACGCCTCTCGCCATAGGGCAATAACAAAACAGGTGGGACAACGCTTCCGATTCTCCTTCGCAGATCCGACAGACGTCTTCCAGCCCTCTTATATTCTTCGCCAGCCTCTCCGTAGTTTGGAAACAACCTTTCCCAATCCTCCACAGAGTCAACTTGTATCTATCATTGAAATTAAATTTCCAAATACGCCTTCAAATCTCGTCTATTGGATCAAAGGCAGCTCCGGAGATAATATTGTAGGCCGCTTTTACTGTGAACACACCTGACTCGTTCGGCCGCATAATTCTCTAATCTTCAATCTATTCCACTAGAGAGATTTATATAATACTTTATATTATGTATTATATATATATTATTTATATATATTGATAGGGACGAGACAATGAAGTGAGAGAAATTATTTCTCTACTGTATTAATGCTTTCATTGTTCTTATAAAAATACAGGTACATGGTACTCTATTTAAAGCAAAAAACCCTAGCTACGCAGGAGACGTCCCTTTCACCTTTTTCCCAGCCTCGAGGACGTAACCGTTTTGTCCTACGTGGAAAGCAATTCGATTAGGGCAAACACGTTGATTGGTCATGGGCTTGAGTCCTTGATCTCGGTATGGGCTGCATGGGTTGCATGGGCCTGTAGCTGTGAATAATTCGACGCGGGGTTTGCAGGATAACATCCAATACCTCCCCTCAACCGAAACGGAGACTCGCCGACGTTAAGGGTGTCCTTGAACCGGAGGAAAGCAGAGACAAACAGATTTTTGGTCAGGAGATCAGCTACTTGATCAGCTGTCGGAACGTAACGAATCTCGAGATGGCGATTGAGCACCATATCGCGAAAAAAATGAAGGTCGATCTCGACATGCTTCGTACGAGCATGAAAGACAGGGTTAGACGCCATGGCGGCTGCACCCATGTTGTCGCACCAGATGACGGGGACAGAGTGGAGAGGAACATCGAGCTCACGGAGCAGAGAGCGTAACCAAGCAATTTCTGCTGCCACGTGAGCAAGTGCACGATACTCGGCTTCGGTGCTGGAGCGAGCCACCACACCTTCTTTTCGGGAGCTCCACGACACGAGACAGTCGGCGAAATAGACACAGTAGGCGCTGGTCGAACGGCGATCATCGGGGTTGCTTGCCCAATCTGCATCGGCGAAGCTTTTGATGGAGAGGACCGATGAGGGCTTGAATGAGAGACCATGGTTGATCGTTCCCTTGAGGTAGCGAAGGACTCGTTTGCAAGCAGCCCAATGCTCGGTGGTGGGGAACTGTAGAAACTGACTGAGCTTATTGACGACGTGAGCAATGTCCGGTCGAGTCAGTGTCAAGTACTGCAGCGCCCCTATCGCGCTTCTGAACATCCATGGGTCAGACAGTGGGTGACCATCATTCTTGGAGAGATTATGTCCTGGGCGAGCCGGTGTGCTGCATGGTTTGACTCCTGTGAGTTGTAGACGTTGCAGTAAATCAGCAACATATTTAGACTGAGATAAATAAAGGCCGGTCGAGTCACGGAAGGCTTCAATGCCAAGGAAAAAATGAAGGGATCCAATTTGCTTCAGTGCAAACTGAGCGTGCAGGTCGGTAGTAAGTTGGTCAATAGCTTGGGGATTATTTCCGGTTACTAAGATATCGTCGACATAGACGAGCAAGAGAATATACACGCCATGAGTGTTGTAGACAAACAGTGAGGTATCTGCTCGTGAGTTAGAGAAGCCCCACTGAATGAGGACTAACCGAAGACGATCGAACCAAGCTCGAGGGGCTTGACGGAGCCCATAGATGGCCTTGTGAAGTCGACAGACATGGTTGGGGCGATGTGGGTCCTCGAAACCCGAAGGCTGCACCATGTAGACTTCATCTGTCAATACGCCGTTGAGAAATGCGTTGTTTACGTCAAGCTGCTTGACGTCCCAGTGGCGAGTAACAGCCAAGGTGAGAACCAGGCGAACAGTCCCGGATTTGATGACCGGGCTGTATGTCTCTGTAAAGTCAACTCCCGGAGCTTGAGAGAAACCCTTCGCAACCAACCGCGCTTTGAGACGATGAACACTGCCATCGGGTTTATACTTGACCTTATAGACCCATTTGTTCCCAACAATATTGTGATCTCGAGGACGGGGAACGAGGGACCAAGTGTTGTTTACAGCCAGCGCATGAAGCTCTTTGTGCATTGCAGTGGTCCAACCAGGGTCAGCCAAGGCTATCTTGACAGTCGCTGGTTCAGGAGGTCCTGGAGCAATCGCAAGAGGATGTGAGATAGCAAATAGTGCCTTGGGGCAGAAGATACCTGACTTGGAACGCGTATGATAGCGAAATAGTGGCTGAGATGGGTCAAGCATAGGCTCAGGTGGGGGTGGTTGACTTTGTGGAGCAGATGGTGAGGTGTGGGCCGCTGATGGATTTTCAGTGGGTGAATGTGGTGGAGGGATAATTACAGGTTGACATTGGCGATCGCTATGATCCGATGAGCATCGAGTTGACCGAGGAGGCAAGTCAGTTATGGATGCAGTCACAGGGAGTGAGGCAGACTGTTGGGCGGGAAGAACAGTTGTTGTCCCAGAGAGAGTTGTGACTGGTTCATCTATATCCACCACTGACGAAGGAGACAGAGACTCATACGGAAACTCATATTCGTTGAAGACAGCATTGCGGGCGACGTAGACACGGCCGAAGGGGTGTAGGCAACGATATCCTTTGTGTTGTGGGCTGTAGCCGATAAAGATGCACTTTGCAGATCTATATTCTATTTTATGGCGGTTGTAGGGGCGGAGGTGTGGGAAAATACTGCAGCCAAAAGCTCGAAGAAACTGGTAATCCGGGTTACGGCCAAACATTTTAAAGAAAGGAGTCGAGCCAGATAAAACCTTTGTTGGCAGTGTGTTGATTACATATGAGGCTGTACTGAATGCATCCCACCAGAAGCTCGAAGGAAGGTGAGACTGAGCAAGCATCGAGAGACCCAACTCGACGATGTGACGATGTTTACGTTCAGCCTGACCGTTTTGTGCGTGTGTGTGAGGACATGGATGTCGGATAGCAATACCGTGCTCAGCCAAGAAGGCACCGAATGGTCTATATTCGCCGCCAAAATCACATTGAACGACACCGATCTCAGCCTTAAGAGATTTTTCAACAAACTTTTTGAAACTTTTGAAGGTGGCTAGAGCTTCAGATTTGACCCGTAGTGGGTAGATCCACGTAAACCGAGTGAAGTCGTCTACAAAGTGGATATAGTATCTGTAACCGGACGCAGACACAATCGGTGCCGGCCCCCAAAGGTCTGTGTGTATAAGCTGCAATGGTCGGGAGCTGTGAGTTTGAGATTGTGCAAATGGAAGTGTGTGGCTTTTACCAAGTTGACAAGCTGTACAAAAGTCTGTAGCAATATTTTTTGAGCATCGAACATTGATATTATTCAAAACAGACTGCACTATTTTATCTGAAGCATGACAAAGGCGATTATGCCATACATTCCATTGATTCTCATTGTGAACTTCGAAACATGAGTTATTTAATGTTATTGAGTCTGAAGCTTGTAAACGTGAGACAGTGTAGTTCTCGTGGCCGTTAGCTCTTCCTCGATCTTCAAACAGGTATAGTCCGTTGTCAAGCACGCCTCTCAGCAACACAGTTCCTGTCCTCTTGTCCTTAACAGCACAGTGGTTAGAATGGAATTCAACAAACACCTCATTGTCTGCGGTTAGTTTTGAAATACTAACGAGATTCTTTTTAATGTCTGGTGTCCTCAGCACATTTTGAAGCACAATAGCAGACTTATGACTATCAGGATTAAGAGTTGTCGAACCGATATGAGTAATATCCAGTAATTTACCATTCCCAACCATCAACTTGTCCTTCCCTTTGTAGCTCGAGCTTGTTTGGAGATTGTCCATGCTGGACGTAACATGGCTGGTGGCACCTGAGTCTGCATACCACGCGGGATCGAACACAGTCTCGGGTCCGGTGAAGAATGATGAGTGAGCTCCCGTGAGAAGGGCTGAGTGTGTGTTGTGGTTGGGCTTGTAATTGTTGACGGGTTGTTGGGCTGAGAATGATTGTTGAGTTGAGTATTGCTGGTGTTGTGGCTGAGTTGGTGACATGTTATGAGTAGCATGACTGGGAGGTTGAAAGTTCTCGTCAAGCCGATGCCAGCAAGTTGCGACTGTATGACCTGGTTTCGCACAAATCTAACATGTAGGTCGAGAGTTCGCATGAGTTAAGAGTCTTCCTCTCCCTCGGTTGCTCCGTCCTCGTGGTCTGTATCCTCTTCGAGTATCGGTGTAGTTGATCATAGGGCTGTGTAGGTTTGAAACTTCGTTGCACGCCATCTGTTCGATGCGTGTCTCCTGAGACAAAGTCATGGCAAGCACTTCCTGCACAGAGATCTCAGCTCCAGTCAGATCTTGACTTTGAATCTTGTTAGTCACCATGGCCACCAACACATCGTACTCCGTAGGCAGCCCCATCAAGATATTGGTGACGAGGTCGGTGTCTGTTATTTCACTGCCGGCCAGGTACAGTGCATCGGCGATGGACTCCATTTCCGCGAAGTAGTCGGAGATGGTGAGGTTGGATTTTTTCGTCGTCTGAAGCTGGAGACGGAGCGGCATAATCCTCGCTCTTGACCTGACTGCAAATAAGGACTCTAGAGCTATCCACAAAGCTTGAGAGGTGCGTATACGAGTTACCGATCTCAGTATGGTTGTGCTCAGTGAAGAGAGCAGCCAGCTAAGGAGCAGCTGGTCTTCTCTTATCCAGACGTCCAGCTCTGGGTTTGGCTCGGTTACTCTTACGCCATTTGCACAGATGGTCACGTTAAATGGTGCCGGCTGAGCTTTGGTCCCGTCGATGAAGCCCTGCAGATTGTGTCCTATAATAGCTGGAAGGACCTGTGATCGCCATACCGAGTAGTTCTCTCTGTCGAGTTTGACAGACACCACTGTGTTGAGAGTGTTTGCAAACTGAGAGGTGGCTGGCGTTCTGAGGGCAGTGTTGATCGCGATAGACGGTGAAGAAACACCTTCAGTCGTCATAGCTGCTCTGATACCAAGAGAGATTTATATAATACTTTATATTATGTATTATATATGTATATATTATTTATATATATTGATAGGGACGAGACAATGATGTGGGAGAAATTATTTCTCTACTGTATTAATGCTTTCATTGTTCTTATAAAAATACAGGTACATGGTACTCTATTTAAAGCAGAAAACCCTAGCTACGCAGGAGACGTCCCTTTCACCTTTTTCCCAGCCTCGAGGACGTAACCGTTTTGTCCTACGTGGAAAGCAATTCGATTAGGGCAAACACGTTGATTGGTCATGGGCTTGAGTCCTTGATCTCGGTATGGGCTGCATGGGTTGCATGGGCCTGTAGCTGTGAATAATTCGACGCGGGGTTTGCAGGATAACATCCAATACCACTCAGTCGAACCTGGGCGAAATAAGTCCTTCACACGAAAATCTTCAACGTTGGTCATCCCTGCCGGTTTTGGAATAAATCCCATCTCCAGCTATCTGTCTTCGAAGATATTCACAGACGAACCATCTCTAACCAAATATAATGAGTTTTCTTTAATCAGCTCTTTTTGACTCAGAATATCCGACCAACCCCCCGACGCTTGCTGAGCTGAATCGCAGTGCAGGAACTCCACAGCTCTGCAATACTTTGCCTCTAAAACCTTCACCCACATCTGGCTACCTTTACTCGCCATGTTCCATGCGAGTTTCGCAAGAAAGGCTTGATTAAGAAAATTCAAATTTCTGAACCCGAGGCCTCCTGAGCTTGTGCAATACTTTTGAGCTTTCGCCATGTTCCATGTATTTAAATAAGTTCTAAATACATGTTTTCCATTCCTTCGGCCAAGTGAATCAACGAAGAATGGTATAATACAAAGACATTGCAAGATCTAAAGATACTAGTTTACCAGTTAGTTTACCTGCTTAAATACAAAGGTTGAATTATATCTCACTTCTAAAACTAAAAGGTTCAATTCCACATATAACTAGAAAAGGGGACCTCCAGTCTTTCATTATTAAAAATTAAACTTTTGAAAAAGATACCAAAACTTCGAAAACATTTCAAAAATTTCACAACACACGAAATCCTTTAAAAATAATCAAAATAATATTTTAAGTTGTCTACGCTACAATAAGCCTTAAAAGGTTATTAAAAATTATTAACAAGTTTGAGATATGATTTTGCCTATATAGAGGAAAAGAAATAGTATGATTTTTAAACTTGAACAAGATATTGCTTCACATTTTAGAAATAAAACGAAGGGACTTAAACAGCAACAATTTAAAAGGTAGAGGGTAATTAAGTCTAAGAATATAAAGAAAAAAAGGAGAGACTCGGCACGTGACTTGGTTGTCAAAGAAGAGCTAGAGAGAGAGAGAGAGAGAGAGAGAGAGAGAGAGAGATGGCGGCGAGAATGGAGGCGCTGAGCGCTTATAGATCTCTGCTTAGAGCGACGCGGAAGACCTTCGCCGGTGACTCGATGATGCTGACGGAATCCGCCGCCGAAGTCCGCCGAAAATTCGAGGAGAATCGCCTTGTCACGTCGGATTCCGAGATTCAGAGGCTCGTCGGAGAGGCACGCGAGGCCTCTCACTTCGTCACAAACATGATCGTCCAGGCAAAGCTCAACTCTCGTGGCGGTTACGGTAACGCTAATCTCACCTTTTGCTTCCATGCCTTTCGTGATCATTTTATAATTACATTGCGTTCGCACACCATATGTTTGACAAAATAACCGTGATAATGAAAATGAGCTTCGAATTTGTTCGATTCAACCTTGACGTTTAGGTCAATTGCATAGTTAGGAGTAATGTGTAACGCTTTTTAGACTCTTTTCATTCGCCAAACCTCAGTGATTCTTTCTTATCCTCTATACATGGAGAGCCAAATCCTTACTCTGGTGACCTAAAATTCTGTTGGACATTGTTACCATCCCCGAGCCAAAACCTAAAACCGAAATTTTGGTTAACATTTAGCAAATGTATTCACCACCAAATCTTATTCTAAAAAAAAGTATTCTCAATTTATATTTTTCAATATTACTTATATTAATTTCATATTAACCCCTCTATTAATATATTATGTCATATTAATCTTATTAAACATTCATTTATTTTTTAATGTCAACAATATTAAATTAATTTTATTTAAATATTATGTTAATATTACTATATTAAAATATAAAAATTAATTAATAAAAACAAATATTATATTCGATGACATTAATAGAAAAAAATATTACATAAACATTATATAGACATTACAATACTTTTTTATTGGTGAATTTGTAAATAAAAATAGCTTATCACCAAATTTGGGTGATGAATAGTTGGAGTCAAATTTGCGTAAATCTTATTAATCATACCCAAATTTGGGTGAATATTTGGGATGGGTTGGAGCATTTCCACCCCAAAAATGTCACATCTTCACCCAAATTAGGGTGGGTTGGAGATGGTCTTACCTCGATTATATAAATGGTGATTGTTATTGCTTTTTGATCACTACATGGCTTGTCAAAGCTTTCACTGTGGATGAATACCAACTAGGGAAAGTAATATCAGGAAATTGAAGAACAGGGTTTTTTGTTTAAAAATAATTCTTAGGAGTTTTGTGGAGAATCTGTGATTAAATAATACCATCAATATTCATAATTTGCAGAAGTGAAGGCGGAAAAAGACCATGCCGGTGCAACGCTAGAGGTTCCTTCTGAAGCGCTTCTTAGGAAGAATGTCTAAGACTGCTCTTTATGTCAAGTGTTTTAAACAGACCGGGGTTTTCTTTGCTTTTTTGTAACTTCAATGTTTTAGAATTTTGTTACAAGATAGAAATGACAGCCAAGGTGAAGCTGTAATTTTTGGCCTGTGATCTCTGAGAGCAACGCCATTCAATTTTGCTTCTTTTCTTTTTCACGATGTTTACCTTTTATCTTAGTTCATCGTGTATAATAAAATAAAACAGTGCATAACTTGCTTGCATTTATGATATCCAATTTATGGAACTTCTCTTTCCTACATGTTTTATCCTACGACTGTCAGTGACTGGATTCGGACTGGGAAACACTTTACTATGGCATACCATGTGTTACTTTATTAAGGAAAACATATATAATAACAGATTAAGAAAACCTTGAAGATGACCATCAAATAATAATGAGTCGAAGCTTCTCTGCGGCTCTCACACAGTGGTTCCGATAACCGGTCCGACACCAATGCTCAGTTTCGGAAGCAAATCAGCAGGAATATGAAGAAGTGAATCGACAGGAACTGTGCGAAGAAAGGTGTTCACCAATGGAAGTTTCTCAAGTAACTTGGGTGGAAGAATCGGAAACGGCCCTTTCGAAGGATCATCTGAAACACAAGTGAAGGCACATAGAGTGTAAGCAAGAAGTACTGCCAAAAAACACAACCATTTGGAGGTACTCATGATCTTACTATCTAGTTTATTAATGTCTATGATATATGGGTGTGTGATCAGCGTTACAGTTTGAGACTTTCATGTTCCGCATAGCTGTATAAATATGTATATACTCATATAGCCTAAGTGAGAGGTGCAAAAAAATACATATTCAGTGTATATCAGTATAAAAGATTGATATCAATCTTCTGCCGTGCTGGGTATGCTATAAAAATCTCCATTGTTGTATTATATACGTTCAAATCTATTCGAATAATTAGCATTGTTTTTTTAATATGACTGGCGTGTGGTATGAATTCAAGTCAGTAGTTATTATTATGTGTATATATATAATAACTGGTGCCGGAGCCAGAATTTTAACTTCAGCCGATGCGTATCCTCGAATTAGTATTAAAATAACACTCATTTTTGGGTACTTATATTATATACCCATCTAACATATAGTTTTCGTAAATAATCAGATAAATTCGTTTATAATAATTTTGAGACTAAACTGCTCAAAAATTGTTGAAAATTTAGTGAAATATTAAAATAAATTGGATCAAAATTTAACTGTAAACATTGATACATTAAAATTAAAATGGCTAAAAAAAATGGGGTCAGAATGAAATTTCTAAATTTCCCCTGGTCTCTATGCGTCCAAGTTCCAACCTCGTGTGTCGTGTGTATACTTAAATATCACATTTACATTTTTATTCCGTAATTAACCTTTATAATATTAGTGGTTTTTCTATTTTTTTTAACTTTTTCTTTACTGTTTACAGTTCCATTTATAATTAGGCTAAAATTGTCTAAAAAAATAAAAATACAGAGGTATTTGGTGAAGTGTTAGCATCTCCATGTGACCTATTTGTGTAACTTTATCCACTAATACAAAGTACAAACTCATTAAAGGTACTTAGCTGGCCCAATATTAGAGGCTTAGCGACAATAAACAAATAAAATTAGGCCTTTTTTTACTAAAGAAATTTAAAATAATAAGAAAAGATTTTAAATAATTTTTTTAAAGCAATCAAACCTTTAAATTTGAGTATATTTCCAAAAATCAGACAGCAACTAATTACAGTCGATGTAAAAAGTTTGAATATTATTTAGGCTCTACTTCATTTTACTTAACGTTTATATTATTTTGGCTCTATTTCATCTCCAACATATTATAACACTTTAAGAGTTTTTATAGTACATGTCATCAACTCACATCCAACACTATTTCCTCCGACGAAAATCTACTTTCAACACAAAATTGAAATATTATTATTTTTAATTAAATTTCTTTTATTTATTTTTATACTGCTATATAAATTTAATATCTTTCAATTATACCACTTATTCACTAAAATAATTCAAAATATAAAATAACACTAACTAAACATATTGTTTCGGTGATATTAATGTTATAGTTTTTCCAAAACTTCAATTCTCAATGTTACATTAAATACTTTTAAATTATAAAATATGAATAATTTAAAGATAAATAAATATAATTTTATAAATAAAAAATTAGTGAAATGGCCAAACGTTTAGTACATTATTTTTAACACGATCAAAATTTCTTGAAATTTGTGTTAATGATTATAGTTCTTAAATGTCACACTAATTCCCGCCTGTGAGGACAAAGTATATAAACTCAACAGCTAACAAGTACAATTTCCAGTTTAGATATTGAGAGGGTTCATCAGGCGGTCGCTATCGTCTTTAATAGACCGAGGTTGCTATCAGAAGCATGAAAATAGCGTGATGGGACGACATACCACGGCCGATATTTATTCACGAGAATTTCAACGACCGAGATAGTTATATCTAAAATGTTATATCTTCTTTTCCACGTAAAAAAGTAATTGCTTACGAGAATCACGAGGTTAACAAATGTGGATATCTACTAAACTATCCGATACGCTAATAAATAATCAATTCACGTGAGTTTTCATATCATCCCATTGCCAATCTATTTCTGTCGAATACATTATCGTTCTTACTTTGTATTTAAGAAACTCACCATCCTCTCGCCGAACAAAAATAAAAAGCGAACTCCATACCCCACCCCAGAATTTTAAAATCCATTACTTATCTAAGAACTACATTATTATAGTTATATATATATATAACTACTACACTAGCATTACAACAGAAAATCTGAAATCACGCTTGAACTGGAACTACTATATTATGATGGCAAATAAGATAGGCAATATCTCCAAGCTCTTCATCCTCTTCACCTTAACAACCCTTTCCGCCGCCAAGGGAAGCACAAACCTCCGGCAAGCCTGCAGAGTAACGCGCTACCACGGCCTATGCGTGCGCACGCTCGCCCCCTTCTCCGGCGCCGCCACTCCCACGCGCTGGGCCCGCGCCGGCGTCTCCGTCGCCACCGCCGACACCAAATCCGCCGCCCGCTACGTGGCGGCGCTTCTCCGCGGCCGCCGGCGCCGGGACCGGGCGGCGCTGTCGGACTGCGCCGAGTGCCTCGCGGACGCGGTGGCCGGGCTGCGGGAGTCGCTGGGCGTGCTCCGGCGAGGAGCGACGGACAGGGGCGGGGACCTGGCGACGTGGCTGAGCGCCGCCCTGACGGACTCTGACACGTGTCTGGAAGGGTTCCGGGGCCGGCGAGGGAGGCGGGCGAGGCTTCTGCGGGGCCGGGTGTCGAGGGCGGGCCGGCTCATAAGCAACGCGCTCGCTCTCGTCAACGCACTCGCGCCCTCGCCTCAGCACGAGTAATTGATTATGTGAATATCGTTTCTATAATGTTTTCTTTGAAATGGTTTGCGGTGCAATAGGGTTTGGTTCTCTTATGAAGTGTCTCGGTTATTACTATAAAAATAAATGATTGTCATTTGTTTGTTATATATAATACGATGTATCATATACAGAAGACTGCTTTACGTGTTAATGGACTAGAAACCCATTTATGGTCTTGGCATATGAATAATTATTTTTAGTGGTTTAATATTTGAGTCAACCACATAAATTTAACAAGGAATTATCTAACAAGTATGGCCTCTTAGATAAAATTTGTTACCAAAATCTAATAACGCAAAATTAGTCCATAAATACGACGTCATAAGTTGAGCAAGTACAAATGTACCCAGTTCTTTTATCTTCTCAACAAAGCACTGTGTAGTTCATAAGCACTTCATCTTCAGTTCTTCCACGTAAAATTTAGAAATTTGTAGGGCTCCGTGGTCGTTAGAGTATACACAGGATGTTGATTTTGTTCACTGTTGGACAAAATTAGCAGCTTTCCACCAAGTCTTAAAGCATGTAATAGAGGCTGAGGAGAGAAGTTGGAGAAGATGAGGAGAGATGATGAGGTTGGTGCCAACAAGCATAGGAAATGTGGATTTCTTTGTTCGTCTCTTAATATAGATACATGAACAACACTTCTTCTTCAATTGTGACATTCGATCTAACTTCATCAGCGTTTTGGATGTCGTTGCTCGTCATTGTATTCATATGGTAATCTCATTAGAATCAAAGTAATTAATTAGATCATCTTCAGAGACATCGTCTCCATCAAGAAGCAGCGAACCCGCAATCTCTTATGTATTCGCAAAGTAATAAAAAATTGAGAGTTTATTTTATTGTGAATTATAATTATGACTTGCGTCATCAAGTTGAGTTCTTGGACAAGTCCTTGAATCAAATCCGTGAGTCAAAATTATAAGGCAGGTAGTACAAAATCTTTGAGGCTAATCCTAAACAACGCAAGCAAGCAGAATCTTTGGTCATAGGATTTTCTAATCACAATATAAATCTCGGTATATAGGATTTTCTAATCTTTGATCATAGGGTTTTCTAATCACCCGTCTTTCATGGCGAGCTCTCTCTTGGTCGAAGTATCGACTTGAATCGCCTCTTTGTAGCACTTCGATTCTTCTCTATCAGTCAGGAGAATGTAGTTAAGGATGAAGAGAACTTATGCACCGATTTGATAACTCTAGTCAACGTTCTGTTTCATATTCTTATATTATCCATGATAAAAAAAATCTCTTTCTTATATTCTGTCTTCAAAATAATTAAGCACACAAACTTATCTCATTTGAAAAACATCATAGAGTGTTTGATAACCGAAAACCAAAAAAACAAATGTTTAGAACAGAACATGTTGAAACGATTAATCTATGAAAAAGAAAATTTAATAATAAGAAATAGCAGTGCGTAGAAAAACGATATAAAGTTAAACTACAATTATTACGAAACTTACCTGACCAAATATGAACGAGAACAAGGAAAGAAAAGTAAACTTTGAAGGGCAATATCTCGATTAATTTAAAGTTTTAAGCAAAATAAATGGGATACTGTTAAATGGCATAATTAAACATATTAATAATTGAAATCCTCGAAACTAAGTAATAACCAATTATAACCGAGATAAGTGGAAGTTAATATCTCGAATTAAAGGAGAAATATATATCCCTTATGATATTACATCAAATAAACCGAGATTAACGTAATTTTTAAAACAAAAAAATAATGTTTTAGCTAATGTTATCTATTGGGATTCAACATTTTGTAAACACTTATTAAATAGTCACTCTTGATTACGTGGCATTCATTTATGTTTGTCTGTTATATTTAGATTATCCCTAATTAATATTTTATAAACAAAATTGACTGACTATTTACTATCCATTAATCAAACGTTTGATATAGTCAAAATTATACTAGTTTACTTGGCTATATACTACAATAACTGTTTTTAAAATCTAAAAGAAATAAATTTCATCTAAATATACATTTTGATTTTTAAATTTTAAACAAAATTCATTACAAAATTCAAATTTGAATTTTCAAAATAAATCTAAAATATATGTGGCCGAAATTTAAATTTTCGGATAATATCATCTATTTTTAGTCTATCCTCCACTAAAATCAGAAATTAACCCAAATAAATGGATGAGCAATTTTTTAATAAACAGTTTTAGATTTATATGTCATTAGATTAACCAAAATTTTGAAAATCAACTCATTACAAAATTTTGAATTGATTTAAATTAATTAAAATAAGGAAAAATATGGAAACTCAAAGGTATACAAAATGTCACATCATCAAAATTGATAATTAAAAAAAAATGCCAAAAATTGGACAACCTGCAATTGCAACGTTTAATGTGACTAGACAAGACAATTCTTTTAAAGAAACTTATATTTCCTGTGGTTTTCTTTTTTGAAAATTGAAAAATCCTCTCTTAATCATGCAAGTTATTCTATCTTTTTTTACTATTATAAAAAAATTTCCTTTGTTCAGAGGATTAAATTATCGATACTAATACCGCTACCGAGATTTTAATTTTTAGAGATAACTGCATATCAACGGGTATATCGATGGATATTCTATAAAAAGATTCTTATCGACTATCGATTATACTGACAAATATCATATAACACATATACTTCTAAAATCCAAAAATATACATAAATTCATAGTCTAAATTTCTAAATTCAATTCAATATCAAAATTCACAATTCCATATTTTATAATCACAATCTTATATTCAAATCCAATATCAAATTCACAATTCAATATTTCATCATCATAATCTTATATTCTAAATTCAAATTCAATATCAAAATTAACAATTCCATATTTCATAATCATAATCTTATATTTTAAATTCAAATTCGATATCAAAATTAACAAATATATATTTCAAAATCACAACCTTATATTATAAATTCAATATCAAAATTCACAATTCCATAATCACTTTCACAACTTTATATTATAAATTCAAAATCAAAAATCACGATTCTATAATCTATAATCAAATTCAAATTCATCCATTATCGAATTCACAACTTTATATTAAAAATTCAAATCCAATTATCAATTAACATTCTTATATACAAAATCAAAAGTCACAATTTCATAATTTATAATCAAATTCTAATTCGCAATATATAATCAATTCATAACTTTATATTATAAATTCAAAAGCAATTATCAATTAAGAATCTTATATTCAAAATAAAAAATTACAATTTCATAATCCATAATCAAATTTTATCCACAATGCATAATCAAATTCACAACTTTATATTATAAATTTAAAATCAATTATCAATTAAGAATCTTATTTTCAAAATAAAAAATCATCATTCCATAATCAAAATTACAAATAACTTTTTAAGTTTATAACAACTCGTCAATAAGTATAAAAATATACTGTGATGATCGGTAAAATGAAAAAAATTGTGATAATTTGGATTTTATAACTACTCAAATTAACTCGGTAAAAAAAAGTAAATTAGCGATATTTTGGACCGACATTATAATACTTGAACGATAACTCTCGTTTTTAACCGAGAAGTTAATTTTTGCGGTAATTTGGCGGTATACCGGCGGTATTTTAAACCTTGCGTAGTGGGTCTAGAACTCTTTTTTCTTTCAATATCTTCCATTATTTTCTATTTTAGTTATAAAAAAATACCATGGCTAGTATTCTGAAACCGATCTGAGCTAGTATTTTCGGCAACACTGCATGGCCATATCGGGCGGGCACATGAATTTGTTTAAATATTTTTTCATTCCCTAAGTCCGAAAAAGCTTTTCTTTGTTTAAATGTATTAGTATTCCGAAAGCCCGTCGGAAGTCCCAAACTCAAATATCAACTGTCTGTTATTAGTATTCTGAAAGCACAAAGTTGATGCGGATGTCTAGTGCTAGTTGCTAATTTTCAAGTAAATCTTTGTTCTGCTTATTCGGGTGAAAAGTTTATTTTCATATATTTTTCAAAAGTGGAGTCTAATGATATTTTTATGATTATCACATCTAAGAAATGGAATTTCTCATAAGAATTTTTATTTCAGACTGAAGTTTGCTCTTACTCTTGATTTTTCTTTCTTTCTCTTTTCCTTTCAAAATTTCCATTTTCACTGTTTTCCTATTAATTTTCTATCTCTTGTTTCTAAGTGTTTCTTTTCGTTTAACTGTGTGAAAATATCTTCAATGACTCTCAACAACTCTCATGCACTTGCTTTTTTGTAATACGACTAGTCAAATAAATGCCGAGAACTGTTGAAAGAATTGCAAACTTGTGATGTGTAATCGAAGGCAATCGAAAGCTCTTATGATCTTGCTTGGCGTCCAAAGGTTCATATCTATTTTATATGTTGTTTCTCTTTGTGGTCGCGATTTGATTGCAGCTCGAGTAAAAATGCTGTGTGATAATCAGTTTATATGAGTTTTAACCAGTTTACCGGCTAAGTATATTTTACAATAAATTGGCGAAATAATCGACGTTTACAACCTCATTTTTAATATGGTCAATATTTCGTTAAATTTATATTAAAGGCCCAAGTGCTTACGTGTTGAATTAATTAACTATGCTGTTTTACCAAATTATTCTTTAAATTTCCGTCATTAACAAAAATTTAACTTGACCCAAGATATAAATGCGAGTTTGACCAAATGTTGCCTCTTGAAAATGCGGTATATTTGTAGGCCTACTTGATAACTCTATATTTCATTGAAGCTTTACCCGGTTTAACCGGAAAAACATGGTTGAACTGAACTTTGAGACATTGTGATTGATACTTCTGCCATTTCAACTAGTTGAAAACAAAAGTTTCTAAAAAAGTATATTTGGTCGAATCATGTTATTGCATTTTGTCTTTTGGTTAATTATTCATTAGTTGGATACCGAAAAGTGAGTGGTAACAGTGTCCGTAGTCTCCTCTGTTGAACTAAGACAAAAAACTCAAACTTAAACCTAATGTGTTATTTCTTACTTGACATTATTTAGTAATTTTTCTTAACTATTATGATCTTAGGTGATTTCAAGGTTGGTTTTCTGATTTATTGACATTGTTGACATTAATTTATCTGGTTTATTCATTGTGTTGATAGATTGTTTAAATTATTTATATGGTCCTTAATAATCTATTTGATTTTTGAAATTTTCGGCCATATGATTTGTATTTTTGGATTTTTTGAAAAATATTATGAAAACCATAATTTTGAAAATGTATATGGAGATTATTAACATATTTCTCTTTATTGACATGATGTCAATAATTCTTCAACGATTTTTCAGAAATTTTATCAGACTTTTCATAATATTGAGAATCGTTCTTGAGGATGAAACCGTTGAAGAATGTGAAATTCTTCTTAGCTGAGCCAGAGAGAGTTGGAATAAAAAAAATAAAAATTAAATACATCAGTAAAGACACATATCAAAATAAAACAAAAACATAATGATTTATTATTAAGTGATTTTGTACTACGAAAATAAAAATAGTAGTCATAAGTTGATTTAAATTAGATACAATTGAATTTGGTCATAGACTAACGTAGGTGTTATACTTTTAGAAATAATCTAAATTTTTGGCAAACACAAGTTATGGGTGTTAGAGTTAGACAATAGCAACTTTCCTACAAGCTAGGTGGCAATGGCCCTAGCCAAGCCTTTGGCAAGTTAGGTAATAGTCTAATATCGCATAATTTTAGTAGTAAACAAAGACTCCAAATCATTTTTTAACTACAAAATATAATTTTTTCCAATATATTTGTAATTTCAAGCTATATAAAATTTATAAATATATGCAATCAATAATATTGGAAATTTATGCATGGATAGTTTGTTATATTTTTATCTCGAGGTATCATATATACTTTGTGAAAATGACGGCTTAAGAGATTACATGTTTAATAATAATATATTTAAGAGATGAACAATAAATTTGTACTACGCTTAGGCACCGAACCTATATAATTTGGTTCATATATGGTAGAAGGTCTTGATCGGCTAACGTTAAAAGAAAACAATAGTACTCTAAAGTTGAAGAAACTTTGGGTCCTAAAGAGCATTAGAAAATGCATGCACTCAATTTAAATTAGATTAATAACTAGTCGCCGAGGAGTGATCGTTGAGTAATTTTATTATTGGATTTCGTTACATCCATGTGCACCATGTGTTACTACCAACGCCCTCGCATCTTTCTGTTAGACGCGTTGATTTTTCTTCACCAAATTTTTTTATAAAGAAATTCAACGGTATGTTTATTTGTTAATTCTCTATTGGTTATATTGTGCTTGTCAAAGTGGGGGCAACGGAAGAATAATATTGGTTCATTGAAAGTCCACATTTGATATGAATCTGAAAGAAGAAGATGCCCAATTTGCTCTGTTACGTGAAAGTGATCTTTTTTTTGGCAATTATAAGAATGAGCTTTATATAATTTATACCACACACAGTCAAACACGCACCTTTATATATGATGGGTGTTCGTGTGTTAGTCAACCGGGATTTTTTCATTTTAAAGGAACAGAAAACGGTAAAATAAAATTGTTGAGCTTCAAAATCACTCTATGATTCAACAAACTATCCTTTAAGTAGAATTAGGGGGATTGATTGGGTTAATGTTTATGTATATGGACGGTGTTTCAATTGCTACGTTATATGATACCGAGAGTAACTTTAGCTTAATCAACATCTAGGTTAACTATATCATCAATTATCTACTATTAGCATTTCTTGTTTTCGTATCTTTTAGGACTGAAAATGAATCGGTTCGATTTGATTTTGACTATATTTCGTAATCAAATTCGAATCCTTAGTTATTAAAAGAAGGTTCAATAACAGTCCAATTCAATCCAAACCAAAAATTTGTTTATTCAATTTTAACTTAATATCCGGACTATTATCTGATTTTGATAATTTGATTATTCAATTCTTTAAAATTTGGTGGTTCGAACTTCACATACAGCAAGGCTTGTATTAAAAAAAATTAAAATCTGGATATTCAGTTCTCAGATTCATGATCACTTTTTAAATAAATTTTAAAAGCATGCATGGTTATATTTATTGTATAGAATAGCCCTATATAGGTTTCCAGATTTCAATTTGTCAAACGTTGTGTAAAACTTTGGTAAAAGTACAGTAAATCAATTCGGCCAAATTTTCATTCCCAAAATGCCCAAAAAAATTCTCCCGCCCAAACGAAATTTAATTAAAAAAAATCAATTTTTTTTGGTAAATTAGATCCTTAAAATCCGGAAATCAATTAACCACTTAATTAAAACGTCCAATTTATTGAGAGAGAAAATTAAATCATTCTTTCACAATTTCTTTTTGCATTTTCTCTCCAAAATCGCCGCCGCCGCTCTCTCTGACCACCTCCGAGACCTCCGATGTCCTCCGCCAGTCCAACGTCATCGTCCTCTCACATCACTCCGCCAACGACGATATCGCTTTCTTCCTCCACGATCTCTTCACGCAGCTCGACTCTCTCGTCCGCCTCCTCGCAACCGACGAAAAAACCGCCGCCATCGTCCAGTAAATTTACTTTGGTAACAAAATTAATATATGGGTCTCCGAAGGTATGTTCTTCATTTTCTTCAACAAAAACCGCTGAATTTATTTTTATAAATAGGAGTTTTAGATGTTTTTTCTCCGCCATCGCCGCCTCCGGCGACGAGTCTGCTCGCAGAATCGTGTTCGAAGAATGCGCTCTCGGACCGTTGCTTCGGATAGTTGAATCTGCTCCCGCGACGATCAGAGAGAAAGCACCCACCGTTGTGGAAGTCATCACCGTCGATCTGGAGAATATCTGCCATGGCTGTCTCCATCGAGCATTTACGTTGTAAATTCACTTTACGTTGTAAAACTCAACGCAGTTTACGTTGTAAATTCAATTAACAACCGTAAAAACTGGACGATGAAATGAAGAATTTGAAAAAAAATATGAAATAAGTAGTTCTGTTAGTAAATATCGGTAATATGATATATTTTTCATAAATAAATGGATATGAAACTGTAAAAAAGAATTAAAATCGACCAAAATTGAATGAAAATCTGTAACTAATTTGAAAATAAAGTCAAACCACTAATTTAGGAAATAATACCCACACTTAAAAACCGAATTCATTAAAAACGGAAACAATTTTGAAATTTCAAAACGAAAATAAATGTTTAAAATTCGAAATAACCATTAAAACTCAACTCAATTTACGTTGTAAAACACAACGCAATTTGCGTTGTAAATTCAATTAACAAACGTAAAAACTGGACGAAATAAATGAAAATTTTTGAAAAAAATTACGAAAGAAGCAGTTCTGTTATTAAAAATCGGTAATATGATATGTTTTCCATAAATAAATGGATATGAAACTGTAAATAAAAATTAAAATCGACCAAAATTAAATGAAAATCAGTAATTAATATGAAAATAAAGTTAAACCACTAATTTAGGAAATAATACCCACACTTAATAACCGAATTCAATAAAAACGGAAACAATTTTGAAATTTCAAAACGAAAATAAATGTTTAAAATTTGAAATAACTATTCAAACTCAACACAATTTATGTTGTAAATTCATTTTACGTTGTAAACACAACTCAAAAATACGTAAATGGGAAGTTAATTCAGAAGAAATCTCTTTCAAAAATTTCAGAACACGTAAATGGAAAATAAATTAAAGGAAGTTCGAAATTTATTTAGATAATTATAACAAAATCGGTTATCTAAAGTCAATGCACAAATTAAGGAAATAAAGTAATTAATTAATAACTGATTACTACAAAAAAGGAATAATTTTGAAATTTAAAAATTACCTGTTAATTCAAAATGTAATTTAAAAAATTAATTTCGAAAAAATAAACAAGGTTAATAACGTAATATCAAGCATGTCCACGTCATCAACATGGCTATTTACCAAAGTTTTACAAGAAGCTGGACATTTTACAATTACGTTTGACAAATAGGGCCATTTCGTCGATTATTTATGTATAAAATTATTACAATTATCAAAATTTGATAAATGATCCAAAATTTTCAATTAAATTCAATACCTATTACGAATTTGAAATGGGATAATCCAAATTCAAATTTTTGTGGCTATACGATGTGACACTAATTTTTATTTTTGGATCAGTTCGAATATCAGTCTTGTCCGATTTTTGGGTTTGATTTGTATATTAATTCCCCTTTTTTAAAAGCAAAAATATATCTCTCATTAATTATGTCGTTTATAAACTTTTTTTTTTTTGATACATTAAGGACATTTGAGAACGGAAATTGGTAATACTATAAAGTGTTTCACGTTTCTTTTGTATATTTTATTCTTATTATTTTATATGTAGTAGCATATTATTGTTTTTATCAATAAATTTATTAATTCTTATGGAAACATTAATATCAAAAAAGTAAATTATAATTGAAATATCATAGAACACCCCTCCAAATTGGAGATCGTGGGTCTAATCCCTACTGCAACCAAATGAAACGTTTGCCTTCAAAAAAATAATTGAAAGTTCATAATTTAAGCTATATTGTATAATTATTATTTTTTGTTCATATTCATGTACTACATTACATGGAACATTTAAGTTCATATTAAATAAGGCAATTTTAAATTAATGATATATAAAAAAAAAACTGATATTTTGAAATAATAAACTCAATCCTTCATGCACTATTGCTCATTTTTGTGTGTACAACAAAAACTTAACGGAAGGTCAACGATAATTAATATTTTTAAAGGGTGATTGTATATAGTAGTGTTATACACGTTTGTTAATTTTGATATCTTTAACGTTTCATAAAACTCGTTTAAATGAGCCGATACTTACGTTATCTTTTACAAAGTAAATTGAGTTTTACAACGTAAATTGACATGACACGTAATTTAAACGAGTTTTACGAAACGTTGTACATATCCAAAATAAATTTGTAAATTAGGGTCATTTCGTCAAAATTTTAAGTTCTCAATTGATTTTATTTTAATATTAAGTAAGTCAATACAAAATAAGAACTCGGGTGTTGTATTAGCCCTCTTAAAACCTTAGAAACATTAATTAGTTGATGTCATTGTTAGAATAATTGAACAAGAAATGTATCTTTTGCAGCTAAAAGTCGGCTGTACAAGTATAATCAACATTAAATGCGTTAGGCGATTAAAGCAAATCGATATCTATCAATTCCCGAATAACTTAGTTGCTTTCAATTTGTCATTACTATTATCTAATTTTATAAACTACACCAAATGGCTTAAGAAAATTACTGTATATGTCTAATTTTTTAATCGAAACTTATAGAAATTGTTTTATAATCATCCACTATATTTCATTTTTCATCAAAACGTTATTTTTTCTCGACCTGCCTACTAACTTTAATGTGAACTACCTAGTTTACCTTTTCTTTTCTGTTTTCCACAATTTTACTCCAACTTTCACTAAAGTAACTAACTTAACAAAGTAATATAAAGATATTAGAGATTTAAGATTGATGTGAGAATAAATATTCTAATTAAACTAATTAATATTCCTAAAAAAGTTAAACTAATTAATACCTTAATTGAAATCATAAAACAAAAATTGAAAGGTAGTGTTTTTCGCAATCAAGTTAGTAGAAGACCGAGAAAAATCAACATTTTAATAGAAAATGAGAAAAATATAATGGATGGTAGTACTTTATGCAATTTTCTGCTGTACAAATATTTTCAATTAGAGCATATAATAATTTACGAAAACTAAAGTAATATATTGTGACAATTTTTTTTTAAAAATCGAGTTATTCATTATTGCCACAAATTCTAGCCAAATATCATCAACATTCTCATGAGAGTACGTTTAAAAAAATAAAATGATACATGAACTAGTTTGTGTGCAACACTTTTGTTGGTCAAATAACCGATGTAATCGATTTTAGAAGAAGAATTTTTGTATAATAATTCAGTGTAAAACACATTTACATGCATATTACGCTCCACCGGTAGTACTCATTCACCATTACTAGTCTTTTTCTTTCATTAATCTCAGGATTACAACTTACAAAACAGAGAGATTTTGTTATCTGACAATTATAACAATCAACACGAATGAACAATTGTTGGCCAATAAAACCAGCTATTTATTGCCACAATTTCTAACCAAGTATCGTTAACATTCTCGCAGGAGTACGTTTGAAAGAATAACATGATACACGAACTAGTTTGTGTGAAACACATTTGTTGGTCAAATAATCGATGTAATCGGTTTTAGAAAAAAAATTATAATAATCAAGTGTAAAACACATTGACATGCATGTTACGCTCCATCGGTAGTACTTGTTCACCATTATTAGTCTTTTTTCGTCAATCTCGGGAATGCAAGTTACAAAAAAGGAGATTTTGTTATATGAAAATTATAACAAACACGAATGAACAATTCTCGGCGAATAAAACCACAACTATTTATACTAAATTTATCTTTATTTCTCTTCTTCACGTCACTCTCACTGGATTGAGTTTGCATGATTTTATAATTATTTTTCACCGAATTTTGTCGTTAACATTGAGTAACCGTTGTCATTATGTTAATAAAAACTGGCTTGGTATTTTTTTCTTAATTATATTTTTTTTATGATCTCATTTAATTTTGTTAATTATTGTTATTAAATCTCCGATTAAATATGGCTTTGGATTTTCTACTGTTGAATAATCATTTAATTTTCTATATTTATTATTAAAAAAAACACGTTAATAAACGACTGGCTTTTCATATTTTTGGCATAGTAACAATTTTAATCTTTTTTTATGGAAGAAAAATTGTAGTTCCGTTTTTTTCTTATTTTGAAAAATAATTAAATGCATGTATTCTTTAAAGTCGTTATTTAATTAGTGATATTTTAATTACTTTCCTTTTTTAAGGCTTAATTACTTTTCTTTTTAATTTCTGAATAATAAATGACGTTCGTGTGATAGACTAACATTTCAAGGCTGGTTGGGTAAAAGTTTTAAAACGTTAAGCAGATTGAAATTTTACTTTTTAAAATGACTAATATTTTGGACTACCCATATATAAATCTAGCTTAACGGGAGTCCCAGGAGGTCCCGGTACCTCTCCCGACAACTCCCGTTAAGCGTACGGAGCGGGATTCCCGGTCCGGGAGGTTGACAGAACGCCGGGAGTTTTAACTCCCGGTTTTAAAACAAAAAATTAAAAAGGAAAAAAAAAAGTAAATTAAAGGAGTTTTAAGAAAATAATGTTAAGGTGTTTTTTGTAAGGTTTTTATGTAAAATAGTTTAAATTGAAAAACGAAAATGACTCATCTTTGATAAGTATAGATAAAATAACGTAACAAAAATAATATAGAAATGTGAACTAAAAATTTGTCTCTTAAAAAACCTCACCGACCCCAAAATGGTGCGACGGTGAGAAAAAAGAGTATCGATTGCATTGATTAAAGTTTAAAAAATAATCTCGAACAAGGGCCTCGATATTCCTTTGTGATTAGTAAGTGTAAATAAAATATAAGAATTAAAGTTCATGTTTGAAAAGTTATAATCAAAATCGTCGGTAAAATCAAACATTTTAAATGTTTCTTGTGGTCAGTGCTTATGTAGAAACCAATTCTTTTCCCATGTTAACGCTTCCACCGTATCCGGATGCGAGCTACATCTTCTGTTATCGATGACGCATCACGGTTGAAACCAGAATGATGAGGATGTTTTGCGCCATGGTTGCTAACACCGGAAATTTACTTGAATTAGGTCTCCACCACGTCAGTAGATCTAACTCTTCGTCTTCCGGTTTGACCCTCGTTTTTCTCGTACTGCAATATCTCTGGATGCTGGTGTGTGTCCATTCCCACCGGCTGACTTGACTCGGTCTCTTGTTGCTGAGGAGATGGATTGTACGCGGTTGTTGTCGTTATTAGTTTCGTTGTTCCGTCTCTTCTCGTTGTTGATGTTGTCTAGGACGGGAAATGGCAACCGAATGTGAACTCCGACTTCGACTACGTAGGGGCGGTGCCGGTATCTCTTCGGGTTCCTTGACATCTTCGTCGTTGTTTGGATCTTCGGTTTCGTCGTCATCTTCTTCAACATTTGAATTTTGGGAGTCATGAATTTTTTGTTCACATTCTTGAAAAACTTGAAAATCGATATCAGCGTCGGATTAGGGTGGGAGAGTATGAAGAATATTTGGGTAGTAGTCGGATTGGGGTGGGGAAATATGAGGAATTTGAGTGTTTGGAATATAGTTGGGATCGTAAGTGTATTCGGAGTATTGGGAGTGGTGTAACCAATTTTGTTCGAAATTGGCCATCAAGACATCTCGGGAGCTTCTTCCCCAACGACTGCGACTCCTTCAGTTTTGGGATGCCATGAATTTTGAGAGTGAGAATGAGAGATTTTGAGTGAGAATGGGAGATTTTGAGTGAGAATGAGAGATTGAGAGAATGAGATTGAGAGAGTGAGATTTAGAGTGAGTGGGAGAAAAAATGGGGAAGGGGGTGGTTTTTATAAATAAATAAAAATAGAAGGGAAAAAAATCAAAACACCTTATAGCTGTTGCAATTGCAACGACTATAATCCTCAACAGCTTTATTTTTTGGCCCGTCGGATGAAAGATCTGGCGACCTATACATACATATATATATATTATAACTCCCGGTATTTAACCGGGAATCCAGTCTCGGACCCTAAGTCCATCTCCCAGTTTTGAAACCGGGAGTCCCGCTCCCAGTTTTGAAACCGGGAGTCCTGCCTCCCAGAAATTTGCCCACCAGGATGGACCTACCGGTACCGTCCCGTCCCAATAGTCCTAATTTACTCATATATAATATAAATTGGGATGAGTCAACATCATCTGCTTTATATTACTGTGAGTTTGCGAATAGTTTGCTGCATTTTTAGTGATTTTTTCAGCACCGTAAGCGGCCGTTGAACGCAAGAATTAATCATACATTTGATAATTTAAATAAGAATATGACCTCTATATCACCTATAATTACTTCACTAAGTCTTCATTTTAAAGTTTGACTCTTTATCTCGAACACGCTTTTTATAAAACTATATTTTTAAGACCATCTCCAACTCACTTTTAATTTTAGGGGGTGAAATATTTTTAGGATAGACGTGCTCCAATTCATCATAAATATTTACACAAACTTGGGTAGGATGAATAGTATCTAACCAAATTTGTGGTCAACTATTCATTACTCATAAACTATTTTCAGTTACAAATTCACACACAAACATGTTAATATTTAATTTAGAACATAATTTAAATAGTTTATACAAAAATACATTCTATCAATGACAAAAGAGAATAAATAATGACACTAATAGTAATACATAACAATAATTAAACACAATACAACTATATTAAATAAACAAAAATTGCTCTAAATAATCAAATAAAATATTGATATATTATTTGGCCATTCTTTTTTGTTTGTTTAGTAAATAGCCATTTATTGTGACATGGCGACTAGTAATTGGTGTTAATGAGTTACATTTTTAGTTAATATATATAGATTTATTTTGATTAATGGCTATTAACCAATTTTTTCAAAACGTTTGACTATATACCAATTAATATATTTCAAAGTGCTATATTGTTAGTTATCCCTTAAATAAATATCAATTATACTAATAATTATATAAACAAAATAAATAAACGTTTGACTATATACGCTATTATAGAAAAAAATATTTGTATTTTTGGTGTAATATCTTTTTCTATTAATGTTATCCAAAATAATATTTATTTTTATAAGTTAATTTTTATATTTCAATATCGTATTATTAATATAATTAAAGTTAATTTAATATTATTGACATACAAAAATAAATTAATGTATTATAAAATTAATATTGACATAATATATTAATGGAGGGGTTAATATGAAATTAATATAAAATAATATTGAAAAGTAGAAAATAAATATTCTTTTTTATGTTAAGATTTGGTGTTGTGGGTTGGAGTGAAAACACTGTAACTGCACCAAATTTAGTATAATGTTAACGCAAATTTAGATTTTGAGTTGGAGATGGTTTAATGACTTTCAAATGCATTTCAAGGTGAGGTGTACCAAAATTATAGCTTTACTTTCTTTGTTTTAGGACGGATGGTCGATGTCACGAAATATTATATAAGCTCTCACGTAGGGCGAAGGAAAATCGTGTTTATATAGATATGAATATAAAATGAAAAAACTTGGCTCTATAGTCTTATAATACATTTATGATTTAGATATACCCAAGGTTTGGTTAATGAATTGAAAATAGCCACCCAGATTCGTTTACATCATATGAACGGACCAAATTACCCTTTTTTGCCCAATTTATTTTCGTAATATTGTTTTTAAAGATTGATTTCGAATTTGGAATTTAAATTTTGAATCAGCATAATTCGTAGGTTGACCAGATTTTTATCCCGATATATTGTATTAATTATCCAATCAAGTTTAAATATCATAATTAGTTAAGATACTCTTTTAGAAGAAACATTATCTCTTTTTTATATTAATTACCTAAAATTATTTACTCTCTCAATTTTGGCCGGCCAAAACTGAATATCAACCATCATACTTCCTGTTTTGATCGGAAACAAAGAATTCGAGAACAATGAAATTGTTTGATGAAGATGATTTTTCGTTGCAAGAATCTGGTACGCATTTATATTTACGTTTTATTTCCGTTATATTTACACTCTCGAGCTGTGGCTTTTTTTCGGGTTTACGATTTATTTACGCTATTTTTACACTGTCGAACTGTGGCTTTTTTTCGGGTTTACGATTTATTAACACTATTTTTACACTGTCGAGCTGTCGATTTAAACCTTTTTTTTCGGGTTTACGTTTTCTTCGGTCGAGCTGTGGTTTTTTTTTCCTAGTTTTTTTTATTTTTTTATAATAAATTGATAATGGGCGGGGCGTTAGCGTTTTTTATTATTTTTTTAATTAATTTATTACGGGCGAGAAGTTATTTTGGAGTATATTTGTCTCTTAAATTTTGTAAACGATTTTGTTCGGCTATTTTTAACTTATTAACCAAATTTTGGGTATAACCAAATTACATATAGTTTACATGGGTATCCATCAAAATGACCCATATAAAATTGAAACCACTAGTAAGAAAAGAAATACAAATAAGCTCAATCAAGAAACGGGCATCAAGTTGGCATGCGGGACTTTAACTAGCGATCATCAACTCTAATGACCTCCTCCGAATAAGGTGGGACTAAACTCATTCATGTCGAACTAGAGTGATGGTTAACCGCATAGCGCGCTAGATTGTGCGTCACGACATTACATAAACGAGAAATATGCATAATGCTAAACTCCTCAAACCCCTTACTTCCCTGTAGAGTGTGGTGCAAATCGTTCCAAATTTTGTTGTTGACTTCACGCCCATCTCGACCATCTTCACCACCCGCAAGCAGTTAGACTAGATTTTCGCTATCCTGCTACCGACGATGCAAACTAGCACTGTACCACGGGGAAAATATAAATGTGATAAGCCGAATCAACTCATTCACCTGATTGTGTATAATAAATTTCTAAGTCATTGTTTGAGAGAGCAATTATTTCATTCTCTGGAATGAAAGAATTGTATTCCTTACCGGTGATGATTATTATACAATGTACTATGTATACAATATATAATAATAAAAAAATGGCTAAATGACCTTTGGTGTGTTTATTGTAAAATAATCAATGTTTGATTAAATTTTGATTAATGGCTCTATTGTTTACATAGCATAATAATTAACATGATGACTTTATAATTTTATCTTTTTTACATTTCGGAAATTTTTGAAAATTTATGGACGAATTCGTCCTAAATTTTTTGTTAAACTTTAACATAACCATTTATCAAAAATATGTTAATCGGTGACCATTTTGAAAATTCACTATTTTCAAAAGGCTATACCACCTAATAACCCATATATAATTATATGTACATACGTATTATGTATAAAAGTGTAATCTAGTTATTCAGGTAAGTAATTAAAGCTTGAGACTTACAATATACTTCACATTCGATATGGAAACTAATGACTACCCAAACAGTTAAACTGAATCTTCGCTCTCTTACTAGCGACGGTGCGAACTATGTCATGGGAAAATATAAATGCAATAAGCCGAATCAACTCATTCACTTGATTGTGTATAAAAAAAATTTATCTCATTGTTTGAGAGAATAATTATTTCACTCTCTGGTAAGAATTGTATTATTTATCGGTGATGATTGTTATGCAATGTACTATGTACACAATATATAATGGGTTAATTAGTAGTATAACCCTATAAACATGTTGAAATTTTGAAATGTCCAAAACGTTGACACAAATTAGGTAAATGATCTAGTAAAATGTTTTATTAGATTATGAAGACCATTTACAATTGAAATAATAAGAGTCAAATTGAAAAGTTAGGTTATTAATAATTGTGCTACGTATGCCTTCAAAAAATAATGTGCTACGTAAACACTACGGCTATTTACCACAGTTTTACTAAACGTTAAATATTTTGAAATTCATATACCAAACGTCGATCATTTGCCCAATTATTTAATATATAATTAAATGTACATATGTATTACGTATCAAAGTGTAATGTAGCTATTTAGGTAAGTAATTAAAACTCGACAGTTACAATAAACTTCACATTTGATATGTGAACTAATTACTAATTACTAATTAGTACAAATTACCATTCTGACTAAATGTTCACGAAAACATAAACATCACAATAGTTCTTATTAAAAAAGGAAATATATATAAGACTTCAAATTTCAAGTTCAATTTTTTTGAGATATTTTCCCTCGCATAAAAAAAAATCTACCGAAAACGCATTATATTATGGTATCTTGTTAACCCATAACATAGAATAAGATACAATATTAACATTTTATATCTAATAATATTTAAGGGCAAGGGCAACCTATTAATAGTTATAACTTATTCTATTATATAGAATGTCGATAAATGCTTAACATATGTGTTTATTGTTCATTATGGTTAATCTGCGGAATTATCACCGTAATAAACAATCTAAATGAGTAAAGATCAACAAGTTAAAAGATTTTGGGAGTGATAGAATCCTACAAAATTTATGCTGGACAAAGTAGTTGTTAGAAAATATTTTAAAGGTTGTTCAAGAATAAACAATTAAGACTTCGACACTTGTAGGTTCTACGGATGGACCGATGCTGCTTCATGCAAAGAATCATAGATTAATTCCTTTTAAACAAATTAAGGATTCTTTAAAATCTCTCATCTTCTAATAACCAATATTAAATATTATGGAGCCCTCGAGAGTGATACTTGTCATTCTATCGCGTGTTGATTGCACAAGGCTGCGTGAGCTGCGCATAGAGGTGATTAGTGGTGGCGCTTTGTACGTACTTGTCAACGGTCGAGCCTCCTAGATTGTTTTAGTTATTTGTTGTACCCGTTTGAATAAATAGTTGTGTTGTTTTAGAATGAACAACTGTTTGGCAAACAGTCGTGTCATTTGAGGTAATAATTGTTGTTTTCAAATGAATGGGTACGATCACTTATATAAGCGACGTTGAGCTCAGTATTATTGTCAATTTGCCTGTTCGAACTCATTTTTTCTCTCTCTCTCTCTCTCTCTCTCTCTCTCTCTTAAATTTTATCCAATATTTTTGGGGTTATTTTGTTATTCATGTTATATTCAGATGAATTAAAATTAATAAGGAGTTGTTCAATGATGTTCATAAAATTCTTATTGTTTACGTTCAAAATTCATTGTGTCTTAATGTCGTCGTTCGAACTCAAATTGTCATATCCTGCTATATTTTTAGATGAGATTTTAATGGGTGGTTGACAGTGATACCTGAAAATGGGGTTGTGAATAGTGAGTCAAAAGTGGGTCAATTTTTTTCCCATGAACGAAAATTTGGGATCCATGGAAGGTCATGGAGGTGTGTGGTCGAGAGAGGTTCGAAGAGGTATTATAAATTAAAGTCCTACCAGGAGATGGGAAAGACATACATTTGGACAACAATAAACAAAGGTACATTGAGTGTCAAATCAACTTATAGGCATTTAGTTAGAGTTGCCTTTGTCCAATGGACCTGCTTTGGGTGAGATTGTGGAAATTCAAATTTAACTCGAGATACAAACTGTTCCTATAGAGGCTACGCACGCAAAGCCTCCAATAACTATGATATCGGCAATTTGCCTTCAAGGCATGTACATTTATTGTAGAATATGTTGTAAAGATCCTGAAACTCTCAAGCACTTTATTTTCTACTGCGAAGTTGCTTCTCGAATATGGCTTGTGACGACGATGGGCGTTTGATGGGACACGAGCTCATGGACCAATGGCAAGGACATCTTAAGCTAACTATTTGAGGTTAATGCTGCGATCCGATGGAAAGAGACTATTTTATAAGAAAAGCAGTGGCTTTCTGTAAGAAATGTATAATCTAATACACGGTATCTCTAGAGTTCTGACCAGGCAAGAAGAGATCGAAAGTGGTTAGCGAGATTCTAGCATTCAAAAAGAACAAACTCAAGGGATTTTTACTGCTACCCGAGAGTGACTATTGAAGGAGATAACAGCCTATCCTTGAGTAATTATGACTATGGATCCGCAAGCCCAACATGAAGAGTGAGTTCAATGTTTGAGTCAAACTGGGCGTACGGAAGGACGGTAATTCCGTCTACCGCACAGGCGGAAATAATTGTTCCGCGGAAACGGAAGAGATTTTTTCGTCGGAATTGGGTCCTTCCATTGGTACCGTTTATGATTAAAAAATAAAATTAAAATAGTTTAAATAGAATATTAAATGGAGTAAAATATAAAAAATTTAAAAGTAGTTCAAACTGTTTGAGCATATACTAGAAGAGGCAAAAGAAAATTCAACCTGTATTTGGATTAAAAAATCAGGGAACAAAATAACCCATTTTTTTTGGTAAATGAGCATTAAAAAAAGATTGAGAATATATAATATCGGGATATCCCGCTTTCTCTGCGAGATAAAGTTTATGTTTATGAAATACATTTTGATAATATGCACTCTTTCTTTTCGTCATAACATTCGAGGACCGAGGTGGATAAATTATAATGAGACCCTTCATTTTCTAAATATATATATATATACAATTAAAAAAATAACTCAAATCGGTCAGACATTTAATGCATCACGCACAAATAAGAGCAAAGTTCATTATCATATGTTACCTCAATTAATTTTAATTAATAACTCAAATTCAAAAATTACACAATAATGATTAGATTGCAAAACTTTAGTTTAAAAATTAGTAATTTGCAACTGAGCCTATAATTTATATCTTTTCCAAGTTTCTAAAAATATAAAGAAAGAAAAAAAAATATTCATTAAAATAAAATCCGCGCTTTAACGTCACCTAAACAAGTGGCTACCGATATTAAAGAGTACAATGCTTCAAGGATTATTTTGTTTTATAAAATGTCATTTTAACTTTACAAGTGGAAAAGTTTCTCTTTTCTGTTTAGAAAGTATAACGGAATTTCGATCTCGCAGTGTCACGATAGTTGGCCACATTTTCAGATTTCTTATTTATTTATTGAGAAAGCCACATTTTAAGACTTAATCAGAAGGATTTGATAATGACCCAAAAGTAAAAAGGAAAAAAAAATACACACACATCATATATCACCAAACAATGGATATCAAATTGTCAAAATAGCCAACTGCATCCAATTCAACAACCCGACAAAAAATAAATTTAAAGGCCTAAAATATTAAAATCAAAATTGAAAGGACTTGTTTGGTTTGGCTCTTGTGCTCCTCGCCCGTCCCCAGTATCGATGAACCCTGTATAACCAATATTTCAGATTTCCACTAATCTAAATTATCGGAACTTAACTTTAACGTATCAAATATAATAATCACTTTATTTATAAACGGAAAAGGTTAATATCGTAATTGTTAGTAAAGCCAAGATCTATTTTGCTTTTTTGACCACACCACACTAAACTCGCACGAACCCACGCGCAAGGCCCGAGCGAGTAAGCGGAGAGTTCCCTTTCTCTTTTTTTCTTCTTTTTAATAATATAATAATGATAAAAATCTCTCTCTCTCTCTAAAGTCTATACACACATATACATACAAAACTCGCATTCAACAAAACTCGAAACACACTGAGAAAAGAAAAACAAAAATCCCTCCAACTCCCTCTTCTTCTCTCTCTCTCTCAAAGAAACAAACAAACCCCGATGACGTCGGAGTTAACATTCCGGCGAGGCCACGAGGAGGCACAGCCGTCACCGGACGCGTACTTTCCGAAGCAGGCGAAGCCGTGGTCCGCCGTGACTCGGTCGATCCGGTATCTTCTCCGGGAACAGAGACTCATTTTCATCCTCATCGGCGTCGCAATCGCCTCCGTCGGATTCTCTCTCATTCCTTCCTCCTCCACTACCACACCTACCTTCTCTCCCGCGGACTACACCACGCTGCCGGAGATAGAGACGACGAGCAAATCGTTGGTAGGGGCGGGGATGATCGGCGACACGTGGCGGTCTCCGGCGGGTAAGGTTCCGCTAGGGCTTCGGAAGAAGAGCTTGAGGATTGTGGTGACCGGAGGCGCGGGATTCGTCGGGTCTCACCTCGTCGACAGGCTGATGGAGAGAGGCGATAGCGTGATCGTCGTTGACAATTTCTTCACCGGAAGGAAGGAGAACGTGATGCACCATTTCGGAAAACCTAATTTTGAGCTAATCCGCCACGACGTCGTTGAGCCTCTTCTTCTCGAGGTTGATCAGATCTACCATCTCGCTTGCCCTGCCTCACCCGTTCACTACAAGTTCAACCCCGTCAAGACCATCATATCCTCGAAAATTGTCATTTCTGATCAATTCCTCTTCTTATTGTTTTGAAATTGTTAAATTGTTTGAATCGTTGCTATTGTTGTTCCTTGATTCCGATCCTGTTTGTGGCGGCACAAGACAAATGTGGTGGGGACTCTGAACATGCTTGGGCTGGCCAAGAGAGTCGGAGCCAGATTCCTATTGACCAGCACATCCGAGGTTTATGGCGATCCTCTTCAGCATCCTCAGGTTGAGACTTACTGGGGAAACGTCAATCCAATCGGTGAGTTTTAGATTCCCTTAGATAGATCCGATCGGAGCTTCTGATTTCCTCACAGTCAACGACGGTTCCGTGATTATCGGGTCAACCGATCGGACGGTCTAAAACAGAGACGCGAAAACGCACACGTTTTGTTTGCTTTTTTTTTTATACACTTCCTGAAAATTTGAAAATGGCGAGGAAGGGAGGGGAAGGGTAATCTGGTAATTTCGGGGTAGGCTGCTTTGCGTGAGTTTTAGTGTAGGGCCAGCAGAAACGGTGATGAGGTAACAGAGAGAAAGTGGGTTGGTTGGTTTGTATTATTATGAGGGATTCTGACAGAGTCATTTTGGGCTTGGGTGTCTGAAATCATGACAGGTGTCCGAAGCTGCTACGACGAAGGGAAGCGTACGGCTGAAACGTTGACCATGGACTACCACAGAGGTGCCAACGTTGAGGTCTGTATTTAATAGTAATTAATATAAGAGGAATTGCCCAAAGTACCACCTTTTATTTTTTATTTTCTCAAAATCCACCCAAACATAATTTTTTCCCAAAATACTAGTAAATCTCATGTGAAATGACGAAATACCCTTTAAAAAAATAAAACTAACACAAATGCCTTACATTATACTACCGGCCAAAATAATTAAAAAAAAATTAAAAAATTAAAAAAAATTAAAATTTAGGATTGGAACAGTTTCTACATTTTAAAGTTTAATTTTAATAAAATAAATAAATAAATAATAACTGATTAATATGGATATGAAATAAAATGTAAAGAAATTGTTTTAGGGGTATTTTAGACTTTTGTACTAGTATTTTGGGAAAAAATTAATTTTAGTGGATTTTGGGAAAATCAAGTACAAATGGTGGCATTTTGGGCAATTTCTCTTAATATAATAATCAATAACAATAGCAATATGCTATTATTCTCTTTTTTAAACTGTTCATTTGTATCTTATGACTTGTATGTGTCTGTCTGAGCAATTTAATTATTTGGGATCCCATGTTAATTAAAAACTTAGATTTGATTATGAATATTATAATTATATATATTGACGAGTTAGTTGTCAATGGGATTTGAAAATGTTCTCGATCTATTACTTAACTTAACATGAACCCACACACAGCATCACCAAAGTTCACATGGACTACTGTACTATAAAATGGCCTTCAAAAAATTTCTTTTTGATATAAAAATATGTTTTATTTTTTTTGGTTGGTGATTGGCTTCCCATCTATTGAATAAATTTGCAGGTCAGGATTGCCAGGATCTTCAATACCTATGGGCCAAGAATGTGCATAGATGATGGTCGTGTTGTCAGTAACTTTGTTGCCCAGGTACGTCAATCAAAGATTAATATATAGACGTTTTCTTTAAATGAAAGCAAAGTGGAATACAGGGGAAAAAGAGTGTCTTTTGCATTTGTTTAGTGGTTACTTAATTGATCCTTAATTTGTGGCAACTTTGTTGCAGGCTTTGAGGAAAGAGCCTCTCACAGTTTATGGTGATGGAAAGCAGACAAGGAGTTTCCAATATGTTTCTGATCTGGCAAGTCCTTTACATATATAAATAGTCTCTTACTTTTTTCCTTGAAATGAATAGCTCTAACCTCTAAGAAAACTAAGATTGTCGTTTCTTTATTTTTGATATGTGGTTCCTGGTGAGCTATTTATAGTGTTGCATAAATTAAATCACATATTATTCATATCATCCTAAATGGTTTTCTTAAGAAGGAAGGATTAGGGAATTTTAAATGACATTGCTTTGAGGGGTCCGTTTATTTTGTCTCGTAGTGGTGATCAGTGCCTTTGACGATAAGGGGTTTTAATTTTAAACAAGCCCTGAGCAATGTGACCTGTTTGTGAATCATACCCCATTCCCACTACGCTTTGTCAATTTACTGTATTAGTAGTCGCTACATGAAAATATCTAAACACGTAGATAAATCAGATTACACGTGACTTAGAGCCAGAGTACCAGAAGACAAGTCATAGATGGACCAGGATTTCATAGTCGAGCCTTAGGTTGGTAGACACACGTTGGTTTGTATTAAATTCATTTGCAAGAAATAAACGTCCCTTTCAGTTTCAACATTTTCAATTATTCCATTTGAATAAACGAAAAAAACCCCGGTAAATATAGCTGGAAAGTGAAGGGTTCTTTGGTGTGATTGGTAGAACGTAGGAATTGGCCGTTTTGGGTAGGCTCTGTGTGTCATTGTTTGGTATCTTAGGCAGATAAAATAAATAAATAAATAGAGACCCCTCTTTATGGTACCCTTTTGGGGACCAATACTCTCTCCGTCGCTCTCTTGTTTGCTCATTTATTATTTTTCTTAAGAGAAGTAAATTGAAAAACTGAGATGTATGGTAACAGGTGGAGGGTCTTATGCGCCTAATGGAAGGAGAACATGTTGGACCTTTTAACCTTGGAAACCCCGGTGAATTCACCATGCTTGAACTTGCCAAGGTAAATGAAGAACCAAGTTACCCTCGTGGACAGCAAGAACGTCTAAAGTTATACATGGGATCAAGATCAAGATTTTCTTTAATCGATTATCGATGACAGGTTGTTCAAGACACGATTGATCCAGATGCGAAGATCGCGTACAAGGAAAACACGGCGGACGATCCTCACAAGAGGAAACCGGACATCACAAAGGCGAAGGAGCTTCTCGGGTGGGAACCCAAGATACCACTTCACAAGGGACTTCCTTTGATGGTTAAGGACTTTAGGCAACGCATTTTCGGAGACCACAAGGAAGGAATGTCTTCCAAAGCTGCTGCGCAGTCATAAATTTGTTCTGGAGATAAATTCTAATTACCGTTGAAGTGGCGCCACAGGAAGGGATCGAAAAATTATTTTGCTTGGCGAATAGGAAAATAAGAATAAGAAAAAAGGATTTATTACATTAGCTTTCACAACAGCAGACGAAGAACAGAGGAGAGCTGAAGAAAGGCGTAGCTTAATTTTTTTTTTTTCTTGCTCTTTGGATCCCTTTGGTGTCCCCCACTTTGCGTTTGGTCTCATTCATGATTTGTTTAATTTTATCCTGTCCCTTTTGCTCTTTTAAAAAGCTTCAATAGATACCGAGTCTCTTGTTTCTGAATTTACTTCCTTTGGATATCCCATATTTAGCTCGCTTATACACATTCTTTCTTATGTATATTGGCTTATGAATTTTGGTTGGCTTGAGTCCATGGAAAACATACTTCTTAAGAGCATGAGAAAAGGTTTTTAATTTAAGAATTTGAAATTGAATATTCGACTGGAAAGCTCTCTTTTTCTTAACATCGCTTACAAATCCTTTCAACTAGAACTAATTTTTTTTCTAATCCCACTTCTATGAGAGGTCATCATACAATTTTTTTTTTGAAGGGACGGGTCATCATACAATTATCAGGGGTCTTTTTATTCATTTACTTCACTAGTCTTTAAAAGTGTCAAACAAGCAATAAGCGCTACATTGCAGAGTGGTGTTGAAGGCGCGGGCCTTTAAGCCCGCAAAGGTATCTCCCATATGACCTCGACTGTGATTTCTTGGGCTGCAAGGAAGGCGAGCCAGACACAACGACCTTGATGGCCCGAGGAATGGTGGGGTGATCCATGTGGGATATTTGACCTCCATCAGTGTGTTTGTCGAGCCAAGCGATGATGTCAGCAAAGACAATGTCAACATTGTGGTCGGGCTCTCCAGAAGTCAAGCCGTGCCACATTTCGGGGTAGAGTTTTATGGTCTTGTCAGTGCTCCCGGCTCTGTCGTACAGAGCTTTGCTCACTTCTGGGTCCGTCACGATGTCCGCTTCCCCGTGCAATACGAAGAACGGAAGCGTTATCTATTACCAAATAAGATGAAGAAGAAAAAATGGTAAGAAAGAGAAATAGATAAAACAAAGCTTATGAGAGAAAGAAAGGGAGTACCTCATTCAAAGAGTGTTCGAGGCTCATGCTCGTCCTAAGCATCTCGAGAGCCGTTTTGAGGCGGGGCTTGTCTTGGTATATGAGTTTGTTGGTCCGTATCTGCAATGCAACGACGACAACTAAATACATCGTCAAAAAGAAGGATTTTTTTTTTCATTTCTTCTACTAATTTTTCACCTCTTCTCGCTTGATCGGGTCCTTGAACGCAGAGTCGATGACGTCCTTTGTGGGAACGATCTTCCATTTGGGTATAATCTCTTCGACTTTGGTCAGTATATTTATAACTACAGGGTGTGGCTTCACCTTCTCAGATATCTAAAACCAATTGACCACAAATTCAGCCATTCATTTTATCCTCAAAATTGATATAAGTAATAACAAGAGAATAATGAACGTCAATAATCACCTTACACATAGGCGCAACAAGAAGAGCACCATGCCAAAAAGGAGGGTCCTTCTTGTGAAGAAGAAGAGCCACTGCCCCTCCCATGGATTCTCCATACAAGAACCTCCTCTTTTTCTTGTACTCTTCATCTCCTACATATATTATACATATAATCAGAAGTGTTCATTGTATGTTCGTTAATAAAAAAGAAATGATCAAAACATGTTGTCACATACCACAAACTGACTTGAAGAAATCGTTGCAATCATCGATGATGTTGTCGAACTTCTTGATATAACATCTCGGCCCTCTCGATCGTCCATGGCCTTCATAGTCGATCCCAAACACTGCATATCCGGCGCTGGCTAGCTTGATCCCACAAGCTGTTACAATAATAAAATATAATAAAAGGTTTCTTATTGTTTGTTTAATAGTATAATAAAACGTGGGAGAAAGTCTCTGAAAGTAATAACTCAAGCATTGCAAATTTGCACGTTAATTTTATGACATGTTAAGAGGTTAGTGTTGGGTCCAAAAAGGTCACTTCTACGACACCAAGTCACTCTTTAGGTCTCTCTCTCTCTCCGTCTTTCCTTCGACCAACCTCAACCATTTTTTCCAACTAACTTCAACAATAAACCTTGATCTTGATTTTCAATGCTTTTGAATGTGACAACTGCTTCACTTTAAATTTATAAAAAGAAGTGCTCTATATTTTTTTCTTCACTAATTTATAATGTCCTTTCTGTCAATCATGGTGTTTGTTTGTTTTGAACTGTGACCATTTTTCATTTATGAACGTAATCTGAAATATTCAAGCGCTGATATATTGCGTCCGTTATTTTAATAGAATTGTAAATTATGCGGGCGTATCATATCAGAAAGTGCACTATGTAATTTATGGTGTAATTTATAAAGTGCACTATGTAATTGTTTGAGCATTTTGTTAGTAAAAGTGATATTAACTGCTTATTTTTTTTATAATGATAAATTTCTCTGTCTTTGTTTCTAGTAACGCCTCGAATTCGTATATAACTTTGTATTAGAAAGCTATTAATTTAAAACATAAAGATGGTTGTCACTGAAACAGGGGTCATTGTGTCCAAACCCCATTTTATTATAATTGACAAAAAAACTGTTTTGAAACTATAATTGATAATTCGATTTCATAGATTAGTACCTGTATAATTATTTTATTTTTTAAAGATTAGTAACTGTATTTTTTAGTTTTATTTTGAAAAGATTAGTACCTGTATTATTGAATTAAGTATAAATGCACATATAATCAAGCGGGTGTTTATGTTTAGTCAAGTAATAGGTAAACTCGCGAACTCGGACACGTGTTATAGTATTAAAGCGAAGAAGAGTAAAACAACTTAAAGAAGAAAGCGATTTCCTAAAATATAGAGCTGAATTAACACCGTGACGTGAGAGATGTGTCATGTGATAAGAAAAAGCACGTGACGCACGTGACAGCTAAGCGGTTCGTTTATATTCAATGATGTCACGTTTGTGATTTCGAAAAATGACAAAACAAACATTATCTTCAATATTAGCCATAATGAAATAGCTAAACTAAATGCCAAAAAGTTACTTCGTCCGATTCAGAAGCAAAAAAACAATATAGATAAGCTTGGTAATCCATTCCTAAATATATATATATATATATATGCAATAATCCAAAACGAGTAAAAGAGACTATTTTTCTTGTTCGCCATCTTCTGATTAGTAAAGGAAGGAAGTTGAATTCATGAAGAGTAGTTCATCAATAAATGAACAACCCTCTTTTTTCTTCGTCCAATTCACAGCTTCAATTGTAATTGTGGACCCAGAGAAAAATTAATTCACTCACAGTGGAGTTAACCTACTAAAAACACGAATTCACTGGGTTTTTTCAATGAAATATTGATTACCTCTTCAACAAATTAACATCATGGCCAATAATGGTTAAAATTATAGGACAAGATAGTAGATGCAGAGAGAGTAACACTTAAATGTCGCTCAAGATAGGAAATATTTAATACATTTTTTTAGTTTTTGCGATCTCGTCATGATTTTCTTTTGTCATTTATAAAGCATATTACATATTTATACAAAAATTCGCAATTTAGCTTTCATGACATTTATACTAATATTCATAATCATAAGTAATTTCATCAGGGTTCTCATTTCTAATTTTTATTTTTATTTTTATTTTTATTTTTATTTTTAATCTCTCTGACCATATTTGTTTTCCCTAAAAATATGTTTCTACGACATAAGATTTTAGCATATGCCATATAAATGCACGCAATAAGGCATATTTCTATTATAAGACATGTGACGATTTTCTATTTAAAAAACGGAAGTTTTTAAAAAAGAAGATGAATTTATGGACAAAATTAATTTTTATTAGAGTAAGCGACAAGTGATTGAAACCCCTCTAAGTCTAACAAAGGTGTGTGGTTCAGTCTGAATTTAGATCATGGACATTGCAATAATAGATAGATTCTAGGACAGAGAATAAAATAACATTTTTTAGTAAAAATAAATAACTCATTTAAAGCAAATTTATTACCTCTCATGAATCCACTGCACTCCATTCCATAGCCTGCAGATGGAAAGTCCGCCATGAATGCCAATTCAATAAACCAACCATACATTTCATGATGATCGATGATGAAAATTAAGAAAAGTGAAAATAAAATAAAAATATAAAATAAAAAGGGAAAAAAGAAAATACCATGGCAAAGAAAAACCAGAGCTTTCGGAGAAGAAAATGGTAACCATCTACACGTAAACAGCTGTACTCCTCTTGCATTTCTAATATATTCCTTCTCTCGTTAAACATGAACAAACCCACAAATCGTATCTCATTATCGGACCAAAATATAATAATAAATTCCATTTAACTCATAAGAGTCTAGATATATAAATAATATACAAATAAGCGATGAGCTTACTTCTTGATACTCGACCTCCATGTTCATGCAGCTTGAAGTTATATGTTATAAGGTTAGCTATTTTTAGTGTTTTAATATGTGGGTGTAAGGATTTGATCACGAGATCGGTTTTAAATAATTCCGTTAAGAATCCGCGGAGAAGAGAGAAGAAAATAGTTGAAATAATAATAAAACTATTTATTTTTTAGAGAGAGAGAGAAGGCCTATGAAAATGTTGGAGATTGGGATGATTTTCGATTTTGTCAAGCATATATATCGACTCGGATGTGAATAAAACGAAAAGAAAAAGTGAATAAAATAAAACGATAAATAGGAATATTATAAAAATAAATAAAAGGGTGGTGCTGGAAATCAGGTGGCCATGCCGTATAACAGAGCTCCTTCGAATTATATTGGAGTTTGAGTGTGATAAGCAATTCCACTCGTCTCTATAATGGCCACATCACATATCCCCATATATGTATATAATTAATTATATACATTTTTTGAGCAATTTCTTTTTTAGTTATATACATTTTTATATAAGTGGTTGGATAATAATAGAGAGCTCCGTGTGAAAATGAAAGTTCACCTTCTATTTTTTGTGTAACTATACTTATTTGAGAGATATCGATAGCCCCTTGCAAAATAAAAAGTTTTTTTTTCTGTTTATAAAAGAGCTCCTCGCATAAATATATTGTTTTAAAAATTTTAAATTACAAAAAATAGTTAAACGAAATAAATTCAAAATTTCCTTAAAACATTAACAAACATATAATTAAATATGAAATATATAAATAATAATACGATAACACGAACCACCACTATTGTTGGTGTTTCGTCACTCGTGAGCAACGCTTGTCGTCGTTTCTTTCTTGGCTTTAAGGTCAAAATTTGCTTTATTTTACTTATTATCGATCTAGATCTTTCTCTCATTTTTTTTATTTTCACTAAAATTATTAAACAATTCAAATTTCTCAAAAACAAACTTTGATTCTAACTTAAGAGATACGAAATAGTGTTAATGAGTATCACGTATCTGAGTAGCTTGGCGCGATATCTCAATTAAGGCCTTTATGAAGTGCTCATTAAAGATATTCGATGGCAAGGATCATTATGCATTATAATTTTTTAATATAAAACTGGCGAAATGGTCGACGTTTATTAACTCATTTTTAATATGATAAACGTTTCATTAAACTTGTATTAATGCGCCACGTGACAAACTAACCAACCGTATTTGTTTACTAAATTGTCCTTTAAATTTTGACCATTAACTGAAATTTAATTTGAGCCGAGATATTAACACAAGTTTAACTAAACATGAGTTATATTGAAAATGCACTATTTTTGTACACTTACTATACTTAATAACCCAATCTTTTAACCGCCTCAACTTAAATGCATAGGAAGACGTGTATTCGACATTTTTCACAGACCAAGGAAGGACTAAGGAGATCTTTAATATTAGCTCATGTCCGTGGAGAAGCACACCTTATTTAGCTACTGTTTAGCTCATGTCCATGGTAACAAGTAGCGAGTCCAATATTTTAGCCTATTTATCGAGTATATATCTTCGTTAGCTTACCCTTTTTTAAAAGCAATTTTATTGTTTGTGGGATTTGAACTCACGACATTCGAATGAAAAGTTATTTTGTATTATCAGTAGCTATCACTTAATTGACTTGTCTTAAAAATTGGATAAAGGGGTAAAAGTATTACAACGGATATGCAGAACAAAATGGGTGCATCCAACTTTACCCGTACCCGTTGTTATAAGAATTTAGAAGATCAATATATTTGAATTTATATATAATATTAGTGTTTATGAGAATATTGCAATTATGAAGCCGATGTGGATGGGCACAAAAGTCAACTACCGAATTGAAAAATCAATTTGAATTTCCAACTACTGAACCAAAGAACTTTGGTGTATTTTACAAAGCCCTTAGTCCCCTTATACTTGCCACCAATTGAATATGCAACTCGAACTCAAAGCTCTAACATTAGTGTCCAATTACCTCGTTGACCTTAAATAATAAATTGGATAGTTATAGTAGAGTAAATGACCACCTACCTTCTAGAAGTCTATTTTAAACCCAAATTCTGTGAAATATATCATGTCTATCATCTCATTTTTTTTTTCAAATACTAATCTATATATTGAATCTGTAATAATATCATGTATATCTCATAACTAATTACAAATTAATTCTTATTTATTATTTAAATTTATAGTGACTCTAATATATTTGAATTTTTTTTATACCAATCCCTTAAATTTAACTGAATTACTTGCTACTGCTCTATAATATAGTAAATCCTAAGCTTTTTTATTCAATGGTACCAAAAAAGAAGAAACAATGATACAGAAAAGTATGACTTTCACAATAATTTTTACCTTTATAACTTTTGAATAAAAAAATAACGACTCCTGAGTATTGATGATTCTTATACACAAACGTAGATAGTCAAAATCTGCACCATATTTATAATTTACAACATCTAACTTAAATTCCGATTATTATTCATAGATTTGATAAATAGAATTATAAATGTTATAAATTACATAATATTATAAACACTTACACATGAAATAGAAAATTATATATTGTTAAATTTTGTTAATAAGAAAGACCTTGTATATATAGGGATTATTAATTATGAAAATTTGAGCAGATAAACGAGCTTAGTTGGTACAATACTCAACCCAAATGAAGAGAATCGTTCGAGTCACGCTGAAAGCAATTTGCTAGACAAAAATTATAGAATATAATGCTAGTTTTGGCTATTTAAAACGCAAGTTTTATGTAATATTTCTAACCTAATTCAAGAACCTACCACTTAGCAAAAACATTAATATTGGATTGAACCCAACTGAAACATTCGTGGTGAGCTCATCAGCGTTTTCAGCTAAGTGACTTAAGTGGAATGTTGTCTTGTCGTTTATGTTAATAAACGCATAAACGACATCAACATAACTTCCATATGAGCTATTAATTTATCGTTGATCTTACGATTCTCGGAAATACCTAAGTTGCATTACATAAAGACGAGGTGTTTAGCTCATTTGAAGACTTAAATCTCATTACTCTCTGTGTTGTTAATACCCATTGTTAAAATTTTCTTTGTTCTTCTCTGAAAACTCCATGTTCTTGAGCGATCTATATGTTCCGATTGATGTTTTATTGTGTGAGCATATGATAAGAAATGTTGTACCGAGTGAGGTGTTTGTTATTGTTGAGAGTGTGAACTTTGGTGAGCTTGAGTGTGTATTTGATTTGAAATAGTACATACTCAGCTATTCTGGCGGAACTCAACGTGCATGTAAGTTGATTTGATCGAAACACGATAAATTGGTTGTTTCATCTTTATTTTCTGTATTTTATTTATGGTGGTTGATTCTTGGTTAAAATCGACTAGATCTGAAAATTTAGGGCAAAAGTATTACAATAAACACGAAGCTTAACTTAATTGAAAAAATGTACAGATTTAGACGACGACCTATGTTTGTTTCTGTCGGATAATCATGTAAGAAAACTCTCTCTTTTTTTTACTAGGCGAGGGTTGTAGTTGGCTACTGCTAGTTTGAAAAATAAAACCAAAATAGTAATAATTTGGAAATGTGCTTTTAGAACATGTTAATAGTGCAAAACATACAATTATATCGCATCATTTAGTCAAACATAAAATTATATTTCTGATGCATTTCGTCATCGTACACTGCCTTCACAGTTACTATTTGATTAATAATTGATTCAAAATTACTCTAATTTTGATTCAGTCAATGTAATTTAAGAATGAAGAAGAAAGAACCAAAATCAATAGAAGTATTGTGATCTCGACCAATATAAAATGTTAAAATGGTGATGGATATTTGTGTATGACTGTAATTTCTGCCATTATGAGAATTTAGTAAAGAATTTAAGCATAAAAAAAGTTAGAAAAGAACATATATTATACACTGAAAAAAATGCAAGGAATAATTCAGTATGAAACAATCTATCTTGGATATTTGACCTAATTATTGAAAAATGAAACTCAAGGTATATTGACTAAAACTCGAGAGATTGATAAGTTTATTTTCCATTTCAACATAGAAACTTTACAACGGTTAATTAGAACAATAATCGCCATCTTGTAACAATTTGGCAGTGTACTTATTAATAACAAAAAAATCAATTTATAAAAATATAATAATAATAAAAGGCAACTGGCTGCTCTATTGAAAAATCCCATATCGATAGCTTCAAATTGAGAGTAAAAATTCAAATGTTTCCATTAAAGTCCATATGAAAAGTGATTCTCTACTCTCTAGTCCCGTTCCGATTCTTATTAGGGCAACCAATCATGGAGATACAGAAAGACCCATTTTTCTGAGTCAATAACCATTATTTTCTTCTCCAGAGAAAACCTGACCTGACCACCTTGATGCTGAGATACTACGCTAAAGCTTGCAAATAGGAAAAAAATACAAACAAAATTCAAAAAAATATTAAAGAGATTCTTTTGAATTTCGATACCATATCATTCTTCTTAATTAATGTTGTTGGAACTTGGAACAACAAAAAACTTACAACCACATGATGCCCCAACAATCACCTAACTTTCAAGGTCCAACCGAGAGAGGGGTTAAATCGACAATACACAAAACGTGCCAAATTCACTAATCAACTGAAACTTCTACGCTTTGTTTGGTCGGAAAGAAAGTAGTGTGAACGAAATCTAAGGATGAAACCCAAAAATCGAATCCTACATAATATAATAAACACAATGAGGCGAGGCCCGCCATTTTTTTGAATAGATTTTTTATGTCGGAAAGAAATAAATAACACACTGACAAATTTTCCATTTTCAATTAAATGATATTTTAATGAGACTTATAAAAGAGTAACCATTTGTAAATGTAATTTCCATCCTTCATAATTTTTCCTCCAACAAATAACAATAGAAAAGAAAGCATGATATATTCTATACTTCTCGAGAAAGTACAAAATAACGTGTTCTAAGTAAGTGTAATATTTAAAAAATAGTGGGTATTTTAGATCATTTCGAAAGTGGCTTTTATTAAAACGTAAACAATTCTTTTCCTTGTAAATGAAATTGTAAACAGTAATAAAGTTAATAGAACCCAAAACACTAACCAAAATAATTATTTTTAGTAAACATAAAAAAAGTAGCTTTCACACCTTAAAGAACGCTATTTATGCAATAAATATTTTAAACAAGCTATTCTTAAGATAAAGTAAAAAAAAAAAAAAAAAAAACTACTATAGCCAATTACCATAATATTTTCTCTACCTCCTTGTTTTCATTCTTTTAAGTCAAACAAAGTGTTAAGTACTCCACTATAATGAACATAAAAATTCAAAAGGTTATATTTTCGATTAAAGACAAATTCAAACTTCTTAGAGCCTTATAAATGAAAAAAATAAAAGTTCAAGTATAACATAGCGGAAAAGACGTGACCTTTCTTGTACCTCAAGGCAGAAAAAAAGGGGTGTGAAGATCAAATAGTTTTGAAGTAATCGGCCGCGGTGCAAAAGATGGAGACAAGACAAGTTGTTCCGATCATGTGTTCCCACCTTCGAGTGCTCGCAGCAATGGCCGCCCCCGCCATTGCCCCCGCAACTAAAGAATTTACCTGTCATAAAACAGATTATTTATTTCGTCAGATTATTGTGCCCATCGCATTTATTCTAGTAAAATCTTCGATAGATTTGCAATGACGACACAAGTTCAGAAGTTTTAATTGCCTACAGGAAGAAAAGAAAATAGAAAATGGGTTTTAGGTTTTTCATGTTTTTGTTTCTTTGATCAGACAGACAATAAATAGGAGATCCTACACTTGTCTTGAAACAGTATTGAACGCTTCACTTGGATGATTGTCCGAGAGTTTGGACAAGTAAAAGATCCATGGATAGAAAAAACAGCTTGAATGGGCTATTTTAAACAAATGTTTTTTACCGGTTCCAAGAGTATTTATGTAAGAGATAATAAAACAATCGAATTTACAGGTATGGAAATAAATAAAAGAACAACCATAACAGATTTCAATTGTATCGAATCAATTCCTTCTCCTATCAAATCTGACAAAACCAATTTCACAATGTGTCCTAGTAAATCTCTGTTTATGATTCCTCTCATGAAATTGTTGGGAGAGAACTAAGCGTTCGTATTGCAAACACAAACTTGGCTCATGATGATCACAAAGACGTCTATGTTAGAAGTACATCCTCGAGTTAGCTTAAGTGTCCCACTAATAAGGACCTCATTGTTGACAATCCTATACACTAATACCGGGCCACGCGCTAATACATGTTAGAAGTGTACTCTAAAAGCCACCTCGAGACGAACACGCTGCTCAAATATCTAATTGCTAATCCATGTGAGAAATTTTGATATTTCATGATTAAAATCAAGGCAGATGGAAATCGGGCATTAGCAACACAAGAAAGAAATAGAAAAAGAGAACCAACCAAATCGTCTTTCTGTCTATGTCTTCGGAGGCCACATTGAGCAGAAGTGAAAACACCAGCAACAAGTCCTAAACCCAAAACACTCTCACATCGTCAATTCGACGAACACATTGCGCACATTACATATTTTATCACATACACAAATCCCACGCTTTACCACACTGGAATCCAAAACGCCCAACAGACTTTGCCTGTTCATCAAAACCCAACTTCACTGATAAAAACCATCTATACGCAAATAAATATACACATATGAGAGAAAACTTGAAAGTACCACGAAAGAAGCTTGAGCAACGCCGGTGAGGCCTAGATTTTAATGGGAATACCAAAATAAATAAATAAAAATAGTTCTGATTAGTTTCGATTTTGGAATGGAATAGAGAAACCAAAACAAACGTACTTGCATATCAATACCTTGCGCGCGAGATTCGTACGGACCAGCGCAGATGCCCCAGATTGCACCGGCCTGAAAACAGTCTCGAAATTCAGACACGAGTCATTGATAAAGATAGATGCGTCGTTGACGAGGTACCGTTCCGACGCGGATGATAGACTCCACAGCGAGGGAAGAGCACGGAGCGTCTCGTATCAGTTCTTCGTCTTCCATTTTCTAGCTGATACAACCCGATTCTAATTGTACCGACCACTCTGCTTTCAATTACAAAACTCAAAATCGGACACCAGCTCGCCCTTCTCGATCTTAGCCATTTTCGTTTATTTTCATTAGTTAATATTTGTGTTCTTAGTTTTCGACTGAATTTTAATCTCGTTTCAATTGGGGAATTTCGTTTATTATGTGCCATAGTGGTACTAAATTCTATTTCTATGTGTCTACTAAATTAATACCAATATCTAATACCTAAATTACTAAACTATCCCTAAATGAAGTCTCCCTAAATTTGACCTATTTCCCTCTCTGCCGGTACAGATCCAAACTCACCTTCCTCTTCTTCCCAAATCCATTTTCCTCTTCTTCCCCAAATCTCCTCCCAGCCGCCGCACACCCTCGCCCAGCCTCCGCCGCACACCCTCGCCCAGCCTCGCACGCCCAGCCTCCGCCGCACACCCTCGCCCAGCCTCGCACGCCCAGCCTCCGCCGCACACCCTCGCCCAGCCTCGCACGCCCAGACTTGCCGCGCCTCTCTTCATCTCACGCCGCGCCTCTCTTCATCTCACGCCGCGCCTCTCTTCATCGGGTCTCCTCCATCTTCATCTCACGCCGCGTCTCTCTTCATCGGGTCTCCTCCATCTCCGGTCGCCGCTTTTTCATCCTCCGCTCACTGTGGTCGCAATATATTTGTCATCGCCGTCGCATATTTACTATCTAATGAGTATTAATTTTTTCTGTTATATGGTATATGTCACTGCATACGACCGCAAGTAATAGCAACATACCACACAACTGTATTCATGTTTTTATTATAAACATACCGCATGTCACCGCAACTAACAGCAGTAATATATTAATTTTCATATTGTTTAAACTCATATGGACTCAACAAGTTACCGCAGTTTACCGCAACTGATCGCAACTGTTATTGTTCATTTTGTGCAGATTACCGCGGTGTAATTGTGTTGTATGATGGAATTTGGACTCTAAAAGATGGTGAATTAGCTGCATTTCGAGGGAGTTCTACGTATGTTCTTGAAATGAAGAACAACATAAAGTATAACGAGTTATTGGATACGTTATATGAACTACTTCGTGTGGATAGGTTACTATTTGATCTCAAAATTGAAGTTCCTTACAAAATTGGTGATGTGCAATGTCCTCCTAGTACGATTTTCGATGATGGCACAATTTCGTACTATGTTAAGTATGGTCAAAATTTTCCTTTATGCGTTACTCGAATTGAGAAACGTATAATAGATGTTAGTCCCTCTGAACATGTACACTTCAATGAATACGTTCCCGGAATCGATGACTTTTGCTCATTTAATGCAAACAATGAAGGCTACAATATAAGGACTACACCAACTACCGTTGCATCACCTTCTTATGCTAGAAGAGACTCGCCCCCGCAACGACATGATTCACCTCAATCATCACCCATAAGGTCAAATTCTAATCCTCATTCAACCCCGAGAACTTCTTGTCAAAACCAATGGACGGCACCAAATTTTTCAACCGACGACACACAACAATATTCATTTGCTAGCTCTTCGGCAGGTACAAATTGTGTTACAATTTATAATGTTCTTTGACACATACATTTTATGAAACGCATGAGTATATGATCTACTTTATTACATAACAGGAAGTAACGACACTTTGGCGGTCAAACAACTTTTTGATAACAAAGATGAGTTGAAGACGCATGTTGCATTGATTGCGTTGAAGAACAAGTTCAAGTATATGGTGAAACAGTCTGGGCCGGATTTGTGGTATATAAATTGTAAATACCCGGAATGCAAATGGAGGTTGAGGGCGAGAAAATTGATACGATCTGAAATGTTTGAAATCACATCATACAGTAGTGAACATACTTGTTCTCTTGATGTTCGCGGTAAAGAGCACCAGAAAGTATCGCCTTGGGTGATTGCGCAGCTAATAAAGAATAAGTATACCGTAGATGGAACTCCATACATGCCAAAGAGTATCCAAGAAGACACAAGATCAAAATATGGCATTGAAATGAGTTATTCTAAAGCTTGGAGATGTAGAGAGGCAGCCATTAACATTGTTAGAGGTTCCGTTGAAGACTCGTATTCAAAGATTCCTTCTTACCTACACATGTTAAAGGTACGTAATCCAGGCACACTTACAAATTATGTCATCGAAAGTGGGTGCTTCAAGGCGTGTTTTTTCTCACTCGGAGCTTGTCGTCGTGGATTCGCTCATTGTCGTCCGGTTATATGTGTTGATGCGGCCTTTTTGAAGACAAAATACGGTGGTCAAGTTCTTACGGCGGTTGCTGTTGACGCAAACACGCAATTGTATCCTATTGCTTTTGGTGTTGTCGATACCGAAAATCACGAGTCTTGGATGTATTTTGCATTGAATCTTAAAGAAGCAATCGGTGAGGTGGCCAATCTGGCCTTCATATCGGACAGGTAAACATGCGGTTACTTGCGGTCATTTAGAATTAATTATGCGGTTTGTTGCGGCGGTATGCGGTAACTTGCGGTGTTGGTTATAAAATGATGACAGGCATCAAAGTATTAAGCACGCGTTGGAGGAAGTATTTCCAGATGCTTACCATGGTGTTTGTTATAACCATGTAAAGATGAATGTGCAACATAAGTTCAAAACTGAAGAGTTTAATCCCGAAATCAAGCTAGCGACATATGCTTTTGAGAAGTCAAAGTGTCAAGCGTATTTGGAAAAGATTAGAAGAAAAGATCCACTTGTAGCCAAATATCTAGAGGATATCGGACTTCATAAGTGGGCTCGTGCTTACTTTCCCGGAAATAGGTAAAAACGGTTTGAGTTACATAAAATTCAATATTAATGTCATATTTACTTACCACTATACTCAAATTATGCAGATTCAATATTATGACTAATAATTATGCCGAAAGCTTCAATTGCAAGACGAGGATTGCGCGTACCTACCCAATTACGACTTTGTTGGAATACATTCGGTTCACGGTACAAACATGGTTTTATCGTCGTAGAGAAGAGACGTCAAAACAATCATCAACATTGTCACCTCTAATGGAAGACGATCTGAAACATCATTTTGAGAAAGCCGGCCATCATATACCTCATCCAATCACCGAAAATGAATGTGTGGTTATAGATAATGGTGTAGACTACGTAGTTGATCTGGCGAATAGGACTTGCACCTGTGGAATATTTCAAATTATTGGAATTCCTTGTTCTCATGCCGTGGTTTTTGCACGTACCAAACAGGTAAACATTTATTCTCTTTGTGATAATGTTTATTTTGTTGACACATGGCACAAGTCTTATTTGGAACCAATATATCCGGTCGGTAATGAGGTTGAGTGGGACGTTCCAAGCGAGTTGAAGGATATGGAAATAAAAGTTCCTCCATATAAAAGACCGGCTGGACGTCCAAAAAAAAGTAACGCGGGAAGACGACGAGTTAACCGTCTTCCATCACAAGGTGAAATAGTTGTCACTCATCGCAAATGTAGTAAATGCAGCGGCCATGGTCATAATCGAGCTTCATGTACTTATAGATCTTGATGTTTGTTGAATTTTATGTTTACATTATGAAATTCTTGATGTTTGTTTGAATGTTTATGTTATTACAATTATGAGAATTGTTCAATTTTATGTGAAAACTAGTATTTTTATTCTGTATACGCCGAAACCATCGCAAACCACCGCAACACGTCGCAAACCACCGCAAAAATTATATTGAGTATGTGTCAAAAGATGGAAAACATACACATATTTCCAAATATAATAAAATGTGCCAAAATGATGGAAACGGTACATAAACATCTATGTTTCCGAATATAATAAAATGTGCCAAAAGGCGCGGCGTGAGATGAAGAGAGGCGCGGCGTGAGATGAAGAGAGGCGCGGCAAGTCTGGGCGTGCGAGGCTGGGCGAGGGTGTGCGGCGGAGGCTGGGCGTGCGAGGCTGGGCGAGGGTGTGCGGCGGAGGCTGGGCGAGGGTGTGCGGCGGCTGGGAGGAGATTTGGGGAAGAAGAGGAAAATGGATTTGGGAAGAAGAGGAAGGTGAGTTTGGGTCTGTACCGCAGAGAGGGAAATAGGTCAAATTTAGGGAGACTTCATTTAGGGATAGTTTAGTAATTTAGGTATTAGATATTGGTATTAATTTAGTAGACACATAGAAATAGAATTTAGTACCACTATGGCACATAATAAACGAAATTCCCCTTTCAATTCTTATGTTTTTTTATTCCCAAATAGTCAAGGCTGTTTTTTTTTTTTTTTGAGGAAGTTATCAAGGCTGTTTTTCTATGCGATTTTTCATTAGTTATCCATTTTAGCAGGTAAAATACATATTATTTATTTGAAAATCTCACCGTTATTATTTACATGTTCGAGTTAACAAAATGTTACGTATTACGATAATATGTTTCTTTTACAATATATTATTTATATTCTCTTCAAAAGAAATTATTTATATTTATCATAAATTAAACAAAAACAGTTTTGGTTTTAAAATTAAATTTTTATTATTTTTATTATTTCTATGACCTATAGGAAAACACATTTGAGTGTGTAAGAAACTAATTATAATAACTTTAAAATACTTAATTTTTTTTTTCATATTATAAGTTAATTAATGTGTATGTTATTTTCAAATTTTTATTAAATTTTGAATTGTATCCAACTTAATGATATAGGTATTTATGAATTATGACTTAACTTTAATATTAAATATTATAGTCATTAAAAAAGATCAAATGTATAAATATAATTACGAGTAAATATTAAATATTTTTGACACAAAATAAAACATAAATATGATTCAATAAACAAAAATTTGGTAAATTGGCCTTAACTTACAAACATTTTTTGATTTTGTGTAACGTTTGGTAAATTTTTTGTAAATGTACGAAATGCTTACGTGTCATATTTATTTTCGTTATATATATTATTTGTTTGCCCTTATTTTTCACCCGATTTTCTACTAAATGTATATGATTCAAAACTTCATATATGAATTTTTAATAAAAATCAAAACACGAAGAACAATGAATTTTTTTAAATTTCACGAATGACGGCGACGATCCTCTCCGCCATGAAAGCTTCCACTAAAAACTCGGCGCCTCCGTCGTAAGCCCTATTGTCAATAGAGTAAATAAAAATTTCGGTTAATCGTTAAAAATTATGAACATTTTTGAAAAAAAATAGAGGGGACATTTTCGGAAAACATACATGTAGATTTCTTGCTTGTAATACTTGGATCGTCTCAAATTCGCGTAAATCGTGGTCAAAATTCTCGTCGATCGTCGTCAAATTCGTAAATCGTGTTCGAGTGTAATGAATTTTCGTTTTGGGAAAAACCTTCCGGCTTCAAGCATGCACAAGTTCTTTCTCTTTTTTAGGGGTAATGAGTTTTGATTTCTCTATCATATTTTCGAATATAATTAATACCTAAAAATTTTGAGCGGTTTTGTAGTATTTATTAACTGATTTGATTTGTTTTAAATTGCATTTATTTTTTATTTTTAATTAAAAGAATTTAATAAACCGAAAAAGTTTGGGCAGAAATATTTTTTGGAGTATATTTGATATAAATTTTTTATTAATAAAATATGTAAACGTTTACCAGAATTTTACAAAAACTTGTACAAATCGAAAACCTTTCATTAACCCTCTACGAAAACATTTAGGTTTTTTGCGCGTCATTTGGGGATTAGAGAAAGCGAGGGAATGAGAACTGGGCCGTGTTTGATTTTATAGGCCCGTTTCTAGTGCTGAGCTCATGGCAAAATGTCCAAGAAAATAAAAACCTTAAAAGTAGTCCTTCACGAGAGGGCCTTACGTCAAAGCCCAAAAAAAAACGCCTGATAAGACCCTACATCTCTTTGTCCGGCCCAAATACAAATAAAACTTAACAACACTCATCTGTTCGAAGCTCAGAGCCGAAAACCCTAGCTCCCACGCCAGATTAGAGAAAGCGAGAGCGATATGAGGAAGGGAACGACGGCGATGGCGGCGGCGACCGGGAAGAAGAAGAAATCTGCGGCGACATTCGTTATAGACTGTGGAAAGCCAGTTGAGGACAAGATCATGGACGTCGCGTCACTCGAGAAGTTCCTTCAGGAACGGATCAAGGTCGCCGGAAAGGCCGGAGCTCTCGGCGATTCCGTCACTGTCGTCCGCGATAAGTCCAAGATCACCGTGAACGCCGATAGCAACTTCTCTAAAAGGTTTATATTGCAACATTTTTCCTTAAGAGACACAGATTCGGTTAATTTTCTTAGTACTGTTTTTTAATTTAAATGTTGTTGGTATCCTTTAGGTATTTGAAATACTTGACGAAGAAGTACTTGAAGAAGCACAATGTGAGGGATTGGCTCAGGGTGATCGCTTCCAACAAGGACCGCAACGTGTACGAGTTGAGATACTTCAACATCGCCGAGAACGAGGCTGAGGAAGAGGACTAGACTATATCTATCGTTTTGTTTTTGGTAGTTTCAAAGAGTTTTTATTGACAATTTGCTTTCGGTTTCATTTTGTTCGGAGACTCAATTGCAAATCGTGGTACTCTAAATATAATTTAATTTCGACTCTAAATTTTGGCTTGATATTATTTCTGTGTTCACAGTACGTGAATTGGTCTCCTAGTACCGGGATATATCAAAATTGAGGGTACGAGAATTAAGTTCAAACCAAAAGTAGTGCTGAGCTGAAGAGGTATTGCCGCGTTAACTCTATATATTGTCAAAGGTAATTTATCTTATGGCCTCTTAAAATTGATATTTGGTTTGTGAGTTTAAAGCAAAGCTTCCAATGTGATGGAGAAGTAAATGGTAAAGTAAAGTCACGCTTATGGATTTTACATGTTAGGGGAGATTGTGGGTGGTCTTTAGGAAACTCTTTGGTATGTAGTGTTTTGATTCTACGAGTTAAAATAATCTTGGGCTAGTGGTGTTGGCTTTTCCCTGTTGAAGATATTGGACGTGAGAAAAAGCCTAGAGCTCGAAGATCTTCAAGCCGTGGGAGACTGTTCTTTTGACACTATTGGGATTTCAAATTCAACATCTAATGAAGAGAGACCACCAAGCAAACAGCTCTTGAATTCAACTGAAAAATGTCATTGTTTTTTTTAATATAACTTGGTGCAAACAACTCTGTAGAACATCAAGAGCCTCAAACGTATAGTATTGGTAATCCTGGAGAAACAAAAGAACCTAGTTATATTCAAGTTTTTATACATGGAAGAGGAAGTAAGAAATCCAGGAGGAGAGAGGTAGAAGACTTGCAGAGTTTCATTGCACCGCCATTGTAAATTTTGGTTGGATTTTGAATGATGGAAAAGTTACCTTGGGGGGTTATTATTGTTTCTCGAGCTAAAAGTTTTAGCTTGTGTTTTTAGAAGCGATTTACTTATATTTGGATCGCAGCATGTTAGAGTACATAGACCTGAGGTTTTGTCCATTGTCTTTGTTTTTGCTTGATTTTCTGTTCTAATTTTAGATTTTTAGTTCTATTTTGCGAAAATTCAAGAGTGCGGAACTATATTGTCCACAATCTTTAGTCTTTGAGCATTTTAATATAGTTCATCTTACAATCATCAAAAGTTCTTAAACGATATGATATACGTTCATGAGTTCTAATTGATTTTTTTTTTATTTTTTTTATTTTATGTTTTTGGTGGATTGAAGCCCAATAATTTCCGAGACTCAAATCCCAACCAAAGTTTTGTCTTAGTTCCTAACAAGCAGGTGTTGCATTGGTCGTTTCTCGGAAAAAACGACTAATGGTAGCTTTGTTTATGAACCATTGATTTAGCCTCGATCTAACGTTCCTCATTGATTATGTAATGCGTCGTATAAAAGCAACTTTGATACATTTTGTAGAATTCACGGTGTACACTATAACAAAATGAGGTTGTTGAAATAATGAATAGAATTTTGTTAGAAAAAGTTAGAATTTGTTATTTACCTCTGATTTTTCTAAAAAAATTTTGGAGAAAGGCTTTACTCACTCCCACATATCTAATAAACATAATTCCTAACAAAAATTTGAAACTTAAATGCCTATCAAAATATGGAATAATAGGAAAACTAAATTAGGACACTTAAGAATTTTTGGTTGCACTACTTATGCTCACAATAAAGACATTAAACTGGATCTTAAGTCAATTAAATGTGTGTTCCTAGTTATCAACATCGAAGTGGAACTAAAGCGTATAAACTTTGGGAAATGGATCTAAAGGAGTTTAAATTATAATCAGTAGGAATGTTGTTTTTGATGAAATTTCTTTTCCTTAAACAGTTGAGCATGAATTGAATAATCCAACTGATTCTAATAACCAAACTAATCATGTTGAAGTAGAGCCTAATAATTTGGTTGATCAAAACATTAACCCTGAACCTGAACCAATAATTGATAATGTTGAAAATGATCATCAAGATGGTCCAATAGTTATTCAAGTGCCATATGAAAATCTTGAACACTATGTTCAAGTGGAGCATCTTGATAGGTCCAACTAAGATGAACTTGAAACCTATCAATTAACTAGGCATAGAGTTAGGAGAAATATTAGGCCACCTGCTAGATATTCCCACGGTGATCTTGTCTTTACTACTTTACTGTCTGCTCATTAAACTCAAAATGTTGAACTTGAAAAATATCTAGATGCTATGAGTTCTAAAGATAAAATTAAATGGTAGGCAGCTGTGATAGAAGAAATCCACTCTTTACATGTTAATAAGACCTTGATACTAGTTAATAAACCTATTATTTAGAAACTGACGGAGTATAGATGGTTGTTTAAAATTAAAGATGGACTTACTGCATTCGATCTACCTAGGTATAAGGCCAAATTAGTGGCCAAAGGTTATACACAAAGAGAATGAATTGATTTTACTGAAATATTCTCACTTGTTGTTAAATTCAAAACAATTAGAATGATGCATTTTGTTGTTGCTTATATGAACCTTGAATTAAAACACCTCGATTTAAAAATTGCTTATTCTGCATGGTGATTCAGATGAAGAGGTCTTTATGAGACAACATGAGGGTTTTGAGGATAATACAAAACTTGAACATGTGTGTTTGCTAAAGAAATCTTTATATGGTCTTAAACAGAGTTCTAGGCAATGGTATAAGAAATTCGATGCTTATGTATTGCGTGTTGGCTTTTGTAGAAGTGATTATGATAGTTGTTTCTATTTCTCTTCTTTGTGTGATAATCATGTTTAAATCATGATGTATGTTGGTGTCATGTTGTTGATTAGAAATAGTATTGATAAGATTAATCTGTTGAAAAAGTATTTGAATTCTATTTTGACATGAAAGACTTAGGGCATGCTAAGAAAATTCTTGGTATGATAATGGAAAGAGATAGGAAAAACTTTAAACTAAAAATTTACCAAAAACCTTATTTGGAAAAGGTTGTTGCTAAATTTGGAAATTCTAATGCTAAGTTTGTTTTTATGCCTTTTGCCCCTTATTTTGTAGTTAGTAAAATTCAATGCCTTGTGTCTCACTTTGAAATTGTAAAAAGTCGAAGATATACCTTATGCAAATGCTTTAGGATCTTTAATGCATGCTATGACACCAAGTCTGATTTATCTTTTCCTATTTAATTGTTACGTAGATTTATGTCAAATACTGGAAATGAACATTAGACTGCTTTAAAATGAGTTATTGTTTATATTAATAGTACACTTGATACTGGATTGTATTATACTAAGAGATCCGGTTAATTTGAAGTTATTGGTTATGTTGATGCTAATCATATAGAGACTCTAGAAAATCCACTAACTCGTTATGTTTTACATTAGGAAAAACTTGTATTTCATGGAAATCAAATTTGCAGTCTCTGGTAGCTTTGTCAAATACTGAATCTGAATATGTAGCAATTTGTGATTATTTCAAAGAAGCTGTATAGGTACAAGGTTTATTAAAAGAAGCTTAACTGATTGAAAATAATGCTATAGTGTATTCTGATAGTTAATACGCTATTCATCTTACTAAGAATCATGTGTATCATGAGTGGACAACATATTGATGTCAAGTTTCATTTCATCGGGGATTTGATATTAATTGGAGTTGTGAAACTGTTAAAAATGAACACTGACGATAATCCATCTTATATGAGTACTAAAGTTGTAACTGTTAATAAGTTCAAGCATTGTCTGAACTTAATGTTTGTTGGTTTTATTTTGCAGGTCCGAGCAATGATGTCGTCGAAGTGACAATAGATACAGGTGCCGAAATCTCATTGAGTTTCAAGGTGGAGATTGTTGGATTGAAGTCCAATAATTTCCGAGGCCCAAAGCCTAACCGAAGTTTTATCTTGGTTCCAAAGAAGCAGATGTTGCCTTTGTCGTTTCTGTTGGAATTGGTCTAGGGTTAAAGAAAAATTTAACATTAATCAAATTAATGGCGGAATTTAAAAATTTCTTTTTCAAGTAAAACAATTTTTACTAACCTAGAAAAAGCATATACATGTTATATATTAAAAGCATTATTTAATTTACTAGAACACGAACCTTTCTTTGTAGCTTGATCTTGAAGCGTCTTGAGAAAGGTAGATCCTCTTCCTAGGCTCGCTCGTCACTGTCACACCTAATCTTGAACTCGAGAAACCTAAGATTTCTATTACAAGAGTCTATAGAAGTTTTGGAAGGATTTGTATGTGGGCACAATTAAACAATATGAACCAAGAACAATTCTTGGATCATAAGTTAATTCTCTAGATCAAGTATGGATCTAGGTGCAAAATAAGAAGAGTATTTTCTAGAGAGAGAGAGAGAGGGGGTCGGCCACAAGAGGGAGAGAGCAAGAAAAAGCTTAACCTTCACATCTGTATGTGAGGCTCTATTTATAGGAGAAGGAAAAATCTATAAAGGTCAATTATTCATTCATGAATGAATAATATATTCATGACACAATATTTGATTTTCCCTTCCCCTTTCCCTCTTTGTTTGGCCGGCCATGCACCTTGCATTAGTAAGGAAATTTGTTTCCTCACTTAGCACATTTGTTTCCTTCTTAAGGAAATTCATTTCCTTTTTTCTTTTGGGTAATTATCCTTATAAGAAAAAGGAAATAAAACTCTCCTCTTGATGCACCATCTTGGCCGATTTCTACCTAGGGGGGGAGCATCTAGATGCTTCCTTATTTCTTTTAAGACAATTCTTAAAATACCCATTATAGAATTATAATTGCACAAATAACGAAATTAATTTCATAATGCCTCAAACGACTTTTCGGCTTTAGAAAATAATTTATATTTTCATTAAATGAAAATATTCAAAATCTTATTTTGACATTCACATCATTTTATGTCCTTGTGGACAAAAATACCCTTTAGACATTTTTCGAGAAAAAGTCTAGTTCAACACTTGAACTTATTTTGACTTAGCTTCTAGTTTAACAATCCTACTATAATGACCTGTAATAGTGACCTTATGGATCCAAATGAACAAAGCTTGAGCTTCTATACTCGGACTCAAAAGTTCTCAAACCTTTTCCGAGTATTAGCTTAATGTCGACTGACTCCACTAAAGAGTCGACACTGAGAATCTCTTGGTTCAAATGAATTTATTTTCTACTCAAGTTCAACTTAATTATATTGAGCGGATCCATTGAATGTTATCTATGTTTACCCTTCTTGAATATCATCAACTAGTTGAGGTTTATAAAATTACCATTTTACCCTTCTAGTTGTTATTTCATCAACTCCTTTGTTACTTGTGAATAAGTCAGAAACAATGTATTGACGAGGAGCTAACAAGTCACATTGTTTCATCCAAATAAAGTCGCTACTTAAATTTGGACATTGCGCAATTCATTTATTCACAATCCAAGTAATAAAGCATGAGGTGATATATATTGCATCTCAATAATCTTGTACATGAATTCCATATCCATGAGAACTTCACAAAGTTGGTTCATGACATCTTCATAACTTTATATCTCACCAATAGGCCTTGTCTAGATCATACATTGGACCTAGAATTTGACTTTCTCAAATGAGAGTATTAATGCTATGAAATGACATGTCTCATTTCAGGATTTAGGTAAGCATGATGCGATTCATACGTAATGACCTTGAGATAGAAGATGTTAAATGGTTTGTTCTTCTATTGTCTCTAAAGGTGCACTGGTCAATTTGGTATCTTCGAAAGATACACTGGAAGAACTACAGAGTTCCTAACTCTCTATGCCTCGTAACCAGGCATCTTAGATTCTTCCAACAATCATACTGGGATCAATAGTCCGTTGATCTTTAGATTGCGAATATATCGTTTTAGTCAAACCATGAAGAGTTTGTTCACGCAAATCTACATTTGTCTCTTCATACATTGTTAGGTTTGATTAAGGACTATAAGACTATTGAATATCATAAATCTTCAATCAAACTAAAAAGGAACGAATGAACGTTTCAACTTTTATTAATTTAATCAGCAAATTACAAAGATTTATATATTACATCAATATGTAAATAAACAATCTTTTAATAAGGAATTTACAAAGATTTATATATTACATCAATATGCAAATAAACAATCTTCTTGTGGGCATCTCTGCCAACAGTTTCTCCGAAAAAACGACCTTAATGTTAGTTTTGTTTATGAGACATTGATTTAGCCTCGATATGACGGTCCTCATTGAGTATGTAATACTTCATATAAAAACAACTTAATGTTCCATTCGAAGATCTAATCGTTCTTTTGTCTCCTCTTGTTTTGCGCTGAGATTGTTTGTTAGAGTTTTCTCTCGGTTTTTCTTCTCTGCGAGTTTTTTGTTCTTGAACGATCTTTGACACTGAGATCGTAGTTTCCTTATGTGAGGCTGAGAAAAAAAAACAATTGTATTGAGAGGTGTAATTGTGGTTGAGAGGTTGTAATTCACTGAGATTTTGAGTGTGTATCCAATCTTAATAGTGTAGACTGGCCTATTCCAGCGAGCTCAACATGCATGTAGGTCGATTGACCGAAGTACGGTAAAAAACTTTGTTTCTCGTATTTTTGTTTTTAGTTTATGTCGATTCGTTTCACATAGGTTTGGAAAAAAGATCAAATGATAAAAAAAAAGGTAAGAATTCGATAGTCTTCAAGTCCTACTCTTCTGTCGGTCCTGGTGACGTTGGATGTTTAATGGAATGCATCAAGCTATTCTTTTAATATCAACATAAACTTCCGATGTGTTGCACTTTAATGCTTGACAATCCAACATCCACTAATTAAAGACAATCAACGGTGTGACAAATATAATGTACACGTTTGGCATGTATGCACTTCAATAATTTATGAACTTATGAATTATTGCACCGTGTTCGGTTACGCAGCCTTGAAAAGAATGGAATAAGTGAGAATTGCGTGGAAAATAAGGGAAAAGGAGAATATTGTTTGGTGTATTATAAAATATTTCTATAATTTTGTTTTACTAACAGAGTGAAATCTTGAAAGGCCGTGATGATTAGTCAACTCAAAGAGTTAGAATTTGTATATTGCCGATATTTGTTTTATTGTATTATAAACAAATAAATAACATGACCATTTAGCAATATGTAATCATTCTTCTACAAGAAAAGTAATCACGTAAATAAAGAAAAGTAAAATAAATAAAAAAACAGATGGCTAAGTACTTATATTAACTAAAATATTCTTAATGTCGATGATTGATATTAATTAATGCCGATGCATAAAGAAACTACTCTTACATAACATAATATTTATCTCGTGGAAATTTTTACAAATACTTGATCGTCGTCATCGTCATTATCACCGCCAATTATATTTTTAAATTTTTTGAACGTATATTATAAAAGTTTTTCAAGTATGTTAATAGAACTATTTGTTATACAATTAATTGATTTTAGCAAGATAATATAAATTGAAAATCAAACAAATCAATTAGACATAAAATACTAAAATATACATGAAATTGATAGCATTATTCGGTGATAAAGCACTTACTCAAGGGAACTAATAAGTCTACTAGTGAAAAATCGATCAACTATCTCAATAACCAAACGTACATTGACCTATATTATAAGTTCGCAAACTCTTTTTCAAACGCCTAATGTCTTTGAATACTCTAATGAATAATGATGTGCCACTACTACAAAATTAGTTTTTGATGCAAATAACTTTAAGATGCGACTTGTCCCATCCAAAAATTTACACATATACCGACTATTAGATGCCACAAATTTCACTTAAGTGTGAAAACTGAAGAATGTCTTTTTAACATTTTCTTTACTAGCGGATATGACTTATCACATATGAAAGTTTTCAAAATTTGAGAGGACCAAATTACTCTTTTTTTTCTTTTCTAAATGACGTGTCAGATTGATTTTATATTTGATATATTTTTAATACTTTTGTCGCACCTGAATCTCATTTTTGTCCTATTGTGCGCTCTCCTCGTATCATAAAATCTCTATTTTTCACGCAACGCTTCTTCCCAAAAGTCGAACCATAGTCTTTTGAAGATATTTACTGCATGTTAACACAAAACACGCATTTCACGAATTCCGAACACATGAAGCACAATATTATCAAGTTTTTTAAATTAATTTTTGATGAAAACAACTTAGCAGAGAGCCTGTTTTTAGTTTAGGCTCGACAAAATTTGACCCAATAAACCCCTAGGCTAGTTTTAATAGAGTTAATCACAAAATTATAGCAAATTAAAACAATATGAATATCAAATTCGATTGTTTCTTCATGATTTTTGCAACTAAATTATAATATTTAGTTAATTTGGCGCGTGAAAAAAATGAATGAAATATTTCGAATTGGTTTAACAATTTATTGGGAGTTCCACATAACAATTATCAATTTGTTTTGTCAAATTTATCCACCCAACAATTTTGAAACATGAAGATAAACACGTGAATTATAAAAGACCCACAAAAATCGTGGATTCAAAATTTACGAATATTGAAAACTTCACATAATTGTTTTTTAAGGCAGCGAATGTGGAGATCGAACTCACGACTTCTTAAGTAAAAATCATGTGATATAACCACTATACTATCATAGTTAGCACAATTCACATAACTGATTGTGATTGTGGATATAATGTTACATGTGGAAAGTAAAAATATATTGATGTTACGCTCATGTATAAAATAAAGATTACAATCAAACTATCCATAATTTAACATGAATATCATAATCTCAATATCGTATAATCGCGCACATCAATAGGGAAGATTCACGAATTTAATAGTACATGAATTATGAATTATTTTAATTGTTTTGAATTCATTATTAGAATTTTGTGACATATCAATCACAAAATTGTTGAATTTTATAATTGTTTGGATTCAATTACGAGCAATTGTAACACGTTACATAAAAAGTAATATTCATGTAAATTTTCCAACGTACTGTTATACACTATATGTAGTTTGAAAATCGAGAACTTTAAGATTTTCCTAGTTTAATACCTCTAATTTTTCAATATAGAATTATAAAAAATATAGATACTTACATATGCCTCTCTTATTGTTCTATCTGTGACAGGAGTCTTTGTCACGAATTTTGGGTTAGGAGGACGAAGTGCCATACGCGTTATTTGGGTCTCCCAGCGTTCACGGGCCGCAAGAAGAATGAGTTTTTTGAGGACCGTGTGTGGAATAAAATTAAAGATTGGAACGTTAACTCACTCTCACAGGCTGGAAAATAGGTGGTCATTAAGTTCGTTTTTCAGTCGATCCCCAACTACGTGACCTATTTTCACAAGATCCCGAACTCTCTGATTAGTGATATCTACTCGACGATTACCAGATTCAGGTGGGGAGGCTGCACTGCTACGATGTAGATACATTGGTGTCGATGGGATGTGCACCGGAAGCACAAGCCAGAGGGTGGGATGAGTTTCAGAGATTTAGAGAAGTTCAACTAGGTCCTATTGGACAAGTGCGTTTGAAGGATCATCCGGAGACCAGACACTCTCGTTTGGCGAGTTTACAGTCAAAGCTATTTTCTCGACGGTGATCTTATGACCGCCCTCCCTGGTTGGTGTAGTTCTTTCATGGGGCAATATGCTCTGGGGCAGAGAGATCATTCAGCCGGTTTGATATGGAAGATTGGCGATGAGGAGTCAGTGTTTGTCATGAGAGATAGTTGGGTTCTCTTGGACAGATCCGTCATTGTGTTTGATTCCCCTTGGACTCCCCCATATGCGCGTTGCAGTGCTTATGAGATTCGGTGGTAGTTTGGACTTTGATCTTAATACTTCGATTTTCGGAGAAGAGGGCGCTTCAGCGATTATGAGTATAACGAGCGAAGGAGGGGGGATCCGGGATGTGCGGCGTTGGCACTTGTTAGATGACAAAGAGTACTTCGTCCAGACCGGTTACCGGGTTGTGATGGAGTGATCCAATACTCTTGACGCCAACTATTCTGATCCAAAGGGGATGGAGATTAGGTGGAAGAAGTTCTGACAGCTGAAAGTTCCACCCAAGGTGAAACTCTTCTGTTGGCGAGTCTGCCTAGGCCAGATTCTGGCTAGAGCAGTGTTAGTCAATAGGAGAATCACCTCTGATTACAATTGCCATGTATGTCAGGAGGCGAGAGACACGGTTTTCCTTGTGCTTTGGGATTGTAGGTGGAGTATGAGAGTTTGAAAGGAAGCTGACTTCGGTCACATCCTTCCAACTTTTAGAGGGCAGACATATTCGACACCATTCTATGAGCGACAAACATTCTTGAGGTTCGTTCCTATGAGATTTTTACTACTGTTATTTGGGAGCTATGAAATCACATAAACAATGTCTTATTTGAGAGGCCAGCGTGAATCCAGACTCAACTAGTACAGTGGACGGTGAGCTTGCTCGAGGAGTATAGAGCCGCTACGACCAAGGAGTCTCAGACGAGAACGAGAGTTACGATGACCCCTAGATGAATTTTACTATGGGACGAGACCCTCTCGATTAATGTTGACGCGACACTAGCTCGGGATCGTGGATGATTCAGTGTTGGTTATATTGTTCGTAACCATACCGAAACGGTGATAGTCTTACATACGTTTTCCCTGTTTAGGGGGTTCTCCCCCCAGCTTGCGGAGGTGTATGTCATCTGTGGTATAGTGCTGGTGCGTAGCATCGGCGGTAGGAGAGCGGAGATTCAGTCTGACTGCTTGAGGGTGATGAGATTAGTTGAGGAGGGCGTGACGTCTGCGACAAAGACGATCTTGCATCGCATTTTCAAGGAGGTGAAAGAGTTTGAGGAGTTTAGTATTAGACATGTATCTCGTCTCTATAATGTCGTGGTATATAATCTAGCGCGCTATGCGGATAACCATAACTCGAGTTCGACATGGCTAGATTTAGTCCTACTTTATTCAGAGAAGGCTATTAAGACTGATGATCGACAGTTGATGTCCCGCACCAAATTAGAGCTATTTGTTTATTGAGTTATTCTTATTTTTTGTAATCACCACCTTTTATGATATTTTGCTGCGCCGATCAAACTTTCTAAAGAAAATTGTTCTGTCCGTGCTTTGGGTGGCAATTTTCCCTTTCCACGTGAATCCCATTTCTAAGTACTTAAATATAAAAATAAAATAAAAAGTAAACGTAATATAAGATCTTCATGAGAAATAAAGAAACATAAACAACAGAAATTTAATCCCTTATATAGTAATTGAAAAAAAAAATAACAGAAGCAATATTTTTACTACTACTAGAACTGGACGTTAATCATCGTGCTCGATCAATCAACGCCGAGAGCAGCCCATGACCTTATTTCTTTCTGGGATAAAAATATATAATTTAAAATTGTCTGTTGTTTCTGTGGAGCACAAAAGAAGCCAATAATTATTTGTTTGTGAATAAAATAAATAATCAAACCATGCATGCTTCGTAGTTCTGACCCGTCTCTCTGCTCTATAATTATTGGACGCTAATCACGGCGACCTCGCCGGTAAGTCTTCGATGAAACACTCGATATTTCGTAATTTTTTATTATCTTCATCGAATCGTAGTGTGTGTCAGTTTATCGCTATTGGATCTGAAAATTCGTCTGCTTGTGCTCTTTCTATTTGCTAAATCTATTGTTGTTAGTTCAGCGAAATTGTCGTCGATATCTGATTTATATGCCACACGGCCACAATTTATCTGATGCTCGGTTGTGTTTATAAATCAGGTTTCCAAGTTTACACGCTTAAAAAGCCAAACAAAAGTTTGATTAATAACTATGACCTCGGAGCCTAATCCACCTGGGAAAAACATGTTTGGACTCGCCAGCATTCTGGGGGTAGAAAGATGCCAAAGCTATTTCCTTTTCAGAGGCGAAACCGGTCTCGGGGTTGGACTCAGGACCTTCCTGTACTTTCTAGGCCTGGCTTATTGCTTCCTTGGACTATCTGCCATAACAGCTCGTTTTTTCCGGTCCATGGAAAATGTGGTCAAGCACAGCCGCAAGGTGGCTGTGATTGACCCTTACACTGGAGCTGAAACCGTCAAGCTTGAGAAAGTTTGGAACTTCACAGTCGCCGATATTAGTTTGCTTGCTTTCGGGACTAGCTTTCCCCAGATATCTTTGGCCACCATTGATGCGATACGGAATCTCGGGAAGCTATATGCTGGAGGTCTCTGCAATTCTCGAGTTACCTGAATTTGTATTATCGGACCATGTTGCTTATAGTTTTTTTCTTCTTCTTTTCTTTCAGGTTTGGGTCCGGGAACGCTCGTTGGATCGGCTGCGTTTGATCTTTTTCCGATTCACGCCGTTTGTGTTGTGGTTGTGAAAGGTGGAGAGTTGAAAAAGATATCCGATCTGGGTGTTTGGCTTGTTGAGCTTTTCTGGTCATTTTGGGCTTACATTTGGTTGTACATCATTTTAGAGGTAAATCAAGCATATTTTGCTCCATGATTTAGTAATACCTTGTGATGACAATTAGTTGAAGATATACAGAAATTGTCTAGAAGTTGTGTTAGTCTATAAACAAGATGGATAAAGGGGTAAGAGAGGATATGAAAAGTGTATGGGATTAGGTTATACAGGAAGGAAGAAATTCCTTAGGGAGAGCTCAGACCTGTCGAAAGTCTATACTCGATCATTACATTTCCTTCTATTATATTTTTCTGCATATAAACTTGGTTCAAAATGATATAACTGCCATGGTTTGTGCTCTTCAAGGTTTGGACTCCAAATGTGGTTACGCTATGGGAAGCCTTGCTAACAGTGCTTCAGTATGGATTGCTTCTTATACATGCTTACGCTCAGGACAAACGTTGGCCATACTTGTCTATTCCTCTGTTGGTCCTTAATTGACCCTTTTCTATCTAAATACATATACAAAATCATTTTTTTTTAATCTTTTTTGAGTTCCTTTGGATTTTGACTGTTTACCGCGCTATGTTTGTTCAGGGAAAGGGGTGAGAGACCTGAGGAATGGGTTCCAACGGAGAAAGCTACACCGAAGCATAATCACGGCGTTGAAGATGAATACTCTGAGATTCATCACGTCGGTGAAGATATAGACAGCAAAGTTGTTGATATATTCTCTATTCATTCAAGTACTCAGCAGGGTAAATCTGTTTGAGCACTTAAACCTATACACACATATCTAGTGAATATTATTAATTCAGAAGAAGTGAAGACTGTTATGATGAATCCCGTAATTTTTTTTCAATAATAATAATTGAGTTGCAGATTCTTCGTATCAGAAAGTACCTGGACTTGACGATGGCGCTGAATCGTCAAATAAGGATTCGCAAGACGATAAAGATTCTGAGAGTTCAAATGTAGTTTCACAATGGAAGCAGCAATTTGTAGATGCATTTACGGTAAATCATATATCCTTTACACTTAAGTATCTTGCCTTTTCCTTTATTTTTTCTTTCTCCGTCGATGAATAAAGGAATGCAAATTTGATTCAGATTGTATACTTGTATGATATCTTTTTAATCTATTTATAATAGATGAGAGGTCAGCAGAGTTATTATCCTCGTATCAAACATACGCGTAGTTAAACGTATTTATTATATTTCAAATAGTTTCTGTATTTTATTCTCCAAGAATTTAACGTATACATTAGCTTAAAACTAAATCATGATCAATTCTGATGAACAATTTATACTTTCTTGGTGTTGCGGTAACAGTTGGAAAGCCCAGAATCCAGAAAACTGAACTGCATGTGTTTGCGAGTAGCAAGAATGTGTTGGCAATTGCTTTTAGCTCCGTGGAGAATCATGTTTGCCTTTGTGCCTCCATATACTATTGCTCATGGCTGGGTCGCCTTCATTTCTTCTCTGATTTTCATCAGTGGTATTGCTTTCATAGTCACACAGTTCACAGATCTAATAAGCTGTGTAACAGGTACTATATCTCCATAGAAAAATAAGCTGTATGCAATCAAGACGGTTCAAATCCATGACTCCGTTTTAATGATACATCTGGACTTGTTATTACAGGAATAAATCCTTATGTCATAGCATTCACTGCATTAGCAGCTGGAACGTCGTGGCCGGATTTAGTGGCGAGTAAGATCGCCGCCGAGCGTCAATTAACGGCGGATTCTGCTATTGCAAACATTACTTGCAGGTTTTTCTCAAATTTGTATTCTTTCTTTAAAAGCAAATTCCTGTTCTAGGGAAGTATGTTCTGTTAAGGGTCAAAGGGCAGGGGTAGTTTGTAGTCAATAGTAGTAGTATATTTGAGGGTGGATTTATATTAGCAGTAATACATAAAGTTGGTATATTTTACATATAAGAGTGAGGGAAGTGGTAGCCGTTGGAGTGAGCGAAGCTGTGTCATTATATTTCCCGGTAAATACTAGCAAGGCGCAACCTGTAAGGATTAAAGGCATAATTATAGTCCAGAAAATCCACATTTAAATTGATGTTCGTGCAGAAAACTAAATTTTGTGTGTGACAGCAATTCGGTGAACATATACGTGGGCATTGGAGTTCCGTGGCTGATAAACACGACATATAACTACATAGCGTACAGAGAGCCACTGAGGATCGAGAACGCCGATGGACTGAGCTTCTCTCTTGTTGTCTTCTTCGCAACTTCTGTGGGATGTATCGCCGTTCTGGTTTGTCGGCGACTCACTTTGGGAGCCGAATTGGGAGGGCCAAGAGTGTGGGCGTGGGCAACCAGTGCCTTCTTCATCTTTCTTTGGATAATTTTTATTGTCTTATCTTCCCTTAGAGTTTCAGCTATCATATAAGTCCATCTTTCCAATTTTGTCTACGGCCAAAGTAGATAACAGGCCTCGTTATATCCTGAACACAATTATGTAACCATGGGTCTATAATAAAAAAGTATTGATTTTTTTATATCCTCAACTTTACTCTTTCTTGTTTGTGCGTGGTCTGTTCAGGAACAGAACGGGCTCTGAAAACAGGCCTTTATTTTGGAGTAAAAAAAGGTCATCATGTTGGACTTGAATCATGATTACAAAATTACAATCTCTTCAAATGTTGAATTATAAATTTGACAAGACTACATTGGCAGCCAGTACAAAGAGTTACAACAACATTGAGCATTCCTATCCTCATCAAACTACACATTAGACCAAAAACCCAAAGTTCCAAAAAAGAAGGGGAGATATATATGAAACCATAAACCACCCACCCAAAAGTCGGAAGCGATGTTTTCTTATGTAATTCGGATAAAATCTTCTCTCTTAAGCAAAAGCGCCAGTACAAGCTGTGACCGGAGCACCGTCAAGCTGCTTCTTTGCTGAACTATATTTCTTGGTAATGAATCTGCAATTGAGAAATGTAGGACAAACAAAATAAAAACCCCATCAACGAATTCCTATTAAGCAGTAGAGCATAATTAAAGTTCCATATTAACAAGAGAGGATGGCAGTGATACTACATTGGTGGCACACAAATCCCCTCCTGATATTACCTGAAGAAATCCCTCCACAGTAACTCGAATAGCAACCAGTTCATTCCAGCACCTCCATCTTTCTTGTTCGAGGACGCAGAGATTGTTCTGCCAATGAAACAGTTGCGATACGAATGTCAAAACAGGTCTAATAAAGTTGTAGAGAAGAAGTTCAGATGCGGCTCTGACCTAGCGGTGGTCTTCTTGAGTTCGTCAAACATGGTGCGGGGAGATAAGCAGCCCATAGCCAGCCACGGAGATATTTTGCACGAAAAGTTGGCTCCGTAGACGCTTTCGTGCTTTCCATCTTTGGTGGGCGGCTGTGCTTGGCATTCCGCCGCAAACTTCTTTAGTCTCTCCATTGCTTCCGTTTCTCCTCCGACCATCATACCATTCGCTGTCGACTTTCCGTCCTATACCAAAAAAAATTAAACTACGACACCTATATTAAGTAGCCAATTTAGTATTTTCTTCCTCTTTTTTTGAGAAAAATTAGTATTATTTGCATAGTATTATTTGTTGTGGGGTCCATTTTGTTAGCTTAAGGTAACTTGGTTCGGATGGTTTTTTGAGAATAAAATAAGAGAGGACAGTGAAGGGGAGACATTCAGTCAATTAATGGGTTTTGGGTTTTTCTTCTTCTTCTTGGAGAGCACTACGTGACTATCTGTAAGCGCCAATTACTAAAATAAATCATGTTCATGTTCCTGTTCTTCGTCTGCTATTATCTATGTTGGTACTGGAGTCTATCAGATTAAGCAGACATGGCATAATCGGAAGAAAATACTACAACACTGTGATAGATAATAGAATGAACTAGAATCGCAGACTAGAAAAGCATATGCTTTTTTTTTTTAAAAAAAAGCATATGCTTTTGATCCTAGTTACCCGGTTTAAGCACACTTCTTGCTCATATAGTTGCATTTATCATGACAACAATCAGTTCTCCTACAAACCAACTTAGCTACATTAGGATCACTAGAACTTCATTTTCAGCTCTCGTACTACTCACTGAGTTCCAAAGCATTAATCTTTCTTCGCCTAAAAACTCTGTCGACTTAACCAACCCGATTTCAACAAATGTTTACATCCTTATGATTGCTCACATCTGCTATGAACTTATTTTCGCCATACATTCATAAGTCGTAATGGAGGAACCAAAAGCAGTGAGCACCTAAAATACCAACACATTTTACAAAGTACCATGTCTCCCACCAATGACGATAAACAATCTTCGCTCAAAGTCACAAGAGCAGTTTTTGCAGCTGAGTTTAAACATTAAAATGCCTTAACAATGTCTGTAGGGTAATAGCTTACTTCTCTCATTTCCAATAAATCATAACATGGAATCTCATGGTACTTAACCTAGAAGCTCGAAAGAGCAACGATCAAAAATGAGACCTAGCCAAGTAATAATCTTGATGGAGCGCATATAACCTGTTCAGGCAGAGTTCCCAATATGTACTCCGAGCTAAGCTTGGCCAAGATTTTGATCCTAAGCATGTATCTATTCTAAACATCTACTAAAACCATTACAAATCATCAACCCTCTGAAGATCGCTCATATAAAGTAAAAGTAAAAGTAAAAGGATAACAATGTGGAACCTGAGGTGGTGGAATTGGGGAAACGCCGAGGTCAGAGAGCGTGGGAATATCCCCAACCTCGACATCGCCGCGGGAAGGAAGAGCCTTCATGTGATCCAGAGCCTCGAAAGTCTGCCGAACCGAAAGGCCTTTAACCTTCTCCCGGAAACCCCCATAGTTGGCCGGCATATCTTCCAACTTGAACGGAAGATCATCGAGATGGTACAAAGTGCTCCCCCAGAAGTACTTGACCTCAAAGCCCTCGTCCTTGGCCGCGGCCTCGATCCTCTCCTCAGCCCTAGCATCGTCGTGAGAGACCTCGCGGCTCGCGTAGACAGCCTCGGCGCCGACGGACTTCGCCAGATCTCGGAGGACCTCTTCGGGGCGGCCGACGCGGACGACGAGGTCAGAGCCGCGCGCGCGGAGGCGGATCCGGAGATCGGAGACGGAGTCGATCAGAAACGCGGCGCGGTACGGACCGGTCCTGTCGAAGCCGGAGGAGGAGGATTTGCCGTAATCCCGGGGGTCGAAAACGTATACCGGGAGTACGGAGGCGGAGTCGGAGTGCGCGGCGTTGAGGCACTCGTTGTCGGCGACTCGGAGGTCGGAGCGGAACCAGACGACGGTGGCGCGGCGAAGCGCGGCGCCTCCGGAGGGCTCGGAGGGGCGGCGTGGCGCGATGGAGAGCGGGGAGTGCAGAGGGACGGCGGAGACTGCGGATTTGAAGGAGAGAAGCGACGACGGCGGTTTCGCGGCGGCGGTGAGAGAAAGTGCGGTGGTCAGAGAGGAGGCTTGGGTTGGGACTCCGGCGACGGCGGAGGGTTTGAGAGGGCGGTAAAGGAGGGGATTGGCGGGGAGGAGCGTGGAGAGAGTGAGGGAGAATGAGGCGAAGGGAAGTGAGAGGATGAGAGCGTTCTGGTCTTCTGGTTTCTCTGCTAGGGTTTTCTGTTTTTCTAGGTTCGATTCTGCCATTGTGGAGATGATAAGAGCTCTCTCTCTCTCTCTCAAGAGATTGGTTGTTCGTGGTGGGATTGCAAGTGTTCGTTTGGTGATATTATCTCTCTGTGTGTCTGTATTTGACAAGACTAAGCCTGGACTACACCTAACTCTTTCTCATTATTCAACTTTTGGATTTTTATTTTTTATTTCTTCGCTTGGGGTTCGGGTAGGTAGGTTTTAAGCAAATTGCAATATATTACTTCATTCTTGATTATTTGCAATTTTTTAAGATACATACGTACGTACTACCTGCTGCACTATATTTTGGCCAAGTGTCAGACTTCAATTTTAACTTTATTTAAATGTCGATTTATATTTTTTATTTTAATTAGCATAAAAAAACTACAACTTAAAATTAAACAACAATGTCAAAATATTTCTCTTTTATTGACTTTTCATTTTTTAAAACAAACAAACTTCTATTGGTAGTTATGATAATTTAGTGTTAATATCACAGGAGGTCGTTAATTCAAGAGATAATTAGTAATATAACAGTTTGAAACATATTAATTGCAATATAGTCAACTTTTGAAAAAAAAAATATTTAATAGTCATGAATCAAAATAAATCGGTATATTTTAATAAAAGTAACCAATTAATAGTAATTACTAAGAGATTATTTACTACAAAAATGACCAAGATGTTTAATTTGATTATTTATAGCAAATTTTGTTAATTCAATCTTCGTTAGTAAAACGAAAAAACAAACAAAACCTCTCGTCCCTTAAAATTTGGGAAAGGTAGAGGGATTGGAATTTAAAAATATATAATGTTATCTATACAGTGCTTTCTAAGAAGAAACGAAACTTTCTTAAATGAAGTAAAATCGAACTCATCTACACATAGTGAGTCGATTTCTTAAAAAATAATAACAAATTTTTGAAAGAGTTAGTTGCCTCTAAAACAAAGGAGAAATTTCATTAAATAATAACCACTAAAATGTCAAACTTGAACTTCCTATGTATAATTTTATTTCAAATTAGACTTGTGATTCTTTTTCGGACAAAAATATCTTTCGAATCTCTTTAAACCTATTTTTTCATTGATAAAAAATCCAATAGAATCCGATAATTTTTTTTTGTTAATGAAATCAGATAATATCCGGTGAAATAAGATGAAATCCAATAAAAATTAATGATTTTTTTTGTTTATTTAGGCGATAAAATCCAATGAAATCGGATAGAATCCGATAGGAAGTGATGAATTTTTTTTGTTAACGAAATAAGATAAAATCCGATGAAATAAGATGAAACCGATAGAAATAAATGAAATTTTTTGTTTATTTACGCTATAAAATCCGATGTAATCCAATAAATTAATCTGATGAATTTTTTTTGTTAACGAAATCAGATAAATCCAATAAAAATAAGATGAACTTCGATAGAAAATGATGATTTTTTTTTGTTTATTTACGCAATTAAATCTTATGAAATCCGATAGAATCCGATAAAAAAAAAAATTGTTAGCGAAATAAGATAAAATCAGATGAAGGCAAGAAATGATAATTTTTTTTTTAAAAGGCATTTGAAGGGTCCGAAAATGGGTCAAAAGTCTAATTTGAGATAGAGGTATACATAGAGAAATTTCTTTTATTGGACCTAATAATCACTAAAATAGCAAAATTAAAACGCTTATGTATACTTCTATCTCAAATTAGACTTTTGACCCATTTTCGGACAAATATCCCTTCAAATGCCTTTAAAAAAAATTCTCATTTCTTTCCTTCATCAGATATCATCGGATTTTATCTTATTTTGCTAACAAAAAAAATTCATCGGATTCTATCGGATTTCATCGAATTTTATCACGTAAATAAACAAAATAATTATCAATTTCTATCGGATTTCATCTTATTTCATCGGATTTTATCTGATTTCGTTAACAAAAAAAATTCATCGGATTCTATCGGATTTCATCGGATTTTATCGCGTAAATAAAAAAAAATCATTAATTATTATCGGATTTCATCTTATTTCATCGGAGTTTATCTTATTTCGTTAACAAAAAAGATTCATCACCTATCAGATTCTATCCGATTTCATCAGATTTTATCGCTTAAATAAACAAAATAATAATCAATTTTTATTGGATTTCATCTTATTTCATCTTATTTTATCGGATTTTATCAGATTTCATTAACAAAAAAATTCATCGGATTTTATCGGATTTCATCAAAGAAAAAATAGGTTTAAAAAGATTCGAAGGATATTTTTGTTTGAAAATAAGTCAAAAATCTAATTTGATATAGAGTTATACATAAGAGATCTAAATTTGATATTTTAGTGGTTATTAAACTCATTTAATGAAATTTCTCTATACATATGAAGTTTGATATTTTAATTATTATTAAGTCTAATTAAAAAAAAATTCCAAATTAGGCCGTTCATAATTGCTTGTCGAACCAACATTTTAACCCTCCTGGTTTTCAAATTACAATAAAAATATCGCTAAATAGAAAAATTTCAATTTTTGATATTTCAACTATAGTTTTCAATTGTATTAACGATAAAGTTTAATTCCATTTTTGCAAACGAAGAAAAAAATTCCAACTACTCACATCTCATTCTTTGTATCTTGAGGATAATATAATGGAAATTTCATTATATATATATATATGTTAATTATTGAGCATAGAAAATAAAAGGAAATCAAGTTTGTTTTTTTAAGTTGACCATCATTAGTTAGATTAGTTTGAGATATATACAAATACATATGGTTCAAGATCTCATATACATATATATGAGAATATTGCTTAAACAAATAGATTTTATATATATACATATATATTTAAATATATAAGAGAATATTGCTTAAACAAATATATAAATCTAATATGATATAACACAAGCAAATTTCAAATTAAATTATTTGAGTATAGAACACCGACGAGATTTAATCTCCAGTCTTCACTATTGAAGTAGGGGCAGGCCCGATCTTTGACATAGATGGGCTAGGCTCAGCCCTAGGAATCCCATTGAAATAAGCTCAAAATTTTTAAATAATTTTAAAGAAAATATGATGATAAAAGAACCCATAAATTGTTTACAAACTTAAAGTTCACAATGATTTTAGGCCGACCCTAAGTAAAAGTGATTACCACGAGAGCAAATATACTTTGGTAAAAAAAATCAATTTGTTAAAATTGTGATATTTTCAAACTTGGGTACAGATGATTCGGACTCCTTGTTTAGTATAAAATTTATTGATAGTTATACATAATATCTTTTAATAAGTTTACATGAATTACTTTTCCTAGTGTATTTTAATGTTTTACTTTTTACAATGTCCTAGGATGAAAAGTACTAAGACCATCTCCAACCGATCACTCTATTTTTCATTTTATTTTTTACTCTATTTTTCAATAAATAGTAAAATATTTCCAACCGAACTCTATTTCTTACTCTATTGTCTTTTAAATTATACAAAATAATAAATTTTAAATAAGTTTAAAGATAATTATACAAAGGAAAGACTATAAAAAAAAAAAAATATGAACAGTATTGGCGCTATATGAACAGTGTTGCGCTACATGTAGAAAAACACTGTATGTATTCATCATTCCACTATAAAATAGAGTAGAGTTTAGAGTTCCATTGTAGAGAAAAAAAAGCAATAATAACTAATATAGAGTTCCATTGGAGTTGCTCTAACGAAATGACTAAAATATATGTCATGTCATGAGGTGAGAGCGTGCGATCTCGTATTTATCAGAACGACAATGACGAAGTATAATCATTTGACGAGACAATATTGATGGAATGTATCAAGAGTTTGTGTTGCTCCTCGGGCACCGCATTTGTCCACTACCGACAACCATTTGAAGCTCGAAAGTCAACCTTACGCGGAAGCTTGAGAGCCAAAGTCAACGGCGATAACGACTCGTTACTCCTCCAAGCGGCCATTAACGCCGCTTCTATTCGCTTCAGAGAGACCAATCGCCCAGGCAACAATTCATTATTCCTTTATCTCCCTTTTTTATCCTTCTTCTTCTTCTCAGTCGAGCATTTGATCGAGCAGTTAGAATGCATATCTGTTGTTCCCATTACAGAGCCTCTCTTTCTCGACCCATACGCTGGTTGTTTCGCCGAGAATCATGGCGATTCAGACACGGACGAATTCTCGATGGGCTATTCCCTCGCAACCAAATTCATCGATGATAAATTGTTACACGGAGTGAACCGAATCGACGGACTTAAGCAGGTAATGACTGACCACTTCTTTTTACGCGTGTATGTGTTTTTTTTTCTTAAATCTAAAAAATCAGAAAGTAGTCCATCGTTTTAAGTTACAGCAGATTGGATAATGTTGTCCATAAAACTTATCATGCTTCAGAGCTCGAAGAGCTCAAACCATATTAAACTTAAATTGAGCATACAAAAAGTACTGAATAGGATTGTTGACAGGTAGTTTTGCTGACAGATGGAATGGATACGAGGGCTTATAGGCTGAATTGGCCGAAATCAACCGTGATATATGATGTATCTCCTGACGCCATTTTCAACCCAGCAACCGAAAAGCTTCTAGGTACTCTGTTCCTCCACAAAACCCCACAACTCACACATAAAGTTTTGTCCTTTATTCTCTTCCAATAATAACTTGTGTGTTGTGAATGGCATTGGACGAAAAAAGGCGCCGGGGCTAAAGTTGCAAGAGGGTGTTTATTGCGCCACGTTTCGTCGGAGTCGAAGTGTATCGAGCAGAGCTTGAGAGGAAAAGGCTTTGATGGCAATCTTCCCAGCATATGGGCAATACAGGTGGGTTTTGGTCATCATTTAATGGTAAAACTATTATGAGAACTGTGGTTATGTCACTGCAATATACAGGGCCTGCCTGTGATGACTTTGCCGGGTTTTGAAGAGTTATTGGTCGTGGTCAGCGGTCTGGCCACAAATGGTTGCTCTTTCTTGGGAGAACTACCCGCTCAATTAGCGCAAACCGGAATGGCTATCCAGGTTATTAAAAAAAAATTGAAGTTTTTATTAAAGAATGTTATCGACTGAGTTTGGGTGTGCAGCGGTGTAGTGTCAGGCAATGGACCGAGAAGGTGTTCATGAGCAATGGTTTCCGTGTGAATATGGTTAGCCTCGAACACGTTTCACAAACCTCGGGAAGGTCATTTGCACAAGAAAGCTACGAGAATGTGGTGTTTGTAGCTGAACAGTTGCGGTTTTCAGATGACCAGGTTGGTTTTGTTTCAATAGAAAATTGGCCAGTGTTTTGATTTGTGACAATACGAGTTTTATTTGTTTTTTAAATCTTTGGTGATTTTGCAACTCTAATAGATGGAAATTTGGAGGAGGGAGTTTCAGAGGGTTGAGGAAGACGCTGATGAGGATGGTTTTGATGAGCTGTAAACTTAATTTGACCATTTTGGTTTTTCATCAGAGTATTTTTTTTTGTAGATTATGCCTTTCCCTAAAAAAGGAACCATAGTTGCGTATAAAAACCCACTCACCAAACTTCTCAACCTTTTTTCTGAGTGATGTTTACACATTGTAAATGTGGGAAAAACAATCATAAAAAACAAACACAGATCGAAAATACAATAATAAATAACACCTCTGTTTTTAAACACCACCACTAAAAACTTTTCATATTTATCCTGTGCAACCGAGATATATAAACAAAGAGTATATAAGAAAACACCTATTGTATACATTTTATTTTCTTTTCACCTGGCGGCAACGAGTCCCACAAAATGGCAAAAGTGCTCGCCCCAACGAACAGGAGTGGAAACCGGCGACCCGTACGAGGACCCATATAAAATGGTAACTATGAGGCAACAAAAGCATAAAAAGCTATACAAAGTCGTCGAGATGATCAACACTCTGAATAGTTACTTTACCGTCGAGATGACTAAAAATCACCTCAGGTGATTTCCCCAAATCCTTGAACCACCAAGCTGTCGAAATTCCGTACTCATGGTCAACCGGCCATTGGAGTACCCTTAAGTTAGCATGAACACATGGGATTACTCTTGATTCAAAACCGAGACTATCGGTTGAGGTCTCACGACATTTAGGACACCCCTAGCAGTGGCCTTGGAGAGAAGAAAAATAATGATATGATGTTTGTTAGTATATTATTAAGATCGGAAAATTTGAGAAACAACCCTTTTACTAAGTTCATTACCTCAAAAAAAGAATTGAAATTCAGACGCAAAAGAAAGCGCCGCAAAAATGGGGCTCTTTGGCTTCCGACCAGTCTGCTACTTCGCAATATGGTATATAACGAGTTTGATTTCTTGTTGAATTCCTGAACCAAGCAAAAGAGCCAAGATATTTGAAAGTGTGACGACAGAGTGAAAAAATTATGTTTGGTTCAACTTCAACCAGAATGTGTACCTCAGTCAAGTGCTCTAGCTCAGATGTGTTTGCTCCGTTTTCTTGGTTTTCGATGCACCAGCAGAACTGAAGACAGAGTTTCATAATACTATCAAGTATTCTTGATAAAGAACCAATGTCCAAGAAAGATTGTGAGATTAATGCTGACAAATACCTGTAAGAAAATACACACAAAACATAAGCAATACAGATACTGAATGACTTTGAGCATCCATAGAAGAGTAAATTATGTAGATAAACAAAGGCGTGAAATGGACAAGCCCAAAGCGCTGTAGAGGAAGCAGCGTTTTCTGTCGATGTATAAATAAATTCCCTGGATTGCGTCAACATGATCACTTGATTAAGAATCTTCGCCAAACATTTTTGAAGCAGGGCATAACGAGTATATAAGCAAAAAACCATAGTGCCTTATTACGCTTTCCCTCAATGTATCGACTGTAATTTTATTTAATAGTTTAAACATCTCGAATAAAACAAAGATTTTGAATTGTAGAAAATTAGAACCACATTTTGACTTACTCTTGATGGAATCCCACAAGTTCAGTAAAATCTTGAGAATCCTGAATGTGAGCTTGAAGAACATTCCACTGGGATTCTATAACATCCACCTAAAGCAACACAACAACGTAAAAAAGTAAACCGAGTAAAAACGTGAGTTTGAAGAGAATTCCTTTGAGATTCTAGCGGATCAACCGTATGCAGATACAAGAGCTCAAAAATTGGAAATCAATAATGAATTTGTAACAAACATACAACTACTAGTACTACAGATGCAGGTGAAATCTAATGCACTTCTCTTTGTCTAAATTTTGGTTTAGCATCTACTATCTAAAACTAATCTTAAAATAACTATCACCGAACAGAAAATAAAACGTCATTACCTGTATATAAAATTGAAGATTTCTAATTAAGAATGCCATATGCTCTCTAATGCGCCACATGGGTCTGAATCGCTGCCTTCTCTGTTGAGATATGGAACCATTTAAGCGATTATTGCGACAATTGGCGAAATCTGTGTGATCTTGGTGCATCGCGGAGGCCCAGGATTTTTCCAACTCCATTTGTGTTCGCTTGAGCCGCAATAAATATTGGAAAACCCTTGTATACCTGAAGAAAATTGTTTTGTGCACAAATAAATGGTAAATTGTGATGGCAATGATCACCTTTGGAAGTTCTATTCCTCTTCTGATATATCTTTTCTCATCTTTAGAAGTTAAGGTGAAGGTGAAATTATATGTCCAATTTACATTAGGAAAGGAAAAAAAAAACTTCACTTTCACGAATTTTTGTAATTATCTTACTTAGACAGCACTTCTTGAGTGAAGAACAACTGTAACGGCCAATCAACAGTGTAATCGAGAGAAATCGCATCCCAGCCATCGAGAATTGATTCTGAATTAGCACCTGATTTTTTATCCTTTGGTAATTCACCTTGGGAGGACTTAAGAGACATTCCAAATGAAGGCATCCTAGTAGGTACAGAATGGTACAAAAGGTTAATAGATTATTTTAACAAATTTAGTGACAATTACTAATGAATTTACTCTTAGTTTAACTTAAAAAAATGGAACATGGCTCTAACCGCAAAGATACTCTGGAGAAGTATTTGTCTTCCTCGCCAATATTTTTTATTGCAGCCTGCATCACAACTTATTCTATTTAAGTTGCATTCCAAATACCGTCTTTGTTGGGAAACCAATTGTCTCGTTGATTGATATACATAATTAGAAACTTGTAGTATTTGGAGCACTTTCATACTAGCCTTACCAGCTGGAAAGGAACCATAAGGTCTGCTTCAGCAGTTGACTGGCGAGGTGGTAAGCGCATAAGCTGGCGACTTTCCTCAAGGAAACACTAGCATGATAAGTTACGAGTTGTTATTTTAACAATACTGTGGAAAATTCTGATGAAATATCCAATGAATAAATGTTTCTGATAAACATATTAGAGGTTCCTTATTTTATTTATATTTTTTTGCTAAAAGACAATATGTTGTAGTTGTTACTGCAGATTGTCGATCCAGCATCTCGTGAAATATTTAATTGCATAGTTTGGTACCATATAAATCATAGTCATATAAAAAATATTTGCAAACAAATCAAACAAAGAAAATGAATAAGCTTATAAAAACGATTTAAGTTGATGCTTTTATAGAGTTGTTCATGCATCCACTGGTCACCTGGAAAAGATCTCCTTTGGCCAAAAGAAAATAGTCTTTTAGAGCTTTCAGATGGCCGTTCAAGTCGGCTCGTACTACCACAAGCTGATGATAATATAAAATAAAAAATAGAAAATAGAAAATATATCAAGGTTTAGTTCACTAAAACAAAAAGACAAAATTTATGACACCTAACCTGCCAAAGTCGACTGGCTGCAATAGCTCTAATGGAGTCAACGGCATACTCGAATGATCTTTTGTGAAACTCTGAGGCCTCCTGTTAATGCAATTTAGCTTTGAGATCTACTTGAAGGACTGAAGCAAGGAAAAGAAACACCCATACAGTTTTTCTCGCTGTCTATAACAATGCAGAAACTGTTGAGGGATCTCACTACTAAAGGGAATGCACACGGAATCGTATCAACTAACTTTGAATTTTTTTCACCTAGCACTGAATTTCTATAGCTACAAACTAGAGCTGCACATAAAACTGTATCATACTGAGGTAGTGCAAGGAACCTTTAGGTCGGAAAGCATGACTTCGATTTTATCAGCCTCAGATTGTGGAAGTAACTCTTCTTCAATCTTCTCTTTCTCAACAAAAGTCTCCTTCTGCATAGGAAAACGTCCAGTGAACCCTTGAAACTTCTGAGAACCTTTGGCCATCTGCTGATTATATGAAGGATCCTCAAATTGAAATGCATGGCTAGGATTGCGAAGCACCCTTATAGCTTTACCAGCGAATAAAATTGATTCTGCAACACGCATGTCAACATATTGTGGCAGCATATCCTACAATAAGAGCACGAAATCATTTAGTAAAAAGTATTATAAGGGCAGATATATAAGTTATCAATGAGGCACTAGTAAAAAGACGTGACTAATCAAGATACCAAGTATAGATGAAAACCCAAATGCCAATCAGTTAGAGACACGTCTTCCGTTGATAAACGCGACAGCTTTTCTGCTGCATCTGATTGAGATGACCCTTGCTCTATACCCATGTCTTCCTGCCTGAAAAGTAATTCAACTAAAACATTTCAGAGGAACTACCAGCATGAAAAGAAAATTGAATGGAAAACAAATCACTGAGACAAAGTTGTCTCAGCTTACGGAAAATTTCAGTAAGATATACACATTCTAGCATAAAAAGAACCAACTCAAGTGTGAGATCACTATTTTTATTTTTTATAGCTCCTTGACAGAGCAATACTCATTTATTGAATTTGAGAAGAATATGCTTTTTAAAATTTGAAATCCCTTACTGACTCAGAAATATTTGTCATCAAACTTCCAATCACTGATTCTTTTTAAGTCTCTAAAAACAACAAAAGCCTAAGCCTAACGGACTAAACTCAAAATAAACAATGAATGCGTCAAATATTACCTCCTAACGAAAAATTCTCCATACTGATCTTGAAGAATCCCATAAACCATCCATGAAGCAAGCTGGTTATACAAAACCTGATGACTGTGCCAAAGAAGCCTATGTTTCACAGATTGACGAGTGAGTGCACGAAATCAATAACAATGAAGCTTAATAATTCTTGCCTTCATAAAATTATCGAGTAATCACAGATGTACAGTCTCAGCACGTTAGTCATTCAGGGCACGCCCAGATGCAAAACCAAAATAGTAATAGAATTGTAAGACAAATGATTACATAATTGTTTGTTTTGTGATGACTATAATTTTAAAAGCTGAACTAGATCAAGTACATTTCGACAAATTAACCCTAAACTTCCCTGTTTTCTTTCTTCCTCTTTAGTAAAATTTAGAAAGAATGCTAATCACAAAATTGAATGCTCCGTTCCATCTGCTCACTTAGAGAATGGTGATTCAATCAAAACGAGAGAAAAGACAAGCCATCCGACAGAATCATGAACTTTACACACTGTTATTCATTCTATTTCCTTTCATTGTGACAACAAGTTACTCTGTAATTTTAATAAAGCCGACGATTATAAAGACAAAGCACACCTTTGGATGCAGGTCTGCAACTCGGGAACTCCACAATGGCACCGCTCGTGCAAGAGATTAAGAAGTCGACCCCCACGAATATCATCCCTCTCGATCTCTACAATTAGCTTGTGCAAAGGCGGCAAAAGAACAAAGAACTACACACAGGAAGATCCGAATTGAAGTCACTAACACAACCTCCACATTGCAAATCCCATAAGAAAAAAAGAAAATCTCCAAATCGAAACCTTGTTGAGGCCTTGAACGACCGTGGCCAAGATCGGAACAGTCTCGGCCAAAAGCCTCTGCTCAACTTGAAGAACAGCGGACCTGTACACAGAGAGAACCTCGACGATCCCGTTCGCCACGGCGCGGTGGTAGACGCTCCGCCGCCGGGATTTCCCTTTCGAAAGCTCCGAGACCGCCGTCAGCGGACTGGCGTCAACGGACTTTATCCAGCTCAGATTCCGGGACTCGGTGGCGAATTTGTCGAGCTCTCTGTAGTAAAACCCTAGCGCAACGATCCTCTCAACGAGGTCCCTGAATAACTCAAAATATCGTCATCAGTCGAATGGGGAGAAATGGGTATAGGGTTAGGGTTTATGAGTAGCACCTTTCGCTCGGGTGAAGGAAGGAAATATCTGGAGCGAGCTTGAAGGACGGCTCTTCGTCGTCGGAGGGGAAGGAAACGCCGAGTGAGTTGCGATGGTCTCTCCGGTCGATAATCAGATCGCCGGTGTAGCCAACAAGTGCAAGCAGAATCTCGTGAAGCATTGCAGTAGTTCTCTTTCGCAACGAAAAGGAATTGGAATGTGAGTGAGTGTGTGTGTGTTCGGTTTATGTCTCTGTGATTGCAAGTCACAAGTTTTTGTTTTCTAATTTAAATTGCTAAAAGTTAAGTTCGAGCCAAAAATGAAAACCGGTTATTATTTATTTATTTTATACTGAAGTTGAAGTGTTAAGCGTTTAACTACATCTTCAAGATACCTTGGACTGTTTGATAAATAAATTACTTTATATATTAAAAAAAAAAGATGCCCTGTACTGCACGTATCCGCTTCATATTCTTATATAATTTTATACCTGAAAAGAAATTGCAATTCAGTACCAAACATGATTTTATCCGTAGTAACATACTATTCCAAAGTGGTAGATAGAATAATTTAGCGAAAATATCAAATAATTTTCAATTAAGATAAAATAATTTAGAAATAATATCGACGTCGTGGATTAGAATAAAAAAATATACTGCTCCAAAAAATGAGACAACCGTATCCAAATTTTTTTCTGCGTTGTTTTTGTCATCTTATGTTGTTTCTCATCCTAGTAGAATCTATTCTATTGTTTCCAAATTATATATAAGACATAACTAAGAGAAAACATAAGAGTCGGAGTGGCGTGAGAGTCTACAATTAAATGTTAATTGTTGACATCTAAGCAAATTATTATAGATTTCAACAATGCAAATTATTATAGATTTCAACAATGATACATGTCAATGTTGATATCTTAAGTCAACAATGAATATTAATTGTATTTTGTATAACATAAAATTGTACTTGAACAAAAAAGTTAGTGGCATTTTGTAGCAAATAAGTTAAGAGGCTTCCTTTAGAGGCTTATTTGCTCATGATATGAATTGGGAATTTTATGGCTCCGATAAAAAAAATTGCTGAGTGACACCTCAGCGGCTCAGCCAAGTTTTACTTGCAATTCCATGAGCTGATTCTGTTTTAATTGGTCGACTACTCCACAAAATCATGTAAATCCCAAAGACCAACTAATTTGATGAAATACCTTCGGAATTAGAGACAAAATTTGATTCGAGCATTGCAATAAATGCACGAACATAAGATACAAACGAGTCTTAACGAAATATTGGGGAAAAAATGGAATACATATTTGAGCAGAGCATAAAATGACAATGCTGATAAATTAGCTTTATAGCATGAATGAAGCAATGAGAGTATCCCTCAACTAACTTTCTGCCTTCTTTATCTTCTTCTGTTTCTGCGTTTGTTTTTGTTTTTGCTTTTGCTTCTGTGTGTTCTTTGTTCTCTGTACCGTTCCGCCTTGTCTCTGCATCTCTCTTTTTTCGTTAAGATCCACTTCCTCAAACTCAATAGGCTTTATGATTTGACCTGGCTTCTTCAATATCTGATAATACAAATAAAAGGGGATCACTACTTCATTTCACCGTTTTCCAGAGAAACAAAGCATAAGAAAATAAATGATTATAGAACTTACATCAGGACGGTTAAGAGCAGCGACGGTGGTGGCCGGATTGAAGTCGGGACCGATGGGCACTCGCATGCTCTGCTCATACACTTCCTTGGAAGTGTAGGGGAAAGGTAAATTCTTGGCAAAGAGCTTCTCAGTCTGTCAGCGGTCAAGGCAGAGAATAAAACATCAATTATATGTCATAGATTTTGGACTAGTGGCCAGCATTATTTGAAAAACTATACTGAAAAACAGGTTGTTTGGGAGGTTTTAACCAAAAATTTATGTTACAACAGGGTTAGCCGATTTATTATTGTAGTTATAATATGGAGTAATTTATTCGGGGTGATAAGGTCAAATTTAGTTGAAAGTTCTAGGTTAAGGTTAGCAGAGGTTAATTCTTACAATGTTTACTTTAAACTTCTATTGACCTCTATTATTCACAGCTCCAACATTTGACACATTTAATGTATATATTACAGTATTCGTTTTGCCCCAGCACTCTAGGTACTATCTAAAGTTGACTCTCAACCTAAAAGGCAATCCGAAAATTGCCTGGCCAAGGCATATGAAGAATGAAGGTGAATTAAATGACTTACTCGTTTGTCCAATCTCTCGGATATAACAACATGTTTGAGATGGGCGTCTTTCCTCTTCTTGACTGTCTCTTCTCTGAATCTTTTGGCGGTTTCATACTCTTTGACCATCCAAGCCGGTAAACCTCTCTTTTTCTGAATACGTGTCCATTGACCCCACCCAGGAAGAACAGTTGGTCTTTTGGGCTCAGGGTTCTCCTCATTCAGGGCTTCCTGTTTTAGTCTCTCGAAATCATCCTCCACGTCGTCCGCTGCAAAGGCTTCGTGGATAAGCTCAGCTTGAGACGGAAGTTCGTAAGGCACTTTAGGGCCTGAAGAGAGAATCCCATCCACCATCTCGGTTTCACTATCTGAATCACTATGATCCAGGGATTTCTGAGCCATTTCCTGCAGAGAAAAGAGGTAAGACACAAAGGAATGAGAAGTAATGTAAAGTATCTCAGCAATGTGAAGCCCGGGTTCATTTAAATGGCTACGAGGTTCTTATTTATACCTGTGATCCTGGATTTTTTGAAGCACGTTTCTTGTCCACGGGAGGCTTTAAAGCACTGGCATCATTCTTTTCACCTTTTGCCTGACCATCAAACAGAGAATGTCATTACTATATGCCTGAGCTCGTCACACAACCAACTACAATCTCATATTCATACAGATGTTCACCACTTCAAAACAACATCTGAAATGAGCCACTCATACAAACTTCGGTTTAAATACCTTTTTCCATGCCCCAGATGCAAATATAGCAACTTCATGTGTTGTCTTTGGACCTGGGTGTTCACTGATATCATCAAAGACCTGCAAACCACAAAAGAGGTGATATGTCAGGCTTATGAAGCTGTAAATGGTACTTAAGAGTAGTTGACACTTTATAAATATTAACCTTAAGGAGACTGTCTTGATTAGTCAAAGAACCATTACTTAGGAGGCTTAAATTAACGTTCGCATCACTTTGTAAATAATCATTTCCCACAGCCACATCATTCTCGTTATCTTCTGCCTCGGAATCATCATCACTGTCACCGTGATCATAAAATTTATCCTTATTGTGCACTTCACGTTTACTTGATTTTGGAGCCTGATTTCCAGCTGCATTAAAAACCATCCTGCCGCTAGAAACACCAGATTTTGGACTTCCAGCTGTCTTTGAACCATCCAACTGCTTTGAAAGCGAGTCCAAATCTTCAAGAGCAAGTCTGGCTTCCTCAGCAGCAGCCTCCTTACGTTTTTTCATCCCCCGCACCTATATTAAAATCAATGACCCTAAGATTAGGACAGCGAAAAATAGAGTGGATAAATAAAGTGTAAACATTTAGGCATAAGCTAATTTTTTTTTAATTTTTTCCCGCAATAAGATTGACTCAACTAGAGGAAAGAAAGGTTTGAAGAACAATTTACCATGAACGGTAAAGCAAGCAATCCCGATTGAGGCACTTCATCCTCTTCATTCATAACTTTAAGAGTCTTTTCTTTGGCTTTTGATAATAACCTGGATGATCTATCCTGCTCGGAACCAGAAGAATTGTAGTCAGAATCCTCATCACTGCCACTCCCGTCACTACTGCTACTACTATCTTTCATGGATCTTATTTTTCTGGTCAACGCCGTGTGTAATAGGTCCTTCTCAGCAATAGCCGCCCGAGTTCCTTCGTCTTGGACATCTACACCACGTTGTTTAATGCGCTCAAACCACTTTGAGCTTCTTTTATGCCTCAAAGTCATACGTTCCTGGATCGGATGAAGAGGAGAGTAAGTGATACTGTTTCTAAAGTGAACAACTATGGACGATGATAGTATTTAACATTTACCTTTGCCCGTTCAAAGTCGTGTTTTCGTGCCAGCTCTTTAGCAGCTTCTGCATCCACCAGAGCCTCCGAGGCCTTCTTAAGTTTATCTTTTTTTAACAAACGATGGTAAGTTTTCGATTTGATCTTCTTTACGCGTTTCGCTTTCACCTCGTGACTGAAAAGAAGGCTGCGCATTTTGGCAATGCGACCCCTGCGTTCCCTTTCATCCTCAACAGTCACCTATCATGAAAGAACAAGCTAGTAAAAACAATGACCAAGACAGCCATTAAAACACGATTGCATTAAAATATTACTTGCATCACATTCAATTTTGATTAAATAGTATTTTAATTTCATAACCATGGTATAGGGTCAACCCAACCAGTATCCACGAGGCCCTGGCAATATCCTCCGGGAGACTACCCCATTGGGCCCAACTGTTGGGTCCAGGGGGAATTCGAACCGGGGACGTACAAGGTCCCAAGATTCGCCCTTACCAGTAGATCAACCCCTTGGGCTGATTAAATAAAAAAAAAAAGAGAAATATCTTGCTAGGCTCTGAGCTACAAAAAAACATTGAGAAAGAGAGAGATCATGATGGAAAAAAGTTCGGAGCATTTGGACCTCGTTTAGTTCAAGAAGTCTAGCACCATCATTACTGTGAGCATCAGCAACCTTGTCACTGCTTATCAACGAAGCCATTTTCTTCTCAAACTCTGTCCTGGGTTCAAACTCCGATGCTATAGCTCCTACAGTCGAAAACCCTATATCTACATCATTATCGAAAATCAAGGTCGGAACCTCTCTATTCCTCTTGATGAGTGGTTCCCACTTAGCCATGTCTTTCTTTGATGTAATGTAAGCGGCCTTCCTGTCCAGCCTTTCCTGCTCTGCTCTGTGGAGCGGAGCTTCCGTCGGTGCTACTTTCCTTTCCATTTGATCCATTTTCTTCTTGAGTTTTGCATACCCGGGAGTGTTCTGTAGAGGTGCCATAAGGTCACTAATGGAAATTTGACCACTCCCATCCAAAACATCACGAGTAGGATTAAACTCAGATTCGGGATATGCTTCTGTGATAATAGCATTCTTATCCTTCTTCTTCCCTGAAAAGGAGAACATATTTTTCAGGGACTATTATAAACTAAGTGTACTTGAACCCTAAAATTTAAAAATTTAATTAGCTCATGAATCTTACTTCATTCAACTTCCAATGTAAACTTAATTAGAAAAACTACACGACTTCCTAGTCTTCAGAGCTTTATAGATCCAACATTTAAAAAGCATCACTTTTAAGATTAGAAAATAATTTTCTCTAATTGCTGGTCCAAAAGAATAACGAAAAGGTACGAGGCTTGATTGTAAAAATACAGCTCTATTATCTGAGTACCGAACAAGAAAAAGCCGGCACTCTACCTGATTCTTTAAAACAAGATCTCCAACATTGACATACTTAGAGGATTAAGAGCACATTACCTTTAAATGCAACGCTGGGAATTCCCGTAAGCTCGTTCAACATCCTCGCATGCCTCTCATCTTCATTCTCTCCCCCCTCGTCATCTTCACTCGCATCGTCTGACGAGATATTCTCATCCTATCGAACATCAAAGAAACCAAAAACTCAATTTCCACAATTCATCAAATGCATAAGCATACATTTGAAAAAATTAAGAAAGAAAAGAACCTCGAATTCGTCGGGCGTCTCGTACTCGAGAGTCTCGACGGGGTCGAAACGCCGATTCTTCCCGGACTCCTCTTCGGGGACCTTTTCTTCGTACTCGTAAGCGTCATTCATTGCGGTCTCTTCGAAATCGACCCTGTCCTCGAAATCGCTTTCGGAAGAATCTCCGCCGCCGCGTTTCCTAGGGTTTATTCCGTCGAGAACCTTCCGAAACTGGTTCGGCAACCTCGGACCTCGTCTCTTCATAGGTTTATCGTCGCCCCGAAAGGAAGAACTGGTCTTCTGCTTCTTAATACTGCCGTTACGGCTCGCTCCGCCGCGGGACTTGCGCTTCGGATCGGCCATGGCGTCGGAAACGCGAGTGTTCAGTGATTCAGCTTCGGAAAGTTTAATGCCTTGGGTTTTAGCGGGCTTAAGGAAAACCCTATCGATCTCACAAGAAGGCGAGACTAAATCGAATCAGGTCGGTTAAAACATATGGGCCGGGTATCTATTCTTCTTGGGCCAAAAACCAGGCCTAATTGAATATTGCCTATTTTAATTTAAATAAAAAACGCTCTAATCCATTTCCCGTTTCTGAATTAGCCCGGCGTTTCTTCTTCTCTCTGGACATTCCCATACGTTGATTTGAATGACTCTAGATTCGATTACACGGCGTTCGATTCCTTGAACGTCTATGTCTTCTTGAGAAAAAGGCCTGGGGTAATTTCTTTTTCTTTTTCTGTTTTTGAACCGCAAAACTTCTGGGTCTGCGATTGTCTTTTAGTAATACAGATATTTTAAAGTGCATTTTTTTTTCTCTGCGTCAATTAAGTAGGTCGCGGGCATAAGATTTGGAGCTTGAAGACGAGGTCGGACTGGAATTTCCATGAAAGATTTCATTGCTCGAGGAAAACGATATCTCGTTATCGTCTTCGCAATTTAAAACACGACTGTTCCAGAGAGACTGAAGTCACTGTAAGTCATTTAATCTTACTATTATTTTTTAAAAGTAGGTGGTTGATTAGATAATCACGGAGGATTTATCCAAAAAAATTTATTCTGGTTTTTTATGTGAAATGAAAACAAAATATGATGATTTTTCTTTTTCATGATTGCTAATGGATTTAGTTACAAATGCTAGAGCAGAAAAATAGGAAACATTTCTGTAGAATGTTTCTCTATATGTATGTAGACGGTATATTGGATCTTTTAATAGCTACGCAGACTCTACAGAGCTCACATTCGTGATTTATAAAAAGATGAAAACTACTGTCTACTCTGTTTAATTCTCATGACCAATTTTTTGCTCATGTTGATCTACTATAGCTAAACCGTTTCTCAAAAGGCCAGATTGAGCTACAAAGCTCTCAGAAGAACGCCGGGGTATGAATTCTGGTCATTTTGTTTGTACATCTATAGTCGCCTGTCCAACTTTACTCATATTGCAGTGACTAATTTATTTAGCTTTCTCTTTTGCTCTGCACAACGCCTTTCAAGACCGAATAGTACTGCGACCCAATCCATTTGTACTGTGACAAAGTATGGTGATATCTCATTCTTTTTTCCCTTTCTTGGTATTCGTTCCCACTTCTCGCTACATTTGATTTATGGAACCTTGAATAAATACCTGAGAATTCAATTATTAAAAAAGAATCTGAATCATTGGTAACGTAATGTTTTTATTTATTTCTTGAAAATGGAATCACAATCTGGGTACCGTACATGCTCTGTTATTTGTTTTCTATAATGATCTTAGTATATATTATTTGCAAGCTATACTTTCCATTTAGTGACAATTGTTGGCTTTTATATGAAAATGAAACAGAAGAAGCAAGCACATGCGTCCAAAAATGAGTTCAGCTCCGAGCAGAAACATTGGATCCCCGCTGATGAATCTGGTTAGATTTCATGGCCTTCCGATCCTAGAGCAACTTCACATTGAGGAGAATCTTCTTCGGACCTCTTCAGATAATTGGTGTATTATCAACGATGGGACTTGTGAATCAACCATCGTCATGGGCGTTTCTGGGTAGATTCAAGCTTCAAACCTTTTTTTTTTGTTATACATATCCATATAATTTTATTTATATCATATTATGTTCATTAAAAAATAATGTCTCCAGTTTGGTTAACAATTTGTATAATATAGCTTCTAGAAACACGTCAAGGCTGGGAACCGGTTTTTTTTAATTATTAATTCACATATTCAAAATGTGCATAAAATAGTTAGTTTGGCAGTATCCAACTGTGAAACTCTCTTTGCAGATTAACTACGGAGCTTCTTGAGGTTGAACCTGTGTTGCAAGACAGGATTCCAGTGGTCAGAAGATTCTCTGGTGGTGGGACTGTTATCGTCGACAGCGATACCATTTTTGTAACCTTGATATGCAACAAGGAGGCCATTCCCGGCTTGCAACCATATCCACAGCCTATCATGTCTTGGAGTGGTCGTTTCTACTCCAAAGTGTTTCAAGGGAACGCAGATTTCCATCTTCGTGAAAATGGTATATGGAGTTCGTTGGTTAATATCAACTTAACCATTTAACATATTCATTATTAAAGCTTTCAATATGAGTCGGGTCATACGAATATAACACGTTGCCAGGTCAGTCGAGTCGAGCGTGATTTTTAGTGTGTTGACTAGTAGCCCATATTTAATCACACTGGTTTTGGGCTGTGGTCCAAGCTCTTATTATAATATTTTGAAAAGAAATGTGTATGTGCTTTAAAAATCGATGTATGAGAGTAAAATATAAGTCAAAGGCAAGTTATATTGACAAGCACCTTTCTTATGC